>CM060906.1:447809198-449145198 GCA_030737815.1 Allium fistulosum | reverse complement strand
TAAGCTGATGGAAACCTGTTGCTAAATCCAACTAGGAAAATACCTTGGCTCCACTCAACTGATCGAACAAATCGTCATTCTAGGCAACGGATATCGATTCTTTATCGTCTTCTCATTCAACTTACGATAATCGATACATAACCTCAACGATCCATCTAGCTTCTTAGCAAACACTTTGGCTGCTCCCTAAGGTGAACTGCTTGGCCTAATAAAAAAATTTCTTTCTAAATCCACCAAGTGCCCATTTAACTCCCTCATCTTGGTAGGTGTCATCCTGCTTGGCTGTATACTCACCGGTTCTGCTCCTGGTGCCAAATATATCTGAAACTCAATGGCTCGTTTCGGTGGCAATCCTACTACGGGTTCAAAGACATCTGCGAATTCTATGACAACGAAAACTCGATTTAACTCGTCTTCTACCTCCATAACACCAATCAAAGCATTCACCTCACAACTAGGGTTTTCTATGGTATATACAATCTGATCACTACAGTCAGGGTGTCTAGGTGATATTTTCCTATCATGGAAAAATATCCTAGCATCGTACTTATTTAACCAATCCATACTCAAATAATTCCGAACTCTACGAAATCAAACACATGCAAACTTCAAACAAAGGTATGACCTAACAATTCAAACTCTAAGTGGTCACACATCATCCCAAGTGTCGCATATCCTCCAATCGAAATTGCAACCTTGAAGGAAGTAACCAAATATGAGGGTTCCAGGTTAAGCTTATCTATCAAACAATGAGATATAAAAGAATATGATGCACCTGTATCAAATAGAACGCTGACATACCATGAATCATAAACGTGCCTCCCAACACAACCTTTCCCTTTTCCTCTGCTATTTGCTTTTAAGTAGTTGGTTCCAATGCAAACACCTTTCCTTTGCCATCCTTAGCAGGCTCCTTGCATTGGTTCATATAATGGCCAATTTGATCACAGTTGAAGCACCTGATATTCTTCTTCCCGATCACCTTCTTTCCATCTCCTGAGCGACATTCATTAGCAAAATGTCCTTTCTTATCACACTTAAAGTAGACGATCTCTGACTTCCCCTTCTTTGCAATTCTACACTTCTGAGCTCTTTTCTTATGGAAGAACTTTCTTTTCTAACTCCTGGACTTCCTTTGCCTTATTCATCTCCAGAAAAGCAAGCATCTCTTCGTATCTCAATGTCATCTCAACAACATCACATGGATCCCTAATGTGCGATAACATAGCCCTAGCAACCTCAGGCTTCAACCCCTTGATGAACTTCTCATTTGTCTTAATATTAGTATCAACCGTAGCATAGCCATATCTTGGTAGCTCCTCAAACCTCCTCGCATACTCAAGTACAGTCATATCCCCCTGCTCCAACTCAGCAAACTTCCTGAGCAGAGTGGACTTAGCAATTTATGATATAAAACTTTCCTCAAATCTCCTTTTGAACTCAGCCCAAGTCATGGTCTCTTCATTAAATCCAACTGAACGTTGTTCCACCAGTATAGCGCTGATCCTTGAATCTGTCTAGAAGCAAGCCTTCTCTTCTGCTCATAATTGAGCCCCAAATCTGCAAAGATTCTCTCACAGTACAGTAATCAGTTCTCTACTTCAATGGCGTCTTCAATCCCGATGAATGGCTTTTCTCCCAACCGAGCATAATCTCTACTCAGAATAGCATAGTTGTTCACCACCGGAGCTTCCTAAACTCCTCCTCGACTACTCCAGTGGCAACGCTTGCTTGCATCATGTTGACAAAGAACTGATACAATACTCCCATGTCAACTTGCGGGACTCCAGCACCCACATTTCTAACATGTGCCTGACCTGGGTTTCTCCTGGTATTTGTTCTGGCATTTCCATTTGTTGTGGTGCTTCCCCCTCCAAGGTTAACTCTTCCACTTCTAGCATCCATATCTATATTCAAACTTCGTAAGGTACAGAAGAATGGCCTAAGAGAGATCGGGAATAGAGATATAGCGTATACTTATATATAGCAAATACAAGTATGTTACTATAGCGTTATCCCATACCCTGATCTTGTCTCAAATTCCGTAGGATTATGTTTTCAAAAATCATTTTAGTTTAAAGTTTTTCATAAACCTATGCTCTGATACCAAAGTTTTAACATCCCCTATCTGGAGGCCCGATGCTAAGCGCTACAAATGCTGTAGTCATCCATAGTATTAACTTCCGGTGATCAAATACGGTAATGTTAATGGTATCCATAATATCAGAAGCACTTGAATATGAATTAAAATCATCACATATTAAAATACTTTTCTGGTTACATTTCAAAATAACATTTCATATTCCAAGTTACATAATCCCAAACGTTTCCTAGGTTCAGATCAAATATAATTCTTACATAAATACGCTAAGTGCGATATATGAAGATGCCATCTTGGTTGATCAAGTACTAAATAGTCATAACAAACTTAATACAACACAATGGAAATAAAAACATAACAACTCCTAAATATAGCTAGCATCAGCCTCCTGCTCGTCTCCGGAAGCTTTATTCGTCCACCTACTAAAACCTGAAAATCCTCAACCCTCAGCCTACTCAAATTAATTTTGAGCACCCAAGAGTTTAAGGGGAAAAACATAAACTTCGAGTCAGACATAAAGCCTAGTGTGAATAATACTATACATCTCAGTTATTTGATATTAAGTGAGACCATGTCGCTTAGTGTAACGGGTTTCCCCTCACTAATATCCTTTTAGAACATATCTTTTACAAATCTCAATTCTGCAACCAAAACTGGTTAAAACAATAATATCAATATCGTGAAAGCATATAAATCAGGTAACAAATGGACTATCTGTCCGAACAATATAGTTTTGTTTGGCTAACTACTAACCTTTGGCTTACTCGGGCCTACCAGACAAAATAAACAAATAATCTAACTTCTATTAGATACTCCTCTTTTGGACGGTCTGTCCCTAACTTACTTCTCTAGGGTCAACCGATTCTAATGGTTTTGCAGGCTCACCAATATCCTATCCTCACTCTGTATATTACATTCTTTGTGTAACATCATTTTAGTCTTACTTATGATAAAGCCCTACACATTGGAATTTTGGACTAAACTAGCAAGGGGATAATAGCTAATGTATACGGTGACCCTATACCAGTCCCATCTGGTATTCTAATATCTGAGTCATTTTACTCAGGGTCAACTACCCATAAATTTTCCTTAAAAACTTTTCTTTCAAAATGATTTAATCCTTTTAAATCATACCTAAACAAGGAAAATATACTCTATGCTTTACTCAAATCACCTTGCCATGTTGTATATACTTTACATAAAACTTTGTTGATGAAAACATTTAAACCTTTGAAAGTACCCTTTTCGATACAAGTAAAACCATAGGTCGAAAGGCCAAAACATACCTTTTGAAACCATTCTTAGTAAACCTTTCGAAAACATTAGGAAACCACTCCTTTGAAACCTTCTTTTAATACCTTTCGAAAGCATTCAAATTCTTTTTTATAAACAAACCTTTCGAAAGCATTGGGTTCAAGTAAAACAGTGGAATAACCTTTCGAAACCATTTAAAACCATTCCTTTCGAAACCTTTGGGTTTAACTTTCAATAGAACAAAGGGCCGTAAAACAATTAAGTCAAAAGCACTCTTTAGAAAATAATTTCCTAAGTAAAGAAGTGATGGTGTCGAAACCAATCCCTTTGAAAGCATTGGAGAGGTGGCTTGGGTTTTAAAACAAAGAAACCCTTTCGAAGGCATTGCTTCGAAAGGTAAGGTGCGGCAGAAAGGGGTTTCGATCCCTTCGAAAGAATTTACTTAAAACAAAAGGTGCAACCTCTTTCGAAACCATTCCTTTAAAACAATTCGACCCAGTTGAAAGCTAACCAAGTCGAAAGCAAAAGCAAAACTGGTGCATTTTTCGTTTAAAAACAAAGTAAAGCTTCGACCCCTTCGGAACCCCATGCTTCGACTACTTACCTTTCGCTTATGTCCAATTCGCTGCGTACCAAGTCTTTGATACCATGTGCATTGGTTTTGATGGTGACGGAGGTGGGGAAACTTAGTCGAAAGCTAGGTGCCGAAAGTGGTGAAACATGTAAAAAGCATGCTTAAACTGATTTTTAACCTTTTAAAGAAATTCTTTTCAACTAACCTGCCTTGTTTGTCAAAACATAATTGGTTACTAATTTCTTTTCTAAAAGAACTGCCGAAATTTAAAAAAAACAAATTAAATTATTTACAAATTACCCCTTCCCCTTTTATAAATATATAAAACATTAAGTCGCATACCTTAGATAATTTTATATATCTATTAAAATACTTAGGAAAAACCTATAAAAAATTTCAAAAATCATTTTTAATATGTTTTTTAACATATATTAATTTCAGACCCAAAACATACATATTTTATCCATAATTAATTTTAAACCCAAATAACCATTTTCTTTACTAGAAAATTCATAATAAATCCACATTATTTCAGAAAATTATGAAAATTGAAACCCATCTCTAAAATATTATTTCTGACCTTGTTCTAAAATCGCAAGGCATTTGGATATCATTTAATAGGGTTTACACATTAAAACATATCATAAAATTCATAAGAATTAGCATAAATCATCAACAAGCATATATATCCATTTTAACAATAAAAAAAAGGGCAAAACATTTGCAAATTAGCTCGGATTTAATCTAAAACCGAAATCAATTAAAAACACGAGATGTAGTTATTATTCGTCTTTAGCTTGAGATCAAGGAGTTAGGATTTGATCTTTGATTAAGTTGCTTAACCTTCTTCGCCTTGATTTTAGCTTTATCTTCTTCTTGCTTTCCTAATGGTTGTCGGCCTCTGTTAGCACCAAAATTGGTCACTAACCTCGTTCAGAAAGATTGTGTAGAGATATAAGTGATGAAAGTAAATTAAACAGAAAAGACAGTCCTAATTCAAATGTAGAAAGTAAGAACACCAAATTTATAGTGGTTCGGCGTAATTGCCTACGTCCACTTTTCTCAACTTTATTGATTTCCTTTATGGTTGATTACAAATACAATTCGTGAATCAAATGCTTGAATGAAGTTGTTTAAGTAGAGAAGGTGAGTCTTGAAAATGGCAGAGTCTCCCCGTATTTTCTCTCCAAAAAGGATCCATTTCACTGTGACCCTGCCCCTCTATTTATAGGCAAATATGGGCTGGACTTCCCAAGCGGGCTTGTTAGCCGAACGTTCGAGCCCAGGTGCTGTGTGCCGAACCAGGTACGCCGAACGCTTCTGTGCCGAACGGTCCTTCCCATGCCGAACGGTCCTTCCCATGCCGAACGGTCCTTCTGGTGTATGGGAAGTGTGGGGTGATTGCAGTGAAGCCGAGCGTATCTCCCTTTGAAGCTTTTGACCAACCAATGTATGTAGTTCGAACGTTCTCGTTGCCGAGTTATCCTACCGCCGAGCTCCACTGACGCCGAGTACCGTGGGATGCCGGACACTAGTCGACGCCGAGCATAGGTTGTTGCCGAGTGCTCTCCTTGACGCCGAGTAGCTTGTTATGCCGAGCAGTCTTGACGCCGAGTACCCTGTTATGCCGAGCAGTCTTGACACCGAGTAGCCTCGATGCCGAGCGTTCTTGTATGCCGAGCACCCTTGATGCCGAGAACCCTTGTGTTAGTCTCGATGCCGAGCACCATTGTATGCCGAACGCTAGCGCCGAGCATTGGTTGTCGCCGAGTGCCAGTTGACGCCGAGTTCCATTGGGATGCCGAGTGCTCCTGGATGTCAAACGCTTCGCCGAACACTCCTGGATGCCGGTCACTCTCTGATGTTGGTCACTCTCTGATGCCGGACACTCTCTGATGCCGGACAATCTCTGATGCCGGACACACTTTAATGCCGGACACTCTCTGATGCCGGACACTCTCTGATGCCGGTCACTCTCTGATGCCGATCACTCTCTGATGCCGGTCACACTCTGATGCCGGACACTCTCTGATGCCGGTCACTCTCTGATGCCGAGTTGAACTGGATGCCGAGTACTAGTTGCCTGGTCAAATCTCCAGGAAACACTTGCCCCCCAAAGTGTATCGCGTGGCCGAACGTGGTACGCTTTGAATCGTGCAACCTTTTCGTCACGTCTTAAACCTTTGGCTAACCTCGAACGGAGACGCCCCTTTTGTGGGATCGATGTGTGCCGGACGTGTTCCAAATGCCGAACGAGACATGCGCGTTCGAACGGTGCTTCCTCGCCGAGTGATGCTTCAGTGCCGAACCGTTATGCGCCGAGGCCGAACGCTACGACCTTGACCGGTTCTACCGGTCATGGCCTTTTTGACTTCTAACTCCCTCTATATAACCAGGCGCCCTTCCACCATTTTCTCTTTACGCTTTCTCTTCTATTATTCCCAGAGATTTGCAATTCTTGCCACTCTATCAGATATAAAGTCTAGTTGATCCTTCCTCAACCTCGATCGTCGAACTAGGTATCATTCCCTCCACGATTACATTACTTCAACTTTAGGTTCATCACATGGGATTGTACAATGTGTGGTTAGTAGAAGTGGTTCGCACGTTCGGAGTCGCCGAACGGTGCATGGTAGTTAGACCTAGCTCCTTTGTGCTGATCAAGATTGGAAGAAAAAGGAAGATGGGGTGTCGAACGGCGCAACCTTCGCCGGGCGATCTTGTCTCTGTCGTTCGTCGTAAATGGAGAAAGAGCAGGGCGGAGTTATGTTCGAGGGTGGAGCGCTGCCTTAGCCGAACGAACTAAGGCCGAACACTACCCTTATGCCGAATAGACATATATGCCGAGTAGCATCTATACCGAACGACATAATTACCGAACAACTGTCATGCCGAACAGCTACATACCCGCCGAACAATATAACTGCCGAACATTATATTCGCCGAACATCAAAAATGCTGAACAATATAAATACCTAGGCCGAACAATATACGTGCCGAACTATACTTAGGACGAACAATACAATTGTCGCACAATAATTCAAGCCGAACAACATTCAAATGCCGAACAAACATATATATATGCCGAACAATTTCAATGCCGAACACTTGACAATGACTTAACCGAACCAAGATACATGCCGAACTCTTCTCAGGACGAACAATGTAACTGCCGAACGACATTTAAATGCCGAACGATATAAATGTCAAATTAGACTTAAGCCGGATACTTCATAAATTACATGTTTTCTGAATCTTGAACTGTAATCACCTCAAGGCAAGCTTTTTGAGACGGTCAGCGATGACGGTCTTCGAAGGCGACGATTCGAAGCTAATTATTATATCTTTAAAACCTTCTTATTGTCTGTACACAATTGCTTGCACTAGTTCACACACCACGTGGGGGGGAAACTCGTGTTGCTAATTCTAACGCTCAACGTTTTTCAAGTATAGCTTTCTCAAGCATTTAGCCAGGTTCATTATTTATTCGGGATGTCAGGAAAATCTAGTTCTGCCACCATATATGATAGGCCTGGGCCGTCCGCAAAGCAAGGAGCCGCAGATGCTTCCAACCCGTCAATCTCTCCCGCTCATAATCTGGCGCCCGATGCTCTGGAGTCAACCATCTTACTGGACAATCCGGTCGATTCTCAAGCCTCGAGGATCAATGAGGCCGCTCTGCGACGGATATGTTCCATTCACGGAATTCCCTTTACTGACGTGTTAGTTCCTTCGAGACACGACCGTCCTCATTTGCCCCCAGTCGGGTACACGGCCTGCAACAAGTTCATGTGCTGGATGGGCAGCGTGCCTCCGTTTAACCTATTTCTCCGGGATGTGCTGCAGTATATAGACATCGCTCCGTCGCAGCTGCACCCGAATGGTCATGCGTTCCTATATGGGACTTACTTACTCTTCATGGTTGTCTTCTCCAGACCTCCAACCCCCGGTGATATTCGATACATTTACATGTTCAAGAGACGGAAAGATAGCCCTTCCTTCATTTTCCTCGAGCCGTATCACAAGTGCCAGATCTTGACAGGGGCCTGTAGCAAGTTCGCCCTATACAAACAGGAATGGTTCTATGTGCGATGCCCGTCTGGTTTTGCTAGGAGATGGGTTGAAGGCAGTAAGTCTCTCTGCTGAACCGTTACTCGTACTTAATGGGAGTCACGTTTTTCTTAACTCTTCATTTCCTCTTTTCAGGTATTAACCCGCGTCCGGAAGGCCGAGGATATTCTGATGCTGTCGACGCGATTAGAGCTCTTCCGGCCAAGGATCGAGATATTCGAGCTATCATTTCAAATGAATCGCTGTCGGGGTTCGGCTTGCTAGCTCCTGATCGTCGGGTCAGCCTTCCAGAAGGTGTTACAATTCCCAAACCTCCATCTGGTAAAGGGAAAAAACTTGCCGGCCCGTCGTCGCGTCGCGCTCCCGACGCGCACGAAGAAGGCGAGCGTAGAGAGGATGATGCACCCGACACTCAGGGCGAGAACGTGGGTCCTGCTTGGAACTCGGCAATCGAAGTTCAGGACATTGAGACGTCATCCTCCCCTTCGAAGGGAAAGAAAAAGCTGAAATATACGGTTCAGAAAGAGAAAGTTGGCGACACCTCAAAATCTACGCCTATCCCTCCTGAAAAAGAGGCTTCTTCGCAGCGTCTGGAGAGTTCTCTGAGGGGTCTCTCGAACCTCTCTATTCCCGAAGACATACTTAATTACGGGTTCGATGATCCTGAAGCTCTCAAATTCTCCTCGCCCGCTAGAGGCAATGTAGGAGTTCAACTCCCGGCTCACAGAGACAATACTCCGATTAGCAAAGACAAACGAACGGGTCCGTCGGGGGGAACACTTAGGACACACACGCACATGCGCATTCCATAACATACTTCAAGTCTTTTTAATTCGTGAATTCTCCTTAATTCGTTGTTATCTTCCTTCTTTGCAGGTGACATGGGCCGCTCCCACGGACTTGATCGCCTTCAGGGGTCTTCAATATTTCATCACTCCGGACGGGATTCCGGTTCAGGCAGACGCCGGGACCGAGGTGATTACGAAGATAGGGACAATCGCCCTCGCGAGTCGTCTCACCGCAAGAAAGCGCACTATCAATCTTCTCAGTCCCGTGATCTTCCTCCTACTGCTGAGCCGGATAAAGAGAAGTCTTTGCAGAAGGGTTATCAGTCTGATGCTGCTCGAGAACAACATTCCAGTTCATCGAGTACGAGGCAAGTTCGAGAGCCGCGTAAAAGAACAGAATTCTCTAAGCCTCCTCCTCCTGCTCCTGCCGTGGACCCGACTGTTGCAGAAAAGATGGTCGACCTTAAGGCCAAGTTTCCGAAAATTTGTTTTGACGGTTTGAAATTCCTCCCGGCCATCCATCACATTCCTGGGCACGTGAAGCAAAGTGCCATTGCATGCAACAATGACGTCTATGTTCAACATGACGCATTCGTGCACTTGGTGGAGAAGATATCAGAAGTATCTGTTGAGCGTCAACACGAGATTGACCGTCTGACTCTAAAGGCTGACAGCGATAAGAAAATCATCAAACTCCAAGACGAAGAACTCGCCTCTTATAAGTTAAAGCTAGAAGCCGCTGAACAAGGTGCAAAAGATACTGCCGAGGCAGTTACTCGCTTAGAGGTGGCTCACAAAAAGGAGCTTGACGAAGCAGTTCAGCGCAGCGGCGCCCTTGCCCTAGAAAAAGACTCTGTCCAAAAAGAAAGGGACGCGCTCGCCACTCAAGTCAAAGAGCTGAAAGAACAACTCTCCAAGGAGAAAGAAGACAAAATAGCCGCTCAGGAAGAATCACAGCGGTATTGTGATGAGATTGTGGCTACCCGGCTCCTGAAGGCAAAGCTCGACGGTGAACTTGCCGGGGTCGAGAAAATGAAGGATGAGGCCCGTGAGGAGGGCAAAAGAATGGCTGAGGAGGAGCTTGATTCTCGCCTGGAGGCGGCCGCAGAGACCGGCAGGGAAGAAGTCAAAAGTATGTTTGACCCGTTGATCGCCGAGTACGGAGCCCGCGTCCTTATGCACCGCGACCTAACATTCTTGGGCGACGGCTACCATGAATCTCTGGCCGAGGCGTGGGAAACTCTGATAAAGATCAAGAAGGTCGAATCAGGCTCCGAAGAAATCGACGAGGATGCACTGGTGAAGGAGTTCCTGAGGGGGAATGAGCCATCGGATTTATCCGTAGCATTGGCTCTCTATGGCAAAGGCTCTTCCCCTT
Source organism: Allium fistulosum (assembly GCA_030737815.1). Classification (NCBI taxonomy): domain Eukaryota; kingdom Viridiplantae; phylum Streptophyta; class Magnoliopsida; order Asparagales; family Amaryllidaceae; genus Allium; species Allium fistulosum. The sequence continues at coordinate 449,135,032 of CM060906.1, read as the reverse complement.
CGAAAGAGAAGAATAACGAGGCTGGCCCGTCAGAGGCCGACACTACTACTCCTCACATCGCCGCTCCTTATGCAGCTCAATCGGCTGGTCGGTCGACGCTTGATCCATTCGAGCAGCATGCCAGCTACGACCCCGAAGATCCTGGGCTCGGCGTTCATGTGCTGTCACCTATCCTGGAGGGTGAAACCCCGCGCGCCACCGACAGCCAACCTGATCCTGGTAGGAGATTCTTCTTTCTCTTGAAGTCGAAGTGATCCGTCATTTTTTAGCAGTGGTTATTCGTTCTAATGCCAACTTCTTATATTTCTCACAGGTTGTTCTGACACTGAGCTAACTCCGAGGAGCGATGACGCCAAGGAGGAAGCGGGGAAAACAAGCGACGTTGCTCACGCAGGGGTAACTCCCGGCCCAGACGCTCAAGTGATCGGGGCGCTTGACGATGACAAACTTGATACCTCGTCTCCTGCCGAAGGAAGCGACGAAGTTAAAATCACTGGCGCCTCTGAACATACTTCAGAGATGAGCATGAAGGATCGTCTTGCCGACGAGGAGAAGAGAAAGGTCAAAGTCAAAGTTGAATCTGAAGTCCTGGAACTTACTGACCCGCGGAATAGACCTTTGAAAATCATTCTCCCGGGCAGGTCCAAACCATTAGATGTTCCGTCTCCTACTCCTGACTCCGTCTCTCTAGCAAGCAAAAAGTCCAAGAAGAAACGTGAGGGAGAGGAGTCGTCGGAAACACCGAAGGCAGACAAGAAGAAGAAGTCGAAGAAATGATCGATGCACTTGTTCAACAAGTTTTTGCTTAAGTTTGTAACAGTTTCTATCTTTCATAACTTGTAGTTTGTATAGGCCCGAATTTTGTAGGAGTGATCTTGTATCCCTATTTTGGACTTATCGAATAAAATTTTAGTTTCTTCTGGTTTGAAAGATTTTCTTGTCTTTATTTGGTTTGCTGACACTGTGCTCCGGGGACTTGGAGACTTGAGACTGTTCATACTCTAGTCTGCGCTCTGGGGACTTATAGTACTCCGCTCCGCACTCTGGGGACTCGGAGATTGGAAATCGTTTATACTCTAGTTCGCGCTCTGGGGACTTAGAGTACTCCGCTCCGCACTCTGGGGATTCGGAGATTGGAAGTCGTTTATACTCTAGTCCGCGCTCTGGGGACTTAGAGTACTCCGCTCCGCACTCTGGGGATTCGGAGATTGGAAATCGTTTATACTCTAGTCCGCGCTCTGGGGACTTAGAGTACTCCGCTCCGCACTCTGGGGATTCGGAGATAGGAAATCGTTTATACTCTAGTCCGCGCTCTGGGGACTTAGAGTACTCCGCTCCGCACTCTGGGGATTCGGAGATTGGAAATCGTTTATACTCTAGTCCGCGCTCTGGGGACTTAGAGTACTCCGCTCCGCACTCTGGGGACTCGGAGATTGGAAGTCGTTTATACTCTAGTCCGCGCTCTGGGGACTTAGAGTACTCCGCTCCGCACTCTGGGGATTCGGAGATTGGAAATCGTTTATACTCTAGTCCGCGCTCTGGGGACTTAGAGTACTCCGTTCCGCACTCTGGGGATTCGGAGATTGGAAATCGTTTATACTCTAGTCCGCGCTCTGGGGACTTAGAGTACTCCGCTCCGCACTCTGGGGATTCGGAGATAGGAAATCGTTTATACTCTAGTCCGCGCTCTGGGGACTTAGAGTACTCCGCTCCGCACTCTGGGGATTCGGAGATTGGAAATCGTTTATACTCTAGTCCGCGCTCTGGGGACTTAGAGTACTCCGCTCCGCACTCTGGGGATTCGGAGATTGGAAATCGTTTATACTCTAGTCCGCGCTCTGGGGACTTAGAGTACTCCGCTCCGCACTCTGGGGATTCGGAGATTGGAAATCGTTTATACTCTAGTCCGCGCTCTGGGGACTTAGAGTACTCCGTTCCGCACTCTGGGGATTCGGAGATTGGAAATCGTTTATACTCTAGTCCGCGCTCTGGGGACTTAGAGTACTCCGCTCCGCACTCTGGGGATTCGGAGATAGGAAATCGTTTATGCTCTAGTCCGTGCTCTGGGGACTTAGAGTACTCCGCTCCGCACTCTGGGGACTCGGAGATTGGAAATCGTTTATACTCTAGTCCACGCTCTGGGGACTTAGAGTACTCCGTTCCGCACTCTGGGGATTCGGAGATTGGAAATCGTTTATACTAGTCTGTACGCCGCACAGAATAATGTAATTTATCATCCAATTAAGAGATACAGAAACTTCATAGAAAATGTGGCTTCAAGCCTTTATTAATGAAAATCAACTAAATTGCTCGATTACAACTTCAAAAGGAAACTAAGTCATTATTGAATGGAAACATGCAGAAAACAATAGTGCCTATAACAAGAAAGGGAAACATGCTAAATGTAATAGTGCCGCAAATGTTCACTGTTCCATGCTCGGGGGAGTGTCGCGCCATCAACGGTCGCTAGCTTGAATGTTCCTTCTCCAAGCTTCCGTTCGATGGCGTATGGACCTTCCCAGCTGGGATTCATGCGTGATGGCACTGGGAAGACTCGTTTCAGAACGAGATCGCCCACATCGAAGATTCTTGGGCGGACTCTGCCATCGTAGTAGCGCTTGACTCGATGTCTGTGCGCCGCCGCCCTTAACTCAGCTTCTTCACGCTTTTCGTCGATGCAGTCCAGTGATTCCAGCAAGAGGTTTTGGTTCATCTTGGGGTCATAGTATGTCACTCGGTGCGATGGAACTTCAAGTTCCACGGGTATTACGGCTTCAGAGCCGTATGCCAAGGCGAACGGAGTGTGGCCGGTCGCGGACTTGTGGGTAGTTCTATATGCCCATAATGCTGTCGGGAGTTCATCTACCCACTTGCCTCCAACCTTCTCCAGACGCTTCTTTAGTATGGACTTGATTATTTTGTTAACGGCCTCGACTTGTCCGTTAGCTTTTGGGTGTGCAACGGCAGCGAACTTTTTCTCGATGCCGTACTTTAAACAGAACTCTTTGAACTCTCTACTTTCGAATTGCGTTCCGTTGTCTGTAATGATGGTGCGTGGAAGGCCAAAGCGGCATATAATGTTTCGTACAACGAAGTTAATGACTTTCTTAGAGGTGATAGTGGCCAAAGGTTCTGCCTCAGCCCATTTCGTGAAATAGTCGACTGCAACTATCGCGTATTTCGCACCACCTTTGGATAGAGGCAAAGAGCCGATTATGTCGATTCCCCAGATCGCGAATGGACAAGGGCTGATCATTTGTGTGAGTTCCGTTGACGGAGCCCTCGGGATTTTTGCATATCTTTGACACTTGTCGCATTTTCTTGCGTAGTCTGCGGCATCCCGGTTTACGGTGGGCCAGTAATACCCATAGCGGAGGATCTTCTTTGCTAGCGTTTGCCCCCCAGTATGGTCGCCGCATTCCCCTTTGTGGACTTCCCTCAAGACTCGCTTTGTCTCATCATGAGCGATGCATCGTAACAATGGGATTGAGAATCCTTTTCGGTACATGGATCCATCCTGCATTACGTACCGCGCAGCCTTTCGAAGGACCTGTCGTCTTTCGCTTCTTCTTTCTGGTAAAGCCCCGGTTGTCAGGTACAGTTTGAATGGGGTTATCCACGAGTCCTTCTCGATCTCTGTTTCCAACACAAGATCGACTTTCATCTCGTCCGCACTCGGGGCATGCAAGACTTCCACGGGATACAATCCCATTTGTTGAACATCGTCGGTACTTGCGAACTTAGCCAACAAGTCGGCTTCTTTGTTTTGTTCTCGCGGGATATGTGAAATGTCATAACGCTCAAGATTTGATAGTAGTTCCTGGACCTGAACGAGGTACGGAGCAAGCTTTCGCCCTTTTGCTTGGTAGTCTCCTCGTACTTGGTAAACCACTAACTGCGAGTCACAAAAGATTTCGACTGATTCGATTCCGAGTTCTTTGATAAGCTTCAAGCCAGCGATCAACGCTTCATATTCAACTTCGTTGTTTGTAGCCGGAAAATCGAGCTTCAGGGCATAACAGATTGATCGGTTTTCCGGAGTTATGAGAACTACGCCTGCGCCGGAGCAACGGTCGTTCGATGCACCGTCAGTGTATAATTTCCATCGAATGGGGGGAATGATATCGTGATCGTCCGGTTTGATGGGTATGGTAAATTCAGCGATGAAGTCTGCTAACGCTTGCCCTCGGATGGCCCTCCGTGGTAAGTACACGACATCGAATTGGCTCAACTCGATGTTCCATTTTAGCAATCTTCCAGAAGTTTCCGGTCGTTGAAGTACCTGCCGCAGGGGTTGATCGGTATAAACGCCGATTGAATGCGCTTGAAAGTACGGGCGTAGCTTGCGTGATGCAATCACCAAGCAATAAGCCAATTTCTCAATTTTGGGGTAATTCTTCTCTGCCCCCGTTAAACGCTTGCTAACATAATATACCGGCTTCTGGACTCGATCCTCCTCACGGACCAAAGCTGCGCTTATCGCATGAGGGGATATAGCCAAGTAAACGTACAGCATCTCATGGTCAACTGGTTTAGATAGCATTTGTGGGCTCTCCAGATGCCTTACCAGGTTCTGGAAAGCTTCCTCGCAGCTAGACGTCCATTCAAAATTCCTCTTTCCTTTCTTTATTATGTCGAAGAACGGGATGCACTTGTCAGTTGCCTTGGATATAAATCGACTCAGCGCAGCCACTTTTCCGTTCAAGCTCTGTACCTGCTTTATAGTCCTGGGCACTTGTACATCTCGAATGGCTTGGATCTTTTCTGGGTTGGCTTCGATTCCCCTAGCGTTGACGATGAATCCTAAAAACTTCCCTGATGCAACGCCGAAAGAACACTTCAGCGGGTTGATCTTCATTCCATAGGACCTGAGTATGTTAAACATTTCAGCTAAGTCTTGAATGTGGTCGTTTGACTGCCGTGACTTCACGAGCATGTCATCCACATAGACTTCCATGGTTTTGCCCAGCTGGTCCTTGAACATTCGATTCACCAGACGTTGGTAAGTTGCTCCAGCATTCTTTAATCCAAAGGGCATCACTACATAGCAATACAGCCCGACATTTGTAACGAAGCTGGTGTGTTCTTGGTCCGGAATATGCATTGGGATTTGGTTGTATCCCGAGTACGCATCCATGAACGACAATAATTCGTGTCCTGCTGTGGAATCGACCAACTGATCGATCTTAGGCAACGGAAAACTGTCCTTAGGGCATTCTTTGTTCAAGTCGGAATAATCTATGCAAGTCCTCCATTTCCCATTTGCCTTCTTTACTAGCACGGGATTGGAGACCCACTCCGGGTAGAGGGCGTCGCGGACGAACCCATTTGCTTTGAGTTTGTCCACCTCCTCTCCAAGAGCGGCGGATCTCTCTGGATCCATTCCTCTCCTTTTTTGCTTGATTGGGACGTATTTCGGGTCTACGTTCAACATATGACTTGTGATGGCGGGAGAAATCCCACACATATCAGAATGCGTCCAGGCAAAAACATCAAGGTTTGCTCGGAGGAAGTCGCTAAGGTCTTCTGTCATTGCGGGGCCTAACTGTGATCCGATCTTCAGTATTCGCGAAGGGTCGTCACGGCTAACCGATATGTCAATTGTTAATTCAGCCGGTGCCGCCTTCTCTTCCCTGGGTTTCTCATCGTCGTCTCTTGGATCTATATCTCCGTAGATCCGAGAACTATGCCCGAGCCAGGGCTCGGGCACTACTTGTCAATTATTCGCATTGAGGATGCGGACAGGATTGTCCGCACCCTTTCCTTTTTCCCTCCGGTGGGCTTCTCGGAGCTCGGCCACATAACAAGAACGACCAGCTGCTTGGTCTCCGTGAACAATGCCTACTCCTTTGTCAGTCGGGAACTTCAAAGTCAAGCACCACGGGGCTAGTGCCGCCCTAAATTCAGCCAGGGCCGGCCGACCCAAGAAAACATTATATGGAGAGTCCACATCCAAAACTACAAAGGGTAGAATTCGTACCCTCCGACGCTCGCCTTGTCCCAGTTCAACTGGTAACTCGACATATCCTACTGCATCAGTCGCAGCGCCGTTAAAGCCGTGGATACGAGCTTTGGATGGTTTCAAGTCTTTCGTCTCTAGCTTCATCTGATCATATGCCTTCTTGAAGATGATGTTGACTGAACTTCCACAATCAATCAAAATTCTTTTTACATATGCTGGTCCGATTGTTGCAGATATGACCATGGGGTCGATGGTCGGAGCCTCTACCTGATCAGCGTCTCTGTTTCTGAACACAATATCGTCTGTCATCACGCGCTGCTGCTTAGCAGGGGCCCCGTCCTCTACGTTCGAACAGCACTCGAAATCCGCATGCTTCAAGGAGCTCGCATATCGTTCCATCTCTTGCCAGTTCTTATCTACGGGATGAGGTCCGCCGATAATTGTATTTATAACCAGTCTTCCAACAGTCCGGGCAGGTTCCTTCGGATGACGTGGAGCCGGTGCACGTCCTGGGTCGGACGTTCCCTGTCCTCCTTCCTGCGGATCCTTCACAAATTCTTGCAACTTCTTTTGTCTGATCAATTTCTCGATAGCGTCATGCAGGTGTCTGCATTCTTCCGTGTTATGTCCATAGGTTTCATGGAATCGGCAGTATTTCCCAGTCCGTTTCTGTTCTTCAGTTGATTCTTTCGGACGTGGTTTTCTGTATTGAAAAGTATTGCATGTGGATAGGTAAATGTTCTCAAGCGGGGCGTTTAGCGGAGTGTACTCGCTGTAGCTTGGGATTCTCGACTTCCACTTTCCCGCTTCTTTCCTCTTTTCTTGACTCCTTCCTCCGGACTCTTTGGGCTGCACAGGCTTATTCTGGATGTTGACTTGGACCTTTCCTGAATTGTCTCCAGATTGCTTCACAGCAATGCTGCTCTTAATTGACTCTTGGGCAGGTCCCGGTGCCTTGTCTCGTCGTACCCACCTAGCTTCCTCTCTTCTTATGAACTGGTGCGCCTTGGAGTAGAAACGCTCTAGCGTAGTCGGAGGTTTTCCTGCCAGCCAATCTCCGAATTCAGAATCCGGATCTACACCTCTCATCACAGCCATTAGAATTGCATGGTCGTTGGGATTACTGACTTCAGTTGCCGCAACGTGGAATCTTTGTAAGTACTCCTTCAGCGACTCTCCGGGATTTTGGATTACACTTGACAGAGACATCACGTCCTTCGGGCGTGTAGTGTGTATCCTGAATTGCTCAATAAACTTCTTTGCCAACTCCTCGAAATTTGATACGGATCGCGGAGGAAGTCGGGTGAACCACATAGTAGCGATCCCAGATAGAGTAATCGGAAAGCACCTACACTTGGTGGCATCATTTGCTCTGGCTGAATCCATCATCCATTCATACCTCATTACATGTTGTCTGGGGTCAGTCTTTCCTTCGTATGCAGGAATGGTCGGCATGCTAAACTTCTTGGGGTAGGACGCTTGCAGCACAACATCCGTGAACGGAGTATGACTTCTTGACACCCCCCAATCGTCATTTGATAAGCCCTGATTTTCTTTCATCAGTTGCCTGATCATAGCTGTCAGATCGGGTGTCTGTATGGAAGCTGGGAGGTTGGAGTCAGTTCTACGTGCCTGTCCATGCTGATGCCTCCTTTCCTGGCGATCTGCCAATCGTGCGTCATGGGGTTCAACATTGTTAACATCTTGATGATCTGGAGCTCCCTCCTCCACCTGTACTCCGGTTCGGAAGTTTCCAGTTCTGGCTTGGTCGCGGTCTCCTGCTGTTCGAACAGCAGCATCTGCCCTTGCAGTTTCAGTCTTACGGCGTCTGCGCCTGGGTGGCTCATCAGAAGAAGTTGAGCTGTCAGAAGAGGAATAAGCAGCTGGATTGCCCCCAGCATTCTGTTGCTGCTGTTGAGTGAGTTGTGCCATCAGGTTGGCATTAGCCTGCATCTGTTCTCCCAGTTGTCTCCTGCTTTCCCTAAGTTCTCTCATCAAGTCGTTGAACTCCACTCTGGTGACAACTGGAGTCTGTTCTTGAGCGGCAATCCCTGCACTCGGGATTGCTGGTTGATTGCTAGGTCCTGCTTGTTGCACGCTAGCAGTCTCTCGGGCATCCGCATTAAGAGAAGCTGACCTGGTACGCGGTCTTGCCATTGTAGAGTTATTGGTATGAACTCTGAGTAGGATCAGCGGATGTTCTATCAGTAAGTCGGATCTTCTTTGGGGGATTTGCTCAATCCAGTAGCTTCAAAGCAGATCCTTGAGGTCTGAGAATTCGATTCTCAGTGAAAGCACCAAAGTGTTAGCACCAAAATTGGTCACTAACCTCGTTCAGAAAGATTGTGTAGAGATATAAGTGATGAAAGTAAATTAAACAGAAAAGACAGTCCTAATTCAAATGCAGAAAGTAAGAACACCAAATTTATAGTGGTTCGGCGTAATTGCCTACGTCCACTTTTCTCAACTTTATTGATTTCCTTTATGGTTGATTACAAATACAATTCGTGAATCAAATGCTTGAATGAAGTTGTTTAAGTAGAGAAGGTGAGTCTTGAAAATGGCAGAGTCTCCCCGTATTTTCTCTCCAAAAAGGATCCATTTCACTGTGACCCTGCCCCTCTATTTATAGGCAAATATGGGCTGGACTTCCCAAGCGGGCTTGTTAGCCGAACGTTCGAGCCCAGGTGCTGTGTGCCGAACCAGGTACGCCGAACGCTTCTGTGCCGAACGGTCCTTCCCATGCCGAACGGTCCTTCCCATGCCGAACGGTCCTTCTGGTGTATGGGAAGTGTGGGGTGATTGCAGTGAAGCCGAGCGTATCTCCCTTTGAAGCTTTTGACCAACCAATGTATGTAGTTCGAACGTTCTCGTTGCCGAGTTATCCTACCGCCGAGCTCCACTGACGCCGAGTACCGTGGGATGCCGGACACTAGTCGACGCCGAGCATAGGTTGTTGCCGAGTGCTCTCCTTGACGCCGAGTAGCTTGTTATGCCGAGCAGTCTTGACGCCGAGTACCCTGTTATGCCGAGCAGTCTTGACACCGAGTAGCCTCGATGCCGAGCGTTCTTGTATGCCGAGCAGCCTTGATGCCGAGCACCCTTGTGTTAGTCTCGATGCCGAGCACCATTGTATGCCGAACGCTAGCGCCGAGCATTGGTTGTCGCCGAGTGCCAGTTGACGCCGAGTTCCATTGGGATGTCGAGTGCTCCTGGATGTCAAACGCTTCGCCGAACACTCCTGGATGCCAGTCACTCTCTGATGCTGGTCACTCTCTGATGCCGGACACTCTCTGATGCCGGACACTCTCTGATGCCGGACACACTTTAATGCGGACACTCTCTGATGCCGGACACTCTCTGATGCCGGTCACTCTCTGATGCCGATCACTCTCTGATGCCGGTCACACTCTGATGCTGGACACTCTCTGATGCCGGACACTCTCTGATGCCGGTCACTCTCTGATGCCGAGTTGAACTGGATGCCGAGTACTAGTTGCCTGGTCAAATCTCCAGGAAACAGCCTCTTATGTTTTTGTTTGTGAGAATGAATGTGTAAAATGAATGTATCTAAGGGTTTAGGGTATAGGGATATTACTTATTCATATATTGCCCTTGCCTACTTACCCTAACTTAATTCATTTTAATTCTCTTAGTTTATTTGTTTAATGGGCACGGCTACCCCTCTATTAATCACAAATCTCAATCCTCTAATCATTCATATTATTTTATTTTATTTAAATAATTAAATATCCTAAATAATGTTGCTCAAAATTAGGGTCGTTACAACTGCACTCAAGCAATCCCATTTACCACCGCTCCTCTTTCGGCGTGCTCTTTCTCCTCATATCAGTGGGTGGCCTGAAGAGACATGTTTTCTATAGTCTTTTTTAAATCCTTAATCTCATCTTCATAGATGATCACATAAAGCACTTCACCTTCCTTCAACGTCTGTTGCAGTTAGGTCACCTTAGAGTTCGCAACGCCTAGCTCGATGCACAACATGACATTGTATTGGTATTGACACTAAAGTGCATCCTTAGCTTCTTTGAGCTCGGAAAGGGCATTCTTCAAGTAGCTTTCAAGCCCTTCATTAGTAAGCATTAGATGGAGATTCTCTTCTTCTAACGCTGCGGCAAAAATCGTAGTCGCAACCTCGAACTCAGGTACACCTGTGTCACTCGAGCCGTAAATTATGGGAACGGAAGGTTCACTGGACTCAAAACCTTCAGCAAACTTGGAAGGAGGCCCACGAGAATCGACCTTGTTGATAGTAACTACAGTTTATTTCAAAAGAAATCAAGTCACACAAGGTTAAGTTTAGAAAAACACATCACATAAAGACCAATATTACATATAGAAAATGTAATGAATTCGCATACAAAAGTAATAATAATACATTGCACACAATCATTATTTAGATTACCAAGTCTAGGCCTAAACCACTCTAAGTGAGGACTATCGGGTGAGAAGGAATAGCTTTCTAAGGTATATGGCCACCAGCGTAGTACAAAACCGCTATGTGCTTCTTTTTCTTTAACTATTTGATCAATTTTGGAAAGCAACCCTTGGGTCTCCTCTCTAAGTTGACCGAATGACTTATCTAACTCCTTTTCACGCTTGCAAATCGCCGCCACACCAAGACCAAGATGATGTACGATCTGGGTTTGGAGTTCTTCCATGCTTTCCTTCAAGATTGTAGTAAATATTACTTCCTTAGGAAATTATATAGAACAAAAAGGCAAAATTAACATGGTCATTCATAGTGAAGTAACGAAACAACAAGTATATCAAGGACTTAGATACAAAAAAACTAAGAAACAAAATTATTTTATTTACATAAGAAACAATGAGGTCGTTTACAAGAGACCGGATAAGTACATGAAGCCTGAGAAGTAGAGGTGGCCTCGGTCTCCTTAGACCGTGCATCCTCATCATCTTGTTGCAATGAGGTATTATGGGAAGCAGAAGTGAAAGCATGCTCCATGGCTAGCTCCTTAGTCCATTCAGCCCTACAATAGGTAAGGGCCTTTCCAATCTTTGCAAAGTCCTTCAAGAAACTGAGGTCAACCTTGGTGGTTACATCATCTAAGCGGTCGGTAAAAAACTAATGCTTGACCACCGCGTACATCTTTTACAACATCCAATAGGTGATCCACTCGAGGTTGCCTTTAGATTTCTTCGCTTCCTTCTCCTTATCCTCCAACATTTTGTCCTTCTTCCCCAATAATTTGTCCTTTTTCTACAAAACCAGACCTTTCAATGATAAGGCTCGTTAGCTGCCTTAGCCACCTCCTCGGTCTTCTCCCTTTGAGCCCTAATCTCTTCTTTAATTTTGGTTTTCTCAAAGGCGATCATAACAAGGTCTGCCTCAAGCTTAGCGGTATGGGCAATGGATGCGACCAGATCATCTTTTTCCTTCTTCCGAACATCAGCTACCAAGGCCCCTACCTATTACAAAGCAACGGAAAATAATATGAGAATTGGTAAAGAAAATCGACATCGAGTAGAGAAAGAGAAGAAGGTACTTAAATAGGCTCAATGCCTTTCGAGTTTAGTAGCAAGCTCAGAGAAGGAGAGCGCGGGAAATAAAAGAGCAACAAGGTAAGATTGCAAGGCAAAAGCAATGTGTGATAGGCTGTTTAGAGTGATGCATCCTAACCACTCAGCAAGATTGATATGCACGTAAATGTGCATATTTTTACTTACATATTTCATCGAGTTTAATTAAATAAATGAGCATATAGGGTGTTTTAACATGTTTAAACAAAAATTCAAATTATTTTCAAAACATCATTTATTCATCTTCATATAGGGGCAAAATGGTCATTTTTGTGCATATATTTATTTGAGAAAATTTACTTGGAAATTTCTATATTATTTTGTAGGAATTTGGCTTCAAATGGAAGAGGTTTTCATGGAAAATATGCATGCACAAGAGAATACAAGAAAATGAAGATGGAAATAATTCATTTCATGAAACATGGAGGACCCCACCTACCCACCTACCTTGATGTACAATTAGAAGCTAATGCACATGCTAAAGGCCATTAAAGTTGCATGCGCACTTAATGGAGGATTATCTCGTGATAATGATAACTTGGTGGTCACACTTCTTAAGGGGAAGTTTGGGTAGTTCTCAAAAATAGGATTAGGGTTTCCAAACATGTATAAATACCCCATATGTTCATGTAGTTAGCTCTCTCTTCCTCATTAGCCTCCATTTAGTTAGTTTAGTTTCAGGCTCAAAAATAAATTTTCTTTTTTCTTTTTCATGGGTACTTAGCCATTTTCTTCTTTCATATAAATTTCTTTTTTTATGCAATTTTAATACATGCTTTTTTCTTTTATTATTTATTTCCTTTCATGCTAATAGTGTAGTTTCATTTCTTATGCAAGTAGAATGGCTTTTATTTCATTTTAATTAGATCTCATTCTATTTAATTTGATTTTTAATTTCCTCTTGTTTTTGTTTCATGTTGCAATCTACATTTGTTGATATGATAACGAATATGAGAGGCTAAACCCCTTCAATTTATGGGTAATGAAGCTCTCTGATTATGTAGATTCAACATAATTTGATAATCTATGGTCTCTTTTTGTGCCTAATGGCAATATTTGATGTGGTTTAAAATTTGTTGTTTTATTTTTGAATTTGATAGCCTATGTTGCTGACACCAAATAGGCTATGCTTAAACAAACACAAACACAAATTACCTCTTCATCCACATATGATTATGATAATGAAGTGAATGTTTAAATCAAAATTTGATAGTCTATATTTCTAATCAATAGTTAATAGGCCATGCATAAAATAGATTTTATTTTTAACTTCATTGTCAATTTTCATGAGAGTTAGCAAGTGGTTTAGTGGGTATGTTAAAGTTTAATAGTTCATATTGGGCTAATTAATAGCATAAATATGAATATGACATACTTATGATAAATACATCAATTAAACTCACTAATGACCAAAAAAGAGAGATCATAATTTCATTTTGTTGAACTATGTGATCTTGAGAAGGACATTGCCTTTAAATTGCCTTCTACTCTCATATTTTTATTGTTGGGAGTGTTTCCACCTACTACCGGACCAGACTTCCTTCCTATGCATAGCCGGACCAACTTCCTTCCTATGCATAGCCGGACCAAACTTCCTTCCTATGCATAGCCGGACCAACTTCCTTCCCATGCATAGCCGGACCAAACTTCCTTCCCATGCATAGCCGGACCAACTTCCTTCCCATGCATAGCCGGACCAAACTTCCTTCCCATGCATAGCCGAACCAGCCTACTCCACCTACCACCGAACCAGCCTACTCCACCTACCACTGAACCAGCCTACTCCACCTACCACCGAACCAACTCGCTTCCCAACGTACTACCGGACCAGGGAGTACCGAACCAACACTACCAGGCCAGATCGCATCAGCTCAGGCCCACCAGCAGCTGTGTAAATCCAAGACCCCTGCCCCCAACCTCACTCTATAAATAGAGGGGCAGGGGTACAACAATGAGGGACAAGTTTGAGAGCTCAAGCACGGATAGAACTTTCAAACAACTTTCATATACTTGTATCAAAGCTTTGTACTTGTAATCTGAACAAGAAAGGAGAAATAATATATAAAGTGGACGTAGGCACATTCTGGCTGAACCACTATAAATCTGCGTGTCTTTTACAGTTTAGTCCTTGCTTTTTACATATTTGCATAAATCACCCAGATCACTAAAAACAACGCAAAATCAACTAAATCATACGACTTGGGGGTGTTTGCCCATTTTTTGTGCAAACATTTTTGGTGCTTTCATTGAGAGCAAGAAGCTCGAAGCTTCAGCTTCTCCCACTTAACCTTCTTCCTAACAGCATCGTTCATTGCTTGGAAAACATGCCTCCCAAGCAGAAGAAAGATGTTAACAAAGGAAAAAACATCGCAACCAGCAGTCTTCCAGATCCAGTAAGTCGTCCCCTTCCGGCAGCAGTACCAAATGAAGGTCAGGCAAATCCGACAACCCCTGCCACAGAACAGCCTTCAGCAATTACTAGGGCAGATCTAGACAGGGTTGTGGCTGAAGTGACTAGCCGCTTCACATCCCAACAGGAAGCCTTGGTGGACCATCTCATGTCATGCTTAAGGGATGCTGAAGAGTTCAACCGCAACATTGAGTCATGGGGTGAGTCCTAGTCTGGAGGATCTCAGAGACAGCAAAGATCTTCCTTCTTTGAAGGGGCTAACGACAGAAGCGGCCATGGTAGGAGCCGAGACCGAGCACAGCCCGAAGTTAGGCCTGAGGAAACGCTTGGAACCGAGCCCAACGGGGGAGGTACCGGGCGGAGGTCAAATGTAGCCAAGCCGGTCGTACTGCCTAACCACGGAAACACCAATGAACGGGGCCGAGCTAGAGTCCAGCCCGAAGTTGGACCCGAGGAAGTGCTTAGATCAGAACCCAGCAGGGGAAGATCAAGGCAAGGGCCAACTGTAGCTGACCCTAACATGCTCCCAGAAGACCAGAGGCAGCCATTGGAAAATATTAGGAATGATAGACGATACCATCCCTATAGGTCATCTGGACGGAATCAATCCCACAGAACAGAACCGAACCCATTCCTATCTACTCCAAATTCTGATGAAAGGATGGCACGCTTGTTTAGAGAGTGCGTCCAACGGGATCAAAGAGATCGAGGGATAGGTGCTAGGCTAACCAGCCCTTTCGCCCGCAATATCGAAATTGCTATCACCCCCCGAGAATGGAAGATGCCAACAATGAAACCTTACAAAGGAACCTCTGACCCCGTTGTACACTTACAGAGATACACACAGCATATGCTTATGAGCGGGGCAACAGAAGGAGTACTATGCAAATGCTTTCCACTATTCTTAGCAGATCTAGCTACCTCCTAGTTCTGCCATCTACCCCAAGGATCCATCAGCTCATGGGAGATGTTGAAAGAAAAGTTTATCAGCCAATTTCGCATTCATGTGGAACAACCCAAGGACGCTTATTCCTTATCCAGTATCAAACAGAAACCTGGAGAGAAGATGCAACAATATTTAACCCGATTCAATGCCGCAGCGGCCGCAATCCAAGATGCCGATGAGAAGCTTGTCTTAATGGCCCTCTGTAGTGGTGTGCATCCGGATACTAAATTTGCTAGAAGATTGACAAAAGAAAAACCAGCTACTTTACCCGATTTCTTCCATGAAGCCGGGAAATATATGAGGCTTGAAGACGCCGCCACTGAGGGGGAGTCAGGGCAGCAAAATAAGGCAGCTCACGGCAACACGCCCGCTGCAGCGAAGGATGTTCGAAGAAATGATTCTAGAGACAATGCTGGGGGCAAGAAGGGAGAAAAGCGCCTATATCGTCCAGGACCGAGATTCGACACTTACACTCCTTTGAATGAAACCATCGAAAACATCTTTTTTGCCACCCAAGATGAAGTTAGATACAAACGCCCACCATACAAGAAGGAATCAGATAACGCGCAAAAATTTGGAAAGTTCTGCCGCTTCCACGAATCTCACGGGCATGATACCAATGAATGCCATCGTCTCCGGGACTTGATTGAAGAACACATCAGAAGGAAGAGACTGGAACGCTATGTAAAAGGTCAAAACAGGACTCCAGCTCTTGCCAATGAGAACCCAGGGCTACCCTCACCAGAGATAGGCAGAGGAAATCGCAACACTAGCGGCTCCAGTCAAGAGAAGATAGTGGTCCATACCATCTCGGGAGGACCGCACATCGCCGATAGAAGCTGGGCAGAGATGGAAAGATATGGAAAGTCGCTTAGAAACAATGAAGACTGTGTTAATTCTGTTATAGGAGAACGCCACCCAAAGCGGAAAGAGAGTGATGACATCACATTCAGTAGGCGTGACCTAGAGGGAAGGCAGTACCCTCACATGGATCCCATGGTTATCTCTGCCTGGCTCGGTCCAGCCGAAGTTTTCCGAATTCTAGTAGACACTGGAAGCTCAGTAAATATCTTATTCAAGCATGCATTCGACAAAATGAAACTATCAATAAAGGACGTTTCTCCCTGCAATAAACCACTACACGGTTTCACTGGAGATGCGAAGATGCCCCTCGGGCAACTGGACCTCTTTGTTGAAATTGGAAGTCATCCCCGCTCCGTTGTACGAAAACAAACATTTATGCTAATAGAAAACCACTCGGCCTACAACGCCTTCTTAGGAAGGCCAGCCTTGTCTGACTTCCAAATCGTCCTGGCCCTATGGTGCCTAAAGATGAAATTTCCAACGGACAATGGAGTAGGGGAAGTAGAGGGAGACCAGGACGTTGCTCAAGACTGCTATGTAACTGAACTTCGCAACAACCACAGGAAGGATAAAGGGAAGAGTGTAGAGGTTGCCCTCTGCACAAAAATTTTGGAAGCATAGCAACTAAAGAAAGCCCCTCCTCTTCGATATACCAGCGACCCTTTCAATGAATTAGACCCCAGGGACAAAGAGGAGGAGGCCACCGCCGAGCCTGTAGAGGCTATGGAATTTGTATCTGTAGACAAACATGACTCGAGTAGACTATTGAAAATCGGGTCCCAACTAAAAGCAGGGTTGAAGGAACAACTCATTGACTTTCTCCGCCATAACTTGGATGTATTTGCATGGTCACATGCTGACATGACCGGAATCTCCCCTAACATAGCATGCCACGTACTAAACATTGATCCTACCAAGGCGCCCATAAAACAAACAAAGAGAAGTATGGGGGCAGAACGATCAGCAGCCCTCGATGAAGAAGTAAAGAATCTACTTGCCAATGACTTCATATGAGAAGCCATCTACCCAGAGTGGATCGCCAACCCGGTACTGGTAAAGAAGGCTAATGGGAAGTGGTGAACATGCATTGACTTCTCCAACTTAAATTACGCCTGCCCGAAGGATTGCTTCCCACTTCCCCGAATCGATCAACTTGTAGACAGCACAGCCGGGCACGAACTCTTATCTTTTATGGACGCATACTCAGGATACAACCAAATTCCCATGCATGCTCCCGATCAGGACCACACTAGTTTCATCACTGACCGGGGTTTGTACTGCTACAAGGTAATTCCTTTCGGACTTAAAACGCAGGAGCCACCTACCAGCGCCTCGTCAACAAGATTTTTACAGGGCTAATAGGACAAACTATGGAAGTGTATGTGGATGACATGCTGGTAAAGTCAAGGAAAGCCGACGATCACGTAAGCCACCTGGGCGAGATGTTTCAAGTACTTCGCCAGTATGGAATGAAACTTAATCCTCTAAAATGCTCCTTCGGAGTATCATCAGGAAAGTTCTTGGGATTCATCGTCCATGCCAGAGGGATTGAAGCAAACCCTGAACAAGTCCGAGCTCTAAAAGATATCAAAATACCTTCCACTCGAAAGGAAATGCAAAGCCTGAATGGGAAAGTAGCCGCCCTAAGCCGATTCATCTCCAAAGCAACGGACAAGTGCGTCCCCTTCTTCGAAGCTCTAAAGAAAGACAAAGGAAAGTTTGAATGGACTGACGAATGCTTAACCGCTTTCCTTAACTTAATCGAACACCTCCAGAAACCGCTGGTACTCTCGACTCCAAACGAAGGCGAAGAGTTATACCTATACCTTGCTGTATCATCTCATGCTCTAAGCGCTGCTTTGGTAAGAGAAGACAACCGCACGCAGCGGCCAGTATACTTTGTAAGTAAGAGGTTTACAGGGGCAGAAGTCAGATATCCTAAACTTGAGAAGCTAGCATACTGTCTACTAATCGCATCACGAAAACTGTGACACTATTTTCAATCCCATTCCATCAGAGTTCTGACCGATCAACCGCTGAGGCAGGTGCTCCATCGTCCCAACACTTCTGGGCGACTACTTAAATGGTGCATTGAACTAACTCAATATGATATTACCTACCATCCTCGCACCGCCATCAAGGGGCAAGCCATGGCCGATTTCATTGCCGAATTCACTACCAGCGAAAGTGAGGAGCAATCAGAAATAGCAGAAGACATCAAGTGGAACCTCTTTGTGGATGGTGCATCAAACGAACAAGGCTCGGGGGCAGGTGTGGTAATAATTACTCCCAGGGGAAATAAGCTGCACCATGCTGTAAGGTTGGAATTTGCTGCCACCAACAACGATGCAGAGTATGAAGCAGTGATAGCTGGATTAGAACTTGCCTTAGAAATCGGAGCCAATTCTTTGTGTCTTCATAGCGATTCTCAACTTATTGTTAATCAAATACTAGGAGAATTCCAGGCTCGAGAAGAATGACTCATAGCATATCTAAAGAAGACCAAGTTACTTCTCAGTCGATTGGACCACTACTTAGTCAAACACATCCCTCGGGAAGAGAACCAAGAGGTCGACGAATTGGCAAAGCAAGCCAGCATGAGAGACGGCGCTATTTCCGGAGCAGTAGCCATCTCAAAGCAACCAACCCCAAGTTTTGAGCAAGTGAATCTGATAGCTGCAACTGAAGAAGCAACTTGGATGACTCCCAACCGAGACTACTTACAAAGTGGCACCCTACCCGACGGGCGTAACGAAGTCAAGAAAATCTTAAGGAAAGCTTCCCGCTACACAATACAAGAGGACACCCTCTATCGGCGCGGCTTCTCTAACCCCTTGTTAAGGTGTGTCACTGGAAGGAAAGCCAAGGAAATCTTATCCAACATTCATCAAGGAAGCTGCGGAGATCACACCGGAGGGCAGACTTTGGCAAAAAAGATACTCCGATATGGATATTTCTGGCCCACCTTAAGCAAGGACGCCTTAGATTTCGTCAGAAAATGTGACAGATGCCAGAAGTTTGCTAAGATTCCACAGCTACCAACCACTGAGATTACTCAAATGACCAGCCCTTGGCCCTTTGCAGTATGGGGAATTGACTTAATCGGCGAACTGCCAATGGGCCGAGGCGGGACCAAATATGCTATAGTGGCAGTCAACTATTTCACCAAATGGGTGGAAGCAGAACCCCTAAATAAAGTATCATCAGCGAAAGTTATTAACTTCTTGATCAAAAATGTTCTATGCAGGTACGGAGTCCCATTCAAAATTATATCGGACAATGGACTTCAGTTTGACAGCGAGGAGTTCGCCAACTGGTGCCAAGAGCACGGAATTCACAAGAGCTTCTCATCCGTAGCTTATCCCCAGGCAAACGGACAATTCGAAGCCGTCAACAAAATTCTGAAAACTCTAATCAAAAAGAAGATCGAAAAGTCAAAGGGCGCTTGGGTGGATGAACTCCCTACGGCACTGTGGGCCTATCGCACATCTTTCAGAACATCAACAGGGCATACCCCTTTCTCTTTGGCATACGGATCAGAGGCTATGCTCCCAGTTGAAACCATCGTGCCTTCCCACCGTAGGATCCACTATAACCCAGAAGAGAACGAAGAACTCCTTCACATGTCTTTGGATCTAATTGAGGAGAGAAGAAATGATGCAGCCCTCAAAGCAGCAGCCCACAAGCAAAAAGTGGCAGCACACTACAACTCCAAAGTCAAGCATCGTACCTTACAAGAAGGAGATCTTGTCCTCAAGCGAATCTTCCCTCGCCCCGGAGCACTAGATCCAATCTGGGATGGACCATATGTAATTCATAAAGTTCTCCACAATGGAGCTTATATTTTGTCAACAGTGGACGGAGAGGTGTTCCAGAGGGCATGGAACATCCAACACCTCCGTCGATACTTTTCTTAACTTGTACTGCCCATATGAAGTGAATTAACAAAGAGAATCAGTGGACGTAGGCATTTTCGTACCGAACCACTTCAAAAACCTTGTCTCTTTTTTAACTTGTTCCTTTATATCTTGGCTGCTTGTTAACTTTATCCTTTTCTGTTGAACAAAATCCTATGCATATAGCATTTCCATTCAAGGCGCTCCACAGCGCGACTTCTCCTGGACAAGACCTAACAGGTACTATATGAATCTATGCCCTCGACAATGAGACACTTTTGCTCCGGCATCCCTCTGCTGCGGGTTAACTCATTTCTCGCGATGGCCCTCAAAGCCAACTGTAATGAGCCGATTATAAGCCACCAAGAAGGCCGACTATAGCCAAGGCAGCTCATTACGGCGTTCGGCTCGCCGGCAACTGTGAAACTACTTTAAGCCCCAACATAAGGTGTGGCCAGCCAGGGGCAGTTCAAGGTTGACGATCGGCACCCACGCTAGCCGGCCACAGTAAATCGAATAATACCCACCATTACGGGCCATAATAGCCCGGGTAGTTACTGTGCGCAATCTCGGCTCCGATGTGTCTTAAGTACGGCTGTGGTAAAAAAAATTAACTCCCCGCGGAGGCGTAAGATGGGTGACAAATGTCTCCAAGACCCACAGCTAGGGAAAGTGACTACAAAGCCCGTTTGCCACGAACTTAAGCACATCAAAGGCCTTCCGTGATTGGAAGTTTTACTTTTTCTCATATTTCAATTTTATTTAAAAAACTTTTCTCCTATCCTCTGTAACAATCCCTAAAGTACAGGACACAGAATAGGTGACATTCGCTAATAGAAGCGAATACTCACAGCAGGACACTGACCGCATTCCACACTCAGTCGCGCGAGACATTCAAAGCTGCCATCTACAAGTAAAATATGAAGGACGGCATTTTCTTCTTTCATATATAAACATGTGGCTATAATCTATTCACACGTCACACTAACATTGCAAGGCATGAAATTATGTTTTAAGCAAGAACTTGACATCAAACACAATTGAATTACAAGCATATGCATAGCTATATTCCTCATACAACATGAAAAAATAACAAAAACATTCAAAAACGACAGAGTCAGCTTAAGTTAAAAAATTACACGTCAAGAAATATATTGTTTATTACAAGTAGCATAATTACAACCTAAAAGTTATGTTACTGTTTTGAGACTAACATATGCAACAATGTCAAGTCCACAAAAAGATATCCAGGTCAAATCAAGGAGACGGCTGCGTCGGAGTTTCATCCTTGTCCTGTTGCCCACCTGCCCGGTCAAAGAAAGAATTCATTAGTGATAAGCAACCAAGTTAACGGAAAGACTAGAAAGGAAGACTTACCCGCACCTGCTTCCTGACCATCCTGGTCATCATCCTCTACTTGCACACCTGCCTCCTCAGCAGCAAGCAGCCGCATACCCTCCTTCACCGCCACCTTCACCTCCTTGGTAAACTGGGCAGTGACCACATCCATTCTGAAGACCGCGCCACCCTCTTTATCCGCATCATCCCTAGCCTCCTCCAGGGTCCGGAGATAAATCCTGTCCATAACTCGGGGGTAATCATCCATCCAGGATAAATTACCCTGCTTCCAAGTGCGGAAATACATATCCTGGAGCATCTCATCCATCATCCCCTCATTTTCCTCAAGCTCCCTCATTCGGGCCTCAGAAGCACGCAACTTAGCGACGGCAGCATCCCTCTCCGATCGGTATCGTGAGCGGTCAGCCTGAAGGGATATCCTCATCGCCTCCATCCCCTTCTTCAACCTGGACTGAGCGAGCTCCGCGGCCTCAAGTCTCCCCGATAATTCCTGCGCCCGCTCGAGGTCCGCTTGTCGAACCTCATCCACCGTCGTGATGGCCATGTCAATTCGCTCCTTGCAGGCGGACTCCATTTTTCGCAACTCTGCCCTGCTGGCCTCTTCCATAGCCTTCTTCAGTTGCCTGGATGCGGCCTCGTGCTGAGAAATTTGGATGGCTTGATCGGCAAGCTGTTTAGCCTGGTCGGAGACCATTAACCGTAGCCGAATGTTGGCACTCCCAATTTCCTCCCCGGCCTTGACTAGTCGGGCATGATGCCCCATCAATTTCCTGGACTCCTCAGCAACTCGGTCAATATTCGCCTTAGCTTCATCCCCTAGAGTTACAACCCGGGTAGTAAGCAAATCAAGGTCCAGGGACTTAGCTTCGTCAAACACCCGTACCATAGGATTACGAGGGAGAAGATGCTCACCGGTAACCTCATCGAAGGAGATGTCATGAGAGGCCGGGTCCAGATCTGGATGGCCCGCAAACGGGTTATGAACCAAGCCAGGGTGATCTATCGGGGTGAAGGTTGGATTCTCAAACGGATGTGGGGAAGGCATAAACTCAGTATCATCCTCTGTAATATCGTGAATAGGCTGGAGTGGGGCCGGAGGACCAGGAAGAGATTCAAACGTAGATCGACTCCTCTTCCTCTTTTGTATATCTTCTTCAATAACTCCAAGAAGAGGATGATAGCCGACTACGTCTCCAGGACGGTTAGTAGGAGGCTTCGGCTTGGCGGAAGCTTTGAGGAGTTTGTATTGTTCAAGCCTGTGCCGAAGATCTAAGGTCTTGGTCGTTTCGCCCGCTCCTGGAATGAAAACCAAGTGTCACCAGCATGTATTGAGCCATCATTCAAGAATTAAAAAGAATAAAGAGAAATTCACCTTGAATCGCAGAAGTTGCCTCAGTAGAAGCGCTCCCGGAAGATAAATCGGCGCCGGTCCCGACCTTACCAGCTTTCTTAGACTTCTCTGTTTCCTCCAACTCTTCGAAGGCTTGGCGGAGAGCGTCATTTGTCCACTCTTGAATCATTCCCGCCTGCCCGAGAGGCAAAGCCCTGGTGCCATCACCACCCTGTCCTTCGCCACAATCATCACCGTGACGATCACCGTCACCTTCTCTACCACTTCCGCTCTCCGCCTCACCTTCTTCGTCCTCGCCTTTTTCCTCCTCCTGAGCATCTGGATGTGTGCTGGGAGAGGGTCCATCGGACTTCTTGAGTTTCTTCCCCTCGACAACTGGATGCATCGAGAAGGGTCTCCTTTTGCTGCTTTTCGCTGTGGCCCCTCCTGTAACTTTGGCAGCTCTCTCCTCCGCCGTGTCTCTCTGCTTAACCACGGACTGATGTGGAAGGATCAAGTTGTGCCCCAGAATTGTAGCATTCCTAATCAAGTAAGAAGCCGACCTGTTCCTTCCCGTAATGGCTTCTATTTCCACAACCATCTAAACCAGGCGATCATTCTCCACGACCACAAAGCCACCTGTCGCTAGCAAGAAATAAAAACACATAAGAAGAGGCATTGCAGTTATAACGGAAATTATAAATAAAGCTTCACACTTACAGACGGAGGTGAAGCGATGGATGGAAACAGAGTCATCCCTGATAAAAAACCATTCTTTCTTAAACATACTAAACTTCGAATATAAGTCCAGGACAGGCTTGAAAGATACGGTTGATTCCAAGCTGATGTATGGAGACCCCTTCTTATAGCCTCTCAAATTGTACAAGTACCGGATCTCCCGGTTGGAGGGAGGACGCCCGTATCTCCTCTGGAAAATGAAAAACAGGCTCACCAGGATGGCGTAGGAGTTAGGCTGAAGCTGAAACGGAGCTACCTTCAAGTAGGTGATAAAGCTGATTATCCAATTATTGATCGGGGGTATGGCCCCACACATGCAATGGTACCGACTATAGGCGAAATACCCTTCGGGAGGATTATATGGCATCACTCCCTCCTCCGGCAACAGCATGCGCGCTCTGTCAATCCCAAAGGAGCGGGAGATAACATCAAGCTGCTCGCCTTTGAGAGAGCTTGGGAAACAGTCAGGAGGTGAGTTCAGAAGCTCCTGAGGGCCGTACCCATCTACTAGTGACCTCGGGGTGGGCCCATGACGTCCCGACTCTAACTGAGCTGGGGGCACTACGGAAGGATCTTCTCTGTCTTGGGATTTCTTCTTTTCTGATCGGGTTTCAACTTTATGAGACATTATCTACAACACAAAAGAATACATCGTTAAAACGAAGGATATAGAGATATAAACAAGCAAGTGTATGCAGTCTGGAATTTCACTCATAATTCAAGTCATAAAAGTGCATTCGGTAGTTCAAGGCCGAAAGGTATTTCGGTATTCAAACTCCCCTGTCTCATTTGGTATTTCCTACAAAGGTCCATTCGGCATTCGGATTCATTCGGTAGTACAAACCATAAGGGTCATTTGGTAATCACCTGATTCGGTATGATTCGGCAATATGGTTGATTCGGCAGAAAGATCTGATTCGGCAAGCCTCAAGCCCATACTTATAGGCAAGCACAAAATAGCCGGACCAGATAATTCGGCATTTGGAACCGGATGAGGGCGTCCAGATAAACAAAGCGCGCCATACGCAAGCATATGCCCCACTTTGGGGGGCAAATGTTGGGAGTGTTTCCACCTACTACCGGACCAGACTTCCTTCCTATGCATAGCCGGACCAACTTCCTTCCCATGCATAGCCGGACCAAACTTCCTTCCCATGCATAGCCGGACCAACTTCCTTCCCATGCATAGCCGGACCAAACTTCCTTCCCATGCATAGCCGAACCAGCCTACTCCACCTACCACCGAACCAGCCTACTCCACCTACCACCGAACCAACTCGCTTCCCAACGTACTACCGGACCAGGGAGTACCAAACCAACACTGCCAGGCCAGATCGCATCAGCCCAGGCCCATCAGCAGCTGTGTAAATCCAAGACCCCTGCCCCCAGCCTCACTCTATAAATAGAGGGGCATGGGTACAACAATGGGAGACAAGTTTGAGGGCTCAAGCACGGATAGAACTTTCAAACAACTTTCATATACTTGTATCAAAGCTTTGTACTTGTAATCTGAACAAGAAAGGAGAAATAATATATAAAGTGGACGTAAGCACATTCTGGCTGAACCACCATAAATCTGCGTGTCTTTTACAGTTTAGTCCCTGCTTTTTACATATTTGCATAAATCACCCAGATCATTTAAAACAACGCAAAATCAACTAAATCATACGACTTGGAGGTGTTTGCCCATTTTTTGTGCAAACATTTATCACTTTTAATTTTTGTTAGTTTCTAGAATTTTTTTTAGCTAATCATAATTTTCAAATCTTGGTTTAATTTGATTGGATAGAAATCTTAAAATCTAAACAATTTCCTGCGGATCGACTCGTACTCGCTATGTACTAACATTGTACGCCATGCGCTTGCAGTTATTTTTAATATAAATTCGATCGGTTATTATCCAATTCGATGGAGATTTTAAAAAAACATACACAATTAAAAAAAATTATTCCATTGTCATTTTCATTTACAATTTTTTTTGCTTGGATTTTACATTTTTTGTCTTGATTATACAATTACAAACAGTGTATTCATTCATCCCCTGTCCTCCTCCCATCACAACACTCGTCTGCTCTCCACTGTCTGCCCAAACAACTTCACAAAACTGCTCTCACCTGCCCTCACCACCAACCATCACATTTACAACCTACCCTCACCACTTCACGAAACTGTGTGTTGCCATCTTCAACAACCATTCTCTGCCGCCTGACCATTCATAGTGCCGCCTACCTCTGCTCCATCATACCCTGCCAACCAGAGAACTAACCCAGTGCATATCAACTGCCACTTCCTCCTTCATCTGTCCAGTGACAAAACACTCATTCATCACAGTTACAATCTACCACACCATTACCATTTTACCCCCGGCACACATTCATCAAATACCCACATCATCACTGTGATCAACACATTGTGCATATGCCTCCTCATTCAACCATCATCCCACTACCAACTTCAACCAATACTACCACACATCTTACCCATTGATCCAACAAACTTTCCTGATCACCCAGAATACAGCCAACATACCCACTACGACCTGCTTACATCAACTATCATTTCTGCCTTAACCTCATCATACAACAGAGAACATTATTTTCATTCATTCACCTTCTTTTCATTCATTCACCTTCTTTTCACAACTGAACACATCTGAAAACATCATACTTCGTAAAACAACCCTGTCTTCGACCACCCCTAACCACCACTGCCGTATCAACAAACTAAGATAGCAACATCCAAACTGTCAATTGCAAGTCCACTTCAACAGTTCACCTCATCCAAACCGCATCCCCAAATCACTACTCCTCAGCATACCCCCTGACCATCAACAAAACCTACCACTACATTGCCACCACATATCCAAACTGTCAATTGCAAGTCCATCAGCACTGCACAATTCCACCATCCACCACCGTAACATCTATAACATCTCTATGTCATAATAACAAGCATCACCACCTTGCCAATATACAACTGTGCACATCAAGTTCCAGTGCACAACAATACCGTACCAGACATCACACTGCAAAACACTTAACTGCTCCTACAATACTGTCAACCCACATTAATCTACAAACAACCACAAGCCTCTGGCCACCTGAAATCGAATCGCACTGCCACCTAACATTACTATCCACCATCCTCTCATCCACTAAACCAAAACTGTAGCTACCTCATTCACTGCCACCACGAAAGCCACCAAAAGCAAGAACCAACCTCTGTAAAACCTCCTTTCAAACCACCTGCAATCGATCACGGCCACCCACTCCACCACAAACCACACACCTGAAGTGAACTACCATCGCAAAACCATCCTTCGCATAACCATTGTTCAACGCAGTCACTGCCCAAAGACATTACCTCCGCTTTGATCCACGAATTCCACAACCGCGAGCCAAAACTCCAACCATCATCAACCTTCTCCTCTTCAATCATAACTCAAATCTTATTGTCACCCGAAATTTCCAAAAATCGACTGCAAATCCATAACCCGATATCGAATCACTAAAACTTTTACGGCAACCTGAATTACTCGATAACCCTCAATCCCTGACTACAAATCGAATTGCCATCATCCAAAGAACTCGACCACCCAATTCACCAAACCAAATCGCGACTGAACCCTTTCCTCCCCCCGTCGATCATCGAATAGCTTACCTTTCTCAAAAAAAATTAGGAATTAGAGTCGAATTTTGGTTTTAGGATTGATTGTTGGAATTTTGAGTTAAGAGATTCTGATTTTTTTTACGATTGAAGTTAAGTAAGAAGAAGAATAAAAGTTTGTGGGTCTGGGTTGATTGTGGGCCGTACATAATATTTTTCTTCTTCATTTTAGTTAGTTTGTTTAAGTTTTTTTTATTATTTTGTTTATTTAAGTTTCTTTAAAAAAAATTGTTTTCATTTGGATTGGTAGGTCTAGTTTTAGTTAAGTTGTTTTTTAAATAAGTTCTTTGTTTCTACTTCAAAAAAAAAGTTTGTTTTGGTTTTCCTTAGTTTTTCGAATTTCTTTAGTTTTATTTTTCCTTTGTTTTAAGTTTTCTTTTTGTTATATTCTTTTTTTTGTTTTTAGAAAAGGAAAAAAAGTTGTTTTCAAGTGTTTTTGTATGATTTGTTTCATTTGTTTTAGTTTCTTCTTTGATATTTGTGTGTGTGTGTGTGTGTGTGTGTGTGTATAAAGATTATAAAAAAACTGTATATATCTTGTTTTTAGTTTCAGGTTGCCAAAGCAGATAAGAGAAGTTTGCCAAAAAATAACTGCTTGCTTGCTTATTAAAAAAATTGCTGCTTTAAAATAATTGCTAATAATTCTGCACGCTCTGGTATCGTGCTCTTATCACTTGTTTGTAGTTGCTTTGCATGTTAGTTGCTTGCATTTTATATATATATAAAATTCCAAAAACAAAAATAAAAACAAATTTCATTCGTAGTTGCATTGTTAATACACGTTGATTTGCATTTCATCCTAGAATTTTGATTAATAACAATGGTTAGACATCGATAACGATTAATTGTATATTGACAAATTGTCCTCTTTCGACAATTTATTTTCTTGGTGTCTAGGCTATGGTAGAGCAATAATCAGTTATAAATATTACAGTGATTCGTAAATATTATACTAATTGTTTCTCTAAAGGTACTTAAATCTTCGGTTGCATTGCTACGGTGATTCGTGGTGCACCGATAAATACTGCCCATTAGGTGGCTGAGAACTATCTTGTTGAATTAAGACAAAGTGTGATTATACAATTTTGGGTTAGGAGCTACTTAGGATAGATAATTTGTAATTAAGCCGTTGCATTCATTTAGTTGCATTATTTCATGCATATACAAAAAAGAAAAAAAATTCTAAATATTTCTTAACTTAGTTTTTAAATCCTTTCATTTGAAATTTTTAAATCAAAATTAAAAATCAAAAAAAATTAGAAAAGCAAAAAAAAATATAATAACCTTTTCAAAAACAAAAAAAAATCAAATTTCACTTTTTTAAATAAATTCGCTTTGGTAAATATTTTTTCTTTTTCTTAAAAACATCTTGAAAATGTCCGAATTTTCTTACTCATCGGAATTTTTCAATAGTTGTGAAAATCAATATAATCCGTATAATTTCACACCAAATTCGTATGGATATTTTAATGACAACTATTATACAAACAATTTGAATTTTGAGCCACAAAATTTTTAAAATGATGACCAACCTTCAAATCTTGAAAATAGCATTGAAATGATTTCGTCTTTACTTGAACACTCTACACAACAAAATCAAAGGATAAATGATTTGTGTAATTCATATTTGCACAATGTTTCAAGTCAAAGTTTTGAAAATACTCAAAATTTGAATTCAATTCAAAATTCAAATGATTTCAAACTCCAAAACAAATTTTAAATTCAAAATGGAAATGTGAACCACTTTTCGAATAATTTGGGCAATGAGAATAATCTCGACTGTGGTTTAATGAACAATTTTAGTTCTCAACAAATTCAAATTGAAAATTTTCAAGTTAATAATTATAAATTGGATTTTGTTGAGCAAATGGATGAAATTTACAATGGTCACACGGATTTGTTATTCGAAACATAAAACGATTCAATTTGAATATCAAATTCTCCAAAATCTTGGCTAGCCTATTGATAGGCATCATAGCCCTCAAAACAGTTCAGAAATATCACAAAAACATGAAGTAGAAGTCAAAAGTCGGACGGAAAAAGAAGGTAGAATACAAAAAAAAATGCATAGGCAAAAACAATACCCATGTCTGATATCTTCTCCGGGTTCAACTTTCGGATATAACATGAATGGCTTAACGACCTCGAAATGGTCTGAAATTTGATATATACAAAGTAGAACAATTTATCTATGAACTGGAAAAAGATTCACTGAATTCCGACATGAAATGGTAAAGATATGAGATTTCAAACATGGACTCAGGCCATGTTGAATTCTGCCCAGGTCTGAAAATTGGTACGCAAGTAGTAGAAAACTTTAACTTTCAACTAAAAAAAGAACCGATGAATTCGAGTGTCGGTTTTGAGATTTTTTCGATGTTTTCTTTGATTTCGAGCACGGGTTTTTCCAAATGAATTCGAAATAATTTTTAAAATAACTTGGCTTTTGAAAAATATTATATAATAATTATTTGAGAAAACAAGCTTTTAAAACAATTTTTCGAAATCATTTTTGACAACGTGAGAAACAATCAAAACCCAACGATTGACGAGTCAAGTGTTAATCCGTCTTTTACCAAAATTGACGATTTTCAAATAACAACTTTTGCAATTGAAGATGACAATCTTAATGAAGTTGTTGAAAAAACGGTAATTGAGTTGGATTTCAATTCTTTTGAGGTTGAGAAACTCGATTTGAAATTCGATCTTCCCTTTTCTGATTTTGAAAATTTGAATGCAACAACTTTGGATTTTGAACTTGATATATGCAATGAAGTTGTGAATAATTCAACAAAGGAAGACGAATTCAACGAACATGATTTCTTTGGACTTTTCGAAAATGAGTTGTTAAATTCTAATGGAGAAGATTTAAATCACCATTTTGATTTTGAAATTAATAATTCTGAAAAAGGTTTCAATGATAAGATTAAATTTCAATTTGGTGAAAATAAACTTGAATTTCAACCAATTGTTCCGTCAACCCCAAAAATCATCGAAAATAAAACAACTCATACGATTTTTAATAAAACGACATTAATTTTTCCAAATCGACATTCAAGTTTGAAATTTTTTATGGTTTGGTTTTCTGTGCTTAAGTTGCGTCTCTCACACTTGACGAGATAAATGAATTGGTATTTGAAAGACCATTTCATTTACTTTTTAATGATATACTTTCTGATGTCGTGTAAATACTTTTCATTTTCACGTAAATATAGGTCATATTTTATTTTTTTCCTTCCACTTGGGTTGACTGTGGGGACATAGTCAAAATCAAGTGTTGGGGGGAGCCTCATCTTCTTTTTCATTTTTCATGGTTTATTTTTGCATTTTCTTTCCAAAACTCAAAAAAAAATTCAAAGAAAAAACCCCAAAAAACAAATCTTCTTTTTTTAGCATGTTGATTTATTTTTAAAGAAACATTATAGGATAAGTATAGGTTTTCAGTTATCAAATTGAAATTTTTGAAAATTTATTTATCTCAACAGAAATAAAAATAAAGTTTGATTACAAATAACGATGGTTTAACTAGTATATATGAAGGTTCATATGTGTTAATTATGAAGTATATCCTAATTGAAAATCTTTGTTTAAAAAAGTGGTGGATTTAAAAGAAAAGAATATAACATTTTTTATCTTCTAAGTTAAATAGTGCTAAGATGATTTTTCAAAACTCTCTCTTCAAAATATATATATATATACATATATATAACAAAAATAACAAAAAACCAATTTTTTTGTATTTATGTATATATTTTAATTAACACCAGAGTCATGTGTTCACTCGCCATGCTTTGTACCCTTCTCACGTAAACCCGAAAGGCAGTGCTTGATCGGTATTTTTGACCTCAGTTTATCTGAGTTAGGTGTATGTATATAAAAATTCTTTTATTAATGAAGCCTGCAGTCGATAGGTGTACACACTTGTGTGTTCACCCGCCATTCTCTATATTCCCCTCACATAAGTCCAAAAGGCAGTGCACTGGTGATATATCCAGCCTTAATTTTCTAAGTTAGGCATATGTAAATATTGTTAATATCAATAAAAAAATTAAAAATAGAGAGAGTAAGCGATTGAAATCCAAGCACTATTTTGACTTGTTTTATTTGATTTGTTATTGAAAAGAAATAAAAATACCACTTTCAAAAACTTTGATAATCAATTAAGGATCCATTTCATAGTTGCACTATGTTATCAACCGAAACAACTAGCCAAACTATAGTCTATTTGTTATGATAACTTAATTTTTGTTGGATATTTTGACGAGTAAATGACTTGAATATGCAAGATGATGACCAAAACTTATATTTAACTTATTCGTGTTAATTTAAAAGTAAATTCTTCATTTGTAAATATTTTCAAAAACTTGCATCCATATCTTTGTAAATAAATTTGGCATTTAGAAAATTTTCATTTTGTAAATATTTTCACTTCGCATTTGGATTTTGTGGGTAGTATCCGTTGAAAACCCTCACGAGACAACATTCGTCCTACTAGGGACACCTAGAGGTTTAACGGCTTGTTACATACGCTCAATGCAATCGTGTTCCCTATGAAAATAGATTTATCTTAGTTTTTCTTTATTCGAGTACGAATAAAAAGATAAGTGTGGGGGTATTTGATGTGCACGTAAATGTGCATATTTTTACTTCCATATTTTATCGAATTTAATTAAATAAATGAGCAAATAAGGTTTTTAACATGTTTAAACCCAAATTCAAACTATTTTCAAAACATCATTTATTCATCTTCATATAGGAGCAAAATGGTCATTTTTGTGCATATATTAATTTGAGAAAGTTTACTTGAAAATTTCTGTATTATTTTGTAGGAATTTGGCTTCAAATGGAAGAGGTTTTCATGGAAAATATGCATGCACAAGAGAATACAAGCAAACAAAGATGGAAATAATTCATTTCATGAAACATGGAGGACCCCACCTACCCACCTACCTTGATGTACAATTAGAAGCTAATGCACATGCTAAATGGCCATTAAAGTTACATGCACACTTAATGGAGGATTACCTTATGCTAATGATAACTTTGTGATCACACTTCCTAAGGGGTAGTTTGGGTAGTTCCTAAAAATAGGATTAGGGTTTCCAAACATGTATAAATACCCCATATGTTCATGTAGTTAGCTCTCTCTTCCTTTTCAGCCTCTATTTAGTTAGTTTAGTTTGAGGCTCAAAAATAAAATTTCTTTTTCCTTTTTCATGGTTACTTAGCCATTTTCTTCTTTCATGTAAGTTTCTTTTTTTTAATGCAATTTTAATACATGCTTTTTTCTTTTCTTGTTTATTTCCTTTCATGCTAATAGTGTAGTTTCATTTCTTATGCAAGTAGAATAGCTTTTATTTCATTTTAGTTAGATCTCATTCTATTTAATTTGCTCTCTAATTTCCTCTTGTTTTTGTTTCATGTTGCAATCTACATTTGTTGATATGATAACGAATATGAGAGGCTAAACCCCTTCAATTTAGGGGTAATGAAGCTCTCTAATTATGTAGATTCAATATAATTTGATAATCTATGATCTCTTTCTGTGTTTAATGGCAATATTTGATGTGGTTTAAAATTTGTTTGTTTTGGCTTTGAATTTGATAGCCTATGTTGTTGACACCAAATAGGCTATGCTTAAACAAACACAAAAACAAATTACCTCTTCATCTACATATGATTATGATAATGAAGTGAATGTTTAAATCAAAATTTGATGATCTATATTTCTGATCAATAGTTAATAGGCCATGCATAGAATAGATTTTATTTTCAACTTCATTGTCAATTTTCATGAGAGTAGCAACTGGTTTAGTGGGTATGTTAAAATTTGATGGTTTATATTGGGCTAATTAATGGCACAAATATGCCATACTTATGATAAAAAGATCAATTAAACTCACTAATGACCAAAAAAGAGAGATCATAATTTCATTTTGTTCGACTATGTGATCTTGAGAAGGAAATTGCCTTCTACTCTCATATTTTTATCACTTTTAATTTTTGTTAGTTCTAGAATTTTTTTAGCTAATCACAATTTTCAAATCTTGGTTTAATTTGATTGAATAGAAATTTTAAAATCTAAACAATTCCCTTCGGATCGAATCCATACTCGCCACGTACTAACATTGTACGTCATGCGCTTGCGGTTACTTTTAATATAAATTCAATCGGATATTTTCCAATTCGATGGAAATTTAGCTGGTTCGAACAAAGATCAGCGATGGTACCCTCGAGCAGAGGCAAGAAGCTGATACTTGGGTCGCAGAATGGCTGGAAAGGTGAGACAGACGGTACTTTTGAGGAAAGAAGAGAAGGACGAGGAGTTGTATGTGGTTTCTTGAAGGGATGAATAGAGGCTTCAGCAATGTCCTTCTTCTCCTTTTCTCTCTTTCTCTTCTTCGACGTCTCTAACTCCTTGGATGTAGAATCATCAAGAAATGAGTCGAAAAGATCTTCACTCATTTACCTGCGTAAAAAAATGGGATAAGTGACTGTCCTTATAAAAAAGAGTGAAAAATTCATTGTCCATTTAATTGAATTATACCCTTAGATTCATCCGTAACATAGGAAAATTCAAAAACGAAGCGAGAGAAGCTGTGGTTAGTGCATAGGAAATCATACTATTGCAGTAGTAACTCAGCGAAAATAATTTTATTTTCCTCTCATTTTCACCTAAGCCTATGATGTTCCTCCTACAAGCTCCATATGACTGGTGGCTTGATAGAAAAAGATCAGGCGATTAGGGTGTGGTTAGAAGGAGGAGGGGAAGTTATCCAGATTCGAAAGGAATAAGTATCGATCTTTCCATTTTTGAGACTTGCGGAGAACAAATGTAAGAACCATTTATTCGCTTGGGCGTAATAGAATCCAAAATCATCTCTAGAAGGACTCTTATGGATATCGAATAAGAATTGGAGTTCTTCACACAAAGAAGGCGTACACTTCTCGGCATATATAATAAAAGTAGCAATTAGAAGGGAATAAGAAATAGGAGAAAGTTGGATGGGAACAATACCAATGGCAGCCAGCCATTTGCGAAGAATTCGATTGGGAGGAGATATAATCCATACTAAATATGATCAGAAGTAATGAAAATAAAACCATCGGGAGGTGTATAGATGTGTACATGAGACTCCGGTACCCTAGCCATGTAACCTTTAAACCCAAAATGATCTAGAATGCTCTCTATTTCCCTTAGTTCGGTTATCTTGGATGGCAAGGATAAAGGAGAGGAGGAAATGGTTACCATATCGAAACTACTGGGTTGATTATCGGCTGCTATTAAAGTATAGTAAAAGGGAAAACTACAAAAGAAAGAAGGTCCTTACTTTAGTTTGGAAAAGGGACGATTCTTGGAGAAGATGAGATTGGCAACTACGGTTTTATTTTTGAAAGCATGTAAAAGAGCAGAGAAGAAGAGGAGGAAAATATATACTTACCTTGATTAGAATCTCAGCCACACAGTTGGTTGAATGAGCCTAAAAAAGTTAGTTGATTAGTGACAAGAAATGTTAATGTAGGGATATATATAGATTTCCTTAGGAGTCGAAAATACTAAAGGTACAACTTTTAAGAAATTAGCCATTAAAGGAATGACACGTTTACTAGGGCATTAAATGCGAGATGGCTTTAAAAACTTCTTTTGAAAAGAATAAAGAGAAAAGATAAGAAGTGATGTGGTACATAAAAATATGGACATGGAGACAAGTCCAAACCAATCTGTGATCGCTGCAGACTTGGGGGACAAGTGTTACACCGATATTTTCCCAAACTATATCTAAAATAAACTGATGCAAGCATCAGGTTAAAAGAACCCCTTCATGAAAGAAGCTGGACCAAAAAAAGAAAGCAAGAACAAGGCTAAGATAGGACTATGCCAAAGCCTTAGATAGTAGCAAAACATGAAAACCGCGCCATTCGACCAAGTATAGAAGTGATGTTGTAATATTGCACCAATGACATGAGATGGCTACAAAAGTTTGAATTCTGATCCGTAATCCTAAAACTCAAGGGGTCGAACTGCGATATAACCTTCAAATTGCGTAGCTCCCAAATACCAAATACAAATGTTGTACTACAGTTCCAAAAATAAGCCCTTATGGGTCAAAACTGGGAAATAATCCTAAAATAAAATCAAAGCAAAAGGATTGTACTGCAACCCTAGAAAAAGCAACTTTAATGACATAGATCTGCGGCACCATCCTTAAAGCAATTACTTGCATTAGGGATGCGCCGCAATCTTAAACTAACAATATGTGGTAGGGCTGCGCTGCAATTCTTTATCGACATCAAATTAATAAGGATGCACTGCCATCTTGATGTGACAGAACAGCGCCGCAATCTTTAAAACACCATCCATAAATATAAGGACCTGTGCGATGAGGCGATGGGGTAGGACTGGATCGCAATCAAGAGTCGAGCCTTGTTCCTCAAAGGCAAACCAAGAGATCCCAACCTCATCCCCAAAATCATTAAACCTAGATCAAAGACAATGGTAGTGGCGTAGTCCTCTATTGATGAGAACGGCTTGGAACAGGTTCATGCAAGGCGATCACCCTTCAAAATAGCAATGCGGTCCCTTCTACTAAGCCATACAACTCAACTCCAACTCTTTCTAACACTAGACTTTGTCGATGTTTCAGATTAAACACAGTACAACTTCGGAAGTGTTGATTCAGTTCAAATATTGTAAAGTATTATTACCTCATACATAATGAAGGTGCTATTCCCAATAACTAAAGCGAAGTTTTGAAGTGCTAAAAATGATGTAGTTCTTCCTTAAATGGAGGGAAGTTTCTCATTGCAACTTCATCTACATATGGGTGCAGTCCACTAGCATGTTGCTTTACAGGATAGTGAAGTAATGATCTATTAAAATTTGGTTTTTCCGCTTTAATTTCAAACTTCCTGCCTAAATTCAAAATTCACAGCTCAAATCATAGTTTCCTGCCGAAGACCATGTTGGCAATCCTTGTATAGTAAAACAAGCATGATGGATAATCAACACATGAATAAATACAATGGTAGAAACCAAAAGAGCTGAAGGCCATTTCCACAATCCATGCATAACAAACAAGGAAGGTGGATGATTGAAACGCAACGTAATCTAAGGGTCGGAATTGGGAACATGTGTGATTGTCGAAAGCAATCCTCGTAATTCTCGGTATTATAAAAGGAGAAGGTACTTAGCAGAAAAGAGAGGATTGAGAGACTTTACTCTTTTTAGAAACACCGAATTAAAAAACTGTACTCTCTGCCATAAATTTTTTTACTAAGAAAAAAAAGGATTTCTTCATAGATGTTGGATGCATTAACATCTGAACCACGTAAGTTCTCCGCATAACTTTTATTGCTTTTAGTACTTGATTTTACTTTCTTCCTGTTTTGATACTATTTTGCTTATGGATTGGACAATGACTTATCATTATATTTTGGGTATTTTTCTCATAAGTGTACTAGCACTATTACGTAAAATTACCTCCTCTAAAGAAAATTTTAACATTGCTTAATTCTGTTGATGCCTAATTACGTAATCATTTAGCGACATGATTACTTCTAAAATACTTGAGTGTTTTTGAGACAAAAATCTCATCAACACTCACACATACATACTCACTCGCGCGCACACATAACACACACATATACATACATACGTATGTACATACATACATATATCACATATGCAAGTAAACTCACACACTCCCGTATTACCATATGTGATTATAGACCCTAGTATAAAAATATCACATACCCTTCACTAACTATTAAACAAATGAGGTTCATGACAACACTATGATATTACATTAAATACATTTATTTAAACTAATAAATTCAAAATAATTATATAATATTTTCAGTTCAAAATTAATTTTGTATTTATAATATTAAAACAAAATACACATTATTTATAATTGCACATGTTAGTACCTTGTGTTTTAATCAAAAAAGGAATTTTTAATTCACCTATTTCACGCTTCCGCCGCGTTGCACCTTATCTAGCAACTGGTTAGGGTGCAACTTAAATTATTAACAATAGGATTTCACCTAGATGTTATATAAGCGATCGAACTCGTGTCCACTATTGTGCTTTAGTAAAGTCCATATAAGCTTTAATATCTAAATTGTGTAAATATTACTGGCGATTGAGTGCACATTGGGGAATTACACAATAGTATATGTTAGTGTTAGCACCAAAATTGGTCACTAACCTCGTTGAGAAAGATTGTGTAGAGATGTAAGTGATGAAGTTAAATTAAACAAGGAAGAATATGCTAATTTAAATGCAGAAAGTAAGAACATCGGATTTATAGTGGTTCAGCGTAATTGCCTACGTCCACTTTGAGTTTTGATCTTTATTTCTTTCACAAGTAGTTGAATACAGATACAATCCATATATTGATGACTTGAATACAAGTTTGAATTAAAAAGAGGAGAGTATAAAAAATGACAGAGTCTCCCCAGTGTTCTCCCAAAAAAGTCCATTTCATTGTGCCCCTGCCCTTCTATTTATAGAGGAAGATGGGTTGGACTTCCTTCATGGGCTTAGGAACAAGGTGCCTCTGTCCATAGTGGGTGAATCTGCGCACCAGGCCAGGCAGGCCGAATGCTCTTGCTTTATTGTGGGCCTGACAACTTGCTACCACCTCCAGTCTCTCCTTGATCAGAATCTTGTCTAGTGCTAATGATAATTTCTTCAACTGTCGTTTTGTAACCGGGCCAAGATGCCGGTTAACACTTGCCCCCCAAAGTGTGTCGTGTGAAGCAACACAACACGCTTTGAATCAGCGAGTATTCCTTGTCTTCAGAAAGAAATCCACCATGTTTCTTGAATAGTCATTATCCTCCAATTTATCCTCCCAAGGTGTTGTATCCTTCTTTGGTCATCGTGATGCTCGGTCGATTCCCAATATTATGAATCCAGGGTTGTAGTTCATTAGTGGCCATCCGTGTTTGATTCTGCAGAGCTAATAAGCTTCGGCTATATGATCTAGTCTTCTCTTAATAACCCTTAGTGAGAATTCAATTTCTGTTGATTTCAAGAAGTCGAACTTTTTCGGATGTACACATGCACGTTCGGGTACATGTTCTTGCCATTGGCTCTCGGATGCGTTTTATATGCTCATAAGTTGTCGCCAACTCCATCTAGTTTAATTGTAATTCAATCGCGATTCCTTGTTTGTATTTTTTGTGAAATAAGGGTTGCAATCAGCCACTTAAGGAGTTTTCCAAACCTCTCTTCAGTACAGACTCTATGATTTTGTTCACAGCTTCAACCTGTCCATTTGCAGTTATAATGGATCATGGAAGGTCATAAGGACAGATGACGTTACGGATAAAGAAGTTGATTATTTTCTTCATCTTGGTTGTGGTTAAGAGTTCTTCATCTGCCCATTTGGTGACGTAATCAACTGCTATGATGGTGTATTTCGCATCACCTTTAGGATCGACAAGAAGATGATTTCAGTGCCCCCAAGTGGCAAACGGCTATGAACTAGCCATTTGAATAATTTCCATCGGTGGGGTTCCCGGATTCTTTGCAAACATCTTGCACTCGTCACATTGTCTAGCATGATCAACCGCATTTGGGTTGATGGTTGGCCAGTAATACTTGTAGCAGAGTATCATCTTTATCATGGTTTTCCCCCTGATGTTATTACCGCATTCTTCTTCATAGATTTTGCTCAAGATATCATCATGGGCGATATGCCGAAGCATGGGGATGGATAAACTCCTTTTGACACACGAATTATTCTTAGATGATTTGGCATGAAGCTTTGAGGAGGATCCGTCGTTTGCCATTCCTCCGTTCAGTAAGAATTCCTCATTTTAGATAGTCTTTGATAGGAGTCAACCATGACACCTTTTCATTTTGTTCACTGAGTACGTGTGTAATGATGTAATACGTGAAGTCAGTTAGTAGCTCTTGGACTTGGCCGAGAAAAGGAGCAAGACAATGCCCTCTAGCAAGATCAACTTCCTTAAATTTGTATACTACCAATCAAGAATCACAAAAGATATGTAAAGTTTTCACTTCAAATCCTCTAGCAAGTTTGAGGCTGGTAGTTAAGGCTTCATACTAAGCATCGTTGTTTGTTACAGGTAAATCGAGTTTTAGGACGTAGCAGATTGATCGTTCCTCAGGAGTCATTATCAAGCCATAACACTGATCATTGGATGCTCCATCCGTGTACATTTTCCATCTTATGGTTGGTTCTCTACTACTCTTCGAGTAGTCATCTGAGGTAGTGAATTTGGGTGTGAGGTCTGCTAATTTCCATCCTTGGATAGCCCTTCGTGGAAAATAAGTGATATCGAATTAGCTTAGTTTGATATTCTATTTAAGTAGTATTTCAGACGTCTCAGGTCATTGTATGCCTTGTCGCAACGGCTGGTAGGCATAGACGTTGATGGGGCGAGCCTAAAAGTAAGAGTGGATCTTTCATGATGAAATCAATAGAGATTGTGCTAGCTTTTGTAGCTTCGGGTTGATATCCAATGCATGGCTCGCGATAGTTAATGAAATCACATATGCATGTCAGAATGGGTTCAAGGGAACATATCATCATTTATTCAGAAAAATCCAACTAATTCTTTTATCATCACTGCACTGAGCTGTGATCCAATATTCAGCACCCGGAAAGGGTCGCCATGGCTAGCTGTAATGTTGACCGTCAGATTAGCAGGTGCCATCCCGGATTCTTTGAGTAAAGATGTAACTATTTTGCATAACATTCAATGTGAAATATGGTTGGGACGGCCAATGTTGATGGTTACTCTAGTCGAATCATAGAGTCTTGTCATGAATTATTGAGCCTAATAGCGAAGGGCTCTGAATGCTCTAATAGATTATCAGCAAATGGCCAAAAATCAGGCTTAAAAGCGCATTAGAGGAAATGTCGAGTGGGGGTCAGCCTCGAGTGGCATGCAACGGTATAGCTGGATCTTGCTATGAGTTTGAATTTGCTTGTGCATTCGAGTAACGC
The DNA here is from genome assembly GCA_030737815.1 of Allium fistulosum. Lineage (NCBI taxonomy): Eukaryota > Viridiplantae > Streptophyta > Magnoliopsida > Asparagales > Amaryllidaceae > Allium > Allium fistulosum. Next base: position 449,095,313 of record CM060906.1, on the reverse strand, counting down.
ACTTTCTATTCAATGCATTCATGATTGTTTACCCGTCCTTCGGGTTGGAGAGTCAATTGGCCATGAGCTAAGGTATCGATTTAACGATTCTATCTCTAGGCATCCTTTCGGTCGTTGCCTTGAGTAGCTGTAAGCACTATATATAAGTTTTAATACTGAGCTATCGTAGCCAGTTTTTGGATGACCATGCGTCTTCTCCTAGTCTCGGGTTGATAAATGTACTGCATGGGCGGTTGAGTCTCGTCCTAGCTATGTTTATGTTTTCACCTACACTCCAAAGACATAGAGGTGATTGGTGAACAGTCGGTTCACATTCATCTTGCTTCTCGCTCATGCCCCCAGGTCTGGGGCATATACCGATAAGTAGGAAGGCCAGCCACGCCCACTTTAGCTTTACTCTCTTTCCCGTTGGATCGTGGGATCATGTCAGTCGATGGGAGACTAGGTCTCGCCTATCTTGGATTTTATCATGGTTTTCCATTCCAAGAGGAATACTTCGATGCCACGTAAGTTTCAGGGCATAATTTGGACAGTGGATGGTCATCCACGTCCACTTTGGTTCATGCTCTGTAATCAGATCTCGAGGTAAAGTTGGCTACAAATGCAGTCGGGTTATGCTCATCCAGTTTCATACTCCTCCTGACGAATCGAACGAGGGTGCTGGAGAATTTTTGACCAAGTATTCGTGGTTTACCCTATTTTCCATACTCTGGGGGTCATAGTTTTTCAAAAAACATCCGAGTCACATTCGTATGTGCTTGGTGTGGATCGGCATTGACCCTTGGTCTGAGGTATGATATAGTAGATTGCTCGTAGCTTTGGATGTCGTTTCGATTGGCTCTGTATTGAGGCCTCCCTGTAGTCGCTGCCTCAAGTTATAAAGAACGCCACGCTAGAGCTACAATAAGCTGTCGTATTCAGCTTTTTAGTGTTTTGTACCCCTGCCCCCAGTAATGATTTGGCCAGGTCACTGGTTGGATGGTCGAACTCCATCCTCAGCGGGTTAATAATCCTCCTGTCGATTCCAGGTCGAAGTTTGCGGAATAGAAAATGGTCGGAATCCACTCGTCTATTTATCGATGTTTATACACCACTCTGTATTCTGGTGACTTAGTGTTATTCTCCCCCCGGTTGACTCGCGCCCAATTTGTGTTCATGCTTCGGTCCACGCTCCGGGGACTTAGAGATTTGTCGAACGGTTTACGCTTTAGTCCACAGTTCGAGACGCAGAGATTTTTGTCAACTCGTTTATACTCTAGTTCGCACTCTGGGAACTTAGAGTAATCTGGTCCGCTTCTGGGATTTAGGGATTTTTCTGAAGTCGTCTATAATCTAGTCCATGCTCTGGGGACTGAGATTACTGTAGTCCGCACTCTGGGGACGTAGAGGTTTTTGAGTCATTTATACTCTAGTCCGCACTCAGGGACTTAGAGTACTTTAGTCCGCATTCTGTCTCCCATTCCAGAGGGTGAGACCTCTCGGATGGCTGAGAGTTTGCCCGAACCTGGTAGATAATCCTTCTCTTTAAGGTTCTCTTTAAGATTTCGAAAGTCGTTATTCTTTATGCAGGACTATTGCATTCTTGTTTTCCACGATTTTGTGCAGGCCGTTCTGACCCCGAGCCCACTCCGAGGAGCGATGTCGCCAAGGAAGTGGGGGAGAAAACAAGTGAAGCCACTCACGCAAAGGAGGCTTCTAGTCTAGACGCTCAGGTGATCGGAGCGCTTGACGAAGACAAGTCTGAAACCTCCTCTCCTACCGACGGGGGTTATGAAGTAGAAATTACAGGCGCCTCTGAGCATACATCCGAATTGAGCATGGAGGGGCGGCTCGAGAAAGAGAGGGAGGAGACGGTCAAGGTCATAGTAGATCCCCGAGTTGTGGACTTGGACGATCCTTTGAACAAGCCGTTGAAGGTCATCCTTCCTGGCGGGTCCAAGCCCATGGAAGGCCCCCGTACTCCTTCAGTTGCTACCCCTCTATCAAAGAAGAGTACCAAGGGTAAATGCTCTGGAGAGGAGCCGTTTGGAAAGAAGTTGAAGAAGCACAAGAAGTGATTACTATCCTCGTTCAACGAGGGTTAGTTTAAGTCATGTAATTATTTTCATCTATTTCCTTAGTCCTTGTAGATAGAATGTCGACTCTGAACTTTGGAGGGCTTGTAATAGAAACTCATTTCTGAATAAGGTTTAGTTCCTTTTTCTGTCTTACAAAAGACTCTTATTGTTCAGTTTTCTTTGTGATTGTGATTGTGATTTTAATCCAAGCAGTTGTGAGTAACATAGACTTCTCAGTCCATCTTCATATAACTCGGAAACTCTTCGGGAGTCGTTGAACTTCCATTCTGTGCTTTGAGCACTTAGAATACTTTCTAGCCCGTATGTCAGGGATTTGACAAATTCAAGTCATTTGTGTCATAGTTCATATTCTGGGAACTTGGAGATCCGATTCGCTTATATTCGAGTCTGCACTCTGGGGACTTAGAGTACTCCAGTCCGCACTTTGGGGACTTGGAGGTTTTAGTCATTTATACTCTAGTCCGCGCTCTGGGGACTTAGAGTACTCCAGTCCGCACTCTGGGGACTTGGAGGTTTAAGTCGTTTATACTCTAGTCCGCGCTCTGGGGACTTAGAGTACTCCAGTCCGCACTCTGGGGACTTGGAGGTTTTAGTCATTTATACTCTAGTCCGCGCTCTGGGGACTTAGAGTACTCCAGTCCGCACTCTGGGGACTTGGAGGTTTAAGTCGTTTATACTCTAGTCTGCGCACTGGGGACTTAGAGTACTCCAGTCCGCACTCTGGGGACTTGGAGGTTTTAGTCATTTATACTCTAGTCCGCGCTCTGGGGACTTAGAGTACTCCAGTCCGCACTCTGGGGACTTGGAGGTTTAAGTCGTTTATACTCTAGTCCGCGCTCTGGGGACTTAGAGTACTCCAGTCCGCACTCTGGGGACTTGGAGGTTTTAGTCATTTATACTCTAGTCCGCGCTCTGGGGACTTAGAGTACTCCAGTCCGCACTCTGGGGACTTGGAGGTTTAAGTCGTTTATACTCTAGTCCGTGCTCTGGGGACTTAGAGTACTCCAGTCCGCACTCTGGGGACTTGGAGGTTTAAGTCGTTTATACTCTAGTCCGCGCTCTGGGGACTTAGAGTACTCCAGTCTGCACTCTGGGGACTTGGAGGTTTAAGTCGTTTATACTCTAGTCCGCGCTCTGGGGACTTAGAGTACTCCAGTCTGCACTCTGAGGACTTGGAGGTTTTAGTCATTTATACTCTAGTCCGCGCTCTGGGGACTTAGAGTACTCCAGTCCGCACTTTGGGGACTTAGAGGTTTTAGCCTCTTTTTTGAAAATTTGGGTCGTACCCAAAAATATTTTTTTTTGAAAATAGGGGTCGTATAAGGGACCGGTGTAACTTAATTCCAGAGGTGTTCGGCATTCGTTCTCGTTCGGCACAACCGAGTCGTTCGGCATACAATACCGTTCGGCATTACAGAGGTGCTCGACATTCATTCTTGTTCGGCACAACCGAGTCGTTCGGCATACAATACCGTTCGGCATTACAAAGGTGTTCGGCATAGAGGTATGGATCGGCCTGGAAGAGTGTTCGGCCTAGAGGTATGGTCGGCCTGGAAGGGCGTTCGGCCTAGAGTTATGGTCGGCCTAGAGGTATGTTCGGCCAAAGCTGTTCGGCCAAGGCTGTTCGGTGGAATGGATCGGTGTGGAGTGGTTCGGCCAAAGCTGTTCGGCCAAAGTGGATCGGCCTGGAGTGGTTCGGCCAAAGCTGTTCGGCCAAGGCTGTTCGGCACAGTAGATCGGCCTGGAGTGGTTCGGCCAAAGCTGTTCGGCCAAGACTGTTCGGCCAGAGTGGTTCGGCCTGGAGTGGTTCGGCCAAAGCTGTTCGGGCAAAGTGGATCGGTCTGGAGTGGTTCGGCCAAGGCTGTTCGACATAGGAATGCTGCTCGGCATGGGAATTCTGTTCGGCATGGGAGCTCTGCTCGGCCTGGATGCTGCTCGGCATGGGAATTCCGTTCGGCATGGGAGCTCTGCTCGGCCTGGATGCTGCTCGGCATGGGATATCTGTTCGGCATGGGAGCTGTGCTCGGCCTGGATGCTGCTCGGCATGGGAATTCTGCTCGGCATGGGGAATTCTCTGGAGCGATGGGCATACACCTTTTCTGGAGCGGTCGGCATACTCCTTTTCTGGGGTGATCGGCTAAGTTGGCTTCAGAGGGGGGTCGGCCTCTATTCAACATGACTGCAAACTTCAACGACTAGTCCCCGTATCTTACATAGACTTGGTTTCTATGAATACGGCTATCAGCTTCCTTTAGATTTCTTTCAAATCTGAGTAGAATAGGAAGTTTCCTAGTAAACAACTGGATCTATCTCGCGAATATGGGAATCCACTAGTAGACGATGAGATCCAATCAAGCTGAGAATTCAATTCTCAGTGAAAGCACCAAAGTGTTAGCACCAAAATTAGTCACTAACCTCGTTGAGAAAGATTGTGTAGAGATGTAAGTGATGAAGTTAAATTAAACAAGGAAGAATATGCTAATTTAAATGCAGAAAGTAAGAACACCAGATTTATAGTGGTTCAGCATAATTGCCTACGTCCACTTTGAGTTTTGATCTTTATTTCTTTCACAAGTAGTTGAATACAGATACAATCCATATATTGATGACTTGAATACAAGTTTGAATTAAAAAGAGGAGAGTATAAAAAATGGCAGAGTCTCCCCAGTGTTCTCCCAAAAAAGTCCATTTCATTGTGCCTCAGCCCTTCTATTTATAGAGGAAGATGGGTTGGACTTCCTTCATGGGCTTAGGAACAAGGTGCCTCTGTCCATAGTGGGTGAATCTGCGCACCAGGCCAGGCAGGCCGAATGCTCTTGCTTTATTGTGGGCCTGACAACTTGCTACCACCTCCAGTCTCTCCTTGATCAGAATCTTGTCTAGTGCTAATGATAATTTCTTCAACCGTCGTTTTGTAACCGGGCCAAGATGCCGGTTAACAGTTAGCATATTTTTGAATTTAATTCAACTAGATTAACCTATATATGTTATAAATTAAACTGAAGAAAATAAATATAACTGTTACATTAATTTACTATGTTATTTATGTATTGCAAGCCTTAAAATTAATTTAAATAATATATAAATGTTATATATTAATTAATTAAATACATGGACTAATATTCAAATAATTGATAATCATTGTCAATTATTTCCTATATATATTATTAAAAAATGGGTTAACCATGATATGTATTAGGGGATCTTTTTTTCAATTGAAAAGGGCTTAGTGATAAATAATTTAATAAGGAGAAAAAGAAGGAGAAAAATGTGGAAGTATATTAGATATTTTATAGCCTTTGGAGGCTGCATATACCACCTTACTTCCTTGTTCTTTTCATTAAAAATTCCAAATAAAAGATCTATTCTTAGTTAGAGAAAGTTAAAGCCAACAGCTAAGCGTTGCAAGCGAAGCTAGGAGTTTGTGATGAAAGAATCCTAAAATCTATTACTAGGACCTCGGAATGGTTTGGCCTAAAATATTAGTTTAATGTCATCATGAATCAGTCTGATTATCTTAAAGCCAAATATACACTTTTCATCAAATATGTGCTAATTTCTTGCACATCAGATCCTTCAGAATACAGAGGGTGGGATTGTATAACACAAAATAGCTCAAATGGATTTCCTTATAGCCCTTGACCACCAGGAAATAAGGCACTGGTGTAAAATGGGAGTAGAGTATCGAAGACCCATAAGCTCTTCAAAATGTCATCAGACCTCCCTGGCAATGTATTTGGAGCCAAAAAGATATAGTATGACTCGATGGAATTTGAAAAAAAGATCTTCACTTAGAAATTATGAGGATATTTATACTAGCGAGATTGTGATCAAGTAAGGCCATTATGAAGAAGTTTCCACATAAGGATGGATTCTTTTAGTTGAATGCGAAAGTCACATATCATAAAGGAAGGTTGATCTTGTGGTGAGGGCGAACGAGATTCCAAGCATCTTTAAAAGAGAAATGATCATGGAGCTAACCACTGGATGATGGAGATTCAAGGATAAGGTCAAAACTATTTTGTGTTTTTCATACATTTCCAGGATTCACTAGCGTAGGATAGTATGCATTGGTAGTTACTCTCCTTGAGCCTTCTAGTTGAAAATTATACACATACACACACCCATTTTATTTATGTCTATATAGACACATACATATTTGAATATGTATTTATATGCTGACCACATATATTTACATATAGTGCATAGTTTATAACGTATCTATCTATACATATTATATAATTATAAATCCCAATAATTTTGTGCATATATATACTTATATATAATAGCATGTATGGACATTAATATATATAATGTGTCTATATGTATGTATGTATGTATATATTCCCTTAGTCATTATTATAATATAATAATGGACATATCTATATATCATATATAACTTAAATAAAATAATTACAATAAAAATAATTTTCATCCAAGGAAAATATCAGTATATCAAATATAATATTAAATATAATTTAATGTAATATATATTATTCATGATAACACATTAAAAAGATCTAGTGTGTAATGAATAAAAGAAAATTTTAGAAATTTTACTCTTAAACCTATTGCCCGATGCACCTTATCTAACACTTCATGGTAGGAATCGACTTAGAAATACAAGTATCTAAAGGTAGCTCAATAGATAGGGTGTTGAATGAGTCATAGAAGCGTAATGCTAAAGCTCCCTTTGGTTACATTCATTCATTATTGGAAGAAGGTATTTTGATGCCTTGAAGGATTACTCTTTTCTTGAGTAAGCACCCAATGAATTGCCACTACTTCATGTATAGGGGTATATACTATAAATCTAACTCATGGTCAAGTTTCTCCCTACCGCACTAGCATTTAGTGCATCAGCTATGACAAAAGTTTATATTTTTCATAACAATTTAATTTTTTCTATATATACATGTACCTTTCAACCAGCGATTTGATTGCAAAACTATATTCCCCTAAGGAAGAACAAAACTTTTATTTATAAGTCGATGCTTCTATGTGAAAGGGAATTGAATAGAGCATAAAAAATTGGAATTGTAAGTTTCTAGTACCAATATATTCCATTATTTTGGTGTAATAAGTTGAGTTTAAATTTTTATTATATACAAGTCTATTGACTGGAATTTTTGAATATGAATATTGGGATTTTGGTAATACTTATAATATGGGATAAGATTTGTATAATTGTTGAAAGAGTTAACATTTAAATGCTAGTTTAGGACATACTAGTTTAGGGCGTAAATTCGGTATGCTTAGAAATTAGTAGATGCGTATATATATATGTGCGTGTGTACATATACATATACATATACATATACATATACATATACATACATATATATATATATATTAGTGTAATTAATGTATAATTATAGTGTACAATTGCGTAATTAAATATGTTATTTATTTTATTAAAATACCCCTTGGGAAGGTAACTAATGTTAAAGATGAAATAAGAGAGATTTCTTATAAGGCCATGATTATGGAAACGGCGAGATGTGTGAAAATATATATAGAGTGTGATATAAATTATGACTAAGTTATAGGATATGAGGTCAGCCAAAAGCACACGGAAGTCTGCCTGGCTAATTTGGCTACCAGTAGTGTGACTTTGGGGCTAATGCGAGACATTGCCTATATTAAGTTACTACGATAACGCAAGGTTAGTCCCAAATTCTGTAGGATAAATTTGCCTAGCTGATCTAGTTGCCTGTACCTATGAATAGTCGAGCTAATGTGAGATGTCGCCATGAGCTATGAGTCATAATACGAAGGACCTATTTCATAGATTGAAGGTATTAAGTGGCTGTATAATGGCCCGCATCTTTTGTATGCGAGAAGTAGTAAATGGTCGAGGTTATGGGTTAGGCACGGTAGAGGATATCTCAGGAAATGGCCCGCTTCAATAGGAAGTATTAAGTGGTTGAAGAGATTCTATGCATGTCAGCTAGACAGTTACTAGTGAGAAGTTCGCCTTGGGACTATAGGTAGTAAATGACATGGACCTGCCTTAAATAAGGCGTCAAATGGACCGAGTCTACCTAATTCTCATTAAATGGTATTTAGTGACTTGAGTACATCTCTTACATTGATAGGATATTATGGACGATAGATATGGGTTATTGGAATAGCTATGGGCATTTATTTGGAAAGTCTTTTATTTAAATTTGAGAAATGCCTTTGGGCTTACATTTGAAAAGACTTATGTTGTAGGTAACGTAAGACATGTTTCTATTTAAAGTATATGGCCCAAGTACTAATGTAGTAAGGCTCTAGATTTTTATTCACCATACATATGTTATTCCAACTCCTTCCTCATTATAGCACAGGTTAGGAAGGGCGATGCTGAAGGCAGAGATGTTGATGGTGCCTGTGGTAGTAGACTATTTATTTCTTGTTAATTTCAGCAGTTTTTGATGTACCCATGAAATAAAAATAATATTATAATTTTGGAATATTGCGGTTATGCCCAGATATTGTTAGGTTTTAACATTATGGATATTTTGCTATGGTTTTAAATGATATTTTGAAATTTTAATAAAATGGGTAATGTTGTTATTATTACATTTTATCCTTTCACTGTGAGATTCTGAATGTGTAGATAAATAGCTCTGTATTGTTCTTTTTACCAACCAATAGCCAGCTTTGAGATGGTTCTAAGTTTCAACGGGGCTTTTCTGGGTCGAAATTTAGGTCCATTTCAGGGTAGGTTGTTACAGTCATACACCTAAGTAATTATACTTGTGAGAATTAAATTGGAAACTTACCATAAAAGAGTTGTGGGTGTGTAGCGTGGATCTTCTCCTCAGGCTCCCATGTACTCTCTACTAGATCGTCTTTCCATTGGACTTTAACAAGTCCAATCTTCTTGTTGCGGAGTCGCTTTGTGACATGCTCAATAATACAAGTGGGTGCCCGAGGAATAAGTGACTCCCTCTCAACCTACACCCCCTCTAGCTGACTTGGCTCGACTACGATAGTTGTATCATGCAAGCACTTCCGCAAGAGTGACACATGGAAAATATCATGTAACCCCGCTAACTTTTTTGGAAGCTTTACTTTATATGCCAACTTTCCTATTCTAGCAACTATCGAGAAAGGCCCTACAAACCTCGGTGTTATCTTCCCCGACTTACCAAACCTCATAATATTCCTAAGGGATGAAGTCTTCACAAATACCATGTCGCCCACTGCAAACTCTAACTTCGTACGTCTTCTGTCAGCATAAGGTTTTTGCTTATCCTGTGTGGTCTTCATTCTCCTACGTATCAAGTACACTTTCTCTAACGTCTCCCTCACCATATCCGACCCAAAATAATCCTATATGTAGTGTCCCACCAACATGATAGTGATCTACATGGTCTGTCGTATAATGCCTCGAATGGTGTCATCCTAATACTAGCCTGATAGCTGTTGTTGTCGGTAAACTCCACCAACAGTAAGTGATCCTCCCAAGAACCTCCAAAGTCCAAAATGCACATCCATAGTAAATCCTCCAATACCTTGTTCAATCTCTACATTTATCCGTCTGTCTGTGGACGATATGCAGTGCTTAAGCTCAACTCGGTCCCTAAAGCCACCTATAGACTCCTCCTGAAATCGCTGGTGAAAAGCGGATCTTGGACACTAACAATGGTCAAATCGCTCTCCTAAAAGGTAATGCCTTCAGGACTTGAGTGCAAAGACAATGGCCATCAACTCAAGATCATGGGTATGGTAGTTTCTCTTGTGGGTCTTCTGCTGTCGGCTAACATAACTCACCACCCTTCCTTCTTGCATCAAGACCGTGCTTAACCCCGTACCATAGCCATCGATATAAATTGTAAATGGCTTCATTCCATCGAGCAATACCAAAACTGGTGCACTCGTCAATGCCTCCTTCAATTTGATAAAAACATATTCGCATTTTATATCCCACGAGAAAACTAGATTCTACTTGGTAAGACAGGTCAGTGGGGCAGAGATCTTCGCAAATTCCTTAATGAACTTCCGATAGTACCCTACCAACCAAGGAAACTTCTCACCTCTGTGGCATTCTTAGGTACATGCCAATCCTGAACTGTCGCCGCCTTACTAGGATCAACCACCAATCCACTTTCTAAGATGATGTGTCCCAAAAAGCGTATGTCCTCTCTCCAAAAGTGGCACTTTGAAAACTTCGCCTTCGGCTTATGCACATGGAGTGTATTGAGCACTTCTCCTAAATGCAACGCGTGCTCCTCCTTACTCCTCGAATAGACAAAGACATCGTTCATAAATACCACGACGAACTTGTTAAGCAGCCCTCTAAAAACATGGCTCATCAAATCAACAAAGTAGGTGAGTGCATTGGTCGGTCCGAATGGCATGACTAACCACTCATACAATATGTCGGGTGTACGGAATACTACCTTCTGGATACTGTCCTCAGCTACAGGCAACTGGTGGAATCCAATAGACAAGTCAAGCTGTGAGACTACCTTAGGTAACTGATCAAAGAGATTGTCTATGCAGGGCAATGGTTACTGGTTCTTCTTAGTCAGTTTATCCAGCTCCCTATAATCGACGCGGAGTCTCAAAGAACCATTTGCCTTGGTGGCAAAGACGACTAGTGCTACCCATTCATAAATGCTCCTCCTAATAAAACCCTTCTCCAACAGCTCATTTACTTGCTTGTCTAACTCGTGTCTCTCCTTTGGAGCCATATGCCTCAATGGTAAGGCGACGGGTCTGGTGTTCTCAACGAGATAGATCCTAAACTCGATCTCTCTAGGGCAAGAAATAAGTAACCTCAGCGAAAACGTCAAGGAAATCTCTAACTATAGGCATTGTATCTAGCTCATCATGTGATAGGTCTAAGAATATAAGTAGCTTAACGTAACCGCATCGGAGGTTGCAATAAACCTCCAAGCTACATCCACTACACGTGCTCAATCTAATGACATTTCTATCATAGTCTAAAATAGCCCCATACATCATCATCCAATCCATACCTAATATCAATCCAAACTTAGAGAATCCTAATACAAAGGCATCACAATCAAAATCGATTTTTTAAAATGAGCAACTTCAAACCCCTACATACCATAGACAAATAATTCGATCTCCTATGAGGTTTGATACAACTATAGGGTATGTGACTATACTATTGTGTAAGTGTAGGTCATCATCAAGTCTACTAGAAATGAAAGAATGTGAAGCCGTAGTATCAAATAATGCGCGAATAGATAAACTGAAAAAAGTCAACGCACCTTCGATCACCACTTTCTTTCCCTTGTCCACCACTAGCTGCGCACTCGAGCTAGGAACTACCTCCAATGCATAGGCCAGAACCACCTGAATAGAAGCTTAAGTAGAAGCTCTTAGTGTTGCTAGACAAGCCCGCTTCACATGCCCAAATTGATCACAGTTATAACACTTGACTTTAGAAAGATCTGTGTTGCACTCCTTTAAGAAATGCCCCCTCCTGCCACACTTCCTACATTGTACATACTTCTTCTGTATCTTTCCTTTGGGTCCACCTCCTCCCTTACACTGGTTCTACTGCACTTTCCCTCTAACCTTCTTGGTTTCTTCTTCCTTAGCTCCCTTTATGGAGATGGTGTTTAACAAGGCCATCTCTATTAGACCCTCATATGTAGCATCCATAGGAATGTGACTCAAAGTTAAATCTTAGAGAGGTTGGTTCAGCCCATTAGCAAACTTTAAAGCCTTCTTATGTAGAGTATCGATTAGTCCCATCCTAAATCTAGCTAGCGCATTGAACTGGTTGACGCATTATTTTACTAACATATTTCCTTGCTTCAAGTGGATAAACTTCTCTAGAAGAACGTCTTCCTCCGCTTTAGATAGGAACTTCATCTCAAATCTCCTATGGAACTCTTCCTTAGAAATATCCCCTCCATCAGTCTCCAACTCAACAACCTCCCACCAGCTCAATGCCTCACCCTGTAATTGCCACATAGCTAACTACCTTCTCATCTTGTCAGTTAAACCCATCAAACTAAAGATACTCTCACTAGCATGGATCCATGTCCTCGAATCCACATAAGACTTCCTCATGTATGGCTTTCCTCCAAGGCTAGAAAAATCTTTGCATAGCTTAGCAGAGTCTTTAGCGGTAGGTGAGAGGGCAAGAACTGCACATGTCGCTCTCTCTACGGGCTCTCTAGTGGGATTCAGCTCGGCCTGTCCCCTTGCCTAAAGGTACCGACAAAACCACATCGGGATGTTCATACCCGGGACCTCGGTGGCATCACTTGATCCTGAACCTGCAAGTTCACTCATCTTTTATCTGTGATTTGAAGAATTTTATTAGCAACTTTTCACAAATAGTAAATGCAGTAATAAGGGAGATAACATGGGTATGAATCAAAGGTAGCATAGGCCCTAAAAGGAGAGATTACAATACGAATAAAATCTCTGGAAAGATCTTTAAAAATCTGTACTTATATACATTTATATTTTTAAAACTCTTCTTTTTTGAAAACTTTTGGAAAATCTTTTGAAAAACCATTTTTTTTCAAAAACTTTTCAAATACGTTCTTTCAATATGGTCTTAATCCTTAGGGAATTTGAACATATGCTCTAATACTAGCCGTGACAACCCGCACCTGCCGACACACCGATCCAAAGCCTAGTGCGACTTTCAGACTCATGCCGTACCGAGAAATATGGATCATCGGGGTTTTTATAACATAAACATTACAGAGACTAAATTAACATATATAATCTAAGATATACAAAACCTTCAGAACTCACAACAAAAGGAACAAAACATATAGTATCATATAAAATCCATCTCGGAAAATATCTAAATCACAGTCTCAGAAAAATAGTACATGGTCCAATACAGAGTACATAGAAAATATCACTCCCAGTCCGGTAAAAGAGATAAAATGTACGGATAAGACAGATAAATTCATGGAGAGGTATGATAAAAGTAGTCCCTAAAGAAAAGCTCGACTCTCCAAGTATCAAGAATGAGTCAATCACCTACTGCCCTGTCCACCTGTGGTGGGAAAAAAGAAGGAAAAAGAGTGGATTGGACAAAAATCTGGTGAATGAGTACAAGTTTAACATGTGATGATCACGTGCAGTTAACTTTAATACTACTCTAGATGAGATAGAGTGTGCTACAAGTGTCCGTGAATTCCTAAGGTCCATTACCCTAAGGGTTCTTGTCCAATACATACCTACACTATAACATGTATAGTTTACCACAAGATCGAACTGCATATCGAACCTCACAACTAATGATCGGCCACCGTTCTTAGAGCTACCCATAAGGAAACACCGCTACTAGGGTACCATGGAAATAAATTTCCACTTATATCACCGCATAATGCTACTATGAAGACTACTCGCCACTAATATCACCACCCGTAGACTACTGGGGAACTAATATTTCCTTAACTATGACTCTACACATAATCCTAACTAAGCATTGAGGGGGAACCCGCAATGCTGACTCATTAAAGTGTCTCATCGCTCGCATCCGTATCCGCCTCTCAATTGTAGTATTGGCCTCTTATTGCATGCGTCGGGATCCTCCATCAAAACTGTATCATGTCAGGTCAAAATTCATGCATAACTAGGATTCCTGTTATGCCAAGCCACACTTCATCAGACATCCTCGTCGGTATTGCGCGTCTACTGTGGAATCTCCTTTAAGCGACGTTTGCGATAAAAAACGCCCCCATCGAATAATCGACCCCCAAATTGGGTAAACAACATTTACCCAACACCGCAACGACCTAGCCTCCGCTGATAGGGAACTATCTTCCCTACCATATATAACATATACACTTAGCCCAAAAATATGCTCAACAAGCAATTAACATTTATATAATTTTATCATAAATTATATAATTTTATTCCTAACCTGGGCCCTAGGCCGAGGTTCAAATTCTGCATTTACGTATTTACCAGTCAACTTCTAATCCTAACCAGTTGACCGCTATCAGTCTACCTCTAGGGTTCAATGGTCGACTAGTTGTAGGCTAAATTTTAGGGTTCATTAATTTTTTTATGTCGATTGTCAATTTCTGATTAATTAGTGTCGATTGCAGTTTCAGTGAACCCTAAGCACTAATTTGACCATCCATATTCTAAATTTTAATATCAATTCGTTCAATCGAAGGTTCAAAGATTTAGGGTTTACTGATTTTAGAGTTTACAATTAAATAACTAAACAGGTGTATAAGCATCAGTGTCATGTTTATCAAATCACTGTAATTCAAATTTCTACTCTATATTACAGGTTTCAAAATTAGGGTTTTACAATTTCAAATATAATTTACTAACATCCTAAACTAGTTAGAATAGTTTAAACCTAACTGTAATAATCATCTAATCAAACTTGTTTCCACTCACCCTAAGCCTAAGCTCTTCCTACTACTTTGCTTGAGAGTCGCCTCTCCATACGCTAGCTCTACTTGCTATGTCAAGATCTAATTGCTTGTGTTCTTCTAGGTTGATTTTATTTTGATTTTTGAAGAATTTTAGGGTTAGAGGAGAGGTTGGAATTGGGTAGAGTTTCATTACAGTGAACTGTTACGAGAATTTTAGGGTTAGGTTAGGCTTGAATTTACATGGGTTGACAAATAGTTTAGGTCATTGGATTTAGGTTGGTAAATCTTTACGGCGATCATGCTCACACGTCTAATACTTGACACTGAAGTAACGCATCACCACCGTTCGAAACGTCACAAACATCTCAATTTAACACAGGCTACGGTCGATCGCTTGCGCTTCCAGGTCGACCTCTACTAGTCAACCGTCGACCCTTGACCATCTTAGGTTGACCGGTCATAGTGAATTTTTGTGGTGTTTTAATTTTTAAATGTTTATTCTATTTTCGATTCTTCCAACACCTATAACTTTTCTGTATTAACTTCGATTATGTAGTCTTATATATGAAAATCGTCCAGAAAATCGCTACAAACGCAATGGTGCAAGTTTCGTAGTCAAATTCGGATGTTTGTGAAATTTTTTCCTTTTATTCCTTGTTTTATTTAATTTAATTTTCTTGTTAATTTTCTATTAATTTTCGAGGTGCTGCACAATCCTAAACGAACAATTCAAAAAAAATATTCAACCAAACAACTCAGAAAATAAACGGGGTATATTCATAACTTGCATCGATTTTTAAAAATAGATGTGAGTATAGGAAACTCACCAAAATTCCAAGTGAGAATGTTTACTACCAGCAAGTACATCGTCACCCTTCGCTCCATCCTCATCACAAACACAACGCTACCATCAACATTGTTGTTCCCTTTCAGCCACCATGACCTAAGAAGTTTGCCACCACTAACAGCTTCACCATATGCAAATCCCCCTCATCGCCACTATCAGGTTCGTCTTTCGTTCATCGTCAGACCACATCTCCACCGAAACTCCATATCGTGACGCCTCCTCAATTATCGCATCCATTAACCTAGGTCATGACATCAACCTCGTCGCCACCTGTCTCTACCATGTCGTAGTCGCTCCCTTCCTATGCTGACGTCGATCGTCATTGCCAGTACTAAGAATGAGCATATACATACTAATTTTTTATCGAATGACTTGGATTTGGGGAATTATAAATGGGAAAAAACAAAAATGGGGTTACATGCTTTTATTTGGGTAGGACTTTTCTAAAAAGCGAGGAAAATAATGAGTTAAAATGGGTTTTGGGCTCTAATTTAAATTAACAAAATTTTCTTTTCTTTTACTTTCTTTTACATAATTCTCATATTTATCTCTAAATAGATGTCAATCTAACTTAAATTAATTTACACTTCACTTCACAAATCATATTTCAATAGGTGGACAATTTCATTCATTTCAAGGTTTGTTTATTTCTATTTAGTTGTTCATCAAAACATTTTATTCAAATTTAATATATTATCTAAAAAGGATTTATTAATTTAATTTATTTATTAAAATAATACCTTTATTAAATAGCCTTTAATGAAGTAAGAATTTATTTTGCAAAATTATAATTAACAAAAATCAAATTCGAACATTTTAGGGCATAGAAAATAGAGTTATTACAATTTTGCATTACATTGTTATGAAAATAAATACCACCGTTATAGTTTTATTTCATAACGAATACTCATAATGTTCATATTGAAATAACACTATGTCTATTTTTCAGTCAATGCTAAAAAACAGTTATTATTTCGTAAATAATGTTTGGTATGTAAAACGAAAACAACTTTCATAACTTGATGCGATCAATAAGTGCTATATGGCATGCTCCCACTATTTTCACCATTATTTTAATAGAATATGAAAAACAGAGTTCCATTCAATGTAGGTTATTTACTCTATCTATTATAACCAATTTATAGTCGAAAGTTTTTAGGTCAAATAACTTGAACTCAAATGAATAAATCTATCAAAGAAAACAATTTTCTATATGAAAATACATTTTGAAATAGAAATCATATTTCTCGTTCCAATATTAAGTATCAATTATTATTTCTCATTTTCGATGTTTCTTTATGAAGCAGAAGTGACCATCCACTCTCTTCATACCAACCGTGCCTTAGGTTACATCTATCCCCATACATTCATTTTTCTTTCTAAATGGTCGAACCATTCAAAAAGAAAATCGCTGCATGACCATAACGAACTCTTTACAAAAGTGCTTTTGGTCATCCTTAACATTTAAGGATGTCAAATATGTTGTAATTTATGTAAATCGATCAAGCTGACCTTTAAGTGATCGAATTATTAGATCTATCTCATTGACTTTTTGGTTTAGTGTTAAATTTAACATAATAAAATCATTATTATGATCAATCATGTTTGAATATTAGATCTCACATTACGGTTTACTTACTTATCTCGAATGAACTGATTTTCATCGAGGTTTCATACATTAAGAATTGTGATCATTCACCATATAATATTTATATGTGATCAAATATGGATTAAACATCCATACTCAAGAATTACTTTTAGAGTTTGAAACTCATAAAGGACTATACAATTCTTGGGCAAATAAATATGTAAGTGACCAATTATGAATGTATTTTGCAGTTGTAATATCAGGCGCTTGCACGAACTTTAAATAACAAAATGCAATATATTTATTGATAAGTATATTTTATATTCCTTTTTGTCAATCTTTAATGTAGTTCATCTGCATGTTTTAATTGATAAACATTTTACCAATTATATTAATTGCACAAACTTATCAATGTAAATTATTATAACACTATACATCAAATGTTCTTACTATATTAGAAAGATTAAATGTTGTCATTTCATTTTTCTAATAAGGCTCCCACTAGATTTTTTATGCTTCTCAAAACTCCAAGACGAAACATAGAAATCTTTGAATTATCATGTGAGTGTTAAGACTCGTATGCATTGGGATTTCTACCTTGACGAAAGCTCAACAAATTACAGGCCCACATATGATGGATAACTCCTTATCGGTTATATTATATACAAATCCTAACTCATGGTTCCTTGTCCTAATCTAATCTTTACCTTGAGGAAAACTTAACAAACAAACACAAATTATTCACTCATACCCACCATTTCGTGGCGGCCTAATTATAGTGCACAAACCTTAAGGAAAGCTCAACAAATATGTGCAACTATCTTACCTCATCTATTCAATATATTAATAATATTAGACATAACATCCCTTGTTTGAGGAAAGCTCAACAACTAAGGTGCATGCAAGTAATATATTAATAGTAGAGAAAAACTTTATATTAAAGTTTCATAATCTTTGATATTTTTAATTGAGTGATATAAAATTATAGGATGATGTATTTCTTATAAAATATCCTCATATTCAAATGTTGAACACATCAGAAACCACATACCAATGTATTTATCCCTTAAGACTTATTTGGGTTTCGTATTGTTCTGCCTTTTATTATACATTCAAATTATATAAGTTTAATTATTATATAACTATTATAATTTAATTAACTTATATAATAATCTTATGTATATTATATTAGTTAAATCATAACTAATTAATTCAATTAATTAACACTTTATTTAGTTTTATGTTATGTAATTAAACATTTTAATTAAATATGTATACCATAACATTTATGGTTATACAAATATATCTCTATATATATATGTATTTTATTATTTGTTAATTAACTTATGTAACTAAATAATTTAATTAAATATTAGTTTAAGAAAATCTCTTATGTATACACATATGTACTTACATCATCTTAAACAGTTCAAGATAATGTAAGATATATCAATATATATATTATACATGTATATACTTTAATTAATTAACTATTAATTAATTAATTTAATTTGATAATCATATAGATATTTTAAATTTTTTGAAATATGTTTACTATATTTTCAAAACACTTTTAAAAAACCATATTATAACATTTATAATATACAGAGTTTTCAAATCCAATTTTGAAAATTACATTATAACATTTATAACGAAATCATTGTTTTAAATTTAATTATTAAATTTAAAATCTTATTTTAATTTCAAAATGATTTTAAAGTCAAATTATAACATTTATAATTTTTTTCTTATTTTAAATTTAAATTTTAGATTTAAAATTTTATTTTTATTTTTCAAAACAATTTTGAAATTAGCCTATGGCCCAACTCAAATTTGATCTTTTCTATTAGGGGCAACCTTCAGGCTCATTTCACTTTTCAGGCTAGCTCAGTAGCTAGGGAGGACATGGTACTTGATTACCCAAACCCAAGCATAAATACTATTTTTCTAGACACTCTACTAAATTGGTAAGCTTAATTGGTTAGCCTTAACATGACTAAGTTAGATCACATAGTCTATTTGGCTCTGATGCCATCGAAGGAACTTGGCCCGTCGGAAGCGGGTGAAATAGCTAGATTTCAAAAGGTTTCCTATTTTGGATCTATTGAACATATGAAGTCTAAAATATTATTAGATCCAATCTGATAAACTTTCAAATAAAATCATATTTTATTTAATTTGGTTAAAAAGGAAGCTTAAATTTTAATTTTAATTTGTATGTATTGTAATATACATTCATATATTTGAAGCGTAAGCGTAGTATATAAACAGTGTGTATATGTGTACATAAACATGTAAAATGTTAATGAATGAAACCTTTTGCTTCCTTCTATTAACATGTATATAATTAAGAGAACATGATGTTATAAAGTAGAGAGAAACCTTTCACTTCTCTCTCTTTAATTAGATCAACTGACATATTAAATGACATTTATACCTAAATTTACACTTAACGTATATTGTAAGTATAGCCATTAGTCCCTTTGCCATTATTGTCCAAAGTTTTGATTTAAAATATTTGCACAAACCCATATATATATAACTAAGGAAAGGTCGAAAATTAAATTTTATGATTTTGCATAAAATTTCATTTTATAAAACTTTAATTAAAATATAAACATACGTAGGTTCGCACATAAATAATAGTAAACCATATCTTATTATCAAAAACAATACATGTATGAAAGGATTACAATCTAATATATATATATATATATTTAAAATTTAACAAACTCAAATCAAAATTTCAATTAGGAAAGAGTAAAAACGATTTATGAATTTACTTAAAAACCACTTATCGATTATTAAATTGAAATAGTTTTACATTAATGCAAACAACAACTAAATAGAATATATTCAAATCGATAAGTTAGTCAATTTATTATCAATCAAAATTGTTTTTAAAATAACACAAAACATATATGTATATACTCGATTAAAAGATTTTCAAATAGTTTTGATTAGGAAAATATTTGCTATCAAAATAATTGAAAGTTATTCAAAATTATTCGAAAAACGATGTAAACTATGTATCCGTGCATGCATGCATGTGTGTGTGTGTGCGCATGCGCGCACTTATTCAAAATTTATAATTAAATTTTTTTTTTATTTTGAATTATAATTGCAAAACAACATCAAACCAAATCAAACAATTTAGGCACATGTAAATCCATTGTAATGATTTAGATCTAAACTATACATAAAAAACAAACAGTCATAGGAGATAAAGAAACTACGACATATGTCAACATAAAGATTATACAATCAATTGAGGTGTAGAAAATGGATCTAAATTACATTAGCATGTAGAACATTTTAGATGTGATAAAAGTAGATCTGAAATATATTGTAATTAAACAAAAGCATATCATAGTCAATTATATAATTATATGAATTTGTAACTATAGATAGTACATTGCTATTGTCCAAGAGAAAACATTGAATATGTATTGTTGTGTTCGAGACATTGTTTAACACTTCCAAAAGGCCCAACCCAATCGAGAAAGCTACACACTATTCCTTTTGATTTTTAATTGAATATGTGTTATATTTGTTGCTTGAATCTTAAGAAGGCGAGTGTTTGTGCCAAAATTGGTCACAAACCTCGAATTTCGTGAAAGCACCAGTGTTTACACATAAATCTCAATATCCAAACACAGTAGATCCAGATAATGTAGAGAATAAAAATGAAGAGATAATAAAATTAAAATGAGAGAAAGTAAGAGGAGACACGAGATTTATAGTGGTTCGGCTATCTCCGGCCTACGTCCACTTTGAATTGATCATTTTATTCCTTTTATATTGAGATTACAATTACAAGCCTAAGAAATCAGTAAATAAAATGGTAGAGTTTTGCCTAGAAAAGAAGAAGAAGATCACTTTTTAGTTGCCATAGAGCTGCTATTTATAGATGCAGATCTGAGAATATCCACCCCCAAAACCTGGAATACCTCTTCTCATGCGCATGTGGGCCCACCAGATCGATCTGGAGTCGTTTGGGATCGATCCTGATTGATCCAAGTATAATTCGTATTGATCCAAAAATAGTCCAATCAAGCTAAGATCAATCATGGATGTTCTTGAGTGAATAAGAAAGCTCCTGTGAAAATTTCATAGCATTTGGACTTGTAGAATGAGAGTTATGATCGATCCAAGTTTGAGTTTTGCAAATAGGCTGTTGGATTCATATCGATACATTCGAATCGATAGGCTTCGTATCGATGACGTGGCCCGAGTATCATGCAGAGATCTATATTTCATACTTGTAGACCACTTCCCTTGGTTTGACCCATTTCTTCGTATCCATCAATTGCCGAGCTCTTCGTATCGATCCATATATCCTGGCTTCGTATCGATTCAAAGTCCTTGCTTCGTATCCATCCGAGGCCATGCCCTTCATATCCATATACCACAATTCATCCGTTAACACATGCTGCCTTCTTCGTATCGATCCCTGAGTGCGTCCTACGTATCAATCATTAACTGATCGATATGAAGTGCTCATCCAAATCCCTGTAACCATTGCTTCATTCTTCGTATCGATCCCAGCCTTGATCGATATGAAGTGCATTGGCATACTTTGCCATCCAATCGATACGTGTGTATCAATACGAACTCCGTATCCATCAACCTGTTTCCTTCCTGAAGTCTAAAAGTGCATCGATACGAGATGCATCGATCCGAAGACCAATCGATCCAAACCAATCATCACAATGATCGATACGAAAGTATCGATCCAAAACCATTTCTCTTCAATATTGACCCATCCATAACTCGAGCATAAGAACTCTGATTGACCAGAAAGTGCATCCTTTCCTAGCCTTGTTCATCATTCCCAGTCGATCCCACCTTGATTAGAGCTTAGTCCAATTTTGATGGTATCTATCATAGCCTCGTTTCCAACCAATCTCCAATCTTGACATCCATCCTTTTTAACCAATTTGTTGATATCCCAGCCTTGACCAAAAGGTGGGGTAACAGAGAGAGAGAGAGAGATTTTTGGCTATGGCTAGATGGGAGAGGTGGAGGCACAAACCCTAGAAAGAAATTGTGAGATAAAAGTGGCAAGAGATGTTTAAATAACATAGGAAAGAAGGGGGGTCAAAGACAGAAACATATCTTACTTTTATTAGCCATTTACACATCTTTTGAAATCAAATTCCAAGCCAATTCCCCTCCATCATGGCCGACCATACATGTTGTTACATTATAATTTATGCAAAATACAGATTGCTAATATTCGAAAGGAAAACTCCTTGGCTTGTAATTCCGAGATCTATCTTTCAATTTCTAACGAAAACATGCAATCTGAGAGGATGAAACAATGTGTCAACCAAAGCCGAGATCATAATTCAGCTGAGGTAAGAACCCTGACCGAGAGCATCGGTTGCTAAAGCCTTAAACACTCAACAAACAACAACAATCAATGGTTTAGATAGTCCAGGCCGAGACCAACGTCCAAGATGAATAAACGATATCCAATAGCTATATTTAAAAGCATCACGTCAAGTCACACTCAACCAAATGATGACATGCATTCGAATCAAAACTGCTCATAGTCAGCCAGATCATCAATCCAAAGAGAAGGCGCTCGACCAATGGTGTCAAACATGCTGGCGATAAATAGGCGGCAATCCCAAGGCACAAGGGATCTTCCAACACATAACGAACAAAAACTAGATAGACTTTCCTATATTAAAGCTCTAATCAAAAACTTATTAATGGCAAAAACGCTTAGATTTAATGTAGTAAGTCTCTCGGCTGTATAAGAGTAACTAAATAAGGAAAGGACAACAGACGTAGGTACTTTCGGTCCGAACCACTATAAAAGTCTCGGTGTTATTTACTTTTTGCATTATATCTTTTCGGCGTCTACTATTGGTACCTCATGATTTAGCACTTAACCTAACAAGCTCAACCAAAGTACATCTCAATAATCACCCCTTCGAACTCAATATTCCCACTTAACTTCTAGAGCTTTACCTTCAGACTTTGGGGTGTTGGTGCTGATGAAATTCTGCACTAATATTTTTGATGCTAGAAGGAGGGCCTCGAACCTCCGTCAATTGTTCTTTTCAGAAAGTCCGGTGACATCATCCTTCTGGATATGACCAACCTAGAGAATGAGAAACTGACCTTGGAGTTATCCCTCAACCTCCGCATTCAGTTCATTGAAGAAGACAACAGCGAAAGATTAGTCACACTCATTTCGAAGAAAGAGAATGGACTAGAATATGACCCTGTTTATGAACTTCAAGCTCTCCAGATCAAGCAACTTTCAGAGTATCTCCAAGAGTCGCTCCAAAAGTCTGCTCAACTTAAGGGGATGGACCGGATGGTTAAAGCTATGGCAAACAAAATCAAGGATTTAAGTGTTGTGGTGATGATAAATAAAGGTTCATCTCTCCCAACTAAAAGATCCTTCCCAGTTGTCCCAGCTCTTCTACCTCAAAAGAAAATCAAACGAGACCAAATCCTTACTCCTTTCAATCAAAGCTTGTCTTGGATCTTTCTGGAAACTTGTGGAGAACTTCACTACTCAAACTATCCCCCATCCACTCAAGAAAACCTAAAAGGAAAGGATTATTATGTTGATCATCAAGTGAACGGGCATGAAACAGATGGGTATCAGAGACTTTCTTAAGTCATAGAGAAATTCATACAAAAAGGGAGATTGACTAAGTTTATTAGATGATTAGTTTAATATCTTGTTTTTATAGGTATCTAACTTTGTCTCTATGTTTCAGGATCGTATAATGAAAGCCCGTTCAACCTAAACATATCTACACACATTTTTTAAGAGTACGAGCCACTATATTCAAGGAAGTCTCTTATCTGGTCGGAACACTTCTTCCAAGGTCAGCTCTTTCCTTTTTTTGGTAAGTATAATCCAATCTCGATACTCATAAAATTGTACTTAGTATATCTTCTTTTTAGTTACTAAATGTTGTGTCTGCATTAAAAGTATTAAGACTGAAACTCTCTTACTGATCTGAAGAGATCAATAAAGAGTATCATTTTTCTTATAAATACTAATTCTCTTAACAATTCTTTCTCAAACATAAAGTAAATATGTTTCCTACCAAACCATAGGACCTACCAATAGTTCGATTTCAAATTTTTTTTTACAAATTCGAGATCCTTCTTTCCGACGAACTTATATTTTTCTTTATCAAATTACAACTAGCGTCTAAGTGTAACTATTAAGTTAAGAAGTGTTAAATAGCCGACGCCCATCGAAAGGGATTGTACATGGTTGATGTCCACTAAAAGGGATTGTATATGTCCAACACCAGCCATAAGTAGTTGTAGATTGGGACCCAATGATAAAATTAGTAGACTCGCCATAAGAGCACCCTAACAGTGATGTGCCACAAAGAGCAAAGCCATATCATCTGGGTTTAAAAAGATGTCGAAAATAGAATGCATGCTAATAATGAGTCATGGTCAGTGTAATCATGCATTGGGTATGTTCCCAATTCAGAGTTGGGTAGACTCCCAACTAGAATAGAGAAACAGATAGATTCCCCTATAGATTAAAATTGGGTAGATTCCCAATTAGAATAGAGAAACAGGTAGATTCCTATATAGATTAGAATTGGATAGATTCCTATATAGATTAGAATTGTATAGATTCCCAATTAGAATAGAGAAACGGGTAGATTCTTGTATAGATTAGAATTAGGTAGATTCCCAATGGGTAGATTCTCGTATAGATTAGAATTGGGTAGATCCCCGATTAGAATAGAAAAATGGGTTGATTCCCATATAGATCAGAATTTGGTAGATTCCCAAAAATAATAGAGCATCGGATAAGAATCCCAATCAAGATCGAAAGGATGGCATCAAAACCAGTAAATAAGGATGCCAAAGATATCGATACAAAAAGTTATCAAGGGGCAAAAGCACCCTAGATTGAATTAAAAGAACAAGCAAAACGACTTGAGTTGAAAGAACTAAGTTAATTGAAAAGACAAAAGGAGATCTCAGTATTATAGAGAGATTATCCAAGTGATTATTAGTACATCTGGAACACAATATATAGGAAAGAAAGAAGAAGGGGAAATGTCTCATAAACCTTCATATAAGTTTTTGACCTTAGTTTCGGCCTCCTTAACAGCCCTCTCCAGGTGAGATTTAGAATGCTCTTCCATCTTATCGTCTATCTTAGATGCCCATTCCTCCTTGAACTGCTTGAATAAGATTCTTCGACTATCCTTTGTGCTAACAAGAACGTCTAACGAATTAGGAATTGGGGCAGAGGACCTCTCGGGTTAAGAACGGGACCTAGAAGGGACAATGGTTGGTTCTATAAGAAGAAGAAAGCCCCATACCGACATGACCTCTACCCCTTCCTCGAGTTGGAGGGGCCACAACCGTAACCTCGTTAGTTAGCTTATTTTCAATTTTGAGTTCTTATAGCTTGATTGCCGAAAGCTCTAGGTGAGCTTTGTCCAATTGCTGGCGGAGGAGTGATGTAGTCTCCATAAACTAGAGATGGAAGATTCCAAGGCCTGACCAGTAACTGGCACTACTTCCAAAATAGTAGACATCTTTCTAGATAATTCTTCGAGAGTTCACTTTAAGAATTTGTTGTCCTTCAAGATAGCATGAATATTGGTACCAAGGTCAGGGTTACCCTTCGTTAGTTCAGCTATTTTATCGTCGAGACTCCATTGCAAGGAGACGTGGTCTCTCTTTAGTTCTAAGCAGTTGGGACATGATTGTCCCTAAAAGAAATCCGAATTAAAACCAAGAAAGATAAATCATAATAAGATAATTATATTTCATTCTATTAAAGATTAGTGTATACACACACACACATGTATAAAAGTTACGGTCCCCTAAGATGAGCAAATTTCTCCTTAGTAGCCAAAATAATCCTAAGGCCTCTACTCCTAGTATCAGCAAGGAACCCCGAGAGTCTTGCCATATTATATAAAGAAATGTCCTTCCCTAAACCACCTCTTTGGTATGGAAAGTTCTAAAGGAGAAGAATCCATTAAGGGTAGATTAAGATCAGCTTCCGGAACATATTGGGGAACGTATTCCAAAACATGTTCACTTTCGGGAGTCTTTCCTTCAGCAATAACTAAAGGAGATGGAGTTACACTTCGGTAACTAGGTAGAACCTTTGGAGTTATGGTTAGGCTTGGATCATAGAATCTCCTTAGGAAAGATGGCCTTTTATTCTTCAACTGAGGTCTCTTGGATGTAGTTTAGAAAGTTGGGCAAACTCTTGAAAGACCTCATCTCAATTATCTAAAGCAAGCTTTAATTTACACCTAAGATCCAAGACTTGATTAGTTAATCTAGTACCTCTAAGCCTAAGGGATTTAATTAATTTAGCACAAGTTCGATCGTGTGTTTCCTGTACCTCTTTGATCTTGTTGGATAAGCTTACATTTCTTAACCAACTATATGTTAGCTAGGATTTTAAGGGCGCCTATGGTTGCTAAAAACTTCGAGTTTCTGGTTTACCTCCTCTTCCATAATACTTCATAATGAGAGGTAAAAGTGGACTTTCTCTGTTTAAATGTAGTTAAAGAAAAGTATTTCAGAACGGACACAATAGAGATAGTAAGGAAGGAATTCAACATAAAACCAAATAAAATACTACCAATGTCCACAACCATCATAAGCAACAATAAAATGAAATTGAATCAGAATTATTACAGACCAAAGTTCAAGCATCATGAGTAGGAGAGTCTTGGAGTTCAGAACTATGACTTACCTCTCCACCTTTGTCTCCTTTCTCCACCAGGACTGATTGTTCAACACTCACCAAGGCCTGGGCTTTCTCATACCTCAAGGAGAAACTCTCCTTGATCCTTTCACAATTAGAATTGAAGCCCATGGAAATGGTCGTGCCTCCGTCCCAGTTGTATTCATAAGCGCTATAGAGAATCTTGAAGGCTTTAGCAGCAGCTACCTTTTTGGCCTCCTCCTTAGTAATCCGACCCAAGTTCTCCTGCTTAACCCATGCAAACTCATCCTCGGCCATCTTATACTTGGCCTTCATATCTCTCAAGGCCTTCTCCAAATCACCCACCTTCCTTTTAGAAGACCTCGGGTACCGAAGACTTTTCTCCCATTCATTTTGGGCCTCCTTCTTAAACCCAGCAAACTCTTTTCTCAAAGCTTTGGCCTTCACTTCCCCCACCAGCTTCCCCGGTGCAAAACCGAGAAGTCAGCCAAGACCTGAAGGAAATAAATTATTATGGAAAATAAAGGAATAAATACTTCATCGGTAAGGAGAAAAATGCCACCCTGAGCTGGTCTTCCATCTCTAAACTCATCATCCTCTTGAAACTGCCCATATCGTTCGCTATTTCCACTCGGGGGCTTCCTAGGACCTTAGAAAGATCGACATCAATAGCAGAATGGGACACTTCAATCACCTGATCCACTACGTCATTTGGGGAAGTCGGAACAAGGACTTTCAGGATATACTTGGTTTTGGAAGAGAGAAGGTCCTTTCTAGGTCTTTTATGTGACGGTTCCTTTAAGATCGGCTTTTGTTGAGTAGAAGTGGAAGTAGAAGAAGACTTGTTCAAGAGCAAATCACCTACTGAAAGCATATCGTCAGAAGCCACCGCAACATAAAAAGAGAAAGCATGTCAGGTGAGGAAATCAATATTTTGTAAAGTTATATCCTAGAACGCATGTTATAATATATTTAAAACTGAGGTCTACCCTCGAGAGCAGCATTTTCTCTTTTGACCTTAGCGATTTTTGGGTTAGATCCAGTGGGTTCATCAGATTGACTTAGACCAATCACGTCCGAAGGCATAGTTTCGATCGAAGGAGGATCATAAACAAGAAGCCAATGATAGCCTGCAAACCTTAAGGTTAGCCTCGGTAAGGACTACATGTCTAAGCCTCTTTGCCTTTGGTGTTTTCATCGCCTCCTCGTACCTAGTATTGAAGAGATCCTTAAGGGTTGAGGCCTTGTCCCTTCCAAGTTTATCTAAAGTGATAAAATAGGAAACGATATTAGGAAACAATGTGATCGAAACTTAAAAACAAGAGCATTCTAAACAGGGAAAATTCGAAAACTTACAAGTTTCTAGTAGTTCGGTGACAATTCGAGGAACATTTGCCTTTACGAAAAACCAGTGGGTTGCTTTTACCTTGCCGAGTGGCTTGACTAAAGGCATCTTTTTCCAAAAACGAAGGAAATACAAGGGAACTCCGAAACTACCAGCTGACCTATGTAAGTTGTACGAGTAATGGATCTCCGCAGTAGTCATGTTGCGGTACCCCTTCTTCTAGTAAAGTATGGCTAAAGCTGATATAAGTTTGTACGAGACCACCCCAAGTTGGATTGGATTAATCCTGTAGAACTCTAAAATGTTAACAAACAAAGGAGTGAGAGGAAGAGATACCCCATTTGCTAAATGTTTTAGTACCTAGGTAAAGAACCCTTCAGGGGGTTCACTCTAGTCATCTTCTAGACTAGGAGCCTTGACCTTGACTCCCACAACTTTGTAGCTCTCTATCCAATTTTCCAGTTCTTCTTAATTAGTTATAGGTTTGTCCATTGAAAGTTCTAAGAAGGGACCAATGTTAAAACAGTTTACTCAATAGAAAGCCTGAAACTCCTACCAAAAAGATTTAAAATCATATGGTCCAAAAGGAAATTGGACCTAAAACTAGATTCTACAGCCCAAACTCAAAGTTCTAAGATCTCTCAAAAAAAACCCATCATATCAATAAGATGATTATCAACCTAAGTAGATAAAAGGATCGATTTGAGGACAAAATCATAATTTATCAGACAACAAGTACAATGGATTAGCTAATCGAACAATACCCTAAAATCAAGGTCAATCATTGATATTATAATAATTAAAATTGAATTTTTGAAATAAGAATGCTTGCAAAATACTAAAAGCAATAAAGAAAGCTAATAAAGTTATAGCAAAGATTGAGAACTTACTATTTTAATCGAAAATTTACAGTAATTCCCTTTTAATATCATTAGAAGGCAACAACGTGCACATATCAAATCTCAAACTCCAAGTACGAAAATGGTGGTTTATCGTTGGTTGGCTGCAACAAAACAGAGAGCCCAACAATAAAACACACCTATAACCACTCACATGCCACCGCGACCACAACCCATTTATGTTCTCGGCCACCCCCACAATGTTGAATTAAGTCAACAAGCAGAAAAAGTCCAGGAAAAAATAAATAGGATGATCCCCCGAGCACGAAAAACAAATTTACCGAACCAATCTGACATTTCAAAAGCCCAAACATTAACCAGCTCGACTAAAAGTACGCTCGATGTATTTTTCAACTTGACTCAGAGCCGAAGCCCAAATGTCTCGCATCTCAACCGTAATAATACCAACCAGCTAGACCAGGATTGGCCTTCAGTCAGCTTCAAATAAAGTACAAAATGCCATTTTCATCGGACAAATTTCGAAATTATAAACCTCATCCCGGACCTTGCACCGAGCATCGAACATCACGCTCGGTGCTTGTTTCGAGTACGTGGTACCACAACCATTTCCCATTCTTAGCTTTAATGGTGATTGCAACTGTTGCTAATTTTGTGAGTAAGAAGAAAGTGGAGGAAAGAAAAGGTTTATTTAAACCTTGGGATAAACGGTGGGGATTATATAGTCACTAAGATCCTAACCGTAGATGAAACATGGAAGTGTCAAAACATGAATCATCATAGAGCAGAGAAAAGGAATGTGCTTTTCAGAAAGGCCAATGAAATTAAGACATAGGCAAAAGCATATAATGCAAAAGCATATAATGCAAAAGCAGGACCCATCCTTTCAAGATCAACACTGACTTTCCTTTAGATCCCACAAGTCAAAAATCTCCTAGACCTTAGGGTCTCGAGTTAGATTTTGCCTTTCGACACTGTAATAATTTCGCGTACCACTTAGTCTAGGTGACTTCAAGTGTCAAGCATGATTTCCAAAAGCTTTGACCTCACGGTCTCAAATCAGATTTTGTCTTTCAGCAAAACAGCAATTTCGCTTACCATTTAACCTATGACTTCAAGTATCAAGCATGATTTCCAAAAGCTTTGGCATCACGGTCTCAAATCGGATTTTTCCTTTCGGCACCATAATAGTTTTGCTTACCACTTAGCCTAAATGGCTTCAAGTGACAAGCATAATTTCCAAAAAATTTGACCTCATGGTCCCAAATTAGATTTTGTCTTTCAGCATCGTAACAATTTCGCTTACTACTTAGTGTAGATGACTTCAAGTGTCAAGCATGATTTTCGAAAATGTTTTGACCTCACAGTCCCAAATTAGATTTTGCCTTTTAGCACCCTAATAGTTTTGCTTACCACTTAACCTAGATGAATTCAAGTAACAAGCATAATTTTCGAAAAAGTTTTGACCCGATGATCACAGATTAGATTTTGCCTTTCTGCACCGTAACAGTTTCATTTACTACTTAGCCTTGATAGCTTCAAGTGACAAGCATAATTTTCAAAAAGGTTTTGACCTCACAGTCCCAAATTATATTTTGCCTTTTGGCATCGTAACAGTTTCGCTTACCATTTAACCTAAATGGCTTCAAGCGACAAGCATAATTTTCGAAAAAGTTATGACTTCACGGTCCCAAATTAGATTTTGTCTTTCGGCACCATAATAGTTTTGCTTACCACTTAGCCTAGATGGCTTCAAGGGACAAGCATAATTTTCGAAAAGGTTTTGACCTCACGGTCCCAAATTAGATTTTGCCTTTCGACACTGAAATAATTTCGCTTGTCACTTAGTTTAGATGACTTCAAGTGTCATACACGATTTCCAAAAAGATTTGACGTTACGGTCCTAAGTTATGTTTTGCCCATCGACACCAAAACAGTCTCACATCCTACTTAGTCTAAATGACTTTAAATCAAAAGCAAAATAGTCAAAAAAATTGACCTTATGGTTCCGATTTAGATTTCACCTTTCAGTGTCCAAGCAATTTCACTTATCATCCAGTTTGGATAGCTTCAAGTCGAAAATATGATTTCAAAAGTTTTTGACCTCATGGTCTAAGTTAAAATTTCACGCCTTTAGTTTTCAAAACTGTTTACCAGCCAAACCTTTGCCTCTGGACACTGATTTTAAATTGTTTTCAAAACCGTCATAGTAAGGTTAGATCTTTACGAGTTGCATAACTAGAGCAATGTTCCCAAAAGCTCATAATAACCTTCGTGATGGGAACGGATTAAACAAGCCAAGGATTAAACAAGATACGACGCTACTCGTTCCAAAGTCCACCCAATATCGATCATACGAGGTGAACTTTAGGGGCCATGTGTCATGTTATAATTTCTGCAAAATACAAATTGCTAATATTCGAAAGGAAAGCTCCTCAACTTGTAATTTCGAGATCTATCTTTCAGTTTTTAACGAAAATATACAATCCGAGAGCATGAATCAATGTGTCAACCAAAGCCGAGATCATAATTCAGTTGAGGTAAGAAGTCTGACCGAGAGCATCAATTGTCGAAGCCTAAAACAACTCAATAAACAATAATAATCAACAGCTTAGATAGTCTAGGTCGAGACCAACGGTCAAGATGAATGAAAGATATCCAAAAGTTGTATATAAAAGTGTCACGTCAACAATCCACATCAAGTCACACTCAACCAAATGACGACACACGTTTGAATCAAGATCACTCATAGTCAGTTAGATCATCAATCCAAAGAGAATGCACTCAACAAATAGCATCACGACATGCTGGTTATAAATAGACGACAATCCCAAGACACAAGGGATCTTCTGGTACATCATGAACAAAAATTAGATAGTACATTCCTATATTAAAGCTCTAATCAAAAACTTGTTGATGGTGGAAATTCTTAGATTCAATATAATATGCCTCTCTGCTATATAAGAGTAACTAAATAAGAAAATGACAGTGGATGTAGGAACTTTCGGCCTGAACCGCTATAAAAGTCTCGGTGTTATTTAATTTCTACAGTTTACCCTTTTGGCCTCTACTATTGGTACCTCACGATTTAGCACTCCAACTTCTAAGCTCAACCAAACTACATCTCAATAATCGCCCCTTTGAACTCAGTATTCCCACTTAACTTCCGAAGCTTTACCTTCAGACTTCGGGGTGTTGGTGCTGACGAAATTCTAACTAACACATGTCTCCCTATCGGGCTTCAAATCATTTCAACCCAGATCGAATATTTTACATTTAAATCAAATTTAAACGTACATCGATATCATACATTGACAAGTGTTCTATAACCTTTATATATGCACTATTTTTAATACCGATCAACACAATTCAAATAATTTTTTTAATTAATATTCCATAACTATTAATTAATTTAATTAGTTATAACATTTATAATCTAATTAAATTGGGTGGTAGACAGAGGATTCAACATTGTGGTTGTATTGACTCTTTAGGCGCAAATTTGGTCAGCGATTAATATCGAACAGTTCGAATATTAACGTTCACGCGTCACCTTAGCTAGTGGTGTGACATTTTGGCTAAATTTATCGTTTATATAGCTTTCGTAAAAACCAGTTTTACATATTTAAACGTTGCCCATAGTAACAATTACATATGCTAATTCTCTTCATCAAAACTATATCACATTAGGACTTATGCAATTTGGTAATTGTCAAAATTCTAACATCGTCCACATTCAACTTTATATCTCAAACACAAAAGTCCTTGGCTCAATAATAACAATTATTATTAACCGAAATGCTCTAACTAGAAATTTTGACTTTTAGTTGATTTAAGTTGACCCCGTGATACTAACCCCATATAACCAAGAAGATGAATTCTCTCTTGATAGTGTTTCACTTCGATTGCTTCAACTCAAACCAACTATAGTCATTCGATAGACTCCATACCATGATTTAACTATAATCAAAGCGGAGTTTCCACATTGAAGCTCGATGGTATTCTCTAGTCGTGGGAATTGTGTAATATTGTCACATCGATATTCTATGTTTGACCTTAGTTATATTAACCAAATAAACTATCGAGTGATTCATTGTATAATTATCCAATAACTATTAGTATGCAACCCCTTGGTGCCCCCACACTCATAACACTACACCAAAAAGCTGATTTAGCCACCCCTCCTACCGCCTCATTAGATACGACTATTAGCCGTTTCAAATTTGATACGGCTATTAGCCGTATCTAAAAATTTAGACACGGTTAATAGCTGTATCAAATTTGATACGGCTAATAGCCGTATCTTATTTCGTGCCTATTTTTGGTGCAATTTTCCACCCCAATACGCACTGCTTCCCTCCAGAAAATTGGCTTTCCCACTTATTTAGATACGGTTTTTTGACGGCTAAAAACCGTTCAACTATAGTTATTGATATTCTCTGTTTGACCTTGGTTATAGGTACGCCATTTCTTCCTCAATTTACAGCTGATATTATATTTCTACCCCAATCTCGTATACCGTTTCTTCCTCCATTTACAGCTGTGATTCTATTTCTACCCCAATCTCCATTACTAAATTCAAACAAATCCCGATTTATCCCGTCTTCACCATCGACTAACCTAATCGGATCACCAGATCAACTACTTCATCGCTATTTTGTTACTTCATCACGTTGCGAGCAGCCTCATCATAAATTTCAATCAGGTATTATAAATTATATTTTAATTCTCAAAATATATTTCGATTTTTAGTATAATGGATTTTGATAACTTGATTTTGGTTGATAAACATCAACGTTTATGGTAGATCCAGTTACGTAGTTGCTAGAATTTGTTTATCGGTTGATGAAAGTAGCTGCTTGTAAAATTGAAATCTCCCAGTTTCAATTCGCATACATGTTGATGTTTAAGAATTGTATAAACAGCTTGATGTGTGAATGTTGCCCAATTAGAATACATTTTTTTGCAATTTGCTTTGTGTCAATCAAACGTTTGCAGATCCATTATGCTAGAAATACTGTCAAACGAAGGAAAGATGTGTTGGCTTTGTTTGTTGGATGGTGATGATGGTTTTGCAGTTACTTAACCTTTGTTCTAATTTTGCACTAAAAAAAATGAATACTCTAACAGTTAATATGACATGTGAAAGCTATCATTTCTTATGTTTTACTATTATTTAGGTGAGCAAAAATTATAGACTTATAGTGGTCCAGTACTTTTTTGTTTGTGTTTTTTTTATTGTTTCTTTTTTCAGATTTTTTTATTTTTATTTTTTTTATTTGGATACGTTTCTGGTTACCGCAGAAGTTGCCTCCGACACATCTTCAATTGGTCTTTGCTGAGCTTATGCAACAAACTTTATAATTTATATGCCACACTACTCATTGTAAATTGTTACTAAAGATAACCACCAAGAAACAGGATTCCATGAAAAATATATAACCATCTCATTAAAGAAGGACTAATAGTCTAAATAATTTTTTTTACCATACCCTTCATGATCAACAGATGGCCAATAAATCCAAATTTTCTACATTAATAACACCAAGAAACAACAGAGTTGTGTTGCTTCTCATTCTGATTCAGAGATGACTCTCTGTAAATACTTCAAATGTACGAATCTATGTAAGTTATATGTACGAAAATACAGGAATTCATAGAGATTTAGAGTTCATTGCTTAGTAGAACAAGAAATGGTAATTTATATTCATTTTCTTTCAAAAATGGTAAAAATCACAACTAACATATTTTATATATTGCAGATCGCTGCTAGTCCATCAACAAATATCAATCGTCATCAAGTATAGGAGAAGACACACACGAAAAAAGATGGTAGCATATCAGATGCCACTTCTTCGTACTTCGTAAGTCAAACAAATACTAACTTGCATATTCTTTTCATTAAACATTTTTTTGTGTACACTAATCTGCAAACTACAATCTCCACTATGTACATAGGATTGATTATGAAGTTATTATGAACTTAGGAACCAAGATTGTAAGTTTGAACTATCTCCACTATGCCTGACATTGCTTTGCTAAAGATAAATATAATTTATCATTTTGTAAGTTTTATGCACTTCTTTAGAATTTAGTATGCATTCAGATAACAAGGAGTTGGAAAAATACTAATATGCATATATTAGTAATAAATTAACTTTTAGTAATATGATATATGGATTAAACAAATACTAATTGCTGTTATTTTATAAATATTTCAGGATCAAATTGCGAAAGCAAAGGAAAAGATCACTGATAGTGATGAAGAAAAATTGACAGTGGATGAAGACATCTTATCACAAGTGCTTGGTAAGGATGCAAGGGGTAGGAGCCACGATGTTGGGACCGTTGTACCAAAGACTAAAGTTAAGGCTTGTGCCATTGCACAAAAACGACTCAGACATGTTCGTGGAGACCATGATGAGTTGAAAATGAGGGTGGGAAGTTTGGAGGGTACAGTGGGAAGTATGTCTGGGCAATTGGAGGTTCTGATCAACATGGTGGGAAACATCGAACATGGAATTCGCGCACCGGGCAATTCTTCTGATGGAGGACGCACCACACAATTCAATGCTCCTGAATTCGTTGCTTCTAAGTTCCCGAATTCGACCGATGTAGCGAACAATCAAAGATGTGAAATCCTCAACTCTGATCTAGACATAATAACAACAGATATTTATTACAAGCTTTCTATTTTTAGTTGCTTTCGAGCAGATATTTTGTTGGATAGATCTAGACATCTTTATCGCAACAGGTACTGTATGCCGAGATTCTACATCGTCCAAAATCCATGGGAAATCTGTACCACCTACACATGAAAAAGTGGTGTTGGACAACATACTGCTACCAGATGAGAGAACCAGCAAAATAAATCATCAATTTGCAGAGACCTTTGCTGAAGTTGGAGTGGGTGGGTATGTGTGCCATCCGAAGGGTCTTATTCAATATCTTTAGACGTTGGAGCAGGTATATTTTCTGTTTATGTTAATATTTTACTATGTATTATTTTTTGAAACCTCTTCCACTATATACATGACATGTCACATTTAATTTCCTTAAATGTGATAAGGAAAAAAAACACGTTTGTAATGCTTCATTCCTTTCTGTTTTGAAGTTGTTTGAAGAGCTTGTTCTTTAGATTCACTGTGGCTAGATTTAAAACATATCTGTTTTCGAAATGCTTGATATAGGACTGTGACCAGATTCATTATTTTGAGAATAGTTGAGTCTTGTTGTTTTTTGTGGTATGACTTGTTATACAGATTGAGTTATCTTCTTGCCTTGAACTTTACTTGTAGTTGTACCATGCTGTTTTGGCTTGAGATGTTGTTGTTTGGATATCTTGTCACTATTTCTATCAGTTTTGAAAGTTTGGCCATTTTCCTTTTCTGTTGATCACTTTGAAACTAGACACCAGATTTGATAATCTAGTTTAACTAACTTGAGTTGCACATGCTCTGTTAAGTCTGCATTATCATATATATATATATATACATGCATATATATATGTATGCATATATGTGTGGATGTGAGATTTCATTCTTGCAACTTGCACTGGTTTTCACTTGCCTGTAAACTCCTTCTATATGGTCTTGATATGAACACTGTTTGGAGATTGATGATTGTTCTTGTGAGTCATTTTGAAGCTTTGAGTCACTACAATGATTTGCTAACTGTGTACATGTGAGGTATATACTGGTCCTGGCTTGTTATTGCATATTCATGCTTGGTGTACTTCTTTTAGCTATTCGATCTTCCACATTGCAGTTGCATGTATGCTTCACACATATTTGCTTCACACAAATGCACACATATATAATTTCATTTTTCATCTCAATACACATGTCTATAACTGAGTCTAGACTCAGTCTATAACTGAGCCGCCATGACTCAGTTATAACTGAGTCTAAGACTCGGTCTATAACTGAGCCTAGACTCAGTTTACTGACTCTAAGACTCGGTTAAAAACGTCGTCGAGACTCAGTTTCAACTTCATATCAGTATTCATGTTCATTAATATGTTGTATTCATATTCAGTTGCAGTACATGCTTGATAATACAAACAATTATTTTTGTATGGATAGACTTGGAGAATAGAAAGTGGAGACTGAAGATTGAAGCAGTGAAGCTGACTGTGTAGTTGTTGACACTTGACATGTTGTATTAATGTAGTGTAATAACTATGAACTAATTATAAATGAAGTAACTATGAAATGAGTGACTTGTGGGAACCTAAGTAACCAAATATGTAAGGGTGGATTGGTAGTGATAATATGTATTGTAACTGAATGTATTTCTGTTTTAGAATGTAACTGAATGTATTTCAGTAATTTATTGTATAATATGCATCATTGCATTGTAATTGAATGTATTTCTGTAATGTATTGTATAATATGCATCATTGCATTGGGTATCAGATATGAACTATTACTGTATGTGTGTGATTATATAAATTGATTGTATATGTGCAGTATCTAGTTGAAAAATGGGTGCAGATTAATTGTCAACTTAGGCACGGCTAAAAGCCGTATCTAATGAACAATGCAATGGCTCAATGGCTCAATAAGATATGCCTTTAAGCCGTATCTATGGTGTCAGTTAGATACGGCTTTAAGCCGTATCTAATGGGTCAATTAGATACGGCTCATAGCCGTATCTATGATGTCAATTAGCTACGGCTTTAAGCCGTATCTTATTGACCACTTAGATACGGTTATGAGCCGTATCTAACAATTAACGACGCCATATTTTGATACGGCTTATAGCCGTGTCTAAGTTAATTAGATACGGCTTTTAGCCTTTTCTAATTATCGTTTATGGTGTAGTGTAAGTAATACACTACCAAACATTTGGAGAGCGTTACATGCTCTAGTCTCAACAGATGTATCAATGTCCAATGTCAATACATCTTGACTATGAGTATTTAAAACTATATGTTTATTATATTGTGATAAATTACTTATGGTTACAACACATTGTAACCACTGTCATTATGGATTATTTGTTAATTATACTTAAATTGAATGATCAATTATTGTAACACATTATTGCAAGTACATAAAAGAAAAAATACCTTTTATTTTGAATAAGATTGGTTATCGAGTTAGATTTATGTAATAAATCACATAATTGCCCCTAGGGCATACTCCTAACTCTATCAGGGTTGTTACATTGCCATTGTCTCATTGAGAATTGAACCACCTCGTTGTCATCATTGGCTTCCCATCACCATGCAACACCTCTCCATGGCCGTAGCTAGCCTCAGCCTCACTACAGCCACTTAATCAAACCCAATTCCTAATGACTTTAACTATCAATTTTAACTAACTCAAGCATTGTTATGGTGAATGATCACCGCATGTCGCTTCCATTCGTCGAGACCTTCGTTTGGATATATACTTTTTAATATTTGAGACAATTTGATGTTTTGGCTAATTTTGATTAACAACCTACCCTCATTCTTCATTCCTCTACCATCTGTAAGCTCTCCTCATCCTGGTCTGGCATCATCTCCTCGTCCTTTTAGGTCAAATATTTTGTTTCTGTCTCCATTGGCAATGACAACAACTATAGCCTATGGTAGGACATTTGGTTGAACGAAACTCTCCATTGCTGCTCTCTCTCTAAACTCTTCTCTATTGTCAACAACCATTCCATCTCTGTTGGTAGGCCCATAGTCGGGGCATCAGTAGTTTTCGCACTATCTAGGTTATCACTGGCCCTGTCCAACTCCACTCCCTCCTTTCCTGGCTTCACAATCTCTCATCCTCCTCCTCTCCTGACAGATTCTACTGCGGTCTGCATGCTAACGGCAAATTCGATGCTAAATCCCTATATGGTCAATTGATCGACTTTGGTAGGCACTTATTCTTTCCCAGACTTTGGAAGTACAAGATTTCCCCGAGAGTTAAATTCCTTATGTGGCTCCTCGTCCATGATACCAAAGACCTTAACATCTCTCCTACCTGCCTCATGTGCCTTTCTAACCCTGAAGACACCACCCACCTTTTCTTTAACTGTGACCTTGCCTTCTCCTTATGGGACACCTGTGTGTTGAATATGCTAGTATATGATTTTTGTTTGATGATAGTAAACATATATATATATATATATTCATTTAAATGTATTTGTTATTGTACTGTTTTATTTTTCACGTAAATAAATAAATATTTATTGAATAAAATAAATAACATAGAATTTAAATTCAAACAAATATTTTATTCAAACAAATATTTTTATATTACAATTTTGAATAGTACAAATTTGAGCTCTCGCTATATATACACAATTTCAATTACATTACAATTTTGATTACATCACAAATTTCAATTTACAATGTTCACCTCACTACATATCACTCATTCACTTGTATTTATCTTCAACTCTATTCCAGATTGAATCCAGCATCTGAATTATCTGCAAAATAAACATTGATGCAGTAAAATTGAAAAAGAAATATTTGTGCAGTGTATAATGAAATGTGTGATTTTGAAAATGTTATTTGCCTCAGTTATCTGGGTTGTTTGTCATCATATTTATTTTGAATTCATCTTACACGAACAACTTGTGACATGCACAGTGTATCACTGTACATGCCACAAGGCCGTGCACACCGATATACACTTGATAAAATTGCAGGGACAGGTGAGCACAAGGTCAAACCCGAGCCAAAGCTGGGTTCAACTCAGGTGCAATACAAAAACAAAAATAGAATGGTCAAGTACAAGTTTCAATGACTGGAACAAGCTCGAACACACATGAACCAGAGATGTATGCTTATGAAATGAAGACTCAACACAAGTGAACCCAGTCCAACAAACAAGTTCATCCAGATTAGGCCACTCTAAAATGAATCAGATTCATATGTATGCAGTGAACACCAGAAGGAGCATACAAACTCAGTTACATATATGCAACCAAGCTGGACATGGAAATCAAATTGCATCAAAATCAGTTCAGGCATGAATGAAGACAGCAGCTCGAATGAGCAAATGCAGACCAGAGTTCAATGGAACAAGACTGCATCATATCAACAAAACATATATCAATTGAGGCATGAACTAAATAAAGCAATGGAACAAGTCCAGTTACAACATGAACTGGCTCGAAGCTATAGACTCAACAAATACACATACAAGTACACTCAACCATGCAAATAACCAAAGTCTGTTTCAACACAGCAGTGAACATATTAAACTCGAGCAATTCACAACACATATACACACACATACATATGTATGTATACACATGGTGACAACACTTCGAGTGGAACAAGAAAACAGAGCAACCTGACATGTAACAAGGCAGAAAATCAAAGTGCAACCAAACTTTAATACAAAGAACTACTCCCTAGACAACATGAAGTACATACACATGTATACATATATGCATATATATGTATACACATATATCAGTTCAATGAACCAGTCAATAAAGGCCAAATGAAGCAAGCACTTGTGCAACAGAGCAAAGCCTCAACACACACCATACAGTATCAACCAGACCAAGGCTACCAAGTTCAAGTATACACGGTAGCAGTAACAAAGTCATGGTTTGAAAGAGAATGTAACAACAGTTAACAAAAATTCAAAATGCCAAAAATAACAAAGCCGTGGATTATATCAATATTAACAGAAGCAGTTTCAAAAAGAATATTATCAATTGAAACTGTGATGAAGGGTTTTCAAACAAAGTCAATGATCATGTCATGCCAGAATCAAAGCCATGGTGACCAAGGTAGTAGCAACAATATATCGCAAGTATATGAACAGGTCAGAATCATCTCAACCTTTCGATTAAAAAATCATGGCCAAGTAAATTCACGAAGAATTCAAATAAGAAATATACGAACGAAAATTAAGGGGTTCGAACCCTATAAATACCCAAAAATCATCATCGGCAATTGCATCGATTTGAGTAAAAAGCAAATACCAGAGCAATAAATTACGAAACTCGAATCAAGTCGAGCACAATCAAAAATTAAGAAAGGGGCAAAAATCACATACCAATCCGAAACCATTCGAGCTCGAGACAATTGAAGCTGCCGTAAAACTATTCAACCGCAAAGCAATTTGGAAGAACACAGATTGAAGCAGAAAGCTAAAACATCTATTCGAACGACGACTTCAATTTACAAAACCCTAGATTGCAAAAAGGAACGGCATGGACTAAAGAGTTACGGGCTGAAGAAAACACATCAAAAGGGAGACGATTTTATTTTCTTAAGCTATAATTTTGGGCTGGTCTTTTTTTATATTTGGGCTAGGGTTTAAAAATTGTTTTATTTATTTAAATTACTTCTATTGTTTTCAAAACTCTAGTTTTTAAGCTGTTTACGAACTACGGTTTTGTAGTTCGAGAATTCGCAACTCAGTGGTTGAGTTGTGGTAGGGTTTTGAGCGTAGAGTTAGGTTAGTCGTTAGCGGGTGTCGCAAGTTTACGTGTGTAAGCGTCTGACTACTTAATTTCTAGTAGAAACCTTGGGGGCAGCACGTAGGC
This sequence comes from Allium fistulosum, assembly GCA_030737815.1. NCBI lineage: Eukaryota > Viridiplantae > Streptophyta > Magnoliopsida > Asparagales > Amaryllidaceae > Allium > Allium fistulosum. Next base: position 449,054,059 of record CM060906.1, on the reverse strand, counting down.
AGGGTTTTGCCGAAGCTGGGTAAATCTGTGTTGTTCTATTTCTGCTTTTATTCTACTATTATCTATGCTGCAATTATTTTATATATTTTCGCGTTAATTTTTATTATTATTAGTATCACTCTATTCACCCCCCTTCTATGGTGAAATCGATCCTACATTGTGCCGCTCACATTCTTTCCTCGATCCCTGCCCTCACTTGCCTCTTCGATTACTGGCAATTCAACCCTCCATCTACACAGGCTGACACTCTCCTTTCTACCTTCGGTTGGGTCATTTGGGCAAAGCAAAATGATTTATGCTTCAATAATAATGCAAGTTCCATGCCTACCTTATGTCATAAAATTTTACACTTTTTCTCATCTTGGATAGATTGCAGACACACCCTACTTCAGCATAGACTGGGCACCTGAGCCCGATAATGATTTGTTTAATAGTTGTGAAGTGTTCCAGGCCCTCACTCATGGCAATGTGGATCCCTCCAACATCGATTGATCTGCTGGATTTTAATTCCTTGGCCCTCTAATGTGCGCACTTGCTTTCATCCTTGCCGTCTTATTATCTACTTATGCTACTTAATATGATGGCTGTACTTATATTAGCAATTTATTTGTCCCTTAAACTCTATACTTCATGATTTTTGTAGCCACCGATCAGGCTTGTTGATCAGAACATCTTTTATTTATATGCATTTTGGCTGTGTAGTCAGACACTGCATATCCGTTTCCTAAAAAAAGAAGATTAACTGCCATTAAATGTAGTTAGAGAATAATTTTAGGATTTGGAAGAAGAAGTGAATTTGGTGGTTGCTATGATCATACTAATCACTTAGTTATAGTGAGATTTGGGTTTTTTTTTGGTTTAAAGCAGTCCTGGGTCCAAAAATACCCGATTCGGTCAACTTCTCAAATATATATATATATATATATATATATATATATATATAACAAAATTCATTTCTCAAATGCTCTTTTGATTTTTTTTACGTGTGTATCAAAATTCATTTCTTAGATATTATGGTAACAATGAAAATATCCAAAGAGACAACTAAATTCAAAATTATCTTTTATCATCTACTTATAATTTAAACGATGTTCGATAGTTAAATAGTGATAAATGTGTCAAATTTGTGGGTCATCCCACGATACTTTTGAATTTCAAAATCTTAAAAGTATCATAAATATAACTCGATTGTTCCTCTGATTCATGCAAGCGATCGCAATTCGCATAGATAATATCTGTTGTTTCCTAAAAGAAGGTTTTTCTTCTATCTCGTGTGACTTGTGATGAGGAAAATATTTTGAAAAAAAAAACGAACGAATCTTGTCTTGAAGCAATATTTTCAGTAAATTATTTGAAAATATTTGATCGAAGTATGAATGTTACTTGTAGTTACTACTAGGTTGTTCTTTTGTTTAGTTGTAATACATTGTGTAATTATGTGTTTTTAGACCGATGCCATATTGTAAATTTTAATGATGTCACTTATTTTTTCTTAAGACTCTGGTAAGGTCTTTTAAGAAGGCGAATCGTGCGAATGATAGGAGCAGTTCCCAAATCATGTAAGGTTTTGCTAATTTCAAACTTATAATGGGCCTACCGAACAAAGTATCCTAGTTGGCTATGACTTTTATGTATCGAGCACAATGTTTATATCTTAATGCTCGTGGAAATAAACATCGCTAAGTTATTTTCATCATACTTGTGCACATAATTAGCATGCTTATTTATGTATGATTAGAGTATGTAATTAGTGGGCTATGACTTTTGTGCGTTGGATACAAGGCCGGCCCTGAGATTTGGGTTGCCCGAGGTAATTTTTTTTTGCGCCAATTCTCTTTTCCATGTTTCTTCTCATGGTATAAAATATTTGTCGATAACGACTTATATAAAATTGTAAATAATAATGTTATAAATATTGCAAAAAAATTAGAATATAAAATATTATATTTACTATGATGAATAATTATAGATTATGTAGCATAAGGATTGATAGAATACAAAAGTCAAGTAGTAGAAGATAAAAAAGATACAAGAAATAATATATATAGAAATAGTATAAAGATGCAAAATGCTAATAATAAGACAAAAAATGACGAAAAAAAGTAAAACCAATCGTGTCATTCCTTGAAACCATGACCTATTTACAAAGAAATCTACCACAAACCAACCAAACTAGAGCAACATTCATGCAAATTTTATATAGCATTTTTTTATAATATTCAGCGAATATTGCTTCTTCTTTGACATTTTGTTGCCGATCGAGGGCGATTGCTCGATTCGGTTGCCTCACCGATCCATCCTTAGGACCGACGCCCTCGTTGGATGATAGTGTGATAATATATTTCGTATTTTCAAAATATTAATAAAAATAAACACACTCACACATATATGAGGCGGGACTATTGAGATACAAAATAAAACACAAGATTTGACACAATAAATCTTAATGGATTTCTTTGTTATTACATGAAAGGTCGAAAGTAGAGGGAGATGTAGCGGTTAAGATCCGCTGTGCCAAATTTTGTATTCAAATAGAATATCACTATATATGTATGTACATACATATGTACATATGTATAGGGGAACGATGTATATCCCCTCATATTATCTTCTTTAAAACTACCTTCTGTCTTTTTGTGTAAAACGTTGCAGATCGAAATGATTTTCGTGAATTTGTCATATTGATTAGCTTTTATGAATTTTTTTAATTCATTTCAAAACTTTCAACTTTTTCAAAATTGCAAATCATTATGGACCACTGAAAATATTTATGTTAACCGTCAAATTAACATATTATTTTGAAGGGGATAAAAGTGCCGAAATGTTTCAAATTTTGCATAAACGACCTTGGTAATGAACATTACATACCTACGAAATTCATTACGTCTAAAGTATTTTACATACAAACGCAAAGTTGGGATTTACTTAGGAGATAAATAAGAGATGTGGTTTTGTGCATCAAATCTCTATTTCTAATGCGGTTGTAAGAAAAGTCTATGTAGCAATGATTTTGTAAATTAGATCCATATGTTTTAAAGCAGGTAAAACACAAACCAGCTTGCACTCTTACGATAGAAAATGCATTTTTCAAAAGTTTTTCAAAAATTGAAAATTGAATTTCTTTATTCATTAATAGTTATAATTACTATTAAGTATATTTTTATTAAATAATTACATTTTTTCATTACCCAATTATATAGAACTTTCGTGTGCAAATCAACTTGTATTTTATATCAAAAAGTGCAAATCACATTCCACTTTTATTTTTTTAAACAGAGCATATATTTTCGAACTCATTGCTACATGTAACTTTTTTAAAAATAACATAGGAAATACGACATGTAATTATTTTACTAGAATATGACCTATAAGTTTCAAAACAGCCCTAATTGAAACAGCTAGTGCTAAGCTTTCAGGTGTGCCATAAATTGCGTTCGAGTGGCTTAAATGGTGTTAATTAGGGCTGTTTAGCCTGATTTGAAACTGAAAAGGCAAGTTTTATGGTAATTAGCAAGAACCTCGCGGAATCAAATATTTAACGGGAACGAGCAAGTAATTAGCATGCTTTAGAGTGGCTTAAATGCAAAAAACGAAGACCAAAATTTCTTTCGCTCTCGCTTTCTTATATGATACCAAATCAAAACCCCGAAACGATTCCTCTGTTAGCCCTAATTCACAAAAATCACTTTGGATTTTTTGCGCCTTTCTTACACTATTTTCTCTGACCATGAGTGCTTCTACTTCCTCTAAAGGTTTTATCCCAAACAGTCTGAAGAAAACAATCCAAAACCTGAAGGAAATCGTGAAAAATCACAGTGATGAGGAGATTCACGCAATGCTTAAAGACTGCAACATGGATCCGAACGAAACCGTGCAGAGGCTTCTTCTTCAAGGTACTTTTACAAGCCCGTTCATATTATTTTTTATACCGGTTAGGTATTTTAATTTGGGTCGAGTAGATTTTGGGTTTGTTGCGATTTGGGTTAAATGTTGGAATTTGAGGTGGCGAGGCTTTTTGTGTTTATTTTTATATCACTGGGCGTTCAATAAGTTCTACATGTGAATTTCGTGTTTGGGTTTTTGAATTTAGTATTGCATGCAAATTTGTGAATTGGTTACTTTTCATATTTGTGTGTATCATGCGTAGCTTCTTAGAAAGGTGTAATTTTTATTTAGATCTATGTGATCATTAACTTTACCTTCACCGTTCAGAGGAGAAATATGTGAAATTTTGCTGTTTATCCAGTCTGTGCTTAATTGATGCCATACATTTAAGTTTGTGCTAAACATGCTGATTACAAAACCATACATTCTAGTTACATGCAGTGTTTCTAGTTGTGACTCGTAGGCAGTTAGCCGAATGAGCTGAAATTGAACTTTACGTCTTATGTTTAAAAGAGTTTGATTTTAACATTCCTATGAGGATGTCATTTGATAATTTATGATTATATTTTCCGTTCACCCTTATATAAGATAATATGCTAACATTGTGATTCAAATTGCTCTTGTTTGGATGCTATTGCTTTTCAAGTTTGCACGTTGGAAGTGTGAGATGGTTCAGAACTATTTGTTAGTATGTTTTCAAGTCTCGAATATGTGCATTGGTTCAAAATGGCTTCAACACAGAAAAAATATTGGATCATTTCTGTGCATTGATACTTGCTGAAGTTTTAGATATGTATTTTGGTATATTGATTAGCTTCAAATTGTTGACGTTTTTGGCATACTGCCTACTAGAATATAATTTAATAGAAGCATATGAATCATAATGTGAAATTAGACTATGATAATGCATATACGGTTTCTTTTGGGTGATTTATCAAATGTTTGTTGTAAATAACTTTCCATAAAGTATGATTTATAACCAAAAGCAATCAGTTGCAACTTCTCATTCTAATTTAATAATCTAGACTAAAAGTAATAAAATTAATATATCCATATATTTATTTGTAAAAGTAGACAAAAGGCCAAAACTAGTTCAAATAAGATTTTAGGCATGTTTGTAATATGTTGCATGGAGCCTGTTTCAAAATAACAACTCTATCTCTCTATCTCTCTCACTTGGTTGGCGACTGTTTTAAAGAAGGATGAGAGTGTTGGAATATGTTTATGTTATCTCTACCCAATGGCATAAAAGAATTAAGTTAGATGAAATCCTTGACTACTTCTTGACCCTCTTATCATGTTATTTTTGCTAGAAGTAGAATTATCCCATATCTTTTTTTCTTCTTCCTAGACGTGCTTCTCCTAGAAGTGCTGATATTTGGAGTTAACAACATATTGAAATGTCACATCAAATTGGTTAATTCATGTTTCCATTTTCAACTCATGTCTAGCTTCTGAGTTTCCTAGGTACAACCTTCTTTTAAAATGTTCATTATTAATAATTTTTGCTTTGAGGTACATGTGAATGTTGGATGTATAATTACCTCATGCATGATCAAGTTTAGTGTTATATACATTGGTCAATAACTCAATTGTTCAACTGTGCTTATTAATTATCCCTTTTTTTGTATATGTGTATTAAATAAGTTTGCTTAATATTATTTCAGTTGGATACTAATCTCACCAAGTATTTTTTTAAAATATTCCCTCTTATTTTGGTTTCTGCAATCAGCGTTTTGTAGGATCTTTATACTTGATAATAATACATAATATTGAATGCGTCTATGTGTGCATGTCTTATACATTTATCGTCTTATATTTCTTTTCAGTGTTACTAAGATGTAACTTTGTCTTTCTTCAGATCCGTTTCACGAGGTTAAGAGAAAGCGGGATAAGAGAAAAGAGGTTAGAACTTTCTTCATATTCCTCATCCCCAAGTTCAGTTTATCTGTAGTTGATATTTAATTGATCATCATGACCGTCTAACCTTAACCCCGATCAATCAGCTTATAACTGTGGTTGATGGCTTTTAACACATTAAATTGATGTGAGAATCCTTCTTGGCATGGGGCTGAAATATGTTCATACTACATGGGGCTGTACCCCAATTGCACAATTTCCTAGTATGTGCGTGTGTGTGTATTAAGCATAAACTGTACTCTGTTCAAGTGCTTTATGAAGTATCAATGAAAAAGGGTGTCGATTAGCTTGGGTAGCCTTAGGAGTTATAGCTCCCAGCACCCATTCTTCTAGGATGATCTGTTAGAAGCCAAAACAGTTGCAGTATATTTTTGTAGGATATAGCTATTCAAGTTATCTTCTCTTCAAATTGTTTGTCATATGTCTAGTTACTTTGTGATATTGCTGCTATAACGATGAACACAAAAGTCTATTGGTAAATGAATTTTAAAGGTAATATTCTGCAGAATTATCAACTGATTTACTTATCATGGATCTAAAAGTAGTTTATAATTTTGCTATAAACTTTCATTTGACTTGGATTGGGAGTCCATTATTTTGTGCTTTCTTAATAATAAAAGAAGCCAAAAATGAATGCCTAGTCAGTCATACCATAGTAGTCAGTCTTATAACCTCGTGGTACCGTGTCAATGTAATATTGTATTTAGAGTCAAAAAATGAATATTCATCCAGTCACTTGGAACGATTACAAATATTAGGAACGATTGCAAATATTAGTACTAGGATTTGCTTTCATTTACACTTTGAAATTTCAGTTGTGTAATATCATCATCCATCACCAGAAGTGCTTGCTGTGCTTTTTAACACCTACCTATCTGTTTTTCTACCCGTTAAGGTTTTTATCTGATGGCTTCTAACCATGCGATTAAGTGTTATATATCCGAAGGCCGCCATCATCAATTTGATTATTATATTTTTTCTGCAGAACATTAGAGAGCTTGTTGATGGCAGGATGAAACCTACATCACAGTGGCAAGGTAGTCAAGGTGGTAAAAGAAACTATCCCTCTCGCAGTATCCCTCATGGTATGGGTTCTATTAGTTAAACACTTGAATGCTGATTGTCATTGTTATTGCATGTTTCTTATATTGCAATGGAATGGAAGTCTGATGAGCCGACTAGTTCAACATTTATGTGTATTTTGTAAGCCCAACAATATTGTAGTTGCATATGCATTAGCTTTAACATTTCTTTCATAAATCAATTCCCAATTTAATGCATAAATTAGCTTTCTAGAAGTGCTGTATTTTTGCATTTCTTGATATTTTCTCGTTGCCTCCTTCAGACAAGTTAGATATAAATGAGTGACATTATAATACACTTACTATTATTCAGCATGCTTTTTTTGGTTATTGCCTCTTTACTGATTTTATTTCCTATTTATTTTTTTACTTTTTAATAACATGATATTTTCTTTGATTAGATGTGATCACTGTAAATAACTTCAAAAATCAAAATAGAGTTCAGAAAACCATGGAGAAAGGCATTGAAATTTCATCTTCTTCCCCTTCCGAGGATGCGAAAAATAAGCTGACTATCCCTTCCAGGTATACTTGTACATTCATTTGTATATAAACCATAAACCACTTCTGAATTTTAGTTTACATAAGGCTGAAGATGTGTAGCATTATCTCCTATGTATGCATAGTTTTCTCAATTATGAGTGTGTCAATATGAGTGCAAGAAGCTTTAACATCGGAATCTTAATTGTGCTATTTTTCATTCCAATTAACACAATAATGGAAGCTCACTCATTTATATATCTATGCTATAGCTAAAGTTAGTATTTAATTCCACAGGATGTTTGTTTCTTACTTTCGTATTACTTAATTACTTGTTCTCCATTTGTAGTTCGGCAGCGGGCATGCCAAATGGTCCTGCCAAAATAAACAACCCTGTTCGAAAGCCACAATCTGCATCCAAAACTTACAACGTTAGAACTGTTCCTTCCAATGTCGAGAACTTAAACAAGGCAACAACAAAGACAGCTAAAGTGTCAGCACTTGATCTCCAACATTCAATAACCCACAAAGCAGCTTCTAATGCAAACCCTGTTGCTCAAGAGCCCTCTAATAATGCGCAGATTCCAAGCAATGTGAGGACCATTAAACGCAAAGCTGGGAAGCAGCAGGTAGCTAATAAAACTGTTTCAAGTAAGGCATTTGAAAAAACGCGAGGAGAATCTCAGGTTGATGGTAACCTGACTTCAGATGCATCTCAAGCTACACGTCCTTTATCGCGTGCTAGTTCTGGTAGTAGACCATCTTCCAATTACAGCAACCGGTCACAGCAACTAAACGGTCCTCAAAAAGGTAACTATTATCGGATATGTTTGATACTCCTCTTTTCTTTTTTTGGTTATGTGTTTATTGGATTTGCATGTGTGTGGAGATGGACTTACAGTGTCAGGGATTAAGATAAACATTTGAGGCCTTGTCAACTCACTTGTATTGAGAAATTGTATAATTCCATCTTTAGCATTTTTTAACCGATTGCTTAGGGATTAAATGAGTTTTTGCATGCCAAAAAATAGGAAAGTAAATTAGCATGCTAAGAATCTCGGAATCACATGATTTTCTTTTACATATTGGATTTATGACATGTAGGTCATGCTGGCCAGTTGAATTTGCGAGGTCCATAGGGGTTTTACCTTTGCGTGTCATGAGTTTTTGAATAGAATTAGCATACAGAAAGTTATGAAGGAAGCTTTAGATGCAACCAGTGCTACACACATATACGTATATAGCATCATAATTATTTCTGTTTACAGGCTTTAATTTTCTAGTTACAATATTTTTCCCATCTATTAACTAACACTACACTTTTCACTCAGTCGTGGGTCCTCTTAAGGAGTGGAAACCAAAGTCAACTATAGTCAAACCTGCTCCAGTGTCTGAAAAGGTTGAAAATGTTGACGGAGAACATAAAACCCTAGAGGCTTCTATTAGTTATCCATCTTCCGATGAGACTTCATCAAAGTTACAAACTCGACTAGAGGCATTGCATGTTTCAGACACCAGGCATGTTATTATTCCTGATCACCTACAAGTGTCAGAATCTGAAAGAACTGGACTAAGTTTTGGAAGTTTTGATGCAAATTTTGGTCTGATTACCAGTATGGTAAAAAATCCAGAAAGCTTGGAAAGCAGTACTGAATTTACTGAGCCTACAAGGCACGTTGTGGAAAACATTGAGGAGGCTTCTTCAAGGTAAGGTTTACTTAATATATATGTTTGTGTTTCCTTTCGGTTAAGCACATATTAGTGTGTTAACAATTTTATTGTTATCGTTGTTTCAGTTGTTGGAGATGTAGTTTGAAGGTGTGTCTAGTATGTTGTGTCATCTAAGCATGCAGTCTCATTGCAATTTGTGTCTAGTATGGGGTTGCTAAGCACATAATCCGATTTACAACAGTTTGATATCTGAAAATTTTAAATAATATGCTATTCATGTTTCTACAAGGGTGTGGCAACCATTTGAAGTTTGAGTTGTCGGTTGTGTTGAAATTATAGTTTATTTTGTCTTTGAAGGTTTGCTAGTTTGGTTTACCAAAGCATTGTTGATATAGAAATTTGGAACTACTGCTATGAAAGATTCATAAGTTGTTCAATTTTAATTTTAGTGAGATGCTTGACATAAATCGATAATCCCTGATTTTTTTTCTAATCTATGGTAGTTGCCACTGATGAATTAATGATAGTCGAGCATTTTATTTTGTCATGTAGTAGTATTAGAACAATTTCTATGCATGGTCTACAAGATATTGTATCATACTTCACCAGTAGATATCAAACATGGTCATCCGATGGCACATGGCATGGTGAATAACTGAGATCAATTTTGCACTTTTAGAGAACGTATACAATGACGAAAACTAACTTATCCATTATCAAGTATACTTCTTAATTGTCTACCTTTTCTTTTGCTTTCTAAAATTATAGAAGTCTTAGTTTATAATATGCTATCAACATAAGAGTTCAATTATTGTTTAATTTTTTATATTACATAATTGTTATTTGTAAGCTTTTCAAAACGAGATTTAAATCGTAAAGTTCAAACCTTGAAGATTTTTTTTTTATATGTATAATATTTACTTGAGCATTGTTTGTATATAGCAATCTTCACCTTCACATATTGTCTTTAACACTTCACGTCACACATCTTCTTTAACCTTTTAAATTTAGTGACACAACAGAAGTATTAACAAAAGCTTAAATATTGATTTTTTTTAACAGATTCCAGAAAATAAGATATTTTCTGTTGAGACTGAAAATAACTTCAAGAGAGTACATACTAGAAAAACTGTATCAGAAAAATAAGTAAATATAAAAACGTTTTAGCACGGATTGCTGTCATATATTTGTTTTTTTACGATTGTTGAATCACTTGATGTAAAATAATAATAATGATAGGTTTTACGCTAAAGAAGGCAATGTAAAGGTATTGGGTTTGGGAGAATCTTATCTTGATGTCATTGGTTCCGTATTATATCTTGAATGGTACATTCTATCAACTGTTGCATTTTGGTTAACCGATCAGCAAAATTTGGTTTAGAACCAGATACGAGACATTGAAATAGAATTACATATCTATTACCATCTTCGTGGTTCAATCAATGTGTGCTTATTCACAATGGAAAAGAGTCACCTTATTGCTCTTCACTGAAAGGCTAAACATATGTTTGATATTTTTTTTGAGCCTATGAAGCTTGTTCACAAACAATGTATTTATTCATGAAACTGTAGTAGTTTTTGGCAGTCTGCTTAACAAACACCTAGTTTCTATACCATTCAATTATTTATTGACATTTCATGAAGTAAGTAGAGAATGTGCTTGATTAATAAGATCTATAATACACCATATAAGAATTACGTGTAAATTATATTAAGATAGCGCCACTTGTATCTCTCAAGTATCAGTGGTGGTTGAAGGAAACATATTTCATCGAAGTTCTTTTAGACGAGCTTCAGAAGTATCAGAAGTTGACATTCAACACATTCATTCTAATAGTAACCTTGCACATTTGTTTAATAAAACACTGCCAATATCAGTATTCAAGAAGTTGGATGCGTGATTTGTAGTTTGTTACATGAAGAGTATTATTTCAATCAAATAAAATCTGCAACTATTTATCACTATTACCTTTTGTTATCTGTAATTTCTCACACAATGATTCGATGATACAAGTACATCACATAACAAATATGGAACAATGAAAGAATAAGAGAAAAAATGACTGAAGTACGGAAAAACATCAATCGGCATCAATCATATTCATATCTGGTTCAAGATTTTTGATACATTTATAATTGGAATGATTCTAGAATTAAATGAAGAGCATTCTCTTAGAGCAACATGGTTCAAACAGTCAACAATTAAAGCATTCTTGGTGAAGACATCGATCAGGGTCAATCCATGGATGAATCGTACCAATCCATGAGATAGAAGATTTTTGGGTTTAAGATCATTTCTAGAAAGCAAGGAAAATCAATCAACAAAATTGCAAAAATATACTATTGGGGTTGATCGATCAGTACAGACCATTGGGTATAAATTGGCGTCGATCGATTCTCAGCCATATGACAGTTAATTTTTACCTATTACTGCTTGATTTCATGGATGTTGACCTGAATGGAATTGGGATATAGGTGGAATATAATGAAACAGAGCCACTCTTTTTCTACCAAATATCTAGAGATATTTGGATGATCTGATGTTCCTAACAGGCTTAACTACGTCTATAAATACAAGCCTTGCACTGTTGGAACTTGGAACGAGGATCGATTCCTTATATCAGAAAGGGGGGACTCTGCCAAATTCCTAATTCAAATCTCTGTAATTCCGAGTTAAACCTGCTGTAATCTCTCTGGAAATCAAGGAAACGGCGATAAGAATCATTATGAAGTGGACGTAGGCATAACCAAACCACTATAAATCTTATGTCCTCTCTCTTTTGCTTTCCTTTTGCTATTTTTAGATCTGAGATCTAATTAGGTAGGACTCCTAAGGAATGATTCATAGGTTAACAATCCACATATAAACCTAAATCAGCAATTTCATTTCAGATCGCTGGTTCCTGATAACTTCTAGGGGGTGTTTGGCCAATTTTTGGAACAACGCTTTTATTATATTACATTGTATTCTTTTTTTCTTTGATTATGTTTTGTCTGTGTAGTTCATATTTTTTTTTATTTTTCTTCTTCAAATTTCAACAAGAATTTTATGCGGCAATAATTAGTATAAGTTTATGTCTATCCAAAGGGGATGTGGAAAGCATGATGTGTTGTTTTTAAAGCATCTATCATGCAAAGTGGATACGTTCTGGAAAGTTTTCATATTAAGTTTCTCATTTGTCTATAAGTAAGCTGTTAATGTGGTTAGGTAAATGCGAATGAAAATAAGATGCTTGATAATTAACAATGTAAAACTTAACACTTCATATCACACGTCATAAGAATACATGTACGTCCACCAATGAAGTGTTAACACTATCTTTAACACTCCTGCTCAGATATCCAATAATTTATGAAATAATCTCATTCAACTTGCTATATAAAGAGTTCCCTTTGTACTCTTTAGAGTATATATACAAGAGTATACTTATATTTCTTGTACTCTTGGAGTATATATACAAGAGAACATCCACCAATGAAGTTTGCCTTATAAAACTTATCAATGTATTTCTTCTTGTTTATTTTTCCACTTTGCTTTCTAAATCTATAAAGAGCTTTACTTCATAATACAAGGTAACTTTAGATATAAAATACAATTTTTTATACAGCCCTCAGATTGCATCAGCATCTGACCACGAAGTAGAGCTAGCTGATCGTTCATCATCTTCTGCTGAGATACAAGAGAATATTGAATCAACCGAATCAGAAATTCCATCAAATAATCAAACAGCTCCGGAATATGATCAGTCAAAAACTGAAGCAGCCGAACTCTCTCAATATCCTGTTGCTCAAACTGCACCGACATACTCAAATTTTGGTTTGGCTCCACAAATGATTGGGAATCAATTTGTAAAAGTTGAAGCTGTTGAGTCACTGGCACATGATTCTACCCGTAACTCTAGTTTTCAAGTAAGTTAATCACCCTCTCTACTTCTGCATCATGTTAGAGGGTTTTTGCAGTTGTATTAACTCTTTAATCATATATCACTCATTGGCACATGATTTTTCTATTTGATTAACATTGACAAATACTACTTACTTCTAAATGGGTTTGTTTATTTTCACTTTTGGCAGTGATCTCTTCCTCTTTTTTCTCTTGCTTGAGCAAATTCAAACTAACAGATATTAATATGCAAGCATTATAATTGATAATTTTGTTTTAATTAGGTTCAGCAACAGTTTGATCCGGCTACAAGCTACTATGCTTCAGTGTATCGACCTGCTGTTGCTGATGGTGACGTTCGCTTCTCTCCCGTATTTGCACCAGCTGCAGCTACTACCAAGTACGTACCTGTCCAGACTGGTCAGACACAACAAGAGGTTTGCCTTAAAATTTTCTTTGCTTTTCAAAAAAGTTATTTTGTACCATCCGGTGATAATTCTATTTGAATTGTGGTATCTATTATTCTGAATTACCAGGAATTTTTTTCTTCCGTTTTTGGTACTTGTATATTCTGAATCTCTTTTATTAGCTGTTTTTTATTTATTGAGGAAATGCACTTACAAGATGAGAGCATCAACAACCAATTACTGTATATTGGTCATGTAAAAGAAAGTACAACTAATCTGCCAATTGTTGTATATTGTTCTCCATTTTCCGCAAACGGAAAACAAAATACAACTATTCCCTTCATCCGTTCTCCATTTTGCTAAAATTGATCATGCGTTTCCATTTTGTTTAACATGGAAAATCAATCTTCATTTTTTTTATTGAAATGGAAAACGATTGGAGGAACAATTAAATTTAGCTCTCTAATTTTTTTTTCCTTTTCAAAATGGAGAATTGTTAAATACAATGATCGGGGAAGCTTCGATTGCTTTATTTCTTGCAATGCTCCTCTTGCAATGATTATTTGCTTCTTTTGGAAAAAGTGATCTGTTACGATGTCTGAATGAAAACATGCTTCACATGATACTTCTTGTTTGATGTATACTCCCTTTTTAGCTTGTGTTATTTTAAAATTTGTGATCTGTTACAAAGTCTGAATGAAACAAAAACATACTTCACATGATACTTCTTGTTTGATGTATATTCCCTTTTTAACCTGTGTTATTTCATTATTATCAGTCTCTGCTTAACAAAAACGAAAAATACATTTCAACTTTACATTAGTTTTTTGAAATCTCAATCTTACCTTCGTATATTCTTTTTACCATTTCAAAATAAATATGAGATGCTTGATTCAGGGGATTGTGAAATTTTTAGATTTTGGTGCGTGGTCTGTTTTTTATGTATTTATAAATAAATGTTAAATGTGCAAATTTTATACATACATGATTTCTGGTATATTAACGAATATCAAGTGGTTACAAATTTTGTTATTTTCCCACCTGCGACAAGTTTTGTAAGGTGGTGCACGTAGTGCATGTTGTATGCTACTATTATCAAAGAGAAGGTTGTACTATATAACCTTACAAATAAATTTCTCTATTTTGTAAAACAACGTTTAGCTAGTGATAATTGACATGGGAATATTACTAGCAGGCAGATGCTGCCTTTTTTTTGGGGTCAAAGACCATTTGCTTCGACACCTAATATCTCCATGTAGTATGCATATGTATCCTAACTTATTGACATGACTATTCAATAATAAAGAGCCACTTCATAGTTATCAATTAATGCAGAGTGGTGTCTCTTCGAGCGGGTCTGCCCCTGTGGCAACGCAAGCTGCTGTCAGTCAGCAGTCAGTTCCCATATTCAGGCAACCTCCTGGCGTTCATCTCTCACATTATCCTACCAACTACCTTCCTTACAATCAATACTTACCACCACAATTTTACCTTCCACCTCCACCTATGCACCCTTTCCTGAGCAATGCAACTTTTCCTCAGCAACCTCAACCAGGTAGCCTGTATCCTGGCATGGGCCCCACAGGTGCTGCTCCTATGAAATACGTTTCTCAATATAAGTCTGCAAGTAATGTTGGCAATCCCAGTCAGTTTGTAATGCCCACTGGCAGTGAGGATCTTGCTTCATCTCGGTACAAGGAGAATAATGTCTATGCTGCTGGTCAACAGGTATGTCGAATCTAATGATTTCAAAACAATGCAGGTGTAGACAGTTTTTCATCTTGCACTTTGCTCAGATATCTCTTGTACATGTATATGCTCACAATGCGAGTAGATGGAACTAGCTACATATTTTATCTAGTGTTTTAAAGGGTAATAATAATAGTGGGGTATTTTGTTTCTGGGCTATTATATTTATTTTGTTTAAAGAACACTGTACAAAAACAAACTTGTCACTTTCTGTTGATCTCTCTAACACATGATTGTTCATGTGACAAAAATTCTGGTCTTGGAGCCAGTTTAATAGAAGACGCGTCCTCAAGTTTTAAATAAAGACTGCTAACTTTGCAGCTAAATATAAACTTAGGTGCTTTTGTTTATAGTGCTGACTGCTTAATGCTAAATGTTTTGCTGAATGCGTATTTGATGAATATTAGAATAGTCATTTGCTTACTTATTTTTTAAGTTCTGCCTGGACTTTATTTTATCGAATTAGATAACAATTATTATGACAATGTTTCCTTGCCATATCTCTAAATAAACACGGACTTTATTAATTTTAAATGGATCCGGTCTAATATAGAATTAAATAACTAAAAAGTTAAATTATACACCGACCAGTTTGGAAGCACGCGCACTGGCCAAAAAATAATGAAAATTAGTGAGCACCTTCCTTGTGATGCATGATTATTATAGTTTTTGTCTGCATTCAATTGATTTATGAAATACTGAAACTCCAAATTAAATGCTATGGCATTTAACTATGAGTATGGTTCAGAGTTAAAAATATTCATTAATTTAATGATTTAAATTTTCTAGGTATAAAGTCTTCTAGTTAAAAATATTCATTAATTTGTTTAAATTCCAAATATATTTCGAAAATAGAACAAGTGGAATTTAAAAATAAATAGCATAAGAAAGCGAAATCGAGAACCATTGGAATCAAATCCGAAAAAACGAAAAATTAATGAGTAATTATTTTTATACGTTTATTTTTTTGAACCAAAAAACCAATTAAGCTTTTGGAAACGTGAAAATTGTACGTTTTTAGTTATAAAAAAGAATATTTATTGAATGATTATATATATATGTAAATAGAATATGAAATTATATTAGAAGATGTAGTGCTTAAATAAACTAAGCATTCAAGTTGTTTTAGTGTAGTTATATTTTAGGGGCATTTCACCAAAAGGACAAACTTTGCAGTCAAATTAGTTCTAGAACACACATTCAAAGAAATTACTTTCAAGGCCAAAATCAACAGAATAATTACTTTCAAGGACAAACTCAGCAGTCCAATTACTTTCAAGGACATAATTTCATAGGTTTTTAGGTCCTAGAAACTAATTATTTTACGTTTTGTCCTTGAAAGTAATTATTTCAGTTGTGTGTCCTAGAAACTAATTCCACTTGCTAAAGAGGCCATTGTGACTAATTTCCACTATAACTATATTTTATTTAGTAAAAGTGAAAAAAATTATACCAAAACGCCTATTTTTTTATTGTTGCAAGAAAAACTTAATGCTCAGACGACGCCTTAGACAAGGGGCATAATAAAACGCCAAAGTAAAAGAGTGAAGCATCAAGATTACAAAATAGCGTCTAAATAGTACCCTAGCGGTGTCCTAGATAACATGTAATGTTAATGAAATATTAAGCCAGCAAATATAATTTGATCCGCGCGCTTTGGATATAATGGGCAACAAATCATGTTAATTGCTTGTTTTACAAACACAACTGTAATGATTCACGCGGAAGATATGAAAATGAATCTGAAAAAGCACAACTAACCGCAATTGCGCTAATGAACCTATTGATTACCTCAGTATTCTTTTAATAAAGTCAGCTATGTGGAATTCTTCAAAGTTATCGAGGGGACAATTTTCTGAGTTTGAAAATAAGAACCGATTTTGATTTTATCGGGAAGTGATTTTGTGAATGATAAGAATCTGTGGATGCGGATGCGATAGTAAAACATGAAAACGTGAGTGAGGGCATTTACCAAAATGCCATATATTCTGCACGACACTAAGGGGCAATTTTGTAAGTTAAAAAAGCTTCACTATAATTGTATTTGCTTTATCAGTATTAGTAAAATATAAAACTAGAGTAACTACTACGAGTTTATATCAAAATAAACATGGTGGATTTTTTTAACAAACAAAATCTTATTGTTGATCGTCTAAAAACTATTGATAATTTGTAAAAAAAGCAACAACAATTCAATTAAAATTGAAAAAAAAAGATGATAAGAAAGAAATAACAACACATATATCAATACTAAATCGCTACAGAAAAATGTAATTTAGAAATTCATTTGAAAATATAGTTGGAATTGTTCAACGTTCAGAAGAGTTGCAATAAACATTAATATGTAACTTATTAAAATTTTACTAGAAGATCTTAACTTACGTTTGTTGGTTCTAAACACTTACGGTAGACAAATAACCTTTCAACCAAGGTTGTAAAAATTGCTAGCTGGGCGGTAAGTATGAACTAGGGATTAATTAGAACTCGGCGTTTTTGATAACTTATGTATTTTGGACACATTTTTAGTATTCGGTTTGGTATTATTTGATTTAAATTGAAAAGTTGAGGTTCTGGATGGACTTGGGAGCAACAAACGAGGAAAAACTGTTTAAAACTAGCTCATAAATGCTTATACGTGGCATCGAGTCCCAAATAATGCATAACCGGTACCTAAATATCCGCTTAGATCCTTAAATGAGGTGGTAAGTCTTGTCTAGACGGGTAGCACCTAGGCGCTAAGCTTCGCCTAGCGCCTAGGTGAAGCCGTAGAAGGATTTTTACAACAGAGCTTTTAAGTGTTAACGTTGTTACCACTGATTTTTTGCCCTAATAAGAACCATCTAGTGCAAACAAACACGCCCTTTAAATTTGTCCCTGGTATATTTTTTCTACATAATAATAATAATAAAAAGCGGTTTGGAGCCGATGAAATAGAAAATGCATCCTCTAAGTGTAGATTCAAGTCATTTGTCCTTGCATCTGAATTTCAACATAAATCTGTCCTTCCTTCTAATTTCCACATATAATAAATATAAAATTATGGCACTTGTTTTGCTCACTACTGATTTAAGTCTTAACATACCACTTTACTTCAGAGCGAAGCATCAGGGTGGATCTCAATATCAGGCAGAGACATCACACAGTCTACCCCATTTTACAACCTACCCCCATCTCAAGGACAGCCCATGACATTCCCTGGTATTTACCATCATGCCACCCAGGCGGCGGCTGCTGCTGCTGCTCCAGGCACGATCCACCCAATGCTGCAACAATCTCAAACCATGTCAGGCCCTGTCGAAATGGTAGGCCCTCCCTCTGCAGTTTACCAGCAGCCCCAGCGGACTCAAATGAATTGGGTCAATAATTACTAGACTTACCTTCGACTCTGCAACGAAGATCTGGATATATTGGCGTGATTACAGTGTGTATATATATTCAAAGGGGTGGCCAAAAGATGGGGTTTTTTTTTCTTCTCGAAAGGGTGTGACCGATAATTGTTGACAAATATTTATATAAGTTTGTTGAGAGGAGGAGGAATTTGCAGGTCTGTAGTCTCTTTTTTGTTTTGCTGCTGTTCCTTAAGTCCATGTTATAATTTAAACGATTGAACTTATATTAGATGCTAGTTTGGGGGCATACAGACAGAGACAATAGAAGGTAATGTTTTAATCTGTGGTATTGTTTCCACTGCCTTCGTTGTAAAGTGAGTTTTGATAGGGATGATGATAAATGTATTACAAAACTGTTGAATCATTAAGGTATAATAGAGAGACAGCAGCATGTTTCCTCCTTCCTCTGTAATGGAAACTTATCGTATTTGTAGCTTCCAACTGCACAAGTTCAATCATTGTTTCATTTTTGCTTCAAATTTCTGTGTTTTAAGTTTCTGCTGTACTTGGGAATCTGAGGATAAGCGAAATTACATTGTGGAATGTATGGTTATTTGCTTGTGTATTTAAAGATGAACAAGTTATGTGTTTGCAGATATTGCAGTTATTATGCAATGATGTGATATACCATGCATGTTGAGTTCTGCCATCTCTAATTGAGGTGGATTACATTTCATGTGACCAAGGTTAATCAGAACATTCTCTGAACATTCATGTGACCAATGCTAGTTTGATGTTTTGCTCAGTTTCCGTCATATATGTGAAAACAGCGTGACTTTGTAAACGTGATAACGGATTAGTAATAAAATCTGATTATAAAAATAATATACGAGAGCAACAAACTAAATAGCCAGGATCATTCAGTAGGTAGATGAAGCAGCAATCCTAAATTGCGTATCCAAAGAATAAAGGATGGTTTTTTTTTTCTACTAATAGCATATCCAAAGAAAAAAGGATGGCTTTTTTTGTCTACCAACTTTTAATTTTCATGTTTAGTAACCCCAAGAATGTTGGATTTTGGATCAGAGACAGAGATATGGGGATATGGGCTGGCCGAATCTATCTAGTAGTGGTCCATCCAACTTTCCTGGTCGGCTACGTTCTGTGGCCTTGCAGGTCAGCAATAGCAACGAAGGAAAATAGTATTCTTACCATAGACTCTCACAATTAGACTTGGTAATCGTCTTGAGATTCAGTGATAATCGTCTTAAGATTGGGAATCGATAATAATAGGGTTTAGTAAAAGCTCAGTCCCTAAAGCCATTGCTGTATTTCATCTCAAATCCAATACGGTTTTTCTTTCCTTTCAAACCAAGCTAGAGAATAAGATTGGGTTATGCTCTTGCTCCGTCGCTTTTATCTATGGTAGCATCAAACTGCACTTATGAAAGAAAAGATCATATCGGTAAATACAAATTCTAAAATGTCTCAGAAAGAAGTCTTGACTTAACTACATTATTTTCTTATCAATATCATACTGGACTCTGAGTGAGTTCCACTTGAAGCATAATACCCTTCATATTCCCAAATCTATGGGTTAGCTTTCTCACTTCGTTGCGCTTTCCTCCACAGTAACTAGATTCATGTTCTCTTTCCAAGTAAATGCATTCTTTTATTGAATATCCGGTTGATATATAAAAAGAAGAAAGTGTAGAGGCCATGAAGTTAAGCCCTCAAAAATGGAACAACTTTGGTCCTGCCTTAACCACGCTAAGATTCTTTTTGTCCATCTAAATAGAAGATTACTATTGATAAGGGCTGCTAGCTCTTTTCCCTGCTCAGGATTTAGCATTAGTATAAGAGGCTTTGTGGAACGAAATAAGCTTTGTGCTAAAGGAGAAAAATGGCCTTTGACTTGTCAGTCTAATCACGGTTATAAAGGTCCGAACCCTTCCCTCCATCTCTCTCAAACTCATTTCATTATCTCATATTTATTAACAAGTTTAACCAAACACACACACACTCTCTCTCTCTCTCAAATCTATCATAATTACTCAAATAAATTTCAATAAAATTCTGTAAAATCACCATAAATCTAGTTGGAAGACCTAGAGCAAATACTATTCATCTCAAGTCATTTGGAAAAGAAAGTGGTTACTAACAAATTGGTAAGGACATGAGAGCTTCTACTTGTTCTTGAGCTTGATTTAGATGAGTGACATGAAACTTGTAGCTAGTAGTTACATAAAGATGCATGCTTCAATATGAAATGTTAATGAATGTTTTCTGTTGAGTCTAGGATTTGATTTGACATAGTTTTGGGTATGCAGGCATGAGGGAACGACTTCGTGCTGTATTAATGAAAAATGTGGTATATGCACAAGTTAGTAAGCATTTGAGGGATTAGTAACTTAATGGCTTATGGAATGAGTGAAATTTGCATTAACAACCATGTAAAAGCTAAAATGAAGTAATATTGACAAAATTGTGTTATTTAAGTAAGTTAGTAAACATTGAATGATTATCAACTTAATATATGATTACTAGTAGCTTGATATGTGAAGTATGAAGTATATAAGTTGAATGATATGAACCGCTTAGCTAATTTAAAAGACAAAATAACGACATTTGTGAAAGTAAATAAAAAAAAGGAGAATTTATAATAAAGTAAACACGATTGAATATTGGTTCAACCATGGGATTATTTAAAGATTTTAGTCTAAGTAGTTAATGACCACTGTTCCAAGTGACAAAATGGTATGACACTTTAAACTGAGGTTCTAGAGACCATGAGTTCAAACCTTACAGACATCAAAATGAGCGCCATACATGAATAAAATACCACTCTTATTATTGAAAAAAGATTTATACAAGTAGTGGACCTAACGGTGAAGCCAATAACCAACCCGATGGAATCACCCTATAAAACGACCCCTGAACGAAAGGAGGCGAGCAAGGGTCCGGTGATGCGTCAAAGAGGTAATAAGGAAGGGACAAAATTGGTACTCACACTACTGCATTACTATGTTTACAATTTAGTAGTGCACAAGCATTGCCATGTAAACACAATAGTGTTGCACTACTACGCAGAAGCACAACAATGCAGGCACTGTTATGCATTGGGAAGAACATTGCAAGCACTGCTGTGCTAAAGCAATTTAGTGTTGTGCGCTATTGCGCGAGTGGCAGCGTGGGTTGAACCTTATTCCAGTCATGACCGAAGCACGACGACCCCTCAAATTGGGTTCGGGGCAAGTCAAGGTGAATGACGATAGGCTAAGTCGAGTCCAGGAGATTGGATGGAGTTCGAGGAAACTTAAGGAATGCTCGATTATTCACCGGGGAATCACGAGACTTCGATGCTGTGTATACATATGAGGGAGTGTGTATGTGGTATTTGGCAGTTATATACTGTTCTGATTTGTCTGGTTAGAGATAGCTAGAGAGAAAAGACGCTAGTGAATGAAACCATCGTACCACATGAGATGACACGACATGTAGACATGATCCCGGAGCAAGGGCGGAGAGAGATTGTGACATCGTTCTAGAGCAGGTCATATACCATCCATAACATTGAGTGTTGCGATATGACCTACATTATCAATAGCACTTGGTGCTGACTTGGAGTCAACGATATGAGTTGCTTCCAAAGTAAGTCTTTTTGGGTAGCTAATGACCCTTCATCACATGAGTTTTGGTTTCAGATATACAAATTGCACCAGTCTAGGGTATTACTCATATAAGATCCATATAAGGGTTCGATGTGGGAATGTATGATGTAGCATGTGATGTAGCATGTGATAGAGTTAGGAGTATACCCTAAGGGCGATTCTGTAATTTATTATAAATTATTAACTCTATAATAAAATATCGTTCGATATAAAAGTTGTTTATTTCTATTATATATTTGTTATATACTAATTAAATAATTAATTTAAATGTATTTAATAGAAAATCCTTAAATAACATGTTATAGATAGTAATCACAAAAAGTTGTAATCATGAATAATTTATCACATTGAATAGTAACATATTTTTTAAATATTTCCGGTCAAGCTGTTTCAAGAAAGGACGTCGATACATCCGTTGAGACTAGAATAAGTATTTTTTAAACCTTTAGTTATTTAAATCTTTTATATTTTCTTACGCAATGTAAACTTATTTTGACCAGCACCATTGTCCCAGTGGTTAAATAATTCGACTTTGGTGCGAGAGATCACAAGTTCGAAACTTGCGTAGCGTGATTCGAACATATATTGATATGTGGTTTGTGTTCAGTTGTCCCAGTGACATGTTGTATCTAAGTACCATTTCAAAAAAAAATTTAAACTTTTTTTTTGCAAAATCTTATATTAACCATCTTTATCAAACCCAAGCTTTAATACAATTTTCATGGTGTTTTTTAAATGCCCATGGAATATTCATAAGCAACATGTGAGAATATACTAGTGTAAGATTTTTGTTTGATGATAATAAACATATATATATATATATATATATTCGTTTAAATGTATTTGTTATTGTACTATTTTATTTTTCCACATAATTAAATAAATATTTGTTGAATAAAATAAATAACTCGGAATTCTTATTTAAACGAATATTTTATTCAAACAAATACTTTATTACAAATTATAGTACAAATTTAAGCTCTCACTATATTTACACAATTCCAAATACAAGTTTCAATTACAACACAATTTTCACTATACAATTTTACATACATGTTTCACCTCACTACATATTCACTCATCATTCGTATTTGATTTTCAACTCTGTTCCAGCCTGTATCCAGCATCTGATCTATCTGCAAAATAAACATTGACGCCGTAAAATTGAAAAAGAAATATTTTGCAATGCACAATGAAGTGTGTGTTTGAAAATATTGTTTGCCTCAGTTATTTGGGTTGTTCGTCATCATTTTTAATTCATCTTTCTATTTCAAACTAAAATCAAAAATATGCGAACAACTTGTGACATGCACAGTGTATCACTGTACATGCTATAAGGTCGTGCACGTCGATATACACTTGCTTGTTAAAATTGCAGGGACATGGAGCACAAAGTCAAACCCAAGCCAAGACTGGATTCAACTCAGGTGCAATGCAAAAACAAACAACACAGCAATGGTTAGTACAAAGCAATCAAGTAGGAGCATCAAGCTAGTAAGGCACCAATATAAAAACAGCCTCAACCAAATGTACAAAGGTCCAACCAACATGACAGCAGCTCAACCAAATGTACACATGAAGATCCAACCAACATACAAAAAAACATGCAACCAGACTACAATAACTCAAGCATGCAACCAGACCACAAAATGTACAAAGGATAAAGCAAAAGCAGGAACCACACAAGCAAAGCTTCAAACATGCTCACAAGTCAAAATGGGTTAACATGAATGCAAAGCTTCAGTCATGCTCAGGTCCAAATTGGTTAATAGGAATGAAAAGCAACAACAGGCATGGACACACTTGAATAACAAGTTCATATGCAACCAGAGTTCATAATCAAGTTCAGTTTCAACATGTACATGAAAGTATACAAAATGTTCAAGCAAAATCAGAATTCAGGGCCAAGTACAGGGAAGATATCAACATGAAGTGCACAAGTATACACACATATATGTACACAGTAAACAGCAAGTATACAAGGGCAATTTAACTCGAAGCAACTAGCACAAAATCATTATGGCTAGAGAATACAAGTGCATCAGACACAACAAGTCTAACAAGCACAGTAACATGTATATACATATGCATATACACGTATATATGTAAGCAAAGTCAGAATGCAAGCACTCGGGTGGACAAAGCATACAGGTTATGCGCTAAGCTTTTGATTTAAAGAAGACGTTTTTGAAGTTTAAAATAAGAAATGGAAGGAGAATCAAAAGACATAAATAGCAAATTGCTGCAAACTTTTCAGAAATTTTGTATTCAAGTGCAAAGCATGTTGGATCAAAACAGACTGCTAATTACTGAGATTAATCAAAACCATGAGTCGAAAATGCCAAAAAAGTTAAGTAGAAATGTGGGACTAATTAGAGAGCTTAACAACAACATAAGGAGAGTTGTCAGCCATAGCAATCGAACACATATATACATACATCAGATTAAACTCGAGCAAAACATCATGTTTAGATTACTAGTACAAGGCAGTGTTAAAAAAAATAAAAAATTATCAGTAGCAGTTTGAACAAGACAAGAGAATTCAATCAGAAGTCATAAGGAAACATATTTCAGAAAATGGAACAGCGAATGATGAACAAGTCATCGGCAGCAAATAACGGAACCAGAGCAAATAAATTTAAGCATATTCAAATATATCGAAAATATATTCAACCAATGAACAAGTCAGAAATCACACAATCGTTCAACAAGAATCGAATGGCCGAGCGTAGAAATTGAAGAATTCAAATCAAAATATATGAAACAAAATTATAGGGGTTTGATCCCTATAAATACCCAATTCATCATCGATAAAAAATCAAGATCGTTAGAGTTTAAGCAAATCAACAGAACAAATAAAGTAAAAATCGCATACCAATATTATACCATCCGAACTCGACATTGAAGCAATGGTAAGCAAATTGAGGAACGAAAGCATCAAGACAACGATTTGAATTTCTATTTCCAAGCGGCTGCTTCAATTCAACAAAACCCTAATTCCAGATCGCAAGGAAACGAGACGGCATGGATGAGCAGGAAGCAAAATAAAGGGAAACTCCTTTATGTTTTTTATTTGGGCCGTTTAGTTAAATAAAAAGGGAACTCCTTTATTTTTTTATTTGGGCCGTTTAGTTTATTAGGGTTTTTATTTATTTAGTACTTTTGTTTTGTTTTTTTATTTAAGTCAAACTTTAGATTAACTAGGTTACGAACTACGGTTTTGTAGTTCGAGAATTCGCAACTCAGTGGCTGAGTTATGGTAGGGTTTTAAGCTTAGAGTTAGGTTAATCAAGTTAGTGGGTATCGCAGGTTTACGTGTCTTTATAAGCGTCTGATTACTTAATTTCTAGTAGAAACCTTGGGGGCATCACATAGGTAAATTTTTACCGAAGCTGGGTAAAACTGTGCGTGACCTTTACTGCATTACTTTCTATTTTTATTTTTATTTTTATTTCCGCATTAATATTCAGTAGACCCTATTCACCCCCCTCTAGGGTGAAAACGATCCTACAAGTGGTATCAGAGCTAGGATCTAAAACCATTTTTTTGTTAAAAAATTTGATTTTTTCTTCTTCACTGGCTTCTTTTAATAATGCTTTTGCTGAAGGTCAGTCCATAGATAGACCATCCATTTTCAATGGTGAATATGCATATTGGAAAACTAGAATGAAATTTTTTCTGAAAACCATAGATTCATGGAATATTGTTGAAATGGGATATAGCACACCAACAGTAATGGTAGATAATCAAGAAGTTGATAAACCTATGGATTTATGGACAGATCTTGAAAATAAACTGCAAACTGCTAATGCTAAAGCTATAAATTCTATTATTTGTTCATTAGATCAAACTGAATTTAACCGTGTCTCACATTGTCTAACCGCGCAGGAAATTTGGCACACACTTGAAGTGACTCATGAAGGAACCTCCCAAGTGAAAGAATCTCGCCTTGCCATGCTTAGTAGCGAGTACGAGAACTTCACAATGGAAAAGGATGAAAGTTTCAAAGAAATGTATGGACGACTTTCTAATCTTGTATACAAATCAAAATCCCTAGGAAGACCATACATATAATTGGAAATAGTCCAAAAGATCCTTAGAATTCTTCCACGAAATTTTAAAGCTAAGGTGACTGCCATTCAAGAACCAAAGGATCTGAAACAGGTTAAAGTTGAAGAACTCATCAGAAACCTCACCACTTATGAGCTAGAAATCAAATTCAAGGAAGAATGTGAAGGAGGAGATACGCGTAAAAAATCAATAGCTCTCAAAGGAACAATGGAAAATGAAGATGATGATGGTGATGATGAAGGAGCAGCTGAACTGGCACTGATAATAAAGAGATTCAAAAGGTGGAACCGCAAATACGGAAATCCAGCCCAAAATCAACAACTAAAGAGCAGAATCGTCAAAGTTCTAGACAACTCAGAAAAGTAGGAGATCATTTGTCACAAGTGCAATAAACCTGGTCATATCAAGCCAAATTGTCCTCAAAACCGATTCAGCAAAGGAAAGAAACCGAAAAGGAGAAGTTTTGCAGCAACTTGGGATGAAAGTGATGAAGATGATGATGAAAGCACTGTCAGTGATAGTGAAAAAGCAAATCTGTGTTTTTAGGAGAAACAAGTGACATCGATGATGACGAGCCAAACAAGGTATCAAAACTTACTCACTCACAATTACTTATATATTTTCATAAAGTAAATGACTGTTTTGAAAGACTTAGTGAGAAGTACGCTAAAATTGAATCAAAAAAAGATAGTTTGATAGAACTAAATATGCAGCTTGATCAAATGGTTCAAAACTATAGAAATAAGAGTCCTAAGTGTGATAAGTGTCCATCATTAGAAGAGGAAATAAAAAAAAATCAAAAACTAAAATTAAATCGTTTGAAAATGAAATTCTGATTTTGAAAGAAAGTGAAAATATTAGGAGAGAAAATTCTATTAAAAAGTGCACTTTGTTATTGAATGAAAATAAATCTCTCAAGTCACAAGTCCAACAATTGTCTAAACTTTAGGAAAATTCTCCAAAGGAGAAAGATCACTAAATATGCTATTAGAGAAACAAACTGTTAATATCATTAGACAAGGACTTGAGTATACTCAATCTGAAAAAGGTAGAAGTAAAACTAATCATGTCAACTCCAAGTGCACAATTTATGGAAAAATTGGACACAATCAAAACAATTGCTGGTATTGACCCAAACACACGAGAACCATACCAATTTGGGTTCCTAAAGGCACGAATGTAAAATCCCTTAAAATCAAACAAATATGGGTGCCAAAAGGAATAAACATAGACTTCTTGGTTCTACGCAAACTTGTTTTTCAAAATTTTTTGTCACTGACAATCATGGATCTATGAAAACAAATAGGTCACTAAACTCTTTTCTCATGTAGGTATGTTGGCAAGCTAAGGAACAGCAAGAGTGGTACCTGGATTCTGGCTGTTCCAAGCACATGACGGGCGACAAATCAAAGTTCCTTAGCCTAGAGAAGTACAAAGGTGGCAGATTCACAATGGGCAACAACGATAAATGTAAAATTATCGGTAAAGGTAAAGTAGGTAATGACACATTTACCTTAAACGATGTATTATATGTTGAAAATCTGCACCATAATCTGATTTCAACCAGCCAGTTATGTGATCAGGGAATGAATGTTGTTTTTTATTCTGATTTGTGAAGAATTGTTGACCAATCATCAAAAGAAACATTATTTTCAGGTAAGAGGAAAGGTAATATATACTCTCTATCTTTTGATGATCTCACTCTTTTAAAATGTTTGGTAGCTAAGGATGAAGAAGTAAACTTATAGCATAGACGATTAGGATATGTTAGCATGAATCTGTTAAACAAATTAAAAAGAAAGGATTTGGTAAAAGGTTTACCATCTCATGATTTCAAAACAGAAACTCTATGTAAAGCATGTACTATGGGAAAACTTAAAAAATCATCTTTTCATGCCAATAACACTATAAGTACTTCTAGAGTCCTTGAACTAGTTCATATGGATCCGTTTGGACCTAACGATATTGCAAGTTTAGGCAGTAAGAGATATTGTTTTGTATTGGTTGATGGTTACTCTAGATACATGTGGGTATACTTCTTAGCTAAAACTTAGAAACTTTCTCATACTTCAT
Source organism: Allium fistulosum (assembly GCA_030737815.1). NCBI lineage: Eukaryota > Viridiplantae > Streptophyta > Magnoliopsida > Asparagales > Amaryllidaceae > Allium > Allium fistulosum. The sequence goes on along the minus strand of CM060906.1, from coordinate 449,025,838 downwards.
TAAATTCACAAAATTAGTTCAAATGGAAAAGGAGTTTCTATTATTTTGCTAAGAAGTGATCATCGTGGAGAATTTGAAAATTATGAATTTGAAATTTTTTGTGATGAAAATGGATTTAAACATGAATTCTCTGCCCCACGTACTCCACAACAAAATGGAGTAGTCGAGAGAAAGAATCGAACCTTACAAGAGTTAGCTAGATCTATGATAAATGAGTATGAACTATCCTTGACCTTTAGGGTAGAGGCAGTAAATACAACTTGTTATGTAATGATTAGAGTCATGATTAGGCCGATTCTTAAGAAAACACCATATGAACTATGGTTCAACAAAAAGCCAAGCATTGCATATTTCAAATTTTTTGACTGTCCATGTTTTATTCTCAATACAGGTGATCAACTGGGAAAATTTGAGCCAAAAGCTGACGAAGGCATGTTCATGGGATATTCTTCCAAAAGCAAAGCTTATAGAGTATGCAACAAAAGGACGAGAACAATCGTGGAGTCAATCAATGTGAAATTTGATGAGGGCATTGATGATCAAAGCAAGGAAACAATCAAAAGTAATGTCGAAGAGAAGAACGAAAAAGATGAAAGTGAAAATCCAAAAGAAACTGCAACCGCGGAAGAAGTCAAAAGAAATCTGGAACCAGAGAGATTGAAATTCAAAGCAGATCATCCTGCAGAATTGGTAATGGGTAATCCTACCATAGGTATTCAAACTCGTTCCTCCTTTAGAAATTTATGTGATTTGTGTCTATACAGTGGATTTATTTCAGAAATTGAACCTAAAGACATAGATACAACTCTCAATGATGAGAGTTGGTTTATGGCTATGCAAGAAGAGCTAAATCAATTTGAACGAAATAATGTTTGGATTCTAGCACCTAGATCTAATGATTATCCAGTTGTAGGAACCAAATGGATTTTTAAAAATAATTTTGGTGAATTTGGAAATGTGATTAGGAACAAAGCCAGGTTAGTCGCTAAAGGTTATAATCAAATTGAAGGAATTGATTTTGATGAAACTTTTGCAACAGTAGCTAGACTAGAATCCATTAGAATCTTGTTAGCTTTTGCTTGTTATAAAGGATTTAAACTAAGACAAATGGATATTAAAAGTGCTTTTCTTAATGGAATTTTGAAAGAGGACGTATTCGTTGAACAACCTGAAGGCTTTGAAAGTCAAGAATACCCTAACCATGTATATAAACTTAAGAAAGCACTATATGGATTAAAACAAGCCCCTAGAGCTTGGTATGAATGTCTTAGCACTTATCTCCTTGAAAATGGGCTCAAAAAGGGCTGTGTAGACACCACATTATTTCTATTGCACGAAAATGATGACCTATTGATTGTTCAAATATATGTTTATGACATTATTTATAGTGCCACTAACAACCTTTTGTATGAGAAATTTGAAAAGTCATGTAGGAAAAGTTTGAAATGAGCTTGGTAGGAGAGTTGAAATTCTTTTTAGGATTTCAAATCAAACAAAGTGGAAAAGGTACATTCATCTCTCAAACAAAATATATCAGAGAGCTTGCCAACAAATTTGGATTGAAAGATGCTAAACCTGCAAAAACTCCCATGAGCACAACAATTAAACTTGACAAGAATGAAAAAGGTAAGGTAGTTGATCAAAAGAAATATTGAGGTATGATTAGATCACTTCTTTATCTTACTGCTTCTAGACCAGACATTATGTTCTCTGTTTGTTTATGTGCACAGTTTCAATCAAATCCAAAAGAATCTCATTTAAAAGCTGTAAAAAGGATTATAAGGTATCTGTTGCACACCGCACGGTTTGGTCTATGGTATCCAACTAATGATAACATTGAGTTAAAAGGGTATTCAGATGCAGACTATGCTGGTAGTCTAGTTGATAGAAAAAGTACTAGTGGAACGTGTTTTATGTTGGGACATTCGTTAGTTGCATGGTCAAGTCGAAAACAAAATTCTATTGCATTATCTACCACTGAGGCAGAGTATATTGCTCTAAGCGGTTGCTCCGCTCAAATTTTATGGATGATACAAACCTTGCATGACTATGGTCTAAATTTTAAACAAGTTCCACTTATGTGTGATAGCAAAAGTACAATTGATCTCACAAATAATCCTGTACATCATTCTCGCACCAAGCATATGGATGTTAGACATCATTTCATTAGAGATCACATTTCCAAAGAAAATATTTGCATAAACTTCATTTCAACCGATTCTCAATGGGCAGACATTTTTACAAAACCCCTTTCAAAAAATAGTTTCTGTCAACTTCGTCTCAGTTTAGGCATTTTAGAAATGTGATTTTATATTTTTTGGATTTGATCTTAAATGCCTATGTTAACTAATCTGACTCCCTATTGATTATCGAAAAGATAAATAGTGACTAAAAAAAGTGATGAGTGTTGACCTTGATCATACATTATGTCTTGAGAGAGTATATTTAGAAAATTTCTTTAAAAATTTAAACAAAGTTCGTAATAACTTTGGTTGGTAAAAATTCCATGACCATCTCTATTCCTATCATATTTCTACGACTATCACTCATCAAAATCCAATATAGTATGTGAAAATGTGGTATTTAAACAGAAAATTATTCATTTTTTAATTAGCAATAAAATCATCCAAAAGTACTCACTCTCATTTAAAAGTCCTCACGGTTATGCATGGGTGAACTACTTGAAATCTCTGATTATGTGCTTTCATGCTCATTTAAAAGTCCTCACAGTTATGCATGTATGGAAAACATATCAAAATTGGATGAAATAGGAGAGTTGATTCTAATCTCATTTGAAAGTCCTCACAGTTATGCGTGGTTAGAAGATACTTGGAATTCTTTTTAATAATAATAGTGAATACTACTAATCTCATTTAAAAGTCCTAACGATTATGCATGGTCAGTAAGTATTTAAAAGATTCCTGTCATAAATATACCACAAATGGACACGACTATATGGTTTTCTATGTCGGCATACCCCTATCACTCCTAAATTGAATATGCACCAAACAGAGTATGTAACAACCCGGTATTTCGTACCGATTAATTATCGTCTTTAGACGATTGCTTTCCGTAGCAAATCGCTGTTTGGAATTTTAATTTAACCAGTTGAAACTCTTTTGAAAAATCTGTTAAATGTTGACAGGCTTTAAAATAAATTCTCGGCCCACGTTTTCAAATGTTTGAAGCCGTGAAAAATTTGCAAAACAAATGTACCCGTCCCATTCTTAAAGAAATTCGACCCGTTCCCATTTCTTTTCATTTTTCGTTCTCAAGCCCTAAATCAAACGAGAGAAAATAAATGGCGGCATTTTCTTCGTCTTCGTTTCCTCCGCTTCGTCAAAATTGGGGCTTCGTTCCACTTCGTGATGACGTGCTGCCGATCTGCTCGATCGAGAAAGGGATCGCGTGAATAATCGCGAGTAACTTCGATCGATTTCTTCTTGGTTGCTTCTTCGACTACTCCAATTCGTGGCAAAGGTGAGTGGTCTTCCGCTCACATCTAGTTCAAGTTGGTTTTTTTCATGATCTCTGTCTTGTTTAAATTCGTGTTTTTGGGTGCTTGAGCAATTGATTCTCACGGCTAAAAATGGGATTGTTGTGATGATGATTTTCGAGTTCACTTGTTTTTTTGAATTTCTGGCAATTGATTTTGTTTCTTTGTTGACTTTGACATTGATAGACCTCGTACTGTTGAGTTTTGTTCGAACCTACCACCACCAGTGCATTGATATTGCTGTGCCCATCAATGTGTTTATATCTGTAGGATTTTCGACTTGTCTTCCGTTTGATTTTGACCTTCGGGGTTAAAACTTGCTACTGTTGATTTCTTTGTGACATCGGCTTTGACCTGGTTTGTAATCCTAGGCTTTGTGTTCGTGATGATTGACCATTTCAGTGAATTTCTATATTGACCCAATCTCAGTTGACAAATTTCACATAATTATTCTTCAGCTTTGAATTTTATTCGACTACCACAGTTTTGATTTTGTGATGACTTTCTCGGCTCTAACTTGGCTCTGTTATGCCTTCTGACCTGATGCACTTTACTTGAATTGTTGTTGTGATGATTTTCTGCTTTGCCTTGGTCCATATTGTCGAACTCTGTTATACGTGACCATTTCCGTTCATTCCTCACCTCTGCCTTCATTGTAGTGCACCCTGGTTTATACTTTGATTCACTGTTTCGATTTTGAGCTGAATTGCATTAAGTTGAGGTTGTGTTTGCATCTCACTGGCTTCATCTTGTAGTCGATTTCTTTGTTGTTGATGCTTGTTGCATGTGAGTTTGTTATCTTCCAATCTTTGCCATTTCAGCAGTTTGTGATGCTGGCATTTCACTGTGTCACTGTCCATATTTGTTTGTGACAGTCTCTGCATCCATGTTGATGTTTCGTATGTTGAAGCTTTGCATTGATATACTTGTCCATCTCTGAGTTCTTCCATGTTGATCTGTTGTGATATTGTTCTCTAGATCACTTCCAGTTGTACTGCTATTTGAATTGCAGTGCTTCATGTTGTAGCTTCTCTCGTATCTCTTGTGATATCTGTTGGGTCTGTTTTGTTGTCCAGTTGCACTGAACACTTGAACTATATTTGTTTATTTGATTCTGGACACTGTGATTTGTATTTACTTGAACTTGAGCTACTCTGGTCACTTGAGTCTGTTGCCTTTGAGTATCTGGACTTGATTTTATTCATTCCTATATTGTGTAGTTGTGTTGTAGTTGCATGTTTGATCTTTGATCCCTGACTTCATGCATCCCTGACCTGTGACTTCTCGTGTGTTCACCCTTGACCTGTTTGGCTTCACTGCATAGCACAGTCCCTTTTGTATAATTTTGTTCCTCCCTGTAGCAGCTTTGTGCATTCCCCTGGTCATTTGTATTCATCTCTATGGTATACTCGAATTGACCTCAATATTGCATTTGGTTAGTGTACTTGGGTCAGTGGCATTGATATCTTTAGCTTGATCGACAGTTGCTGTTCACTGTTGTATACTTGCATGTACGTTGTCATTCTGTCTAGAGTAGGTTCTACATTCTGTAATCTTGAATCTCTTGACTTTGTTTGTTACTGTTTGTTATCCCTGAGTTGAACCCGATTTCGGGGTTTGACCTTGTGATCGTTGTGACTTCCACTGAGTTTTTGTGCATCTCTTGCGATAGTGGCGAGGCAGTACACGCGTGCGTGTACTGCAGCCCTATCAGATTTGACAGCTTTAATTTGATGTTTCGATTTGTTGAATTGTTTCGTGGGTTCAATCCCATATTTTGAAGTGGTATCGATTTGGATTTACTGTTTAGTGGATTAACACTGCTTAGTGTTATATCTACCGTTATTCGGTTCTCTTATCGAGAAGTTGGGTAAACGAGATTTCTGTGACTTTCGTCTATTTGATATTTGATTATTATTGCTTCTGTGCACTAATAAACTGGTTTGAATTAGACTGACCTGGGTATTATTTTCTTTTGAATGTAATACTCAGGTCAGACCCGAGTTATTTCAGGTTGTAGATTTTCTTCTTTGAGTTGATGTTCAGGATATAAAGACTTTTCACATCTTTTGTAGTAGTCGTGTCATTGTATAGAACGATATGTATTCATGTATATTAGTTGATAATGTACTTGTATATATAACTTCTAGAGTCGGCTGTTGTAGTTTTATCATATGTATCATGTCAACTATATTGTAACTGACATCGGTTATATATATATGAGATTTTTGTTAATCTGTGTTCCGCATTTATATTATCTGTGTTATTGTTATATCTAATGTCCTAAACTATTATGAACTATCGTAGTTTGTTTTATACTGATAATTGGATATGTCGATGGGAGTAAATAAATAATAGATGAAAAATAAAAAGTATATACCACTCCTACCGAGATAACCAATATTAGTGTAAGGCCAATTATGGATGGTCGCTCCTATCCAGCCTTATTCTTCGTAATAATAGACAGTATTTCTTTTAATACTCTTTGTTATTATGAGCATAGAGGTGGGACGTCACAGTTGGTATCAGAGCTTGGGGTTTATGGACATAATATAAAACATAACTTGGATGGAACATATGTTACAACTATTAGTCGATGTTTTATCTGTGATTTGAGTCAAAACTAAAGTTTTGAAATTTTGATGAAATTTTTAAATATCTTTATTTAAAAATAAAAGTGAATTTGTGTTCTGATGATTTGATTGATTTGTGTTCTGTTTATCAGAGTGCGCAGCGGAAACAGTGAAACTGTCTTCGCTGAGTACAACTGATAATCTTTTTGATTTAAAAATCAAAATACGAAATTGATATGAATTCCAATTGTTGTTTACATAGCTGTAATTATTTTTTTTCTCTGAGAATTTCGAATCCGAACTGAGGATTCGAACCAATTGCAGTTATGTGATTTTTATTGAGATCTTTGCTGGTTTTCTTTTGTACTAATCATCTATTGATTAGCTTTTGCTGTTTTGAATTATCTTCATTGAAGATACATTCGAATGACTTCCTTGTTCATTTTGTAGTGCATGCAAAAATGAATTGCACGTTATTGCATTAATTTTACGTTGAACCGATGCTTGGTTATGAAACGTATTTTGTTGCCGTTATTTTTATAACGGGATTTTTACACCAATGCTAAATTCTTGAAGCACGGTGTTTTATGGCATTTTGATGAATGAAAATTCTCTGATATTACATTTTGATGTAAATTGTTTTGATGTGATTTTGACGTTTTAAAATTACTGTCGCTTTGGCTTCAGTAACCGTCAAATTTTAAAAGTGGATTTTCAAGCGGTTATTCCGCAATGCTGTTTTGTGACCGTTTTTACGGTATTTTGAGAAGTACGATTTCCTTACCGAAATTGTTACTGATTTACTGTTCTAATCACGTGATTGGAAAATCGTTTTAAAATGAAAATTGTTTTATAAAATTTTAGCAGTTTGCGTTTTCAAAAGAATGAGAAAGCGACTTAAACGATTCAGCAAAATCGAGGATTATGACCCCTTTCTTTTACTGTTTCGCTTAACTCCGGACTTGTTCGGTTGAGAATGCGAATTGTTATTTTTACAAAATAAATAAAATTGTTTTCAAAAAATTTTACAGTTTGCGATTTCAAAAGAATGAGGAAGCGATTTAAACGTTTCAGCAAAATCGAGGACTATGACCCCTTTCTTTTACTGATTCGCTTAATTCCGGACTTGTCCGTTTGAGAATGTAAAGTGTATTTTTACAAAATACACAATTTTGCACTTTCAAGGAAACGATGAAGTGATTTAAACGATTTAGCAAAAGTGCGGAGTATGGAACCACACTTTTACTATTTCGGTTAATTCCGGACTCGTTAATTGAAATATCTGTCGTTTTGATGATTTTGATGACTTTACACTTTCAAGGAAACGATGAAGAGAATTAAACAAATTAGTAAAACTCGTGGTTATGGGACATGTGCGTTTGCTATTTTGGTTAATTCCGGACTCGTTAATTGAAACATTTTGATGCTTTCGTGTGCTTTCGAGCCACTATGAGGACCTTCGGGTCATTTGTTGGACCTTCGGGTCATTTGTTGGGCTTTTGGGCCACTCTGCGGACCTTCGGGTCAAATACCAGTACTAGACCTTCGGGTCACTCTGCGGACCTTCGGGTCAATCTGATGGGCGCCAAAATTATGTTGAGTACTTGGTAGGCTTCGGCCACTCTGAGATGCACGTGCGGCGAATTAAAAACTCGCCATCTGATGGGATCGATCCAAGCTTTTATGTTGATTTTCTAGTCTTCTTAATTGATTTCTAGATATTTGTTGTTTCTAATTATCTGCAGGTAATTAGATATCTGATGTTATGAGATTTAATTATCGTATCGATAATTAAATATTTGTTGTTTCTAATTATCGCTTGTGATAATTAGATATTTGTTGATATGAGTTCTGATTATCGTTTTTGATAATCGGATATTTGTTGAGATTTAATTATCGCTTGAGATAATTAAATATTTGTTGTTTCTAATTATCGCTTGTGATAATTAGATATTTGTTGATATGAGTTCTGATTATCGTTTTTGATAATCGGATATTTGTTGAGATTTAATTATCGCTTGAGATAATTAAATATTTGTTGTTTCTAATTATCGCTTGTGATAATTAGATATTTGTTGATATGAGTTCTGATTATCGTTTTTGATAATCAGATATTTGTTGAGATTTAATTATCGCTTGAGATAATTAAATATTTGTTGTTTCTAATTATCGCTTGTGATAATTAGATATTTGTCGATATGAGTTCTGATTATCGTTTTTGATAATCGGATAATTGTTGAGATTTAATTATCGCTTGAGATAATTAAATATTTGTTGTTTCTAATTATCGCTTGAGATAATTAAATATTTGTTGTTTCTAATTATCGCTTGAGATAATTAAATATTTGCTGATTTGAGATTTAATTATCGCTTTTGATAATTAAACATTTGTTGATTTGAGATTTAATTATCGTCTTTGATAATTAAATATTTGTTGATTTTAGATTTAATTATCGCTGTTAGATAATTAAATATTTGTTGATTTGAGATTTAATTATCGTCTTTGATAATTAAATATTTGTTGATTTTAGATTTAATTATCGCTGTTAGATAATTAAACATTTGTTGATTTGAGATTTAATTATCGTCTTTGATAATTAAATATTTGTTGATTTTAGATTTAATTATCGCTGTTAGATAATTAAATATTTGTTGATATGAGATTTAATTATCGCTTTTGATAATTAAATATTTGCTGGTTTGAGATTTAATTATCGCTTTTAATAATTGAATATTTGTTGAATTTGAAATTTGATTATCGCTTGTGATAATCGAATATTTGTTGATTTGAGAAATTTGACTATCGTTTGAGATAATCAGATATTTGATTGGTTTTCTGACTATCGTTTGAGATAATCAGATATTTGATTTGTCTTCTGATTATTGTTTAAGATAAGTAAATATTTGCGATTTGAAAATTCAATTATCGTTTTTGATGATTGAATATTTGCGATTTTTGAGATTTGAGCTTCGTCTTTTTCTCTGGCGATTCAGGTGAGTAATTTGATTTACTTACACTCAATTCGTGCTCTGTATGGGATTTCTGCTCTGTTTTTCCTTCTCTTTTAGTTGCTGGAACCCGATTGTTCTTGCTTTTGTTAGTCGTCTGATTTTGATCCCTGATTCCCACGATGTTGATTCTTTTGATTTGAAGCAGTCGAACCTTTTGATTTCTTATCTAATACTTCCCCGCTGACACTTGCTTTGCTTAAACATTCGACATTGTCATGCTCTTTTGGTTGCTACCTTGTGTCCATTTATTCCTTATGATTGCGAGGACGCAATTTCTTTAAGGAGGGAAGTCTGTAACAACCCGGTATTTCGTACCGATTAATTATCGTCTTTAGACGATTGCTTTCCATAGCAAATCGCTGTTTGGAATTTTAATTTAACCAGTTGAAACTCTTTTGAAAAATTTGTTAAATGTTGACAGGCTTTAAAATAAATTCTCGGCCCACGTTTTCAAATGTTTGAAGCCGTGAAAAATTTGCAAAACAAATGTACCCGTCCCATTCTTAAAGAAATTCAACCCGTTCCCATTTCTTTTCATTTTTCGTTCTCAAGCCCTAAATCAAACGAGAGAAAATAAATGGCGGCATTTTCTTCGTCTTCGTTTCCTCCGCTTCGTCAAAATTGGGGCTTCGTTCCACTTCGTGATGACGTGCTGCCGATCTGCTCGATCGAGAAAGGGATCGCGTGAATAATCGCGAGTAACTTCGATCGATTTCTTCTTGGTTGCTTCTTCGACTACTCCAATTCGTGGCAAAGGTGAGTGGTCTTCCGCTCACATCTAGTTCAAGTCGGTTTTTTTCATGATCTCTGTCTTGTTTAAATTCGTGTTTTTGGGTGCTTGAGCAATTGATTCTCACGGCTAAAAATGGGATTGTTGTGATGATGATTTTCGAGTTCACTTGTTTTTTTGAATTTCTGGCAATTGATTTTGTTTCTTTGTTGACTTTGACATTGCTAGACCTCGTACTGTTGAGTTTTGTTCGAACCTACCACCACCAGTGCATTGATATTGCTGTGCCCATCAATGTGTTTATATCTGTAGGATTTTCGACTTGTCTTCCGTTTGATTTTGACCTTCGAGGTTAAAACTTGCTACTGTTGATTTCTTTGTGACATCGGCTTTGACCTGGTTTGTAATCCTAGGCTTTGTGTTCGTGATGATTGACCATTTCAGTGAATTTCTATATTGACCCAATCTCAGTTGACAAATTTCACATAATTATTCTTCAGCTTTGAATTTTATTCGACTACCACAGTTTTGATTTTGTGATGACTTTCTCGGCTCTAACTTGGCTCTGTTATGCCTTCTGACCTGATGCACTTTACTTGAATTGTTGTTGTGATGATTTTCTGCTTTGCCTTGGTCCATATTGTCGAACTCTGTTATACGTGACCATTTCCGTTCATTCCTCACCTCTGCCTTCATTGTAGTGCACCCTGGTTTATACTTTGATTCACTGTTTCGATTTTGAGCTGAATTGCATTAAGTTGAGGTTGTGTTTGCATCTCACTGGCTTCATCTTGTAGTCGATTTCTTTGTTGTTGATGCTTGTTGCATGTGAGTTTGTTATCTTCCAATCTTTGCCATTTCAGCAGTTTGTGATGTTGGCATTTCACTGTGTCACTGTCCATATTTGTTTGTGACAGTCTCTACATCCATGTTGATGTTTCGTATGTTGAAGCTTTGCATTGATATACTTGTCCATCTCTGAGTTCTTCCATGTTGATCTGTTGTGATATTGTTCTCTAGATCACTTCCAGTTGTACTGCTATTTGAATTGCAGTGCTTCATGTTGTAGCTTCTCTCGTATCTCTTGTGATATCTGTTGGGTCTGTTTTGTTGTCCAGTTGCACTGAACACTTGAACTATATTTGTTTATTTGATTCTGGACACTGTGATTTGTATTTACTTGAACTTGAGCTACTCTGGTCACTTGAGTCTGTTGCCTTTGAGTATCTGGACTTGATTTTATTCATTCCTATATTGTGTAGTTGTGTTGTAGTTGCATGTTTGATCTTTGATCCCTGACTTCATGCATCCCTGACCTGTGACTTCTCGTGTGTTCACCCTTGACCTGTTTGGCTTCACTGCATAGCACAGTCCCTTTTGTATAATTTTGTTCCTCCCTGTAGAAACTTTGTGCATTCCCCTGGTCATTTGTATTCATCTCTATGGTATACTCGAATTGACCTCAATATTGCATTTGGTTAGTGTACTTGGGTCAGTGGCATTGATATCTTTAGCTTGATCGACAGTTGTTGTTCACTGTTGTATACTTGCATGTACGTTGTCATTCTGTCTAGAGTAGGTTCTACATTCTGTAATCTTGAATCTCTTGACTTTGTTTGTTACTGTTTGTTATCCCTGAGTTGAACCCGATTTCGGGGTTTGACCTTGTGATCGTTGTGACTTCCACTGAGTTTTTGTGCATCTCTTGCGATAGTGGCGAGGCAGTACACGCGTGCGTGTACTGCAACCCTATCAGATTTGACAGCTTTAATTTGATGTTTCGATTTGTTGAATTGTTTCGTGGGTTCAATCCCATATTTTGAAGTGGTATCGATTTGGATTTACTGTTTAGTGGATTAACACTGCTTAGTGTTATATTTACCGTTATCCGGTTCTCTTATCGAGAAGTTGGGTAAACGAGATTTCTGTGACTTTCGTCTATTTGATATTTGATTATTATTGCTTCTGTGCACTAATAAACTGGTTTGAATTAGACTGACCTGGGTATTATTTTCTTTTGAATGTAATACTCGGGTCAGACCCGAGTTATTTCAGGTTGTAGATTTTCTTCTTTGAGTTGCTGTTCAGGATATGAAGACTTTTCACATCTTTTGTAGTAGTCGTGTCATTGTATAGAACGATATGTATTCATGTATATTAGTTGATAATGTACTTGTATATATAACTTCTAGAGTCGGCTGTTGTAGTTGTATCATATGTATCGTGTCAACTATATTGTAACTGACATCGGTTATATATATGAGATTTTTGTTAATCTGTGTTCCGCATTTATATTATCTGTGTTATTGTTATATCTAATGTCCTAAACTATTATGAACTATCGTAGTTTGTTTTATACTGATAATTGGATATGTCGATGGGAGTAAATAAATAATAGATGAAAAATAAAAAGTATATACCACTCCTACCGAGATAACCAATATTAGTGTAAGGCCAATTACGGATGGTCGCTCCTATCCAGCCTTATTCTTCGTAATAATAGACAGTATTTATTTTAATACTCTTTGTTATTATGAGCATAGAGGTGGGGCGTCACAGAGTATTTATGATTTTTGTTTGATTTTTTTTAAATTTAATTTTTATACTCGATTAGGTATTACTGTTGTATTAATGTCTATCACTTTATCACTCTTATCTAACACTGTTACTCTTTTGCTGATAACAAAAGGGGGAGAAAAGTTAAGATTGTGGCAAATAAGTCATATTTTTTTTATTTGCATATTCTCATCTAGGATCATTGCATTTGTTTTTTATTGTTTTTTATTTGCATATTTTTTATTTTTCATGCATATGTGAAGGGGGAGCTTTGTTGTAGGGAGAGTATTCAAATAAGGGGAGCTAATAGAATTCATCAAGACCAAATACATTTAATAGAGTCAATATCTTAATATATGTTTGTTATCATCAAAAGGGGGAGATTGTAGAATATACTAGTGTATGATTTTTGTTTGATGATAATATATATATATATATATTCATTTAAATGTATTTGTTATTGTACTATTTTATTTTTCCACATAATTAAATAAATATTTGTTGAATAAAATAAATAACTCGGAATTCTTATTTAAACGAATATTTTATTCAAACAAATACTTTATTACAAATTCAAAGAGTACAAATTTAAGCTCTCACTATATTTACACAATTCCAAATACAAATTTCAATTACAACACAATTTTCACTATACAATTTTACATACATGTTTCACCTCACTATATATTCACTCATCACTCGTATTTGATTTTCAACTCTGTTCCAGCCTGTATCCAACATCTGATCTATTTGCAAAATAAACATTGACGCAGTAAAATTGAAAAAGAAATATTTTGCAGTGCACAATGAAGTGTGTGTTTGAAAATATTGTTTGCCTCAGTTATTTGGGTTGTTCATCATCATTTTTAATTCATCTTTCTATTTCAAACTAGAATAAAAAATATGCGAATAACTTGTGACATGCACAGTGTGTCACTGTACATGCCACAAGGTCGTGCACGTCGATATACACTTGCTTGTTAAAATTGCAGGGACAGGTGAGCACAAGGTCAAACCCAAGCCAAGATTGGATTCAACTCAGGTGAAATCCAAAAACAAACAACACAGCAATGGTCAGTACAAAGCAATCAAGTAGGAGCATCAAGCTAGTAAGGCACCAACATAAAAACAGCCTCAACCAAATGTACAAAGGTCCAACCAACATGACAACAGCTCAACCAAATGTACACATGAAGATCCAACAAACATACAAAACAACATGCAACCAGACTACAATAACTCAGGCATGCAACCAGACCACCAAATGTACAAAGGATAAAGCAAAAGCAGGAACCACACAAGCAAAGCTTCAGACATGCTCAAAAGTCAAAATGGGTTAACATGAATGCAAAGCTTCAGTCATGCTCAGGTCCAAATTGGTTAACAGGAATGCAAAGCAACAACATGCATGAACACACTTGAATAACAAGTTCATATGCAACCAGGGTTCATAATCAAGTTCAGTTTCAACATGTACATGAAAGTATACAAAATGTTCAAGCAAAATCAGAATTCAGGGTCAAGTACAGGGAAGATATCAACATGAAGTGCACAAGTATACACACATAGAGAATACAAGTGCACCAGACACAGAAAGTCTAACAAGCACAGTAACATGTATATACATATGCATATACACATATATATGTAAGCAAAGTCAGAATGCAAGCACTCGGGTGGACAAAGCATACATGTTATGTGCCGAGCTTTTGATTTAAAGAAGACATTTTTGAAGTTTAAAATAAGAAATGGAAGGAGAATCAAAAGGAATAAATAGCAAACTGCTGCAAACTTTTCAGAAATTTTTTATTTAAGTGCAAAGCATATTGGATCAAAACAGACTGTTAATTACTGAGATTAATCAAAACCATGAGTCGAAAATGCCAGAAAAGTTAAGTAGAAATGTGGGACTAATCAGAGAGCTAAACAACAACATAAGGAGAGTTGTCGGCCATAGCAATCACACATATATACATACATATATGTATGTATGTATATACATGGAGACATCAGATTAAACTCGAGCAAAACATCATGTTTAGATTACTAGCACAAGGCAGTGTTCAAAAAAAAGTCGAAAATTATCAGTAGCAGTTTGAACAAGACAAGAGAATTCAATCAGAAGTCATAAGGAAACATATTTCAGAAAATGGAACAGCGAATGATGAACAAGTCATCGGCAGCAAATAACGGAACCAGAGCAAATAAATTTAAGCATATTCAAATATATCGAAAATATATTCAACCAATGAACAAGTCAGAAATCACACAATCGTTCAACAAGAATCGAATGGCCGAGCGTAGAAATTGAAGAATTCAAATTAAAATATACGAAACGAAATTATAGGGTTTTGATCCCTATAAATACCCAATTCATCATCGGAAAAAAATCAAGATCGTTCGAGTTCAAGCAAATCAACAGAACAAATAAAGTAAAAATCGCATACCAATATTATACCATCCAAACTCGGAATTGAAGCAGCAATAAGCAAATCGAGGAACGAATGCATCAAGGCAACGATTTGAATTTCTATTTCCAAGCGCCTGCTTCAATTCAAAAAAACCCTAATTCCAGATCGCAAGGAAAAGAGATGACATGGATGAGCAGGAAGCAAAATAAAGGGAAACTCCTTTATGTTTTTTATTTGGGCCGTTTAGTTAAATAAAAAGGGAACTCCTTTATTTTTTTATTTAGGCCGTTTAGTTTATTAGGGTTTTTATTTATTTAGTACTTTTGTTTTGTTTTTTATTTAAGTCAAACTCTAGATTAACTAGGTTACGGACTACGGTTTTGTAGTTCGAGAATTCATAACTCAGTGGCTGAGTTGTGGCAGAGTTTTGAGCTTAGAGTTAGGTTAATCAAGTTAGCGGGTATCGCAAATTTACGTGTCTTTGTAAGCGTCTGATTACTTAATTTCTAGTAGAAACCTTGGGGGCAGCACGTAGGCAAATTTTAGCCGAAGCTGGGTAAAACTATGTGTGATCTTTACTGCATTACTTTCTATTTTTTTTATTTTCGCATTAGACCCTATTCACCCCCCCTCTAGGGTGAAAACGATCCTACAACATGCATTTTTCAATTAATGTATGGTTACCATTGATTTCTTAGGGATCTTATCGAGTGAATTAATTAGCAATGATTTTCCATAAAGTTAGTTTGAAATTGGGTTGTTTTGTTTTATATATTTGTAATTTGTAGGTATTTATAGATAATTATGCATTGAACTTATGGATATTCAAAATGTTTGTATGTAAATTAAATTCAACTAGAAATGATCATATTAAATAATATTACCTTACAACTAATAAAAGGAATTAGTTGGTATAAATTTCATTTAATTTGGATTCAAACTAATCAAAGAATTAACTAAAGTTAATTATCCATTATTGAAATTAAGTTTAATGAGAATTTTTTTAATAATTCTATTTAATGCTAATCAATTAGAGTCCACCTTTAATTCAATGTAACATATGATTCTATGATGGATTAAGATCGTTTTTTAGTTTAACTTAATATTCAAAATGTAACATTATTAGATCATATTGTGTAATTCCTATTCATATTATTTTCTCAGCTTTTGACAAATTAGGAATGTGTTCAAGCAGTTGGAATCATGAAAGATGGAAGATGCATAGTTGACGCGTTAAGATTTTTGAAAATCTATTATAGTACAAATGATGCAATGAGGACTATGCGCGTGCACACTACACTTATTAGTTTACATAACTTATTACATGTTCTATAAACTTAAATGTTATACTGGATACAAAAGTTAAAAGGCCAAATGCTGAAACTCTTAATGCACATCCATGTCAGTTTCAAGTAATGATAGATTTGGGTCTTTTATACATTTAGTTTAAAAGTAAATACTTAGCTTAAAAAGGCAATTTTTGTAAATTCACTAGAGTAAATGTAGAATTTAGTTAATTTGGTAACATATTTTTTTTATTTGTTAATTTTAGAAATAAATATGATGTATTTTTCTGTCTTTTATATTCAGTTATTTGATTATAATATATGCATATGTCTATTAATGGTCATTAATTCATTTAATTGGCATTAGAGGGAACAAATTCGAGAATTAGTACATGAATAATATCTTGAAATGAAATTAAAGGGAAATAATTTGGAATTAACTATGATTAATTCTATGTTTAGTTTGAACTAAAATCCAAAATAGTGAATATATCTATCATATTTTACTTCCAAATTTAGCTCCATATAACAGTAAATGTATATTTATGGTTCATACTTTTATATTTATTTGTGGATAAAGCTTTTATGTAGTATTTAATTATTTATAAACTAAAATGAATCTTGTGTTATTTGTTTTTTTCCTTTTATAATCGTGGTGCAGACTAAATTTATTACAAAATAATATATGCATTTGTTTTAAGTTTATGAAATTCTTACTTTCAAACTTCAATCAATTTTAAAAATACTAAAAATACACTTCATTTTTTATAAGTTTTAAATTTATTAAATAACATGTGTAATATGTGTTAAGTAACATTTATCTGAGAATTCAATTATACATAATTAATTGAATACTAAGGATGGAAAAATATGGTACTATTCATTACTGAATCTTAACTTGAAATCATTAATAATATTAATAATCGACTTAATTAAAAATAACATGTAAAGTCCAAATTAACTATTTAAGAGAACCGATTCAAGAATCAATATGAAATTGATTTTTAATTTAATTTAGAACAAAAAATAACATTAAATTCACATTCTAAATTTCTAAACAGTACTCAAATATCAATTATCATAATATCCTTTTACTTCAAATTTCACTAATTAAAACAATAATATTAAAATCTTAAATGAAAGGAGATGAAGATTTTGATTAAGATTAAGATAACAAAGATTGAAATTAGTACTTCTTTATAATATTAATTTTTAATAATTACTTAAAATAGGGAATTATAGTTTCAGTATTTTGAGAACGAAGGAAAAAACTATTTCAAAGAAGTATAAAAGTACTTGAAAGATGAGAGAAGAAATATAATCATGAAACATTTAATTCGGTAACTTGATGTTAATTTTTTAAGGGAAGAATTAACGAGTATATTATTTCGCTATCAAAATTATCTAACAAAAACATGCTCAATTTTCTTTATCTAGCTAAAGAACACATTTTGTCACCCTTTTATCTAAATCACTTTTTACTTTAACAATTACCGATGAAAAAAAAATGATCAAAGAATGAACTTGTAGATAGGATATATTAGTTTAATAAAACAATACCTAGCATATAATAATAAATAGACTTAAGCATAAGTTCTCTACTATTGATACATATTCTCACATATGTCCACCAATATTACACATCAAGTAGATATGATTGCTCATGGTTTATTATACAAATTAGAATAGAAATCATAATACAAAATGATACCTAAAACAATCAAAAAATTGAATAAAAAGTTCAAATAACATTACGTTGAAATATGAAAATTGTTATATGTACCTAAAACTAAAAGAGAAGTAAATTGAACATAAATCAATAATACAAAAATAGAAAACATACATGATGAAAATAATTCAAATCAATTTGAATTCAAATTCAAATTAGTAAATGATTTTATCAAAATTTACTTTCACTCTAATTTCCATATGAAATTAAATATATTTTCATTCTTACACGTTTGCTATTCGTATATTTCTATTAAAATAATAAGTATAGTTTTTTAAACACTTTACCAATCATAGATTTTGGTAACTGTTTACAAACTAAAAAAAATCATGTAAGAGATGTTTCTATCTAAAAATATACAAATATCTAAATTATAATCTTTCATACTTTACAATTATTTTTTAATGTCAAAACATAGGGTTAGTTTGGTTTTATTATTTTTCATAAATTTATTTGAGGTATGCATGATTTACTTGATACATTTATTTTTATTGGTTTAGTTGATAGTTTATATTATAGGATGATGACACATTTCAAATTTTTTATTAAAAATTTGGGCAAAAATATGAACCCCGCTAGAATTATTTTCTCAATGGTTCGAACACTTCATATATTTAGCAAAAGATTATTGTAGTAATATATGTACATAAAGTTCTTTCATTTTCTTTCAATATTCGTGTATGAGCATTGTTCATGAACATATATGTCAAATTATATATATTACGAAATAAATTTTCTTATATGTTACTTTATGCATACAACGAATATGCCTACATACTAACAATGTTTATAAGTAAACAAACTTCAAATAAGAAGGATCATATTGAGTATTATTATCATGCAATTAATAAAAGAGATTAAACTGATATTAATTCTATCGATTTCATCATAAACTAATTAGAGTATTAATTAAATTAGTTATCTTTTATAGGAATTAAATTCAGTTGAAGAATAACATTAATTCTAATTAAAGTATTGGAAACATTTTAGAATCATTATAAGTTTTAACTCTATAAGTGGGTAAATAGTGTGTATTTTTTGAGAAAAATGTGTGATCCTCTATAGGAGAGCACACATGTAAATATGTATATATCACTAAAACAAGGTACTGCCAACATGCCTGGAAGGTAGCTAATCATAGTACAAATAACAAAGAAAAGAACTCAGGTACCCCTAAAATGAGCTCCGGCAAGGCCATCGCCCATTACACCCCAATATCAAGCTCCGGCAAGGCCACCGCTCGGTAGTGAGGTGTTAGAAGTACCTACAAAATCTATGAAACAACTCAGCGCCAATGATACTAGAAGAAAGCTCCATCTGAGAAGGAAACGCCACTCTGCAGACTCGAAAGAACTGGAGATGCGAATGATCTAGAATGAAATACGACACTCTGAAGAATCGGAAGAACTGGAGAGAGCGCCTCACTGTAAAAGTGAATCATCTAGAAAGTAAAACGCCACACTGAAGATGTAGAAGAACTGAGAAGAACTCCTCTCTGCAAACATCAATTCTGCCATCAGCAATCCTGTGAACCTGCAAAAAGAATCTAACACCCTTTCTGGCCAAAACCTGTATCTGAAAAAGGAACTAAATAAAATTAAAGAATAACACACATATATGTATATAAATGAAATTTATATACATATATAAGTATTAATGAAATAAAAGTAAAGATACAAAAGCTAAGATAATAGGACAGAAAACAATAAAAATTAGAAAACAGACTAAAAAAGAATCCAGGATCAAAAGAGGTTAAAAATCTATAAACTATAACAAAAACAAACTAAACTAATACAAAAAGTAAAACAAATTAAAACTTATCCTTATGCTCCTTTGATCAAAAGGATATAATAATAATCAGTGAAATCAGCATTTAAGTTTGAAAAAATGTTAATGCTATAATTATTAATGTCAAAAATATTGCTTTTATATTTAAATAACTTAATATTATTACTAACCTTATTAAGATATTATTTAAAATGATTATTTTTAGCTAATTTATATTTAGAATTTCATATCCAATTAAAACAAAAAGAAGATATTATAAAAATTAATTTATTACAATGACTATTATTATTATTAAAAATTCTCTCATTTCTCTCAAACCAAATATACCAACAAATTATAATGAATAAAGTACCAATTAAAAATTTATTTTCCATTTTAAACTTAAATCTTAAATTGTTCCAATAATAGTCATAATCAGTAATTTTAGTTGTAAGACTAAAGTTAAAGATTTTAAGAGTATTATTTAGAATATAATATGTGTCTATGCAATCAAAATGCACATGCATAATGTCTTCAAAATCGAAATTACGAAATATTTATTATCAATTTGCATATTCTTTTTCTTTAATAATTCAATAGTATTTAATTTTCCATGCATGATTAACCACATATGCTTTTTAGATTTTAGGAGGAGCATTTATTTTTAAAATAAGT
Organism: Allium fistulosum; assembly: GCA_030737815.1. Classification (NCBI taxonomy): domain Eukaryota; kingdom Viridiplantae; phylum Streptophyta; class Magnoliopsida; order Asparagales; family Amaryllidaceae; genus Allium; species Allium fistulosum. Next base: position 449,005,603 of record CM060906.1, on the reverse strand, counting down.
TTAAAAGAATTACTAGTTACACCTGAGAAATTAAGAAATTTATAAAAAGAATTAGAAGTAAATTCCTTACTGTTATTCCACTACTGTGACGCCCCACCTCTATGCTCATAATAACAAAGAGTATTAAAAGAAATACTGTCTATTATTACGAAGAATAAGGCTGGATAGGAGCGACCATCCGTAATTGGCCTTACACTAATATTGGTTATCTCGATAGGAGTGGTATATACTTTTTATTTTTCATCAATTATTTATTTACTCCCATCGACATATCCAATTATCAGTATAAAACAAACTACGATAGTTCATAATAGTTTAGGACATTAGATATAACAATAACACAGATAATATAAATGCGGAACACAGATTAACAAAAATCTCATATATATATAACCGATGTCAGTTACAATATAGTTGACACGATACATATGATACAACTACAACTGTCGACTCTAGAAGTTATATATACAAGTACATTATCGACTAATATACATGAATACATATCGTTCTATACAATGACACGACTACTACAAAATGACACTGACAACTTCAGAAGATGTGAAAAGTCTTCATATCCTGAACAGCAACTCAAAGAAGAAAATCTACAACCTGAAATAATTCGGGTCTGACCCGAGTATTACATTCAAAAGAAAATAATACACGGGTCAGTCTAATTCAAACTCAGTTATTAGTGCATAGTAGCAATAATAATCAGATAGTCAAATAGACGACAGTCATAGAAATCTCGTATATCCAACTCTCGATACGAGAATTGGATAACGGCAAATATAACACTAAACAGTGTTAAACGACAATTTAGCAATTCAAATCAATTTAAACAATTGAAATGTCAATTTAAAAACAACAATGCTGATTGGCTGCAGTACACGCTAACATGTACTGCCTCGCCAATACAGCCTACAAAATACTGAATCCAAAAAGCAAACGGATCCAATTCAAATCAAAATGAACCAACTCCAAATACACTCCAAAATATTGAATCTAACCAATGAAACCATTTAACAATCGAAATATCAACTAAATCTGTCAATCCTGCTAGGGCTGCAGTACACGCACGCGTGTACTGCCTCGCCACTACAAAACAACCCAAAACAATACTAAACAAGACCAGAGGCAACAAGTGAAACTATCATGCGTGCCCAAGAATAGGCAACACAGTAACAAGCACAAAGGCTACAAGCAAAATGAAGGCAGTAAACACGCTGAATTCAAGTGATATGCAACTGTACATCTGAAGTCAAAATGATATAGGCTACAAACCCAGATCCAAGTATACACACAAATGTGCACAGGGCAACCAGACCATCAAAGAGCAGACACGATGTAGTCAGTGCCAACGGTAATGGCAGCAACTCCATCATGTCGTGATTCAAACCCCAAAACTGCCATCAGAGAAGTCAACAAGTATATAGACTATAAGTCAACAATTGAATTCTAAGTGATCAAGGACATCTGCAGCATTGAATGTATGTCATCTAGCCAATGCAACAGATAGAACCCGAGTATAAATCCAACTATGCATGCATGCACACATACAAGAGTATATATACATACATTTTTAATCCACACCTGTATATATATTGTACTTATAAATACAGGCATCTACAAAATCAGGTATAACAATCAAACTGCAATCATTACAAGGGCACAAAGGCCTTACTAAAACCAAGATGAAACAGCAATGGTGCAACATTATGCATGTATGATCACTTATCACAATGCTGCAAACACATTCAAATACAGTTATGAATAAGACCAAGCTAAGCACATGTATCAAAACCAGGTGCAAGTTTAAGTGTATTCATATATGCAGACAGTGCCGAAGCGAAAAGGAAGTACTGGACAATGCAACTCGAGTATACTGCAGTTAAGTAAACGATGGACAAAGGCTGCAACTCCAAGTGAACTAATGCACAATGATGTATAACATCAAGACCAATTGCTAATGTATAATGCAATGAATCAGTTTCAAGTATATGCCCAAGTGCAAATGAAATATGGACCTGACAGTACGCAGTGATACTGTCTCGAGGTAAATAACTTCCAACAACTCAACAAAGCATTAAAACCGAGATCAAGTTCATGAATGCAACAGGTAGTAGCAGTATGAAAAATAGTGCACAGTAACCACACGGACAAAAGACCAGAGACATAGCAATTATAACAAAGCAAATGCCAACAGGGATTCGCATTCCCAAATCAAGTGGCCGAAGTCTACAAAATCAATTGCCAGCAATACGAAACAAACGAACCAGGAAATCATCATCACGGCAAAACAATTTAACAAAATCAAAGCAAGCCAAAGAAATCACGAAATCGCAAGTTCTAAACTACTGAGATTAGAATGAGATGTGAGTGAAAATTAAAATCACTCACCTTCACAATCGAAGCACCGTGAGCGAAGCGAAGGATTATCGATCGGCAGGCAAGCAACGGAAATCATCATTCGATCTCTGAAAAGCCCTAATCTTTGAGGAACGAACGAGCACAGAAATGAGAGCCGCCATTATTTCATTCGCTTTGTTTTTGGGCTTTCGAATCAATGAGATAGAGGGGGGTTTCGTGTTTTTTTGAGAGAAGGGGGAAAAAGATCGTGGGTTTGACAGAGGAAAACGTGGTATAGGGTATGGCTTTAGACGTGACTTCTTGTACTAGAGGATGGTATATATTTTTTTCTTGATAGCTCACACTGTATAAAGCAACCAATTGAAGATATGGGCCAATTAAATTGTTAAGCCTGCATAACCATTTTACAGATAAAAAAAAAGAATCCCTATTTGATAAAAAAATTCCTATAGCGATCCGTTATCACTTGACGATTTAATACAAGTAATTTCGATCGGACTAAAAACCTCCAACAGCAACTTGCAAACAATCTGATCGTCGTTTTGACGATGATTAAAAGTTACAAACTCTCGGGTTGTTACAGACTCCCCTCCTTATAAAAATTGCGTCCCCGCAATTTTCATAATTAAGGTCGTCATTAACAATAAATTTTCTAACCTAAACTGGTTAAGCTAGAAAGTAAAAGTCAAAACACAACACCAAAGAAATCTTTCAATTTCATAAAAGAGAATCACAAATCCTTCAACAAAATCTAACTATCAACAGATAATCAGAAAGCGGCAAAACTAAATAAATGCAATTATCAGCACATTCAATTACCATTTAGATAACTGAAATTCAGAAATCACAAAACAACAATATCTAATTATCGATACGCTAATTAGAGAACAACAAAATATAATTATCGACAAGGATAATTAGGAAACACAAATCACAAATCGCAACTACCAATATCTAGTTATCCAACAATTAACTAGAAACCACAATCTCATAATCAACCAATTCTAACTATCAATAAAGATAAGTGGAAAATAGCAATTCAATACAGTCAACGAAATCTAGAATCAATACGAAACTAGAAAACCGTATATCAATAAAATCAGCAAACATCTAATTATCGAAACGATAGCCAAAAAACAAATCAACAAATATTTAATTACCACAAACGGTAATCAAATTTCAAATCACAAATATTCGATTATCAAAACGATAATCAAATTTCAAATCACAAATATTCGATTATCAAAAACGATAATCAAATTTCAATTCACAAATATTCGATTATCAAAAACGAGAATCGAATCTCAAATTCAACAAATATTCGATTATCACAAACGATAATCAAATCTCAAATTCAACAAATATTCGATTATCACAAACGATAATCAAATCTCAAATCAACAAATATTTAATTATCTAAAGCAATAATTAAATTCGAAATCAGCAAATATTTAATTATCTAAAGCGATAATTAAATCTCAAATCAGCAAATATTTAATTATCTAAAGCGATAATTAAATCTCAAATCAACAAATATTTAACTATCTCAAGCGATAATTAAATCTCAAATCAGAAAATATTTAATTATCTAAAGCGATAATTAAAAACAACAAATATCCGATTATCAAAAACGATAATCAGAACTCATATCAACAAATATCTAATTATCACAAGCGATAATTAGAAACAACAAATATCTGATTATCAAAAACGATAATCAGAACTCATATCAACAAATATCTAATTATCACAAGCGATAATTAGAAACAACAAATATCTGATTATCAAAAACGATAATCAGAACTCATATCAACAAATATCTAATTATCACAAGCGATAATTAGAAACAACAAATATCTGATTATCAAACACGATAATCAGAACTCATATCAACAAATATCTAATTATCACAAGCGATAATTAGAAATAACAAATATCTGATTATCAAAAACGATAATCAGAACTCATATCAACAAATATCTAATTATCACAAGCGATAATTAGAAACAACAAATATCTGATTATCAAAAACGATAATCAGAACTCATATCAACAAATATCTAATTATCACAAGCGATAATTAGAAACAACAAATATCTGATTATCAAAAACGATAATCAAAACTCATATCAACAAATATCTAATTATCACAAGCGATAATTAGAAACAACAAATATCTGATTATCAAAAACGATAATCAGAACTCATATCAACAAATATCCAATTACCACAAGCGATAATTAGAAACAACAAATATCTGATTATCAAAAACGATAATCAGAACTCATATCAACAAATATCTAATTATCACAAGCGATAATTAGAAACAACAAATATCTGATTATCAAAAACGATAATCAGAACTCATATCAACAAATATCTAATTATCCCAAGCGATAATTAGAAACAACAAATATCTGATTATCAAAAACGATAATCAGAACTCATATCAACAAATATCCAATTACCACAAGCGATAATTAGAAACAACAAATATCTGATTATCAAAAACGATAATCAAAACTCATATCAACAAATATCTAATTATCACAAGCAATAATTAGAAACAACAAATATCTGATTATCAAAAACGATAATCAGAACTCATATCAACAAATATCTAATTATCACAAGCGATAATTAGAAACAACAAATATCTGATTATCAAAAACGATAATCAGAACTCATATCAACAAATATCCAATTACCTGCAGATAATTGGATGCAACAAATATCTAGAAATCAATTAAGAAGACTAGAAAATCAACATAAAAGCTTGGATTGATCCCATCAGATGGCGAGTTTTTAATTCACCGCACGTGCATCTCAGAGTGGCCGAAGCCTACCAAGTACTCAACATAATTTTGGCGCCCATCAGATTGACCCGGAGGTCCGCAGAGTGACCCGAAGGTCTAGTACTGGTATTTAACCCGAAGGTCCGCAGAGTGGCCCGAAAGCCCAACAAATGACCCGAAGGTCCAACAAATGACCCGAAGGTCCTCATAGTGGCCCGAAAGCACACAAAATCATCAAATATTTCAATTAACGAGTCCGGAATTAACCGAAATAGCAAACGCACATGTCCCATACCACGTGTTTTACTAAATCGTTTGATTCTCTTCATCGTTTCCTTGAAAGTGCAAAATTGTGTATTTTGTAAAAATACATTTCACATTCTCAAACGGACAAGTCCGGAATTAAGCGAATCAGTAAAAGTAAGGGTTCATAGTCCTCAATTTTGCTGAATCGTTTAAATCGCTTTCTCATTCTTTTGAAAGCGCAAACTGTAAAAATTTCTGAAAACAATTTTTATTTATTTTGTAAAAATAACAATTCACATTCTCAACTGGACAAGTCCGGAGTTAAGCGAATCAGTAAAAGAAAGGGGTCATAGTCCTCGATTTTGCTGAAACGTTTAAGTCGCTTTCTCATTCTTTTGAAAACGCAAATTGTTAAAAATTTATAAAACAATTTTCATTTTAAAACGATTTTCCAATCACGTGATTAAAGCAGCAAATTAGTAACAATTTCGATAAGGAAATTGTACTTCTCAAAATACCGTAAAAACGGTCACAAAACAGCATTGCGGAATAACCGCTAGAAAATCCACTTTTAAAACTTGACGGTTATTGAAGCCAAAGCAACAGTAATTTTAAAACGTCAAAATCACATCAAAACAATTTACATTAAATGTAATATCGGTGAATTTTCATTCATCAAAATGCCACAAAACACCGTGCTTCAAAATATAGCATTGGTGTAAAATCCCGTTATAAAATAACAGCAACAAAATACGTTTCATAACCAAGCATCGGTTCAACGTAAAATAAATGCAATAACGTGCAATTCAAATTTTTGCATGTACTATCAAATGAACAAAGAAATCATTCGAAGGTATATTCAATGAAGATAATTCAAAACAACAAAAATCTGATCAATATATGATTAGTACAGAAGAAAGCCAGCGGAAATTTCAACAAAAATCACATATCTGCAATTTCTTCGAATCCTCAATTCGGATTCGAAATTCCCAAAGAAACAAAATAATTACAGCTATGTAAACAACAAATGAAATTTATTTCAATTTCTAAATCAAATAGATTATCAGTTGTACCCAGCGAAGACAGTTTCACTGTTTCCGCTGCGCACTCTGATAAACAGTACTCAAATCAATCAAATCATCAGAACACAAATCCACTTTTTATTTTTAAATAATGATATTTAAAAACTTTTATCAAAATTTCAAAACTTTAGTTTTGACTCAAATCACAAATAAAATATCGACCAATAGTTGTAACATATGTTCCATCCAAGTTATGTTTTATATTATGTCCATAAACCCCAAGCTCTGATACCAACTGTGACGCCCCACCTCTATGCTCATAATAACAAAGAGTATTAAAAGAAATACTATCTATTATTATGAAGAATAAGGCTGGATAGGAGCGACCATCCGTAATTGGCCTTACACTAATATTGGTTATCTCGATAGGAGTGGTATATACTTTTTATTTTCATCAATTATTTATTTACTCCCATCGACATATCCAATTATCAGTATAAAACAAACTACGATAGTTCATAATAGTTTAGGACATTAGATATAACAATAACACAGATAATATAAATGCAGAACACAGATTAACAAAAATCTCATATATATATAACCGATGTCAGTTACAATATAGTTGACACGATACATATGATACAACTACAACTGTCGACTCTAGAAGTTATATATACAAGTACATTATCGACTAATATACATGAATACATATCGTTCTATACAATGACACGACTACTACAAAATGACACTGACAACTTCAGAAGATGTGAAAAGTCTTCATATCCTGAACAGCAACTCAAAGAAGAAAATCTACAACCTGAAATAACTCGGGTCTGACCCGAGTATTACATTCAAAAGAAAATAATACACGGGTCAGTCTAATTCAAACTCAATTATTAGTGCATAGTAGCAATAATAATCAGATAGTCAAATAGATGACAGTCACAGAAATCTCGTATATCCAACTCTCGATACGAGAATTGGATAACGGCAAATATAACACTAAACAGTGTTAAACGACAATTTAGCAATTCAAATCAATTTAAACAATTGAAATGTCAATTTAAAAACAACAATGCTGATTGGCTGCAGTACACGCTAACGTGTACTGTTGGGTAAATTTCTCACCCAGGAGATCTCTAGACCATGGAGAGCTAAACTTCATTCGGCATCCTCACCACATCCGAACCAAGCTTCCCACCGAATCAAGCTTCCCACCGAACCATACATCCCACCGAATCAAGCTTCCCACCGAATCAAGCTTCCCACCGAATCAAGCTTCCCACCGAACCATACTTCCCACCGAACCATACTTCCTACCGAACCATACATCCCATCGAACCATACTTCCCACCGAACCATGCTTCCTACCGAACCATACTTCCCACCGAACCATACTTCCTACCGAATCAAGCTTCCCACCGAACCATACTTGCCACCGGACCAAGACGACGCAGAACCGGATTTACTAGGCCAGATTGTACCAGCCCGGGCCCATCAACAGCTGTATACATCCAAGACCCCTGCCCCCAGCCTCACTCTATAAATAGAGGGGCAGGGGTACAACAATGGGGACAAGTTTGAGAGCTCAAGCGCGGAAGGAACTTTCAAACAACTTTCTTTTACTTATATCAAAGCTTTGTACTTGTAATCGGAATAACTGAAGAGAAATAACATATAAAGTGGACGTAGGCACATTCTGGCTGAACCACTATAAATCTGCGTGTCTTTTTACAGTTTAGCCCCTGTTTTTTACATATTTGCATAAATCACTCGAATCACTAAGAATCACATAAGATCTACTAAATCATACAACTTCGAGGTGTTTGTCCATTTTTTGTGCAAACATTTTTGGTGCTTTCACTGAGAACTAGAAGCTCGAAGCTTCAGCTTCATCCGCTTAACAAGTTTTCCTAACAGCATTGTCCGCCACTTGGAAAACATGCCTCCCAAACAGAGAAAAGATGTTAACAAAGGAAAAAACATCGCATCCAGCAGTCTTCCAGATCCAGCTGTCACGAATCAAGTAAATCGTCCTCCTCCAGCAACAGTAACAAATGAAGAACAGGCTAACCCAACTACTCCTGCCACAGAACAGCCTGCCGCAATTACTAGAGCAGATCTGGACAGAGTTGTGGTTGAAGTAACTAACCGCTTCACGTCCCAGCAGGAAGCCTTGGTGGACCATCTCATGTCACGCTTAAGGGACGCTGAGGAATCCAACCGCAACACTGAATCATGGGGCGAGTCCCAGTCTGGAGGATCTCAGAGACAACAAAGATCTCCCTTCTTCGAAGGAGCTAACGGCAGAAGTAGCCATGGTAGGAGCCGAGACCAAGCACAGCCCGAAGTTAGGCCTGAGGAAACGTTTGGTACCGAACCCAACAGGGAAGGTACCGGGCGAAGGTCAACTGTAGCTGAGCCTGTCGTGCTGCCTAACCATAGAAACGCCAGTGAACGGGGCCGAGCTAGAGTCCAGCCCGAAGTTGGACCCGAGGAAGTGCTTAGATCAGAACCCAATAGGGGGAGATCAAGGCAAGGGCCAACTGTAGCTGACCCAAGCATGCTCCCAGAAGATCAAAGGCAGCCACTGGAAAATATGAGGAATGATAGACGATACCATCCCTACAGGTCATCTGGACGGAATCAATCCCACAGAACAGAACCAAACTCATTTCTATCTACTCCAAGTTCTGATGAAAGGATGGCACGCTTATTCAGAGAGTGTGTCCAACGGGAGCAAAGAGATCGAGGGATAGGCGCTAGGGTAACCAGCCCTTTCGCCCGCAATATCGAAATTGCTATCACCCCCCGAGAATGGAAGATGCCAACAATGGAACCCTACAAAGGAACCTCCGATCCCGTTGTACACTTACAAAGGTACACGCAGCATATGCTCATGAGTGGAGAAACAGAGGGAGTACTGTGCAAATGCTTTCCGCTCTTCTTAGCAGATCTTGCTACCTCCTGGTTCTGTCATCTACCCCAAGGATCCATCAGCTCGTGGGAAATGTTGAAAGAAAAATTTATCAGTCAGTTCCGCATTCATGTGGAGCAACCTAAGGACGCTTATTCCTTATCCAGCGTCAAACAGAAACCTGGAGAAAAGCTGCAGCAATACCTAACCAGATTCAACGCCGCAGCAGCCGCAGTCCAAGACGCCGATGAGAAGCTTATCCTAATGGCCCTCTGCAGTGGTGTGCATCCGGACACTAAATTTGCTAGAAGGTTGACAAAAGAAAAGCCAGCTACTTTACCCGATTTCTTCCATGAAGTCGGGAAGTACATGAGGCTTGAGGATGCTGCCGTTGAGGGGCAGTTAGGACAGCAAAATAAGACAACCCATGGCAACGCCCCTGCTGCGGCAAGGGACGTTCGAAGAACTGATTCCAGAGACAATGCTGGGGGCAAGAAGGGAGAAAAGCGCCTATATCGGCCAGGACCAAGATTCGACACTTACACTCCTTTGAACGAGACCGTCGAAAATATCTTCCTTGCCACCCAAGGCGAAGTTAGATACAAACGCCCACCATACAAGAAGGAATCAGATAACGCACAGAAGTCTGGAAAATTCTGCCGCTTCCACAAATCTCACGGGCATGATACCAACGAATGCCATCATCTCCGAGATCTGATTAAGGAACACATCAGAAGAAAGAAACTGGAACGTTATGTAAAAGGTCAGGACAGGACCCCAGCTCCTGCCAATGAAAACCCAAGGCTACCCTCCCCGGGGGCCGACAGAGGAAACCGCAACGCTAGCAGCTCTAGTCAGGAAAAGATAGTGGTCCATACCATCTCAGGAGGGCCACACATCGCAGACAGAAGCTGGAAAGAGATGGAAAGATACGGAAAGTCGCTTAGAGACAATAAAGACTATGTCAATTCGGTTATAGAAGAGCGCCACCCGAAGCGGAAAGAAAGTAATGACATCACGTTCGATAAGCGTGACCTAGAAGGAAGGCAGTACCCTCACATGGATCCCATGGTCATCTCTGCCCGACTTGGTCCCGCCGAAGTCTACCGAATCCTGGTAGACACTGGAAGCTCGGTAAACATCCTGTTCAAACACGCATTCGACAAAATGAAGCTATCAATGAAGGATGTATCCCCCTGCGATAAACCATTACACGGCTTCACTGGAGACGCGAAGATGCCCCTCGGGCAACTGGACCTTTTTGTTGAAATTGGAAGCCATCCCCGCTCTGCTGTACGGAAGCAAACGTTTGTGCTAATAGAAAACCAGTCGGCCTACAACGCCTTCTTGGGAAGGCCATCCTTGTCTGACTTCCAAATTGTCTTAGCCCCATGGTGCCTAAAGATGAAATTCCCAACGGACAATGGAGTAGGGGAAGTGGAAGGAGATCAGGATGTTGCTCGAGACTGCTATGTGACTGAACTTCGCAACAACCACAGGAAGGATAAAGGGAAGGGTGTAGAGATTGCCCTCTGCACAAAAAGTCTAGAAGCGTAGCAATTAAAGAAAGCCACTCCTCTTCGATATACCAGCGACCCTTTCAATGAATTAGATCCTAGGGACAAAGAGGAGGAGGCCACCGCCGAGCCTGCAGAGGCTATGGAGTTTATATCTGTAGACAAGCATGACTTGAGTAGACTATTGAAAATTGGGTCCCAACTAAAAGCCGAATTGAAAGAACAACTCATCGATTTTCTCCGCCACAACTTGGATGTATTCGCTTGGTCACACGCTGACATGACTGGAATCTCCCCCGACATAGCATGCCACATATTAAACATTGATCCTACCAAGGCGCCTGTAAAACAAAGAAAGAGAAGCATGGGGGCAGAGCGATCAGCAGCCCTCGATGAAGAAGTAAAAAACCTACTCGCCAATGACTTCATACGAGAAGCTATCTACCCGGAATGGATCGCCAACCCGGTGCTGGTAAAAAAGGCTAATGGGAAGTGGCGAACCTGCATTGACTTTTCCAACCTAAACGACGCCTGCCCAAAGGATTGCTTCCCACTTCCCAGAATCGACCAACTTGTAGACAGCACAGCCGGGCACGAACTCCTATCCTTTATGGATGCATACTCAGGATATAACCAAATTCCTATGCATGCTCCCGACCAAGACCACACTAGTTTCATCACCGATCGAGGTTTATACTGCTATAAGGTGATGCCTTTCGGACTTAAAAATGCAGGAGCCACCTACCAGCGCCTCGTCAACAAGATGTTTGCGGGGCTGATAGGACAAACTATGGAAGTATATGTGGATGACATGCTAGTAAAGTCAAGGAAAGCCAAAGATCACGTGAGCCACCTAGGCAAGATGTTTCAAGTACTTCGACAATATGGAATGAAGTTGAATCCGCTAAAATGCTCCTTCGGAGTGTCATCTGGAAAGTTCTTAGGATTCATCGTTCATGCCAGAGGAATAGAAGCAAACCCTGAACAAGTCCGAGTGCTAAGGGATATCAAGATACCTTCCACTCGGAAGGAAATGCAAAGTTTGAACGGAAAAGTGGCCGCTCTAAGCCGATTCATCTCCAAGGCGACGGACAAGTGCGTCCCCTTTTTTGAGGCTCTAAAGAAAGACAAGGGAAAGTTCGAATGGACTGACGAATGCCTGACCGCTTTCCTTCACTTAATCGAACACCTCCAGAAACCACCGGTGCTCTCAACTCCAAGCGAAGGAGAAGAATTATACCTATACCTCGCTGTGTCATCCCACGCCCTAAGCGCTGCCTTGGTAAGGGAAGACAACCGCACGCAACGGCCGGTTTACTTCGTCAGCAAAAGGTTTACTGGGGAAGAAGTTAGATACCCTAAACTTGAGAAATTAGCATACTGTCTACTAATCACTTCACGAAAACTACGTCATTACTTCCAATCCCATTCCATCAAAGTTCTGACCGATCAACCACTGAGGCAGGTACTCCATCGTCCCGACACTTCTGGGCGATTACTTAAATGGTGTATTGAACCGAGTCAGTATGATATCACCTATCACCCTCGCACCGCCATCAAGGGACATGCCATGGCTGATTTCATTGCAGAGTTCACTACCAACGAAGATCAGGAGCAATTGGAAATAACATGAGATATCAAGTGGAATCTCTTTGTGGATGGTGCATCAAACAAACAAGGCTCGGGGGCAGGTGTAGTAATAATCACTCCCAGGGGAAACAAACTGCACTATGCTATAAGGTTGGAGTTCGCTGCCACCAACAATGATGCAGAATATGAAACGGTGATAGCTGGGCTAGAAATTGCCATAGAAATCGGGGCCAATTCTTTGTGTATTCATAGCGATTCTCAACTTATTGTTAACCAAATACTAGGAGAATTCCAAGCTCGAGAAGAACGACTCATAGCATATCTAAAGAAGACCAGGTTACTTCTCAGCCGATTGGACCACTACATAGTCAAACACATCCCTCGGGAGGAGAACCGAGAGGCCGACGAATTAGCAAAGCAAGCAAGTGTGAGAGACATCACCATCTTCGGGGCAGTGACCATCTCAAAGCAAATGGCCCCAAGTTTTGAACAAGTAAATCTGATAACTGCAACTGAAGAAGCAACTTGGATGACTCCCATCCAAGACTACCTACAAAGTGGCACACTACCCGACAGGCGTAATGAAGTCAAGAAAGTCTTGAGGAAAGCGTCCCGCTATACAATACAAGAAGACATCCTCTATCGGCGCGGGTTCTCTAATCCATTATTAAGGTGTGTCGCCGGAAGGGAAGCCAAGGAAATCTTATCCAACATTCATCAAGGAAGCTGCGGAGATCACACCGAAGGGCAAACGTTAGCAAAAAAGATACTCCGATACGGATATTTCTGGCCCACCTTAAGCAAGGACGCCTTAGATTTCGTCAAGAAGTGTGACAGGTGCCAAAAATTTGCTAAGATTCCTCGGCTACCGACAACCGAGATTACTCAGATGACCAGCCCTTGGCCCTTCGCAATATGGGGAATTGACTTAATCGGCGAGCTACCAATGGGCCGAGGCGGGGCCAAATATGCTATAGTGGCAGTTGATTATTTCACCAAATGGGTGGAAGCGGAGCCTCTAAATAAAGTATCTTCAGCAAAAGTTATTAACTTCTTAATTAAAAATGTTCTGTGCAGGTACGGAGTCCCACTCAAAATCATATCAGACAATGGACTTCAGTTTGACAGCGAGGAATTTGCCAACTGGTGCCAAGAACATAGAATTCATAAAAGCTTCTCATCCGTAGCATATCCCCAGGCAAACGGACAAGTCGAAGCAGTCAACAAAATTCTGAAAACTCTGATCAAAAAGAAGCTCGAAAAGTCAAAGGGCGCTTGGGTGGATGAACTCCCTACGGCACTATGGGCCTACCGCACATCTTTCAGAACATCAACAGGGCACACTCCTTTCTCTTTGGCATACGGATCGGAGGCTATGCTCCCAGTTGAAACCATTGTGCCTTCCCACCGTAGGATCCACTATAACCCAGAAGAGAATGAAGAACTCCTCAACATGTCTTTGGATCTAGTTGAGGAGAGAAGGAATGATGCAGTCCTTAAAGCAGCAGCCCACAAGCAGAAAGTGGCGGCACAATACAACTCCAAAGTCAAGCATCGTACCTTACGAGAAGGGGATCTTGTCCTCAAGCGAATCTTCCCTCGCCCCGGAGCACTAGACCCAATCTGGGATGGGCCATATGTAATTCATAAAGATCTCCACAACGGAGCCTATATTTTGTCAACAGTGGACGGAGAGGTGTTCCAGAGGGCATGGAACATCCAACACCTCCGTCGATACTTTTCTTAACTTGTATTACCCATATGAAGTGAATTAACAAAGAGAATCAGTGGACGTAGGCATTTTCGTGCCGAACCACTTTAAAAAACTTTGTCTTTTTTTTTAACTTGTTCCTTTGTATCTTGGCTGCCTGTTAACTTTATCCTTTTCTGTTGAACAAAATCCCGAGTATATAGCATTTCCATTCAAAGCACTCCACAACGCAACTTCTCCTGGACAAGACTTAGCAGGTACTATGCGAATCTATGCCCTCGCCAATGAGACACTTTTGCTCCGGCATCCCTCTGCTGCGGGTTAACTCATTGCTCGCGACGGCCCTCAAAGCCAACTGTAATGAGCCGATTATAAGCCACCGAGAAGGCCGACTATAGCCGAGGCAGCTCATTACGGCGTTAGGCTCGCCGGCAACTGTGAACCGACTATAAGCCCCAACATAAGGTGTGGCCAGCCAGGGGCAGTTCACAGTTGACGATCGGCACCCACGCTAGCCGGCCACAGTAAATCGAATAATACCCACGACTACGGGCCATAATGGTTCGGGTAGTTACTGTGCGCGATCTCGGCTCCGATGTGTCTTAAGTGCGGCTGTGGTAAAAAAGAATTAACTCCCCGCGGAGGCGTAAGATGGGTGACGAATGTCTCCAAGACCCACAGCTAGGGAAAGTGACTACAAAACCCGTTTGCCACGAACTTAAGCACATCGAAGGCCTTCCGTGATTGGAAGTTTTACCTTTTCACGTATTTCAATTTCACTTAAAAAGCTTTTCCCTATCCTCTATAACAATCCCTAAAGTACATGATACAGAGTAGGAGATACTCGCCAATGGGTGTAGGGACTCACAGTGGCAGGACATTCGACTGCATTCCATGCTCGGTCATACAAGATATTCAAGACTGCCATCTACGATTAAAACATGAAAGGCGGTATTTTCTTCTTTTATGTACCAATTCATGACTATAGTTTGTTCACACCACACGCTAATATTGCAAGTCATGAAATTATGATTTAGAACCAGAATCTGACATCAAACACAATTTAATTACAAGAATATACATAGCTATATTTCTCATACGATATGCCAAAAATAACAGCAAACATTCAAAAGACGACAAAATCAGCTTAAGTTAAAGAATTACACGTTGAAAATAAGACTATTTATTACAAGTGGCAAAATATTACAACCTAAAGGCTACGTTACTGTTTTTCGACTAACATATACAACACTGTCGAATCCACAAAAGGAGTTTTTCCAGGTA
This sequence comes from Allium fistulosum, assembly GCA_030737815.1. Lineage (NCBI taxonomy): Eukaryota > Viridiplantae > Streptophyta > Magnoliopsida > Asparagales > Amaryllidaceae > Allium > Allium fistulosum. The sequence continues at coordinate 448,990,151 of CM060906.1, read as the reverse complement.
TAATCAAGGGGCCGGCTGCAGTGGAGCTTTATCCTTGCCCTGTTGACCCCCTATCCAGTCAAAAAAAAGAAGAAGGGAGGGACTCATTAGCAATAAGCAACCAAGTTGATGGAGAAACTAAAAAGGGAGACTTACTAGCACCTGCTTCCTGACTATCCTGATCGTCATCCTCTACCTGCACGCCTACCTCCTCAGCGGCAAGCAACTGCATACCTTCCTTCACCGCCACCTTCTCCTCCTTGGCAAACTGGGCAGTGACCGCATCCATGCTGAAGGCCACGCCACCATCTTTATCCGCATCGGCCTTAGCCTCCTCCAGAGCCCGAAGATAGATCTTAGCCATGATCCTGGGATAATCATCCATCCAGGATAGGTTGCCCTGCTTCCAGGTTCGGAAGTACATGTCCTGAAGCATTTCGTCCATCATCCCCTCATTCTCCTCAAACTCCCTCATCCGGGCTTCGGAAGCCAACAACCTCCCAACGGCAGCATCTCTCTCCGACCGGTATCTCGAGCAGTCGGCTAGAAGGGATCCCCGCATTGCCTCCATCTCCTCCCTCAACTTGGCTTGAGCAAGCTCTGCAGCCCCAAGTTTCCCGGACAATTCCTCCACCTGCTCAAGATCCGCTTTTCGAACCTCGTCCACCGTGGCAATAGCCATGTCAATCCGTTCTTTGCAAGTAGCTTCCATTTTCCGCAATTCGGCCCGACTGGCCTCTTCCATGGTTTTCCTTAATCGTCCAGTAGCAGCCTCATGCTGAGAAATCTGAATAGCCTGATCCGCAAGCTGTTTGGCTTGATCCGAAACCATCAATCGAAGTCGGATATTGGCGCTCCCAATCTCCTCTCCGGCCTTAACCATCCGGGCATGATGCCCCATCAGCTTCTTAGTCTCCTCCGCCACCCGATCAATATTAGCCTTGGCCTCGTCTCCCATAGTGATTATACGAGTAGTAAGTAAATCGAGATCTAAGGACTTAGCTTCATCAAGTACTCGTACCATGGGGTTGCGGGGGAGAAGGTGTTCACCGGTGACTTCGTCAAAGGTAATATCATGAGAGCTTGGATCCAGATCAGGATGACCCGCAAATGGATTACGAGCCAAGTCAGGACGGTCGATATGAGTAACAGAAGGGTTTCCGGACGGGTGCGGAGAAGGTGCAAACTCGCTATCCTCCTCCGTGATATCATGAAGAGGCTGAGCCGGGAACTGAGGACCAGGCGAAGGTTCGGATAAAGGACGACTCCTCTTTCTCTGCTGAATACCCTCTTCGATAACCCCGAGAAGAGGACAGTAGCCGACTACATCCCCGGAGCGGTGGGTCGAAGGCTTCGGCTTGACAGAAGTTTTGGAAAGCTTGTACTGTTCAAGTCTGTGCCGAAAATCTGAGGCTTTGACCGTTTTACCTGCTCCTGATATGAAGAAAAAAAAGTGTCACAAGCATATATTGTTCTATACTTCGAGAAAACACGGCAAGTTAAAAGAATTGAAACACATCTGTGGTTGTACAAACCCTGGGGAGGAGTAGGATACTACAATAGGTCCTGGATTTCATTCCAGGACGGGAGTGGGTCATAAAATATTCCTAAGTCTCTATCATTAGTGAAGCATGCAGGAGTCAAGAGTTCACCTTGAGTCGTCGGAGCCACCCTGGCTGGAATGGTCTGGGAAGACTCGCTTGCACCAGTCCCGACCTTGTCCACTTTCCCGGTTTTCTCTACCAAAGCCGGATCTTCGTCCAGCCCCTCGAAAGCCTGGTGGAACGCATCGTCCGTCCACTCCTGAATCTCGCCCGCTTGCCCAGGAAGCAGGGCCCCGATGCCATCGCCACCTTTATCACCTTCCCGACCATCTCCACCCTCGCCTCTTTCCTCCTCTATGTCTTCCTCCTCACGGGTAAGTGGACAATTGCTGGGGGAGGGACCGTCCGACTTCTTGAGTTTCTTACCTCCGACAGCTGGAGGTTTTGTGAAAGGTTTCCTCTTGCTACTCTCTACCGTAACACCTTCCTTGGTCTGAGCAGCCGCCCTCTCCTCCGCCGTTTCCCTCATCTTAACTACCGACTGCTGTGGAAGGATTAAGTTATACTCCAGAAGAATTGCATTTTTGATCAAGAAGGCAGATGATCTATATTTCCCAAGAATAGCTTCTATCTCAGCCGCCGTCTGAACCAGGCGTCAGTCTCCACAACCGCAAAGCCACCTGTCGCTAGCAAAAATGAGGAAGTATGAGAAAAAGCATCGCAATCGTAATGGAAATTATAAGTAAAAGCATTCAACTTACATCCCGAAGTAAAGCGCCGAATTGAAACAGAGTCGTCCCTAACAAAGAACCATTCCCTCTTGAACATGCTGAATTTGGAATACAGATCCAAGACCGGCTTGAAGGTCACAGCTGACTCCAAGCTAATGTATGAGGACCCCTTCTTATAGCCCCTCAGGTTATATAGATACCGGATCTCTCGGTTGGAAGGAGCACGACCATACTTCCTCCGGAAAATGACGAAGAGGCTCACCAGTATAGCATAGGAGTTGGGTTGAAGCTGGAACGGGGCCACCTTAAGGTATGTAAGAAAGCTGGCTATCCAAGCGTTCAGAGGAGGGATGGCACCACACATGCAGTGGTATCTGCTGTAGGCGAAGTATCCTTCAGGAGGATCATACGGCATAACATCTCTCCCAGGCAATAGCAAGCGCGCCCTATCGATTCCAAAAGACCGGGAAATGACTTCAAGCTGCTCCTCCTTGAGGGAGCTAGGAAAGCAATCAGGCGGGGAGTTCAGAAGTTCCTGAGGGCCGTACCCGTCCACTAGTGATCTCGGGATTGGTCCGTGACGTTCTGGATTCGGCTGAGCTGGGGGCACGGCAGAGGAACCTCCTTCGCCCCCGGATTTCTTCTTGTCCGATCGAGTTTCCGCTTTGCGAGACATTATCTGCAACATAGAAAAGCGTGCTGTTAGAACGGAGGATGTAAACAAATAAACGTCGGTAGCCCATTCGGTAATATGTAGTATAAGCTTTCATTCGGTGATAAAGCAACTCACGTAATTCGGCAACACGTGATTCGGCTACAGCGATTCGGCACACGTGATTCGGCGATACGTGATTCGGCAACACGTGATTCGGCTACAGCGATTCGGCACACGTGATTCGGCGATACGTGATTCGGCAACACGTGATTCGGCTACAATGATTCGGCGCGTGTTAATTCGGCTGCAAGTGATTCGGTTACAAGCGATGTTCGGTGAAGAAATGCAATGGCCTAAGCCTCCCATTTATAGGAGGAGGTTGACTCACCGGACCACCTGATTCGTTCCCAGAGCCGGATGTGATTGCTCAAACTCAAACAAAGCAGGACATGCGCGCACGCACGTCCTACTTTGGGGGGCAAATGTTGGGTAAATTTCTCACCCAGGAGATCTCTAGACCATGGAGAGCTAAACTTCATTCGGCATCCTCACCACATCCGAACCAAGCTTCCCACCGAATCAAGCTTCCCACCGAACCATACATCCCACCGAATCAAGCTTCCCACCGAATCAAGCTTCCCACCGAATCAAGCTTCCCACCGAACCATACATCCCACCGAATCAAGCTTCCCACCGAATCAAGCTTCCCACCGAATCAAGCTTCCCACCGAACCATACTTCCCACCGAACCATACATCCCACCGAACCATTCTTCCCACCGAACCATGCTTCCTACCGAACCATACTTCCCACCGAACCATACTTCCTACCGAATCAAGCTTCCCACCGAACCATACTTGCCACCGGACCAAGACGATGCAGAACCGGATTTACTAGGCCAGATTGTACCAGCCCGGGCCCATCAACAGCTGTATACATCCAAGACCCCTGCCCCCAGCCTCACTCTATAAATAGAGGGGCAGGGGTACAACAATGGGGACAAGTTTGAGAGCTCAAGCATGGAAGGAACTTTCAAACAACTTTCTTTTACTTATATCAAAGCTTTGTACTTGTAATCGGAATAACTGAAGAGAAATAACATATAAAGTGGACGTAGGCACATTCTGGCTGAACCACTATAAATCTACGTGTCTTTTTACAGTTTAGCCCCTGTTTTTTTTACATATTTGCATAAATCACTCGAATCACTAAGAATCACATAAGATCTACTAAATCATACAACTTCGAGGTGTTTGTCCATTTTTTGTGCAAACATGTACTGCCTCGCCAATACAGCCTACAAAATACTGAATCCAAAAAGCAAACGGATCCAATTCAAATCAAAATGAACCAACTCCAAATACACTCCAAAATATTGAATCTAACCAACGAAACCATTTAACAATCGAAATAACAACTAAATCTGTCAATCCTGCTAGGGCTGCAGTACACGCATGCGTGTACTGCCTCGCCACTACAAAACAACCCAAAACAATACTAAACAAGACCAGAGGCAACAAGTGAAACTATCATGCGTGCCCAAGAATAGGCAACACAGTAACAAGCACAAAGGCTACAAGCAAAATGAAGGCAGTAAACACGCTGAATTCAAGTGATATGCAACTGTACATCTGAAGTCAAAATGATATAGGCTACAAACCCAGATCCAAGTATACACACAAATGTGCACAGGGCAACCAGACCATCAAAGAGCAGACACGATGTAGTCAGTGCCAACGGTAATGGCAGCAACTCCATCATGTCGTGATTCAAACCCCAAAACTGCCATCAGAGAAGTCAACAAGTATATAGACTATAAGTCAACAATTGAATTCTAAGTGATCAAGGACATCTGCAGCATTGAATGTATGTCATCTAGCCAATGCAATAGATAGAACCCGAGTATAAATCCAACTATGCATGCATGCACACATACAAGAGTATATATACATACATTTTTAATCCACGCCTGTATATATATTGTACTTATAAATACAGGCATCTACAAAATTAGGTATAACAATCAAACTGCAATCATTACAAGGGCACAAAGGCCTCACTAAAACCAAGATGAAACAGCAATGGTGCAACATTATGCATGTATGATCACTTATCACAATGCTGCAAACACATTCAAATACAGTTATGAATAAGACCAAGCTAAGCACATGTATCAAAACCAGGTGCAAGTTTAAGTGTATTCATATATGCAGACAGTGCCGAAGCGAAAAGGAAGTACTGGACAATGCAACTCGAGTATACTACAGTTAAGTAAACGATGGACAAAGGCTGCAACTCCAAGTGAACTAATGCACAATGATGTATAACATCAAGACCAATTGCTAATGTATAATGCAATGAATCAGTTTCAAGTATATGCCCAAGTGCAAATGAAATATGGACCTGACAGTACGCAGTGATACTGTCTCGAGGTAAATAACTTCCAACAACTCAACAAAGCATTAAAACCGAGATCAAGTTCATGAATGCAACAGGTAGTAGCAGTATGAAAAATAGTGCACAGTAACCACATGGACAAAAGACCAGAGACATAGCAATTATAATAAAGCAAATGCCAACAGGGATTCGCATTCCCAAAATCAAGTGGCCGAAGTCTACAAAATCAATTGCCAGCAATACGAAACAAACGAACCAGGAAATCATCATCACGGCAAAACAATTTAACAAAATCAAAGCAAGCCAAAGAAATTACGAAATCGCAAGTTCTAAACTACTGAGATTAGAATGAGATGTGAGTGAAAATTAAAATCACTCACCTTCACAATCGAAGCACCGTGAGGGAAGCGAAGGATTATCGATCGGCAGGCAAGCAACGGAAATCATCATTCGATCTCTGAAAAGCCCTAATCTTTGAGGAACGAACGAGCACAGAAATGAGAGCCGCCATTATTTCATTCGCTTTGTTTTTGGGCTTTCGAATCAATGAGATAGAGGGGGGTTTCGTGTTTTTTTGAGAGAAGGGGGAAAAAGATCGTGGGTTTGACAGAGGAAAACGTGGTATAGGGTATGGCTTTAGACGTGACTTCTTGTACTAGAGGATGGTATATTTTTTTTTCTTGATAGCTCACACTGTATAAAGCAACCAATTGAAGATATGGGCCAATTAAATTGTTAAGCCTGCATAACCATTTTACAGATAAAAAAAAAGAATCCCCATTTGATAAAAAAATTCCTATAGCGATCCGTTATCACTTGACGATTTAATACAAGTAATTTCGATCGGACTAAAAACCTCCAACAGCAACTTGCAAACAATCTGATCGTCGTTTTGACGATGATTAAAAGTTACAAACTCTCGGGTTGTTACAACTCCCAAATAATATTGTCATTATCATTATCAATACGAGTATATACGCACGTCTAGGTGGACCTGCATTTGATCGTTGAGCCATATTGTTAATTGCTATTTATAAAATATAATAACTATTTAATAATTGAATTATTACATTTTGAAGTATTGTTATGAATTTTAGTTTCAGTAGTAGAATAATGAAACACGCGATAAGTTTTACCTTTATCAACCACAATCTGCGTAAGCAATATTGAAAAGTTATGACAAAACACAACAATAAACTGTATGATTGTTAATAGTAGAGATATTAGTTCAATGAATTCTCATTATTAATAGTAGAGATATAGATTTTGGTTGTTATTTCATTAATGTTTAAAAAGAAACATAAGGCAAATAGAAATACATAAGATATTAAAAACAATAAGATCTATAAAAGGCTAATGAATATAAATTACCTAAAGAAAAAGAATTGATATTGATTTGAAAATTTAAAAATTGCAAAGAACTTCCTTTGTGGAATAAAAATCAGAATCATACAAAAAGAAGAAAAAAACACTCTAAGCAATAATTTTGGAAACATAAAAATAAACTGCATGATTGAAAAAAAGGGTTGAAATGGTAGTTTGGCAAATATGTCGAATTCCTATTCAATAGAGCATAGAACCCATACTCGCTCTTTTATTCTTACTCATAGCATAGTTTGTTGTATTTGGTAAAATATTCAAAATTCCAATGTAATGAAATAGATATGTACATAAGAAGGTGAGGTACTGTGGATGCAAATATGGAAACAGTGTTTAATAAGAAACAAAATTTATGGATATTACCACTTGCAGATGAAAAGAATTGCAGTGTTTTGGTCTTGATATGCATTCGCAGACTCCATTATGTAGTAATAGGAAGGAAACAAAGGTCAGTTAACAATTTCATCGAAACTATTTAATATGATTCGGAAATTGACGGAATGTGTAGAGTGACAAAAGTGTAAATAGAACAAATTATGATGCAAAAGGTAATAATAATAAGACATGGACATTAATACTTATTAATCTCCAATTGAATACTCAAATATAAAGCTGTGGGGATCGAAGTTCGGTACTTTTAGCCAGCAGCTCAATTGAATTTGAAATTTAGGGTCAAACTTGGTCGTTGCATCATCACGTTTCCCATTATTTACTTTTTCACAACTTGTAGAAAATTTTCTAAATAATGAGGACGATAGTTCAGCTCCTCTGCTGCATCCAACTTTAGTGAAGTCGAACATACATAGTCATCAATGATTCTTTCTTCCTGACTGAACTTCTATTCTGCAAATTAAAGAGAAAATAGAAGTTTAGTTGAATTGTATGATGAAATTAATAAGGATGAAAAGGAGTTAGGATTATAACAAAACATGTTTCATATTTATACAACCGTTTCATTTTATTAGCTCTCTTTGCTGAATAATCGGTATGTTGCAACAGTATACTACAGAAAAAAATAAATAGCAGAACTAACTACTACTTCCAATCCCATTTACCCAAACACTTAATCTGCCTAAAAAAGTAAACTAAGAGAAAACTAAAACAAAATATAAAAATTGACTTCTACTTGCATTCCTTCAATTTAAACATAAAAAATAGAATAAGGGTAGATGCAAAGATGGAATCAAACATCTGTGTAATGGTAATATGAATTATTAAATGTGGACGTGGTAGATGAAGAGAAAAATAAGTATAGAGGAAGAGAAAGTTACCTTCACTTGAAGCAATATGAGTCAGCGTGCTGGATAGATGATTTATTTTTAAACCGAAGATGATGGATAGTCGGAGCAACTACTTAGACATGTAGGACCATTGATCATAGAGCAGGGAGTTCGTGGAGGAGTTTAGATGAGCAGTGGATAAAAATTTAGTGCTGTGACATAAAGGAACATATGAAAAAGATAAGTACAAAAGTTGAAAGAAAGATTTGAAAAACCAACTATATGATACTCAATGTCTAACTAAAATTATTATTAAAGTAATCCTACATTTTGAGCATATGGAAAATGTGATAAAAAGTTTAAACAAACATATATAGAGTATGATTTATGCACCAGATAAATATATTGCTCGGACCTAAAGAAAATATTGTACACATGCTACCACTACTTGAATTCTAGAGAAAAGTAAAATCAAGACTGGAAAAGGTAAGGTACAGAGCAGTCCATCGCTCATACCTTCTACCTTATACTCTGATTAAAGCATAACACATCCCTGTCCAGCAAATCATGAAATTCAATCTTGTAAATATCAATATCTTTCCAAATATTTATTATTTTCATTAACAATAGTGAATAAAAAAAACCAAAATCTATTAAATAATAAAGCATGTTTTCATCTTGTTCCAGGTTTGTCAAGTTTTACAATTTCTATCATGTTTTTGTGTCCAATCCTGCTTTTGGCTTTTGAGGTTTTGAAACATGGATCTTTCATCTTAAAACATATAAACAATAAAAATATAATCTATATGGTATAAGGTATTTTATCATTGGGAACTAAGAAAATAAGTGGGTTTCAAAAAATAATATCCAAAAAGATTCCTGCTGATTTTTTGATGACCAACTTTCCATAAATTGAGGATGTTTGTGCATGACTCTACTGAATCAAAGATATCAAAATCAAATGCTCATCTTTATCAATTAGTTTGAACATAGAATAAGATCAATATAAGCTTGAAAATGATGGATAACTTTTGTAAATGTGAAAACTAAGCATTTGTGTACACACCACAAAATATGTTGCAATTACCTGGTAACATCGGTTTGCCCACTTGACTATTCAGTGCTAAGTGCAAACACAATATTTGTTTGGCAATACATTGCCAAGTGAAAAATAGCACTGTGTGCATTGAAGTTGATAAAGTAGCAGTCAAAATTTGGTAGTATATAGGATTATAGAGAATATCTCCTCCTAGTGGGCTAGAATTGGCAAATCATATGATATCGACCATATTTTGATAAACTGTTAACACGGATATGAATCGCCTTAGAAAAAGATGCAAGTCAATGCAATATTTTCTACTGGTGGTACAACCAAAATCACAATCAAAAGAAGATATTACAACTTTAATTAACAGAAAATTAGCATGTTTGCCCTTGCTAAATCCTAAAAAAGTCATAGTTTTCCATACTAAGCTACCTTCTATAAGTAATTACGTATATCACTTTTAAAGATCAAGGAACCATCAAATATCAACAACCAAGAAAAGTCAATAGAAATATTGAAATTAAGATATTTTAAAACGAATTTTACTTGAAGATAAAGGAAGTGCTGAATTGCAAGCAATTTAAAGTAGCCATTGGATCTAATTGCATGCAGTTTAAAGTATGACTCCAAGTTTGTCACTCCAGGTCCAGAAAAAGCAAAAGGCGACAACACGCTTGAGGAGTTATGCCCATCCAACCACCTTTCATGGATCAAATTCCCTACTCTTATAAAACTGCCATGTCATCAACATCATCATCGACAGGCAAAGCCTTGCTAATCCTACCTCTCTTATAAAACCCCATGGCGAACCCATCCATCATCATCGTCATCACTGCCGATACCATGGCCACAAACCCCGCAAATGGAAATTTACCAAAAACCCCTTCGCTTAGACACGGCGAAGTAAGCCTCTCAAAAATGTTCGACAAAATTTGTATCATCGCAGTGGCCAGTATAACCCCTACGGCGAACGCCTTTATGATTACGATTGGGTTTCCGTCCAGATTCAGAGTTGGGATCCTCTTACCGATGATGGAGCGGCTACTCTAACAGCTACGGTTGTGAGGATCATGGCTATGGCCGCTAGTTTGAGAATATGATCCATTAAGTACTAGTATATACTCGTATATATAGGGAAACCCCCTTTTGGAATTGGATCAGATGAAGGTGAGGAATTGAATTAGGGTTTTGAGGAATTGAGTTTAGAAATGTAGATGATTTTGGGGAGAAACAATTAGGTTTTGTGAATTGAAAATGGAAATGGGAGTTACGCATGCGGATGTTTGGGAAATTCATGGGCATTTTGGGTATTCCAAAAAGACGCGGTTGAAGTTAGTTCGTGGAATTTACATTATTAGTAGTAAAGATTATATAAATTCAATCTAGTATAAAGCAAAGATAGTTGCCTAAGAGTTGTACCTTCTAAAATTCTATTAAAACTAAAATTGGGTAAATAGTGTGTATTGTTTTGTAACTTTAACAAATGCATCTTTACTATAGGAAAATATTAAAGTGGGAACTCATAACCTGTTCTTAATAACTAATTTACTTTCCTTTAACAAATTTAGCAAAAGGATAAAATATATGAAAAAAATTATTCGTAGATAATTGTCTTCAACAAAAATAATCGAAATATTAGGGTAATATTTTTTATGCTTTTAAAGGCAATATCATATTTCACATATCTATTTAAGCTTGAAGGACAATGTTATATATTATATGTATTATACAACATGATTATAGTTTTCATTCTACATGTATAAAAGCCAGTAGATTATAAGTACTATATTGTGTTGATGTTTTAATGTAATATTAAAAGCATCCGTACTGACGTTGGATTGATACTTGAGAAAAAAAAGCCAAGTCTAATGTCCGATTAGATCTCCAATGAAACCTCATAGTCAATATTAAAACTCATGATATTTTGTCATAGGTTGATTGCATAAAAGAAACAAGCTGAAAGTAAAAAATTATCGATCTAAGAGACTACTTCAAATTTAAAATATGTTTGAATATAAAGTTTGGTAATAAGAGACATCAGTATATTCAAAGAATGGAGGTATACCTGATTTTTCCACTTAATTGATTGTTGTAAAGATTTTTCCAAAAATAATAAAGGTATTGATGTACATTATTGGAATGCAATTTTCGCCTTTGTTTTTCTTGGAAGGTAAATTTTATCTTTGAATAAATGATGGTTTCTATACGTTTATGTTTACAATAGAACGAGTTAACTTTAGCTATTTTTTGCATTCTATAAAATCATTATTTTGTTACAAACCACTCCTACTTCCATTTTAGTATTTGTTGCTTCGTTACATATGTAGGTGTTTATTTTAGAAAATACTTTGTTCTACATTGTCATATAACCATTATAATAATTTATCCATATACCAATAATAATAAATTTCAATAGTCGTACCCTTGAATGGATTTCCTCGGACCTTTTGATCTAATTGTTATCATCAATAAAATATTATTTGAAGTATTTATATGTGTATCTACATGTATTTTGTGCTATATTGACATTAGTTTACTTTGAATTATACTCATTGCTACATTATTCAGTTTTACACTAACATAAATATTTGAATAAATAGAAAAGCTATTTGTTTGTTTCAAAATTTTGACTGCATAATATGTATTATTATAATTTACACGACATATTACACTATAATGTATCAAAAAAAAATTTCAAAGTTTTCTATGAAGTTTTACTAATTTAGCTAGTACCGCGAGATGTAAAAAATGTAATAATGCAAATGGTAGAATGTTGTTTATTTAAGCCAAATTTGAAACACTCTTTCACTTTGAGTACAGTTTCTCTATTTCAAACTTAGAACACTATTAGCGTAGCAAACTATGTGCATATTTAAATTATATATTAAACATATAATAAATTCATATTCAACTTAAATCACTTACATTTGAAAATTAATATATTTGCTTACTAATGCAGTGCTTACCATGTTATAAATAATAGATAATGTTCTTTTATCTTTGTACATAGTCATTTAATTTTCTTCGAAAATGTGAAAACATACTTTGTATGCTTAGAGACTATTAAAGCAGATTTACCAACGAAAGTTTATCAATAAGTGTTAGAATTTGATATAGAGAAAAGGGTAAGCGAGATTAAATGGTCGAACGGAAACAGACTACATTGTATTAACTTAATTGAACGAATACAAAAGATAAGCTTTAAATAAGAATAAAATATCATACTACTTTCTAAACTCAAGCCACTAAGATAGCCACAAAATTACTTATAACACACAAATAGGATACATGTATTGACTTATTACACACAACACTATATCTAACTTTAACATCGTCATTTAAACTGAATATATGTCGAATATTGTTTACAACTCATAAATGCTAACTTACAATGAACTGCGGTTCTCAAATTCTTCATCATCTTGCATATAAGAACTTCGTCACAACTTTCATCTCTACATGGTTGGACATGCTCAACTGTTTCATGTTGATTGATTCTTCACTCATTAATCATCAACAAACATTATTGGTTTCTTTTAAAGGACTCACGAACCTCTGCTCATGATCATCCCTTGATACTGCTGTATCTGTCATCTTTCCAATAAGCTAGAGCTGCAGCTCTTTCTTATTGGCTTGTTGGATGACACAAAACCAAGTCTGCTTCACTCACAAACCCACCTACTTCACTTGTAGCATATACCTATTTTCTAATAGGCATTTCATCAAACATTTCTCGAGCATTCTCCATATTGTCCAACCTTACCACCAACGTTCTGCGGAACGCCTTCTTCATGCTAACATCAACATCACCATCAAGATAGAATTCCCACACTATAGACATATTCTCCGCACATCTTCTCATTGAAAAAAACGATCTTCTCCAACAGTAGTTCCCTGTAACAGAGAAAACCCAACCGTTACAATTCCAAACTACAAGTATCTCCAGCCCTTACACATACGCTCTCACATTCATACAATAAAGAAAAATATATAAATTCACTATCAGATAAATTATACGATGAATCCCATGTGCGTAGCACGGGTTCGCACTTGTATATGGAGATGGCTGGTTATATGTTACTAACGTGTCAGAAATTTGAAATATGGTGTAACTGCAGTTAGTTGTAGTAGGTTTTTACTAAAAAATATGACAGTCCGTGGGTGGTCTTTATATTTTTAAAGATAATACTTAATTCCATTTCACTAACCCAATTTCATAGTCAGAATTTTATATTTTTACACATTCCTCTATACACACTTATACCAGTATTTGTTCACTAATACTAAACAATGTTTAGGTCCTTTTTTGGGAATTAACTAGAGAACCAAAGCTTCACTTATAAACAATTTTCAGGTTTTAATTTAACTAAATATTTGAAGATTGATTAAAACCTTGAATGACATATTATTATGTTTGAAATTTTGTAGGCATATATGAGTCAAAGCAACAGCTACGGTTGGTAATGTTAGTACAGGTCAACGTACATGTTGTTTCGTTTGCAACCTTCAAGCATGTTGATAATAGAATCTTCCATAAATAAGTTACTGTGGTAATATACCATAGCATACAAAATTACTACTTTAAAGATCATATTTAACAAAAAGTATAAGTTAAATCATAAATGAGTTACATGCTGATACCATTGAACATTATCTTATTAATTTTGTCCCAACAAATCATGCACCTTACACTTTTTTTAGAACAAAACAGCAATGCAACATTTACATGGGTGGATCTAGTCTTGTATGAAGTGTGTGGAGTTCCTGACAATTATACTCGCCCTTCCAATCTTTAATTCGTTCACATGATACGTGGGCTCTCCTTTAAAAATTAAACATTTATTGCATAAGTCAAAGGTGAAAAAAATTTAGAAGAGAGATTCTCCTCTTACGTCCATGTATTAATATAACGACTTTACCTGTCACGTAACAACAACTCAATTTCTTGAAATTTGATCCACAAACTCTCTATTTGCCTTTATTTTATAAGATGTAACACTGTTAAGTAAGTAGAGAAAAAGTAAGCTTGTACATATTACATCAAGCAATATGAACACACTCTTCCAACTTCAACAATTTTCCCGAATTCATAGTTGCTTTATATACACAAATGACCGCACCTCTAAGGCTAGGTACTAACACAAATGACTGTTCTTCGCTGTTCTTCGCAAGTCTACTTGCATATCACAAATCCAACATCAATGGTTGCACATCGCAAGTCTAACATCGATGATTGCACATCCCAAGTCTACCTGCAGGTCCCGCACTTCGCAAGTTTAACATCAATGACCGCTCATCGCCATTCATAACTAAAGCATGCACATCGCCAGCTAACACAAATGATGCACATCGCAAGTCTGACACAATTGACTGCACATCGCAAGTCTAGAACCAATGCTTATCACTAATGACTGCTCTTCGCAAGTCAACACAAATGACATGCACTTCACATGTCGTCACAAAAGTGTCAAATACCTTCTAATAGTAATCATTCGAGTAACGCCTGTACGTCCGATAATCACTCGGGTTTACTTGAATGTTTACTACAAGTCAGTAAGCTCCATTTACTCAAATATTCTATAAAACAAGTCATACAATTAATCGATAAGGTGATCCCGAATGTTCCATAACTACTTGTGATTACCAAATCGTTTAATCATATTCCTTATTCCATAGAAGCAAGAATTTGCAACCAAACATCATCTCAAAAAATTAATTTGCATAACATGAAAGTCACAAGTATTCATCCATGACTCATCTTTTAATTCTACTTAATTCAAATTTCTTCATTTGAAATGTCTAATTAGAAACTATCTTTTAATAAGAAGTTACATCTAATAATCAAACCAAAAGAATTCTCCATATGTTGGAAAACCTGAACTATATCCCCTTAAGGATCTGTTGGTCTCACAAAACACCGAAAGATAATATAACTCCAAAATGTTAAATACTTCCTAATAGCAATCACAAAATTTAACCAAGGCATCTCATACTACTCGGTGAAATTTGAGCATTCACTGATGGGCCAGTAAATACCACTGAAACAATTTACTCGATGAGTTGTACGGTATTTGATGAAGCATTACTCAAGAGCATCTAAACCAATCGGTAATATTACATCGATTATTAGTACTCCCCATATTATAGGACTAACGCTCTCAAAATGTATATCTCAAAAATATTATAATTTAAATCTCCAAACTTCCTTTCAAAAATTTAAATGATTTGATTTTGGATAAATCTCTTCTTCGAAATAATTTACTTACTCTAAGTTCTTCAAATAATTTATTAACTTCTTATAGTATTTATATATCGATTCAAATAAAAATTTTACTCTTTTTAAATTCCAAATCATTAATTACAAAAATTCAAACTTCCTTGCAAATAATTTCTTACTTTAAAATTCCAAAATGAATTTACACAATTTCTTTCATCTTCTGTTTTAACTTCTTTTAAATTCGAACTCAAAACTATCATTCATGCAAATAATAAAATGATATACACAACAAAGCACAATCATCACGAACAATTTCACATATCTCAAAATAATATAATGACGTTGTCTTGTCATTCATATATAACAAATCGGTTTGACAGATGGCTGCGATGTTGATCATAAATTCAACATTGCCTCGCCATTGATCTTTGCTATTGCTAATACTCGATGGCTGCAACCATCGCCAAAACTAATACATACAAAACATCTTTTAAAATTTTCAATAAAATTTTCTAAACTATGAAAATTTATTAAACATATATTTCATGAAAATAAATTTCTCTTCTTGATATACTCTTCCAAAATGTTTTTCCTTTCAAAAGAATATTTAACTCAATTAAAATCTTATCTTCTTTTTCAAATATCATTTATAGCTTTTGTAAAACATTTATAAAATATTAAAACTCAAAACACTGTGTATGACTGTCTCGTCGAAGTGTTCATGAATCCCCATTGATAACGTTGATCATGTTGGAACTGAATCAGCCCGCAGCGGAAATCATGGGTGAATTTCAAAATTTTTACCGTATTGGATCTTTATTGGGCCTATGAAGTCTAACTGAATTAGAACATTTCTAAATTTCATTTAAATAAAATCATTTATTTTATTTAAATTCTAATATATTAAGATATAAAATTAATTTTATTTGATTTAGTTTATACATAAATATATCATATACATATATGTGTGAGTGCATGTGTAACATAATAATCCGTGAAAGGTATAATATGCCCATATGTAGATGTTGGGATTTACATCGCAATAGACATATTAACTCATTTTTTATGTCATATATGTTGTCCAAATTTGTGCATGTATATGTGTTACAAAATACACACACACATGTATGTACAAATATATTATATATAATATATGAACATAAAACATTTATGTATAGATAAATATATATATAGAAAGAGAGAGAACAATTATTAAAAATTATTTATAAATTAACCTAGTTTTGCAAACATAATAATTTTAGTATTTTAATTTGTATATATTATGAATAAAATAATGTTTTCATCCATAAATAATTAACATAAAATAACCTATTGATGAAAATTCAAATTTTATAATTTTTGAAAATCTAGGATCATAAAATAGAGCTTAGAAAAAATCTGAAGATTTTTCAAAGTTGAAATATTATTTTTAAAAATAAATACATTGATTTCGGAAATAATTATTTAATATAAAATAATATATTATTAGAAATTATAAAATAAAAAATTTAGAAATTCTAGGACCATGAATAAAAGATTACAAAAAATTTTGAAGAAATTTTCAATTAAATTATTATTTTTAATAAATCATAAACAGTTTTTTCGAAATAATATTAATTAATAATAATAATAAAATTTATTGAAAAAATCATAAATTTTTTCTATACGTTTCTGGAATGAGAAAATATTTAAAAAATATAAAATTGAATTTTTAATGTAATAATTATTTTATATATAATAAACAATTCAAAATTCAATAAATGTTAATTTAAAAATATGAATTTATGTATGATAATTAATTTTATAATTTTTAAATTCATATTATATATAAATAAGTGTACTAATTTTTTTAAATCATATATATTTCTTATATATGCATATATGCTATTATGAGGGAGAAATATACACTAATATATATATATATATATATATATATATGAATTTATTAATAAATATATATCAAACAATTATTAATGACAAAATTTGGTTTTGTACAGTAAACAACATTTGTCTATACATAAATCAAATAGTATAATAAACAAATTATGCACATAACCAAACTGATTTGTGACAACTACATCTACTTACAAAATCTCACATAACTAAACATATAGAAGCAATATATTTTAATAGATAAGAAATTTTTCATTATAGGATCATAAAATATAATTTAATTACTGTAATATGAATTAAAATTACCAATTTAATGATGCCTTTGAATCCACGTTGAAGCAACGACTTCCCTTCCTTTTACTGTTCTTGATTCATTAGATTGCAAGTCTGGAATCCCCGACCTCTAACTATCGAATAATATTATTTTAATTTGAAATATATTTGAGAATTTTGGAGTGGATTGAGAGTTATGTTTTAACTAGCAATGTAGAAGGTAATGGCGGCCAAAAAAAGGGTTCATAATTATTTTAGATACACACACACATAAATATATATATATATATATATATATAGGGTTGTATTAGAAAGAAACGGGGAAAACCTTTTTATCCATTCTCACTTTCTCTCAACCCATTATCTCCAAGCCAATTTCCTATGTTTTAGCCACCCTTAGACCTTCCCAAAACCGAAATTTTGCAGCCCTAATGATGGGCCTTAAACCCATCTAAGCCCAAGCCAAAATACTATACAATTAAATATAATTTAATCGCTTGTCGATATTGTATATCAATCGATATATTTACAATTGTTATAAATATATATAACATTATTTATTTCTCAAATCATATTCAAATTTTATAATTAATATTTCATAACTATTAATTAATTTATAACAATTATAAATTAATTAAATCGTTCGGTCTTAAGGGAATTCATCATTTCGGCTGTGTAAGTACTCTTGGGTGTAAATTTGGTTAGCGATTAACATCGAACTATTCTAAAGTTAACACTCACACGTCACTTAGCAAGTGGTGTGACATTATGGCCAAATTTATCGCTTACTCATTTTCGGTAAAATCCAATTTTAGTTTAATAAGCGTTATCCGGTTGTGACATTTTTTTACACCAATTCTCTTCGTCAAAACTATATCACTTTGGACTTATGGAATTTGGTAATGGTCAAAATTCCAACCTCATCCACATTCAACTTTATAGTCCAAATACAAATTCCTTGGTTCAATAATAACAATTATTATTAACCAAAATGCTCTGGCCAAAGACTTTGACTTTGAGTTGACTTGAGTTGACCGTGATAAAAACCGCATATAACTAAGGAGACGAATCCTCTCTTGAATAGTGCTTCACTTCCAATACTCCCACTCGACCCAACTATAGGCACTCGATGGATGCCATGCCATGATTTGGCTATAATCAAAGCGGAGCTTTCATATTGAAGATGCACAGTATTCTCAAGTCGAGAGAACTGTGTAACTCAGCCACATCGATATTTTCTGTTTGACCTTAGTTATATTAACCAACAGAAAACTATCGAGTGAGTCGTTTCATAGTTATCCAATAACTATTAGTACGCAACTCTAGGTGCCCCAGCAGTCATGAGTAATACACTGCCTAACATTTGGAGAGCATTACGTACTACAGTCTCGATGCATCTTGACTAGGAACATTTAAAATGCAATATTTGTTTCGTTGTGATAAATAACTCACGGTTACAACACTTTGTAACTACTATCACAAAATATACCATTTATGGATTTTTCTATTACATATACTTTTAATTAAGTTAATTAATTAATATAATCACATTATATCAAGTATATAATATGAAGAAAATACCTTTTATTTCAAACAAGATTGGTCAACGAGTTAGATATATGTAACAAATTACATAATTGCCCATAGAGCATACCCCTAACTCTATCAATCTCCTACTTGCACTTGTGGTCAATTATGGAATCTAATTCCCACTTCTCCAATCAGTTTTCTCAAAACCAATTAGGTTAGTCCCTTAGTGAATAGGTATGCTATTATGTTTTAATTATCTACTTTGTCGATTAACTCTCTCTGATACTGATAAACTGCCTTTATCATGTGGAACAATTCGAAGTATGTCTTTCGACTTCTAGTGAGCTTTAAGTTCTATCATGACCAATTTCATAACATTGTTATCTTATAATAATATTATGGGATTCTCAACATTTGGAATCACCTTTGGCTCAACTATAAATTTGTGCATTCATATCTATATACATTGATTTATTGTAGCGCTATTCAAGTTAATGTTCTCAACATTTCGTTGAATCGACCACAATCACCTTTATTTTGAAACATTTTCAAATGGCATGCTATACTCAATATCACTTATAAAAGTTTGTGTCCGAACGTTCCATCATATCGAGTTCGTTGTTTCTATAAACAATTCTCTAGTA
The DNA here is from genome assembly GCA_030737815.1 of Allium fistulosum. Lineage (NCBI taxonomy): Eukaryota > Viridiplantae > Streptophyta > Magnoliopsida > Asparagales > Amaryllidaceae > Allium > Allium fistulosum. Next base: position 448,970,643 of record CM060906.1, on the reverse strand, counting down.
TTTCATAAATACGCGAGAACACCTCAAACAACCATTTAGTGATATCAATTTGGATTTTATATTTGCTCCATGTATCAAATACATAAACAAAACACAATATCATACACAACATAATCTGTATGATAATTCCTATTGCTAATGCATAAGGAATCCAACTTACATGTTCTCTTTTTAATAGGGTGCTCTTGTATATCGTTTTGGGACAATTCCTATATCTTTTATACTCACCATAAAAACATCATTTACAATCCAAAATCGAGTATTAAAACAACTAAAGTTGATTTTAATACAAGCATATTGTTAAAATCAACAACATGTTGTTTACTTATAGTTTAGAAATATCAATGTACCTTTTAACGTTCTTTCTTATGAACACACGCTTCCTCTGCACTTTGATTGAAAATCAAACTATTTGATATTTCTATCAAAATACTTATTCAATCTTGATGTTTATAAAATGATACATTCGTATCATTTCTTGGATCATATTCAAAGACTCACAAACCCAATATCGCTCCCACCGACTTCGAGGCATTTTTGGTTAATATGTGTAAACGGCTTACTCTAAATCATTATTTAGAATTTTCTGTTTCAATACATAAGTACCAAACACTAAGTCTTATCGACCGGTAATTTTATAGGTAAATCTGAATTAACTTGAGAATGTTGAATATCGAATCTGTTATGCTAATTTCAACAATTGAAATTTGCGATATTATTCTTATCAACATTGCTTATTTTATTCCAACCACATTAGTCTTTCCAATAAAGACACAATCTTGGTCGATGTATCGCATATCTTTGGTTACGACCACCAAAATCATATTTTGATAGCGTACTTGGAATTCTTTAAGATCTGTGCATCATACCATATAGAGTCACCAATCTTAATGGTTTAATTGAACAACCGAGGGTAATGTATATTTTCGACATTAATAAGAAACTCATAGTTTCTCTTCGATGTACGAGAATACTTATTATCCATTCTAATGCTATGTGTTCATTTAGGTTAGTTAATTTCACTTCATCTCATATAATTAGTTCTATCTATGGATCAGATCCAATTCCATTTAACTACCAAAAATTTCTCAAAGAAATTCCATCACAATGAAGTTGATATATCTTGAAACAACAATTGTTTCTTAGTGCAAATAGAATAGGGATTCATAAATGCTTTATGAACCTTTTTATTTATAAAACTGATTTTAGTTTACAAAAATTATGTTCAAAACATAAATATGTCATTTGATGACAGACCTTTCCAAAAAACTTTTGGAGATTCATACAAGATCCCTCATGAACAATTATTACGTGCAACCTTTCGACTCACACAACCTGCCAACTCCATGGCCTAGGATATGTTGGGATTTCTTACAAACCCTTATCTTGTATGATTTTGTAAACTGTTGTTTAGATGAAATAATATCAACCTTGCGTACTACTCTTAAGTACATTACCTTATAGAAAGAAACTAACTCAACTTCACTCATAATTAATCGTAAATTGTCCAACAATGTCCGATGACTCCTTATCGATGCATCATTATGTATCACATGGAGGAGTTACTTTTGAGATTGAATCTATATTCATTTTTAGGTATATTTGGAACTCTTTCGAATATACTCACTTATTCGACCAAATCAAATCATTTTATTCTATTGCATGTTATTTTATTTACTTTTCTTTTATATTCTGTGGTTTTGTCATAAAATTACTACATGTGTATACAATACATACGTACATGTTGGTAATAAATCATCGATGTATATAACAAAGTATGTGGAACCCTTTTGGTATTAATAGACTTGTGATTGCATACATCAATATGTATTAATTCAAAGAGTTCATCAACTCTTATGATGCTCCCATTGAATGGGTGCATGGCCATTAATTGTTTGAGATATAATTAACCAGTATCATATGATTCATAATCATATAGCAAAATTATTTCTCAAAACTGCGGCTTAGTCTATAATTCCAAACAACTGTAAATAATATTAGACACATATGTATTTTTTTGTTGCATCACTTTTACTATGAAAACAAATTCCATAATATAGTTCTATTTCATAATACTCATATTGAAATATAGTTATATCTATTTTTCAGTCAATACCAAAAATAAACATTATTTCACAAATAATGTTTGGTACATTTTACGAAAACAATTTTCGTAATTTGATGCAATCATTAGGTGCTATATAGCATGCTCCCACTATTTCCGCCATTACTATAATAGCGTACTAAATTTAGAGGTTCACCATTCACTTAATATTGTTAATATTGTTTACTTATTTCATATGCTGCAACTAGTTTATAGTGGAGAGTTTTTTGATCAAATATCTTGAACTCAAAGAAATAAATGTTATAGAAAACAATTTTCTATATGAAAATACATTTCGGAATAAAAATCATATTTCATATTCCAATATTAAGTATCGATTAGTATTACAATTCTTGTTTCCAATGTTTCTCTATGAAGCAAAAGTGACTATTCATTCTCTTCATTCCAACTTTACCTTAAATTACATCTATTCTTATACATTCGTTTTTCTTTCAAATGGTCAAACAATTCAAAAGAAAACCTTACTACAACATCACAACAAACCTTTTACAAAAGCGCATTCGATTATTTTTAACATTTAAGACATCAAATATGTTGCACTTTATGTAAACCGATCAAGATGACATTTCAACGATCGAGTTCTTAAATGTATCTCGTAGTTTATGGTCTTGTGTTACATTAACACAATATGATCCTTTTGAAATCATTCAAGTTGAATACTTGATCTTAAATTACTGTTTATTGGCTTACTTCGAATGAACTAACTTCATCGTAATATTGTACCCCACAAACTATGACTGTTCACCATATAACATTTATGTGTGAAAGTACATGGATCAAATATCCATAGTCTTGAATTGCATTTAGAGTTCAAAAACTCATGAAATGCAATACACGATCTAAACCAAATAAACATATAAGCGACCAACTTACAAATGTATTAAGTAGTTGAAATTAGGCACTTGCATGGGTATAGAAACATTATATAACATGCAATTAGAATTATTAGTAAGTATATATTATATTTCTATTTGTCAACTTTTAATTCGGTTTGTGTATATATGTTAATTGACAAACGTTTTATTAATCATATTAAATGCACAAATTTATCATTGTAGATAATTATAACATTATATAGCATATTTTCTTATAATATTAGAAAGGTTAAATGTTACCATTTCATTTTTCTAATAAGGCTCCCGCGAGTCTTTTATGTTTCTCCAAACCCTAAGATGAAACATAGAAGTCTTACAACTTCACTAGTGGGTGTTAGGACTCGTTTGTTTTGGTATTCTGACCTTGAGTTTGCTCAACAAATCATAGCCCCACAAACGATGGATAACTCCTTATCAGTTGTATCACATACAACTCCTAACCTATTTTTCTTTGTTCTAATCTCATTTTGACCTTGAGTTTGATCAACAAATAGAAAGAGATTATTTACTCATACCTACCATATCGTGATGGCTTAAGTATAGTATATGTACCTTGAGTTTGCTCAACAAATACATATAGTTATCTTACCTCATCTGTTCAATATATTAATAATATTACGCATAACATCCCTAGTTTGAGTTTGCTCAACAACTAAGGAGTATGTAAGTAATTAATTAATACATATACATATATATATATATATATATGGTAGAGGACGACATTATATTGAAGATTCATAATCTTCAATATATATTGAGTGATATCGACTTATAGAATAATATATTTCTTATGAAATACCCTAGCGATTCAAGTGTTAGACATTATTCTAGACATATATATGATAGTCTTACGTATATCATATATATGATAGTTTATACATTTAGTTTATACACATATCATATATATGATAGTCTTACGTATAATATATCATTAAATAAATCTTATCTAATTAATTTTAATCAATTAACTCTTTAATTAATTTTAAATTAGTATTTCAATATAACTTTTATATTGGACATATCTACTATAACATTTATAGTGTATACTATAACCTTTATAGTGTAACATACATATATCATATATATGTGTATTTTATTTAATTAATTAACCTTTAATTAATTTATTCAATTAAATTTTTTTATTAAATTTTATTAATTTCAAAATTTATCTTGTATACATACATGTATACTTATTTTATCTTAAACATTTTAAAATAACATAACATATATCAACATATATAATACATGCATATATGCATTAATAAATTAACATATTTAATTAATTTATTTTATTAATCTTATTAATAAATTTAGAATTTGAAACTATTATATAAATATTTTCAAACATTTTGAAAATATCATTATCCTTTCAAACATTTTGAAAACTTATGTAGTATTATATTTTTTTATAATAAACATGTTTTATTTTAATTTTAACCATTAAATTTAAAATCTTTAACGTTAATTTTTAAAATGATTTTGAAAATTAGCCCAAGGCCCAAATTAAGTTGAGCCTTTTCTATTAGGGGCAACCTCAGGGCTCACTTCACCTTTCGGGCCAGGCCGGTAACTAGGTAGGACAGCGTACTTGATTACCCAATTCCAATCCTATACATTACCTTTCTAGACATCATACTAAGTGGGCAAGCTTAATTAGTTAGCCCTAATATGACTAATTTGGACCGCATAGGCTATTGGGCTTCGATACCATTGTTGAAACTGGACTAGCCCGCAGCGGAAGTTATGGATGAATTTTACCCTATTGGATCTTTTATTGGGCCTATGAAGTCTAACCGAATTAGAACATTTCTAAATTTCATTTAAATAAAATAAATTATTTTATTTAAATTCAAATATATTAAGATATGAAATTAATTTTATTTGATTTAGTTTATACATTAATGTATCATATACATATATGTGTGAGTGCATGTGTAACATAATAATCCGTGGAAGGTATAATATGCTCATATATAGATGTTGGGATTTACATTACAACAGACATATTAGCTCATTTTATATGTCATGTATGTTGTCCAAATATGTGCGTGTATATGTGTTGGAAAACACACACACACATGTATGTATAAATATATTATATATAACATATGAACATAAAACATTTATATATATATATATAGAAAGAGAGAAAACAATTAAAAAAATTATTTATAATTCAAAATTAATTTAGTTTTGCAAACATAATAATTTTAGTATTTTAATTTGTATATATTATGAATAAAATAATGTTTTCATACATAAATAATTAATATAAAATAATATATTAAAGAAAATTCAAATTTTACAATTTTAGAAAATCTTTGATCATAAAATAGAGCTTAGAAAAAATCTGGAGATTTTTCAAAGTTGAAATATTATTTTTTAAAACAAATACATTGGTTTTGAAAATAATTATTTAAGATAAAATAATGTATTATTAAAAATTTAAAAAATTCTAGGATCATGAATGAAAAGTTAAAAAAAAATTTGTAGAATTTTTCAATTAAATTATTATTTTTAATAAATCATAAAAAGTTTTTCCAAAATAATATTAATTATTAAAAATAATAAACTTTATTGAAAAATTCCTAAATTTTTTATATATGTTTCTGAAATGATATAATATTTTTAAAAAATATATAATTTAATTTTTAATGTAATACGTATTTTATATATAAACAATTCAAAACTTCAATAAATGTTAATTTAAAAATATGAATATATGTATGATAATTAATTTTCGAATTTGTAAATTTATATTATATATAAATAAGTGTACTAAAATTGTATATATGTCTTATATATGCTTATATGCTATTATGAGAGAGAAATATACACTAACACACACACACACACACATATATATATATATGAATTTATTAATAAATATATATAAAACAATTATTAATGACAAAAATTGATTTTGTACAGTAAACAACATTTGTCTATACATAAATAAAATAGTATAATAAACAAATTATGCACATAACCAAACTGATTTGTGACAACCACATCTACTTACAAAATCTCACCTAAATAAACATATAATAGCAATATATTTAAACAGATATGAAACTGCTCATTATATGATCATAGAATATAATTTAATTACTGTAATATGAATTAAAATTACCAATTTAATGATGCCTTTGAATCCACGTTGAAGCAATGACTTCCCTTCCTTTTACTGTTCTTGATTCATCAAATTGCAAGTCCGGAATCACCGACCTCTAACTATCGAATAATATTATTTTAATTTGAAATATATTTGAGAATTTTGGAGTGGATTGAGAGCTATGTTTTAACTAGCAATGTAGAAGGTAATGGCAGCCAAAAAAGGGTTCATAATTATTCTAGAGATACATACATACATACATACATACAATACACACACACATATAGGGTTGTATTAGAGAGAAACGCGGAATACCTTTTTACCCATTCTCACGATCTCAACTCCTTATCTCCAAGCCAATTCCCTATGTTTTAGCCACCCCTAGACCTTCCCAAAACCGAAATTTTTCAGCCCTAATGGTGGGACTTAAACCCATCTAAGCCGAAGCCAAAATACTATACAATTAAATCTAATTTAATCGCTTGTCGATATTGTATATCGATCGATATATTTATAACTGTTATAAATATATATAACATTATTTATTTCTCAAATCATATTCAAATTTTATAATTAATATTTCATAAATATTAATTAATTTAATTAATTTATAACAATTATAAACTAATTAAATCGTTCGGTCTTAAGGAAATTCATCATTTCGGCCGTGTAACTCTTGGGTGTAAATTTGGACAGCGATTAACGTCGAACTATTCTAATGTTAATGTTCACACGTCACTTAGCAGGTGGTGTGACATTATGGCCAAATTTATCGCTTACTCATTTTCGGTAAAATCCAATTTTAGTTTAATAAGCGTTACCCGGTTGTGACATTTGTTTACACCAATTCTCTTCGTTAAAACTATATCATTTTGGACTTATGGAATTTGGTAATGGTCAAAATTTAAACCTCATCCACATTCAATTTTATAGTCCAAATACAAAGTCCTTGGTTCAATAATAACAATTATTATTAATCGAAATGCTCTGGCCAGAGACTTTGATTTTGAGTTGACTTGAGTTGACAGAGATACAAACCGCATATAACTGAGGCGACGAATGCTCTCTTTAATAGTGCTTTACTTCCAATACTTCCACTTGACCCAACTATAGTCACTCGATGGACGCCATGCCATGATTTCGCTATAATCAAAGCGGAGCATTCATATTGAAGATCCATAGTATTCTCAAGTCGAGAGAACTGTGTAAACCAGTCACATCAATATTTTCTATTTGACCTTAGTTATATTAACCAACAGAAAACTATCGAGTGAGTCGTTCCATAGTTATCCAATAACTATGAGTACGTAACCCCTAGGTGCCCCCCAGCAGTCATGAGTAATACACTGCCCAACATTTGGAGAGCGTTACATACTCCAGTCTCAACGGATACATCGATATAAAGTATCGATGCATCTTGACTAGGAACATTTAAAATGGTATATTTGTTTCATTGTGATAAATTACTCACGGTTACAACACTTTGTAACTACTTTCACAAAATATACCATTTATGGATTTTTCTATTAAATATACTTTTAATTAAGTTAATTAATTAATATAATCACATTATATCAAGTATATAATAGGAAGAAAATACCTTTTATTTCGAACAAGATTAGTCAACAAGTTAGATATATGTAACAAATTATATAATTGCCCCTAGGGCATACCCCTAACTCTATCAGATCGGGCATATCGATGAGAATTCTTAACACACTCAATGGGCAATTTAACACAAAACAAACTTCCAAATATTCTTTTATCAATCTATATATCTTCATATAATTGAAAATATATTAATAGGAAATTAAAACACATCCATTCATCCATGCATACATCATGCAATCGAACACAATTAAACATCTAACTATAGTGCTCAGCATAAACAGTCTATTAGCTTCCACTGTGCAACTCTGATCACTACGGGTCAGGACACCACTACAACACTGCACTTTTAAAACCATTTAAGAAAATAATTTATAAAGTAATTATAAAATTTTCACAATTACATCCTAATGATTATTTCCAATAATCATTTATACTTCTATTTTAATTAGGAAATAAATCCTAAACTCTACCCGACACACCCAAGGGACGAGACTCTAAGTCAATCTAGGCCAAGATTCGGGTTTCATATATCCTATATTGTTCTTAACCTATGCTTTGATACCAACTGTGACACCCCACCTCGAGACCCGAACTAACAAAGGGTATTACTGGGTAATACTGTCTGTTAGTGTAGAGAATATGGCTGGTTATGAGTGACCATCTGTAAACTTAGTTTGGACGAGTATCAAATACATCGAATAATGTGACTATATTTTTCATTTCTTTTCTTACAAGTGGTAATTCGACATATCTAATCCAAGCACAAAACAATAATATAATGGCCAATCTAATTCAGAACAATATATAATATAACATACAATACATAATCAGATGTCACAACAGAAATAATATACATCAATAACTTCTCAAATGAATGAGACTACAAAAGAATAACTAGACTCATCTTTATATACAAATACATCTATAACATAGACAACTCTCAAATACACACGACAACAAAAGTCCACAACATGAACAAGCATATATATATATATATAGGACTAAATGATATATCAAAATGTAAATAGAATCAAAATAGACTTCTTAAGCTAACTCACATCCAAATCCAAAAGTTCCTGTAACCTGCCAAGTCTCGGTCTGACCCGAGCATTAAAATAACACCCGGGTCAGACTATCTCTAATTGTCATAAAGGTAAGTTACTGATAATAATAAACTTACATGAATGACAACAATAAATATTCATAGGTTGTACTTCACTAACACACTTATACTTTATTTAATAATCCACAAGTTTTAACTAAGTTTTTGCTCATTTACAATATTTATCGAAGTCACGCAACCACGATAATTAGAGTATAGATAATCACATTAAAATATGCAAGCAATAGACTTGCACTTAACAAGTCGACACAATATACATGCACTTCGCAAATACAACTGGCTAGAAAATGAATATCACAAAATGGATCTAAAACCCATTCAAATGCGGCTAAACGGATTCCCCAAGATTGAGTCTGAAAACTCGACAAATAGATAAGTGTTATATCCACTTCCAACTAGTAATAATAAGAGGGTGGAATAATGTTCCATAACCACTTGACAATGCTCAAATGATTATTAAAAGCTAGTAAACTCCACTCGTGGAAATAAAAGTTCAATCAAACCCATTAGCATAAAAACAACTTTTCACAAAATTACTCAGTTCGGGTTTTCAGTTTTGAAATGCAATTTCGTCCCATTAAATCTCTGAATTTTCGAAAACTTACTACATAAAGTTATTCCTTAAAGTCTTAGCTTTCCATCAAAATAAGTTTTCATAATTTGGATTTACGGTTAAAATTTATGGCGATTTTAATCTCAGATTTCAACTCAGAAAAATACACAGACCTGAGCTATACCATCAATTTCAAACTCAATTTAGACCCCTTAAAAAGTAGTATTTCTAAAAATGATTAAAAGAGAACCTATAGTTTATTGAAAGAACTTTCTACTACAAAAATATTAAGCTATTTCGAATCATTTTACACCAAGATATCACTGTTTTGCTACAGCAATTTTCACAAATAATTTTCAACAAACAATTTATTTCCAAAAAGAATTTCTTTATAATAGCTTCACAAATCATTGCATTTAAATTGTGTTTGTCAACAAAACATAGAATAGTCTCTCGATGGAAACAAAAGTCATAAATAAGATTCGGCCGTTCAACTTCTTGTTTGCATGATTCTTTCCTTGTATGTTATGTGACTTATTGTTATCCTTTTGCTTGATGGTTTGCCTTGTTATGATGCACTACTTTGAAGTATAAGTATAATGATCAATAATAATGTCACTCTTAGGAAGGAGGCGGTCGATGGTGAATGGTAGCAAGTCAGCATTGTTGAGCCTTGAGCTTCTCATGCTCTCGCATTGTTGTGTTTCATGTTTTTGCTATAATAGAGTTTTTTCTACTTTTTGTTTGTTTGTCTGGTATTGCATTTTGTTGTTCTGTTACTTCTATGAACTCATGTTTTCTTTTCTTATTCAGTTGTTGGTTCAGCATATAGATGTGATTCAGATATATGTTTGCCTTGGGCTATTAATGTTACATTTGGTTACATTAGATGAATAGTTTGTGTTTCTAGCCAGTTCTATGATTTTGTTTTGAATATTTGTTTATGGATGGAAATAAGACTGAGATATCATGGTGGTACATGGTAAATTTTTCAATGCCATAAATAATTATCCGCTACAACATCATAACTGATTATGAATGGTTTCTGCTCATTTGGAAATTATAAAGAGGTTTCATTTTTTCAGTTCCCATTGTTGCCTAGTACTTTGCATCCAACAAAAAATTATGTTATTGACTTAACATTAGTTCAATGCAATTAATTTGTATACATTCTACTGGCTATAATATGTGTATTATGGTCTTTGACTTTTCATGGAGCCAAGCTTTCAAATTGGAAATAAAAATAAATGAGACGGAAAAAAAATCCTTTATAAGAGAGGTAGCTTTATAACCAATATTGATATAAATTTCTTGTTTTAAAACATATTAGAGATTGAGTTAGAATATTCTAAATATCGTGTTAACTTATTTTGAGTAAAAATAAGTTAGTTATGTTTAAATTATAATAAGTGTTAAATTTTATCCTTTTCATTAAAATGAAGTATTGTCTTATTTTGAATTAATAAGAAAAGAAGTCTTTTGATGTAAAAGACATTCTTGGGATTTCTAGTGTTAAAATTCAATCAATAATTTATATGAAGAGATTAGTGTATTTTAAATATTGTGTAACTTGTGATTTGATAATAAGAATATAATTGGAATGAAATGTAATAGTACTAATTTAAGGTAATTGATAACTGTTTTAAATGTAATGCCAATTAATTGAAATGATTAAAAAGTTATAATTGGTTATAGATTGTAAATTAATTTTAATAATGTGTGTATTAATTGATAATTGGATTAAAAGAGAAATTGATAATTTAAATGTTGTATTGATTTAATGAAATAGTAAGTAATAAATTGTAATTGAATAAAATTAGTGTTGTGTAAATAACTATAACATTTTTGTGTAGATAACAAACATACAAATGTGATTAAACATAGAAATGGTGACAATTGTTATTTGTTACCCATTTATTTAATCAATTGCAATTAAATGTAATTTAATGTTACTTTAATATGAGTTAAGACGATAACTGTAAAAGGTGAATGCAATAAACTGTACAGAAATGTCAATTACAATCATAAGGCAATAAATTGATTTAATAAAAAGAGTGAAACCAAGATAATTTAACTTATTGGGATTTTGAAATTTTAATTAATGTGAAATTCGACAAAAATTCAATGTAATTGAAATATTGCAACTAATATGGTAAAAGATGATAATTGTAGAATATTAGTGTAATAAGATATAAACAAATGTTAACTATGTCTAAATAGTAATAATTGATTGAATAAAAAGATTGAAATCAAATTAAATCAAATCTATTGGAATTAAATTATAATTAATTGGATTTAATTACAGTTGAAATTGAATACTGTAATTAATGCAATATTTAACACAGAATTGATATGTAAATTTGTATAAAATTATTGTAAATGGCCAAGTAATCAAAATTTATGAAAATTGTTGGTTATCAAAATTAAAACTAAAAAGTGATTTAATTAATTTAATATTGATTTATTAAATTAACGTGAAAAAAGCCATTTTGGCCACTGTCTCGGATTTCAATGAAACCAATTTCATCGGATCCATAACGGTAAATCATTGTAGGATTTTAAGTTTCGTAGCGATCAGACTTGTCGTTTGATCGTACGGGCTCGAAACACGTAGAAATCAATTTATTTTAAATCAATTTGAAATAAGCTGATTTTAAAGCTAACTTCTTTATATGATGAAATTAGGACTTGGAACCTGTTCCATTGAATTTAGAATTATCGAAAACATCTATTTTGATATATTAGATGACCTACTTTTGTTTCGGAAACGGAACGGGCTTTACGGGTCGTTATTGTCGTTTGTATCAAATTCAATATGTGTCCATTTTCTTATCGGACCTTGTCCATATAAATAGTATCGTTTCCCCAAACCCTAGAAGTATTTTCTTATTCTAGTACGTACAACTCCATCTGTCTGTTCCTCCTTCTCAAATGGCAGAAACCCAAATTTCTAGATTCAATTGCAAATCAAAATCAAATCGAAAAATTAAAACTCCTCAAACTATATCATATTATATATCGTTGGAAAGATCTTAACGAGCATAATCCACTGAAGCGATTTGTTTTTCGATTCGAATCGCCGTGTGGCCAGAAATTGGTCATTTATTTCCGACCGTTCGTATGTGGATTTGTGAATTTACGATGGATTGGCGATGAGAGTTCGATCGGGTTGTGTCGAAGTGAAGAGGGCGTCGAGGCAAGACGATCCATACGGTTCACTTAGGCCAGAGGGTGCGTGGATGGCCGTGGTTGGCCTATGAAGCTCGACGTCGACTTGAGTCTAGGAGACGACGGATGTGGCGACGTGGGGCGTGGGGGTGCGGCCTGGCTCGAGGGTCACGATGGTGTCGCCTGATCGAGGCGTAGCAGTCCCAAGAGGTGGAGGCAAGCGGTCGAAGATTGGTGAAGTAGCGGCCATTGTCTGTTCGAACGCGATGAATAGTCGTGTGATTAGGGTTGGCGATGAAGCGCGTGATGATGTGGAGAGGTATGATTTGCTTATTATTATTTTATTTAAAATTTGATTTAAGTCTTCTAATGTCCATAACTTTTGCATACGAGGTCCGATTCATGCACGGTTTGTTCCGCTGGGATCGTATCGAAATTTCGGACATTTTGGAGCTCGTTTGGACAAATTCTAAGACCGTTCAATTTTGGACTTTATTTTGGATTTCAATTCGATTTGAAATCAAAGGTGAGTGTTTTGATCCACTCACAACTTCTAAATTATCTTATATTAGTTAAATTGAATTTATGATGTGATTTGGAATTGATTGGTTGATGTTTGGTATATTTAAATTGTCATTCTAGTTAAATTTGACTTTTATTGCATTTAATCATCGTTTAATTTAATTGTCAATTAAATACCTGTTAATGATAATCAGTTATCTATTGATGTTGGTTGATTGATTTGGATGATGATTGTGATGGATGTTTGATTGTTAATATTTGATGATTGGATGTTATATATTTATATTGTTATAACACTGCAAGTTCGATCCCTATGGATTGAAATGATACATACCCGAACGATCTGATAGATTAGGGAGAAATTATTATGGGTTGAAATGATAGACTCGAGCGATTTCATGTATTTGAAATTTAATTTTAGGATTGCAGGTTGAAATGATATATACCCGTAAAATTTTAAATTGCGGATTGAAATGATAAATATCTGTATCACTTGACCATAGGGTAGAAAATTATATACGGGCACCAGATTGGTTAAATTAAAAGATTTTTAATTCTTTAAATTTTGAATTCAGTTAATTGGTATTTTGAAATAGAAATTGATTTATATAAACTGAATTATTTTCGAAAATACAAGCCTTAATGCTGAAATTGGAATTGATTTAATGAATTGTTCAAAGGATTTAAATTGGAAATTCAACATTGAAGTGTCAAATATAAATGAATTTATCGTAATTGAGTTATTGAAAAGTTTGGATATAACTTTGAAATCTATTTTAAACTAATTTAAACTATTTTAATCAATTTAAACTATTTTCAATTTATTTTAATCTATTATAATCTATTTAATCCAATTTAATCTAATTTGCCTATTTTAAAATAATTAAATTTATTTAACCTATTTTAAATCTATTTAATATCATTTAAATTTATTTAATCAATTTTAAATCTATTTAATATAATTTAAATCTATTTAATATAATTTAAATCTATTTAATATAATTTAAATCTATTAAATCTATTTTAAATCTATTTAATCGATTTTAAATCTATTTTAAATTATATTAAACTATTTTAAATTATATTACTATATTTTTAATATATTTTAAATTATATTAATCTATTTTAAATTATATTAATCTATTTAAACTATGCTAATCCATTTTAACCTATTTTAAACTATATTAATCTGTTTTAATCTATTTTAAACCATCTTAAACTATTTTTACAACTAATTTAAACTATTTTCTGAATTTCAGGTTTGTAAGTGGAAGTTTATATTTAAATCCTTGATTTTTAAGTAGAATACGAATAAATGATGTAATAACCTAAGTTGGAATTTAAATAACATATTTTGAGTAAATATTTTGATTTTAAATGAGGGTTTAACCTATTTTGAAAATATTGTTTCGAAAGTGAATATGATTCCGAAAATGATATGGTTTGAATTGAAGATGATATTTTGAAATCAATATGAAATGGTTTTGGAAATGTAAAAGAACCATCCGGTGTGTAATAAGCGTTTGGTTGTTAAAGAGACCAGGATAAGATATTGTCATACTATCTGCCAATACCGAAAACCACTTTATTAACTATGTACGTGGTGGAGATTCCAGAAATAAAGTAGGATGGTTTGGCGAACGATTCTGTATGAGGTATTTACGTGACCCTGACTCCCATGAGTCAGCTTAGATGTGACTAAAATAGGAGCTATACCGGGCCAAGTGAGGTCGCACCTCCGATCGGGCACATTTCTTCGATACCATACTATTACTTTGTGATTGATTTGGAATTAAGTAAGGTTACATGATTCAAACAAAATTAGATAGAGTTTGGAAAGAGAAGTATACGTAAAAATAGTAACATTTGCCTATATCGACAAAAGTGACTAAATGCTGATATTCGAGAAGTAAGTTTCAATGGTTAAATAAATTATTTTAATTAATTTATGAGTGTTTATATTTTTAAATAGCATTATACAAATTTATTTTTAAATTTGGTTTACATAAATAAATAGTTTAACTAAAACGTAAAAATGTGACCGTAAAACATTTTGTCGAAAATCAACGTTTTGTCGATTAAAAGTTATTGCAACGTCGTCGCACCTTTATTTTCTTATATAGGAACATATATTCATATAGTATAAGTATTAATTAATTCACTAATGAAATTTACTTTTACTAAATAGGATTAGAAAACTTCTAGAAGTCATAAGTAAAAGTAAGTACGAATTAACAAAAGTAAGAAAAAGTAAACATCAAATCACATCAAATCAAAGCCAACATAATTATGATATTCTTTACTTAATCTTTAAGTGACTAAGACATAAAGTAAGGATGTGAAAGATGATGTTAAGTATTGAAAAAGTGGAGATTACTTTAGGTTGAAGTAAGGTTAGTTTGGTAATTTGGTAAGAAGTTATTTTGGTAAATTTACCACTTCTTTCTTTTTCTATAAATACCCACCTCCTTCTTCACTTTCATTCACATTTTTCTTCTTCTTATTTTCTCAAGATTTTTCATCTTCTTCCTCTTCTCTTTAATGGATCCCAAGCCATTGAAAAAAATTAGAAAGAAATAATGTCAAAATATTTACAAAATATTCAAAAGAAATCAATGTTCATTCTCTTCAAATCAAACTCCTCTTTTCTCCATATTTTACCTCTTCTTCTCTCGACCATAACTTCTTCAAAACAGATCCAGAATGCAAAATTCTTTTATTCAAACCATGTAATTTTCCAGTGGCTACAACTTTTATGTTGATCACTTTTTCCAATTTTGAGGTTTGATATACCTGAAACTCAATTCTTTGAAGTTCATTTTTGGGATTTATTTTTGTTAATCCGACAATACCTCTTCTTCATTCTAGCATATCTTCCTCAAAACAACTTGGATTCAAGTGATTCTTTTTTTCCAATTCAAGAAAAAATAATTTGCAACAACTTTTCAGTTAATATGACCAATTTTTTGGGTCTAATTTTGAAATTTCAAGGTCGAAGCTCTACCACTTCTTCTCTGTACTTTCGGCCAACCTCCATATCAAGCCTTGGCCAAGCATTAGGAAGAAGGAATTCAGGCTTATTTTCATTTGGTTCTGAAGCTTGGTAGGAAGTATGCATTAGATCTTAAGTTCCTTTCCTTAAAGTTTGATGGAGTGGAATCCAAAGTAAGTTATTTCTTATTTTAAGTTCATTAAAACCATTGCCAAGTTGAAAGAACTTTAAGTGTTAAGTGTTGTTTGAAAACCCTTGTTAAACGCTTGTTTATTTTGTTTTCTAAAACAGTGGTTTGATTTCCTTGCTTGATATTATGTTTGGACGGTTAGTTAAGTATTTTAAAATTTAGAAGTTAAATATTGAATGGGGTATGTGGAAACGACTAGTACCTGTGTTTCGTCTGTGAGATCCAAGGAGACTTGGGCGAGGGACGGAACATGTCGAAGGGAAAGCCCAGATGCTCCAAAATAATTATCAAACCGTTTTAACCCAAGATAAAATAAAGTGTTATAAATATTTGATAAAATGAAGCATTGATTTATCATTTATTGTTGTGTTTATTTTGTTAATTGATTGTTTGGTTGTTTGGATTGCGCTCGACCTGTTTATGAGCACTGATTATTATTCATTGATTAGTGACTTTTCTCAACCAGTTTATGAGAAATTAATTATCCATATGCATGGGCTGGGTAGAAAATAATTGTAGGATAACACCTTGTGTTTTATTTCACGATTTGACTATAAGGTGTTTATCGGTAATATTTGGTTCACTTCAATTTAATGAATTGTTTTGAAAATTGGTTTTCAAATGGAAATGCTATGAAATGTTTTCCCTTTAAAAGACATAGAAATGTTTGGTAATGAATATTTTGAAGTTATATTATATAAAAGTGATTTATATAAGAATGGTTTTATAAAAATGTTTTATAAAACAAAAAGAATTTCAAGGATTAAACCCGATGGTTTTAAGATGATTTTTGAACAGATTTGGGAAATGAAAATTATTACAGATTTGAAAGTACTTGTGAATATTAGTATGAAATGATTTATCGCTTCGGGATATAAAATGATTTGTTATGTTACCAATGATTCGGGTAAACCGTAACTAAAAAGTGGGCATATGTTTTTGGTATAGTCCGCTCTTGGAATAGAGGGGTGTACTTATTTATCGATTGTATGAAGGCTAGGACCCAGTTGCCTTGTTATTGGGAGAAATCTCCCGATCTGGTTGCATATGGTTTGATATGTTTTTATTATAGTATTTGGGATTTCCAAATAAACTTTTCGAAAGTGATTTGATTTAAGATCCCGAAGTAAAGTAAAATTTGAATATAAAAGATATATATATTTCAAAAGTTTTGAAATAAGAATTCGAGAATAAAGTCCAAAGAGATAATTTCCGTAAAGGTAATTAGATTTGAAAATCTAAAATTTAAGACTAAGCCTAAGTGGGTAGTTTTGGGAATTGCATATTGTTTGTTGCATCATAGGCTCCATGAGTCCTATTTGCGGTAGGAGAACTACGTTGGCTTGATCCTGTATCTAATTGGGTTCCCAATTAGATAGGGGTACATAGGCAGTCATAAGTGGTAGTGATGCATCCCCTAAAATAATATAACCCTTTCATGTTTATCTGTTATTGGTTGTTGTTTATCTTGTGTTATTATATCTTTCCTACTTACTATTTTATTCCGCATTTACATTGTTTATTGAGTTCTCAGGTAAGGATGGTGTTGTCTCTCTCATCAGAGTTGTGCAGTGGTAAATTTATAGTCATTGTATTTGGTATGTATTAAAGATCACTTTGTAGGATTAATAAATAAATTAATTACTCTGATAAGTTGTATAATTGAAATTGTATCCTATACATTTAATAGTGTTGAATGTTCATCAAATATTGTGTATTAAGTTGGTAGTTTCCATTAGTAGTTTTAGAATGGACGGATTTTTGGCAATTTTAGCTGGTCCGAAAATGCGGGTCGTCACACGTGTTATCAAAGCTTAGGTTAGGTGCCTAAGTAAAATTCATCTAGGGTTAATATATCAACCTAGGAATTTTAAAAATGAAACTACCTTAATTTGATAAATAAAATGGATAGGGTATGGCACCGTACCTTCGATCGAGGTTATGGGTGATATTATTATTTTTAGTGTGCTTAACTTTCGTTAATTGTTGTTTTTTCGTTATATTTTTTCGTCGCTGTAATTTCGAGGACGAAATTTTTTTAAGTAGAGGAGAATGTAACAACCCAGAATTTGACCACTTTAAAATATACTATCTAAAGTGATTTAAAATATAAATTAAGTAAGGTTACATGATTCAAACTAAATTAGATAGGGTTTGGAAAGAGAAGTATACACAAAAATAGTATATTTGCCTATATCGACAAAAGTGACAAAATGCTGATTTTAGAAAAGTAAGTTTCAATGGTTAAATAAATTATTTTAATTAATTTATGAGTGTTTATATTTTTAAATAGCATTATACAAATTTATTTTTAAATTTGGTTTACATAAATAAATAGTTTAACTAAAATGTCGAAATGTGACCGTAAAACATTTTGTCGAAAATCAACATTTTGTCGATTAAAAGTTATTGCAACGTCGTCGCACCTTTATTTTCTTATATAGGAACATATATTCATATAGTATAAGTATTAATTAATTCACTAATGAAATTTACTTTTACTAAATAGGATTAGAAAACTTCTAGAAGTCATTAGTAAAAGTAAGTAAGAATTAACAAAAGTAAGAAAAAGTAAACATCAAATCACATCAAATCAAAGCCAACATAATTATGATATTCTTTACTTAATCTTTAAGTGACTAAGACATAAAGTAAGAATGTGAAAGATGATGTTAAGTATTGAAAAAGTGGAGATTACTTTAGGTTGAAGTAAGGTTAGTTTGGTAATTTGGTAAGAGGTTATTTTGGTAAATTTATGTGATAACCCGGATTTCTGGACATCCGATAAATTGATAATTAACTGGATTGAATTAGTAAAATGCTAGTTTATATGTGAACAAATAAAATTCTAGTAGTTAAAAATATCTGGATTGTATATAAATGGATTTGAGTTATAATAAATGTTGGATTATAAATATCTGAAAATAATAACTCTTATAGTAAATCAATAAATATATATTGGTTATTTACATTTTCTTTAAAGTAATTTATATACATATACATATTAGGTAAGTATTTATAAATAGTAAACTAGTGTAAAAAGCTTTTATTCACATTTTAAAAATAAATAAAGTTATGTATTAAATACTTATAAGACAAATGTCATTATATTAAGGCCTAATGTGACATATGTTAAGTAATAAATAAAACTACATGACAAATGTCAAGATAAATAACAAGTGTCTTTTTATTTATTTTTGAATTTTCTTTTATTTTTAATAAACCACATTCTAACTTATAAATACATATGTTTCCCTTCATTATTTTCTTTTCTATCTTTTTCTATTCAAAAAGAAAACTCAGTCCTATTCTCAAACACAAAATCTGATAATCATACTTCCTCAAACAAACTTCTCAAAAACAATTTATAATCAAAACACTCCTCAAAACCAGAAATCAAACCTGTAATATCATTTTCAAAGTATCAGTTTTAAAATCAAAGCAGAGATCATCAAACAAATCCTCTCTGTTTTGAAAGCAAATCTGTAACATCTTCATGATGCAATCTGAAGCAAGAAAGCAAGCCTGCATGTATTCTTCAAAAACAGAAGCAAGCAAATCTGGAATTAAAAAGCAAATCAAAAGCATGCAGTTTTAAAAACCAAAGATTTATCAAAATCAAAAGCCTGGAATCGAGTAGTTTCTGTTCAAGCATATCTGTAGCTTGCATCTTCAAGTCAAGTATAAAGTTAAACTAGAGCAAAAGCATTTTTGATTGCTAAAGCATTCCAGTTTACAAATTTTAAAGACAATGCAAGATTTCAAAAATGGAGGCTCTGTCTTCATTCTATATACAAGTGAGTAACACTTTTCTAAAACTTAAGTATATGATATCTGTTTGCATGCTATAAATTCTTGAATTTATGATGTAATATGCCTGCTTGTTGTTTAATATGAATTGTATGTATATAAGTTGGTATTGTTGTATGCATGTCTGATATCAACCCCGTATAGCTTCCAGTTTTGAAACTTCTCAAGTTTTCTTTATCTAAAATTAGCAAACCCTTAACCTTATACACATTTTGGTTTGCATGCAATTAGTATTAATGAATGTTTGTGAATAAGTTTGCATATGTTATAAATAGTGTCTGAATGTTGATAGGAATGTATTGTGCAAGTCTAGGAAATAGATACAAGTATCTCTGTTTCAAAGATTTACAGGATGCAAACCTGTTTAAAAAGCATATCCTTATCTTACAATCAATTATAGACTTTGAAGTCTAAACAAAACCTATTCGAAATTGCAAGATCAAAATTTTAAAAATAGTTTCAAGCAAAAACATTAAGTGAATATTTTGAAAATGGAAAATTACAGTAAAAGCTTTGAAAACTATAAAATTCAAATATCATAATTGTTAGATTCACTGATATAATTTTGATACCCATTACAAATCATGATTTTTAAAGGTAAAATCAAAATTTTTAATCAAGTGATTTGTGAGATTTCTCGAGATGAACAGAATATGGATTTCTGTTGATTTCTGGTGATCGCGAGATGAATTGAGGTCGTGGTTAAGGTTGGAGGATGGTAGATGGTCAGGCATCATTGGAAAAATGATGAGGCATTTTTCAATTCGCCGTGGTAGGTTGGCGAAGGTGATTTAGGGTTTAAGGCACAGTTTTGTTGAGGTTGTGCTCGAGACAAAATTCATAATCTATGGTGAATCGGTCAAGACCGGGGTTGGTGGAATCGAAGCAGGGATCGTTGATGGAGAACTGATCGTGATGGTGAGGCTTCCGATGGTCTCGATCGACGAGGCGAATTGAAATTGTGATCGTAGTCTGGTTCCAGGTGAGGATCGTGATGCTCGATTTCGATGGTGATGCTTGTTCATGGTTCTGGTGATTGGGATCGTGGATGGTGGTCGTAGACGATATGTCGGCAATATCATCGATGGTCAGAGGCGATCGTTTCGCCTGTGCACGTGCACAAGTATCAGCAGTGGCTTTTGTTTTGAGTTAGAGAAGAACAGGCGTTCTCGAAGTAGATGGTGGGATGACTCGAAGTCATACTCGAAGAAATGGGGACTTGGCTCGGGAATTCGAAGGGAGACTCGTATGGGATAAACTGTTTTTAAAAATCAAACATAACAAAGTTTTAAGTAAAGGGGAAGGGAAACTCGAAGGAGTACTCGGGAATATTGGGTTTTTACTCGGGAATATTGGGTTTTTAGCTCGGGTAGATTATAAGGTTTATTAAATAAAGTCTAAGTTAATTTGTTATGATAATCAATTATAAGGTTTATTAAATAAAGATTTTTGTTTTTAATGATAATTAGATAAATGGTTTATCTTTTAATTAATTAAGTTTTAAGTAATTAAAGAGTTAATTAATTAATGTAAGTAATTAAAGGATTAAGCTGTTGAGGGTTAATTAATCTAATTAATAATTAAAGGTTAAATTAATTAAAAATCAAGGTGAATTAATAGAGGTAAATTATTTAAAGTAATTAAAGATTAATTACTTAGTGTAATTAATAAAAGGATTAATTAATTAAAGAAATTAATTAAGGGATAGTTAATTAATGAGTGTGATTAATTAAAGGATAAATAAATTAACGTAAGTAATTATAAGATAATTAATTTGAGCAGTTAATTAAGGTTAATGAAATTATTAAGGATGAGTAAAGGATTTGTGTAATTAATTTAGAGTTAATTACTTAATATAATTAAAGGATAATTAATCAAAGGTGATTAATTAAGATGAAATTAATCGGTTTGTAATTAATAAATGTTAAGTAAAGGTAATCTAAGTGATTAAAGATTAGTAATTAATTTAATTAGGGATGAATTAAATTAATTTTGGAAGTGATCAATCTTGCTTATGAATGATTGAATGATGTAAATGCCTTGAATTGGTTGATATGTCTGATATGAAATGTTTGTGATATGATATAGGTGGACAATGAAAATGTAGTTATTTATCAATGATAAATTACTATGTATAAGTGACATCCTATTTAATGTTAAATTGTATTTCACTTGAATAACTTGGTTTAGATATGACATTGAATTCAAAGAAGACCGGGGTCGGGTATCAGTAAATACCCGAAACCACTTCGATTCTGTATAAATGTGAATTTGAAAGTAAACAGGCTGGAATGAAATAAGCTATGTATCATGGATATTTAAAACTGGTAACGATTCTTGGATATTGTTTTGAGATAAATGAATTGACTTAAATAAGATTAGAACTCGTAGAAAAGTACGAGTTACCCTGGTAATTCACTTAAGTTATATAGCTGGGTATTTCATATTATGGGTTTACTCACGCTGGTTTCCAGCCTGACCCGGGTGTTACTTTGATGTAATGCTCGGGTCAGACCGAGTATTACAGATTTCCAGGTAAGGACGTTCTGGAGCTCAGGAGGCGAGCTGGATGGCAGGAACGTATAGAGTGTTTTCCGCTGTGTATTTGAGAGTTGTATTGATAGTAGTATGGGGCAGGTTGATATAACTATCCAATCTATTGTAATGATTGTAACTCTGATGAATTGTATGTAAAGCAACAATTACAGCTTTCTTTTATAAAATGCTATTATTTGTTATTATATTTAATCCGCTGCGAATGTGAGATGTTGTGTTCTCTGTTCTTCTTTCTTTTTTTCTGTTTCTTTCTTCTATCTCTTTCCTTTTTCTTCTAACTATCTGGAAATTTCGGGTTCGAAATCTCCGGGTCGTTACAATTTACCACTTCTTTCTTTTTCTATAAATACCCACCTCCTTCTTCACTTTCATTCACATTTTTCTTCTTCTTATTTTCTCAAGCATTTTCATCTTCTTCCTCTTCTCTTTAATGGCTTTCAAGCCATAGAAAAAAATTAGAAAGAAATAATGTCAAAATATTTACAAAATATTCAAAAGAAATCAATGTTCATTCTCTTCAAATCAAACTCCTCTTTTCTCCATATTTTACCTCTTCTTCTCTCGACTATAACTTCTTCAAAACAGATCCAAAATGCAAAATTCGTTTTTTCAAATCATGTATTTTCCAGTGGATACAACTTTTATGTTGATCACTTTTTCCAATTTTGAGGTTTTCTATACCTAAAACTCAATTCTTTGAAGTGCATTTTTGGGCTTTATTTTTGTCAATCCGACAATACCTCTTCTTCATTCTAGCATATCTTCCTAAAAAAAACTTGGATTCAAGTGATTCTTTTTTTCAAATTCAAGAAAAAATAATTTTCAATAACTTTTAGTTAACAAGTTTTTCAAAATTTGAGAGTAAGAGAGTCAAAAACAAGAGAGAAGATGACTAATTTTTCGGGTCTAATTTTGAAATTCAAGGTCGAAGCTCTACCACTTCTTCTCTATACTTTCGGCCAACCTCCATATCAAGCCTTGGCCAAGCATTAGGAAGAAGGAATTCGGGCTTATTTTCATTTGGTTCTGAAGCATGGTAGGAAGTATGCGTTAGATCTTAAGTTCCTTGCCTTAAAATTTGACGGAGTGGAATCCAAAGTAAGTTATTTCTTATTTTAAGTTCATTAAAACCATTGCTAAGTTGAAAGAATTTTAAGTGTTAAGTGTTGTTTGAAAACCCTTGTTGAATGCTTGTTTACTTTGTTTGCTAAAACAGTGGTTTGATTTCCTTGCTTGATATTATGTTTGGACGATTAGTTAAGTATTTTAAAATTTAAAAGTTAAATATTGAATGGGGTATGCGGAAACGACTATTACATGTGTTTCGTCTATGAGATCCAAGGAGACTTGGGCGAGGGAGGGAACATGTCGAAGGGAAAGCTCGGATGCTCCAAAATAATTATCAAACCGTTTTAACCCAAGATAAAATAAAGTGTTATAAATATTTGATAGAATGAAGCATTGATTTATCATTTATTATTGTGTTTATTTTGTTAATTGATTGTTTGGTTGTTTGGATTGCGGTCGACCTATTTATAAGCACTGATTATTATTTATTGATTGTTGATTTTTCTCAACCAGTTTATGAGAAATTAATTATCCATATGCATGGGCTGGGTAGAAAATAATTGTAGGATAACACCTTGTGATTTATTTCACGATTTGACTATAAGGTGTTTATCGGTAATTTTTCGTTCACTTCAATTTAATGAATTGTTTTGAAAATTGGTTTTCTAATGGAAATGCTATGAAATGTTTTCCCTTTAAAAGAAATAGAAATGTTTGGTAATGAATATATTGAAGTTATATTATATAAAAGTGATTTATATAAGAATGGTTTTATAAAAATGTTTTATAAAACAGAAAGAATTTCGAGGACTAAACCCGATGGTTTTAAGATGATTTTTGAACAGATTTGGGAAATGAAAATTATTATAGATTTGAAAGTACTTGTGAATATTTGTATGAAATGATTTATCGCTTCGGGATATAAAATGATTTGTTATGTTACCAATGATTCAGGTAACTCGTAACTAAAAAGTGGGCATATGTTTTTGGTATAGTATGCTCTTGGAATAGAGGGATGTACTTATTTATCGATTGTATGAATGTTGGGACCCAATTGCCTTGTTATTGGGAGAAACCTCCCGATCTGGTTGCATATGGTTTGATATGTTTTTATTATAGTATTTGGGATTTCCAGATAAACTTTTCAAAAGTGATTTGATTTAAGATCCCGAAGTAAAGTAAAATTTTAATATAAAAGATATATATTTCAAAAGTTTTGAAATAAGAATTCGAGAATAAAGTCCAAAGAGATAATTTTCGTAAAGGTAATTAGATTTGAAAATCTAAAATATAAGATTAAGCCTAAGTGGGTAGTTTTGGGAATTGCATATTGTTTGGTTCATCGTAGGCTCCATGAGTCCTATTTGCGGTAAGAGAACTACGTTGGCTTAATCTTGTATCTAATTGGGTACCCAATTAGATAGGGGTACGTAGGCAGTCACAAGTGGTAGTGATGCAGCCCCTAAAATAATATAACCCTTTCGTGTTTATCTGTTATTGGTTGTTGTTTATCTTGTGTTATTATATCTTTCTTGCTTACTATTTTATTCCGCATTTACATTGTTTATTGAGTTCTCAGGTAAGGATAGTGTTGTCTCTCTCATAAGAGTTGTTTCTCTCTCATAAGAGTGGTAGATTTATAGTCATTGTATTGGGTATGTATTAAAGCACACTTTGTAGGATTAATAAATAAATTATGTACTCTAATAAGTTGTATAATTGAAATTGTATCATATACATTTAATAGTGTTGAATATTCATCGAATATTGTGTATTAAGTTGGTAGTTTCCATTAGTTAGAACGGACGGATTTTTGGCAATTTTAACTGGTCCGAAAATCCGGGTCATCACATGGTCACCCCTCAATTTTGATTATGGGAGTGTGTTCCGAGGTGGGCGGTAGTAGCTGCTGGCATTACCACCAGTTCGGGAGTGCAATTGGTATATCTACCCTGACATTGCCTCTAGTGCCGTGTTCACATGCCCTATCGCGCCTTCTACGAGTTTGTTTTGTACCATACCTATGGAGTGCCCTCTGTGTAAACCTCTAGTTTATGGAGGAGCGTACGGTACTATATAGACTATGGAAATATATAAAATGTGTTAAGGGGGATATGGGTAACGCCTTAACGCTATTTTAATACTTTACTTTACTGTAGACACTATTATAATAGCGTATTGTACTACATAGTTGATAGTTTAACGAATCCTTAGGAGATGGAAATCCCGAACATCTCTTAAGTTATTGTGCTCACGTTAGACACTGGATAGGAGATGTCAAACCCCGTAAACATCTCCGACACCGTTATACTCATATTTTCACTGTTGATTTAACTTACATGAGATCTTTTAGTTCTGACTCGAGTGTTTTGTCTTTTGAATTCGCTCAAGTCAGTTTGAGCTTTTCAGAATATCGAAGACTACTTTCTGGAGGATGAAGATGAAGATTTTGTACTATTATTACTTATTATATGTTTTACACTGCATCATGTTGTTCCGCTGCATTTATTTATTTATTCCTGTTATTTGTAACTCTGATTTTGTGTTGTAAAAGAATAATCAAATGTATTTGTAAAACAGCTTCATGAACTGTTATTTGATTATTATATTTTGTCATTCTGCTGCGAGATTCTGTTTTTGCTTTATTTCTTTCTCTTCTTTTTCTTATTTACCCCATAACAATCTACCCCTTTGAATGGTTTGAGTCTGACGTGTGTGGTTTATCGTCAATTTAAACTGTCCAAAAAGGCTGGTCGTTACAGTTGGTACCAGAGCTTTGGTTTAGCGCTAATCTTAGCTTTGCGGGGTCTGACTCTTTAGTAGGGTAGTAATACTCTAATGAGTCGCCGTGTGTATATATATGAAAGAGCGTATTCGTTAGTGTTATAAAAGGTTTTTGTATTGTGTTAATTTGTTCTGTTGTGTATTTACAAATTCTGGTCGGTGCATAGGACGCTATGGCATCGATAGGAATTTCTAAACACTTAATAGGACAGACCGACACAATATTGTTTTGAAATATAGGTAAATGAAATAATTTTGCCTATTATATATTTTGTATATAAAATAATAAATTTTATAAATGATGTAGTTGGATGTAATATGTTGTTTGTTAGGTAGAGAAATTTTATAAATATTGATTGAAAATAAGATTTCCAAATAAAATGAATATAAATTGGAATTTGAGAACTTAAGTTCCGGGAAAATTCCTTTCGAAAGATTTTGGAATATAATATTAATATTATTTGGAAGTATTTTCTGATATAAATATTTCAAGATGATTTGAAAGAAATGTTTTAAAGGAATTTTGGAAGGAAATAAGTTTTGTACTCCCCTCTCTATCGTTGGAAAATAATTTCGGTGATGAGTGCACGCATCATCGACGTTCATTTTCGAGTTTCGAAGTGGGGAGACTGTTGTAGTAGTTATATTGCACATCCATTTTGATAAACCAATCCAAAATTTAATTTCTGAAGTTTGACTTGATATAGATATATATGTATATATGTAAGTTATGAGTATATATATATTATTTTAAATGACTGAAATGGAACCCGATTGCTTAGTTCTTATGTTTCCGTGAATCGGAAATTGAAATTATTGTAATGATTGGAATCTTGACTATATTAATAATTGGAAACTTCTAAAATAAATATAAGAAAATTGGAAATTTGTAAACTGTAAATAAAAAGGAAATGAAAAATAAGAAATTGTAATTATTGGACATTTTATTAACTAAATAAATAAGACAAACTTGTATAATATTTAATTGCATTCTAAAAGAATTTGTATATATAACTTACCAAAATATCATAAGTTGAAATGTTAATAGGATATGTAATAGAATATTTTACAAGTAAACTTTAGCAAATGAAAGTGTTCAATGGAATTACTTTATAAATAAGAATTCTGATATTATAAATTGTTATAAACTTAGGTTAATAGTTTGGAATGTTACTAATCAAATGTAATAGAAAAGTGAATAATGTAAGAAAAACGATTATAAACTTAAGTTAACATTTTAAGCTATTTATGATCTGATTATATTGTAAAAGGTGCATACTGTAAGTAAATAATTATAAACTTAAATTAATGTTGAAGTCATTTATAATTAAAATGAGTACCATATTAATTGAATGATTATAACTTCAGAAAACATTGAAATGATTTAGGAATGGATTTAATATTCAATAATACTATATATGGAAGAAAGAATGTGAAAAAGAAATAATCCATTAATGGTGAACTAAATTGTAAAGAGACTTACATAATAATAAATAATCTAATAATTAAAATAGAAATAGCTTATGTAAGCAATGACTGTAAAGTAATGAAAAGAAAAAAATGGTATTGTATAAATGAATGGAAAGTGAATTTTGTAAGTGATAAATGTAAAGAAATTAATCAAGAATTGTATGAACAAATGAAAATGAATAGTGAATAATGTGAAAAAGAAAGAGTAATAAGAATGAAACTTAAATATTATTTGAAATTATTGTTTGTTTGGCTTATGGATTGGTTTCGATACTTCTAACTATATAAAAATGTGTAAATAATCTATTGAGTTTTATCTAAGGCTGTTGAGTGTATGGTATACATAATAGTTAATTTATCATTTTATACGATTGAAGTTTCTAAACCCGAACAAACCTTTGTTTTGATTGCTATGGATGAATAAATTATTTCTTTGACTTTATGTGATGATTGTATGATTTGTTTGTAAGTAATTGTTGTTATGTTGTGATGTTTTATTTGTTATATATTGAAACAACTTAAATATTTCTCTTTTACTTAATTATTAATTTCTTTGGATTATATAAGTGCAATACAGGTTTATGGAAGCAATTGCTACTGCTTTTGGTTTCATAAATAAGTATTTGTTTGCCCGACAAATAGGTACGTTCTCAAATTATGGTTTTATAGCGATATTATATTATTTTCCCGTGGTTTGGGATATATTATTTTGAAATATATGATATATATTGTTATTATTGATATTATTATTTCTCCTAGACCTCTCCGTACAAAGGAGACTCTGCCGAAATTTTTTGTGAATTTTGGACTTCGAAATTTTGTGAAATGTTTTCCAAACTTTTGTTGATTTGAATATAAAAGGATTTAATTGTTATAAATTGATATATTTTATTTAACTTATTTAATTATGTAAATTAATTGTTTATCAATTTAATATTTTGAATAAGATATATTGATTACTTAATTCCTTCTTTTCCCCTCTTTTCCCTTTTCGAGGACGAAAAGTTTTGAGTGGGGGAGAGTGTAATGACCCGTAATTTTCGATAATTAAAAATAGTTAATTTAATAAGGTTTTGTGATTTAATGTAGGAAGAAATAAAAATTTGCGATTTGATAATAAGAATATAATTGGAATGAAATGTAATAGTATTAATTTAAGGTAATTGATAACTGTTTTAAATGCAATGTAAATTAATTGAAATGATTAAAAAGTTATAATTGGTTATAGATTGTAAATTAATTGTAATAATGTGTGTATTAATTGATAATTGGATTAAAAGAGAAATTGATAATTTAAATGCTGTAGTGATTTAATGAAATAGTAAGTAATAAATTGTAATTGAATAAAATTAGTGTTGTGTAAATAACTATAACATTTTTGTGTAGATAACAAACATACAAATGTGATTAAATATAGAAATGGTGACAATTGTTATTTGTTACCACTTTATTTAATCAGTTGCAATTAAATGTAATTAAATGTTACTTTAATATGAGTTAAGACGATAACTGTAAAAGGTGAATGCAATAAAATGTACAGAAATGTCAATTACACTCATAAGGCAATAAATTGATTGAATAAAAAGAGCGAAACCAAGATAATTTAATTTATTGGGATTTTGAAATTTTAATTAATGTGAAATTCGACAAAAATTCAATGTAATTGAAATATTGCAACTAATATGGTAAAAGATGATAATTGTAGAATATTAGTGTAATAAGATATAAACAAATGTAAACTATGTCTATAGAGTAATAATTGATTGAATAAAAAGACTGAAATCAAATTAAATCAAATCTATTGGAATTAAATTATAATTAATTGGATTAAATTACGGTTGAAATTGAACATTGTAATTAGTGTAATATTTAACACATAATTGATATGTAAATTTGTATTAAATTATTGAAAATGGCCAAGTAATCAAAATTTATGAAAATTGTTGGTTATCAAAATTGAAATTAAAAAGTGATTTAATTAATTTAATATTGATTTATTAAATTAACGTGAAAATAGCCATTTTGGCCACTGTCTCGGATTTCGATTAAACTAGTTTCATCGGATCCGTAACGGTAAATCATTGTAGGATTTCAAGTTTCGTAGCGATCAGACTTGTCGTTTAATCGTACGTGCTCGAAACGCGTAGAAGTCAATTTATTTGAAATCAATTTGAAATAAGCTGATTTTAAAGCTAACTTCTTTATATGATGAAATTAGGACTTGAAACCTGTTCCATTGAATTTAGAATTATTGAAAACATCTATTTTGATATATAAGATGACCTACTTTCGTTTCGAAAACGGAACGGGCTTTTCGGGTCATTATTGTCGTTCGTATCAAATTCAATATGTGTCCATTTTCTTATCGGACCTTGTCCATATAAATAGTATTGTTTCCCCAAACCCTAGCAGTCATTTTCTCATTCCAGTACATACAACTCCATCTGTATGTTCCTCCTTCTCAAATGGCAGAAACCCAAATTTCTAGATTCAATTGCAAATCAAAATAAATAATTAATGGGATTATATAAAGAAGCATCTTTATAAAATGTTTGAACATAAGATAAAAACTTTTATGAAAAGTTTTTGAAATTTAATAAATACATATGTTATGTGTAGATCATTTCGTCACATAAATTTTGATCTAAGATTCGAGTACAGAACTTTGAGGTGTTTACATCTGTCCAAAAAAGGATTTATCACTCGATTCTTGACAGCGAACATTGATGATGATTTATGGTTGGATTGTAACGACCCCGAAATTTAAATTTATTTAAATTAATAATTAAATGAAAATTTGAGTTAAATTTATGATTAAATAAATTTTTGAATAAAAATTGTGAAATTTAATTTAAAAAAATGGAGCGAGTTTCCCCGATATCCAAGTATATTCTGTATAAATCATTTGAGATTAAAATATTGTAAATAGTGTATATGTGAGTATGTGTGTGTATATTGAATGTGTATATATATATATTTAGGTATATACGAGCAAATTTAATATATATTTGAATTGATGGTTAAAGATGGTTTGAGTTTATAAAATAAATATAAGATAATAAATATTAAGTAAATAATGATAATTAATATTTGAACTAGGAATTGAAATTAATATAAGGTAAGTTTTAATAAAAATAGAAGTAGAACGTATTAAGCAAATTCTAACAACAAGGTAAGATAGAAATTTAATTTTATTGTAAAGTAATGTTGTAAAGGAAAAGAAGGAAATATAAATAGGCTTGCTTAAGAAGACAATATCATACATCTATATACATGACAAATAGTATAAGGTCGTAAAAAAAGATATTCAATTATACAATGAGAATTTATGAAGCCACCAAGTACCATCATCTCAGCCGAGTAAAGTAAGCAAGGCAAGTAAATAAAAATGTTAGTTTATGAAACAAGGATAAGATAAGCATGTAGATAAATATCTTGGCATTGAAGGCTTTCAAATTCACCCATACGTAGAGTACAAAGCTTATAAAAGAAGACAGCAAACCTATATAGAAATGTACAAACAAATTTGATAAGTGCGAAATTGTACAAAGGCAATTAATGCCATGTATCTTCAGCCACCAAAGCAAGATGTACATCAGCCGAAATCTTGTTTATCAAACAAAGAAAAATGAGAAAAATCTCTGATGTGCATTGTACAAACCAATAAAAATATACCTTACCTTGTACAAATATCATCATCAACCTGTATACTTTATTCCATATATCAACTGTTCTCAATTCAGTTCGTTCATTTCAAACTGAGATAATATCACTTGTAAACAAATAAACATCTCAAATAAAAGCATCAAAGCAATCGAAGAAAACAAGAGAATCAAAGAAAGGTTTCAGCTTACAATTTTCAAAACCTGGTTCAAATGAAGCAGCTCTGTTCTTCTCTGCTTCAATCTCT
The DNA here is from genome assembly GCA_030737815.1 of Allium fistulosum. Taxonomy (NCBI): domain Eukaryota; kingdom Viridiplantae; phylum Streptophyta; class Magnoliopsida; order Asparagales; family Amaryllidaceae; genus Allium; species Allium fistulosum. The sequence goes on along the minus strand of CM060906.1, from coordinate 448,938,771 downwards.
GGTGAGCAACTTGACCCAGTATTTTCTTCTTTAGATCAGTGAGTAAACATCATATGAAAGTATTAGTCAGCTAATTAGTGAATAATTTATGTCTTTATATATATATATATATAATTTTTTTTCACAGTATCAAGTATTCAAGAATTCTCTGTTTATTTCACAGAGTATATGATCACTAAAAATTCAATATATCACAATCTACTTAGAGTTAGGATGTGATGTCAAAAGCAGAGTTGTGGATTAAAGTAAGAACTGTGATCTAAAAATAATTTCATGAAGTACAAACGTATACCAGAGGAAAGATTTATATTTTTCCAGAGAGTACTTAAAATATGGGAAATTTTGAATTTAACAAATTATTGAATCATGTGTATAATTTGAATCCTTACTAAAAACTAGGATTTTTAATACGAGTTTAGTGATTTTTAATATCATGGTTGAAGAGCAGTTTGAATATGAAGAAAAATTACATTTTTGCCAATTTCAGTTGATACGATTAATTTTAATTGTTGAAATTTGGTATGATGCAAACTTGAAGATGTAACATCATAGGAAAAATGCTAAAAAAAATTTCGATTGCGTGAATTTTTGGGTATAATCGAATATAGGGTTTGGGTTCCTGTTTCCTTCGTGCTCGGTTGGAATTTGTTTTCGTCACCGTGACGAGACCGAGTGGCTCGCGATTCTGAAAGATGGTTGTGGGGGATATGGTTAAGGTATGGGCGAAGTGGAGGCGCCGCTAGTAGTCGGCGTTGGAAGGTGGAGGCGATTTTCTGTCGAGAGTTCAAATTTTAGTTCGAGCGTCAGGCTCATTTTCGTATTCAAACTTTTCAGGTTGATTTGGGTTTCAATGTTGAACGAGAACGTGATTTAGGACTTGCTGGAACGAGTGGCGATGGCCGGAGAGTCTCCGACCAAGTGTGCACGTGCACGCGAGACGATACGTATCTGCTGCGTTCGAATTTGGGGAAGACGAAGTTAACTGGGGAGGGGAAACTCGAAGGAAATTTCGAAATACTCGGGGGAGAGGGCGCCTGGCTTCGGGGAGGAACTCGCGTATGCGAGTGAACTTCCTGTCGTCTTCGTTTGAACACTTAAGTATAAGTTGAAAAAAAAGAGAGAAGGAGAAGATCACGAGAGAACGAGGGAGAGAACACGGCGAAATGCTGGGGAAACTCGAGCCTTGCTCGAGTAAATAACATTGGCCTCGGGTCAAATTTTAGTTTAACCTGGAAATTTTCAAAAGTTATAAATGACTTTTGTTTAAATGCAAGGTAAATGTTTTGATTATAATTAATAGTGAGAAAATTAAGAAATGTTAAGAAAGTTTTAAAATCGAAAGTTAAGATCAAATAAAAATGGAAATTAAGAAATATTATTTATGAGAAATGTTTTAATTATTTAATACTTAACGATGTTTAAAACTCTTAATTATTATTTTAATTAAATAATTAAGTTAAGTTAAGTATGAAATTAATTAACATTAAAGTTGTAGTCAATATTAAATTGCTTTTCAAATTTAAAAGAATTTTTTTATGATTTATTAAGTTGAACAATTAATACCAGTTGATTATTTCTATAAAGTAATTAAGAATAATTACATTATAATTGTAATTTGAGATTAAAGGAAAATTAACCAATTTCTTAATTGATGATTAAAGAGAAATTAATTGCTTAAAGATAATTATTTGATTAAGAGTGATAAATTAATAAATGGAAGTGACTAAAGAATGATAATTAATTGAGGAATAATTAATTAAAGTAATTAATTAAAGATAATTAATTAAATGGTGAATTTAATAATTAAAGGTTAATTTTTGAATAATTAAAGATTGATGAATTATAAGTAAATGTTAATTAATTTATAATTAAAGGTTAATTAATAAATGATTAAATGTTAATTTATTAAAATGGTTTATAATTAATTAATGATAAATTAACCAAGATTTGTAGTTTATTCAAAAGTAATTAATCTGGTATAAATTAATTATGATCAGATATAAATTGACCTTATGAATGTTTGGATTCTATTGATTTGATTGTTTGATATCCCTGATATATGATGCTTTGTGATACACCCTGATTTATGTTGTGATCTGTAGTTTACTTACCTGTGATATATATCTGTGATCTGTGAATGAACGATAAGCGTTATAGTTTATATCGTTTATCAACTATATCCTGTATTTTGTTATGTGATGATTGATGTTGCACTATTGTGTGTTGAACCCCTGGACCACACTTATACACACACCAATATGGATTTCACGTGGAAATCGGTTAAGTCACAGATAATTTAAATTTGATGTTTTTGAAATTGAAATTTTAATTTCAATTGATTTTGAAATTTGAATTTTGGGTTTAAAATAAAAAGTGAAAAGCTTTTGAAATAGAATTTCAAAGATAAAAGTTATTTTGAATAACTTAACCGAGTTTTTGAAAATTTAAATAATTAGATTTAAATTTGAATTCAAGTTTGAAATTAAATCTATGATTTGAAACTAGGGATTAAAGATGATATAAATGTGTTTGTATGAATCTAAACCATTTTTAAAGTATAATTTTGGGAATTTGAATTTAACCCAAGGATTTCAACTCGTATGAATAAATCAGATTTTCTGAAATGAAACTGTTTGTTTCCTAATGATAAAAGCTTTCAGATAAGAAATGAAATTCCAGTTTAATTAAAGGAATTTCAAGTGAATTGAAAAATGGATTTTCCAAGTTATGAATGAATTCTTTTTGAAAGCTATGAATTAAATCTGTCTATTTTTAACAGATTTAAAAATGATGTTTGTTTAAACCATTTGAAATGGAATTGTTTTGAAAGCTATGAGTTAAATCTTTGATTTAAAGATTTAACGAATTAATCAAATTGAAAGGGAAATTGATTTGGAAAATCTATGAATGAATCTTTGTGAAATTAAGTGAACTTTGTGAAGTGAATCTTTTTGTTTAAAAAATTAAAATGGTAATTTGTTAAACCATTTGAAAAGGAAGTTTGGGTAATAAGTTGTGACTTAATTGAAATCCCATTATCCATTTGTTTTTGAATATTGCGCTCACTATTCGGGTTAGCCGGGAAAAGACAATTGTGTCATATAACCCATTCCGAATAGTGATACGTCGTATATGGATAGCATTTGAAGACCGGTGTTGAAGACCGGATATTTTTCGAAAATGAAAGGACAACCTGTCGAATGTCTCTGCACTGAGTCGCGCCGGTATATAGATTTATATCACTTTTGTGACGGGAAGTCCGGACGTGATTGAGAATTATCCGGAATTGCAAGGGCTTCGTGAGAAGTGCCTTCGGTTCTGTTTGAACCCGGAACAGACTTATATGGATACATGTCTGACATTACACTTTGAGATATAAAGCCGATTTCTTTCAAATACATTTCTGTTTGGTGGCGGAGAATTTATTCTCTTAGCTTAACACCCTTCTTTGAGACGTACGAGCTCAGAGGTTATGTAGTTGAAATTTATCAGCGATATATCCCAATTTGGTAATGTGGCATGCTGAGTGTTGCTGTGTGATGATCAATGTTTGATCATTTGTGATATGATCTTTTGTTTGATCATTTATCTTTGTGATCATAGGTTGATCATCTGTTGACCCAAAGCGTGGCTTTTTGAAAAAAGTGTAGCTTTGTGGACGAGACTTCGTCGAGCCTCACAACCCGGTAATGGTCGAAACAGGAATCGTGCGGCAAGGTTTTCAGGGGTAGCTCCCCTAGGGTATGACCATTCCTTCTGGAAAAGGGTAGTATCATGGTATGGAGCCCAGATACTTACTCATGTGGATACACTTTCTTTATGATGTGTGATGTTGGTTATCGAGCGCTCGGATAAAGGTCCCAAAGGACCGGGGGTGGCATATCTGAGGTTTCTTTTATCCCTTGGGAAAAGGGGTTGCCGGCCTTGTTTGGCAGAGAACAGTTGGTTCTCGGAACGTCCCGCCAGAGGCGTTTCTTTCGTGGAATAGGAAGTTCCTTAGCCTGACCATTTGTTGGAAATCCAAACAAAACAATACGAGCCCTGTACGGTTTTAGTTGTATTACCTGCTATAGAATGTGGCGGTAACCTGCTATTGACCGTAGTAGCTATAGTAGGCATACAATGAAATGTTGTATGCTGGCTAAGATTGATATTATATTTTCGAAATGGTTTTCGACACTATGCACTAATGATAATAATATCGAATGATTTTGCGTAGTAAGCATTTTTGACTATCATAAGAAGAAATCTCCTCCAATTTTGCGTTTGCATTGTGTGTGTGGTGGGAGGTCTTATGGTAGTTTCATTTTTCAAAAGCATTGCGGGTTTCAATGTTTAAAAGCCTTTTGTGTTTGTTTAAAGATAAACTGCTTTTGTTTGCTCACACCAGTCCCATGACTGATCCGGAGTTTATTGTTCCTTTCCTAAACTCTGGGTGCCCACTATTTTCCACACGGGCAGTCTAGAGTTGGGTTTTTCAGATATTCAGGTTTAGTAGACTATTTGGAGCTAGTTTAGTTCTTGGAGTTCATGGACCGACGTTGCTTATCTTGGAGCATTCTATTGGAGACATTCTATCCGCTGCTGGTGTTATCGTTTTCTTTTCCGCTGCTATTTGTTGTATCATATCTCTGATGTATATTGATATTCATTGTATCACTCTGTTGTATCAGATATTGTATATCAATGTATTATTCTTTTTATTCCACTGTGTTATTTACTTAACTGTGTTATAAGCTCCGGCGACTCGGATTTGAACGCTCGAATCTACGACATTCGAGTACGATGTAAAGTATGGATGTCGATTTTCGAACGCGAAAATCTGGGACGTTACAAGTGGTATCAGAGCTAAGGTTGAACTTTAGCTTAGGAGTATAACACGTTAAGTAGCTCATTAGAGATAGGGTGAAGTATACCCTAGAATGAGTAATCTCTAAGATATCCGTCTGAACGTCTCAGTAAATTCTCTTACTATCCACTGATACTAAGTATGAGTGCAAGAAGAGGACGAGATAGGAGACAGGGAAATACGACTACGAATGGTTAATACCCTGCAATAGTGGAAGCAATCTTTCTCTATCAATTTTCTTTGATTTGTTTCCAAATTCTTTTGACTGCTTCGTACCAGCTACAAGACGAAGTTGTAGAAAGTCGTTACTTCATATTTCATCGGTTTCTTATCAGCTTTTTGGATTTAAACCTTAATGAATTTGAAATTGGAATTTTAAATTGAATTAAATTGACTAATAGAATATGAGGGTAAATTGAATTGAATCAATTAAAACGATATCGTTTGAAACCAAAATTTGAAATTCTATTGTAATTTCTTTTGAATACCAAAGTCCGAAGAGGGATAAATTGGTATGTATTCTGACATATTCCGACTTGAATTCGGAATCCATATCCTGTATTCGAGTAATTATAGGAGATCGAATCTATCTGTCTATCTCTGTCTTTGTATTCGTGCCTGCGAATTTCGAGGACGAAATTCTTTTAAGGGGGGAAGTTTGTAACGACCCCGAAATTTAAATTTATTTAAATTAATAATTAAATGAAATTTTGAGTTAAATTTATGATTAAATAAATTTTTGAATAAAAATTGTGAAATTTAATTTAAAAAAATGGAGCGAGTTTCCCCGATATCCAAGTATATTCTGTATAAATCATTTGAGATTAAAATATTGTAAATAGTGTATATGTGAGTATGTGTGTGTATATTGAATGTGTATATATATATATTTAGGTATATACGAGCAAATTTAATATATATTTGAATTGATGGTTAAAGATGGTTTGAGTTTATAAAATAAATATAAGACAATAAATATTAAGTAAATAATGATAATTAATATTTGAACTAGGAATTGAAATTAATATAAGGTAAGTTTTAATAAAAATAGAAGTAGAACGTATTAAGCAAATTCTAACAACAAGGTAAGATAGAAATTTAATTTTATTGTAAAGTAATGTTGTAAAGGAAAAGAAGGAAATATAAATAGGCTTGCTTAAGAAGACAATATCATACATCTATATACATGACAAATAGTATAAGGTCGTAAACAAAGATATTCAATTATACAATGAGAATTTATGAAGCCACCAAGTACCATCATCTCAGCCGAGTAAAGTAAGCAAGGCAAGTAAATAAAAATGTTAGTTTATGAAACAAGGATAAGATAAGCATGTAGATAAATATCTTGGCATTGAAGGCTTTCAAATTCACCCATACGTAGAGTACAAAGCTTATAAAAGAAGACAGCAAACCTATATAGAAATGTACAAACAAATTTGATAAGTGCGAAATTGTACAAAGGCAATTAATGCCATGTATCTTCAGCCACCAAAGCAAGATGTACATCAGCCGAAATCTTGTTTATCAAACAAAGAAAAATGAGAAAAATCTCTGATGTGCATTGTACAAACCAATAAAAATATACCTTACCTTGTACAAATATCATCATCAACCTGTATACTTTATTCCATATATCAACTGTTCTCAATTCAGTTCGTTCATTTCAAACTGAGATAATATCACTTGTAAACAAATAAACATCTCAAATAAAAGCATCAAAGCAATCGAAGAAAACAAGAGAATCAAAGAAAGGTTTCAGCTTACAATTTTCAAAACCTGGTTCAAATGAAGCAGCTCTGTTCTTCTCTGCTTCAATCTCTGGTGAGCAACTTGACCCAGTATTTTCTTCTTTAGATCAGTGAGTAAACATCATATGAAAGTATTAGTCAGCTAATTAGTGAATAATTTATGTCTTTATATATATATATATATAATTTTTTTTCACAGTATCAAGTATTCAAGAATTCTCTGTTTATTTCACAGAGTATATGATCACTAAAAATTCAATATATCACAATCTACTTAGAGTTAGGATGTGATGTCAAAAGCAGAGTTGTGGATTAAAGTAAGAACTGTGATCTAAAAATAATTTCATGAAGTACAAACGTATACCAGAGGAAAGATTTATATTTTTCCAGAGAGTACTTAAAATATGGGAAATTTTGAATTTAACAAATTATTGAATCATGTGTATAATTTGAATCCTTACTAAAAACTAGGATTTTTAATACGAGTTTAGTGATTTTTAATATCATGGTTGAAGAGCAGTTTGAATATGAAGAAAAATTACATTTTTGCCAATTTCAGTTGATACGATTAATTTTAATTGTTGAAATTTGGTATGATGCAAACTTGAAGATGTAACATCATAGGAAAAATGCTAAAAAAAAATTCGATTGCGTGAATTTTTGGGTATAATCGAATATAGGGTTTGGGTTCCTGTTTCCTTCGTGCTCGGTTGGAATTTGTTTTCGTCACCGTGACGAGACCGAGTGGCTCGCGATTCTGAAAGATGGTTGTGGGGGATATGGTTGAGGTATGGGTGAAGTGGAGGCGCCGCTAGTAGTCGGCGTTGGAAGGTGGAGGCGATTTTCTGTCGAGAGTTCAAATTTTAGTTCGAGCGTCAGGCTCATTTTCGTATTCAAACTTTTCAGGTTGATTTGGGTTTCAATGTTGAACGAGAAGGTGATTTAGGACTTGCTGGAACGAGTGGCGATGGCCGGAGAGTCTCCGACCAAGTGTGCACGTGCACGCGAGACGATACGTATCTGCTGCGTTCGAATTTGGGGAAGACGAAGTTAACTGGGGAGGGGAAACTCGAAGGAAATTTCGAAATACTCGGGGGAGAGGGCGCCTGGCTTCGGGGAGGAACTCGCGTATGCGAGTGAACTTCCTGTCGTCTTCGTTTGAACACTTAAGTATAAGTTGAAAAAAAAAGAGAGAAGGAGAAGATCACGAGAGAACGAGGGAGAGAACACGGCGAAATGCTGGGGAAACTCGAGCCTTGCTCGAGTAAATAACATTGGCCTCGGGTCAAATTTTAGTTTAACCTGGAAATTTTCAAAAGTTATAAATGACTTTTGTTTAAATGCAAGGTAAATGTTTTGATTATAATTAATAGTGAGAAAATTAAGAAATGTTAAGAAAGTTTTAAAATCGAAAGTTAAGATCAAATAAAAATGGAAATTAAGAAATATTATTTATGAGAAATGTTTTAATTATTTAATACTTAACGATGTTTAAAACTCTTAATTATTATTTTAATTAAATAATTAAGTTAAGTTAAGTATGAAATTAATTAACATTAAAGTTGTAGTCAATATTAAATTGCTTTTCAAATTTAAAAGAATTTTTTTTATGATTTATTAAGTTGAACAATTAATACCAGTTGATTATTTCTATAAAGTAATTAAGAATAATTACATTATAATTGTAATTTGAGATTAAAGGAAAATTAACCAATTTCTTAATTGATGATTAAAGAGAAATTAATTGCTTAAAGATAATTATTTGATTAAGAGTGATAAATTAATAAATGGAAGTGACTAAAGAATGATAATTAATTGAGGAATAATTAATTAAAGTAATTAATTAAAGATAATTAATTAAATGGTGAATTTAATAATTAAAGGTTAATTTTTGAATAATTAAAGATTGATGAATTATAAGTAAATGTTAATTAATTTATAATTAAAGGTTAATTAATAAATGATTAAATGTTAATTTATTAAAATGGTTTATAATTAATTAATGATAAATTAACCAAGATTTGTAGTTTATTCAAAAGTAATTAATCTGGTATAAATTAATTATGATCAGATATAAATTGACCTTATGAATGTTTGGATTCTATTGATTTGATTGTTTGATATCCCTGATATATGATGCTTTGTGATACACCCTGATTTATGTTGTGATCTGTAGTTTACTTACCTGTGATATATATCTGTGATCTGTGAATGAACGATAAGCGTTATAGTTTATATCGTTTATCAACTATATCCTGTATTTTGTTATGTGATGATTGATGTTGCACTATTGTGTGTTGAACCCCTGGACCACACTTATACACACACCAATATGGATTTCACGTGGAAATCGGTTAAGTCACAGATAATTTAAATTTGATGTTTTTGAAATTGAAATTTTAATTTCAATTGATTTTGAAATTTGAATTTTGGGTTTAAAATAAAAAGTGAAAAGCTTTTGAAATAGAATTTCAAAGATAAAAGTTATTTTGAATAACTTAACCGAGTTTTTGAAAATTTAAATAATTAGATTTAAATTTTAATTCAAGTTTGAAATTAAATCTATGATTTGAAACTAGGGATTAAAGATGATATAAATGTGTTTGTATGAATCTAAACCATTTTTAAAGTATAATTTTGGGAATTTGAATTTAACCCAAGGATTTCAACTCGTATGAATAAATCAGATTTTCTGAAATGAAACTGTTTGTTTCCTAATGATAAAAGCTTTCAGATAAGAAATGAAATTCCAGTTTAATTAAAGGAATTTCAAGTGAATTGAAAAATGGATTTTCCAAGTTATGAATGAATTCTTTTTGAAAGCTATGAATTAAATCTGTCTATTTTTAACAGATTTAAAAATGATGTTTGTTTAAACCATTTGAAATGGAATTGTTTTGAAAGCTATGAGTTAAATCTTTGATTTAAAGATTTAACGAATTAATCAAATTGAAAGGGAAATTGATTTGGAAAATCTATGAATGAATCTTTGTGAAATTAAGTGAACTTTGTGAATTGAATCTTTTTGTTTAAAAAATTAAAATGGTAATTTGTTAAACCATTTGAAAAGGAAGTTTGGGTAATAAGTTGTGACTTAATTGAAATCCCATTATCCATTTGTTTTTGAATATTGCGCTCACTATTCGGGTTAGCCGGGAAAAGACAATTGTGTCATATAACCCATTCCGAATAGTGATACGTCGTATATGGATAGCATTTGAAGACCGGTGTTGAAGACCGGATATTTTTCGAAAATGAAAGGACAACCTGTCGAATGTCTCTGCACTGAGTCGCGCCGGTATAGAGATTTATATCACTTTTGTGACGGGAAGTCCGGACGTGATTGAGAATTATCCGGAATTGCAAGGGCTTCGTGAGAAGTGCCTTCGGTTCTGTTCGAACCCGGAACAGACTTATATGGATACATGTCTGACATTACACTTTGAGATATAAAGCCGATTTCTTTCAAATACATTTCTGTTTGGTGGCGGAGAATTTATTCTCTTAGCTTAACATCCTTCTCTGAGACGTACGAGCTCAGAGGTTATGTAGTTGAAATTTATCAGCGATATATCCCAATTTGGTAATGTGGCATGCTGAGTGTTGCTGTGTGATGATCAATGTTTGATCATTTGTGATATGATCTTTTGTTTGATCATTTATCTTTGTGATCATAGGTTGATCATCTGTTGACCCAAAGCGTGGCTTTTTGAAAAAAGTGTAGCTTTGTGGACGAGACTTCGTCGAGCCTCACAACCCGGTAATGGTCGAAACAGGAATCGTGCGGCAAGGTTTTCAGGGGTAGCTCCCCTAGGGTATGACCATTCCTTCTGGAAAAGGGTAGTATCATGGTATGGAGCCCAGATACTTACTCATGTGGATACACTTTCTTTATGATGTGTGATGTTGGTTATCGAGCGCTCGGATAAAGGTCCCAAAGGACCGGGGGTGGCATATCTGAGGTTTCTTTTATCCCTTGGGAAAAGGGGTTGCCGGCCTTGTTTGGCAGAGAACAGTTGGTTCTCGGAACGTCCCGCCAGAGGCGTTTCTTTCGTGGAATAGGAAGTTCCTTAGCCTGACCATTTGTTGGAAATCCAAACAAAACAATACGAGCCCTGTACGGTTTTAGTTGTATTACCTGCTATGGAATGTGGCGGTAACCTGCTATTGAACGTAGTAGCTATAGTAGGCATACAATGAAATGTTGTATGCTGGCTAAGATTGATATTATATTTTCGAAATGGTTTTCGACACTATGCACTAATGATAATAATATCGAATGATTTTGCGTAGTAAGCATTTTTGACTATCATAAGAAGAAATCTCCTCCAATTTTGCGTTTGCATTGTGTGTGTGGTGGGAGGTCTTATGGTAGTTTCATTTTTCAAAAGCATTGCGGGTTTCAATGTTTAAAAGCCTTTTGTGTTTGTTTAAAGATAAACTGCTTTTGTTTGCTCACACCAGTCCCATGACTGATCCGGAGTTTATTGTTCCTTTCCTAAACTCTGGGTGCCCACTATTTTCCACACGGGCAGTCTAGAGTTGGGTTTTTCAGATATTCAGGTTTAGTAGACTATTTGGAGCTAGTTCAGTTCTTGGAGTTCATGGACCGACGTTGCTTATCTTGGAGCATTCTATTGGAGACATTCTATCCGCTGCTGGTGTTATCGTTTTCTTTTCCGCTGCTATTTGTTGTATCATATCTCTGATGTATATTGATATTCATTGTATCACTCTGTTGTATCAGATATTGTATATCAATGTATTATTCTTTTTATTCCACTGTGTTATTTACTTAACTGTGTTATAAGCTCCGGCGACTCGGATTTGAACGCTCGAATCTACGACATTCGAGTACGATGTAAAGTATGGATGTCGATTTTCGAACGCGAAAATCTGGGACGTTACATGGATACTTGAGTTTTCTATCATAGTTGAGAAATATGCAAGGAAAGCAAAGGTTCTGATCTAGAAGCCTGATCCAAGTCCGCACTAGAAAATCAGGGGATCGATACTAGTTTGGAAGCAAAAGTTGTGGATTCGAATAATAAATCAAATCAGATATCACATATGAAAGATCTATGTAGATCATACAAAATTAAGTTTAAAAAAATATGAAATTAGGGAAACTCATCTAAGTTTAAGATGAGTGTAATTTCGAGGACGAAATTCTCTTAAGTAGAGGAGAATGTAACGACCCCGAATTTGACCACTCTTAAAAATGACATATAAGATGATTTTAAATATAAAATATTTGTAAGGTTATATGATTTAAATAATGTTAGATAGGATATGGAAAGAGAAATATACACAAAAATAGTGACATTTGCCTATATCGACAAAAGTGACAAAATGCTGATTTCAAAAAAGTAAGTTTCAATGGTTAAATAAATTATTTTAATTAATTTATGAGTGTTTATATTATTAACGATTTGTTTTTCGATTTGAATCACCGTCTGGCCAGAAATGGGTAACTTATTTTCGGCCGTTCGTATATGGATTTGTGAATTTACGGTGGATTGGCGACGAGAGTTCGATCGGGTTGTGTCGAAGTGAAGAGGGCGTCGAGGCAAGACGATCCATACGGTTCACTTAGGCCAGAGGGTGTGTGGATGGCCGTGGTTGGCCTGTGAAGCTCGACGGCGACGTGAGTCTAGGAGACGTCGGAGGTGGCGATGTGGGGCGTGGGGGTGCGGCCTGGCTCGAGGGTCACGATGGTGTCGCCTGATCGAGGCGTAGCAGTCGCAGGAGGTGGAGGCAAGCGGTCGAAGATTGGTGAAGTGGCAGCCATTGTCTGTTCGAACGCGATGAACAGTCGCGTGATTAGGGTTGGCGATGAAGCGCGTGATGACGTGGAGAGGTACGATTTCCTTATTATTATTTTATTTAAAATTTAATTTAAGTCTTCTAATGTCCATAACTTCTCCATACGAGGTCCGATTCATGCACGGTTTGTTCCGCTGGGATCGTATCGAAATTTCGGACATTTTGGAACTTGTTTGGACAAATTATGAGACTGTTAATTTTGGACCTTATTTTGGATTTCAAATTGATTTGAAATCAAAGGTGAGTATTTTGACCCACTCACAACTTCTAAATTATCTTATATTAGTTAAATTGAATTTATGATGTGATTTGGAATTGATTGGTTGATGTTTGGTATATTTAAATTGTCATTCTCGTTAAATTTGACTTTTATTGCATTTAATCATCGTTTAATTTAATATTGAATTCAATTGTCAATTAATTACCTGTTAATGATAATCAGTTATCCATTGATGCTGATTGATTGATTTGGATGATGATTGTGATGGATGTTTGATTGTTAATATTTGATGATTGGATGTTATATATTTATATTCTTATAACACTTCAAGTTCCCTATGGGTTGAAATGATACATACCCGAACGATCTGATAGATTAGGGAGAAATCGTTATGGGTTGAAATGATAGACTCGAGCAATTTCATGTATTTGAAATTTAATTTTGGGATTGCGGGTTGAAATGATATATACCTGTAAAATTTTAAATTGCGAATTGAAATGATAAATATCCGTATCACTTGACCATATGGTAGAAAATTATATACGGACACCGGATTGGTTAAATTAAATGATTTTTAATTCTTTAAATTTTGAATTCAGTTAATTGGTATTTTGAAATAGAAATTGATTTATATAAACTGAATTATTTTCGAAAATACAAGCCTTAATGCTGAAATCGGAATTGATTTAATGAATTGTTCAAAGGATTTAAATTGGAAATTCAACATTGAAGTGTCTAATATAAATGAATTTATCTAAGTGAGTTATTGAAAAGTTTGGATATAACTTTGAAATCTATTTTAAACTAATTTAAACTATTTTAATCAATTTAAACTATTTTCAGTTTATTTTAATCTATTATAATCTATTTAATCCAATTTAATCTAATTTACCTATTTTAAACTAATTAAATTTATTTAACCTATTTAAATCTATTTAATATCATTTAAATTTATTTAATCTATTTTAAATCTATTTAATATAATTTAAATCTATTTAATCTATTTTAAATCTATTTAATCTATTTTTAAGCTACTTTAAATTATATTAATCTATTTTTAATCTATTTTAAATTATATTTATCTATTTTTAATCTATTTTAAATTATATTAATCTATTCTAAATTATATTAATCTATTTTAATCTATTTAAACTATACTAATCCATTTTAACCTATTTTAAACTATATTAATATGTTTTAATCTATTTTAAACTATCTTAAACTATTTTTACAACTAATTTAAACTATCTAAACTATTTTCTGAATTTTAGGTTTGTAAGTGGAAGTTTATATTTAAATCCTTGATTTTTAAGTAGAATATGACTAAATGATGTAATAACCTAAGTTGGGATTTAAATAACATATTTTGAGTAAATATGATGATTTGAAATGGGGGTTTAACCTATTTTGAAAATATTGTTTTGAAAGTGAATATGATTCCGAAAGTGATATTGTTTGAATTGAATATGATATTTTGATATCAATATGAAATGGTTTTGGAAATGTAAAAGAACCATCCGTTGTGTAATAAGCGTTTGGTTGTTAAAGAGACCGAAATCAGATATTGTCATACTCTCTGCCAATATCGAAAACCACTTTAACAACTGTGTACGTGGTGGAGATTCCAGAAATAAAGTAGGATGATTTGGCGAACGATTCTGTATGAGGTATTTACGTGACCCTGACTCCTATGAGTCAGCTTAGACGTGACTAAAATAGGAGCTATACCGGGCCAAGTGAGGTCGTACCTCCGATCGGGCACATTTCTTCGATACCATACTATTACTTTGTGATTGATTTGGTGGCCACCCCTCGATTTTGATTATGGGAGTGTGTTCCGAGGTGGGCGGTAGTAACTGCTAGGCGTTACCACCAGTCCGAGAGTGCAATTGGTATATCTACCCTGGCATTTCCTCGAGTGCCGTGTTCACATGCCCTATCGCGCCTTCTACGAGTTTGTTTTGTACCATACCTATGGAGTGCCCTCTATGTAAACCTCTAGTTTACGGAGGAGCATATGGTACTGTATAGACTATGTGAATATATAAAATGTGTTAAGGGGGATATGGGTAATGCCTTAACTTTAATACTTTACTTTACTGTAGACACTATTATAATAGCATATTGTACTACATAAGATCTTTTAGTTCTGACTCGTAAACATCTCTTAAGTTATTGTGCTCACGTTAGACACTGGATAGGGGATGTCAAACCTCGTAAACATCTCTGACGCCGTTACACTCATATTTTCACTTTTGATTTAACTTACATAAGATCTTTTAGTTCTGACTCGAGTGTTTTGTCTTTTCAATTCGCTCGGGTCAGTCTGAGCTATTCAGTTTATCAAAGAATGCTTTCTGGAGGATGAAGACGAAGATTTTGTACTATTACTTATTATATGTATTCCACTGCATCATGTTGTTCCGCTGCATTTATTTATTTATTCCTGTTATATGTAACTCTGATTTTGTGTTGTAAAAGAATAATCAAATGTATTTGTAAAATAGCTTCATGAACTATTATTTGATTATTATATTTTGTCATTCCGCTGCGAGATTCTGTATTTGCTTTATTTCTTTCTCTTCTTTTTCTTATTTACCCCATAACAATCTGCCCCTTTGAATGGTTTGAGTATGACGTGTGTGGTTTATCGTCGATTTAAACCGTCCAAATAGGCTGGTCATTACAGTTGGTATCAGAGCTTTGGTTTAGCGATAACCTTAGCTTTGTGGGGTCTGACTCTTTAGTATGGTAGTAATACCCTAGAATGAGTCGCTGAGTTTAAATATATGAGAGAGCGTATTCGTTAATGTTATAAAAAGTTTTTGTATTGTATTAATTTGTTTCGTTGTGTATTTATAAATTCTGGTCGGCGCATAGGATGCTATGGCATCGATAGGAATTTCTAAACACTTAATAGGACAGTCCGACACAATATTGTTTTGAAATATAGGTAAATGAAATAATTTTGCCTATTATATATTTTGTATATAAAATAATAAATTTTATGAATGATGTAGTTGGATGTAATATGTTGTTTGTTAGGTAGAGAAATTTTATAAATATTGATTGAAAATAAGATTTCCAAATAAAATGAATATAAATTGGAATTTGAGAACTTAAGTTCCGGGATTTTTCAAAATTCCTTTCGAAAGATTTTGGAATATAATATTAATATTATTTGGAAGTATTTTCTGACATAAATATTTTAAGATGGTTTGAAAGAAATGTTTTAAAGGAATTTTGGAAGGAAATAAGTTCTGTACTCCCCTCTTTGTCGTTGGAAAATAATATCGGTGATGAGTGCAAGCATCATCGACGTTCATTTTCGAGTTTCAAAGTGGGAAGACTGTTGTAGTAGTTATAATGCACATCCGTTTTGATAAACCAATCAAAAATTTAATTTCTGAAGTTTGACTTGATATAGATATATATGTAAGTTATGAGTATATATATATATATATATTATTTTAAATGATTGAAATGGAACCCGGTTGCTTAGTTCTTAAGTTTCTGTGAATTAGAAATTGAAATTATTGTAATGAATGGAATCTTGACTATATTAATAATTGGAAACTTCTAAAATAAATATAAGAAAATTGGAAATTTGTAACTGTAAATAAAAAGGAAATGAAAAATAAGAAAATGTAATTATTGGACATTTTATTAATTAAATAAATAAGACAAACTTGTATAATATTTAATTGCATTCTAAAAACATTGTATACATAACTTACCAAACTATCATAAGTTGAAATGTTAAATAGGATATGTAATAGAATATTGTACAAGTAAACTTTAGCAAATGAAAGTGTTCAATGGAATTAATTTGTAAATAAGAATTATGATATTATAAATTGTTATAAACTTAGGTTAATAGTTTGGAATGTTACTAATCAAATGTAATAGAAAAGTGAATAATGTAAGAAAAACGATTATAAACTTAAGTTAACATTTTAAGCTATTTACGATCAGATTGAATAGTAAAAGGTGAATACCGTAAGTACGTCTTTTGCAACCACAACGACACCCAGCATTGAAAATTCTGCAAGGCTTGTAATTGAAATCTCCGTTGCCCCAATCAAATAATTTGCTTTAGATGTAGAAATCCCATTTTGAAGAATTTGAATTCCTAGAACCTCATACGACATTTTTCCCAACCTTGATAACACGATCAAAGAGAGGAAAAGAAACAATGGTTTTTCACTAGAAATGGAACAACTGCAAACTACTATATCCACTATATGGTTTATAGTGTAGCTTGAAGTACCAGGCCAGCAGCTGATGCCTTCGAAATGCCTAGCTTTTTAACTAAGTCAGCAGATATGAATGTCGCTCCAATGCCCATGAAAGCACATACTCCACTGAATCAACCAATGACAGATGGACTAGTTCCATGATGTGTTAAAAATGTTGTCATTATGGCACCAGGAACTTGTATTCAGTCCATCCATCTTTTATAGCAGGGATAATCGATTCAGAACAAAAGGATGGTTCATGAACATGGGAGAGTTTACAATGATCAAGAACACCGTTTGAGAGCCTATTGATAAGCTGGCTGAATATAATCAGAATGGGCAGTGTACATATCATGAAACAAGAAGCAACTTTTAGGCAGGTCACACAGTATCATAAGTTCATTAAAAGAAAATCAAACAACAATGCCCCTGCTATCCCACATATAAGATTAACTCGGAAAATCATGGCATTTGCTTGAGCTAGTGTAGTTGGTCTGTTTGCACCTGCTAACAACACTACCCAATCACGTTCTATGGTTACACCCAAAGCAAGCCCAGCTATTCGTTCTACTGCCCCAGCTATTACGAATGCAATAAACCAAGGCTAAACAAGTACAACTGATGTCGATGTTGATGCATAACATGCAGTGGTAAAAGCATATATCAACATAGTGACAGACAACAACTGAGCACTCGTTTGGACAATATACAAACTGCTGTATGTTGAAATCCTAGGGAAATGATCCATTAGATTAGCAACTACAAGGGCGGTGATGAAGATTGAGATCTTTGCAAAGAAACCGAGAACAACCACTGGCAATAGACTTGGATGAATAAGTGCAACTGCAGCTGGGCAAGTGAAATTCCATACTAGCTCCACTAGATTTCCTGCAAAGCAACTAACGTATAAAGAGTACAGACCTCCAGGGTGAGCAGGCTTGGATGCAAAAACAGTCTACTCGTCCTCTGAATTTATGTATTAATCTTCTTTAATATGTTCCAAGGATCGTTTGATGCAAGGTCAGTAGAGGACTGATGTTCTTCTTGTATTTCGTCCAATGTTGCAATGTGCTTAAGATGGACATCGACATTTGGCGAACACTTTGAAGCAAGTTTTCCCAACCTACGAATGGATAATCTAGGAGGCCTGGTTAACTGCCTACACCTCCATATCTTTTCAAACCTATACGAAATGAAGATGCCATAAGGATTAGAAGTTGAAATTGACAGTGAAGAAGAAGAGGAAGGGAAAGGCAAAGTAGTAACCAATCCCATTGATCAGCCTTCTCAAACTCGATCTCAAAATTAGTCAACACTCATGCAGCCAACATAAGGGAAGAATGATATTATAATTCAACGGTAGATAGAGGAGTGAACCTGATGAGAAGTTAGTATGGCAGTTGCAAGCGGAAACTTGTTTGCTCCAGATACAATTCATGCAAAACATGCATGTTTTTTTTATTGAAGACCATATTCATACGTGCACTTATAAAAAGCCCATGCGAGACATGAGAAGAAGTATTTTACCCCGCATACAGCTCATGTGAGACGAAGTTGTTCAACCAGAATCCATGATCATACACACACACGCATACATGGACACACACATATGGAAAAGACATATGTCTCCTCTTATTTACTCCCATAAATTCTCTTTTTAATTTTATGCAAAAAAATTCTACGAATATAAGTGATTTATTATAAAAGTGTGATGAAATAATAACGATGATGATAATGATGATGATATAACAATCTCACATCGCTAAGATCCTATATAAACGTAAATAAACATAAAGATGCTGCTATTCACATCGATGAATTGATTTTGTGATGTGAATAATCAAATAATTTTCAAAAAATACTAACAGTGGTACTAGAGCTAAACCTAAATTTTGGAGTGCATGATATGGACAGCCATAAAATATTAAATGTGTGAAGGGATTGTATAATATGGGGTTAAAGAATTAGTAAGAGAGATATTTTATTCTAAGTTTCTCAGCTAAGTGCGGAGTATTAATCAAGGTTTGAAGTCCCGTTTTCAGTTTCTGTTCCAATCATAAAAAAAATTTAAAATTTCGGTCCCATTTCGTAATTTTCGAAAATTACGTTTTAATTCCGGTAATTTTTTTTATAAATACCAAACAAATATGCAATAATAATAGTCAATTACACCAAATTATTCAAGTTACATAGAAGATACAAAACATACAACATAAAAATTTAATACCAAAAAGTATTTTTATGAGAATCATATAACTTTTGTCCATCGCTATCTTCATCTTGTGTCGGATTATAATATGCTGGAAAATCATATTGTTGTATCTGGTCTGAACTTAAAAATTTCATCATCATATTATCAAAGGGTGATGGTTCGTCTTGGCTACTTGATGGTTCAGTAGCATACGATTGATTTATCCTACAAAATGAATAACCTTCGGCATAGTCAGATATAGAATACATATAACTTGGGAAATTGTTAGAAGTATATCTGCCATCATAATTATGTTGATCTTCATGTTCAATGTTCAAATTTCTATCTCTTCGTCCACTACAGTCATCTACATCTCTTCTAGAATAATTTTGGATACGTCTTTAAGAATCATCAAAAGTGGAACCAACATCATAACCACTAGACCAATACCATCACCACCAGCATTACCTGAATCATCATTTGATGAACTATCATTTTCAATATTTTCTGTAGATACGTTATCATTGTCTGACCAAGGATTATCGCTTGTGTTAACCATAAAATATTCAGAAGAATGAAGGTATGAAAGAAGGGTCACGAGAGCATGAGGAAAGATCAGAAAGCACCAAGATGTTCTGGATAATCATACCTTCCGACAAGGAGCTTCCGACGAAGTCCAAGGCTATCTTTCAAAGTCCATAGGCAGGATGATGCTCCAAGGATCCACCTTTCAACTAGGACGAGAGGTCTTTCAACAAAGACAAAGGAGAAGGAGCTCGGACCAAACCTTTCGAAGGAGTCGAGAGGATGCAACCATCAGGATTTAATAGCTTCAAACCTTCTGAAGTAGTCGAAAGGCTCCATTTAAGGAGTTCTTACCTTTCGAAGAAGATGGAGAAATCAAAGCAAGTAGGTGAAACTCCATAACGACCTTTTCGAAAGCACAGCAAGCCTTTCGAACCAGTTGGAGCACATCTAGAATACCTTTCGACTATATCGAAAGGTTTTTTATGAAGAAAGCAATGGTCAAAAGTCAGAAAAAAAGGTAGATAACATTCGAAAACATTAAAGGGAAACATAGCACTCGACAAAAATCAAGTGAGAAGCAACCTTCCAACAAGATCGAAAGGTTCATAATAAGCACGTAAAAAGCAACCTTCCGATAAGGTCAAAAGGTTCACAACAATTAAGAGGAGCTACCTTCCGACAAGGTAGAAGGGAACACAACAGTTGGAAAAGCAACCTCTCGTCAAAGCTGAAAGGTTCAAGAAAGGTTCAAGAAAGATTCAGAAAGGCAACCTTCTGATAGAGTCGAAAGGTTCGTGAAGACATCAGGAAAAGCAACCTTTCGTCAAAGCCGAAAGGTTTATGAAGGAATCGGAAAGACAAACCTTCCGACAGCGTCGAAAGGTTCATTATGGCATATAAGAGGCAAACCTTTCAACAAAGACAAAAAGTTTGTAGTTGCATATAAAAGGGAAATCTTCCGACCCAATCGAGAAAATAGAGTCGAAAGGGAGGCCGCCTGTGTCTATAAATAGGACCCGAGGGGTCATGTTCGAGGGATCCAATTTCTATGATTCTGATCTTGTAACTTCTTAATAAAAAGATTGTAACCCTAATTGAGTATGATTTGGGAAATTTAATAAAAGGAAGCTTTTTCCTAGATATAAAGGGAAGTATTTGGCTTTGTTAATTACCTTACTGTTTGCTTAAAAAATCTTTGTTAGTTTAACTCATATTTTTAGGTTCAACCCCATCGGAAGGTTTTTGTCGACAAGGTCGACAACACTCCCGTGCAAGTAATAATTACAATCTTTCGAAGTCTGAAACCCCACAATCTAAACCTTTCGATAAGGCTGACAGTTTACTTAGATTAACATCCACTGAAACCTTCCGAAGCTATCGGATCAATTGCCTAAGTCATTCGACAAGGTTGGAATCTACTCAATATAACCGATTAAACCTTTCGTCAAGGTCGGAAGTCATTACCTATTCATCAAAGAAAACTTAAACCAACCAAAAGAAAGCCTTTGTAAAGACTTCAAACAAGCTCAACAAAGCCGGAAGGTCACTTAGCCTAAGTTCTAAACCTTTCGACGATAACGGAAGGTTTGATATAGGACATATCAACTAAATTGGTTGAATTGAAAGGAAATCAATAAAAGGAATCACGACTTTTTTTCTCCGAAGAACAAATCCATCCTTCTTATCATATCTTCGGGGTGTTAACAAGAAATCTTTTTAACATTTTTTGCGCTAGAAGGAGGGCTCGAACCTCCGCCCTTGTGGTTAATCATTCATCACAAATTAATCGCTTAGAGTCCTTCATTTGAAAGAAGAAAATGGAAAGAGCAAAGAATAGCAACGGTGAAAGAGCTACAGTACAATCAACTTTGGAGGATGATATAATCCCAAACTTTAACTTAGAAAATACGGAGATTGGGCAGCCTTCGTCCCTGATAAACAATGAGATTAGAGTTCAGAATCTACAACAACAAATGAATGTAATGCAAGAATCGATCGAAAGGATTCCATCTCAAGAATCATTAAGGATTATGGAAGGAGAAGATGAAGCACAACCTTCAAATGAAGATCAATATGAGAATCAAGAAAGTCAGGCTAAGAGAACCATTGAGCAATCAAATAGCTTAAACCTAGAAAACAATAAAGGTCATCATGACAACATTCACAACCAAGTCACAGAAGATGTAATAAAAAATATACTCAAAAAATTAAGGAAATATATTATCCTGCAAAAGGCTCCTTTTTCAGAAGAAATTATGGCAGCTAACATCCCTTCTCACATTCAAATTCCCCCACCAAAGTATGATGAAAATACTGATCCAAATGATAACCTTACAACTTTTGAAAATTGGATGAACTTGTATAATGCTCCTGGGTCAGTTCGATGCAAACTTTTCCCGATTACTTTTCAAGGAGCAGCTATCAAATGGTGTAGGAATTATCAAAAGAAGACAATTTATTCTTGGGAACAATTTTCTTATGACTTTGTGACACAATTTTATGTATTCAAGGATCAAACTATGAGATTTAGCCTGTTAGCTACAACCAAACAAAACTGAGAGAACCACTAAACGAGTATTTAAAGAGGTTCAATACTGAAGCAAAGATCCCTCTATATCAATGGATGCAAAGATCTATGATACTTTTATTCACGTGTAGACAAATTTATCTGACTGGATAAAATGGGCCACGACAGGAAAGGGTCGCTGAAACACTCCACACCCTTTAGTATACCCAAAAGGACACACTAAAGTAAATGGTGTGTTATAGGTATAGCTAAAATCTTTACAGAGACTAAGATTCACAAGGAAAAAAATAAAACAGCGGTAACATTTAAAATTAAACTTCATTCCTCCATAAAATGAGTCATAAAACCAAATACATAACATGTCTTGAAAACCGAATACATATGTCTCACGAAAAATACCATCTCAGTCACATCATCAGAGTACATAGATAATAATAAAAATCATCCCTCTCATAAAGTACCAGTACATCCAAACTCAAGCGAAAAGAAAACCGAAAAGAAAAAGAATGCATGAAGAATGAGAAAGCTCTGCAAATGGGTCTCCAAGAAATCCAAATCTACTGTCCTTGCCTCCGCTGGCCTATGGAGGGGGGAAATGGGAAATAGAGGAGTGGGTCAGACTATAAGTCTGGTGAGTGAAAGTAACTACTAGCATTTTTAAGCAAGATAAAGGTAATAGACTTAGCAATAGTTCTAGTATATAGGGAAAATATAAAGCTGGAATAAAATACTGTTTAACTGTTTGCTTTGACTGTGATTGTTTGCACTCGTCTTAGATAGCTGCTTTGATTAGGCTGGAATCCTAATCCTATTTTAATTAGGCTGAAATCCTAATTCTACCCTTTGATCGGCTTTCTATTTCTGTTGTGCCACTGTGAGCTAGTCCCATCCTGTGGGTCCCACAGCAAAAAGACACATGTTTAGCGCTTTGGAACTCAATAGCGACTTATCTCCCTAATTCGATGCTGCATGCTCGGTCATCGTCGGTTCACACTATCTGTTGCTCCCTCTTTTGATTTCTTACTAACCCTAGTCAGCATAAGCATGCCCAGCCTCACCTAATCTGTTGTGAGACCATCAATCCTAGCCTGAACGGGTCCTGCCCAGCCTCACCTAAGTGTGTTATGAGACCATCATTACTAGTCTGAAAAGGGGATGTTGTTGGTATGGGTCCTATCAAACAAAATCTAGTTGCGCCTCTTGCCAAAATCCCTCAATCTGAGCTTCTATCTATTGGCCACTTATTTACCCTAGTTAGCATAAGCGTGTCCCAGCCTCACCTAATCTGTTGTGAGACCATTAGTTCCTGACTGAAAGGGAATGCTATTGGTTATGGGTCCTATTTCTATCTTTGCTTATTAACTTAGTGTAAGTTTTTTAAAATAAGCCTCTTCTGTTATTTCTGCTATATTTGCTTATTAACTTTATCTATGTCTTATTTCTATCTTTTCACTCCTGCAGTCATGTAAATATCTAAAATTTTAGGCGGTGAAAGTAATATACTTTACTAATATTAGTATACTATTTTCTTGTATTAGCATTTGAAAAAAACTACTGTATATTAAGGTTTCTTTCCACTTGCTATGGGAGTAGTTTCACATGAGAATGAGTCAAATTGGTCTTGGTTTTTTGAGCATTTAAAAGAGATGCTCAACAAGGATCGCGAATTGGTTTTCATATCTGATCTCTAGTGGGGTTTGCTGTTAGGTGTTCCAAAAGTGTTTCCATCTTCTTTTCATATCTATTGCACATTTCATATGGAGAGAAACATTGGTTCAGTAGTTAAAGCTTGCAAGGGCGGTACTTCTATTGTTGATTTGTTTAAACTTTTGACTCGAGCTTCAAATCTATATGATTTTGATCGCTATATGTTAAAGTTTAAAGAAATTGGCGGTGTTGCTGGAATTAAATTTTTAAATGATAAACCTCTTGAACATTGGGCTGATTTTTTTTTTCAAGGCAAGAGATATGGAGAATATTAATCTAATGTGGCTGAAAGCTTTAACTCTTGGATTGTGGATGATAGATTTATGCCTATTATGTCTTGTCTAGATGGAATCTGGGTTAAAATAATGGAACAAATGGCGAAGAGGAGAGAAGAATGTCATCATTGGATTACTACTTTATGTCCGGTTATGGAGCAACGGTTGTCACAATTAGTTAATGAAGGTTTTGGATGTGATACATATAGGTCTTCGAAAAATGTTTTTGAAGTTAGATCTTCAATATCACATCATGTTTGTAAGGACCCGATTCTTCGACTTCCGAATATCGACATCAATACGTCCACTGTATCGACTGTCGAGCCATCGAATGCCGGAAAACCGAATTCTTAGGGTTTAAGAAAGAAGAGGTAGAAGAAAAAGATAGAAGAAAAAGAAAGAAGAAACAACAGAAAACACAGAAACAGAAACAAGATCAGAATCTCACATTCGCAGCGGAACAACATATAATAGATAAATGAATAATCTTTAAATCAAAGAACTATATCATTTTATACATTACATCATCATCAGAGTTTACAACAACAATACAACACTGGACAGTTATGTAAACTTGTCCTCATACAGAATACACAGCGGAATAATTAATATCATATACAAGTGGTACGTATCGCCATCCAGCTCGCCACTAAGCTCCACAGCATCCCGAATCCAAAATAACCTGATAACCTAACTCTAGACTGCCCGTGTGGAAATTGGTGGGCACCCAAAGTTTAGGAAGGGAACAATAAACTCCAGGTCAGTCATGGTGACTGGTGTGAGAACTTAAAACAGTTTATCTTTAAAACACAACAACAGGATAATTTTAAAGTCAATTTGCAATGCTTTTGGAAAATGAAACTACCATAAGGCCTCCCGCCACACACACAATGCAAACGCAGACTTGGAGGAGATTTCTCCTTATGATAGTCAAAGATGCTTACTACACAAAATCAAATCATTTTTGATATTATTATTAGTGCATAGTGTAGAAAACATTTCGAAAGTAGAATATAAATCTTAGCCAGCATAGGTACCATTATATTATGCCTACTATAGCTACCATATTAGATGGAAGGTTCTACAACTAAAACCGTACAAGGCTCGTATTTTTTCTTTGGATTTCCAACAAATGGTCGGGCAAAGGAACTTCCCAAGTAAAATAGAACGCCTCTGGAGCGACGTTCCCGGATCCTAACCGGATCTCAGCAACACAAGGCCAGGTTACCTCTAGCTGGGTAACTACTGAAACAAATATGTCATTCCCCGGTCGTTTGCGACCTTTATCCGAGGATCCTCGATTCCAACAACCACAAGTAATAAATTTGCAGCAACCACAAAGTGAGTATCTGGGCTCCATACCATGATACCACTCATAATCCAGAAGGAAATGACATACACTAAGGGATCGCTATCCCCTAATAACATTGCTGCCACGATTCCTATTCCGACCATACCGGGGTGTGAGGTCCGACGAAGTCTCGTCCACAAAGCCACGCTTTGGTACAAAGCCATGCTTTGGGTCAACAAATGATCAAAGTAATGATCACAAAGATAAATGATCAAACAAATGATCATATCACAAATGATCAAACAATGATCATTACACAGCAACACTTAGCATGTCACATTACCAAATTGGGAATATATCGCTGATAACCTTCAACTACATAACCTCTGAGCTCGTACGTCTCAGAGAAGGGTGTTAAGCTAAGAGAATAAATTCTCCGCCACCAACAGAAATGTATTTGAAATAAATCGGCTTTATATCTCAAAGTGTAATGTCAGACATGTAACCATACAAGTCTGTTCCGGGTTCGAACAAAACCGAAGGCAGTTCTTACGAAGCCCTTGCAAATCCGGATAATTTTCTAATCACGTCCGGACTTCCCGTCACCAAGGGTGATAAAACCTCTATATCGGAGATCAGCCGATGTAGAGTAACTCGACGGTAATCCTTCCGTTTTCAAAAATATCCGGTCTTCAACATCGGTCATCAAATGCAATCTATAACGACGTATCACATATTCGGAATGGGTTATACGACCCAAAGGTCCTTTCCCGGCTAACCCGAATAGTGAGCGCTTATTCAAAAATAAGTGTGGCATTCAAATTCAAGCAAATCACAACAAATACCCATTCAAGGTAATTATTGATAGTCAGTTATTTAACTATCAATAGGTCTGCACAGCATCATCAGATTCCAAATAATTTTCCAAATTATTTATTTTCCAAAAATATCTTTACAAGATATATAATTTCCACACTTCAACCATTTGAAACCAAATTTCAAATCACTTCCAATTTATCTTTAAGAGATATAATCTCAAAACATTTCACTTCATATTGGAAAAACATTCCCATACTTATTTAATAATAAGTAATTCACAAATCCATTTGTTTTCAACATTTTGAAAATATCCAATATACTTAAATCACAATTAAGTATATATTTCATTCTTTAAGGAAAACATGCTCTTCAAACACATTCATTTGAGTCAAAATGAATGTTACGTAAAACATCGTTACGACAACTCAAAATCACTAGTATAGGGATTCGAAATTTAGATAGATATATAAATCCCAATACTATATAAAACATTTCCTTTCGGAAACCGTTTACTATAACAACAGTGTTATAGTCCACCATTTCCTTATTCCTCGAAACGTCTATTTCAACAATAAATGTTGAAATCTATGTATTCGATACTTAATACACTTTAAAACATCTTTAAATCGTTTAAATTCTATTTCAAATATCACTTTCCCAAAACATCTCCGTTTTATTTAATAATATATTCACTGTCCAAAATTGTGAATAAAATTCGTTATCCAAATTCAACATTTCTACACATTTTTATTTGAAGGATTATCCACTGTCCAAAATCGTGAATATACTTCCTTTAACAAGCTATAATAATTTACTTATCAAAATAAGTCAAATTTCGGATTTATAAAACAATGTTTATAAGTTCCATTTATATTTTATAACTACTTCAACTTATAAATTCCTTTTATTAACCAATTCAATTTATAACTCAATTTTAAACCAAAAATCCATCCTATAAGTTAAACACTTATAATTCATTTATTTACAAAATGATTCTTTTAAGACTTCACAAATCGTAAATTCTATCCTTTTATAAAACCCATTTTAACATCATTTTAAAATGTCTTTCAAACTCCTTTAAAATCCCATCACTTTGATTTATAAAAATCAAATTTTATAAATCTTACATATAACGCTTTTATAATAAAGTCAAAAATCTCTATTTAAACTATGTTATAAAAATCATTAACTCCATATTTTCAAAAATCATATTTCAACTGTATTTTCTCAAAAATCATAATTTATAACAATAAAAATTATAACTTTTATTTAGTTAAAATGAATCAATTTCCAAAATTTAATAAAACGTATGCTTTCCAAAAATTCACTTTAAAATCCCTTTAAAATTAGAAATTGTTCTTTTTAAACTTCAAAAATGGATCTGATGATGCAACATCACCAAATAATCAATCACGGCATCCAAACATCATATATCGATATGACAACAATATATAACAATATATATAAATAAATCATTACAGTTGAGGAATCTAGTTGGATCCCTCCAACCTGTTTCCCTGCATCCACAGACGTTAGCACAATACCCATTCCACTTCGAGGTGGAATATCGCGGTATAAAGGATTTATAAAAATATCAATCCGCTATTATGCGGCGCAATAGGGTCTCATCCGCTATATAATGCGGGAAATAACAACAACTGCAATATATACATATGCCAATATATATATATTGCTATATACAACTATATATATAGTATCACACCCAAATAGCAATCAATCAGTCAATAACTGTAAAATCCAACTTTTCATTTTGAGTGAGAAGATCTCACCTTTGCTTTTATTTTGCAATCCCATTTCCAGTTTTGTTTTCTCGACCGTATTTGACCTTGTATATCACAATGTATACAATTTATTAATATTCGAAAAATCGAATAATCAATTTTTTTTATTTGATCAATTTAATTAACCGATGGTTTTACTTTTAAACTATTTTTCCCAATATTTCTATATGAAAAGAACAAAGCTGCCTTCATCATTTTATTTTTTTCCCAAAATCAACATTTTTTTATCTTATAACCCTTACTGTAAAATCAAATAATGTTATATATATATATATATTTTCTTTTGCTTGCATATATATATATATTAAAAATCTATTGTATTATCTTTCTGTAAATCTATAAATCTACATCTAAATTCTTTGCTGCAATTTCTTAATTTCAAATCAAGATGTTAAAAATTTAATATTTAACTTACTGTAAAAATTAAATACTGGGATTTTTATATTTTATAAAATAAAACAATACCTCTCTGCCATCGCGAAGCCATCGCTATGCTCAACCGAAATCGATCGCTAGCTCGAGATCGTGAAACCACCACACTCGACTCGAATCCCACTGCACCCTACTCCATCGCGTGCGCAGGACAAGGGTCGACGTCGCGACATCCCCTTCGGTGCCTCCTAAATCTTGAACGCGACCATCACTGCCGAACTCACCATCGCCTCGCTCCATGCCTCGCGTGCTCGAGCTCCCGTACGCGAGCCACCTCTCGATCTTGATTTCCCCCAAAAGTCGATCGCTCGAGTAAGTAGAAACGGCCCTCCCTCATGCTCTTAAATCGAAGATGATTCTGATTCGATGTTGATGACGCGATGTCCTCGCGTGTTTGAGCACGCGAGCTTCCCCCTGTTCCGCCATTTCTCTCATTTGATTTTGAAACGAGAGTAGGGTTTTAATTTATTTTTTTGCGGCCATTAATTTGTTACCGAGATTCAATTTTTGTTTTGAACAGATAAGGGAAGAAGGTATTTAAAATTGAATGAGCATCCTTTGCACGATTAATTTTCGTGATTGTAGGCGTGATTTGAGGGAGATAACATGCTGATGTTGACCGAAGTTTAAATTTAAATTTAAATTGAATTCGATTAAATTTCAACGTGTTTACTCACCGTGTGCTCACATAACAACTCCGAAAAATACGAAATTTGAAATCCGGTAATAATTCAATATTACGGACCCAATGGAACTAGTTTCGTCGAATTCCGAGACTGTGCCTCGGAACGCTATTTTTAAATATCGATTGAAACGATATGATTTCAAAACTGAACAAATCACTTTCAAATTCAATTCTGAAGCTTCTATTATCTTCAGTATTATCAATATGGATTCTACAAGCATTTGAAATATTTTTAATCAGCTTAAAATTGAAGATTCAATTTATTATTCCACTTTCAATAGATTAAATTTTATAATTTAATCGCCAAATTCATTCTGATAATTTGAAATTTAAGTCAAACCATCATTCAAATATTTAAAATCAATTAAATATTCTATTTCAAAAGTTCAAAATTTCTGGGTCGTTACAATCTTCCCCCTTTAAAAGAATTTCGTCCCGAAATTACAAGTTAGGAAAAATGGTCCTTAACTCGTCTACTATTTTTCACAATCCAATAGTTTTATCAACTTACTAACCTAAATCTTTTTATTAGAGATTCATTATCATTTAAACTAACTTTCCAACTTCAATTATAGGTTCCAAACAACATTGTTTTCTTAACAATTCAAATTTAAACTTTCAAAATTTTCTCAAAAATTTTCTAACACTCGAAATTTTCGAAAAATTTCGCCAGCGTCTCATTTGCGCGGCTAGCTCGGTACGACTACAAAATGGCACAACGGCCTCTCCGATTCAAAAAGAAAAGAAAGAGCCAAGTGGCTAGGCAAGAAAATCATCAAATCTCATATTGAAATTTAAAATACATACCTTTTTCGAACTATTCAAATTTATCTTTGAAATCAAAATTCCAATTCCTTTATAACACCTGTATATCCTACTAGCCATAATATCCAGTTACCATATTCAAACCATCTTGCCAATTCCATTACAAAATTTCGATACTTACTTCTTATATCATCTTTAGTTTACTATTGAAGTTATATCCATTATCATTCAATTTTACATTTCAAAATTTCATTTGATTCCAATTTATAATTTCAATTAAATTTGGATTCAGTTTAACTTTTGAATATTGAATTTTATCAACTATCTTTCATTCACAACTGCACTATTTTAAATTAGTTCCAATTACTAATTCATTACAAATTCCAATTCATTTTATTCAAATTTATTTTCAACATTCAGTTTCAATTCCAGTTTTATTCTTTTGTTCATTCCTAAAATTTATTTTCAATTCACTATTTTGGTTTATAACCACTTATATTAAACTGGATTTCCAATTCCATACGAATTTTAATTCATCTTTCATTTATAATTATTCAATTCAATTCTATTGCTTACAAATTCGAAATGAATCTCAACTTTCAATTTCACTTTCATTAAATTGATTCACTTGTACTTACATTAATTTAACTCCATTCTTTAAGTTAAATTTATTCTATCAGAATTCGAATTGTATAAGTTATCAATTCAATAATATTCCATAAATATTTTAAATAGGATTCCAGAGTTTTCAACATTTTCAAAACCATTTTTTTTAAAACAATTCAAATTATCCTTTGAATTTCAAACATCAAACCCAAATTTTCCAAACAACTTCCATTTAAAACAATTTGACAGCAATTTCTCTTTTGGAAACCCGAAAATGAACATCGATGATGCTACAGTCATTACCGAAGTTATTTTCCAGCGACCGAAAAGAGTTTAGAGCTTTCATCTCTCCAAAATACTTTTCAAAACCTTTGAAATTCATTTTCAACTCCAAAAAGGATTTAAACTTTCCAACTTCAAAATTTTGAAATTCTTTTCAAAACATTTCCAAATACCATAAGGCCTCCCGCCACACACACAATGCAAACGCAGACTTGGAGGAGATTTCTCCTTATGATAGTCAAAGATGCTTACTACACAAAATCAAATCATTTTTGATATTATTATTAGTGCATAGTGTAGAAAACATTTCGAAAGTAGAATATAAATCTTAGCCAGCATAGGTACCATTATATTATGCCTACTATAGCTACCATATTAGATGGAAGGTTCTACAACTAAAACCGTACAAGGCTCGTATTGTTTCTTTGGATTTCCAACAAATGGTCGGGCAAAGGAACTTCCCAAGTAAAATAGAACGCCTCTGGAGCGACGTTCCCGGATCCTAACCGGATCTCTGCTACACAAGGCCGGGTTACCTCTAGCTGGGTAACTACTGACACGAATATGTCATTCCCCGGTCATTTGCGACCTTTATCCGAGGATCCTCGATTCCAACAACCACAAGTAATAAATTTGCAGCAACCACAAAGTGAGTATCTGGGCTCCATACCATGATACCACTCATAATCCAGAAGGAAATGACATACACTAAGGGATCGCTATCCCCTAATAACCCTGCTGCCACGATTCCTGTTTCGACCATACCGGGGTGTGAGGTCCGACGAAGTCTCGTCCACAAAGCCACGCTTTGGTACAAAGCCATGCTTTGGGTCAACAAATGATCAAAGTAATGATCACAAAGATAAATGATCAAACAAATGATCATATCACAAATGATCAAACAATGATCATTACACAGCAACACTCAGCATGTCACATTACCAAATTGGGAATATATCGCTGATAACCTTCAACTACATAACCTCTGAGCTCGTACGTCTCAGAGAAGGGTGTTAAGCTAAGAGAATAAATTCTCCACCACCAACAGAAATGTATTTGAAAGAAATCGGCTTTATATCTCAAAGTGTAATGTCAGACATGTAACCATACAAGTCTGTTCCGGGTTCGAACAGAACCGAAGGCACTTCTTACGAAGCCCTTGCAAATCCGGATAATTTTCTAATCACGTCCGGACTTCCCGTCACTAAGGGTGATAAAACCTCTATATCGGAGATCAGCCGATGTAGAGTAACTCGACGGTAATCCTTCCGTTTTCAAAAATATCCGGTCTTCAACACCGGTCATCAAATGCAATCCAAAACGGCGTATCACATATTCGGAATGGGTTATACGACCCAAAGGTCCTTTCCCGGCTAACCCGAATAGTGAGCGCTTATTCAAAAATAAGTGTGGCATTCAAATTCAAGCAAATCACAACAAATACCCATTCAAGGTAATTATTGATAGTCGGTTATTTAACTATCAATAGGTCTGCACAGCATCATCAGATTCCAAATAATTTTCCAAATTATTTATTTTCCAAAAATATCTTTACAAGATATATAATTTCCACACTTCAACCATTTGAAACCAAATTTCAAATCACTTCCAATTTATCTTTAAGAGATATAATCTCAAAACATTTCACTTCATATTGGAAAAACATTCCCATACTTATTTAATAATAAGTAATTCACAAATCCATTTGTTTTCAACATTTTGAAAATATCCAATATACTTAAATCACAATTAAGTATATATTTCATTCTTTAAGGAAAACATGCTCTTCAAACACATTCATTTGAGTCAAAATGAATGTTACGTAAAACATCGTTACGACAACTCAAAATCACTAGTACAGGGATTCGAAATTTAGATAGATATATAAATCCCAATATTATATAAAACATTTCCTTTCGGAAACCATTTACTATAACAACAGTGTTATAGTCCACTATTTCCTTATTCCTCGAAACGTCTATTTCAACAATGAATGTTAAAATCTATGTATTCGATACTTAATACACTTTAAAACATCTTTAAATCGTTTAAATTCTATTTCAAATATCACTTTCCCAAAACATCTCCGTTTTATTTAATAATATATTCACTGTCCAAAATTGTGAATAAAATTTGTTATCCAAATTCAACATTTCTACACATTTTTATTTGAAGGATTATCCACTGTCCAAAATCATGAATATACTTCCTTTAACAAGCTATAATAATTTACTTATCAAAATAAGTCAAATTTCGGATTTATAAAACAATGTTTATAAGTTCCATTTATATTTTATAACTACTTCAACTTATAAATTCCTTTTATAAACCAATTCAATTTATAACTCAATTTTATACCAAAAATCCATCCTATAAGTTAAACACTTATAATTCATTTATTTACAAAATCATTCTTTTAAGACTTCACAAATCGTAAATTCTATCCTTTTATAAAACCCATTTTAACATTATTTTAAAATGTCTTTCAAACTCCTTTAAAATCCCATCACTTTGATTTATAAAAATCAAATTTTATAAATCTTATATATAACGCTTTTATATTAAAGTCAAAAATCTCTATTTAAACTATGTTATAAAAATCATTAACTCCATATTTTCAAAAATCATATTTCAACTGTATTTTCTCAAAAATCATAATTTATAACAATAAAAATTATAACTTTTATTTATTTAAAATGAATCAATTTCCAAAATTTAATAAAACGTATGCTTTCCAAAAATTCACTTTAAAATCCCTTTAAAATTAGAAATCGTTCTTTTTAAACTTCAAAAATGGATCCGATGATGCAACAACACCAAATAATCAATCACGGCATCCAAACATCATATATCGATATGACAACAGAATATATAACAATATCTGTAAATAAATCATTACAGTTGAGGAATCCAGTTGGATCCCTCCAACCTGTTTCCCTGCATCCATAGACGTTAGCACAATACCCATTCCACTTCGAGGTGGAATATCGCGGTATATAGGATTTATAAAAATATCAATCCGCTATTATGCGGCGCAATAGGGTCTCATCCGCTATATAATGCGGGAAATAGCAACAACTGCAATATATACATATATTGCTATATACAACTATATATATATAGTATCACACCCAAATAGCAATCAATCAGTCAATAACTGTAAAATCCAACTTTTCATTTTGAGTGAGAAGATCTCACCTTTGCTTTTATTTTGCAATCCCATTTCCAGTTTTGTTTTCTCGACCTTATTTGACCTTGTATAACACAATGTATACAATTTATTAATATTCGAAAAATCGAATAATCAATTTTTTTTATTTGATCAATTTAATTAACCGATGGTTTTACTTTTAAACTATTTTTCCCAAATTTCTATATGAAAAGAACAGAGCTGCCTTCATCATTTTATTTTTTTCCCAAAATCAACATTTTTTTATCTTATAACCCTTACTGTAAAATCAAATAATGTTATATATATATATATTCTTTTGCTTGCATATATATATATATATTAAAAATCTATTGTATTATCTTTCTGTAAATCTATAAATCTACATCTAAATTCTTTGCTGCAATTTCTTAATTTCAAATCAAGATGTTAAAAATTTAATATTTAACTTACTGTAAAAATTAAATACTGGGATTTTTATATTTTATAAAATAAAACAATACCTCTCTGCCATCACGAAGCCATCGCTATGCTCAACCGAAATCAATCGCTAGCTCGAGATCGTGAAACCACCACACTCGACTCGAATCCCACTACACCCTACTCCATCGCGTGCGCACGACAAGGGTCGACGTCGCGACATCCCCTTCGGTGCCTCCTAAATCTTGAACGCGACCATCACTGCCGAACTCACCATCGCCTCGCTCCATGCCTCGCGTGCTCGAGCTCCCGTACGCGAGCCACCTCTCGATCTTGATTTCCCCCAAAAGTCGATCGCTCGAGTAAGTAGAAATGGCCCTCCCTCATGCTCTTAAATCGAAGATGATTCTGATTCGATGTTGATGACGCGATGTCCTCGCGTGTTCGAGCACGCGAGCTCCCCCCTGTTCCGCCATTTCTCTCATTTGATTTTGAAACGAGAGTAGGGTTTTAATTTTTTTTTTGCGGCCATTAATTTGTTACCGAGATTCAATTTTTGTTTTGAACAGATAAGGGAAGAAGGTATTTAAAATTGAATGAGCATGCTTTGCATGATTAATTTTCGTGATTGTAGGCACGATTTGAGGGAGATAACATGCTGATGTTGACCGAATTTTAAATTTAAATTTAAATTGAATTCGATTAAATTTCAACATGTTTACTCACCGTGTGCTCACATAACAACTCCGAAAAATACGAAATTTGAAATCCGTTAATAATTCAATATTACGGACCCAATGGAACTGGTTTCGTCGAATTCCGAGACTGTGCCTCGGAACGCTATTTTTAAATATCGATTGAAACGATATGATTTCAAAACTGAACAAATCACTTTCAAATTAAATTCTGAAGCTTTTATTATCTTCAGTATTATCAATATGGATTTTACAAGCATTTGAAATATTTTTAATCAGCTTAAAATTGAAGATTCAATTTATTATTCAACTTTCAATAGATTAAATTTTATAATTTAATCGCCAAATTCATTCTGATAATTTGAAATTCAAGTCAAACCATCATTCAAATATTTAAAATCAATTAAATATTCTATTTCAAAAGTTTAAAATTTCTGGGTCGTTACAATCTTCCCCCCTTAAAAGAATTTCGTCCCGAAATTACAAGTTAGGAAAAATGGTCCTTAACTCGTCTACTATTTTTCACAATCCAATAGTTTTATCAACTTAGTAACCTAAATCTTTTTATTAGAGATTCATTATCATTTAAACTAACTTTCCAACTTCAATTATAGGTTCCAAACAACATTGTTTTCTTAACAATTCAAATTTAAACTTTCAAAATTTTCTCAAAAATTTTCTAACACTCGAAATTTTCGAAATTTTTTGCCAGCGTCTCATTTGCGCGGCTAGCTCGGTACGACTACAAAATGGCACAACGGCCTCTCCGATTCAAAAAGAAAAGAAAGAGCCAAGTGGCTGGGCAAGAAAATCATCAAATCTCATATTGAAATTTAAAATACATACCTTTTTCGAACTATTCAAATTTATCTTTGAAATCAAAATTCCAATTCCTTTATAACACCTGTATATCCTACTAGCCATAATATCCAGTTACCATATTCAAACCATCTTGCCAATTCCATTACAAAATTTCGATACTTACTTCTTATATCATGTTTAGTTTACTATTGAAGTTATATCCATTATTATTCAATTTTACATTTCAAAATTTCATTTGAATCCAATTTATAATTTCAATTAAATTTGGATTCAGGTTAACTTCTGAATATTGAATTTTATCAACTATCTTTCATTCACAACTGCACTATTTTAAATTAGTTCCAATTACTAATTCATTACAAATTCCAATTCATGTTATTCAAATTTGTTTTCAACATTCAGTTTCAATTCCAGTTTTATTCTTTTGTTCATTCCCAAAATTTATTTTCAATTCACTATTTTGGTTTATAACCACTTATATTAAACTGGATTTCCAATTCCATACGAATTTTAATTCATCTTTCATTTATAATTATTCAATTCAATTCTATTGCTTACAAATTCGAAATGAATCTCAACTTTCAATTTCACTTTCATTAAATTGATTCACTTGTACTTACATTAATTTAACTCCATTCTTTAAGTTAAATTTATTCTAGCAAAATTCGAATTGTATAAGTTATCAATTCAATAATATTCCATAAATATTTTAAGTAGGATTCCAGAGTTTTCAACCTTTTCAAAACCATTTTTTTTTGAAAACAATTCAAATTATCCTTTGAATTTCAAAAACCAAACCCAAATTTTCCAAACAACTTCCATTTAAAACAATTTGGCAGCAATTTCTCTTTTGGAAACCCGAAAATGAACATCGATGATGCTACAGTCATTACCGAAGTTATTTTCCAACGACCGAAAAGAGTTTAGAGCTTTCATCTCTCCAAAATACTTTTCAAAACCTTTAAAATTCATTTTCAACTCCAAAAAGGATTTAAACTTTCCAACTTCAAAATTTTCAAATTCTTTTCAAAACATTTCCAAATACTTCTCTGGAATTCCGTTTCAAATTACAAATCATATTTACAATTTATATTCTCCAATTATAAGTCAAGTATATAATTTACATTCTTAAATTCCATTTGTTTGTGAATTTATTTTCTTAACTTCGG
Source organism: Allium fistulosum (assembly GCA_030737815.1). NCBI lineage: Eukaryota > Viridiplantae > Streptophyta > Magnoliopsida > Asparagales > Amaryllidaceae > Allium > Allium fistulosum. Next base: position 448,901,702 of record CM060906.1, on the reverse strand, counting down.
AGTTACGATTTCAATTTCTTATTTAATTTCAAAGATAATAATTTAATACTATTACTTCCTAACATCCAAGCAACCATATACTGTAATAATTTACAGAAAATCATTTCTTTTATATACAAAAATAGTCTTGGTTATTTACCAAATTTTAAAACAATACTGTGTCGGTTTATCCTGTTTAAGAGTTTAGAAACCCTTATCAATACAGTTAGCTAGACTGCACCGACCGATATCCATAAACAATCAATCGATAAGTCAACACAATACAAAACAATTTATATTCACTAACAAATACGCGCTCATATCTATTATTACACTCACACTCATTCTAGAGTACTACTGACTTTATCTCTAATGAGTAACACCCAACAGAGCCATGGTTGTCGCTTAACCATATGCTCTGATACCACGTTGTAAGGATCCGATTCTTCGACTTCCGAATATCGACATCAATACGTCCACTGTATCGACTGCCGAGCCATCGAATGCCGGAAAACCGAATTCTTAGGGTTTAAGAAAGAAGAGGTAGAAGAAAAAGATAGAAGAAAAAGAAAGAAGAAACAACAGAAAACACAGAAACAGAAACAAGATCAGAATCTCACATTCGCAGCGGAACAACATATAATAGAAAATGAATAATCTTTAAATCAAAGAACTATATCATTTTATACATTACATCATCATCAGAGTTTACAACAACAATACAACACTGGACAGTTATATAAACTTGTCCTCATACAGAATACACAGCGGAATAATTAATATCATATACAAGTGGTACGTCTCGCCATCCAGCTCGCCACTAAGCTCCACAACATCTCGAATCCAAAATAACCTGATAACCTAACTTTAGACTGCCCGTGTGGAAATTGGTGGGTACCCAGAGTTTAGGAAGGGAACAATAAAATCCACGTCAGTCATGGTGACTGGTGTGAGAACTTAAAACAGTTTATCTTTAAAACACAACAACATGATAATTTTAAAGTCAATTCGCAATGCTTTTGGAAAATGAAGCTACCATAAGGCCTCCCGCCACACAAATAATGCAAACGCAGACTTGGAGGAGATTTCTCCTTATGATAGTCAAAGATGCTTACTATGCAAAATCAAATCATTTTTGATATTATTATTAGTGCATAGTGTAGAAAACATTTCGAAAGTAGAATATAAATCTTAGCCAGCATAGGTACCATTATATTATGCCCACTATAGCTACCATATTAGATGGAAGGTTCTACAACTAAAACCGTACAAGGCTCGTATTGTTTCTTTGGATTTCCAACAAATGGTCGGGCAAAGGAACTTCCCAAGTAAAATAGAACGCTTCTGGAGCGACGTTCCCGGATCCTAACCGGATCTCTGCTACACAAGGCCGGGTTACCTCTAGCTGGGTAACTACTGACACGAATATGTCATTCCCCGGTCGTTTGCGACCTTTATCCGAGGATCCTCGATTCCAACATCCACAAGTAATAAATTTGCAGCAACCACAAAGTGAGTATCTGGGCTCCATACCATGATACCACACATAATCCAGAAGGAAATGACATACACTAAGGGGTCGCTATCCCCTAATAACCTTGCTGCCATGATTCCTGTTCGACCATACCGGGGTGTGAGGTCCGACGAAGTCTCGTCCACAAAGCCACGCTTTGGTACAAAGCCATGCTTTGGGTCAACAAATGATCAAAGTAATGATCACAAAGATAAATGATCAAACAAATGATCATATCACAAATGATCAAACAATGATCATTACACAGCAACACTCAGCATGTCACATTACCAAATTGGGAATATATCGCTGATAACCTTCAACTACATAACCTCTGAGCTCGTACGTCTCAGAGAAGGGTGTTAAGCTAAGAGAATAAATTTTCCTCCACCAACAGAAATGTATTTGAAAGAAATCGGCTTTATATCTCAAAGTGTAATGTCAGACATGTAACCATACAAGTCTGTTCCGGGTTCGAACAGAACCGAAGGCACTTCTTACGAAGCCCTTGCAAATCCGGATAATTTTCTAATCACGTCCGGACTTCCCGTCACTAAGGGTGATAAAACCTCTATATCGGAGATCAGCCGATGTAGAGTAACTCGACGGTAATCCTTCCGTTTTCAAAAATATCCGGTCTTCAACACCGGTCATCAAATGCAATCCATAACGACGTATCACATATTCAGAATGGGTTATATGTGACGCCCCACCTCTATACCCACGCCAGCCAAGGACACTACGAGGTAATGCTGTCAACTAGCACAGAGAATAAGGCTGTTGAGGAGCGACCATCTGTATAATTGCTTTGTGCGAGTACCGATATGCCAGATAAAAATATAACTTTTCATCTCAAGAGGAAATCCGACATATCGATACAAACTCAAAGCTACTACACAGTGGCTATATGGACTTCGGAAACAAATATAGAAATAAACATAACACAAATCAGTCACAGACAATTCATATCACAAAGGCGGAAATAGATATGAATATAACACATGAAAGTGTACATCAAAGTAGTGGTATAACATATCCACGATAATACAAAAGAATAGCTACCAGCTACACAAAAGAATAAGCATACACCATAGAGTCTATATCTCAAATGTATACATCCAAAAACTGCTAAACTAAGTAGTTAGCCAAAAGTCAGAATAGTCCTGAAGAGAAGTCAAGCAGAAGCACCTGTAACATCTCGGTCTGACCCGAGTATTATTTATAAGAAAATAATAAACGGATCAGTCTATCTATAAATATCAGATGATATGGTATAAAGTAAAAGACATGACATGAACATGTAATAACCATAGTGGCATACTACTATAAGTATGTAATTGAAAATCAACAAGAGATTAATCAATATCACAAGAATCTTCTCAAAGATAAAGTAGGGTATCATACCCTAAACTTGTATTCATAACAAGTCAATGACACACGAATTCACCAATGCACAAAAATTGATAAACATATCAATAGAAATCACGAAAATTGGTGAAGCACAAAATTCCAGAAATCATCAGAAGAAATCCAGAAATCACAAGAAGGGGGAGGCCTATCACAAGACGGGAGTATGAAAACTCACCAACACGTGTAACACAAGATGAGACGCTATCTCATGGAAGCTATCCATTAAATTTTGACACACGAATCGGCCCGAAGACCATGGGTCGCTACCCCATTTCTATGTGATGGTGAAACATCACACAAGCGGGATTTAGTCTCCCTCGCAGACAAAGAGACATCGCACAGTTGCTAGTCTAAATCACAAAAATGATCGTCATGATCATCAAGAAGTGTCAATTACACTAAGCTAGTAAATATAAGAGTTTAGCTTCATGTCCCATAACCACTAGCTTAACTTAAATATTTACGAACAAACTGTAGATCTTCACTAGGAAATTGTCACAAAAAGGGTTCAATCGAACAAGTCCAAGAGCTAACCGAAGAAGTGAACACAAGCGTTTCATACCCCTCGTATTACTAAGTCGTTTAAGTCGATTTCTCATTCGAGTGAAGTAAAGGCTTGTATATACTAGTAGATTAGAAAACGGTTTGATAAACGAGTTTGGTATTAAAAATAGAGTAGAAAACATTTTGATGAAAGAGTTTTGATATTTACTACTAGTATTAAAACCTTCATATCTTTAAAGTGACAAGTCACAAAACGATTGTTGAAACAAATCAAATCACATAAATTCACATTCGAAGACATGAGAAAAAGCCAAAGAAATCAATCCCAAAACCATCATAGTATTATTGATAGTCGGTTATTTAACTATCAATAGGTCTGCACAGCATCATCAGATTCCAAATAATTTTCCAAATTATTTATTTTCCAAAAATATCTTTACAAGATATATAATTTCCATACTTCAACCATTTGAAACCAAATTTCAAATCACTTCCAATTTATCTTTAAGAGATATAATCTCAAAACATTTCACTTCATATTGGAAAAACATTCCCATACTTATTTAATAATAAGCAATTCACAAATCCATTTGTTTTCAACATTTTGAAAATATCCAATATACTTAAATCACAATTAAGTATATATTTCATTCTTTAAGGAAAACATGCTCTTCAAACACATTCATTTGAGTCAAAACGAATGTTACGTAAAACATCGTTACGACAATTCAAAATCACTAGTATAGGGATTCGAAATTTAGATAGATATATAAATCCCAATACTATATAAAACATTTCCTTTCGGAAACCATTTACTATAACAACAGTGTTATAGTCCACCATTTCCTTATTCCTCAAAACGTCTATTTCAACAATGAATGTTGAAATCTATGTATTCGATACTTAATACACTTTAAAACATCTTTAAATCGTTTAAATTCTATTTCAAATATCACTTTCCCAAAACATCTCTGTTTTATTTAATAATATATTCACTGTCCAAAATTGTGAATAAAATTCGTTATCCAAATTCAACATTTCTACACATTTTTATTTGAAGGATTATCCACTGTCCAAAATCGTGAATATACTTCCTTTAACAAGCTATAATAATTTACTTATCAAAATAAGTCAAATTTCGGATTTATAAAACAATGTTTATAAGTTCCATTTATATTTTATAACTACTTCAACTTATAAATTCCTTTTATTAACCAATTCAATTTATAACTCAATTTTATACCAAAAATCCATCCTATAAGTTAAACACTTATAATTCATTTATTTACAAAATCATTCTTTTAAGACTTCACAAATCGTAAATTCTATCCTTTTATAAAACCCATTTTAACATCATTTTAAAATGTCTTTCAAACTCCTTTAAAATCCCATCACTTTGATTTATAAAAATCAAATTTTATAAATCTTATATATAACGCTTTTATAATAAAGTAAAAAATCTCTATTTAAACTATGTTATAAAAATCATTAACTCCATATTTTCAAAAATCATATTTCAACTGTATTTTCTCAAAAATCATAATTTATAACAATAAAAATTATAACTTTTATTTATTTAAAATGAATCAATTTCCAAAATTTAATAAAACGCATGCTTTCCAAAAATTCACTTTAAAATCCCTTTAAAATTAGAAATCGTTCTTTTTAAACTTCAAAAATGGATCTGATGATGCAACAGCACCAAATAATCAATCACGGCATCCAAACATCATATATCGATATGACAACAAAATATATAACAATATCTGTAAATAAATCATTACAGTTGAGGAATCCAGTTGGATCCCTCCAACCTGTTTCCCTGCATCCACAGACGTTAGCACAATACCCATTCCACTTCGAGGTGGAATATCGCGGTATATAGGATTTATAAAAATATCAATCCGCTATTATGCGGCGCAATAGGGTCTCATCCGCTATATAATGCGGGAAATATCAACAACTGCAATATATACATATGCCAATATATATATATTGCTATATACAACTATATATATAGTATCACATCCAAATAGCAATCAATCAGTCAATAACTGTAAAATCCAACTTTTCATTTTGAGTGAGAAGATCTCACCTTTGCTTTTATTTTGCAATCCCATTTCCAGTTTTGTTTTCTTGACCGTATTTGACCTTGTATATCACAATGTATACAATTTATTAATATTCGAAAAATCGAATAATCAAATTTTTTTATTTGATCAATTTAATTAACCGATGGTTTTACTTTTAAACTATTTTTCCCAATATTTCTATATGAAAAGAACAGAGCTGCCTTCATCATTTTATTTTTTTCCCAAAATCAACATTTTTTTATCTTATAACCCTTACTGTAAAATCAAATAATGTTATATATATATATATATATTTTCTTTTGCTTGCATATATATATTAAAAATCTATTGTATTATCTTTCTGTAAATCTATAAATCTACATCTAAATTCTTTGCTGCAATTTCTTAATTTCAAATCAAGATGTTAAAAATTTAATATTTAACTTACTGTAAAAATTAAATACTGGGATTTTTACATTTTATAAAATAAAACAATACCTCTCTGCCATCGCGAAGCCATCGCTATGCTCAACCGAAATCGATCGCTAGCTCGAGATCGTGAAACCACCACACTCGACTCGAATCCCACTGCACCCTACTCCATCGCGTGCGCACGACAAGGGTCGACGTCGCGACATCCCCTTCGGCGCCTCCTAAATCTTGAACGCGACCATCACTGCCGAACTCACCATCGCCTCGCTCCACGCCTCGCGTGCTCGAGCTCCCGTACGCGAGCCACCTCTCGATCTTGATTCCCCCAAAAGTCGATCGCTCGAGTAAGTAGAAACGGCCCTCCCTCATGCTCTTAAATCGAAGATGATTCTGATTCGATGTTGATGACGCGATGTCCTCGCGTGTTCGAGCACGCGAGCTTCCCCCTGTTCCGCCATTTCTCTCATTTGATTTTGAAACGAGAGTAGGGTTTTAATTTTTTTTTTTCACGGCCATTAATTTGTTACCGAGATTCAAATTTTGTTTTGAACAGATAAGGGAAGAAGGTATTTAAAATTGAATGAGCATGCTTTGCATGATTAATTTTCGTGATTGTAGGCGCGATTTGAGGGAGATACCATGTTGATGTTGACCGAATTTTAAATTTAAATTTAAATTTAATTCGATTAAATTTCAACGCGTTTACTCACCGTGTGCTCACATAACAACTCTTAAAAATACGAAATTTGAAATCCGGTAATAATTCAATATTACGGACCCAATGGAACTGGTTTCGTCGAATTCCGAGACTGTGCCTCGGAACGCTATTTTTAAATATTGGTTGAAACGGTATGATTTCAAAACTGAACAAATCACTTTCAAATTCAATTCTGAAGCTTTTATTATCTTCAGTATTATCAATATGGATTTTACAAGCATTTGAAATATTTTTAATCAGCTTAAAATTGAAGATTCAATTTATTATTCAACTTTCAATAGATTAAATTTTATAATTTAATCGCCAAATTCATTCTGATAATTTGAAATTCAAGTCAAACCATCATTCAAATATTTAAAATCAATTAAATATTCTATTTCAAAAGTTCAAAATTTCTGGGTCGTTACAATGTTGATCTTGAAAAAAGATTGTGTACTTGTAAACAGTGGAAAGTTACCGGTTTTCCATGTGCACATGCCATCAAGTGTATGAATAGGTCAAGGCAGTCAGTATATGACTATGTGGATTATTATTTTACAGCTGATGCTTTTAGATCGAGTTATACGTATGCTATTAATCCAATTCTTAATGTTGGTAAGCCAATTGTTAGCGGAGATGAAGTCACAATTAAACTGCCTAAAGAAATTCGAGGTGCTGGAAGACCTTCTACTAAATGACATGGCAGCTTTTCTTATTCTTAGAGTAAGCAGAATAAATGTAGTAATTGCAATCAGGTTGGACATAACAAGAGGAATTGTCAAGCTTCAATGAAGATTCAAATTTGAATTTTTTTCTTTTATTTCTGTCATTTTATTCATTGTATTTCTTTACTGTTTACTTATTTGATATAGTCATACTTTTATTTTTTGATATTGGTACATGTACTATGATGATTGTCTATTTTAATAAGAAGTTTACTTTTATTTGTGGATTCTATGTGATTGTTATTTGTTTATGGAGCATATTATTTTCATTTGTATATTGTCTATTTTTTAAATGTAATATTGTGTTTGTGAGGAAAAAATATTGATGTTATTATTAGATGTTTTATGTTAATTTAACAATTCATTAGAATAATGCTATTTTTATTTAGCATTTTTTATTTAGTACAGACTAAAAAGGTTGGCAAAATTGGTTATCAGTTATACATTAATAAACTCTGTGATGCTGCTTCGGGTAAAATTACAGCTATAAATTTGAATAAAGTCTAGGTCTGAGCATTGGCAGTCAGGGCAAATAAATGAGTCTTTTTTTTGTCTATGTTGGAAGCTGATGTATGGATGGTGTTTATCTTCTGTCATTTTCCTTCTGTTTGTTTCCTTTCTTCTAATTCGATGTTCATAATTTACAGAGGTTCTTCCTTTGAATTTAATATCAAGTAGCTAAGAGAAAATAGTGAGCCCTCAATCTTTGTGTACAAGATGATATAATCAAAAGCCTGTACAGTCAATAAAAAACTGGTAAATAAATTTGTGGCATATCATAGCATGGAATGCAAATTCAAAGTGCTGAAATAAAGGGATAATAATATACGGATGATTATCAACAATTTTAACATCCCTATAAGAGAGGCTAGCAAAGAAAATAAATCATTCTGTTAAATAGGACAACCAATAGACTTGCATATACCACATGCTCAAGTCCTAAATCTTATCGATTCTACTTGGCTCTAGGTCTTCAAATTATAGATTAGCTGTTATTCCTTGTACATTTGAAAGAATTAGCTGTGTTGTTTTCTTATAGACGTGGCGTAATTCAAGTAGAATTTTTTTATTGTAAATTCAATATAGCATTTTCCAACATTGATGCTAGTTTATTATAGCATTTCAATGCAGTTCTATTGTCAGCAATCATTATGTACAAAAATATTTCAATTCAGTTCTAAACTCAGCAATTATGATATACAAAAACATCAAGCGTAAAACTTTCAAAGGAAATAATCATTAACTAATTACATTTTTTCAAGTAGCAATACAAGACAACTTTAGCAGAAGAAGGAAACCTTTAAAACAACATACCTATAACAAATTACAGTTTTGCAAGTAGTAACACAATTCCACTTGAATTAGAACTATAGTAAAATACAAGTTTCAATTCAACTATAGTTAGCACTTCAGCTTCACTTCAGCTAATTCATATCTAATTTCAGTTAGGACTTCAATTTTAATTCAGTTAATTCAAATTTAACTACAATTACAAATTTTCCAATTCTTCAAAATTTCTTTTTACTTGAGTTCTTTCTTATTCACTGCTTTTTCAGCTTGTTCAGGAGATGCGTTTGTAAAGAAAGTCATCACATTTCAACTTCTGTGCGGATCGTTTAGTATGTCGTACACTATTTCAGCTTGCATGAGGTCGATATCTTTTTTCATGTATTCAATAGGAAGGTTTGGGCCTTTGTCCAAATTTTGGATGAATTTTATGACAAATAGAGCGTAGTCATTCCTGTTGATTTAAAAAAGAAAAAAAAACACGAAAAATTGTTTGTTAACTAGCAATCAATTTTTGCTAATAATTTTTTTTTGAAAAAGGGTACTTTATAACTGAATAAAGATCTTATACTTCCATAATATGCCTCATTAAAACCTTGCAATCCCCCTAACCTAAATGGGTGCCTTGCCAGGAAAAAGAGTGCATATCATGTTCATATATTAACGGTACAACAACACATATGCCAGAAACCAAGTCGACTAATAGATGGAGGAGTAAAAACAAGTTAACGACGCACTCAAAACCATCCATATGTGCAACTTGGGGCATGAACAAAAACAAAACAACTACAAACAAAAAGCAACTCAAAAAGAGAACCAAAACAAAAACACGTGTAGGAGCCATCAAGATCCACATAGGAAACAACAACCAGATACAAAGAGTCTACACACAAGAGATACAATAATGCGGAAGCTTCCAGATGCCTTTACTAAAAAATCTCAGCTCCCAATGAGCTCAAGAAAACCATTAAAATGGCGGGCAAAAACTTTACGAGGACAAAGAATCTAGATACAAAAGAAGCTGAGCAATTTAAAGCCAGCCAATTTCGATCTCAGGGAGGATGGATCTCCAAGTTCGGAACAATTTTAATTTCAAAGTTGGACAAGATAAGTACCAATTCTCTCGTAATCTTCTTTGACTCCACTGAATTTTGAAGCAAATTTTTGCAATCTTGTGTTATGAGAATATTCCTTACATGAACTGGCATTTCTAGTCCTTTAAAGATTCTCGAATTTCGTTCGCACCATATGTGCTAAATCATCGAAGTAAATTGTCAAGACCCAAAAATCGACCTTCGAAAATCGGCACCCGTACTTCCCTTGTACTCAAAATGCCGTAGATTCAAATGCCGAATCTGGTTCTCGGGAGCTTATAACAACATTAAGTAAATAACACAGCGGAATAAATGAATAATACATTGATATACAACACTGATACAATAGAGTGATACAATGAATATCAATATACATCAGAGATATGATACAAGAAACAACAGCGGAATAGAAAACGATAACATCAGCAGCGGATAGAATATCTCCAATAGAATGCTCCAAGATAAGCAACGTCAGTCCATGAACTCCAAGAACTGAACTAGCTCCAGATAACCTATTAATCTGATTATCTGAAAAAACCCAACTCTAGACTGCTCGTGTAGAAAAATTTTGAGCATCCAGAGTTTAGGAAAGAAACAATAAACTCCGGATCAGTCATGGGACTGGTGTGAGCAACAAAAACAGTTTATCTTTAAAACAAATAGCAGAGAATTTTAAAGTCAATTCGCAATGCTTTTGGAAAATGAAACTACCATAAGACCTCCCACCACACACACAATGCAAACGCAGACTTGGAGGAGATTTCTTCTTATGATAGTCAAAGATGCTTACTACGCAAAAAGCAAATCTTTTTGATATTATCATTAGTGCATAGTGTAGAAAACATTTCGAAAGTAGAATATAAATCTTAGCCAACATACGACCAGTATCGTATGCCTACTATAGCTACCATCTAAACAGTGGTGACCACCGTACGTAAATGGCAGGTTCTACAACTAATACCGTACAAAGTTCGTATTGGAAGATGGATTTCCAACAAATGGTCAGGCCAAGGAACTTCCTTTTCCACGATGGGTACGTCCCTGGAATAGACGACCCGAGAACCTAACCGGATCTCTGCCAACACAAGGCCGGGTTACCTCTGCAAAAATAGGTAACTACTGACACGCGTATGCCATCCCCCGATCGTCACCGATCTTCCCGAGGATCCCCATTCGCAACAACCACAAAGTAATAAATTTGCAGCAACCACAGAGGTTAAGTATCTGGGCTCCATACCATGATACCACCTTTATCCAGAAGGAATGACATACACTAAGGGGCGCTACTCCCTAGAACCTTGCCGCATCTTTCCTGTTTTGACCATTTCCGGGGTGTGAGGCTCGACGAAGTCTCGTCCACAAAGCTACGCTTTGTCACAAAGCCATGCTTCGGGTCAAACAGATGATCAACCTATGATCACAAAGATATAAGATCAAACAAATGATCATATCACAAATGATCAAACACTGATCATCACACAGCAACACTCAGCATGCCACATTACCAAATTGGGATATATCGCTGATAAATTTCAACTACATAACCTCTGAGCTCGTACGTCTCAGAGAAGGGTGTTAAGCTAAGAGAATAAATTCTCCGCCACCAACAGAAATGTATTTGAAAGAAATCGGCTTTATATCTCAAAGTGTAATGTCAGACATGTATCCATACAAGTCTGTTCCGGGTTCGAACAGAACCGAAGGCACTTCTCACGAAGCCCTTGCAATTCCGGATAACTTTCAATCACGTCCGGACTTCCCATCACAAAAAGAGTGATATAAATCTCTATACCGGGAGCTACCCAGTGCAGAGACATTCGACAGGTTGTCCTTTCATTTTCTAAAATATCCGGTCTTCAACACCGGTCTTCAAATGCTATCCATATACGACGTATCACTATTCGGAATGGGTTATATGACACAGATGTCTTTTCCCGGCTAACCCGAATAGTGAGCGCAATATTCAAAAACAAATGGATAATGGGATTTCAATTAAGTCACAATTTAAACCCAAACTTTCTCTTTCAAATGGTTAAACAAATTTCCATTTTAATCTTTTTTAAACAAAAAGATTTAATTCACAAAGTTCACTTAATTTCACAAAGATTCATTCACAGATTTTCCAAATCGATTTCCATTTCAATTTAATTTAATTCGTTGAATCTTTAAATCAAAGATTTAACAAATAGCTTCCAAAACAATTTCATTTCGAATGGTTTAACAAAACATCATTTTAAATCTGTTAAAAATAAACAGATTTAATTCATAGCTTTCGAAAAGAATTCATTTATAACTTGGAAAACCATTTTTCAATTAAATCTTGAAATTCCTTTACCTAAATTGGAATTTCATTTCTTATCTAAAAGCTTTTATTCTTTGAAAACAAACAGTTTTTCATTCTGGAAATCTGATTCATTTATACGAGTTAAGGTTCTTGGGTTAAATCCAAATTCCCAACTTATACTTTTAAAATGGTTTAAATTCATATAAACACATTTATATCATCTTTAATCCCTAGTTTCAAATCATAGGATTCAATTTCAAACTTGAATTTAAATTTAAATCTAACTATTTAAATTTTCAAAACTCGGTTAAGTTATTTAAAATAACTTTTATCTTTGAAATTCCATTTCAAAAGCTTTTTACTTTAAACCCGAATTTCTAATTTCAAAATCAATTGAAATTAAAAATTTCAATTTCAAAAACATCAAATTAAATTATCTGTGACTTAACCGATTTCCACGTGAAATCCATATTTGTGTGTGTAAAGGTGTAGTCTAGGGGTTTCACACACAATAGTGCAACATCATAGAATCATCACAGATCAAAATACAGGATATAGTTGATAAATGATATAAACTATAACGCTCATCTTCATTCACAGATCACAGATATATATCACAGGTAAGTAAACCACACATCACAACATAAATCAGGGTGTATCACAAAGCATCATATATCAGGGATATCAAACAATTCACATTCAATAGAATCCAAACATCCACAAATAAGGTCAATTTATTTATCTGATTAATTTAAATCAGATTTATTTTTCATGAATAAATCACAATCCTGGTTAATTAACATTAATTAATTACAATCATTTTGATTTATTATTCTTTATTCATTTATTCATTAACCCTAAATTTTTGAATTAATTATCCCATAATTAATTATCCCCATAAATTTCACTAAGTAAATTCACTTATCCAATTATTTTCTTAAGTTAATTAAACAAATTAAATTAACTCTAATTAATCAAAATATCCAAAAACAACTACAATAAGTGATTAATCCTCAATTACTTTCATTAAGTGATTTCATTTAAACTTCACTATTTATTATTATTACATAAATTAATCTAATTAATTATTAGATATAAATCACGTTTAATTTATTATAATCATAATCAAGTTAATGACCTTTATTAATATTTATTTAATTATTCTCCCAAAAAAAATTAACTTACCTTAATCATTATTAGTTATAAGTTTGATTAACCATTAAAATTCATTAATTAATTAAAGTCTAATCTATGGTTCTCAATTTCATATTAATTACTTAACTCATTATTTAAACTTTAATTAATACATTTAAACTTATAATTACTAATTTAATTGATATAAATTATCAATTATCTATTCTGATTTACCTTAATGGTTAATGAATATAAATCTTAAGTCTTCATTTCTTAAAGTAAATTTATTCTTATTAGTAATTAAATTTTAACTTTCGAACATGTTCAAAAACATTTATTTCAAATTTTACCTTTGAAATTTCATTTTAAAACTCAAGTATAAAATGGATACTAATTGATCTTTAGTTCATTTCAAAATCTGGGAGTTAAACTTCTATTCAGTTAAATTTTTGATTCCATTTTAAAATCATCAGTTTAAAATTGAAATGTGTACAGGTTAAAAACTCTAGAAGCAAAACTACCCGAGACCTTCACATTTTTACTTCGAGTGAAACCCCTCCCTGCTTTGAGAAAAATGCACGAACGACTCGAGCCAATTTACGTTTTCCCCGAGCCTATTGCCCATTCACTTCGAGTTCTTTCCAATCCAACCCGAGAACTATTCTTCTTCCCCAAACTCCACATTCCCAGGTATTCACACGAGTGCACGTGTACGTGCACAGCCACGATGGCCATTGCCGATCAACGTAAAGGACACCGGAACCTCATCTTCGATCACCTGAACCCATTCGAACGACCAAATATCGAAAATTTCCACGAAATCAAAAAACGAGCTATCCTCAGTCCCCTGGAAAAATGTTCGTCGGAAGAACTCTCCTCCTCGCTGCAACGCGCCACCAGAAGCCATGAAATTTCAACCAAGACTTCGCCCTGATCTCCTGCCGCTATCCCCACCGGTCCTTTGAATTCCGATGCATCGACGTGGTGGTACTGACGAGGCTTCCTGGAACCGAAAATCATGGGCCTTAAACCCTAATTCCACCTCGATCACCCACTATGGTGATCTAAAAATTTAGCGAGCCTTTTTCCTAGACTCTACAACCTCTCAGCTAGCTACAGATCCAATCACGAGGCGAACGATGTCGCCGACCACCGTAGTTTGCCCAAATAGTCGAATCCGTTCAACTTGCGATTTCTCACTAAAAATCGCACTAAAAATCTGGATTTTTGTTTTAAAAATCATGATTCGTAAAGGTAAATAAGATCATACATTCGAAACTTAAAATTTAATCAATTACATTTTCATAAAAACAAGGGATTCCACTGTGTTTGATATTTCTAGAAAACTTATTTATTTTCAGTGCCTCCAAATATTTTTAGGGGAGAGTTTCTGGCAATTCTAACAAGTTTCTTTTGAACATCAAGATCAACAGTTGATTAGAGGGGAAGTTCTCGATTTTTAAACAGGATTGAACTCAGTAATACTCTAGAACCAGAGACATATATCACAGACAGGCACAAGCATACTCCTCTATACAAAAGTTCATATTCATGCAAGCATCTTTTATGTCATTCATTCATAGATTATGAGATGCCAACCAAAAAGATGAACAAATGAGTTCAAATGTTTGCTCACCTTTGAAATGAAGACATAGAACAAGCCTGGGAATGATTTATTTGAAATCTGGAAGCATGTTTCCACTTGATACCTCCTGCCCATCACTTGGCTTCACTGTTTTGTTTAGTTGCTTGATGCTTGTTGAAGCTTGTTTAAGATTAAAAATGGAGTTTCATTTTGTATTTGCTTAGCTCGAACTGGACATGGAAAGTGATGGAAGGAATAGCTTACAGGTTGATGTTTTAAACAGTTTCAGGGTATAAATATTTCCCTTTGCTTGCTAAGTTTTGTTTTCTTGAACGAACTGGAACAATATAGATGTGTATATGTGGAGAGAAGGGTGTTTGTACAGGCTGATAAACTTGGGCTTGCATTAATTGATGTTGTACAGGGTGTTGTATTTGTTTATACAAATAGGCACGGCTAAAGGTTGCTTTAGAGGTATGGCTGAAGTGATTCAGTTATGGGCTTGTACAAATTTACTTTGATATACTTTGTACTTTATCTTTTATTTTTGTTTACTTGCATCATTTTTTTTGACTTCGGTTGATAAGATCATTTTTGGTATATTAGAGGTGTCTTGCTTTTAATTAGCTTGTACACTAGATATCCACTTTACTTTGTTTTGTATAAGTTTTATTACTATCATTTATTATCAAACCATTTATTTACAATTTGAAATCAAGTCAAATATATATATATATATATCTATACATTTATTACTTTCAAATTCACTCATTGATGTATCGGGGAAATTCGCTCCAATTTTCTAATTAAATTAACAAATTTTTATCCAAAAATTTATTTAATTACCAATTTACCTTAAAAATTCAATTAATTATTAATTTAAATAAATTTAAATTTCAGGGTCGTTACATAAATGCAATGTTCATGATATGATTATGTAGACTATTGGTGTTTTGAATTTGACACATAGTTTCCAATATCTGATTGATATCACAAGTATTATCGAGGCTAATTCTAAGTTTATGCATAATTTCTTCTAGAATTTTTCTAGAATAAGTGCAATTGAAAAATAGATGATCTCTGTCCTCATACTGATTTGAACAGAGAACACATAATCGATTAATACTAGTATTCCACCTGCTGATTCTATCTTTAGTGTTCAATTGGTTTAATATAGCCAGTAAAGAACAAATCGACATTTTAGGAGCACATTTATTATCCCATATGACTTTGGACCACTTAACTTTAGTATGTTTGCTTCAACTATGATCCCAGGCCAAGTTTAAATTGAATCGACCATTATTGCTAGGTAGCCAAAACCAGTAATCATGCTACATCTAATTATCTATTTTAATTTTATGCACTGTATCTTGATATTGAATAGGAATATAATCAAGATGATTCTTCCATTCATTATCAACTATAAGAGTGGATACTTTTCTATTATTGCCTCCATAAATATCCATGGATTCCAGCCAAATATTTTCACCAAGGAATACCCACTGATCCATGGGTCTATCCAAATGTCTATGTTCTCACCATGCATTTGGTTGTAATCCAAAGTCATCAATGTCCAATGATTGATGTAATGCAAGGGGAAAAATATTAGCTCTGTAAATGAATCCGTGACATATTTTGTACCATAGGGTACACCAATGATCGGACTGCATTTTCAGTGTTTGTTTGTAAAGCATGCTGCAAATGAAGATTAGATATTAGTTTGTTTTTCCATTATATTAAATTTCAAAGGAAAATAATATTTTTTACCATCACGATTGTACTGAAAGTGTAGATATGTTCATATGTCGGTATATTTTCAACAAATCAATCGATAATCTTCATTAGAAAAAGAATATTGGTTCAGCATATAGTCATAAAGGATTTTGAATTTTTATAAACATTTTATAATAATTATACACTATGAGATATACACACACACATAGACAATGATAGATATATGCTACCATCTTTTAATAATTTCATATAATGTTAGGAAAAATTAGCATTTTATAAGGAGTATGTTGTGTAATCAAAATATTTATAGTCATTCTACACTTTTAGGCTAATACTAAAGAGTTGGTATTAAAAAATTTATTGATACTGTTATTACTAAAAAAACAAAAAAAACAAAAGATTATATCAGTGGCATGTTATTATAATTCAAATGTCATAATGCTAGTGCTATTTATCATTTTATAACAACCATATATATGTTGTAGTGATAAATAAGTTTTTTTGTATTTGTTTATATGTAACATTTTAGTAATTTACTTTTTATGTAAATATATTGTATTCAAAAAGATAATTTATAATAAATGCACATAATAAGAGTCAAATCATGAATCTACTATATATATATGTAGAAGTTTTATTTCGTATTTACTTGTCCATTTGTAAATTCTTCAAATAGCAAAGCTTCTAGCATGAATTGAACCACTGTTATCCCTACTCTCTTACCATCATCTTTGTGCCATGCAACCATGCTATATAATTTGTTAATTTCAAAATATTATAAAACTATAACTCCTACTAAATTATTTAAGTTTTTACTGGGCATGAACTACTTACTTCGATGTGTCCTCACATGCAAAGAAAGCTCTTATTATATCCTTCTTCTGTGTTTCTAGCATTTGAAAAATGTGGTTCTTTACTATGTTTCTTTGACGATATTGCTTTCTTGCAGGTGAGTAATTATTAACATCCACAAATTTTTCCTCTTCATCTTCATCAACTGCGTCAGTTTTTTCTTCATTATGTTCATTCTCATTTGCATATTCTCCTTCATATTGTTCATCTTCTTTACTGTCTTCATCATACTGCTTGTTTTCTTCATTGGTTTCTTCTTCATTTTCTTTGCTGTCTTTTTCACTCTCTTCATCGTCTTCTCTACTCTCTTCTCTTTCATCTTCTTTCCTGTTTTCATTTTTTACATGTTCAGTTTCTTTATTGTGGTCATCTTCTTCTTCATCCTCATTTTTTTTTGTTTTATCTTCCTTTTTTTCTTTTTTGCTTTTTATTGTCTTCTTCACTTTTCGCTTTTTTCTTGTGGTACACTACCACAAATTGATAACAAGGATCTACTTTTGGCTTTCTTTCTTTTAGTTTTAGTCTTTGAATCATTGAAGGTGGTGAGATATTCTTCAATCGCCGACTTCTTCTTTTGTTCTTATCATCTTGTCTATCTTCTTCTTTGTTTTGTTCTTCGTGTACTTCAAAATCCTGTGTGTTAAATAGCTTGAAGGATGGAGGGATAATACTTTCGAAAGCCTCCTTCACTTTTCTTTTTTGTTCCTCTTTCTCATATTGTTGGAGTTTTGATTTCAAAAATTCAATTTCTTTCTCCATTACACTTAAATCCTTTTCCCTCTGTTTTCTTAGTTCTTTTTCCTTCACCAGATCTTTTTTCACCTCATCCAGATCATTTTCCAACTGCTTAATGTGGTAGCTTTGTGTCTGAATTTGTTTTTCCTTGTCATTCAATTCTGATTCTCCTTCTACATCAGTTGCATTTTTTTGCTGTTTTGTTTCAATAATTGTCATTTGCAATTTTGAACCATTAAGCAGTAGCCTTTCTTTGACGGTTGTATTTTTAACTCCAATTGAGATCTATATTCAATAAGCATCATATATTTTATTAATGCTAAAATTATGTAGCATTTTCTATTAATGATTCTATTTCAGTAACATATGAATCTTTTTTGAATGTCAAAAATGAGAATATAAAATCACTCAAGAGATTTTTCACATCTTCCATAATTAACTGTGATAAACTAAGTAACAATTTCCTAAAAATTATATGTAGAAATATTATAAATGAAGATGTAGAAAAAAAATACTTTATGTATTCTAACTTTGTATACTGGATACTATGTTATAATGCTATCATCATCTAGCATTTTTTCTGTTTATATGTATATAAAATTTAAAAAAATAAGTAACAATCAGTAGTAGATGTATATACCTTCTTGCTTTCCACATTTTTTAAATAGTCTTTCGAGACTATGTTCTTCATCCAATTTAGCGACCATTTAGCAAACCTTGCTAAGTCCTTAGACCATTCCTTCCTTGGCTTCATCATGTCGACGTGTTCAAATAAAAAATACTGATATATAAAAAACAAAAATGTTATTTCACAATTTATTATAATACAATAGAATGTAAAATTATTTCCTTACCAGTGGTATCATCGAGCAACCTGACATATTCCTTGGTTTTTGCTTAAAAAAGTTTAGTGCTTTAATCAAAGAATAGTGAATACTTAAAAGGCCAGGAAACTTGATTCATTTTTTTTAAAATCAATTGCATATTGAAGATATCCCCAACTTAACATTCTTTGATTGTCAGGAAAAAAATGTAATAAAGGAAAGACTATTGATAAATTTTGGCAAATCATTTTCCTCTTCTTGAATTTCTTTGTCTAATTCTTTCTTTATCTTTTGAATGATAATGTCTCTTGTTATATAATCAATTATATGAAAGTTTCTTAAGACAAACTGTTGGTAGTTTTCAGGGGTGCTTTGGAAAGAAATCTTAGAAAGTAGGAAAATGTTTTTTTCCTCAATTGGTAAACCAAAATTAAAGAAATATCTGTTGTCGTTATTTTTAATTTTTCCCCCTATAATAAAACACTCTTCTTCAACATAATAACATTCTATTAAATCATCTAAATTTTTTGAATATTTTCTAATATTTTGGTTCCTATATTACCCTAAAAAAAGCATTAACAAAATTATAGAAAGGTGTTTGTTTTAAAAAATTCAATTGATTTTGAGTAAAACCTTTTCTTTTTTTAACCTTTTAAAGCATTTTAACCAAGGCAGAAAGACTACATCTATATTGCATAGTTTCCTTATTTTCTCCTTTTCTTTTACGCTTTTTGCTGTCCAATGCTTGTAGTGAAGTTTTTGTATCCTACAGAACACGGATAATGAAACAATGTTAGTTATATTTGTGCAAAATAATTTTCTAGACTTGCATAGTAAATAAATCATGATGCTACAATTACTTAATATTTTTTATAAGTACAACATGTGTACTCAATGCAATTAGAATGATAACTACACTTAGCATTTATACTAAGTGGTGTGTTATTAAATCGTGAGAATTATATAATATATTTAACATCAATAAACAATACATAAACCATAATGCTACAGTGATTTAGCATTTTTTGTAACAGTGGAATGTGTTTACCGAAGTAAATTAAGATGATAACTAGTCTTAGCATTTTTACTAGATGCTAATTTCTTTAGCATTATTGGAAATGATTGTACTTTATACAATACCTAAACCATAATGCCACAGTGATTTAGCATTTTTTGTAACATTGAAATATGTTTACCAAATTAAATTAAGATGATAACTAGTCTTAGCATTTTTACTAGATACTAATTTCGTTAGCATTATTTGAAATGATTTTAATTCATACAATACCTAAACCATAATGTTACAGTGAGTTAGCCTTTTTTGTAACAGTGGAATCTGCTTAACAAATTAAATTAAGATGATAACTAATCTTAGCATTTTTACTAGATGCTAATTTCTTTAGCATAATTAGACATTATTTTAATTCATAAAATACCTAAATCATAATGATATAGTGATTTAGCATTTTTTGTAACATTGAAATATGTTTACCAAATTAAATTAAGATGATAACTAGTCTTAGCATTTTTACTAGATGCTAATTTTGTTAGCATTATTTGAAATGAATTTAATTCATGCAATACCTAAACCATAATGCTACAGTGAGTTAGCCTTTTTTTGTAACAGTGGAATCTGCTTACCAAATTAAATTAAGATGATAACTAGTCTTAGCATTTTTACTAGATGCTAATTTCTTTAACATTATTGGAGATGATTGTAATTCATACAATACCTAAACCATAATGCTACATTGATTTAGCATTTTTTTGTAACATTTGAATATGTTTAACCAATCAAATTAATATGATAACTAGTCTTAACATAACTGATCTAATTTGGTTACTAAAATACAGTGATTCCACTAATCTGAATTCAGCTCAAACGAGTCATAACATACTGCAATAGTAACATAGTCATTGTTGTTGAAGTCAGAAAACAATAATAAACAGAATTATCCAACTAAATGCAATTGATCCAAAAATATTCATATCCAAGAGGTTCAACAAAATCATTCAGCAACACTACAGATTTCAACAATAAAGATAAAACTATAGCACAAAACGTTCGCTAGACAAACAGGATGAAAAATAATATAGCATTTCTTATAAAGTAATCCTAACTCGGTAATAAAAACAGAATAGTTTAGTATTATAACTGTTTCTGATTTTTCTTCTCCATTTCAATCGTCTTCCTAGCCTTCGCTGCTGCTAAAGATAATTTTGAAGACACGCTTTGGGTTTTCGATTATAGTGACGAACTAGGAGACTGATTATGGGTCAATAGAGAAGATTTTGACCGAGTTTCCATAAGAATGTACGATCGATTTTGACTTGAAGCACAAAATGTTGTAGATTTGAATGAGTTTTCGATGGATGGAGAATTTGAAATGATTTCAGATGAATACGACTTGATTTGGAAAAACCCTCGAGAAAAAATGAAGACACGTGGTTAGTTTGAAACACGGGTCCTTCAGCCCAAATAATAAAACTTGTGGTCTAGTAATGAATTTTTTTAATAAGTTTGTCCTTTTAGCTAATTTCCTCTTATTAAAACCTATCCAATTTACAGTGAATATCCCTATATTCACCTGACTTCCATGTAAATTTATTATCTTTAATTAAAGGTTCCGCTTAACCTGTTTTCAGAAAGAAATTATTTAGAGATTCTAATTTTCTAAAAGATATTGGAATTTCCCTTCTTTTCGAAAGAATGAAAAACAGTATTGAAATCTCTGATTATCATCCAAGGTTGGCAAATATTTTTGTTTAGACTCTCTAAATTATTCCAAAGTATATTTCTTCCTTTTCACTATTGGAAGTATATACAAAAGTAATTTATATTTGAAGTCCACCTTTATTTATAAATTTGAAATGTAAAATTGCAAATTTATAAAATGTTGATGTAAACTCTAAATGTTTGGACTCCGCAGGACCATAATCCTCCCATTACACCCCATATCTAACTTTTACTATACCCCATTATTATTTACTATACCCCAGTCTCTTAAACACCTAATCTGATATTCCTCAATTTTTTTATTGTATAGTTTATATTCAAGTATACATATAATGTTTGTCTTATAAGAACACAGTAGATTAATTAGCCAAATCTAACTTTCTTTCTGGGGAGTTTAGTTACTAAACATCCATGCTATAATTGACATTATAAAATAAATGTTAAATATAAGAATACTGAAAGGATATCACAACTGCTACGTTGAGAGACTAGAATTACTATCTTTCAGATTCTCTGCATCTTTCCTCACTTCCATGTATTCCAGACCTTTTGTTCCTTTTCTTTTGAGAGTTTATTGGACTGTACTTTAAGCTATTCTTCCCAACCAAATCTTCTGGAAAAATTTGTAAAGATGAAGTTGCATTCACCCCAATTCTGTGTGAATTCTATACTGCATTATTTGTGAGTTCTGAGATTTTACATATTTCCATGGTATTTTCTGGATTATCCACTGTTGTCTTCTCAAGTGGGGAGTGTTTAGAAATCTGAATGCAGTGACACTCTGCAAGCTGCTGTTGTTTGGTTTCTTGTTTATTGCATGTTTTTTCTCTGACAATTTTATAGCAGATTCTTGCATGTTATTCTATTGTGAATCAAGAAGATTATCTATGGTGACTTCTTATACATTAGTCACTAATTTTTCCTGATTTCGGGTTGTATCCATATGCTCGACATCCTACCATTGCACATTTCCATCCAAGCTTTCAGAAACTACTTCATTGCTCACATTTACCTCCATGATTTCGGGAATTTCTTTACCACCCATATTTTCAAAGAAATGAATTTTACCACCAATTGTGTAACGAACCGGATTTTCGACCCTCAAAAATCGAAATAAATACGTCTACTATATCACATGCCGAACATTCAAGTGCTGGAGATACCGATTTGTTAAGGTGAAATAAGAAGGTAGAAGATAAAAGAAAACTAAAAAAACACAGAATCTCACAACGCATCGAATAATATATAATACAACAATGGTTTTTACAAAAGAAACAACTTTATTCATATATACAACATTAGAGTACACTAGACTTATCCTAAATTTGGACACTTAGAAACCTGTCCTTTTAGTGACAAACATTCAGACTTTATAATACAGCGGAAGAAAAATATACATGAATATGACTTGACCATCCAGCTCCTCTCCAGCTCCAAAATATCTAGCCAAACCTGGGAAAAACATGCTCGGTCTGACTCGAGCATTACATGGAATAACTCCCGAGTCAGTTTGGTAAATCGGTGTGAGTAAAACTCGATACCAAGTAACAACCAAACTGATTTCTACATTTGAAACTTTTCAAACAAAAGGTATCTCATAAGACCACACCGCACATAAAAACGGGCGGGTTTTTACCTTACGATAACCATAACATTTTATATCAAAATCCAGTGATATTATCATAGAGTCTAGGTTTAAAGTAAATATACAAAATAGCTGAAATGCTTGCATCTCACATTCCAACATACTAGTCCATACAATCGAAAACATAAGGCACGTATTGGAGAATGGATTCCAGCTAATAACTGGGCTACTGGGGTACCGCCTGCCACAATACACCTCTAGAAAAATGTACCGAGGTCATACCTAACGACCCCTACCAACACAGAACCGACCAAGCACTTGCTGGATAGTTGTATGATTCTTGAATTAAATTCACAATAGAGATAGTTGTGTAATTCATTTTGAATTAAATTAGATTAAATGGTGTTAATTGTTAAAAACAATTTAAGAAGTTATTTAGTTATGTTGGGTTTTGAGATTATGTTAAAAACATGTAGAAAATTATTTGGGAAATCATTAGTTAGTTAAATTGACTAGAAATGAGTAGGAAATAACAGAAATAAGTATTTCCTTTTACTTATTTGGTCCCTTAGCAAAATGAAGTCCACTAGTGCATAAGAGAGATACTTTTCACTCTTTTGTAATTAACATAATGAACAAAACACGTTCATTCTCATTTCATAGTAAAATGAAAATCTAGAGCAAAAATTCAATTTTTAAAATGAAAACAAATTCCCGAAATTAAGATAAAATCAAAGTAAGTTATTTTTGTTCTAATTCACACTTTAGTCAAGTTGATTTTCAATTTATTGTAGATTTTAACTGTGTTGTTTTCATTTTGGTTTGAGGCAAGCCTAGGGTTTTGATGTTCATAAGAAGGCAAACGATTTACAGTGAATTGCTAAGGAGAAAGGTGAGTGTAGAACACACAACTATCTCTATTGTGAATTTGTTTACTATTTTGATTATTAGTTGAATTGTTGTTGAATTAACTCAATTTGATTGTGATAATTTCATAAATTGTTAACCGTGTTTTCAATTTACTAAAACCCTAGCTATATGATCGCTTAAATCACCAAATTTGTAGTGGTAATTAGGGTTGCGTGACACTAGAAATTACTACCCTTGAAGCTAAAAACCATTAGAGACCAAAACCCTCTATCGATGGACCACAAAGCACTAAAAATCGCTTAGGAATCTGCCCAGGCGATGCAACCGGTGGACCAGTCCATAGGGACCGGTGCACCAGCCACGCACCTAGGCTGAGCCCCAGGTGATGTTTCGGTGCTTCCTGCTCGGTCGTTCGACTTCTTGCATGCGTGATTCTTTACTTGTATGTTATGTGACTTGTTGTTATCCTTTTGCTGGATAGGTTGCCTTGTTATAATGCACTACTTTGAAGTACAAATATAGTGATCTCTTTACTCATATCGGGAAGTCTAAATCTTGTTTATGACTTTTGTTTCCATTCAGAGACTATTCTATGTTTTGTTGACAAACACAATTTAAATGCACCGATTTGTGAAGCTATTATAAAGGAAATTCTTTTTGGAAATAAATTGTTTGTTGAAAATTATTTGTGAAAATCTCTGTAGCAAAACAGCGATATCTTGGTGTAAAATAATTCGAAATGGCTCAATCTTTTAATCATTTTTTAAAATACTACTTTTTAAGGGGTCTAAGTTGAGTTTGAAACGGATGGTATAACTCTGGTCTATGTAATTTTTTGAGTTGAAACCTAAGATTAAAATTGCCGTAACTTTTTAACCATAAATCCAAATTATGCAAAATCATTTTTGATGGAAAGCTGAGACTTTAAGGAACAACTTTCATTTTGTAAGTTTTCAAAAATTCTGAGATTTAATAGGTCGAAATTACATTTCAAAACTGAAAACCCGAACTGATTAATTTTGTGAAAAGTTGTATTTTAGGCTAATGGGTTTTGATTGAAATTTTATTTGCACGGGTGGAGTTTACTAGTTTTTAGTAATCATTTGAGCATTGTCAAGTATTTATGGGACATTAGTCTACCGTCTTATGATTACTAATTGGAAGTGGATAACACTTGTCTATTTGTCGAGTTTTCGGACTCAATCTTGGGGATTCCGTTTTGGCGGATTTAAATGGGTTTTAGATCCATTTTGTGACACTTGTTTTCTAGCGAGTTGTATTTGCAAAGTGCATGTATATTGTCTCAACTTGTGAAGTATAAGTCTATTGCTTGCATATTTTGATGTGATTATCTATGCTCTAATTGTCATGGTTTCTTTACTTTGATGAATGTTGCAAATGAGCACAAACTTGGTTAAACCTCATGAATTATTAAATGAAGTACAAGTGTGTTAATGAAGTACAACCTATGGATATTTACTTTTTTCATTCATGTAAGTTTATTATTATCAATATCTCACCTTTGTGATAACTAGAGATAGTCTGACCCGGGTGTTATTTTAATGCTCGGATCAGACTAAGACTTGGCGGGTTACATGGACTTTTGGCTTTGGATGTGAGCTATCTTAAAAAGTCTATTTTAATACTATTTACATTTTAATGTATCATTGAGTCCTATATATATATATCTGTGTGTGTGTATGCTTATTCATGTTGTGGACTTTTGTTGTCATGTGTATTTGAGAGTTGTCTATGTTATAGATGTATTTGTATATAAAAATGGGTCTAGTATTTTCTTTTATAGACTCATTCTTTTGATAAGTTATTGATGTATATTATTTCTGTTGTGTCATCTGATTTTGTGTTGTATGTTCTATTATATATATTGTTTCGAATTAGATTAACCATTATATTATTGTTTTGCGCCTGAATCGGATACGTTGAATTACAACTTGTAAGAAAAGAAATATATAGTCACATTATTCGATGTATTCGATACTCGCCAAAGTAGTTTTACAGATGGTCACTCTTAACTAGCCCTATTCTCTGCACTAACAGACAGTATTACCCAGTAATACCATTTGTTAGTGCATGTCTTGGGGTGGGGCATCATATAATAGAACTAGTTAAATTTATTATAATTATACATTTTAATATGTTTGAGAAAACTATAAATTAATAAGTTTTATTTGTGTTTTTCTATTTCAAAATTTTATGTGTTTTCTATATTTGCTAATTAATTAATCATTAATCATTAGACGTTCTATTAATTAATAATTATAAATTTACCCAACTAATATCACTAATAAAATAAAATATCCTAAATATTACACATAGATCGAATTTTGTTTTCCAAACATTGTCCGAAAATGCATTTCAATGTGGACATGCATCGGTGGATTCTCCTATATTTTTCTGCTTCAACCTTTCCACCAATCCCCTTACCTTACAAACTACATGCCCCTTTGTGTAATATAAAAATTTGTGAATAAAGAATTCTTTGAGCAGTGGAGCAGGAGATTTGAGAATCGAATTCCAAATTTTTTTTGGTGTGATCACATTACTACATTATATTAGTCGATAATCAAAAAATTAAAAATGGGCATAAGGAAATGCTTAAAGGAAAGATTTATGAGAAATTAATAAATGGAATAAGAAAAAATCAAGTTGGAAAAGGTTTTAAAAACTAAAAAGTGATACAATAAGAGTAAAGCTATAACTAAACAAGGGAAAGTAGGACCAAAAACATGATTTATAATGTTATTCAAAATGCAATAAGATTTATGTAAAAAATCATAGATGAAATAAGGAAAAATAAGTTCAATGTGAAGGGAATGGAAACTAATGTATAAATGGTAAAGAAAAAAATATAAAAAACTAAAAAGAGGCAAGGGAGGAGGTTGGAAAAAATGATCTACAAAAGGGTGTATGTAAAAGCTAAAAAGGTGAAATAAGGAAAAATTGATTTTAAAAGTGTAAAAACAGATGGAAGATAAAGTAAAAATAACATAAGAAAATAAAAATAAACAAAGGAAAAAAATATGGCACAAAAACCGATTTACAATGTAGTCAAGATGAAATAATTCATGTAAAATTAAATGTGAAATAAGAAAGAATAAGTTGAAATTTTGTTTAAAAGAATGAAAATAATATTGAAATAGTATTGTGGATGTGTGTTTGTGGTGCTTTTGACCTCGGATGTAGTGTAGATTTGAGAAGACCTTTGATGGTAAAGTGTAGATTAAAATTATTTTCGTAGGAAGACTCTTAATCAATTTATATTATGATGGTCTTAAAAGCGACAGATCTAAGGATAAAGCAATTAGATCAATGCAAAAAATAAAAAAAATTCGGGTATAATCTTCACCTTATAATTCTTTATCTTTTCATAATCATATTGCACCATATTAGTGTCGATTTCATCGTGGTTAAACCCTAAAGCTGATCGTGTTTGAACTTGGTGATTTAACCAGTTTCAATCGAAACTCATCATATGAATGGGTTATAATGATGTCTATTTTGCAATGTGAATCCTAAAGCTTTGATTTTAGTTCTTGACAAATATAAAGATAATGGAAGATTATGTTATTATTGTGCTAAATGTGCACATTCTTGATTCTTTGGTCATTTGAATAGGTTGTTGCATTGTAATAGATAGATTCTTGATGTTTCATTTGACACAACAACATGTATCTTGAAATTTTAAAATATGGAACACTCTAACGGGTTAGGCAAAATTTTACAATTTTAAATGCTTGGTAACATTTTAGCTTAAAGGATAAAGTGCATTCCATTTCAGATTATCCTCACAAGAAGGTATTATTTCAGATTGTCCTCACAACTCAAAACGAATGAGATGAGCATGTGGATTGACAATCGCTTGAAAGCGACTGAGCATAGCATATGTGACATATAAATTATAGAAATTTCTAATTCTGAATGAAAAGTGCATGATTAAACATCCACACTTTGACTTGTCTTCTTGGTGTTTGCTGGATACATTTTTTCTTTGTTAAGGCTGAAGTTTTTCTTCCTTTTGGCATTGTCTTATTATTATTTGATATGTTAGTTATGTATGAGACTTGTCTCCTTTTGGCATTTTCTTTGTTCAGGCTGAAGTTTTTCTTTGCTGGATACATTACACTTTTTTTATATCTTTATTAACACTGTTTTTAAGTAATTTTTATTTGTAGCAACATAAACCGATACATATCTTGTTTCTTTATCTTCAGGTCAAAAGTTGAATATGCAGGGAGCTCCAGATTTACTTGTTTATGGTAGTTGCTTGGTATGTGTTTTGGGCTAACTTTTTGTTTGGAAACTAATGTAAACTTCTCTATGTATCGGTTTTAGCTTAAATTTTTGTTTGGAAACTAATTTATTTATGTAGTTATGTACTAGTATGGTTATATACTTATTGTGCTTATGGTAGTTTGGTTGTTACATATTTTTTGGTTGTTTGAATGTGAATCATATGTTTGTTGGTTTCATATTGAATTGTTTATTATTACTGTATGATATAAGCGATGAAAAAGTGAATTGGAGAGTGAACGAACTAAAAGAGTAGGGGAAATATAGGCAGCAGTTTAAAAAAATTTAGCAGCGTTTATCAAACGCTTAGAAATAATATGTACAAAAAAATACCAAAAAATTATGGTGGCGGGTAAAAAACGATACAAAATCTATATTGGTATGATGGAACATGACAAAAATGTATATAGTGACGTTTATCAAACACAACCGTAAAGTTTGAGCTAAAGCTAGAACATCTACAGAGCGTTTAAAAAATGCTACTAAAACATTTTGCAGTTTTTGGTGGACTTTTTGAAATGCTACAAAAAAATATGGTGCATTGAAAATGCTGCAATAAATTTTTTTACAGTGGCGTTTACTAAAACGCAACTGAAAGTTCAGGCATTTTTTGTTGCTTGTCGTTCCATGACGTTTATTAAAATGCAACCAAAACTTTTGTTAGCGTTTTTTCAAGGCTCCAAAAATAGTTTTTCTTGTAGTGGTTCCGAAGACTAATAACAATTTGATAAGAAATAAGTATATAGATACATTTTTGTCTACTATTTACAAAAATTCTAATTATACTTCCAAAAGGAACACTAAACCCTATTGGGTATGGATACCTCTGATTCAACCGCCTAGTTCTGATGTAGGAAGTTGGTACCAAAATATAGAATTTATTTTTTGTAAGTATCAAAGAAAGACAAAAAGATAAAATGGATTTTGAATAGCAAATGTTCCATACAGATGATGAAGAACGAGCATTTATGGATGACAGAATTGCAGCAAATTCGGTATATCTAATTCATTATTTTATAAATAGACCGGGGTTGGTATTGTTAATTTTAGAGTGTCACTAAGTAATAATTTTTAAAATAAAACAATTAGATGCTCCTTTTATATAAGACATTGCTTTCAAAAGTGCTAGAAATATTTTTATTATGCTAAACGAGTGTGAAAATTTATTTCAAGGAAAATAAAAATATATTTTGAAAGTAACAAATATTTTCAAATTGTATAATTATGTTTAATATTGTATAAATCATGTTTTAATATTAGCCAATATTATGTACGTTTTGTTTAAATATTTTCGAAATTGGCTAATAATTATAGCCAATATTTTCAAAAATAGTGGTGTAGGTAATTCCATTTACCTTCACAGACGTCTAGATTTTCAACACAGACTGCTATAAACTAAAACAGACGTCTAGTCCAAAAAATTCGGAAGTCTGAATTTAGATCAAAATGTTCCATTTCTTATTGGTTTGAAATAAACAAATTCAGGCGTCTGGACCATTTCTTCAAGACATCTGGAATGCTGCTGACCATTATAATTAATGATCTAACCTATATGTAATTGTTGTAAGTGGCTTTTTAATCTTGTTGTGGCATTTGCATTTTATTTCTTACTCATTACTATTTTCATGATGTTCTTAACAATTTTTCTTCATATTTATGTATATCATCATTTCATACGCTTCATATATTCCCTCACAAAGGAAGAGAAATTCATATGCATATTGATAAAGGGGATATTATACTTAGGAGGAGATATTATATTTAGGGGGAGCTTTAATCATATTATAATATCATCTTATAAGGAATAAATATTTTTTTAAATTGTATAGTTGTCATCATAAAAAAGGAGGGGAATGTTAGAGCCTCTCTTGTTGGATTTTAATGACAACAACTGTACAATTATGCCAAAGAACCTCTAAGCTAACTTGCAGGTATATAAGTATCAAAAAGAAACAAACAATTAAGTTCAACATGAAGATACACAGTACAAAAAAGGATAAAAAGTACATACCTAAAGATGCAAGAAGAGGTATACACGATGAAAATAAGTCGAAAGAATATATACAAGGAGATATGAAGATTAACATCGACATCAAGCTAAATTATAAAAAAACAAATAGAGTTTGTCTATTATTTTTGTCATTTTAGATATAATGTAAAATCTCCAAGTTGGTGATCACACACACAGAAAATATATTTAAAAAACAATCTTTAAAGTAAAACTATTATTTAACCAATTTTTAGTTAGAGATTCAAAGATTTTCGTAAATAAAATAAGCCACGATCAGAAACTATGAAACATACACATAAAGGAACAAAATATGCAAGTTTCAAATTTTGTAACTTTTGCAACAAACGTCTGTAACCATAAACAAATATCTGGATTCTTTATCACGGAAGTCTGTTATGGTAACAGACATCTGGAACAAAATATCCTTACATCTAGATCATGTGTGTTTTTTTCCTATAGTTTCCTCCTTCTCCAATGTATTGCTCAACCATCTAGACACTTTTATTCAGACATTTGAACCTGGCGAACAAAAGTGACTCTTCATAGAAATTCAAATTCTAAAGAGTCATCTTCTTTCCCAAACGTTGCAATTGAAAAGACTAGTGGATTGTGTATGGCTAATAAAGACAAGTATATATATATATATATACTAATTTATACTATAAAGTACTAAAGAAGTAAGTAAATGTACACACCGAGATTTATACTGGTTCAGAGCACCTCTCCTACATCTAGTCCCTAAGCACCTCTTAGGTATTTTCTTAGTAAATCTCTCGCTTGACCCGGAGGAATAGGTTTACAACTTTAACCGATCTGAGCACCTCTCAGATTTATTCTTTCCTTTGACAAATACCATTCTCGCTTGACAATATTGTGTTCGTCTAACACTGGCCTTGACCTGATAGTACAATAGTTCCTATAGTCTCCTTGATGATTCAAAGTGAGTGCACCGTGATAATTGTAACAATAGAAAATGCGATAATGGAGTTGAAAGTACAAAATTGCTTAGAATAGCACAAGAGATAGATACAATAGAAATCAGAATAGAAAGTTAGAAAAAAAGTATGAGAAGTTGTACTATTTTATAAATACTGAAGAGAGGCAATCAAGAGTTATTAACGTTCAATAAAATCCTTTCAGAATCAAAAAACTGTTCGGAATGGTCGCAACTCTTGAAGATGACTTTTCAGAAAAATGACCGTTACAGCATCTTAGTCTACTGAGCGATTACGTCAGTCTACTGAGTATGAACGTTTAAAATTTTGCGGCAAAAATTTGAATTTTAAGAAAATTGATTTACACAGTTTCAATCGACTAAACTTGGGCTCAGTCGACTGAAACCAGTTTCAGTCGACTGAACTGGGTAAGTTTAGTATTGAATAATTATTTTGATAGTTCTTGAATTCAAATAGTAATGATATCTTGACATCTGTGTTTGAGAGTGTGTTTGTGTGTATAACGACCCGTATGTTTAACTATTTTAAATTATTAAATTTAATGTGATTATTAGGTAAAAATGGTTAGAAATAAAAATTTAATGATTTATTATTGTAGTTTATCGAATATAATAAATTTTGAAATAAACAATCCCGAAGATTTTGGCAATAACAAATATTAAAATGAGTCCTATGTATTGAATGTTTTTGTTGTCAACAACGGGAATTGAATAATAAATATTGTATTATTTAGATAGAAATGAAGTATTAGTTGATAACTAAAATTCATTGAAATTAATGGTTATTAATGTAATATGTTGAATAATTGAAATTGTTTAAATTTAATATTGCAATTATTTAAATAATTGAATTCTGGATTTAATATGAATGGAAATGATGTCGGAAGTTGATTTAAATTTTATTTAAACAACAACGAAGATTGTTAAACTTAAAAATTGAATTTAAATGTGATTAAAGTGATATTAAATTAATAATTCCTTTAATTAACATGAAAAATTAGCCTCTTTGGCCACTGTCTTGGATTTTGACGAAACCGGTTTCATCGGATCTGCAACAGTGAATTATTATAGGATTTCAAGTTTCGTTGCGATCAGACTTATCGTTTGATCGTGCGAGCTCGAAACACGTATAAATCAATTAAAAGGATTTAAATGAATATGATTTGATTTAAAAGCTAACTTCTATATACAACAAAATTAGGGTCTGAAACTAGTTCCATTGAGTTTAAAAATATTGAAAATCTATATTTTGATATATGGGATGACTTACTTTCGTTTCGGGAATGAAACGGGCTTTTCAGATCGTAGTTATCATTTCGACCCAATTCGATCTGTCCATTCGTTCTTATCCATCTCTGCCTATATATAGGCTGTTATAAACCCTAACAGATTTCTTATTTCATATTTCTATATGTACTTTCATCTTCATCTACTCCTTCTCAATGACAGTTCAAAACCCTAAATTCCCAAATCCCAAATCAAGTCAAAAATTCAAACAACTCAAAAACCTATCGAATTATATATCGTTGAAAAGCTCTCGACGAACGTAATCTCTCTCTACAATTCGTTTTTCGATTTGATGCATCCTTTGACAAGAAAACGATGAAGAAGTTTTGGTCGTCCATAGGCCGTGGTTTCGTTTAACGGTGGATCTTCGACTATTCGGCGATCGAAAGATGCTGCGTCGTAGAGGAGGCTTAGCCATATGGTTATACCATGGAGATCATCAACAAAATTGCCAGAAATTGATGATCTATGGCCGTATTTTCATCCGCGTTGGGGAGCTCCAGGCTGCATCGTAGGCTTTAGTGCTTCTGGTGAAGGTAGAGGGCGGCGGCGTGAGTCTGGTGGTGGCCTCTGATTTGGGGGCGACGTGTGTGGAGGCGTGCAGTGGTGGGGTTTTCGTGGCGGCTGAAGATACAGGTGCAGGTTTGGTTACGTGAGTTAGGGTTAGAAGAAGGTAAACCTAATTACATAAATTCCCTTTGTTTTATTTTATTTTAATTCCAAGTTTAAACGTTCTAACATGCATAACTTTTTCATACGAGCTCGGATTTGGACGCAGTTTCTTCTGTTGGGATCGTATCAAAATTCCAGACGTATTGTAACTTGTTTGGTTGAATTCTAAGATGGTTCAAATTTTGGGCTTTATTTGGATTTAAATTGGGCTTTAAACCAAAGGTGAGTGATTTAACTCACTCACAAATACTGAACGTTCTTATGTTAGTTGAATTAAATTTATGATGTGATAAGAATATTATTAGTTGCGTTTGGTAGTTCAATTTGACATTTTAATTGAAATTAAATTTTATGGAATTAAATCGCCATTTAAATTAATATTAAATTTAAAATTGTTAGTTAAATACCTGATAATGATAATCAGTTAATTGTTGTAATTTAT
This sequence comes from Allium fistulosum, assembly GCA_030737815.1. NCBI lineage: Eukaryota > Viridiplantae > Streptophyta > Magnoliopsida > Asparagales > Amaryllidaceae > Allium > Allium fistulosum. Next base: position 448,867,971 of record CM060906.1, on the reverse strand, counting down.
TGGCTTATTTGGATGTTGATTGTGATGGATGTTTATTGGTTGACATTTTGGATGATTGGATGTTTATATCCATGTTGTCACTATGAGTTGAAATGATACATTCCCGAATGTTCTTATAGATTAGGGAAAATCGTTATGGGTTGAAATGATAAACCCGAGCAATTTTATTGATTTGGAAATTGTTGATTCGGGATACGGGTTGAAATGATATATACTCGGGAAATTTAACTATTTGGGTTGAAATGATACATACCTAATCACTTGACCATAGGGTAGAAAATTATATATGGACACTGTTGGTCGGTTTTAAATTATTTTCAAAATGGTAAAGTATGCTTGATTTATAAATTTGATTTTTAAATTTAATTTAATGATTTAATTTAACAATTTACATTTGGAAAAATATTTTATTTTATATGTTTTAAAGCTCAAATTATAAGTTAATATATGGTTTTAAATGTAAATTTAGATTTGAACTTATAATTTTATTTAGTTTTAAATATATAATATAAATAGTTTAAAATTTAATTTAATATAGTTTTAATATATATATATATATTAAATTTAAATTAATATAATCTTTACTACTAATAATGATAATTGGATGAATATAACATCAACCGTGTCTTTTTGAAATTCCCGTTATACCCTTACATTTTCTCTGTTTCTCGCTTCTGCATCTCTTTTCCTCCCGAAAACTGAAGTACCCTAAACGAGTTATCATTTCTTCCCCACTGCAAAAAACTGTATTCTCCAACGTCTTCTCCAACAATCGATCTGTGGTTAGTCCACTGAACCACACAAACTAGGGCTACTTGCGCGATTCCAGATTATCAGTTAAGGTTAGTTCGACGTCTTCTCTAACAAACCACCATGTTCTCCAACAATTCACCAAGGGCACTTTAGCGCGATTCCAGCAATTCACCATTTTCTCGACCGATAAACGATTCCTTAAGATTAGTCTTGATGATGGTGAGGTGATTACTTCTTCTATTATGACGTATGGTTCTTATATGAAGTTTTGAAGATTGGTTAGTATGTTGGAGAATAATTATTTTGAAGATTTGTCAGTATGATTGTTTTAGATTTAAACTGATAATTATTAACAACAAAGTGATAGGTTCATACTGGAGGAAATTGATACTTTTAAGTTGATAATTATTGACTGGAGAAACAAAATACTGAAGGAAACACAATGGAAAATTAAACTTTCAATTCTAAAATAAAATAGGGGAAATTCCTTTAGCAGAAGAAATGTAACAATATTATGCTTCTGATCATTTGTTTGTTTAGAACTTCAATGCTAAGTTATAAATTATTTGGTCATACTTTGGTATGATATTTGCATTATAATATCAGGGAACAACCATGACACTTTTAGTACAACATAGACATTGCAAATTTTAAATGCATGTTTGGATAGACAACTAGATGTATGAATTCACTGTAACGTCATAATGAATTGATGGATAGAACCCACGTCATAACTTGTAGTGCAAGTTGTTATGTGTAATTTTCCAATAGTGCTACTTTGGAGGGTATTTTATTTCTAAAGGTTCTTCTAGGAAGATATTTTGAGAAGAGATTCTGACTAATAAGCTTTTCTCATTATCTCCATACTTCATCTATTGGGTTATACTTAATAGGATAGGACTGTAAACTTGGTGTACTTGACATTTGCAACTTGCTGTAGGCTACAGAGGATGACACAACACTTCAAAGCTTCATCATCATCTAGAACATCAAAGCTTGATTTATTAAAGGTATTTTTGCATAACATTTGCTGTAGATTATAGAGAACTCCATAGAGATTACTGAGCCTGAATTACTAATCAAGGACCAATGAGTTTGATGTTGATTAATTTTGAAACGAATCTTACGGAATTTGAAGTGTAAGCTTTGAGAAAGACAATAAATGTTTTTAAGTTCATAATTAACGCTTTTATAGATAATTTTAAGTCACAACAACTATAATAATAAATTACTACATTTTGGAAGTGTTATTTATAGTACACTAGGATTGCTTTCAGCATCCAATAATTAATTTTGTTAATAATGAACTTTCCTTTGATCTATAACAACAACAACAACAAAAATTAGTTTCATCGAAGGATACTATTTCTCCATTATAACAACACACACACAGAGTATGCGCTCACGCACACACAGAGCATGCCTAGATGAACCCGCATTTGATCGATGTTGCTTGATATTTGCATCTCTCATTTGATATCTTGGTGCTTTGATATATGTGTTGTTTGTAGATCCATGTGGTTCGAGCAATGGGTCTGCTATTGCGGTTGCATCAAACATGATTGTAGTGGTATTAGGCATTGAAACATCTGGGTTTATCATTTGCCATGCTTCTGCAAATTCAGTTGGGTAATGAATCAAAATTTAAACAATTTAAAAGAAATTCATATGTACAACATTATATAGTTCAAGTACTTTTCACTGCAACAATATATGGAATTTCACTTAGGAGCCGGGCCTTTGGATTTTCTATAAATAGCTGCGGATTTCATAAAGGTGATTTCTTACTTAGGGATGCAAATTTGCAGCAAGCTATATCAACAATATCTACAAGAAAAATAATAAAAATATACAAAAATTAGTGAGTATAATCACATTATTTTTGTTCTTTTTTGTTGTTTCTATTCTAGAAATTTGGTTGTATTTTGAAATTGTTTTCATTTTCGTTGCATATTAACAATATTGTCAAGTTTGTTTGTCATTACCATTCTTCCATTAAATGCAATAGAACACTAATTCGATGCAATTGAATACTATTACTTAGTCAATTGATTTAGAAAAGAATTATTTTTGATAGAGTTTCTGAGTTGAAGTTGATGGAATTTGTTACCTCATTGATTGTGCATTATATTATTTTAGTTAAGTAATTGCCACCTAAAATGTGATTTTAAGATACTAATATATTTGTACACCATCCAATTGTAGTAGAAATGTAATCATTTAGTATTCTAAAAGTCGGTTTCGGCTTAGTTTTCATTTTCAGTACTTGAATAGATCACTATTTGAGAGTGCTTGGTTTTACTTATTGAATTGCATATGTATGGACATTGGTATGAATACAAATTTTTGATTATGTTATTACTGTCCTTTCTAAATGTATGGTGGATACATTTAGTTGTTTCATCAGCAACACTAATTTATTTTTATTTTATTTCTTGATTTCTTTTTCATTGTTGAAGCCGAAGTTGGATATTTCAAACTCTGCGGAGAAAGGAGCAAGCTCGATGAAAGCTATTAATGAGGTCCAAAAGTTAACCAGCAACAAGGTAAATTTGCTGCTTTATTTACCTCATTGCTTCAGCAATACTTATATGAAAGCTATTTACTTTACCATTAAACCATTAATAGCTACGCATCTAATTTAGTGTATTGGAGCATGCCAAATAATATTAACAATATGAGAATTTCTGATTTATCTATCCAAACACTTTACATTTTACCATTCACTTGAACTAATAAGTAAGTATTTTTTCTTTCCTTTTAATGAGATTCAAAATCTAAATATGAAGCTTAGTTTTCACATTGTTACATTACATCAATTTTTGTAATACTATTGCTATAAGCACAATCGGAGAAAATAATGTCAGCAAATGGGCTATCTGAAAATGTGTATGAGATTGCATCCATAAGCTTGGTTGCATTAATCCCGTTGAAACTGAGGGCACTATAGATTAAGTTAAAAGGAATAAGACCACTAAATGTTGTTGGTTCACGAATTAGTCTTATTTGTTTAATTTTGTTTGTACCAGACCTCAAAGTTTGATGAGCTTTTGCTGTATAAACATGGAAGCTTTTTAATAACTTATCTTTATATCAATGTCATAGAATAGGGTTTTTACTAATTTTATCATGACTTTCTCTTTTTCCCTCGGGTTATAGTGTGTAAATAAAACATTGAAAATCTTAATAGCACAATATGGATGGACTTGATTTGGAGGATGCAGTATGGGATTTTTGAAATAATACACATTTTTCATCAAATAGAATGTAATCTGTTGTTCTTTAAAAAGTTGGTTGGCAAAGGAAAACTCAATATAATATGTACATAGCTTTTTGCATCAATTTTTAACTCATATACAAGGCAGACCATACAATATTACTGTCACATTGTTTGTAATTTATTAATTGCATGTTCTGTTTACCAAATAGAAAAAATATTGGTACAGTTTAAGTTTTATCAGGTTGATAGTTGTAACATTCCCCCTTTTTGACCATCTCCAGTCGGTAATTAAACCAACTAGAAACGTTCAAAAAGACGAATTGTTATTTAGTTTATAAGGTTTAAACAGAATCAGCCACAGAAACACAGAATAATAACACTGAATTAAAACAAATGAGAATTTATTTCATTACTATAAATCTTTTTATATACATCAGAGTTTATACAATTTTAATACTGATACAGCGGAATATCTTAAAATACAATTTTCTTCTGAAACTAAAAATGATTCTTTACTCTCTCTCTAACTTCGCTGCTCGAAAATCTTCAAGCTGTAAAAATACTCGGTCTGACCCGAGTACTATATTCAAAAGAAAATAATACACAGGTCAGTCTAATTCAAACCAGTTTATTAGTGCATATAGGCAGTAATAATTTAAATAGACGACAGTCACAATAATTCTCGTCTATCCAATTCTTTCAACAAAGAAATTGGATAACGAAAATATAACACTAAACAGTGTTAACAATAAATCAGCAGATTTAAATCATCAACAGAGATAAATAAACAATTTATCAAATCGACTAAATCAATTTAAAACAATTGAAGTTGTCACTTTAAAACCATCAAAACTCGATTGGCTGCCGTACACGCACGCGTGTACGGCCTCGCCAATACGGCCTAAAAATCAATGCATCCGACGCAAAGAAACATCAATTCAAACTGTCGATTTCTTGGTGGCTGCAGCGCACGCTAACGTGCACCGCCTCGCCACTACCGAATATAAGGTCAGCACATAGAAACAAGGGTAGGACTGCAACAAGAAAGAAGACAGTGGCAATAGTTCAGAGGTCAGTGAACTAAAGTAAAGACCACAACTAATATCAAAGGCAAAGCAATGCCCAATGTAGACTTCAAGTCTGACGTGAACCAAGTGCAACTGAATGGAATGGGATGCAACAATGCAACAGCAACAGGGAAAATGATTCAAGTACAACAACTTCAGAGACTAGAGCACAAGAGACACAAGTGCAGCAGTTTAGAGTGAAGCTACAGATGTACAACATCAACAAAGGAATGCAGACTGAACAAATAACAAGTGGAGCTATAATCAATGAATGCCAGAGCCAAAAGTTCACAGTGAAGACGGTGATACAAGCTAATGAATGCAAGATGCAACACAATGAAAACAACTTACATGCAGGCACTGGTCCAGCATGATAAATGCCAAATGCACAACAGTGAATGAATGAAGTGATAAAGCATTTGTGACAAAGATAGGATCAAGTGCATATCTGTTACTTATTGAAACAGTCAAACAAATCCAACCAGATGCAAACTTTCAATGAATATCAAAACCCGATGTAACATCATTTTCAAAAATGACCAAATCAAGATATATGAACTCGAGCCAGTCTAGCCACCACAAGAAATCAAGGGTAGGACTGCAACAAGAAAGAATGCAGCCACCACATGGATATCAGGGCTCAACTTCCAAAATATCAAGAGAATATGCCAACAGGAAGATGCAGTTCAAAACAAAATGCAATAAATCTGAGATCACAAAAAAATCAACACCAACTAGTTTGAAGGGTCGAGACAGTTATAGTTTTAAAGTGAAACTGCTCGTATATTCGAAGCATAGTGCCAGATGGTATGAACAAGACTCAAATGTCTCCAGTATATATATTTAAAATATGGACTTAGATCAGGTTATATACTAGTGGTACTGTTTAAGTTTTATAAAATTATTAATGCCAGAATCGACAAGATAACCAAACTCAAAGCCAGTCCCAAAATCAAGTGAAAACAATATAGCAATGAACTGAATCAGTTCAAAATTAAACAACAGGAAGATTCTCCAAGAAAACAAAGCACATAAGGGTACCGGGGAGTATGCAACCCGACCATCAAAGTGCAGACAAAATGAAGTCAGTGCCAATAGTAATGACAACAACTCCACCAAGTCGTAATCCAATCTCAAATTACAGTCAATCATTCCAAGAGAAAAGAGGATGCAATTCGAACATACATATATACATATCGATTATGTATATACATACGAGACTGCAGACATATGTATAAAGGCCAAAATGCAACTATAATTTCACGCTAAAAGAACTGGGCCAATGTAATAGTGCAAATAAGAACATGGGATGAATACAACATGAGGCAGCAAGATACATGTATAGTGAACAGTGCAGTCCTTAAACAATGCAACAGCAACAAACCAAACAGTCGAGCATGAATAGGCAGGCAGACTCAAGTTTATATGAAGCATATTGGGTACAGCATAGTTAAACATGTAGTAAAGTCAAAATGAACAGAGATGCATACATACTTATTCACAGACATATAGATACAACAGGTTTTATACTTTTTCAAATTATTTTAAAGTAGTGCAATGCAGACTATAATGTCAAAGTTCAGGTTAGTCCAAACATCAAGCTGAAGCCATGATTTTTACTGACCGAAGGCAATTTCTTAAGGCAATTACAAAGTCGAATGAATTTCCATCTAACATAACTTCACAAAATTAATTCAAAATGAACAACACAGTGAATGTTACAGCAACATGTAGAAGTTTCAAGTTAAACAAGTAAATGCCAATTGAAAACATCAAAGAACCAGTCACAGCCGAGTAAATCACAAAAGCACACACTCAAAATTTCCAAAAATCACGAATTAGATGTGAGTGAACTTAAATCCCTCACGCGACTGTTCAAAAAAAAAATCAACTCGAGAAACAGGTATTAATAAATACAATACCAGCTTTGAAACGAAAACGAGCAGTGGAAATATAACAACGAAGTAGAATTAGATGTGAGGGAATTAACCACTCACCTGTTGTTTGAAACAATCGCGGGCAAGAGGAAGACGAGCGAAGATTTGATCGAAGAATCGAACGAACGCCGAAGAAGCCCTCCAGATCGAACGAGATCGCCGAAGCCCTAGTTTATCAAGTCGCCATTTTTTTTCTTCGATCTATTTAGGTTTAGGTTATACGAATGAAAAGGGGAGGATGTCGTGGCTCGTATTTGTGCAGAGGAGATCGTGGGGGCATGGGTCGGTATGGGCTTGAGGTATGGACCGGTGTAAGATATTTTTTTTTTTCTTTATTATATATTTTTTTTTCTTTTTCTTTTTCTTTTTAAAACTGATTTGTTTTGTATTTAATTTTGTTGTTAAAATCTAGACTATGTATATATATTCATTCGTACGAAAAAATTTAAATAAAAGAATTTCAATCGATTACAATTTCCAAATTCAAACAGAAATTAACAGTCGATATTAAATCGTTAATTTACGAAGATTTTATCGTTATAAAATTTTCCAACAATAAAAGAAATTATCTGTCAACATTAATCGTTTATTGATGATTATAAATTAGGCAAAACCCCGGTGGTTACCGAAATTTAAATTGAATCCGAATAGATTTTCTACGCGTTTATACGTCGTATATTCACAAAACAACTCTGATAAATACGAAATTTGAAATCCAGTAATAATTCAATATTACGGACCCAATGAAACTCGTTTCGTCAAATTCCGAGACTGTGCCTCGGAAGACTATTTTTAAATTCAATTCAAACGATACAATCTCAAAATTGAACAAATCGCTTTTAAAATCAATTCTGAAGCTTCTATTATCTTCAGTATTATCACTATGAATTTTCTAAGCCTTTAAATTATTTTTAACCGGCTTAAAATCGAAGATTCAAATTTTATTCAACTTTCAATAGATTAAATTCAAAATTTAATCACCAATTCATTCTGATAATTTGAAATTCAAGTCAAATCATCATTCAAATATTTAAAATTAATTAAATATTTTCAATTTAAATTGTTCAAAATTCAGGGTCGTTACAAACTCCCCTCCTTAAAAACTTTTCGTCCACGAAAAGGAAAAGTTGTTAAAATTTCATCGATATTTATACTCTACTCAATTTTTCTAAGCCTGAAACTTATTACAAATAAATGAATATAGGATTCATTTCATCCGTTTAATCTCACTAGTTCTGTTTATCTTCACTTTTGCTCAATGATTTCTACAATCATTGATTTCTAAAATCAACACCCAAAAGTCTTTTATCAACATTTTCGATTTACAACTCAGATTCAAACTTAAAATTCTTCACATTAGAGATTCATATAATATATCTCTTCCAAAGCTGTGGACTTTCAAAACATTACAAAGATCCTCTTCCTTAGTTCATTAAGTCGGAATTTTGTAATTTTAATTTCAAATCATTGATTTGCTATTTACAGTTTGAAAATACTTGCTAACTCGAAATTTAACAAGTCCATCTTCGTTCTCACAGACATTAGACATACGCTGGCCAGGCGCAGGTCTAAAAATCTCCAAGTACTAAACATACTTGCTTCAATTCCCAGTGAAAATACTTTTAAAAATTCTTTTAAAAATGGATATGGAAAGCACGTTCCCCCATGGATTACAGTTCCACCCGGCGGTTACGCTACTATCCCAGTAGAGTCGCTTGTGGCTGTAGATTTCTCATCTCTTAAATTTCGCCATGGTTGTCGCCATAGATTGCAGTACACACGGCGGTTACGCTACTATCCCAGTAGAATCGCTCGTGTCTGTAGGCATCACGCCCCTCAAATTTCGCCTGGCATTAGATTGCAGTTTACTCGGCGGTTACGCCACTATCCCAGTGGAGTCGCTCGTAACTGTGGGCATCTCGCCCCTCAAATTACGCTAACATCATCAATCAAATCTAATCTCATCGCGATGAACTATCGCGAAGGATTTCCGATTCAAATAGTCACTCTGACTAAAATTCTACGTAGCTACGAATTTCAAATGGACACTCATCGAGAGTTCCAATACCTTCTTTAATAATAAATGGAAGGTACTTTTCCACATCCTCAGTTTAGAAAACATAATATCATATATGTAGTACTTTCATTTCCCATTTCGTACATATAACATCTATGTAAACATACATAAGATTTCCATAACAATGTCTTTCTAAACTAACGGTTTCAATTCACCGCATTCATATATATAAGTTCTAAAACTTACATATCCATATTCATAACAAAATAGAGGATTCAAAAATTTCCTCTAAGTCGATTTGGAAATTTAAGGTTATCTCAAAACCTAATTCATATTCATAATTCCATTCATTATCGACTTTCACATTCGATTTGGATTTCACGCTTACATCGTCAATTCTCAACACAGAATTGATGTCTATCGATATATAACCTCTGAGCTCGTACGTCTCAGAGAAGGGTGTTAAGCTAAGAGAATAAATTCTCCGCCACCAACAGATATATATTTAATAGAGATCAATTGCTATGTCATCAATTCACAATGTTAGACATGCAATCCAAATCATCATCTGAAATTCAAAGCTCAACTTATATTGTCTTTGATGTCGAAGTTAAACTCAATTTTAACTTAACGATTCAATCTTTTTTGAAAAATTTCAAATTGAACAAATTGTTCAAATTCTCATTTAACTTTTCAACTTCGACTTCAAAAATGAATTTCAAATCATTTATTCCTTACGGAATATATTCACAACATTTCATATTTGGAAAAACATTTCCATACTTATTTAAAAATAAGTAATTCACAAATCCATTTATTTTCAACATCTGAAAATATTCGATATACTTAAATCAAAATTAAGTATATATTTCATCTTTAAGGAAATCATTCTCTTTTACACATTCATTTGAGTTAAAACGAATGTTACGTAAAACATCGTTACGACAACTCAAAATCACTAGTATAGGGATTCGAAATTTAGATAGATGTATAAATCCCAATACTATACAAAACATTTCCTTTCGGAAATCATTTACTATAACAACAGTGTTATAGTCCATCATTTCCTTATATTCGAAAACGTCTATTTCAACAATGAATGTTGAAATCTATGGTTTCGATATTCAATGCTTTGAAAACATCTTTTTAAAACAATTACTTCGTTTTAAAATATCACTTTCCCAAAACATGTCCATTTTATTCAATATTATATTCACGGTCCAAAATTGTGAATATACATCTTTTAACAAGCTATAAGAATTTACTTATCAAAATAAGTCAGTTTCGAATTTATAAACAACGTTTATAAATTCTATTCCTATTTATAAAGACTTCAATTTATAAAAATTACTTCATTAACCAATTCCTTTATAACTCAATTTTATATCTGAAAATTTAATTTATAAGTAAATTACTTATAAATTCTTTTATTTCGCAACATCGATTCATTTTTATAACTTCACAATTCTAATTCTGTAATTTCCATTCACTTATGAAATCCATTAAATATTTCACTTTTAACACTTATACAATTCCAATATTTTATTAACACTTTTCAAATCTTCAATTTAAGCCGTTTATAATAATTCAAAATTTCCAATTTAAACTATTATATAAATTTATCAGTTTTCCATTTCCAAGATAATCAACTAGTTCTTTAATAAATCATTCATCAAATTGGTTTTCAATTAAATCACATTTGATTTATTCACATTGAATTTTACTAACATTCATTCATATCCAATTAGTTCACATTCACTAATTCATATCCAAGTTAGTTTGCTTTCAATTCAAATCAAATTTGATTCTATTTGGATTTCTTACCTTTCAATTTGAATTCAATTTCATAGCTTTCAATTTCCATTAATTCAATTTCATTAATACTTAATGAATTTCCATACAATCAACTAGCAACCAATGCACATTCACTTAACCAAATTTGTTTACTTTGCTTACATTCAATTTGGTTCAACACACTTAATTTCAATTGGTTTATATTCCAATTCAGATTGAATTCTTATACTCACCATATTCACTAATTCACTTTACAATTAAAGTTGAATTTCTTTTTCTATAACTCAAATTCATATTCATTCTTCACTTTATCAATTCCTTTTGATATCAAATTCAATTTGATTCACTATTACTTAAGCTATGTTTCATTTTATCTCTACTTGCATTTATTTTCACCATAAAACTTAAGTTCGGCTCAAATTTATTTGAAATTCTATTTTACTTAACTTAGATTTTATTTCAAAAATTCTCTTATTTAACTTTTGCTAAGGTCAAATTCATCACAATTCAAAATTCAGATTTGTTTTACTTAACAAAACTGTTTAACCATTTAACAACTGGTTTTACTAAAATTTCCCATTTTATAAGTTAAACAACTTATTAATTTAAACTTTCCAATTCATATTGTATAATCACTTCTCTTTTAAGTTTAAATTTTCCATTTCGATAATTTATCAAATCAAATTCAATTTATTTAACTTCCTTTAGTTAAATTTCAAATCATATATTTATTAATACTAATTCAATTCAATTTAACTTTTCTTAAGTTAAAAATCTTCATTTCATATTCAATAATCACTTTACTTATATAAGATCTATTCCAAATTCATTCATCTTATATTTTCTAAAACAATTTTATACTTCTTTAAATTTGAAAAACGTTTCCTTTTTACAGTGTTTCTAGTAACTATTCATATTAAACATCATAAACTAAGCTTTGTGTAAACCAAAGCTCTGATACCACTCTGTAACATTCCCCCTTTTTGACCATCTCCAGTCGGTAATTAAACCAACTAGAAACGTTCAAAAAGACGAATTGTTATTTAGTTTATAAGGTTTAAACAGAATCAGCCACAGAAACACAGAATAATAACACTGAATTAAAACAAATGAGAATTTATTTCATTACTATAAATCTTTTTATATACATCAGAGTTTATACAATTTTAATACTGATACAGCGGAATATCTTAAAATACAATTTTCTTCTGAAACTAAAAATGATTCTTTACTCTCTCTCTAACTTCGCTGCTCGAAAATCTTCAAGCTGTAAAAATACTCGGTCTGACCCGAGTATTATATTCAAAAGAAAATAATACACAGGTCAGTCTAATTCAAACCAGTTTATTAGTGCATATAGGCAGTAATAATTTAAATAGACGACAGTCACAATAATTCTCGTCTATCCAATTCTTTCAACAAAGAAATTGGATAACGAAAATATAACACTAAACAGTGTTAACAATAAATCAGCAGATTTAAATCATCAACAGAGATAAATAAACAATTTATCAAATCGACTAAATCAATTTAAAACAATTGAAGTTGTCACTTTAAAACCATCAAAACTCGATTGGCTGCCGTACACGCACGCGTGTACGGCCTCGCCAATACGGCCTAAAAATCAATGCATCCGACGCAAAGAAACATCAATTCAAACTGTCGATTTCTTGGTGGCTGCAGCGCACGCTAACGTGCACCGCCTCGCCACTACCGAATATAAGGTCAGCACATAGAAACAAGGGTAGGACTGCAACAAGAAAGAAGACAGTGGCAACAGTTCAGAGGTCAGTGAACTAAAGTAAAGACCACAACTAATATCAAAGGCAAAGCAATGCCCAATGTAGACTTCAAGTCTGACGTGAACCAAGTGCAACTGAATGGAATGGGATGCAACAATGCAACAGCAATAGGGAAAATGATTCAAGTACAACAACTTCAGAGACTAGAGCACAAGAGACACAAGTGCAGCAGTTTAGAGTGAAGCTACAGATGTACAACATCAACAAAGGAATGCAGACTGAACAAATAACAAGTGGAGCTATAATCAATGAATGCCAGAGCCAAAAGTTCACAGTGAAGACGGTGATACAAGCTAATGAATGCAAGATGCAACACAATGAAAACAACTTACATGCAGGCACTGGTCCAGCATGATAAATGCCAAATGCACAACAGTGAATGAATGAAGTGATAAAGCATTTGTGACAAAGATAGGATCAAGTGCATATCTGTTACTTATTGAAACAGTCAAACAAATCCAACCAGATGCAAACTTTCAATGAATATCAAAACCCGATGTAACATCATTTTCAAAAATGACCAAATCAAGATATATGAACTCGAGCCAGTCTAGCCACCACAAGAAATCAAGGGTAGGACTGCAACAAGAAAGAATGCAGCCACCACATGGATATCAGGGCTCAACTTCCAAAATATCAAGAGAATATGCCAACAGGAAGATGCAGTTCAAAACAAAATGCAATAAATCTGAGATCACAAAAAAATCAACACCAACTAGTTTGAAGGGTCGAGACAGTTATAGTTTTAAAGTGAAACTGCTCGTATATTCGAAGCATAGTGCCAGATGGTATGAACAAGACTCAAATGTCTCCAGTATATATATTTAAAATATGGACTTAGATCAGGTTATATACTAGTGGTACTGTTTAAGTTTTATAAAATTATTAATGCCAGAATCGACAAGATAACCAAACTCAAAGCCAGTCCCAAAATCAAGTGAAAACAATATAGCAATGAACTGAATCAGTTCAAAATTAAACAACAGGAAGATTCTCCAAGAAAACAAAGCACATAAGGGTACCGGGGAGTATGCAACCCGACCATCAAAGTGCAGACAAAATGAAGTCAGTGCCAATAGTAATGACAACAACTCCACCAAGTCGTAATCCAATCTCAAATTACAGTCAATCATTCCAAGAGAAAAGAGGATGCAATTCGAACATACATATATACATATCGATTATGTATATACATACGAGACTGCAGACATATGTATAAAGGCCAAAATGCAACTATAATTTCACGCTAAAAGAACTGGGCCAATGTAATAGTGCAAATAAGAACATGGGATGAATACAACATGAGGCAGCAAGATACATGTATAGTGAACAGTGCAGTCCTTAAACAATGCAACAGCAACAAACCAAACAGTCGAGCATGAATAGGCAGGCAGACTCAAGTTTATATGAAGCATATTGGGTACAGCATAGTTAAACATGTAGTAAAGTCAAAATGAACAGAGATGCATACATACTTATTCACAGACATATAGATACAACAGGTTTTATACTTTTTCAAATTATTTTAAAGTAGTGCAATGCAGACTATAATGTCAAAGTTCAGGTTAGTCCAAACATCAAGCTGAAGCCATGATTTTTACTGACCGAAGGCAATTTCTTAAGGCAATTACAAAGTCGAATGAATTTCCATCTAACATAACTTCACAAAATTAATTCAAAATGAACAACACAGTGAATGTTACAGCAACATGTAGAAGTTTCAAGTTAAACAAGTAAATGCCAATTGAAAACATCAAAGAACCAGTCACAGCCGAGTAAATCACAAAAGCACACACTCAAAATTTCCAAAAATCACGAATTAGATGTGAGTGAACTTAAATCCCTCACGCGACTGTTCAAAAAAAAAAATCAACTCGAGAAACAGGTATTAATAAATACAATACCAGCTTTGAAACGAAAACGAGCAGTGGAAATATAACAACGAAGTAGAATTAGATGTGAGGGAATTAACCACTCACCTGTTGTTTGAAACAATCGCGGGCAAGAGGAAGACGAGCGAAGATTTGATCGAAGAATCGAACGAACGCCGAAGAAGCCCTCCAGATCGAACGAGATCGCCGAAGCCCTAGTTTATCAAGTCGCCATTTTTTTCTTCGATCTATTTAGGTTTAGGTTATACGAATGAAAAGGGGAGGATGTCGTGGCTCGTATTTGTGCAGAGGAGATCGTGGGGGCATGGGTCGGTATGGGCTTGAGGTATGGACCGGTGTAAGATATTTTTTTTTCTTTATTATATATTTTTTTTTCTTTTTCTTTTTCTTTTTAAAACTGATTTGTTTTGTATTTAATTTTGTTGTTAAAATCTAGACTATGTATATATATTCATTCGTACGAAAAAATTTAAATAAAAGAATTTCAATCGATTACAATTTCCAAATTCAAACAGAAATTAACAGTCGATATTAAATCGTTAATTTACGAAGATTTTATCGTTATAAAATTTTCCAACAATAAAAGAAATTATCTGTCAACATTAATCGTTTATTGATGATTATAAATTAGGCAAAACCCCGGTGGTTACCGAAATTTAAATTGAATCCGAATAGATTTTCTACGCGTTTATACGTCGTATATTCACAAAACAACTCTGATAAATACGAAATTTGAAATCCAGTAATAATTCAATATTACGGACCCAATGAAACTCGTTTCGTCAAATTCCGAGACTGTGCCTCGGAAGACTATTTTTAAATTCAATTCAAACGATACAATCTCAAAATTGAACAAATCGCTTTTAAAATCAATTCTGAAGCTTCTATTATCTTCAGTATTATCACTATGAATTTTCTAAGCCTTTAAATTATTTTTAACCGGCTTAAAATCGAAGATTCAAATTTTATTCAACTTTCAATAGATTAAATTCAAAATTTAATCACCAATTCATTCTGATAATTTGAAATTCAAGTCAAATCATCATTCAAATATTTAAAATTAATTAAATATTTTCAATTTAAATTGTTCAAAATTCAGGGTCGTTACAATAGTCCAATTAATTTAACAAAGTAATGAGATAATGTTACTTTATTTTAACAGGCCATGGTGAAACTTATGTCAGTATTGAAACAATGTTCATGTAGTTCGATGTCAGTACTACACAACATATATGACTGATTGACCAAAGAATCTATCAACTGACAATTATCTTAAAATATAATAATATAGGACATGAGTTTTGGAGCAATGTATTAATATCATAACTTTTTTTATATTGTCAAATTAAATAGCGTAACTTCAATGCATAGATTTCATATTGTAATATTTTGTAAACTACCAGGACTTGAGTGCTACTTCACTACCCTACAAGAAAACTATTACTATGCATGAATTAAGCTTACGATAACAAATATACATCTACAGATTTATTTTTCTACAATCAACCTTATTTGATTTATCATCCAAAATTTTCAGGTATGGCCCTACTTTTACTTTTGTAACAGTTTCCCTACATATAACATAGATAGTTGAAAAGTAGTACATTGCTATTCCTTTCGTTAAAGGACCTGCTGTAAAAAGCTTTTAGTACATTTTCCCCTTATCATGTTCACACTTTCTAATTGGCACACCATATATTTTACTTGGTTAGTCATAATATGAGGTCATTTATGTAGTTGCAACAATCCTTAAATTTTCATGGATGCTTTTTCTGCAGGATGCATCACTAGGAGATCAAGTTCGTTATCCTTTATATTCAGTTACCAAAATGGCTGTAAATGGATGGTATAATAGACTTTACACCGTTATCGAGCAGGTATTTTTGCTATACTAATTCTTATTGTAATGATACAAATCACATAACATATAAACCGAATTATATATTAACAGTTTATGGCGGATGCATCAGAAAAATATCAGTCTGAGATACATAAGGTAATTTGATTTCTGCTAGAGTCAATAGAAAAATTAACAAGCAAATGACTGATAACTTATGTTTTTCTGTTGCAGATTAGTTAATGTTGCAGTAGAGAACTAAAAACTTGATGAATCGTGCTCCAATAATTTCTCTATTTTTAGTGGTGGAGGCAATAGTGGACATATTGGTGGCGGTGATGGTGCGCATGCTAGTGGTGGTGGTGATGGAGAGTAAGGCGTTGAAGGGATAGTTGGGGTATTTGTAGGGACATAGAGGTTGTTCGGGGAAGGATAAGAGTGAAATGGCCACTGTCCACGTCCATCAAACAGGTAATGAAATAAAGGATCACAAGCAAACCTTCCTCTTTTCCCTTTACTTCCATAATGAAACCTACTTCTGCTTGCTTTTTCCCCTGATCATACAACTCATTTATGTACAACGCTTCAACTTCAGAATAGTAGTTTGACTTTACAAGTCTTGATTATCAATGGCTTCGGTTGTGAAGTTGGAAGAAAGAAACATAAATGGAAGTAGGAGCACTAGGAATGGTTTTGATATAGCACTGTCCATTGCTATACTTACCACAACACACAATAGAGGATTTAAGTTTATACTGTTTCTGCTATATAAGTGTGGGAGTTTATTGTAGAGTCAAACTAGATGTTGGTGTTTGTGCCCCTGCATTAAGCATATTTTATCTCTTCACATAAATATTGCTCATTAAAAAGATGCATCAATCATGTTTGTTATATTTTATTTCATTTGACAGGAAAATTGGTTTGCAAAATGGTAGAGTTTTATGTAGTTAACTCATTGAGAAACGCAATATAGCGCAGGGATCAGTTTTAGAGATTCAGTATGAGCTACAAAGAATTAGATGAGAATGGAAAATAAATTAAAGGTGACATCTGGCAATGAGAATGCAAAATTGTAATTTGCTATATCTTTTATCTCACTTTAGACGCATATTGATTCTTGAACGGTGGCATTTTTTGTGTCTATTACTGATGATTCTAATCTATATTTAATGAAGAAATGATAGAATTTATTGACTAATCAGAATTAGCAAGCCTCTTAATTGCGTGTCCTATTGCGTGTCCTTTTTATAATCCAAGGGAGATGTTTTTTGTTCACCTGCAAACTACTATATTACATTGTACTATGACTATTTTTTAGTGTTATCATTATCTTTTTTGTAGTTAAAACTTTTATTTCATTTAATTACCTCACATATTATTTTTTCCATTGTCAATTATTTAAAATTTTCATGGATAGTTGATGATGTTTGGTAATTTGATCTGAAAACTTATGCATGGCCAGTAGCATAACAGTACTATAGGCATATAAGTTTTTTTCTTCTCACTTAGTGGATGAAGATGTGTACAAAGTGTAATAATTGAAACTAAAAATGAGAACAACTTCATTTATATACGCATTTATTTATACTTCCTCATAATGAATGTGGATTAATTATTTTCAAATAAAATAATATTGTTGCTTTCTATTGTCTTAATTGGAACTCGAAATATAATATATGTCGTTTAAATATGAATCAAATTAGAATCATTGAGGTAATAGTAAATTTGACTTATTGGAAGTAAAGCATAAAATTGAATTAAAATTGATCGCAAAGTAAATATGTTATCCTACATAGTGAATTGATGCAAAACTATTATATCAAGATGTAAAATAAGTTGAGTTTCATTTACAAAATAAGTATGAAGGCTACTCACATGACATTTCGAAAATACATTCATTGAATAATAAAAACTAAGCATCTAATTCATAAATATATTGATTTTCTAATTTTAGTTCTCCTAATTGTTTACCTTTTACGTGACAACAATCATCTATATTTACTCTACACCTCATACAAATGTGTTGTTGAATTAATGCATGACATTGTGATTAGAGCAGGCCCATCTAGGCGTGCATATACACTCGTAAATATAGTTTTTATTTAAGATAATAAATATAGACTTTTATAATAACTTTAATAGATAAAAGATTTTTGTAAAAGATTTTAGAATTTTGTAAAAGGTTATGTAAGGAATTTATAAAAGTTTTGTAAGAGATTTTATAATGGATTTTATAAAAGATTTTTTATAATGGATTTTTATAAAAGATTTTTATTTATAAAGGAGTTATAAAGGTTTTAAAGGATTTTAAAAAGGGTTTTATAAAAGAACTTGTGTAAAGGGGTTTGGAAGCGTTTTAAAGGAACTTGCGTAGAGGTTTATGAAAAGGGGAAGAGTTGTAAACTGTTTTGGAATTTATAAATAGCTTTATAAATGGTTTTAAAGCATATAAATAGTTTATAAATGGTTTAAGAGAAATTTATAAATTATTTTCAAAATTGATTAAAAGAAATCTTCCTCGGTATTTATAAATATATTTATTCTTTAGGAATAAGTATACAGATATCTTGATATGAAAGTATGAACTGTTTTCTGGATTTATTATTATTATAAATGTTTTATAAAATGATCACGGTGTGAAAAATATAACGATTGGTTTTTAAAGGGACCGGGGTCGAATATTGTCATACTCTCTGCCAATTCCGAAACCACTTTTACAACTGTGCACGTGGTGGAGAATCAAGAACGAAGTAGGATGGTTTGGCGAACACTACTATTATGAGGTAAGAACGCAACCCCGACCTTCAGGTCGGCTTGATATGACTAAAACAGGAGCTATCCCAGGCCAAGTGATGTCGCTCCTCCTATCGGACACGCTTCTTCGATACCATATCTGTTACTTTGTGATTGATTGGTGGCCACCTTCAATTTGATTATGACAGTGTGTTCCGAGGTGGGCGGTAGTAGCTGCTATGCGTTACCACCAGTCCGGGCGTGTAAAAAGGTAGAATCCTACCCTGGGCATTGCCTCGCGTGCCTTGTCATATGCCTTATCGAGCCCACTACGATTTTGGTTTGTGTCTTACCTATGGGGTACTCCCTGATAGCCCACCGGTTTGGTGGAGTTTATAGTACTGTATAGACTACGACATTTATAAAATGTGTTAAGGGGGATATGGGTAACGCCATAACGCTATTTTAATACTTTACTTTACAGGTAGACATTATATATACAGCGTATATTACTACATATAAATAGTTTAACGGATCCTTAGGAGATGGAAATCCCAAAACATCTTTTAAGTTATAGCACACACGTTATACACTGGATAGGAGATGTAAAATCCCATAAACATTTCTGAATCCATTACACTCATATTTACTTATTGTTGATTTAACTTACAAAAGATCTTTTAGTTCTGACTCGAGTGTTTTGTCTTTTCATTACGCTCGGGTCAGCCTGTGCATTTGGGCTTTGAAGACTTTATTTCTGAAGGACAAAGACGGAGTTTGCTATATTATATTATTAGAAATTTTTCACTGCATCATTATTGGTATGTCATTATTTATACTCTGATTGTTGTAAAAATTATGTAATCAAATGAATATTTTAAAACAGCTTCATGAACATTTTATTTGATTATTATATTTTATCATTCCTGTAACGACTCGGGTTTTGCCCGCTCGAAAATCAGCATCCGTACTTCACATTGTACTAGAATGCCGCAGATTCGACCGTTCAAATCCGATTCGCCGGAGCTATAACACAATTAAGTAAATAACACAGCGGAAGAAAAGAATAATACATTGATATACAATATCTGATACAACAGAGTGATACAATGAATATCAATATACATCAGAGATGATACAACAAATAGCAGGGGAAAAGAAAAGATAACAACAGCAGCGGAACAATATCAATAGAAATGATAACTCCAAAATGATCTTCAGACAAGAATGAATCCACAACTCCAAGATAAGCAACTCCGATGAATGAACTAGCTCCAGATAATCAACTAAACCTGAATATCTGAAAAGAAACCCAACTCTAGACTGCTCGTGTGGAAAATTATGAGCACCCAGAGTTTAGGAAGGGAACAATAAACTCCGGATCAGTCATGGGACTGGTGTGAGCAACAAAAACAGTTTAACTTTAAACAAACACAAAAGGCCTTTAAACGTTGAAATCCGCAATGCTTTTAGAAAATGAAACTACCATAAGACCTCCCGCCACACACACAATGCAAACGCAGAATTGGAGGAGATTTCTTCTTATGATAGTCAAAGATGCTTACTACGCAAAATCAATTTGATATTATTATTAGTGCATAGTGCAAAAACAATTTGAAAGTATAATATTAATCTTAGCCAGCATAGGTACCATTATACTATGCCTACTATAGCTACCATATTAGATGGCAGGTTCTACAACTAAAACCGTACAAGTTCCGTATTGGAGAAATGGATTTCCAACAAATGGTCAGGCTAAGGAACTTCCTTCCGCCGCATGGGATCGCCTCTGGCGGGACGTCCCGAGAGACAAACTGCTCTCTGCTAACAAGGCCGGGTTACCCCTGTAACAGGTAACTCACGAATATGCCACCTCCCGGTCCTTTGGGACCTTTATCCGAGCTCGGTATCCAACATCACACATCATAAAGAAAGTGTATCCACATGAGTAAGTATCTGGGCTCCATACCATGATACCACCCCTTTCCAGAAGGAAATGACATACCCTAAAGGGCGCGACCCTCATAACCTTGCCGCAACATTCCTGTTTCGACCATTTCCGGGTTGTGAGGCCCTGACGAAGTCTCGTCCACAAAGCTACACTTTTTCAAAAAGTCATGCTTTGGGTCAACAGATGATCAACCTATGATCACAAAGATAATTGATCAAACAAATGATCATATCACAAATGATCAAACACTGATCATCACACAGCAACACTCAGCATGTCACATTACCAAATTGGGATATATCGCTGATAAATTTCAACTACATAACCTCTGAGCTCGTACGTCTCAGAGAAGGGTGTTAAGCTAAGAGAATAAATTCTCCGCCACCAAACAGAAATGTATTTGAAAGAAATCGGCTTTATATCTCAAAGTGTAATGTCAGACATGTATCCATATAAGTCTGTTCCGGGTTCGAACAGAACCGAAGGCACTTCTCACGAAGCCCTTGCAATTCCGGATAATTTCCAATCACGTCCGGACTTCCCGTCACAAAAGAGTGATATAAATCTCTATACCGGCGCGACTCAGTGCAGAGACATTCGACAGGTTGTCCTTTCATTTTCGAAAAATATCCGGTCTTCAACACCGGTCTTCAAATGCGATCCATATCGTCGAATCACTTATTCGGAATGGGTTATGTGACACAAAGGTCCTCTCCCGGCTAAACCGAATAGTGAGCGCAATATTTAAAAACATATGGATATGGGATTTCAATTAAGTCACAATTTTAAACCCAAACTTTCTTTTCAAATGGTTTAACAAATTACCATTTCAAATCTTTTAAACAAAAAGATTCATTTCAACAACCCTCAATGGTTTAAAACGATTTCCACATTTTGATCTTTTAAATAAAAGATTTAATTCATAAAGTTCACCCAGTTTCACAAAGATTCATTTACAGATTTTCCAAATCAATTTCCATTTCAATTTGATTAACTCGTTAAATCTTTAAATCAAAGATTTAACTCATAGCTTTCAAAACAATTTCATTTCGAATGGTTTAAACAAATCATCACTTTAAATCTATTAAAAATAGACAGATTTAATTCATAGCTTCCAAAAAGAATTCATTCATAACTTGGAAAATCCATTTTTCAATTCACTTGAAATTCCTTTAATTTAAACTGAAATTTCTTTTCTTATCTGAAAGCTTTTATCATTTGAAAACAACAGTTTTCAATTTGGAAATCTGATTCATTCATACGAGTTGAAATCCTTGGTTTAAATTCAAATTCCCAAATTAATACTTTTGAAATGGTTTAATTCATACAAACACATTTATATCATCTTTTATCCCTAGCTTCCAAATCATAGATTTAATTTCAAACTTGAATTCAAATTAAAATTTAATTATTTAAATTTTCAAAAACTCGGTTAAGTTATTCAAAATAACTTTTATATTTGAAATTCCATTTCAAAAGCTTTTCACTTTAAACCCCAAATTTCTAATTTCAAAATCAATTGAAATTAAAATTTCAATTTCAAAAACATCAAATTTAAATTATCTGTGACTTAACCGATTTCCACGTGAAATCCATATTTGTGTGTAAAAGTGTAGTCCAGAGGTTTCACACACAATAGTGCAATATCAATCATCACAGATATATCGATAAGCGGTATAATCGATAACGTTTATCTTCATTCACAGATTCATAGACAAAATAAATTTATCGGTCACAAAGATTCATCATTACAATTCGATGTGGGTTTCGGATAACCAACTGGAATTCGACTCCCTGTCGCATCGAAATTCAAATGTCGTTTACGGATCAAGGGTTTTCATATTCACATAGTAATATATCACAGAAATAGAAATCACAACATAAATCAGGATATATCACAAAGCATCACAATCCAGGATATTAAACAATTCACATTCAATAGAATCCAACCCTTCATAAGTAAGATCAATGAATTTATCTGATTAATTTAAATCAGGTTTATTACTTATGAATAAATTACTAATCCTGGTTAATTAATTATTAATAATTTACAAACCATTTTGATAAATTATTCTTTAATCGTTTATTAATTAACCATTAATAATTAATTAATTAATTTATAATTCATCAACCTTTAATTATTAAATAATTAATCTTTAATTTTATTAAGTTTATTTAAGCCTTTATAATCAATTATTGTTCATCACAGGGATTATCCTTAATTACTTTCATTTATTAATTAATTACTCTTAATCAAATGATTATCTTTAAGTAATTAATTACCCTTTAATCATCAATTAAGAATTTGATTAATTATTCTTTAATTACTACCATTAAATAATTATTCTTAATTTATCAAAGATAAACCCTCTATCTTAATTAATCACTTAATTAACATTTAAATCTTAATTATCACCTTTGGAATTAATTATCAATTATCCATTAACTTAAACCCTTGAGTTAAATAATCCTTTAAAACATCTTATTTTCTTAATGAATCACTTAATTAACTTATTAAGTTTATTCCAAATAAACTTATAAAAATAAAGGTTATATAGGTATATAGAACACTCTAAAACTAAATTAATTAGAAATAAGTTCTTTAAAAACTTGTCTAATTTCAAAACTTAAAAATAAGGCATTTATTATTTTAAAAGAATTAACAAAAAGTTGTTTAAATTGTTTTAAATTTAAATCTGGAAAAACTTGTTTTAAAACAAAACTGTTTTAACAACAAGTCGAGACCTCTTTGGGTCTCCACTCGAGCCAAGTACCCAATTCCCCGAGACCCCTCCGAGTTTTCTCCCTTTCTTCCCTGTTTAAAATTTGTTTGTTCTTTTTAGTTTAAAATGTAAAACTTCTTCAACCTGATATCCCACGCGTGAGCATACTCGAGCCGCAACATCGTTTACTCGAGAGTAAACCCGAGTCGACCCCTTCCTCCCAACATCTCGATCGACCAGGCACAAAAGTGCACGCGTGCACTTGCACAGTTGCTTGCCGCCGATCTGATCACCAGTGAGACCTCCAGCACATCGTCGCCGACCACCCCACGTAAAGCAAACACCCAGAAACTCAAAATTCAAAGCGAATCAAAATATGGACATTCGATCGAAAATCTGGAAACTCAGACCTGCCACCAAAACTGGGAAACAACTCGTCCCCGCCACTTCGACTACCAGAAGGCCAGTGACTCCGGCCAACTTCTCGTCAACGCCCCTTTTATCACCTACCAAATTCGCGTGCAGCTCGATGCACGAGAGAGATCACGCCGATCAAGTTTTCGAACGCATACAAAATTAGGTTTACGAATTTAAGATGTTCGCATCCTCCACCACGATCACCTGACCACCACCACTGTATTTTTCCTCGACCCTCTGTTCGCCCCTCCTTCACCAGACGAAATCCCTACCACTACAAGTTAGTGGATCGCCAGAAAATCGCCAAGCAATGAAATTCGAATGAACCCAAACTGAGCTTGGATTCTTGATCTAAAAATCCTAATTCATGCTTTAAAAATCACGTTTAAGTATCGGAATTCAATTTACGTACCTGGAATCATAAACTAAAAAGGTCGAAATTCGATTCATTTCAAACTTTCCTCTGATATCCTGTCTTCCTGTGCTAATACTAAGTTGTTTGAACTTGAATAAATTTTTAATCTCAAGTTTATACTATAACAACCAGTTTTTATTTTGATTCTAAGTTCACATTATAAGTAGATTAAGAGAAAAAGGATTTTGAATCAAAACTGTTTATTTATGAACTTAAACAGAGACATATTCAAATATTAGTCTGTACATAAACTCCATCACAAAGAATTCACGTATAAATATAGATGCAAACATAAGTACTCACAGACATATAGGTGCAACAGATTTTATATTTTCCAAATTGTTTTAAAAATAGTGTTGCTCACCGTGAATGGAAGAACAGAGTTTGTTTGACACTGGCTTTGAAATTCAAGCTGAAATCCTTCACTTGATCTTTGGTTTGTATTGCTATCTAAATTTGAATTCGTATTATTGTTTATTTTTCAGGCTTGCTAAGTTTTGTTTGAACGAACTGAAATGATATTTACTTCAGTTTCTTTAGCTTGGAATGAACGAAACTAAGGTGAAGTTGATATGTGAAATGGAGTTTACAGAGTATCATTTTCTTTGTACAAGTGATGTTATGTTTGGTACAAATTAAGACAGTGATTTTTTTTTCGTTTGATCAGAGATTTTTGTGTATGGAGGCTGATATGAAATTGTGGTGGCCAAGCATTAATTTACTTTGTACTTTATGTTTCTTTTGCTTTATTTTACTCGGCTGAAATGTTTTTGTTTGTTATTTTTACTTTGCATATTTATTTACAACTTTGCTTATTTTATTTTCTAAAGTCTTTGTTCTTGCCTATACTTATTGTATTACTACTTGTCTAAGTGTACATGTGTTCAGGAGTTCTAAAATGTAGTCTGGTTTGTATGTTTTCTTTTCTTTTACCTTGTAATATAAATGAATATATTGTTACATACTTGAATATATATTAGTGTTTGTATTTTCTTTTAGTTTATTTTATTTTATTACGTTAAAATGTAGCTAATTTGTTTACTTTCTTGAATTATACTTTGTAATATTACTTGATAATATATATAAATTCCTATAGTTAATATGTTGTTAAAATTAAGCGAATGTTCTACTTTTTATTTTATTAAAATTTATCTTATATTAATTTCAATTTCTAGTTCAAATATAAATTATCATTATTTACTTAATATTTATTGTCTTATATTTATTTTATAAACTCAAACCATCTTTAACCATCAATTCAAATATATATATTAAATTTGCTCGTATATACCTAAATATATATATACATTCAATATACACACATATACTCACATATACACTATTTACAATATTTTAATCTCAAATGGTTTATACAGAATATACTTGGATATCGGGGAAACTCGCTCCATTTAATCAATTTAATTTCATAATTTTTACTCAAAAATTTATTTAATCATAAATTTAACTCAAAATTTCATTTAATTATTAATTTAAATAAATTTAAATTTCGGGGTCGTTACAAACTTCCCCCCTTAAAAGAATTTCGTCCTCGAAATTACCAAGGAGACAAAAAGATAGATGAAGAATATTTCATCAAATCAAACTGAACATTTATTCTGCATTTGGCTTACCAAATCAGAATATCAATAACAGATACACGAACGAATCTGTTTAACACTTCAGAAGATACTCGGGTTATCCAGATATACGAAATATGGAGTGGCATCGGTCAGTCCGAAGGGATAACTAACCATTCGTAGAACATATCGAGACCCAAAGATAGATAGACATATGGATACAATTTCAAAATTTTCAGTTCAGAACTAAAGTATACCTACCAACCATAGCAACCAAAGAAAATAATTCATCCAAACAAACAATTTTGAACAACCCGGAGTTTACGTCCCATATTGATATATCGAATTCCTTCCTGGATTTACCAGAAACTATCAAAGAATTTAGAAAAAATGCTGAACAAAAGAGATACCACTTGTAACGACTCGGGTTTTGCCCGCTCGAAAATCAGCATCCGTACTTCACATTGTACTAGAATGCCGCAGATTCGACCGTTCAAATCCGATTCGCCGGAGCTATAACACAATTAAGTAAATAACACAGCGGAAGAAAAGAATAATACATTGATATACAATATCTGATACAACAGAGTGATACAATGAATATCAATATACATCAGAGATGATACAACAAATAGCAGCGGAAAAGAAAAGATAACAACAGCAGCGGAACAATATCAATAGAAATGATAACTCCAAAATGATCTTCAGACAAGAATGAATCCACAACTCCAAGATAAGCAACTCCGATGAATGAACTAGCTCCAGATAATCAACTAAACCTGAATATCTGAAAAGAAACCCAACTCTAGACTGCTCGTGTGGAAAATTATGAGCACCCAGAGTTTAGGAAGGGAACAATAAACTCCGGATCAGTCATGGGACTGGTGTGAGCAACAAAAACAGTTTAACTTTAAACAAACACAAAAGGCTTTTAAACGTTGAAATCCGCAATGCTTTTAGAAAATGAAACTACCATAAGACCTCCCGCCACACACACAATGCAAACGCAGAATTGGAGGAGATTTCTTCTTATGATAGTCAAAGATGCTTACTACGCAAAATCAATTTGATATTATTATTAGTGCATAGTGCAAAAACAATTTGAAAGTATAATATTAATCTTAGCCAGCATAGGTACCATTATACTATGCCTACTATAGCTACCATATTAGATGGCAGGTTCTACAACTAAAACCGTACAAGTTCCGTATTGGAGAAATGGATTTCCAACAAATGGTCAGGCTAAGGAACTTCCTTCCGCCGCATGGGATCGCCTCTGGCGGGACGTCCCGAGAGACAAACTGCTCTCTGCTAACAAGGCCGGGTTACCCCTGTAACAGGTAACTCACGAATATGCCACCTCCCGGTCCTTTGGGACCTTTATCCGAGCTCGGTATCCAACATCACACATCATAAAGAAAGTGTATCCACATGAGTAAGTATCTGGGCTCCATACCATGATACCACCCCTTTCCAGAAGGAAATGACATACCCTAAAGGGCGCGACCCTCATAACCTTGCCGCAACATTCCTGTTTCGACCATTTCCGGGTTGTGAGGCCCTGACGAAGTCTCGTCCACAAAGCTACACTTTTTCAAAAAGTCATGCTTTGGGTCAACAGATGATCAACCTATGATCACAAAGATAATTGATCAAACAAATGATCATATCACAAATGATCAAACACTGATCATCACACAGCAACACTCAGCATGTCACATTACCAAATTGGGATATATCGCTGATAAATTTCAACTACATAACCTCTGAGCTCGTACGTCTCAGAGAAGGGTGTTAAGCTAAGAGAATAAATTCTCCGCCACCAAACAGAAATGTATTTGAAAGAAATCGGCTTTATATCTCAAAGTGTAATGTCAGACATGTATCCATATAAGTCTGTTCCGGGTTCGAACAGAACCGAAGGCACTTCTCACGAAGCCCTTGCAATTCCGGATAATTTCCAATCACGTCCGGACTTCCCGTCACAAAAGAGTGATATAAATCTCTATACCGGCGCGACTCAGTGCAGAGACATTCGACAGGTTGTCCTTTCATTTTCGAAAAATATTCGGTCTTCAACACCGGTCTTCAAATGCGATCCATATCGTCGAATCACTTATTCGGAATGGGTTATGTGACACAAAGGTCCTCTCCCGGCTAAACCGAATAGTGAGCGCAATATTTAAAAACATATGGATATGGGATTTCAATTAAGTCACAATTTTAAACCCAAACTTTCTTTTCAAATGGTTTAACAAATTACCATTTCAAATCTTTTAAACAAAAAGATTCATTTCAACAACCCTCAATGGTTTAAAACGATTTCCACATTTTGATCTTTTAAATAAAAGATTTAATTCATAAAGTTCACCCAGTTTCACAAAGATTCATTTACAGATTTTCCAAATCAATTTCCATTTCAATTTGATTAACTCGTTAAATCTTTAAATCAAAGATTTAACTCATAGCTTTCAAAACAATTTCATTTCGAATGGTTTAAACAAATCATCACTTTAAATCTATTAAAAATAGACAGATTTAATTCATAGCTTCCAAAAAGAATTCATTCATAACTTGGAAAATCCATTTTTCAATTCACTTGAAATTCCTTTAATTTAAACTGAAATTTCTTTTCTTATCTGAAAGCTTTTATCATTTGAAAACAACAGTTTTCAATTTGGAAATCTGATTCATTCATACGAGTTGAAATCCTTGGTTTAAATTCAAATTCCCAAATTAATACTTTTGAAATGGTTTAATTCATACAAACACATTTATATCATCTTTTATCCCTAGCTTCCAAATCATAGATTTAATTTCAAACTTGAATTCAAATTAAAATTTAATTATTTAAATTTTCAAAAACTCGGTTAAGTTATTCAAAATAACTTTTATATTTGAAATTCCATTTCAAAAGCTTTTCACTTTAAACCCCAAATTTCTAATTTCAAAATCAATTGAAATTAAAATTTCAATTTCAAAAACATCAAATTTAAATTATCTGTGACTTAACCGATTTCCACGTGAAATCCATATTTGTGTGTAAAAGTGTAGTCCAGAGGTTTCACACACAATAGTGCAATATCAATCATCACAGATATATCGATAAGCGGTATAATCGATAACGCTTATCTTCATTCACAGATTCATAGACAAAATAAATTTATCGGTCACAAAGATTCATCATTACAATTCGATGTGGGTTTCGGATAACCAACTGGAATTCGACTCCCTGTCGCATCGAAATTCAAATGTCGTTTACGGATCAAGGGTTTTCATATTCACATAGTAATATATCACAGAAATAGAAATCACAACATAAATCAGGATATATCACAAAGCATCACAATCCAGGATATTAAACAATTCACATTCAATAGAATCCAACCCTTCATAAGTAAGATCAATGAATTTATCTGATTAATTTAAATCAGGTTTATTACTTATGAATAAATTACTAATCCTGGTTAATTAATTATTAATAATTTACAAACCATTTTGATAAATTATTCTTTAATCGTTTATTAATTAACCATTAATAATTAATTAATTAATTTATAATTCATCAACCTTTAATTATTAAATAATTAATCTTTAATTTTATTAAGTTTATTTAAGCCTTTATAATCAATTATTGTTCATCACAGGGATTATCCTTAATTACTTTCATTTATTAATTAATTACTCTTAATCAAATGATTATCTTTAAGTAATTAATTACCCTTTAATCATCAATTAAGAATTTGATTAATTATTCTTTAATTACTACCATTAAATAATTATTCTTAATTTATCAAAGATAAACCCTCTATCTTAATTAATCACTTAATTAACATTTAAATCTTAATTATCACCTTTGGAATTAATTATCAATTATCCATTAACTTAAACCCTTGAGTTAAATAATCCTTTAAAACATCTTATTTTCTTAATGAATCACTTAATTAACTTATTAAGTTTATTCCAAATAAACTTATAAAAATAAAGGTTATATAGGTATATAGAACACTCTAAAACTAAATTAATTAGAAATAAGTTCTTTAAAAACTTGTCTAATTTCAAAACTTAAAAATAAGGCATTTATTATTTTAAAAGAATTAACAAAAAGTTGTTTAAATTGTTTTAAATTTAAATCTGGAAAAACTTGTTTTAAAACAAAACTGTTTTAACAACAAGTCGAGACCTCTTTGGGTCTCCACTCGAGCCAAGTACCCAATTCCCCGAGACCCCTCCGAGTTTTCTCCCTTTCTTCCCTGTTTAAAATTTGTTTGTTCTTTTTAGTTTAAAATGTAAAACTTCTTCAACCTGATATCCCACGCGTGAGCATACTCGAGCCGCAACATCGTTTACTCGAGAGTAAACCCGAGTCGACCCCTTCCTCCCAACATCTCGATCGACCAGGCACAAAAGTGCACGCGTGCACTTGCACAGTTGCTTACCGCCGATCTGATCACCAGTGAGACCTCCAGCACATCGTCTCCGACCACCCCACGTAAAGCAAACACCCAGAAACTCAAAATTCAAAGCGAATCAAAATATGGACATTCGATCGAAAATCTGGAAACTCAGACCTGCCACCAAAACTGGGAAACAACTCGTCCCCGCCACTTCGACTACCAGAAGGCCAGTGACTCCGGCCAACTTCTCGTCAACGCCCCTTTTATCACCTACCAAATTCGCGTGCAGCTCGATGCACGAGAGAGATCACGCCGATCAAGTTTTCGAACGCATACAAAATTAGGTTTACGAATTTAAGATGTTCGCATCCTCCACCACGATCACCTGACCACCACCACTGTATTTTTCCTCGACCCTCTGTTCGCCCCTCCTTCACCAGATGAAATCCCTACCACTACAAGTTAGTGGATCGCCAGAAAATCGCCAAGCAATGAAATTCGAATGAACCCAAACTGAGCTTGGATTCTTGATCTAAAAATCCTAATTCATGCTTTAAAAATCACGTTTAAGTATCGGAATTCAATTTACGTACCTGGAATCATAAACTAAAAAGGTCGAAATTCGATTCATTTCAAACTTTCCTCTGATATCCTGTCTTCCTGTGCTAATACTAAGTTGTTTGAACTTGAATAAATTTTTAATCTCAAGTTTATACTATAACAACCAGTTTTTATTTTGATTCTAAGTTCACATTATAAGTAGATTAAGAGAAAAAGGATTTTGAATCAAAACTGTTTATTTATGAACTTAAACAGAGACATATTCAAATATTAGTCTGTACATAAACTCCATCACAAAGAATTCACGTATAAATATAGATGCAAACATAAGTACTCACAGACATATAGGTGCAACAGATTTTATATTTTCCAAATTGTTTTAAAAATAGTGTTGCTCACCGTGAATGGAAGAACAGAGTTTGTTTGACACTGGCTTTGAAATTCAAGCTGAAATCTTTCACTTGATCTTTGGTTTGTATTGCTATCTAAATTTGAATTCGTATTATTGTTTATTTTTCAGGCTTGCTAAGTTTTGTTTGAACGAACTGAAATGATATTTACTTCAGTTTCTTTAGCTTGGAATGAACGAAACTAAGGTGAAGTTGATATGTGAAATGGAGTTTACAGAGTATCATTTTCTTTGTACAAGTGATGTTATGTTTGGTACAAATTAAGACAGTGATTTTTTTTTCGTTTGATCAGAGATTTTTGTGTATGGAGGCTGATATGAAATTGTGGTGGCCAAGCATTAATTTACTTTGTACTTTATGTTTCTTTTGCTTTATTTTACTCGGCTGAAATGTTTTTGTTTGTTATTTTTACTTTGCATATTTATTTACAACTTTGCTTATTTTATTTTCTAAAGTCTTTGTTCTTGCCTATACTTATTGTATTACTACTTGTCTAAGTGTACATGTGTTCAGGAGTTCTAAAATGTAGTCTGGTTTGTATGTTTTCTTTTCTTTTACCTTGTAATATAAATGAATATATTGTTACATACTTGAATATATATTAGTGTTTGTATTTTCTTTTAGTTTATTTTATTTTATTACGTTAAAATGTAGCTAATTTGTTTACTTTCTTGAATTATACTTTGTAATATTACTTGATAATATATATAAATTCCTATAGTTAATATGTTGTTAAAATTAAGCGAATGTTCTACTTTTTATTTTATTAAAATTTATCTTATATTAATTTCAATTTCTAGTTCAAATATAAATTATCATTATTTACTTAATATTTATTGTCTTATATTTATTTTATAAACTCAAACCATCTTTAACCATCAATTCAAATATATATATTAAATTTGCTCGTATATACCTAAATATATATATACATTCAATATACACACATATACTCACATATACACTATTTACAATATTTTAATCTCAAATGGTTTATACAGAATATACTTGGATATCGGGGAAACTCGCTCCATTTAATCAATTTAATTTCATAATTTTTACTCAAAAATTTATTTAATCATAAATTTAACTCAAAATTTCATTTAATTATTAATTTAAATAAATTTAAATTTCGGGGTCGTTACAATTCCGCTATGAGATTCTGTGTTTTTTTTTCCTTCTCTTCTCTTATTTTCTTATCTACCCAATTAACAATACTCCCTTTTGAATGGTTTGAGGTGACATGTGTGGTTTATTGTCGATTTAAACCGTCCAAAAAGGTGGTTTGTTATAGTTGGTACCAGAGCTTTGGTTTAGCGATAACCTTAGCTTTGTGGGGTTTCACTCATTAGAGATAGGGTAGTAATACCCTAGAATGAGTTTGTTTGAACATATATATATATATATATATATGAGAGCGCACACTTGTTAGTGTTATAATATGTTTTATATTTTGTTTACTTATTTGTTGAGTTGTTTACGAATTCTGGTCGTTGCATGGGATGTCATGCCATCGATAGGGATTTCTAAACACTTAAACGAGGCAAGTCGACATAATATTGTTTTAAAATCAGGTAAATGAAATAATTTTACCTAAATTATATTTTATATATATACAAAATGATAATTTTTAATGGATATTAGTTGTTAGGAGATGATAATATTTAGTTATCATCGATTATTGGTTGAATAAAAAAAAATGAATACTTTGTGAATTCTATTTCACGAATCGTTCGATAATTAAATTGAATTGAAAACTAATTACAATAAGAAATTGTCTTAAATAACAAGGTTGTTAATTAATGAAATGTTTTGGTAATAAAGTAATGAAAATTTATGACTATATTTATAATATAACTTATAAATAGAAGAGATTTAAAAACCGAGAATTTTGGAATTTAAATCCATTTGCTTTCAGAATTGTTTTCAAAGCCTTCAAAATTAATAATATTAGTTGAAAGTTTTTTGACTAGAAATATATTTTATAGAGATTTTTGAAAGAATTAAAAGCACTGAACTTGCTTTGGTCCCTGGAAAATAATTTTGGGGATGACTGCAGCATCGCCAATATTCATTTTCGAGTTTCTGAGTGAGAATTGCTACTAGAAGGAATTTATTTTCGATTAAAGCAAGTTTTGTTGTGAAAAATATTCCAAGTATGATTTGATAAATATATGAAATAGTTTTTAACTTATAATTGAAAATAGTATAGATAAAGATAAGTTTATAACTTACAGATTTGAACAGGAAAGAAAATTAAATTGTAAACTGAATATTTTTGGTTAAGCAAACAAAAGAAGATTCAAATTGGAGATATGAAATAAAAGAATTAACCTAAGAAATGTTAAATAAATTGAGTTAGTGAAATAAAGTAAATAAAATGAAGTCTAACTCAAGAAATCTTAAATAAAAGTGAATGGTATTGAAATGAATTAGATAAAATAATGGAATGAAATTTTAAGCGAATAAATTTGTATAACTTATAGACTTGAGAAATATTGAGCTAATAACAAATTTTAAATTTGTTGAATGTGAATGATAGGAAAAAAAGTTTAACTTAGATACTGTTGAATAAATCTAGTAATGGATTAAAATGAAGTGAAGTTAATTTGACATTAAATGAATTGAATTGGATTTGAATGATACTAGATAAATTAGTAAAGTGAATTAATTCCACTTAAGCTATAAATGAATTAATGAAATGAATACGAACTTGAATTATAAAATGAAATGCAATTTTTATTGTGAAAGAAATTGAATGAGAATACATGAGTGTAAGAAAATTAATGTGAGTAATTGAATTTAATTTAAATTGGATGTAAATAAATTAAATGCAAATAGAATGAGATTCAATAAGATTGAATGGTAACTAATTGAATATGAAATAAGTTGATGAAATGAATTGAAAGATGAAAATTAACTTAAGAGAAGTTGAATAAATTGATTATGGTAAAAAGGAAATTATTAATATGAATTTGAGCTATAAAATAAAGTTTGCTTAAGTAAAATTAATAATAAACTAATGATGTGTGTCATTTTATAAAAATAAAATTTGTTAAAGTAAAATTTATTAATATGAACTTGAATTTATAAATTGAACCAATGAAGAGAATCGAAGGATTAATATGAACGTAAGTTATGAAAAATAAATATGAAGTGCATTTTATAAAATGGTTGTAATAGACTTAAATGGTTTATAAATGAGATTTGTATCGAAGAAAATATACTAAGTGTAATGAAATAAATTTAACTTAAAATATGATTGAATGAAATGGAATAATGTTATAAAATGGTTCATAAATGGATTTATATGAAATAGGTTGAACACAAAGTGAAACAATTGGAATTTCATAAATTGAATTGAATAAATTGAATGTGAATGAAATAGATGTGAATAAATTTGAAGCAAACCAATCAAATGATAATAAAAGTTGGATGTTAATAATAAATGAAGTGTATAAATTAAAGATGGATATTAGATAATGTAAATTGATATAGTTATGATCTAATAGAATGAATATTAATGGTTGAATGATTTATTGTAAACCATTGTTATTACTGTTTTGATTGCATATGATTGTTGTATGTTGTGTATTTGTGCTTGTTTTTATAACTAAGTTGTAATTTTTGTAAACCAATATTGGAGTGGCGTAATATAAGCGTAGTAAAAGTTTTGTAAATAAGATTTTAATGTTTTATAAGTTGATTGTTTGAATAAAATATATCAAGTGTTAAATTTTGTACTTTACCTCTTTTTGAGGACGAAATTTTTTGAGTGGGGGAGAGTGTAACGACCTGTATTTTTAACTATTTTAAATTATTATTTTTAATGTGATTATTGGATAAAAATGGTTAGAAATAAAATTTTAATGATTTATTATTGTAGTTTATTGAATATAATAAATTTTGAAATAAAACAATCCCGAAGATTTTGGCAATAACAAATATTGAAATGAATTCTATGTATTGAATGTGTTTGTTATCAATAACAGGAATTGGATAATAAATATTGGATTATTTAGATAGAAATGAAATATTTTTTGATAACTAAAATTTGTTTGAAATTAATGGTTATTAATGTAATTTGTTGAATAATTGAAATTGTTTAAATTTAATATTGCAATTATTTAAATAATTGAATTCTGGATTTAATATGAATGGAAATGATTTCGGAAGTTGATTTAAATTTTATTTAAACAACAATGAATATGTTAAACTTAAAAATTGAATTTAAAAGTGATTAAATTGATTTTAAATTAATAATTCATTTAATTAACATGAAAACTTATCCTTTTTGGCCACTGTCTTGGATTTTAATGAAACCGGTTTCATTGGATCCGTAACAATGAATTATTATAGGATTTCAAGTTTCGTAGCGATCAGACTTATCATTTGATCGTGCGAGCTTGAAACGCGCAGAAACAAGTAAAATAAATTTAAATGAATATGATTTGATTTAAAAGCTAATTTCTATATACAATGGAATTAGGGTCTGAAACTAGTTCCATTGAGTTTAAAAATATTGAAAACCTATATTTCGATACAAGAAAATAGGCATAAGGACAAACTTAGAAAATTTTTTCGGCTGAAGGACAACAAGTTTGATTTTAGGCTGAAGGACAATGCTAGTTATAACTAGCATTTTGTATAGTGTAAAACTGAATATAATGCTAAGTATAACTAGCATTTTGTATAGTATTAAAGTTGAATATAATGCTAATTATAACTAGCATTTGTCCTTTATCCTAAAAATGAAACTTGATGTCCTTCAGCCTAATTTTTTTTCAAAGTTTGTCCTCTTACCTAATTCCCTCTATTTCGATATATGGGATGACCTACTTTCGTTTTGGGAATGAAACGGGCTTTTCGGGTTGTTGTTATCGTTTCGACCCAATTCGGTCTGTCCATTCATTCTTATCCATCTCTGCCTATATATAAGCTGTTATAAACCCTAACAGATTTCTTATTTCATATTTCTGTGCGTACTGTCATCTTCATCTACTCCTCCTCAACGATAGTTCAAAACCCTAAATTCCCAAATCCCAACTCAAATAAAAAATTCAAACTCCTCAAAAACCTACCGAATTATATATCGTTGGAAAGCTCTTGACGAACGGTATCTCTTTCTGCAATTCTTTTTCGATTTGATGCATCGTTTGACCCGAAAATGATGAAGAAGTTTCGGCCGTCCATAGGCCATGGTTTCGTTTAACGGTGGATCTTCGACTATTCGGCGATCGAAAGGTGCTGCGTCGTAGAGGAGGCTTAGGGAAGTCGATCCATACGGTTGGACCATGGATATCATAAATGAAATCACCAAAAATTGATGATCTATGGTCGGATTTTCGTCCGCGTTGGGGAGCTCCAGGCGGCGTAGTGGGCATTGGCGCTTCTAGGGATGGTAGAGGGCGGCGACGCGAGTCTGGTGGTGGCCTCTGATTTGGGGGGTGACGTGTGTGGAGGCGTGCGGTGGTGGGGTTTTCGTGGCAGCTAAAGATACGGGTGCGGGTTTGGTTACGTGAGTTAGGGTTAAAAGAAGGTAAACCTAATTACGTAAATGCCCATTGTTTTATTTTATTTTAATTCCAATTTTAAACATTCTAACGTGCATAACTTTTTCATACGAGCTCAGATTTGGACGCGGTTTCTTCCGTTGGGATCGTATCGAAATTCCGGACAATATGAAACTTGTTTGGTTGAATTCTTAGACTGTTCAAATTTTGGGCTTTATTTGGATTTAAATTGGACTGTAAATCAAAGGTGAGTGATTTAACCCCACTCACAAATACTAAACCTTCTTATGTTAGTTGAATTAAATTTATAATGTGATAAGAATATTATTGGTTGCTGTTTGGTAGTTCAATTTGACATTTTATTTGAAATTGAATTTTATGGAATTAAATCGCCATTTAAACTAATATTGAATTTAAATTGTTAGTTAAATACCTGATAATGATAACCAATTAATCGTTGCAATTTATTGGCTGATTTGGATGTTGATTGTGATGGATGTTTATTTGTTGACAATTTGGATGATTGGATGTTTATATCCCTGTTGTCACTATGGGTTGAAATGATACATACCCAAATGATCTTATAGATTAGGGAAAATCGTTATGGGTTGAAATGATAAACCCGAGCAATTTTATTGATTTGGAAATTGTTGATTCGGTATATGGGTTGAAATGATATACCTGGGAAA
Source organism: Allium fistulosum (assembly GCA_030737815.1). Classification (NCBI taxonomy): domain Eukaryota; kingdom Viridiplantae; phylum Streptophyta; class Magnoliopsida; order Asparagales; family Amaryllidaceae; genus Allium; species Allium fistulosum. Next base: position 448,830,266 of record CM060906.1, on the reverse strand, counting down.
TTTAACTATTTGGGTTGAAATGATACATGCCCAATCACTTGACCATATGATAGAAAATTATATACGGTCACCGTTGGTCGGTTTTAAATTATTTTCAAAATGGTAAAGTATGTTTGATTTATAAATTTGGTTTTTAAATTTAATTTAATGATTTTATTTAACAATTTATATTTGGAAAAATATTTTATTTTATACGTTTTAAAGCTCAAATTATAAGTTAATATATTGTTTTAAATGTAAATTTAGATTTTAACTTATAATTTTATTTAGTTTTAAATATATAATTTAAATAGTTTAAAATTTAATTTAATAAAATATTTAATATAGTTTTAATATATATTTTGAATTTAATTTAATATAATAAATATAGTTTTGATTTAAGATAATAAATATAGACTTTTATAATAACTTTAATAGATAAAAGATTCTTGTAAAAGATTTTAGAATTTTGTAAAAGGTTATGCAAGGAATTTATAAAAGTTTTGTAAGAGATTTTATAATGGATTTTGTAAAAGGATTTTATTAAAGATTTTTTATAAAGGATTTTTATAAAAGATTTTTATTTATAAAGGAGTTATAAAGGTTTAAAGGATTTTATAAAGGGTTTTATAAAAGAACTTGTGTAAAGGGGTTTGGAAGCGTTTTAAAGGAATTTGCGTAGAGGTTTATGGAAAGGGGAAGAGTTGTAAACTATTTTGGAATTTATAAATATATTTATAAATGGTTTTAAAGCATATAAATAGTTTATAAATGGTTTAAGAGAGATTTATAAATTATTTTTGAAATTGATTAAAAGAAATCTTCCCTGGCATTTAGTGAATATATTTATAATTTTGGAATAAGTATATAGATATCTTTATATGAAAGCATGAACCATTTTCTGGATTTATTATTTTTATAAATGTTATACAAAATGACCAGGGTGTGAAAAATATAACGACTGGTTGTTAAAGAGACCGGGGTCGGATATTGTCATACTCTCTGCCAATTCTGAAACCACTTTAACAACTATGCACGTGGTGGAGAATCCAGAACGAAGTAGGATGGTTTGGCGAATGCTACTGTTATGAGGTAAGAACGCGGCCCTGACCTTTGGGTCGGCTTGATATGACTAAAATAGGAGCTATTCCGAGCCAAGTGAGGTTGCTCCTCCTATCGGTCACGCTTCTTCGATACCATATCTGTTACTTTGTGATTGATTGGTGGCCACCTTCGATTTGATTATGGGAGTGTGTTTCGAGGTGGGTGGTAGAATCCTACCTTGGGCATTGCCTCGCGTGCCTTGTCATATGCCTTATCGAGCCCACTACGATTTTGGTTTGTGTCGTACCTATGGGGTGCTCCCTGATAGCCCACCGGTTTGGTGGAGTTTACAGTACTGTATAGACTATGTCATTTATTAAATGTGTTAAGAGGGATATGGGTAACACCTTAACGCTATTTAATACTTTACTTTACTGATAGACATTATATATATAGCGTATATTACTACATATAAATAGTTTAACGGATCCTTAGGAGATGGAAATCCCAAAACATCACTTAAGTTATAGAACGCATGCTATACACTGGATAGGAGATGTAAAATCCAGTAAACATCTTTGAAGCCATTACACTCATATTTACTTATTATTGATTTAACTTACATAAGATCTTTTAGTTCTGACTCGAGTGTTTTGTCTTTTCATTACGCTCGGGTCAGCCTGAGCATTTCAGTGTTGAAGACTTTATTTCTGGAGGACGAAGACGAAGTTTGATATATTATATTATTAGAAATTTCCGCTGCATCATTATTGGTATGTCATTGTTTGTACTCTGATTGTTGTAAAAATTATGTAATCAAATATATATTATAAAACAGCTTCATGAACTGTTTATTTGATCATTATATTTTGTCATTCCGCTGTGAGATTCTGTGTTTTGTTTTTCCTTCTCTTCTCTTATTTTCTTATTTACCCCATTAACAATCCTCCCCTTTGAATGGTTTGAGGTGACATGTGTGGTTTATTGTCAATTTAAACCATCCAAAAAGGTGGGTCGTTACAGTGTGTGCCTATGAACTGTCAAGGAGATTTTACAATTCAATCTAAGACCATATACATACTATTGATTTTGAAGCTCCATAGTTTTGATTTCTTCAACTTGTAGATGATTCTGCTTGCCTTTTGCCTTGTGCTTTACCTTCTTGAATGAAATCCTGATATTATGATATATTATATATGTGCAGTATATAGTTGTCATCATTAAAACAGAGAACTATAGTTCTAACAATCTCTCCCTTTTTTGTGATGACAACTATCAAAGTTCAAAATAAAAATATTGATTTTGCTTCCCCTATCTATATGATTCTCCCCCTTTGGCATCAGCAAAAAGAAGTAACCATAATGAATATTCTCTAATCAATCATACAGTACAAATAAAAATAAGTAAAAGTTTTCGTAGAAGGCTACATAACATCAAATATATAATGTCACATGCATAAAGATGCAGAATATCAAATTAAGTTTACATACAAACATAAATAACATCACAAAATTGAAGTTTTTGAACGAAAATACCACATGATCATAGGAGAAAATATGAAAGTCTTACCAAATAAGTACGGAGGTGAAGAAACTAAGATTCAGGTTCAGATGATGAATAGCTTGAGCATTGTGAGATCACCAAGCAAATTCCCAAAATCTTATGTCGTTTCATCATTTTCTACTGCTGTTTGAAAAGAATTTCTTAATTGCAGAGAATTGCTGTTGTGGCATTAATATTTCTTGAAGGTTGGACCAAAGATACTTCATGTTCACTATCGGAAGAACAATTAACCTCTTCGAAAATTTCATGACTTGATTAACCATGTGTAACGACCCGTATTTTTGATAATTAAAATTATTGAATTTAATAAGATTTTGGAATTTAATATTGTGAGAAATTAAAATTTATGATTTATAAATGAAAAATTATTAGAATATAATTTAATAATGTTGTTGAATGTTATTGACAACTGTTTTAATGTAATTTCAATCAATTGAAATAATTGTAAGTTTAATAAGAATAAAATAAATAATGAATTGATAGTGCAATTATATGTTATTTAATTGGAAGTGGTTTTAATATAGAATATGAAATCAGTTATATGGTAAATAATTTATAATCTTTGTTGTAAACAACAAATTGATAAATGTGTTTGAATTACTAATGTAAATATTGTTTTACTTATCATCTTATTATTTAATTATTTGAAATCAATTTGGAAATCAATGAAATTAAATGTAATTAAATATTGCAGTTAATATAAGAAAAATGCTAACTGTAGAGTTTGAGTGAAATAAAATGAAAACTTATGTTGAATAAATTCATAACGTAATAGTTGATTTAATATGAGAACATTTAAATCAAAAATAAAAGAATAAAATGAATAAGTTTAGTAAAGGAGTAAACATATGATTATTTATTTGAAATGTATTTTAGCTTACAGATTAATTATAGGGATGAGAAACTATTATTTAGTAAGAAATGTATAACTCCTGTTTGTATCCAATAATGCATGAATATGTTTAAATTATTATTAGATAGGAAAAAAATGTTCTATTTTTCATTCATTTTAGTTTGTCTGTTTTGAAATTTAACTTTGTAATTAATTGCAACTAATGTAATTGAAATAGTTCAATTAAAAGGAAAGAAAATGTTGACTGCAATTAATAGACTTAATAAAAGAAACGCACATTTTGTTTTGTGTTAAACAGAAAGGGCGTTTTAATGGAAATAAAAGATCATTTTGAGAAAACCAAATGGAACGTTTTCATTTTTAAGGTAAGTATAATTTTATTTATTATGTGTTGATAAAAAAAAATGTGTACGAATTGAGTATTATTTGAGCTAATGAAATTAATTTAATTACGTTTCAAAAATTGAATTTCAAAAGGTTGTGTGATGTACATGGTCCCTTTATTTCTTCTGTTATTAATTGTTGCCTGTACATTTTAAAATAGTTACCTCATTATTAATACTTGATCCGTTCATTTCTCCTTCTGTTTAATACAAGAGCCTAGACTTTTAGGCTATATTTAATTCTTGCCATCTCATTTTTAGTTGTACAAAATTTCATTTTCCTTTGGTTTGCAAACTTTCCCATTCTTACGTACATTTCCTTATGCATTATTAATGCCTGCAGCTTTCAAAACAAAACATGATATTCATTTTTGTCCCTCCACATTATTAATGCCTGCAGCTTTCCCATTTCTTTATTTGCGTTTTGTTTCTCCTGACACCTCATATTCAGTTCAAATTGTTATTTGCTGAAGGTATATTCTTATCATAAAATTGTTCACGTTTTAAGCTTATCCCTTCATTTTCTTTGTCGCCACCTCATTTTCTATGTTCATATCTCCATTTCAAATCTTTCTTTCCCTGATCATTTTAACGTGAGCTTTCAAATTCAAAAGCTCTCATTTTTACAAATTCAAAAGCTTTCTTTTATGAAACACGAGTTTCATTATTTTCATTTTTCCTACACGTCCTGCCCTCATCTTAGTATGTTCTTCCATCTTTTCCAAGAGCCTCATCTTGAGAAAAACATAAGTATTTGTAACGAACGTGATTTTTCGTCGCTCGAAAATCGACATTAATACGTCCACTGTATCAACTGCCGAGCAATCGAATGCCGGAAAACCGAATTGTTATGGAGAAAAAGAAGTGGAAGAAGAAAACAGAAGAAAAGAGAAAGAAGAAACAACAGAAGAACACTGAACAATATCAGAATCTCACATTCGCAGCGGAACAATATATAATAGATAATCACTAGTCTTTTAAACAAATAACTATATCAGTTTATACATACATCAATCAGAGTTAATATACAACTCAATACAACAATGGACAGTTATATAACTTGTCCTCATACAGAATACACAGCGGAATAAATAAACAAGTACTGATGTACGTCTCGCCATCCAGTTTGCTTCCAAAGCTCCAGAATATCCAGAATATCCTGATAACATAACTCTAGGCTGCCCGTGTGGAAAATGGTGGGCACCCAGAGTTTAGAAGGGAAACAATAAACTCCGAGTCAGTCATGGTGACTGGTGTGAGATCGTAAAATAGTTATTTTTCACAAAGAAAATAAACTTTATTCACAATGCTTTTGGAAAATGAAACTACCATAAGACCTCCCGCCACACACACAATGCAAACGCAGAATTGGAGGAGATTTCTTCTTATGATAGTCAAATATGCTTGGCACGGAGAAATTTCTTTAATATTATTGCTAGTGCATAGTGTATAAAGCATTTCGAAAATATAATATTAATCTTAGCCAACATACGACCATTATCGTATGCCTACTATAGCTACCATCTAAACAGTGGTGACCACCATACGTAAATGGCAGGTTCTACAACTAATACCGTACAAAGTTCGTATTGGAAGATGAATTTCCAACAAATGGTCAGGCCAAGGAACTTCCCATTGCCACATAGGTATGCCTCTGGAAAGACGCCCCGAGAACCTAACCGGATCTCTGCCAACACAAGGCCGGGTTACCCCTAACTGGGTAACCACTGACACGAATATGTCATCCCCCGATCGTAACCGATCTATATCCGAGGATCCTCGATTTCCAACAACCACAAAGTAATAAATTTGCAGCAACAACATAGGTTAAATATCTGGGCTCCATACCATGATACCACCTCTATCCAGAAGGAATGACATACACTAAAGGGGCACTACCCCCTAATAACCTTGCCGCATCCTTCCTGTTTTGACCATTTCCGGGGTGTGAGGTCCGACGAAGTCTCGTCCACAAAGCTACGCTTTGGTACAAAGCCATGCTTTGGGTCAACAGATGATCAAAGTAATGATCACAAAGATAAATGATCAAACAAATGATCATATCACAAATGATCAAACAATGATCATCACACAACAACACTCAGCATGTCACATTACCAAATTGGGAGTATATCGCTGATAACCATCAACTGCATAACCTCTGAGCTCGTACGTCTCAGAGAAGGGTGTTAAGCAAAGAGAATAAATTCTCCGCCACCAACATATATGTATTTGAAAGAAATCAGCTTTATATCTCAATTTGTAACGTCAGACACACAATCCATACAAGTCTGTTCCGGGCTCGAACAGAATCGAAGGCACTTCCAAAGAAGTCCTTGCAATCCGGATATTCATTAATTACGATCAGACTTCCCGTCACAAAGGTTAATAAATTTCTATATCGGAGATCAGCCGATGCAGAAACATTCGACGGTAATCCTTCCGTTTTCACAAATATCCGGTCTTCAACACCGGTCATCAAATGCTATCCATTTCGACGTATCACTATCAGAATAGGTTATACGACTCAGAGGTCCTTTCCCGGCTAACCCGAATAATGAGCGCAAAATTTTGAAAATAAGTGTGGCATTCAAATTCAAGCAAATCACAACAAATACCCATTCAAGGTAATTATTGATAGTCGGTTATTTAACTATCAATAGGTCTGCACAGCATCATCAGATTCCAAATAATTTTCCAAATCATTTATTTTCCAAAAATATCTTTACAAGATATATAATTTCCACACTTCAACCATTTGAAACCAAATTTCAAATCTCTTTCAATTTATCTTTAAAAGATAAAATCTTAAAAACATTTCACTTCATATTGGAAAAACATTTCCATACTTATTTACTAATAAGTAATTCACAAATCTTATTTAATTTCAACATTTGAAAATATTCAATATACTTAAATCAAAATTAAGTATATATTTCATTCTTTAAGGAAATCATTTTCTTAAACACATCTATTTGAGTCAAAACGAATGTTGCGTAAAACATCGTTACGACAACTCAAAATCACTAGTATAGTGATTCAAAATTTAGATAGATATATATAAATCCCAATACTATATAAAACATTTCCTTTCGAAAACCATTTACTATAACAACCGTGTTATAGTCCACCATTTCATTATTTCTTGAAAACGTCTATTTCAACAATGAATGTTGAAATCTATGGTTTCGATGGTTAATACATTTTAAAACATCTTTAAATCGTTTAAATTCTATTTCAAATATCACTTTCCCAAAACATCTCCGTTTTATTTAATAATATATTCACTGTCCAAAATTGTGAATATAATTCGTTATCCAAATTCAACATTTCTACACATTTTTATTTAAAGGATTATCCACTGTCCAAAATCGTGAATAAAATTCCCAACCAAACTCTTATTATTTACAACATTTAACTTAAAGGATAATTCGCTGTCCAAAATCACGAATATATCTCCTTTAATAACTTCTATGTTTAATTTATCAAATTAAATTGATTTTGAATTTACAAACAATGTTTATAAATTCCATTTCTATTTATAACACTTCGATTTATAAATCTCCTTTATTATCCAATTCAATTATAACTCAATTATATACCAAAAGTCCAATATTATAAGTTAATAACTTATAATTAATTTATTTTACAAAATCGTTCTTTTAAAACTTCACAAATTATAAAACTTTTAAATTTCATTAACTTATTAAATCCAATTATACTCCATTTTAACACCTATAAAAACTCGTTTTATAATTCCAATATTTTTAATTTATAAATATCAATTTTATAAATCTTTTATATAAAACGTTTATAATTATTCAAAAATCCCAATTTAAACCATTTATGAATCAATCAACTATTTATTTCAAAAATCACACTTTGGTTATATTTCACAAAAATCATAATTTTTATAACTTTAAAATTTTAACGTTTATTTATTTAAGATGAATCAATCCAAAATTTTAATAAAACATATAATCTCAAAAATCACTTTAAAAATCCCTTTTAAAATCAAAGTCGTTATTTTTAAACTTCAAAAATGGATCTGATGATGCAACATCACCAAATAATCAATCACGGCATCCAAACATCATATATCGATATGATAACAGAATATATATTAATATCTGTAAATAAATCAATGCAGTTGAGGAATCCAGTTGGACCCTCCAACCTGTTTCCCTATATCCACAGATGTTAGCACAATACCAATTCCACTTCAAGGTAGAATATCGCGATATATGGGATTTATAAAATATTATATGCTATTATGCGGCGCAATAGGGTATCATCCGCTATATAGTGCGGGAAATCACAACTGCAATATATACATATGCCAATATATATATATATATATATTGCTATATAATACTATGTATACTATATCACATCCAAACAGCAATCAATCAGTCAATAACTGCAAAATCCACTTTTTTTTGAGTGAGAAGATCTCACCTTCGCCTTTTTATTTTGCATTCCCATTTTCATTCTCGGCTTGATTTCTTGACTTTTGACCTTATATAAACAATTATATGATTTATCAATATTCGAAATAATCGAATAATAAATTTCTATTTTACAATTTTAATTCAACTAAGATTTTCAGTTAAACAAATAAATTAAATTTAAACAATTTTCCAATTAGATAGTTTTTAAAACTCGAATCTTTATGTAATTTATCCACTATCAAATTATATCCATATAAACTAATCTTTTGTTTACTGTAAATTTCTAAAATTATATACATATACTTATTTATTTTATTTAATCTAACAGAGACTTTATCTATAACTATATATTTCCTGTTCTTTTGAAACCTTACTTATATATAAAATAGCTTATTTAAACTCAAAATCCAAATATATAATTTGTAAAATTTTTGTTAATATCTGCAGTGATATACCTTTTTCTTTGATAAAGTTTACAAAACCAAATTCGGTAATTTAAATTAGAGTAATTATCAAATCAGTAATTCATTTCTCTGTAAATACTTTTTTTTTTCTTTTCTAATTACACTCAGATTTCACTTAAACAAACAGAGCAAGATATACCTTCACTGCCCTCGTCGCTGCCAGCCTTCCTTGATCGAAACCTACGTGAGCCAAACCCTAGAATGCCTGCCACGACTTCGTACGCAATTTCATCATCAACTCGAGCCCCACGACTTTTCGCGAGCTCCACCACTTGATCGAAACCCACACGCCTGACCACGTCGATACCTCATTGCCTCGATGACATCGTCCAGCCTCCCACGCACGCATGAAATCGCACGTGCCACCACGATATCCCCAAAGCCGAGCTCGAACGCGAGCACTTGCGAACGCGGCTCCGCCCCAGCACTCGACAATGACGAACCCTTTCGCTAATTTCGTCTGCCATTTTTTTTCTTGATTTCGACTTCGAGTAAATTTTGAGGGAGATAGAAGCGAAAAAAAAACGAGAGGACAGAAGTAGGGTTCGATGGTTTAACCGGTTTGAACTTTCGTTCGTATTATTTTTTTCTTTGTTTTCTGCTTTTGAATTTACTTCGGCCATTGTTTTCTTCTCGTGAATGACTTCTGGAAAGAAGAGGTATGGTTCGATCCTTAAAGAAAAAGATCGCGTGATTTAAGGTGGAATAGATCGTGTTTGCATTACTTTGTCACAGTGTTTTGAGTTAAGGCCAAAAGTGCTGATGTTGACCAAATTCAGATTTCAAATTTAAATTGAATTCGATTTAAATTCCAACACGTTTACTTACCGTACGGTCACATAACAACTCCAAAAAATACGAAATTTTAAATCCGATAATAATTCAATATTACGGACCCAATGGAATAGGTTTCGTCGAATTCCAAGACTGTTCCTCGGAAGGCTATTTTAAATATCGGTTGAAACGATATAAATTTCAAAACTGAACAAATCACTTTCAAATTCAATTCTGAAGCTTCTATTATCTTCAGTATTACCAATATGAATTTTACAAGCTTTTAAAATATTTATCTTCAGCTTAAAATTGAAGATTCAAATTTTTATTCAACTTTCAATAGATTAAATTTTATAATTTAATCGCCAAATTCATTTTGATAATTTGAAATTCAAGTCAAACCATCATTCAAATATTTAAAATTAATTAAATATTTTCAATTTAAATTGTTCAAAATTCTGGGTCGTTACAACCTTCCCCCCTTAAAAGAATTTCGTCCCGAAAATACAAGTTAGGAAGAACGATTCTTAATCCATTTATTATTTTTCAAAATCCAATAGTTTTATCAATTTGTCAACCAAAATCTTTTTACTAAAGATACATTATTAATTCAACTAGCGTTTTCCAACTTTAATTATAGGTTCCAAACAACATTGTTTTCTTAACAATTTAAATTTAAACTTAAATTTAAACTTTCAAAATTTTCTCAAAAAATTTCTAACACTCGAAATTTTCAAAAAATTTCTCCAGCGTCTCCTTTGCGCGGCTAACTCGGTACGACTACAAAATGCCACATTGGGCCCCCAATTTCAAAAAGAAAAGAAAAAGCCAAGCGGCTAGACAAGAAAATCAGCAAATCTCATATTGAAATTCAAATACATACCTTTTTGTCGAGCAATTCAAAATTATCTTAGAAATTAAAATCCCAATTCCATTATAACACCTGTATATCCTACTAGCCATAATATCCAGTTACAATATTCAAACCATTTTGCCAATTCCATTACAAAATTTCGATACTTACTTCTTATATCATCTTTAGTTTACTATTGAAGTTATATCCATTATCATTCAATTTTACATTTCAAATTTCATTTGAATTCAATTTACAATTTCAATTTAATTTGGATTCAGTTTAACTTCTGAATATTGAATTTCATCAACTATCTTTCATTCACAACTGCACTATTTTAAATTAGTTCCCGTTACTAATTCATTATAAATTCAAAATGAATTTTAACATTCAATTTCATTTCTTGCACTTGCAATTGCAAATTTATCTATTCATTCACAAATTCATTCATTTTCAATTTGAATCTCATTCCAATCAGATTTCAAATATTTTATAAATTATCAACTTATTTACATTCCATTAATGAATTTTATTTTCAAATATCTTCCTGGAATTCTATTTTCATTTATAAATCACATTACAATTCATATCTACAAATTTCATTCGTATATGAATTCATTTCTTTATGCTTCCAATTCATATTTATAAATTTCATTTGTTAAATGAATTTATCTCCAAATATTTGGTTATTATTTTAATTTCTCATTCAATTCCATATAATAATGATAATAATTCAATATTATTACTTCATAACAACCAAGCATCCATTAACTATGATAATTCATAGAACAACATTTCTTTTCTATACAAAAAATAGTTTTGGATAAAATTATTTCTTTTACCCTATTTTAAAACAATACTGTGTCGGTTTATCTTGTTTAAGAGTTTAGAAATCCCTATCGATTACAGTTGGCCACCCTGCACCGACCAGAACCTATAAACAATCAACCGATAAGTCAACACAATACAAAACAAATTTTATATTCACTAACAAATACACGCTCATATCTATTATTACACTCAACTCATTCTAGAGTACTACTGACTCTATCTCTAATGAGTAACACCCAATAGAGCCATGGTTGTCACTTAACCGGATGCTCTGATACCAAATGTAACGAACGCGATTTTTCGTCGCTCGAAAATCGACATTAATACGTCCACTGTATCAACTGCCGAGCAATCGAATGCCGGAAAACCGAATTGTTATGGAGAAAAAGAAGAGGTAGAAGAAAACATAAGAAAAGAGAAAGAAGAAACAACAGAAGAACACAGAACAGTATCAGAATCTCACATTCGCAGCGGAACAATATATAATAGATAATCACTAGTCTTTTAAACAAAGAACTATATCAGTTTATACATACATCAATCAGAGTCAATATACAACTCAATACAACAATGGATAGTTATATAACTTGTCCTCATACAGAATACACAGCGGAATAAATAAACAAGTACGGATGTACGTCTCGCCATCCAGTTTGCTTCCAAAGCTCCAGAATATCCTGATAACATAACTCTAGGCTGCCCGTGTGGAAAATGGTGGGCACCCAGAGTTTAGAATGGAAACAATAAACTCCGAGTCAGTCATGGTGACTGGTGTGAGATCGTAAAACAGTTATTTTTCACAAAGAAAATAAACTTTATTCGCAATGCTTTTGGAAAATGAAACTACCATAAGACCTCCCGCCACACACACAATGCAAACGCAGAATTGGAGGAGATTTCTTCTTATGATAGTCAAATATGCTTGGTACGGAGAAATTTCTTTGATATTATTGCTAGTGCATAGTGTATAAAGCATTTCGAAAATATAATATTAATCTTAGCCAACATACGACCATTATCGTATGCCTACTATAGTTACCATCTAAACAGTGGTGACCACCATACGTAAATGGCAGGTTCTACAACTAATACCGTACAAAGTTCGTATTGGAAGATGGATTTCCAACAAATGGTCAGGCCAAGGAACTTCCCATTGCCACATAGGTACGCCTCTGGAAAGATGCCCCGAGAACCTAACCGGATCTCTGCCAACACAAGGCCGGGTTACCCCTAATTGGGTAACTAATGACACGAATATGTCATCCCCCGATCGTAACCAATCTATATCCGAGGATCCTCGATTTCCAACAACCACAAAGTAATAAATTTGCAGCAACAACATAGGTTAAATATCTGGGCTCCATACCATGATACCACCTCTATCCAGAAGGAATGACATACACTATAGGGGCACTACCCCCTAATAACCTTGCCGCATCCTTCCTGTTTTGACCATTTCCGGGGTGTGAGGTCCGACGAAGTCTCGTCCACAAAGCTACGCTTTGGTACAAAGCCATGCTTTGGGTCAACAGATGATCAAGGTAATGATCACAAAGATAAATGATCAAACAAATGATCATATCACAAATGATCAAACAATGATCATCACACAGCAACACTCAGCATGTCACATTACCAAATTGGGAGTATATCGCTGATAACCATGAACTACATAATCTCTGAGCTCGTACGTCTCAAAGAAGGGTGTTAAGCTAAGAGAATAAATTCTCCGCCACCAACAGATATGTATTTGAAAGAAATCAGCTTTATATCTCAATTTGTAACGTCAGACACACAATCCATACAAGTCTGTTCCGGGCTCGAACAGAACCGAAGGCACTTCCAAAGAAGTCCTTGCAATCCGGATATTCATTAATTACGATCGGACTTCCCGTCACAAAGGGTAATAAATTTCTATATCGGAGATCAGCCGATGCAGAAACATTCGACGGTAATCCTTCCATTTTCACAAATATCCGGTCTTCAACACCGGTCATCAAATGCTATCCATTACGACGTATCACTATTCGAAATGGGTTATACAACTTAGAGGTCCTTTCCTGGCTAACCCGAATAGTGAGCGCAAAATTTTGAAAATAAGTGTGGCATTTAAATTCAAGCAAATCACAACAAATACCCATTCAAGGTAATTATTGATAGTCGGTTATTTAACTATCAATAGGTCTGCACAGCATCATCAGATTCCAAATAATTTTCCAAATCATTTATTTTACAAAAATATCTTTACAAGATATATAATTTCCATACTTCAACCATTTGAAACCAAATTTCAAATCACTTTCAATTTATCTTTAAAAGATAAAATCTCAAAAACATTTCACTTCATATTGGAAAAACATTTCCATACTTATTTACTAATAAGTAATTCACAAATCTTATTTAATTTCAACATTTGAAAATATTCAATATACTTAAATCAAAATTAAGTATATATTTCATTCTTTAAGGAAATCATTTTCTTAAACACATCTATTTGAGTCAAAACGAATGTTGCATAAAACATCGTTACGACAACTCAAAATCACTAGTATAGGGATTCAAAATTTAGATAGATAGATATAAATCCCAATACTATATAAAACATTTCCTTTTGGAAACCATTTACTATAACAACCGTGTTATAGTCCACCATTTCCTTATTTCTCGAAAACGTCTATTTCAACAATGAATGTTGAAATCTATGGTTTCGATAGTTAATACATTTTAAAACATCTTTAAATCGTTTAAATTCTATTTCAAATATCACTTTCCCAAAACATCTCCGTTTTATTTAATAATATATTCACTGTCCAAAATTGTGAATATAATTCGTTATCCAAATTCAACATTTCTACACATTTTTATTTAAAGGATTATCCACTGTCCAAAATCGTGAATAAAATTCCCAACCAAACTCTTATTATTTACAACATTTAACTTAAAGGATAATTCGCTGTCCAAAATCACGAATATATCTCCTTTAATAACTTCTATGTTTAATTTATCAAATTCAATTGATTTCGAATTTACAAACAATGTTTATAAATTCCATTTCTATTTATAACACTTCGATTTATAAATCTCCTTTATTATCCAATTCAATTATAACTCAATTATATACCAAAAGTCCAATATTATAACTTAATAACTTATAATTCATTTATTTTACAAATCGTTCTTTTAAAACTTCACAAATTATAAAACTTTTAAATTTCATTAACTTATGAAATCCAATTATACTCCATTTTAACACCTATAAAAACTCATTTTATAATTCCAATATTTTTAATTTATAAATATCAATTTTATAAATCTTTTATATAAAACGTTTATAATTATTCAAAAATCCCAATTTAAACCATTTATGAATCAATCAACTATTTATTTCAAAAATCACACTTTGGTTATATTTCACAAAAATCATAATTTTTATAACATTAAAATTTTAACATTTATTTATTTAAGATTAATCAATCCAAAATGTTAATAAAACGTATAATCTCAAAAATCACTTTAAAATTCCCTTTTAAAATCAAAGTCGTTATTTTTAAACTTCAAAAATGGATCTGATGATGCAACAGCACCAAAATAATCAATCACGACATCCAAACATCATATATCGATATGATAACATAATATATAATAATATTTGTAAATAAATCAATACAGTTGAGGAATCCAGTTGGATCCCTCCAACCTGTTTCTCTATATCCACAGATGTTAGCACAATACCAATTCCACTTCGAGGTGGAATATCGCGATATATGGGATTTATAAAATATTATCCGCTATTATGCGGCGCAATAGGGTCTCATCCGCTATATAGTGCGGGAAATCACAACTGCAATATATACATATGCCAATATATATATATTGCTATATAATACTATGTATACTATATCACATCCAAACAGCAATCAATCAGTCAATAACTGCAAAATCCACTTTTTTTTGAGTGAGAAGATCTCACCTTCGCCTTTTTATTTTGCAATCCCATTTTCATTCTCGGCTTGATTTCTTGACTTTTGACCTTATATAAACAATTATATGATTTATCAATATTCGAAATAATCGAATAATAAATTTCTATTTTACAATTTTAATTCAACTAAGATTTTCAGTTAAACAAATAAATTAAATTTAAATAATTTTCCAGTTAGATAGTTTTTAAAAGTCGAATCTTTATATAATTTATCCACTATCAAATTATATCCATATAAACTAATCTTTTGTTTACTGTAAATTTCTAAAATTATATACATATACTTATTTATTTTATTTAATCTAACAGAGACTTTATCTATAACTATATATTTCCTGTTCTTTTGAAACCTTACTTATATATAAAATAGCTTATTTAAACTCAAAATCCAAATATATTATTTGTAAAATTTTTGTTAATATCTGCTGTGATATACCTTTTTCTTTGATAAAGTTTACAAAACCAAATTCGGTAATTTAAATTAGAGTAATTATCAAATCAGTAATTCATTTCTCTGTAAATACTTTTTTTTTCTTTTCTAATTACACTCAGATTTCACTTAAACAAACAGAGCAAGATATACCTTCACTGCCCTCGTCGCTGCCAGCCTTCCTTGATCGAAACCTACGTGAGCCAAACCCTAGAATGCCTGCCACGACTTCGTATGCAATTTCATCATCAACTCGAGCCCCACGACTTTTCGCGAGCTCCACCACTCGATCGAAACCCACGCGCCTGACCACGTCGATACCTCATCGCCTCGATGACATTGTCCAGCCTCACACGCGCGCACAAAATCGCACGTGCCACCATGATATCCCCAAAGCCGAGCTCGAACGCGAGCACTTGCGAACGCGGCTCCGCCCCAGCACTCGACAATGACGAACCCTTTCGCGAATTTCGTCTGCCATTTTTTTTCTTGATTTCGACTTCGAGTAAATTTTGAGGGAGATAAAAGCGGAATAAAACGAGAGGACAGAAGTAGGGTTTGATGGTTTAACCGGTTTGAACTTTCGTTCGTATTATTTTTTTCTTTGTTTTCTGCTTTTGGGCCATTGTTTTCTTCTCGTGAATGACTTCTGGAAAGAAGAGGTATGGTTCGATCCTTAAAGAAAAAGATCGCGTGATTTAAGGTGGAATAGATCGTGTTTGCATTACTTTGTCACAGTGTTTTGAGTTAAGGCCAAAAGTGCTGATGTTGACCAAATTCAGATTTTAAATTTAAATTGAATTCGATTTAAATTCCAACACATTTACTTACCGTACGGTCACATAACAACTCCGAAAAATATGAAATTTTAAATCCGATAATAATTCAATATTACGGACCCAATGAAACTGGTTTCGTCGAATTCCAAGACTGTGCCTCGGAAGGCTATTTTAAATATCGGTTGAAACGATATAAATTTCAAAACTGAACAAATCACTTTCAAATTCAATTCTGAAGATTCTATTATCTTCAGTATTATCAATATGAATTTTACAAGCTTTTAAAATATTTTTCTTCAGCATAAAATTGAAGATTCAAATTTTTATTCAACTTTCAATAGATTAAATTTTATAATTTAATCGCCAAATTCATTCTGATAATTTGAAATTCAAGTCAAACCATCATTCAAATATTTAAAATTAATTAAATATTTTCAATTTAAATTGTTCAAAATTCTGGGTCGTTACAGTATTAAACTTTGTTTATTTTTTATTAAACGTGTACTAATTATTATTTTAATAATATATCTTATAACATGAATATCTGTTGCATTTAAACTTTGATTCACGCGCGATTCCTTCTATTGGATTCATATTTAAATTCCGGACAACATGAAACTGATTTGGTTGAATTTGGAGACTGTTAAGATTTTGCGCTTCTGTTTGGATTTTTAATCGACTATAAATCAAAGGTGAGTGATTTAACCCACTCATGCAATACTAAAGCTTCTGTTATTTTTATAAATCTCTGTTATCACTCTGTATATTACATGACAACATATAACTATTATTTGAATTATTTCGAATAAATTAAGAAATATGTTGAAATGATATATACCTATGACACTTTGATTGGGTATTTGATTGGATGTATATCACACATCGATCACGGTACAATTCCCAAACCGAGAGCTTATATATGGATAAGTTTTATTCAAATAAATATAGGATCAAAACTGAAAAGTTTTCTTTGTTCATCCGTAGAATTTACAACCATTGACAAAACATCCATGCAGCTCCAACCACTGAAAATATAGAGAGCACATCCAAGAAACCAAAATGGGTGACATCTTTTGCAACCACAACGATACTCAGCATTGAAAATTCTGCAAGGCTTGTAATTGAAATCTCCATTGCCCCAATCAAATTTGCTTTAGATGTGGAAATCCCATTTTGAAGAATTTGAATTCCTACAATCTCATACGACATTTGTCCCAGTCTTGATAACACGATCAAAGAGAGGAAAAGAAACAATGGTTTTTCACTAGAAATGGAACAACAGCAAACTACTACATCCACTATGGTTTATAGTGTAGCTTGAAATACCAGGCCAGTAGCTGCTGCCTTCGAAATGCCTAGCTTTTTAACTAGGTCAGCAGATATGAATGTCACTCTAATGCCCATGAAAGCACATAATCCACTGAATCCACCAACGATAGATGGACTCGTTCCATGATGTGTTAAAAATGCTGTCATTATGGCACCAGGAGCAAGTGCAATATTGAAAAATAATAGCACATATGCTATGCTAGTAGGAAGAATAGGCTGGAGCTTGTATTCAGTTCATCCATCTTTGATAGCAGGGATAATCGATTCAGAACAAAAGGGTGGTTTATGAACATGGGAGAGTATACAAGGATCAAGAACACCGTTTGAGAGCCTATTGATAAGATGGCTGAATACAATCAGAATGGGCAATGTACATATCATGAAACAAGAAGCAACATTTAGGCAGGTCACACAATATCATAAGTTCATTAAAAGAAAACCAAACAACAATAATGCCCCTGCTACCTCACATATGAGATTGATTCAAGCATGACATTTGCTTGAGCTAGTGCAGTTGGTCTGTTTGCGCCTGCTAACAACACTACCCAATCACGTTCTATGGTTACACCCAAAGCAAGCTCAGCTATTCGTTCTACTGCCCCAGCTATTACCAATGCAATAAACTAAGGCTGAACAAGTACAACTGATGCCGATGCTGATGCATGGCATGCAGTAGTAAAAGCGTATATCAACATAGTGACAGACAACAACTGAGCACTCGTTTGGACAATATACAAACTGTTGTATGTTGAAATCCTGGGGAAATTATCCATGAGATTACCAACTACTGGGGCAGTAATGAAAATTGAGAGCTTTGCAAAGATACCGAGAACAGCCACTGGCAATAGACTTGGATGAAGAAGTGCAACTGCAGCTGGGCAAGTGAAATTCCATACTTGTTCCACTAGATTTCCTGCAAAGTAACTAACATATAATGAGTACAGACCTCCAGGGTGAGAAGGATTGGATGCAAAAACAGTCTGCTGCTCCTCTGAATTTATGTATGACTCTTCTTTTAATATGTTCGAAGGATCATTTAATGCAAGGTCAGTAGAGGACTGATGTTCTTCTTGGATTTCGTCCAATGTTGCAATGTGCTCAAGATGGACATCGACATTTATAGGCGAACACTTTGAAGTAAGTTTTCCCAACCTACGAATGGATAATCTAGGAGGCCTAGTTAACTGCCTACACCTCCGTCTCTTTTCAAACCTATACGAAATAAAGATGCCATAAGGATTGGAAGTTGAAATTGACAGTGAAGAAGAAGAGAAAGGGAAAGGCAAAGCAGTAACCAATCCCATTGATCAGCCTTCTCAAACTCGATCTTAAAATTCATCAACACCCATGCAGCCAACATAAGGGAAGAATGATATATTATAATTCAATGGTAGATAGTGAAGTGAACCTGATGAGAAGTTAGTATGGCAGTTGCAAGCGGAAACTTGTTTGCTCCTGATACAACTCATGCAAAACATGCATGTTTTTTTTATTGAAGACCATATTCATACGTACACTTATAAAAAAGCCGATACGAGACATGAGAAGAAGTATTTTACCCCACATACAGCTCATGTGAGACAAAGTTGTTCAACCAGAATCCATGATCATACACACACACACACATGGACACGCAAATATGGAAAAGACATATGTCCCCTCTTATTTAACGCCATAAAATCTCTTTTTAATTTTGTGCAAAAAAGTCTACGAATATAAGTGATTTATTGTAAAAGTGTGATGAAATAATAATGATGATGATATAACAATCTCACATCGCTTAGATCCTATATAAACATAAAGTAGCCGCTATTCACATTGATGAATTGATTTTGTGATGTGAATAATCAAATAATTTTCAAAAAAACACTAACAGTGGTACTAGAGCTAAACCCATATTTTGGAGTGCATGATATGGATAGCCATAAAATATTAATTGGGCGAAGGGATTGTATAATATGGGGTTAAAGAATTAGTAAGAGAGACATTTTATTCTAAGTTTCTCAGCTAAGTGAGGAGTATTAACCAAGGTTTGAAGTCCCGTTTTCAGTTTATGTTCTGGTCATCAGAAAAATTTAAAATTTCGGCCCCATTTCGTAATTTTCGAAAATTCCGTTCTAATTTCGTTTGTGAATTCCGGTACTTTATTTTATATATACCAAACAAATATGCAATACTAATAGTCAATTACACTAAATTATTCAAGTTACATAGAAGATACAAAACATACAACATAAAAATTTAATACCAAAAACTATTTTTCTGAGCATCATATAAATTTTGTCCATCGCTATCTTTATCTTGTGTCGAATTATAATATGCTGGAAAAGCATATTGTTGCTCTGATTCGAAGTTAAAAATGTCGTCATCATATTATCAAATGGTGATGGTTCGTCTTGGCTACTTGATGGTTTAGCAACATACGGTTGATTTATCCTATAAAACGAATAACCTCCGCTATAGTCAGATGTAGAATACCTATAACTGGGTAAATTGTTAGAAGTATATCTGCCATCATAATTACGTTGATCTTCATGTTCAACATTCATATTTCTATCTCTTCGTACACTACAGTCATCTGCATCTCTCCTTGAATAATTTTGGATATGTCTTTGAGAATCATCAAAAGTGGAACCAACATCATAACCACTAGAACCAATACCGTCACCATCAGTATTACCTGAATCATCATTTGATGAACTATCATTTTCAGTTTAGGAATCTTTTTCGCTCCACTCCCTCGATGAAATCATTCTTCTTTGATTCTCCTTATGTGTGTATATGGATTCTAATGCAATAAAGTGAGTAGCAAACCTAGTTATCGCTGGCCGGAATTATTGGTTTCTTTTCTCATTATGGTAAGTAACCAACCATGATTGTATATGAATCCTGTTATTGACTGAAAATTTGAAATAATCATTTTTCCTCGATTTCTTTTGAAATATCTTCAAGAATCAAATCGATACAATGTGCTGCACATGGTGTTCAATATAGTTTTCGTCTTTTTTCCATCAGTAGTCGGCCAATAGCTTTGTAATTTGCTCCATTATCGGTTACTACTTGCATAATTCTATCTTTTCCAATAAAATTAACAACATTATCTATTAGACCACAAGTATACTCAGCACTTTGAAAATTTTCAGTAGCATCTATAGATTTAAGAAAGACAGTTCCTTGGGCAGAATACAGAAGAAAATTTAAGATTTTTCTTCTATTTTGTATGCTCCAACCATCACATATCAACGTACAACCATACACATCCCAAAAGTTGGAGTAAGTGTCAATGTGTTGTTTGATTTCAACACACTCTAAATCTAAATATGTTTTTGATAATTCATGTGTTGTTGGTCCTGTTAGATTTAATATAATATTTCTGTACTTAAGAAGATTTGGAAGATATTTGAGATAATTGCTCAAATATATTGCCTCTTTTATATGCATTAAAGAGGGAAATGGATTAGCTACATAAGAGGAAGAAATATTTGAAAAAGAGTGAAGTTATTAATTAATTCTCTAATTAGATGTTTAAAGAAGGAATATTATCAGACACATACAAATTGTGGGAAACTACAAAAATAACATGATAAATGTTTCCCGTAAGATTTGAAGAATTGATTAGGTATTGATTTAGGACCATAAATCAATTACATCAACCTCAAATAATCCCTATATAAAGGTAGGGATTAGGATGAATATAAGCATCAGAAACGAATTATCTTCTCTTTTGTATTTCTTCATATTCTTCTTAGTCTCCATTATCAATCTTGTAATTCTTATCTCTGAAAGTAATAAAATCTCCTCTCCCCAAGTGAATGTACACTACATTGCGATAGTGGAACCACTATAAATCCATGTGTGAACTCTCTATTTACTTTCTTATGTGATTTGCTGATTTGCTGTTTTATTCTAAAGTTCTGTTTATTTTATCGCACTACAACACGATCTTATTGTTTCCACATGTATTAGGGTTGATTTGCAATCATTTATGTAAATTCACCTCTACAAGTCCTTTAATTTCAGGACCAGCTTCTTGAATGGCCTCTACCAGAGTATCATAGTAAGGACTATTAGCAGCATTGTATGGGATATGATTAAAGTAAAATAATTTTGATATTGCACGACCTATGTGTTTTTTTGCATCTTTAATGTCTTTTATTGCAATTATAATAGAAGGTTGAGTTCTACCTCCTCGCTTTTTCACATAGGGATCAATCCTTCCAGCTGCTTGTGTTGCTAAATCGTCATCTACTTTGGTTGATTTAGAACGCTTAGTCCGCTAAATCGTATACATGTTCCGCTAGATCCTACACCTGACCGTTGTCTCTCTTCGTTCATATAACTTTCTTTACTTTCCTAAAAGGCCCGTTGAACCTCTTTGTCGTCTTCACTTCCATCACTGTCGATTTCTTGATTTTGTTGATCAGACATGCTCATTAGCTCTTCTTGTACGCGTTGTTTTTCGAGCTTCCCTTGATTTTGCTCGCTTCTCTTTTTATTCAGACGTTTTCGTATAAGTTTTCTGACTTCTTTGAGAACAGTCGGGCATATTGCTACATCGCTTATCTGTTCTGTTAAATGTTCTTTCATACGTGTTATACCGCCACCAGAAGTTATTTTGTGACAATAGTTACACTTGATTTTCTTTTTTTTCACCAATAACTGCCGTACAATAATTCCAAACGATATCACGATTTTCCATAATCAAGTACCTAAATTAGAAACAAAATAATTTCAACATTTAATTATTCAATATAATATATTTTTTTTTTGCAAATTAAACAATCCTAAGTTTGTTGCCATAATCATCATAATATTTTGCATGACAATATTTATTTTGCAAATTAAACCTGGCCTAAAACGACAATCATTTTAAACCCAACTAAATAATAGTATTAATTAATAATACACATTTTAAACCCAACCCATCATCATGTTAACCCTAGCATCGTTCTCAAAATTAGTGCCGCACGCAGAAACACTTCTGCCCTCTTCAATTCGAAAGCAAAAGGAAGCCGCAAAAAAAGAAAAAAAAACAATTAAAAAAACCTTCGTCGTTGCTTACAGATCAATTCGAGGTCGATGCTTCGATGATGAACCTTCTTCCCTTAGTCTTCAATTTGAAATTATTCCCGATTAGAGCCTCGCCGATGATGAAGCAGAACCAAAAAACAAGTTAAGATATTAATTTTGTTATGTATTTTGTATGAATTAATGTGCTTTTATAGAGACTTAGTAGTATATTCATACTTTCTAAGACTTAGTGGTATATTGACATATATTGGCATGTAGTCTGTTGTATACTTTCTAAGACTTAGTGGTATATTCATACTTTCTAAGACTTGTAGTATATTCAAAGTGTATTTGTAAATGCAATAAACATACCGTCCGTTTATAGACAACAGATCTAGATCGTGTGTGGCCATCACATGATTTAGAAACCTCTCATCCAAATACATAGATCAATAAATGTACGAACATAGATCATCACAATGAAATAAGAAATATCAAATTTAAATTCAAATTTAACAAAGTCAACAGTATTCAACAATAAATAGCAATATATAATAGAAATATGTATTTTAGAATGAATATTACATTGTGACATCACTTATGCTTTAAATTTTTAGCAGTAAACATACACGTGTAAAATGATAATCAAATGATTTATTCAACACAAATGTAGCCAATCTTCAGCTCAATATAACTCATGCCACCATGTGCATGAACACTTCATCCTCCTCGAGTCGAACCATTGTTTCTGAAGTCAAAATCAGTTCCAACTCAATGCTTCCAAGTCCTTCTCGTCTGGTAAAAACGCCTCCATAACCATCGTACTTATTTGCACGGCCACTACGTATAAGCACAGGTTTTCCCCATCCATAATCCAAATCATACAAATTAATCATAGTCGCCCACCAACTGTAAAGCTATTCGAGCCGTCTCCAGCGGGATCAGTTATTCTTGGCTTCTCGTGCCACTTCTTCATTGCATCACGAATCACAGCATTTTTATGGCCTAATACAGCAGAATTCAAAAGCTTTGCGCCAAGCCACTTTTGATTCAATAACCTGTCAACTGTCGTATCCTCTATCTGTATGAAGACTGCGGTACTTCCAAAGTACTCTTTAGGTAGCGGTGGCCGCAGTCGGCGCCTTTCGTTTGCAGCTATTCGAGCAATGATATCTTCTTCTGGTTGGAAACCACGAGCACGTGTAATCGATTCCCAAAGCATTGAGAAATACGCTTGGAACGCTGTTATTTTACCATTTGTGTTACGTTCTTTGTTTGTTTTTTCTTTCAGTTCTGATATCTTTTTTGTCGAAAATTGAAAATATTTTTCCTTGAGATTGGAAGGAGGCTTGTACCTGAAGACGAATTCATCAGAGTGTTTGTATGGGAGTTTTATTTTTGGGTTTTCTTTGTCGAAAATGAACTTTTCGTTAACAGGAGGTCCATGCACTAATACTGGTTTTATTTGATCTTGATCGTCATCTGAACTTATTTCTTTATGGCATATGTTTGCCCATCATTGTAGTAAGTAAACAAACGACATTGCATCACCGACACAATGGTTAAAGGCGCAACTTAGGAAAAATCCATCCGCAAGTTCAGTCACCTGTCGACTCATGAATTATTGTTATGGCTAGAGGTGAATTTTCAAAATATAGTAGCATGAAAATCATGAATCAGTAAAATATGTGCAAATAAAACTTGATACGTTGCAACTATAAATTAAATGGTCCGACCATATACTATTTTCTACTCCGGTAGAAATCAACAAGTAGAATGACAATTAAAATGACTAGCAGTACAGTGTGTAAATCCTACTAGGAAAACAAATTAAGCCAATCATATTTTAGAAAATAAAGTTATCGGTATTTGTTTTTCTATCTTATTTGGTTCGGTTACAGCGCGCATGTACTTTCAATTTGATTTGAAACTGATTCTTTCGTTGCTGCAGAAAAATTGATGAGAGGATTTATTCGTTTGTATGGATTTAGATTTCTCTCTTTCATTTCTTAAAAAACTACTAGGGAGTACGCATGAAGATAAGATTCTAGACTCCATTACCGACTGATTTTGATTGTGGATACCCATAACCATCTAATTTATAGAGTAATAATCGATTAAACTATGAATGCAAAACAAGCAAACAAATGCCAACCAGCGAATCAGCAGATGCAGTACAGGCAGCTGGTAAGCTCCATTTAGTACTATGAACGTGCAGCACATGAGATAAACTATATGTATATAAATCTACCACAAAGGCAAGAAATCATTGTATTAAACCTACTGATAAAATATATTAATTTGTTTAATCCCTTGCATTAAAATCTTACCTACTGATAAAAAGATATATTTATTAAATCCCTTGCATTAAAACCTACCAGAAACACGTTTAAAATAATAAATAAATAAAATCAGCAACACAAACAAATAAGAAACACTACAGACAGAAAAAATATCAGTAACAAGAATTACCAATAAAGGCAACCAGAAAATATATAATATATATGTAATAAAGATAAACTTACTAAATTTCACAGTGATGTTTGAGACAACCAGATTACTTTTCCATAAGAAATGATTTACCTTCAATGTCAAAAACATATACATTTTAATTGACGTCTTGGATTCTAGCACAGTTCATGATTCGAGAAGTGTGATTCAGCGTGATCATCCTATGATTATAATTTAAGAATTCAGTGTAACCATAACTATCTAATAGACTAATGACAGGGATAAGATAAACACGTTACTGTAAAAAAATATAAACACAAATACTAACCACTGAATGAACAGATCAGATGCAGCACATGCAGGGTCAGCCCAAGCGAATTGATTTACCTATGGATGTTATTTTTTACTTTACACAGTGAAAAGAACTTACAAGCCGGATATGGAAAAAATAAACGATCAAATGATATTGTAAAATATGTATATTAAAGAAGAACATTTCTTTCAATCAAGAAGATATATAAATCTCGTAGCAGTTGCATATAACTGAAAGTAATTCATAACAATTTGAAAAACACCATCAATGTTCATGAAATTATACAAAATAAATCAAGAAGGTTCGTTGTCTAATGAGGATTAAGGCTTGTAATGTGTCTCATATTCAATGTATGTGGGTAATTTGATATATTTTGTTCCATGGTGAATGAATTCTCACATCCATGATTAAAATTTGCACCCCGTTTCTTTAAAACGCAGTAACTTTTTGTAGAAACGACGGATTAACAAATCGTTTTCACCATTAAATCACAAATTTTATTATTTTTCTAATTAGTGACATTATGCATATGTAAAAACAACGACATACCAAATTATTCGCGGATTTCAATTTTCTGCAATTATCATTCTAAAATACATATTTCTATTATATATTGTTATTTATTGTTGAATACTACTGTTGACTTTGTTAAATTTGAATTTAAATTTGATATTTCTTATTTCATTGTGATGATCTATGTTCGTACATTTATTGATCTATGTATTTGGATGAGAGGCTTCTAAATCATGTAATGGCCACACAATTATTGGATCCGGTGTCTATGAAGAGACGGTACGTTTATTGCATTTACAAATACATCTTGAATATACTTATGGTGGTGCTTGACAGATGGTAACTAGATGAATCATACTGATAATTATATGATCTAAAATAAATAAAAAGAATTGTTCAAAGACTAAAATAACTAACTAAATCAAAGATGCAACTTTAGTGGCTTCATAGAAGTGTGACGACTTCTTATTCATGTATTTCCAGCCCAGATGTCTGTCCACAATCAATCTCAACCTGATATGAGTAAAGATTTGGATGTAATTAAATAGAGTTAATACTCCTCACTTAGATGGAAAACTTAGATATTAATTCTTTAACCCAATATTGTTCAATCCCTTCACCCATTTAATATTTTATTGCTGTCCATATTCTGCACTCCAAAATATGAGTTTAGCTCTGGTACCGCTATCAGTATTTTTTTGAAAATTATTTAATTCCTCACATCACAAAATCAATTCATCGATGTGAATAGCAGTCCCTTTATGTTTATACAGGATTTTAGCGATGTGAGATTGTTATATCGTCGTCGTCGTCGTCATCCTTATTTCATCACAGTTTTACAATAAATCACTTATATTCGTAAACTTTTTTGCACAAAATTAGAAAGAGATTTTAAGGGGTAAAAAAGAGGGGATATGTATCTTTTCCATATGTGTGTGTCCATGTATATGTGTGTGTATGATCATGGATTCTGGTTGAACAACTTTGTCTCACATCAGCTGTATGTGGGGTAAAATATTTCTTTTCATGTCTCACATGGGCTTTTTATAAGTGTACGTATGAATATGGTCTTCAATAAAAAAACATGCATGCTTTGCATGAGTTGTATCTGGAGCAAGCAAGTTTCCACTTGCAACTGCCATACTAACTTCTCATCAGGTTCACTCCTCTATCTACCGTTGACTTACAATATCATTCTTCCCTCCTGTTGGCTACATGAGTGTTGATGAATTTAGAGATCGAGTTAATTGAGAAGGCAGATCAATGGGATTGGTTACTGCTTTGCCTTTCCCTTCCTCTTCTTCTTCACTCCCAGTTTCAACTTCCACTCCTTCCAACATCTTCATTTCATATAGGTTTGAAAAGAGACGGAGGTGTAGGCAGTTAACCAGGCCTCCTAGATTATCCATTTGCAGGTTAGGAAAACTTACTTCAAAGTGTTCGCTTCTAAATGTCGATGTCCATCTTGAGCACATTGCAACATTGGACGAAATCCAAGAAGAACACCAGTCCTCTACTGATCTTGCATCAAACGATCCTTGGAACATATTAAAAGAAGAGTCATACATAAATTCAGAGGATGATCAGACTGTTTTTGCATCCAAGCCTGCTCACCCTGGAGGTCTGTACTCATTATACGTTAGTTGCTTTGCAGGAAATCTAGTGGAACAAGTATGGAATTTCACTTGCCCAGCTGCAGTTGCACTTCTTCATCCTAGTCTATTGCCAGTGGCTGTTCTCGGTTTCTTTGCAAAGCTCTCAATCTTCATCACTGCCCCAGTAGTTGGTAATCTCATGGATCATTTCACAACATACTGATGGTTGCTGAGGCAGAGGAAGATGAAGTAGAAGCTGAATGTTCTAATTCACCACATACTGAGGAGGAAGAAAATGTGTCGGGAGATGAAGGGTATTCATTAATGATGAGGAGAAACTGTTTAACACCAAAACAGGAGGAGGAAACTAGCTGGTTGAGGAGTAACATCTTTCAATCAACATGCACTATCTTGAGAAGGGTTTGCAAGTTTGTGCAGGAAGCTGTGACAATATCATCTCTACAGAAGCTGTGAAGAAGTTAGCATTGAAGACAGAGAAGCATCCGAAACCTTACAAGTTAGCTTGGTTGAGGAAAGGTGGGGAGGTGAAAGTTGAACGACGAGCTTGTGTAAAATTTTCAATTGTGAAGAAATACAAAGATGAAATTTGGTGTAATGTTGTGGATATGGACGTATGCCATCTGTTGTTGGGGAGACCGTGGCAGTATGATAGAGCTGTGCAACATGATGGTCGTACAAATAGTTACAGTTTCATGTTTGAGGGTACAAAAATCACTTTAATTCCTAAGAAGCGACAACAAGAAGAAAGCAAGTTGGAGGAGATTGAAGAACTTAAAACGTTGCTATTCTTGAAAGAGTTTGTTAAGGAAATCGAAGAGGAGCCTGAAGTATTTTTATTGATTGGACGTGAGAGTAATGTCGAAGTGGTTGAGATTCCTAAAGAAGTAAAGCCAGTGCTGGGAGAATTTGACGATGTATTTCCTGAGGAGCTACCAACGGAGTTACCGCCGTTGAGAGACATTCAACATCAAATTGATCTTGTTCCAGGAGCTGTGCTAGCGCATAGACCACATTACAGAATGAGTCCAAAGGAACACGAGGAGTTGAGAATGCAAGTGGAAGAGTTGCTTGAACAGGGGCGTGTACAGGAAAGTTTAAGTCCTTGTGCAGTGCCAGCTTTGTTAGTGCCGAAGAAGGATGGAACGTGGAGGATGTGCACTGATAGTCGAGCACTGAACCAGATTACAGTGAGATACAGATTTCCTATGTCTAGATTGGATGACTTGTTGGATCAACTTAGTGGGGCTACTATCTTTTCGAAGATCGATTTGAAGAGTGGTTATCATCAAATTCGAATTAGACCAGGAGATGAACGGAAGACAACATTCAAGACAAGAGAGGGGTTGTACGAATGGTTGGTCATGCCGTTTGGTCTTTCGAATGCACCTAGTACATTCATGCAGGTGATGAATCAGATCTTTAGACCTTTTATTGGGAAATTCGTGGTGGTGTATTTTGATGATATACTGATATATGGTAGAAGCACAAAAGAACATTTACAGCATTTGAGAGAAGTGTTGATGATACTGCGACAGGAACAATTTTATGCTGCAACGAAGAAATGCGTGTTCATGACGCATAGTGTTTTATTTTTGGGATATGTTATTTCAGAAGGAGGTATACAGGTGGATCAAAATAAAGTTGAAGCAATCAGAAATTGGCTACAGCCCAGTACGATAACAGAAGTTAGAAGTTTTCATGGTTTAGCATCCCGAAGATTCATTCCACACTTCAGTAGCGTGATGACACCAGTTACTGATTGTATGAAGGGGAAGCAATTTTCATGGTCGGAGGAAGCAGGACTTTCTTTTGAGAGAATCAAGGAACTTTTGACGACAGCACCAATTCTAGTGTTGCCGGATTTTCAGTTGTTGTTTGAATTACATACTGATGCATCGAAGGTTGGAATTGGAGGGGTGTTAAGTCAGAAGGGTCGTCCTATTTCATATTTCAGTGAGAAGCTATCGGGAGCCAAGATGAGATATAATACTTATGATGTGGAATTCTATGCTATTGTTCAAGCTATAAAACATTGGAGACACTATTTGTTCCATAAAGAATTTGTTCTGTATACTGATCATGAAGCACTGAAACATTTGCAGGGACATGACAAAATTGCAGCCAGACATGCTTCGTGGATTGCATACCTGCAACAATTTACATTTGTGGTGAAGCATAAGTCGGGAATTACAAACCGTGTGGCAGATGCATTGAGTCGAAGGAATCATTTGTTGACTACAATGAAGGTTGAAGTGACGGGGTTTGATGTGTTGCCAGAATTGTTTGTTGATGATCCTTATTTTGCAAAGTTTGTTGACAAAGTCGAGAAGGGAAAGACATATGAGTACGTGTTGGTGGATGGTTTTCTATTCAAGGAAAACAGATTATGTATACCCGAGTGCAGCTTACGAATGAAGATTGTGAAGGAGTTGCATGAGGAAGGTCATGTGGGGAGAGACCGTACATTACAATTGATTTTGCAATCATATTTTTGGCCTACTATGAGAAGAGAAGTTGAAAGGTTGGTGGAGAGATGTCATATTTGTCAAGTATCTAAAGGGACAGCGATGAATGCAGGATTGTATATGCCATTACCTGTGCCTACTAGACCATGGGTTGATATCAGCATGGATTTTGTTTTGGGGTTACCAAGAACTCAGCGTGGGAATGATTCCATATATGTGGTGGTAGATAGATTTTCCAAGATGGCACATTTTATCGCTTGTAAGAAGACGGCTGATGCCGTCAGTGTTGCTCAATTATTCTTTAAAGAGGTGTATCGATTACATGGGCTACCTGAATCAATTGTTTCTGATCGGGATACTAGATTTCTAAGCCATTTTTGGTTAAGTTTGTGGAAGATGGTTGGAACGAAATTGAATTTTAGTAGTGCCTATCATCCGCAAACAGATGGGCAGACGGAAGTGGTCAACAGATCATTGGGAAACTTGTTGCGATGTCTTGTACAGGATAATTTGAAGAGTTGGGATATGAAATTATGTCAGGCAGAGTTTGCACATAATCACGCTGTTAACCGTAGTACGGGTTTCAGTCCGTTTCAAGTTGTATACTCAGCAAGTCCGAAGGGTCCATTGGATCTGACGACAGCGCCAAATCAGAAGGGAGTTATTAAGCGTGCTTGTGATTATGTGACTGAGTTGCAAGAGTGCCACATAACTGTTTATGAACGATTGCTTACATCAAATGAGAAGTATAAACAACTAGCAGATAGAAAGCGAAGGAGTGTGAATTTCGGAGAAGGTGATTTGGTTTATGCTGTGTTAACAAAAGATCGTTTTCCTGTTGGAACTTACAACAAGTTGAAAGCTTGAAAAATGGGTCCAGTGGAAGTCCTTAAGAAAATCAATGAGAATGCATATCAGTTGAGATTGCTGGATAATGTTCATACTTCTGATGTTTTCAATGTCAAATATTTGATTCCATATCATGGGGATGAGCTTGTTGTGGAAGA
Organism: Allium fistulosum; assembly: GCA_030737815.1. Classification (NCBI taxonomy): domain Eukaryota; kingdom Viridiplantae; phylum Streptophyta; class Magnoliopsida; order Asparagales; family Amaryllidaceae; genus Allium; species Allium fistulosum. The sequence continues at coordinate 448,799,176 of CM060906.1, read as the reverse complement.
GGAAGGTGCAAATTCAAGGACGAATTCTTGTCAACCGGGGGAGGATGATGCAGCGCGATCTACTAGCTCGTCAGATTTGAGTCATTCAAAAACTTTAGGTCGCTCACGACCTAGTGAAATCTTAGGTCTCTCACGACCTAGTGAAACCTTAGGTCGCTCACGACCTAGTGAAGGTTGCTCCCGAGCTAACGGAATCAGTGTTAAGTCATGCAAGCAACTAAGCGAGTCAAGCGAACCAACATTAGGTCGCTCCGACCTTTCGAATGTAGGCTATTTCGAGTTACGACCTAAGTTAGGTCGCAGGGAGATAGGTCGCTCGATCTTATGTCGTGGGGATGTTAGGTCGCTGGAAGATAGGTCGCGGAAAGATAGGTCGCTCGACCATATGTCGCTCCAGAAGTTTTAGGTCGCGAACGACCTATCTTAGGTCGTGCAATCTTTAGGTCACTGAAGCTGATTTTCTTAAGCCGTTTGAATGCTTAGGTCGCTGAGTCTTCTTAAGTCGCTATTGAAGAGTTTCTTAGGTCGCTCACTGCCGCATTTCTTTAAGTCGCTCAAGAATAGGTCGCAAGAACTTAAATCGCTGGAGGAGGATAGGTCGCTGCTGCCGTGTATTTTAGGTCGTTATGATTGTTCTTGTATGTTGTTTTGTAAATATGTGTTGTAAATAGAGTCGCTGCATTGTTTGAAGTATTAGGTCGTTAACGACCTATGGAAGGTCGTAGGTCGCGTGGTTGTGTTAGGTCATTGCCGACCTAAGTGTTGTCAAATGTTGAGTCGTGTGTGTTTTAAAACTCTATAAATAGCGGGGTTGTGTCATTTGTAATAGTTTAGTTGATTCTAAATAAAACTTTGTTTGTGTGCTTTGTGCCACTTCTTCAATTGGTAGTTGAGTGTGGTCTCCTATCTCCACCTTCGGCATTCGAGTGCGCTCGAATCAACGATTGTTAAAGCCGATTCGTGGAATCAAGTGCGCTTGATCAACGTCGAAGAATCGCAGATCTTTAAACACGGTATCGTGCGCGATCAACGTGTTTGGGATAGCTAGAATCCGGTATCTTTGGATCAACGGATTTGGGCCATTTGGTATCTTCAATTTCCCGATTGCTACTTTCACCAATTTCATACATTTTCGTTATCCGTTGCTGCGTCATTTTGCATCCAAGCTTGCTCACCCTTTAGGTCTATACTCATTATACGTTAGTTGCTTTGCAGGAAATCTAGTGGAACAAGTATGGAATTTCACTTGCCCAGCTGCAGTTGCACTTCTTCATCCTAGTCTATTGCCAGTGGTTGTTCTCGGTTTCTTTGCAAAACTCTCAATCTTCATCACTGCCCCAGTAGTTGGTAATCTCATGGATCATTTCCCTAGGATTTCAACGTACAACAGTTTGTATATTGTCCAAACGAGTGCTCAGTTGTTGTCTGTCACTATGTTGATATACGCGTTTACCACTACATGCCATGCATCAGCATCGGCATCAGTTGTACTTGTTCAGCCTTGGTTTATTGCATTGAAAATAGCTGGGGCAGTAGAACGAATAGCTGGGCTTGCTTTGGGTGTAACCATAGAACGTGATTGGGTAGTGTTGTTAGCAGGTGCAAACAGACCGACTGCACTAGCTCAAGCAAATGCCATGCTTTTCCGAATCAATCTCATATGTGAGATAGCAGGGGCATTGCTGTTTGGTTCTCTTTTAACCACTTATGATACTATGACCTGCCTAAAAGTTGCTTCTTGTTTCATGATATGTGCACCACCCATTCTGATTATATTCAACCAGCTTATCAATAGGTTCTCAAATGGTGTTCTTGATCGTTGTAAACACTTCCATGTTCATGAACCATCCTTTTTTGCTGAATCCATTATCCCTGCTATCAAAGATGGATGGACTGAATACAAGCACCAGTCTGTTCTTCCTGCTAGCATAGCATATGTGCTATTATTTTTCAAATGGTGTTCTTGATCGTTGTAAACACTTCCATGTTCATGAACCATCCTTATTTGCTGAATCCATTATCCCTGCTATCAAAGATGGATGGACTGAGTACAAGCACCAGCCTGTTCTTCCTGCTAGCATAGCATATGTGCTGTTATTTTTCAATATTGCACTTGCTCCTGGTGCCATAATGACAGCATTTTTAACACATCATGGAACTAGTCCATCTATCATTGGTGGATTCAGTAGATTATGTGCTTTCATGGGCATTGGAGTGACATTCATATCTGCTGACCTAGTTAAAAAGCTTGGCATTTTGAAGGCAGCAGCTGCTGGCCTGGTACTTCAAGCTACACTATTACCATAGCGGTTATAGTAGTTTGCAACTGTTCCATTTCTTGTCAAAAACCATTGTTTCTTTTCCTCTCTTTGATTGTGTTATCAAGACTGGGACAAATGTCCTATGAGGTTATAGGAATTCAAATTCTTCAAAACGGGATTTCCACATCTAAAGCAAATTTGATTGGCGCAATGGAGATTTCAATTTCAAGCGTTGCAGAATTTTCAATGTTGGGTGTTGCTATGGTTGCAAAAGATGCCACCCATTTTGGTTTTTTGGCTGTGCTCTCTGTACTTTCAGTGGTTGGAGCTGCATGGATGTTTGGTCAATGGCTAGCAAATCCTACAGACGAACAACAGAAACTTTTCAGTTTTGATCCTCAATTTATTTGAATTAAACTTATCCATACATAAGCTCTCGGTTTGGAAACTGTATCGTAACTGATGTGTGATATAGTGTGCATATGGCATGAACAATGTGCATGTGTGGTTGGTTTTTAAACATCTGGGCTAGTAAATATGTCTCAGTTATGTAACAGAGCTCATTCTGAAAGGTTAAATGCAATCTCGAGCTTGTAGAATACTGCTGATGAAGATCTTTAAAATGTTGGAGCTTTTATTTTATTATTTTATTTTTTTAAAATATAAATGAATGAATGAATGAATAAACAATTTAGAGTTCACCACTCGTTATACATTTTAAAACTTTTTTGAAAGTAATAAAACGACCCAAGGTCCAAATAACCAAAACATCCCCAAACCGCTAGGGTTTCTTCAAATCGAGGCGATTTTCACTGATTTACAGTGATTTCAAGCTTACAAATGATTCAAGGCGGTTTCCAGATCCTTGTCGTGTTTTTGTTATTCTCAATCATGCTTGGATCTGAGATTTTATTACTTGATTTGCAAAGCGTTTTTCAAGTTGGGTTAATATACTCTGATTCGCTTTATTTTTGAAGGTTGCGAACGATTCATGTGGGTTTCCAGATCCTTGCCATGCTTTTTCTCCTTCAACTGTGCTTGGATATAACATTCTATTACATGAATTGCTAAGTTTGTAATCTTCAATTGTTGTTTACTTTCCTTTTGTATGAAGATTACTGCTTTCGTCCTTATTCCAAACAGATATGTGATAGACTCTATCATTTAGCCTGCTCTTATAGTGATTTTCTCCAACTCTTCAAATACTGAATTTTGGAATGTAATTTCCGTTTCATTGCAGTATTTTCATCTCTACTAGCATCGAGACGTTAGCGCGGTAGCTCCTTCCAAAATTAGGTAAAGCAATAGTTTGATTAGTGTTGTTCTTATCATTATAATTTAAGTTATAAGTAATGTTACATGCCTGTTTACTTCCCTTGCAAGAATCTCCTGGTTTTGGATCTGGAATGGCCGCCTCCCTCGTATGTGCCTTGTAGCTTGCAATTGTTCGAAATAAGCACTCTTGACCTTTGCTTAGCATTAAGTTGAGGTGTTTTACCATAGGAAATGCCAGTATTGACTTTCCCGCTCTGTAAGTATGCTTCCACCCTTTCATTGTAATTGTCCATATCATGAATTGATGATACTTAGCTTTGTGCATAAGCATGAGTTTTCCCTGCCTTGCGGTTTAGAATCTGAAACTCTATTTCTATAATTTTTGAAAGATTGATGCTTTCAGTTTCCTTTTTCGTGTGAATTTTTAGATTTCTTTCTTTCCATATATGATATATAGCCGTTGTTAGTAGAACGCTTGCTCTTTTGAACTCCTTTGATTTGGGTTTGAATATTTGCTGGCTGTGTTGTATACTTGTTCTAATATTGTGCAAGGATATGTTTTGATTGGGATTGAGTTTTCCTTTTGCGATAAAGAAAATATGTCTTGAATATATGCAATCAAAGTATATATGCTCTATTGATTCTTTTTCTGACTTACAAAGAACACATTTGGTTTCACCATTTTTGCTTCATTTGTTGCACCTATCTTTTGTATGCAGTCTATTTAATAAGGCAAAGTAAGCACAATGAGATATTTTTTGAATAGTTTGCCCTATTTCAAATTGTTTTGTACCAATTCACTTCAACTTCTGCTCTTTTAATGTAATTCCAAGTGTTTTTAAAATAAAATTTTCCTTTTACAGAAAGTTTCCCATACGATCTGTCTTCACATATGTTTATATTAATTTCATTGCTCTCAATTACCTTTCTGAAAATAGAAGCAACTGTATTTAAACTTGTGTTCCATTTGTGATTTGAATGATGCTTTCCACTTTTGCCTTTGCTTCTCCAAATTGCATTAAATTAGACCATCCTAGAAGACGTACCAAAGAGTTGTCTTTGATCTATGGATCAAACTATAGGCTGGTGTCTTTTTCATCCTTAAATTTTCTCTCTAATAATTTAGCACCAATTTCTCTGCTTTCCATTATGCTTTTCCAAGTATGAAAATGATGATTTTCAACAAGCATTTTCCAAAAGCTTTTATTTTTAGCATACTTTTCTTTCATCTATTTTGAGCACAAAATCACCTCCACAAATTTCGAGAATAGCTTGAGTCTACAGGCTTCAATTAGATCTCTGATGTTTCGTAAACCAAAGCCGCATGTGCTTTTGTTTTGTAGACCGTGGCTCAAGAAATTTTATGCATTTCCCCCCTCCAAATGAAGTTTGCACACATCTTTTCAATTTTTTGGATTGCTTTATTTGGGATATTGTGAGTTTTAATCCAAAACATTATAATAGCTATGTTGATAGCATATGTAAGCTCTAGTTTACCAGCTATAGATAGCAGTTTGCTTGACCAACTTTCCAGTTTGCCTTAAATGATATCAAATAGCCTAGTGCAATTTTTATCTGTAATCCGAATTGTACTTAGAGGTAATCCTAAGTACTTTACTGGCAGATTTCCCTCCTAAAATTTTAAAACTTGAAGAAATTCCCCTTTTCTGTTACAGTCCCTACAGAAGTAAGCCTTATTTTTACTTTCATTAATCTACAATCCTACATAAACACTCAAGTTTCTATTACAACAGAATTTGCACTATTAGTATCTACGTTCATAAATAATAGCAGGCCATCTGCATATAATAAGTGGGAAATATTGAGTTTAACTCTATTTACGGACTTTAAATTCCCCTCAATATATTCTAATTTCATTTGCACAGAAAAATATTCCATTGCAATGGTGAATAGATATGGAGATAGGGGATCTCCTTGTCTAATTCCCCTATTGCTTTTTATATAGCCACATGGAGTACCATTAATGAGTATAGAGTATGAGGCAGTATCAATACATTATTTAACTAAATCAAAAAATTTCTCATGAAAACTCATTTGTCTCATCATGTGAATTATAAAGTGCCTATTTATTTTATCAAATCTTTGTGTAGGTCTATTTTTATGCAAACTTTATTTTTACTCCCTTTGTTAAAATTTCTGATTATTTCATGAGCCAATAAGGTGTTTTCTACTACGTATCTTCCTGGAATAAATGCACTTTGGTTTTTAGAAATCAAATATTTTAGAAATTTTTAATTCTATTACACAATATAGTAGCTATAATTTTGTAAATAAAATTACAGCAGGCAATTAGCCTGTAATCTTCCAAACCTTGGGGATTTTTACTTTTGGTATTAGTGTAATAAAAGTGTGATTAAAGCTTTTTAGCAATCTACCTAAAATAAAAAAATCAGTAACTGCCTCATATCAAAATATTTTAATCTCTTCCCAGTGATTTTTATGAAACTTAGCCCCAAATGCATTTGGACCTGGGCTTTTGTCAATATTAGAGTTAAAAACTATAATTTTCATTTCCTTTATACTAATAGGAGCAAGGAAAATTTCATCAATATTATTAATAAGCATGTATTTTGTACCAATTCTTGGGAAATCCCTCTTGTCCGAATCAATATTATAAAACTTAGTGAAATATTCGATAACACGACTCTCTGTTTGTGATGCATCATTTATAATGGCACCCTTGTCATCTAGCAATTTTCCTATGTCATTTTTGGATTTTCTAATTGAAATTTTGGCATAGAAAAATTTGCTAGCTTCATCACTACTAGTAAGCCAATCAATTTTGGCTTCTTGTTTCATGTTGATAACTTACACATGCAATTTTTTTCTAAATTTGTCTTGTATTTAGAAAAATTTTTTGATCAATATTTTGTCTAAGCTATCAAAATCTATTTTGTTTTGCAAAAACTCACATTCCTCCCTTATCAATTTAATGTTTTTTTTATTCCAAATTTTCCTTTGTTATTTTTGAGAATTTTATTGAATTTATATTGTGTTGTCCCATGATTTACTATTGCTAAGCTATCCCTAACTATTTTCTTGTATTATTCCTTTAGAGTCCATTAATTTACAAATCTAAAAGGGTTATTTATTTTTTCGTTAATTTTTTTGAAAGAAAATTTGCAAAGGGGCATGATCACTAGAGGCCCGTGGTAAATGAGAACATTGATAATCCATAAAAACTTTTACCAACTTTAGATGTATTAAAACCCTATCCAACTTACAGTGAATATCCCTATATTCACCTGACTTCCATGTAAATTTATTATCTTTAATTAAAGGTTCCACTTAACCTGTTTTCAGAAAGAAATTATTTAGAGATTCTAATTTTCTAAAGGATATTGGAATTTCACTTCTTTTTCGAAAGAATGAAAGATAGTATTGAAATCTCTGATTATCATCCAAGGTTGGGAAATGTTTTTGTTTAGATTCTCTAAATTATTCCGAAGTCTATTTCTTTCCTTTTCACAGTTGGAAGCATATACAAAAGTAATTTCTATTTGAAGTCCACCTTTATTTATAATTTTGAAATGTAAAATTGCAAATTTATAAAATGTTGATGTAAACTCCAAATGTTTGGACTCTGCAGGACCATAATCCTCCCATTACACCTCATATCATTATTATTTACTATACCCCACTCTCTTAAACACCAGATATGATATTCCTCAATTTTTTTATTGTCTAGTTTATGTTCAAGTATACATATAATGTTTGTCTTATAAGAAAACAATAGATTAATTAGCCAAATCTAACTTTCTTTCTGGGGAGTTTAGTCCCCTAACATCCATGCTTTAATTGACATTATAAAATAAATGTTAAATATAAGAATACTGAAAGGATATCACAACTGCTACGTTGAGAGACTAGAATTACTATCTTCCGAATTCTCTACATCTTTCCTCACTTCCATGTATTCCAGACCTTTTGTTCCTTTTCTTTTGAGAGATTTTTTGGACTGTACTTTAAGCTATTCTTCCCATCTTGAATTTTTGATGATATGCATTTCCTGGAAATTATTTTGCTCGTTGCTTTGTTCTGCATTATTATGCAGTATTTCCTGTAAATTTTTGATTCTGCTTTTTTCCTCCTATTTTCGGTAGTGGAAGATGAGCTTGGTAGTAACTATATTGCCTTTTGAACCATATCTTCTGGTAAGCTTTGTAAAGATGAAGTTGCATTCACCCTATTTCTGTGTGAATTCGATACTGCATTATTATAGAGTTCTGATATTTTACATATTTCCATGGTATTTTCTGGATTATCCTCTGTTGTCTTCTCAAGTGAGGAGTGTTTAGAAATTTGAATGCAGTGATCCTCTACAAGCTGTTGTTGTTTGGTTTCTTATTTATTGCATGTTTTTTCTCTTACAATTTTCATAGCGGGTTCTTGCATGTTATTCTATTGCGAATCAAGAAGATTATCTATGGTGACTTCTTATACAATAGTCACTAATTTTTCTAGATTTCAGATTGTATCCATATGCTCGACATCCTGCCATTGCACATTTCCATCCAAGCTTTCAAAAACTGCTTCATTGCTCACATTTACCTCCATGATTTCAGGAATTTCTTTACCACCCATATTTCAAAGAAATGAATTTTACCTTCAACTGTCTAACAAACTGGATTTTCGAACCTCGAAAATCGACACTAGTGCGTCCACTGTATCACATGCCGAACATTCAAGTGCCGGAAATACCGATTTGTTAGGGTGAAAGAAGAAGGTAGAAGATAAAAGAAAACTACAAGTAAAACACAGAATCTCACAACGTAACGAATAATATATAATACAACAATGATCTTTACAAAAAGGAAACATCTTTATTCATATATACAACATCAGAGTACACTAGACTTATCCTAAATTTGGACGGTTAGAAACATGTCCTTTCATTGACAAACATATAGACTCTATAATGCAGAAGAAAGATATACGTGAATACGACTTGGCCATCCAGCTCCTCTCCAGCTCCAAAGTATCTAGCCAAACCTGGGAAAAACATGCTCGGTCTGACCCGAGCATTACATGGAATAACGTCCGGGTTAGTCTGGTAAACCAGCGTGAGTAAAACTCGATAACAAGTAACAACCAAATTGATTTCTACATACTAGGCTCTACAATCGAACATAAGGCACGTATTGGAGAATGGATTCCAACTAATGACTGGGCCACTAGGGTACCGCCCGCCACAGTACACCTTTAGAAAAATGTATCGATGTCTTACCTAACGACCCCTGCCAACGCAGAACCGGCCTACCCCTTGTTGGATAGTTGTGTAATTCATTTTGAATTAAATTCACAATAGAGATAGTTGTGTAATTCATTTTGAATTAAATTAAATTAAATGGCGTTAATTGTTAAAACAATTTAAGAAGTTATTTAGTTATGTTGGGTTTTGAGATTATGTTAAAAACTTATAGAAAAATTATTTGGGAAATCATTAGTTAGTTAAATCGATTAGAAATGAGTAAGAAATAAAAGAAATATAAATAAATCCTAACATCTAAATAAATCCACTCACATTGCTAGCTTTCCAAATCTCCCTGTTTTTATTTCAGATCTGTCCCTAACATCTATAGTCACCTCCCTTGTAATCCTTATTTGGAATTACAAACGATATATTTACAGATCTATAATATTTGAAAGAGAAAAGGAAGAGATTTGGATTAGAAAAAACAAATAAAACTCATATCTAGGGTTTTACCTTTACATAGCCTTCTGATTTGAACCAATTCCTAATTCCCTAATTAATTCTATTATCATTCTATTTAGATCTAAATTCGTGTGAATTAGATCTAAAATTTTGTTATTAAGAAAGTGTAAAGGAGATAGAAAAATGGCAGAGCTTCTGTAGGCAAGAGAAAAATAATGAGGCTCTGCATCAATATTTATAGTGGTTCAAATCAGTGCTAACCATTAGATATATAACCCTAAAATCTAAAGCGTACACTCAGTCTATTAAATTAATATGTTTTCTTCTACATTTTTTTTATTTCACGTTGATTCTTCAACAATCTTTTCATTAATCACTTTACCCTTCTCTCTCGCAATCTATGGAAACATATATTTTTAAATATGGCGTTTCTTTTAAATAAGATTCCCCTATTAATCACCTAATTAATAGATTTCATATATACCTAGAATTAATTTACTATCCAATTAATCTCTGCCTCCACTGTGATTTCTGACCAAATTAATATGCCAATCAACACCATATTAATTCGTCACATATATGCATATTAATTCATTTTATTCCCATAATTATTGCATGCATATATTCTACAATTGAATTTTGAATCACAATCTTAATTATATATGTTACAATAAGTCTCCATGTTTATTAATTGACAATTGATTTCTTGCATAAATTACTCTTCCTCTTTTATTCTCTTGCACTAACATATATGTTTCTAATTATATCAATTAGTTGCTACAATATATGTTCCCTTTCTTGTCAGTTCCTGTCAATTAATCACCTCTACTAATTAATTGAATATTAATTTTCGTTTTAAACAAACGCCGCCAATTAATCTTCCCTATTAATTGATTTTATATAATTTCTCTCTCTAATTTATTTGTTACACAAATATATATGTAAACCAAATAATATTAATTAGTTGCCCATTTACAAACATTTCTTTGTTTTAAAATTTCAAACGTATATAACTTAATTAAATTATTTGCATATATAATTGTAATTTAACGCGGGGCATCACAAATATAGGCAGCAGTTTTAAAAAATTTAGCAGCGTTTAACAAACGCTATAGAAATAATATGTACAAAAAAACGCTACCAAAAAATTATGGTGGCGGGTAAAAAACGCTACAAAATCTATATTGGTATGGTGGAACGCGACAAAAATGTATATACTGATGTTTATCAAACGCAACCGTAAAGTTTGAGCTAAAGCTGGAACATCTATAGCAGCGTCTAAAACGCTACTAAAACATTTTGCAGTTTTTGGTGGACTTTTTGAAATTCTACAAAAAAATATGGTTGCGTTTGAAAACGCTGCAATAATTTTTTTACAGTGGCGTTTCCTAAAACGCAACTGAAAGTTCAGGCATTTTTTGTTGCTTGTCGTTCCACGACATTTATTAAAATGCTACCAAAACTTTTGTCAGCGCTTTTTCAAGGCTCCAAAAATAGTTTTTCTTGCAGTGTTTCCGAAGACTAATAACAATTTGATTAGAAATAAGTATATAGATACATTTTTGTCTACTATTTACAAAAAATTCTAATTATACTTTCAAAAGGAACACCAAACCCTATTGGTTATGGTTACCTTCGATTTAACCCCTAGCTCTGATGTAGGAAGTTGGTACCAGAATATAGAATTTTTTTTGTAAGTATCAAAGAAAGACAAAAGGATAAGATGGATTTTGAATAGCAAATGTTCCATATATATGATGAAGAACGAGCATTTATGGATAACGAAATTGCAGCAAATTCGGTATATCTAATTCATTTTTTTATAAATATCTAGGGTTGGTATTGTTAATTTTAGAGTGTCACCAAGTAATATTTTTTTAAAAATAAAACAATTAGATGCTTCTTTAATATATTACGTTGCTTTTAAAAGTGCTAGAAATATTTTTATTATGCTAAATGAGTGTGAAAAATTATTTCAAGGAAAATAAAAATATTTTTTGAAAGTAACAAATATTTTTAAAATGTATAATTATGTTTACTATTGTATAAATCATGTTTTAATATTAGCCAATATTATGTACGTTTTGTTTAAATATTTTCGAAATTGGCTAATAATTATAGCCAATATTTTTGAAATAGTGCTGTAGGTAATTCCATTTGCCTTCACAGACGTCCAGATTTTCAACACAGACTGCTGTAAAACAAAACAGACGTTTGGTCCGAAAAATTCGGAAGTATGGATTTAGTTCAAAATGTTCATTGCTTACTGGTTCAAAAGAAACAAATTCAGACGTCTGGACCATTTCTTCCCAACATCTGGAATGTTGTTGATCATTATAATTAATGATCTAAACTATATGTAATTGTTGTAAGTGGCTTTTTAATCTTGTTGTGGTATTTGCATTTTATTTCTTACTCGTTACTATTTTCCTGATGTTCTTAACAATTTTTCTTCATATTTATGTATATCATCATTTCATACGCTTCATATATTCCCTCACAAAGGAAGAGAAATTCATATGCATATTGATAGAGGGGGATATTATACTTAGGAGGAGATATTATATTTAGGGGGAGCTTTAATCATATTATAATATCATCTTATAAAGAATAAATATTTAAAAAAATTATATAGTTGTCATCATTAAAAAGGAAGGGAATGTTAGAGCCTCTCTTGTTGGATTTTAATGACAATGACTATACAATTATGCCAAAGAACCTTTATGCTAACTTGCAGGTGTATAAGTATCAAAAAGAGACAAACAATTAAGTTCAACATGAAGATACACAGTACAAAAGAGGATGAAAAATATATACATGAAGATACAAGAAGAGATATACACGATGAAAATAAGACGAAAGAATATATACAAGGAGACTTGAAGATTAATATCGACATCAAGTTAAATTATAAAAGACAAATAGAGTTTGTCTATTATTTTTTTCATTTTGGATATAATGTAAAATCTCCAAGTTGGTGATCACACACACAGAAAAATATATTTCGAAAACAATCTTTAAAGTAAAACTATTATTTAACCAATTTTTAGTTAGAGATTCAAAGATTTTCGTAAATAAAATAAGCCACGATCAGAAACTATGAAACATACACATAAAGGAACAAAATAGGCAAGTTTCAAAAGTCTGGAACTTTTGCAACAAACGTCTGTAACCATAAACAAACATTTGGACTTTTTATCACGGATGTCTGTTATGGTAACAGACGTATGGAACAAAATATCCATACATCTGGATCATGTGTATTATGTTCCTGTAGTTTCTACCTTCTCCAATGTATTGCTCAGCCATCTAGACATTTTTATTCAGACATTTGAACCTGCCGAATATAAGTGACTCTTCATAGAAATTCAAATTCTAAAGAGTCATCTTCTTTCCCAAACGTTGCAATAGTTCTAATGGTTATTACTATTTAAACAGAACATTTCAAATCTATAAATAGTGTTGAGAATTCACTTTTAGATAAGATAATTTTTTCTATCTTTCTAATTTATACGCACTTGTAAATTAAAAATATTTTCAGCAATTTACTTCCTACAACTACACATTTAGATCATCATCTCAAGGAGATTATAGGAAGGTTGTACTTAATAGACTTATCTGCGTTATGTAGAACATAATCAGTCAAAAAACTTACTACCATTTGTAGTCGAAGTCTTATTCTGCTACTCAGGCAAAAGTAATGAAGTCCAGTTTGACTGCTCGGGCAAGTGTATTGAAATCATGTTCTGCTACTCAGGTGCCTATTCTTCTGGGTTAAGTAAGGGTGTTGTTTAAATCTCGAAGGTGTCTGAGACTAGACGTAAAACGGGAAGTTCGAACTAGTATAAAAATCTTTGGTGCACTTTACTTTATAGTTCTTTAATTCCGCTGCTATTATATACAAGTTTAATTTTGTAGATATAAACATATTACTCGATCCACATAAACTTTCTTATTGTACATGTATGGTCTGAAGGGGGACAAGCAAAATATATTGTGCTTATTTATTTGACATATTGTGTACAAAATTTTATATTTTATTCCTTTAGCAAATGTATGGCTTGCTTTTGAGAATAAAATATCGTATTGAATTTGGCTTTGGCAAATATATTGTTTTGACTTTGGCACAATGTTTTTCTTGAATTTCTCCGAATTGAATATTTAAATTAAATCCCCAAACACCCAATAAAAATATTAGTAATAAAATAAACATTTGTTGTCATCAAACACGATCATTGATTGTATTTTCCACACTTTTCTTATACCCATTATACTAAAAAAATTCTTATAAATGCTTTTCCCATTTGTAATTTGAAAGAATATTTCCTATTATTTAGTGTAACAACCCGCATATTTCACGATTATATATTTAAATGTTTTATTTAAATATAACATCATTAATCGGATTAAAGTCCGAAATGTTACTTTTTGTAAACAGTCGAATTGGGACTCGAGACCACTTCCATTGAGTCCAAAATGGCATTTATAACTTTTTTGAGTATAAACATCGATATGTTTGGAGTTGAGTAGAATTTTGATATTTTCAATTGGGGCTTTGGGTTTGGGTTTCAGCCCACTAAGAGAACCCAACTCCTCTACATAACAAACTCCCACTCCACCCCTCTACTCTTCATTCATTTCATTTCCAATTTCCTAACACTTTCAAGCCCTAGAAAGAATGGTGGGAAGAGGAAATTAAAATTCCTAAGCCTTAGTTTCTCTTAGGAATTCAAATTCAAGTTATAAATCAAGGAGAAGCTTAGGTAAGCATCCTCTTCATCTTCTCCATCTCAATCTCTCTCCAATTTCAGAAATTTTCTATAACCTAACTTAGGAAATATTTGCCTATGATCATATATTGGAGCTTCTAGAGTTGAAGTTGAAGAGTGGTTGATCTTTCCTTTGTTTTAAAAGCTTCTCATTCGTTGTTTTTGGGTTTAAAGGTGAGTTCTTTAACTCACATCTATGTCTATAACTTTCATTGTTGTTAGGTATGAATTCCTAACATTTATGCATGTTCATTTGCTTTTGATTTGAATTGATTTGGTGAATTTTCCAATTTTTGGTTTTTGAAGTCCAATTTTATGAAAATCCTACTATGGATGTTTGGACATGATATTTGGGGTGTATCGAAGAGCCTATAAGGCTGGGTTGTCGCTTGGCATAAATACTTAGCCTTCGTTGCTCGTCCGATCACTCCCGAATCATTTTGGCCATCATGGCCTAGGCAAATTGTTGCCTAGACCAGGCAACCAGACGTCTAGTTTGAAGGTCGAGACGTCTGGTTTCGGCAGCAGATGAAAAAAAACGGCAGAGACTTGGACCAGACGTCTGGTCCAAACCTATCAAACGTCTGGTTAGTTTTCAGACCTTTGGTTAGAGTTCAGACGTCTGGTAGGTTCCTGGAATATTTCCAGAACCCTAATCCGGACGTCTGGATGAACCCCTAAACGTCTGGAACTGTTCATTTTGCCTATTTTGGCTGTTTTTAGTGGATTTCCAATTTTAATCGATTTTTGTCGATCCGATTAGTTGTTATCACTTATTATTGACTTTGATGACTTCTTTCTTTGGATTTTTAGGAATATCCATTTGATGGATTTGACATCGATTTTTAATTGTTTTTGATTCACATCGTCGAATGTGAATTTTTGGTTGATCGATTGTTTCTACAATCGTTTTCTGTGATTTGTCACTTTTTAAAACACAAAGGTTTCTATACTAGTAGTAAATATTCAAACGCTTTCACAAAGATGATTTCAATACCATTTTTAATACAAAACTCGTTTTTAAATCCATTTTCCAATCTATTAGTATATACAAACCTTTACCTCAGTTGTACGAGAAATCCAATTAAACGACCTAGCAAAACAAGTGGTATGAAACGCTTGCGTTTACTTCGTCGGTTAATTCTTAGACTTGTTTGATTGAACTCTTGTGACAATTTTCGAGTGGAAATCTACAATTTGTTCATAAATATTTAAGTTAAGCCAGTGGTTATGGGACATGAAGCTAAACTCATTTATTTACTAGCTTAGTGTAATCTACACTTTTCATTGATCAATTGTGATCATTTTATGGTTTAGACTAGCGATATGCAATGTCTCTTTGTCCACGTGGGGGATAGCACCTCGTTTTGTGGAGCTTCATCTCATTTTTTATAGGCTAGCGACCTATGGGTTTTATGGAGTTTGGTTCATTGGGTGTAGCGCTGTACTACGTCATTGTTTCGGATTATTTGAGTTTCAGGTTCATCGGGCGTAACGCTGTACTACGTCGTTGTTCCGGATTATTTGAGTTTCAGGTTCATCGGGCATAACGCTGTACTACGTCGTTGTTTTGGATTATTTGAGCTTCAGGTTCATCGGGCGTAACGCTATATTACATCATTGTTCCAGATTATTTGAGTTTCAGGTTCATCGGCGTAACGCTGTACTACGTCGTTGTTTCGGATTATTTGAGTTTCAGGTTCATCGGGCGTAACGCTATATTACGTCGTTGTTCCGGATTATTGGAGTTTCAGGTTCATCGGGCGTAACGCTGTACTACGTCGATGTTCCGGATTATTTGAGTTTCAGGTTCCTCGGGCATTTCACTGTACTATGTCGTGGCATAGGCTCTATGGTTAGCGACCATGGGATAGCGACCCGTTTGTGATACACGTGTTGGTGAGTTTTCATGCTCCCATTTGTGATAGGCCTTCCCATTTTTGTAATTTCTGGATTTCTAGTTGATGATTTCTAGAATTTGTGTTTCACCGATTTTTGCGCTTGGCATTGATATGTTTTGTCAATATTTGTGTTTTGATGAATAATTTAAAGAATATGACATTCTTTTTAGTGTTTGAGAATATTTGAGATATTGTATGATTTTTGTAGTTGCCATATGTATACTTGTCACAGTATGGCATTTTTGTTATCATACGTTTTTGTCATATCTCTTATCCTATCTCATTTTATATGATATTTATAGCTAGACTGATCTGTTTATTATTTTCTTCTTAAATAATACTCGGGTCAGACCGAGGTATTTCAGGTGCTTCTGCTTGAATTCTTATCAGGGTTCGTCACCTAAATTTTGGCTAACTACTTTAGCTTAGTAGTTTTTGTTATTATACATTCGAGATAGAGACTCCTTGATGTATACTTATTTTTTTGTCTAGCACTTGTACCTATTCTTTTGTGGTGTAGTGGATCTTGTATGAGCACTAATTTGATGTACACTTCTATGTGTTATATTCATATCTGTTTCCGCCTTTGTGATATGAATATCTGTGACTGATTTATGTTATGCTTATTTCTATATTTGTTTCCGAAACCCACATAGCCACTATGTAGTAGCTTTGAGTTTGTATTTGATATGTTGGATTTCCTCTTGAAATGAAATGCAAGTCATATTATCTGACATACTGGTACTCGCACAAAGCAATTACACAGATGGTCGCTCCTCAACAGCCTTATTTTTCGTGCTAGTCGATGGCATTACCTCGTAGTGTCCTTGGCTATTGTGAGTATAGAGGTGGGGTGTCACAGCTTGGTATCAGAGCCATACTTCGGAACAATGTAGAATAATCTAGCAAGGATCATTGTCCTAAGTCTTTCTTAGGAGTCGTGCCTTAGGATTTAATTCGAGTCATTGGACCTGTACTATCCTATTTTCTTTTGTGATGCCTTGTTTTATCAATCAAGTTTGTTTGATATTCATTCTGAGAATAACCTTTTTCCTCTTCTTTCTTTCTTTCTTTCTTAAAGAAGAGAAATGGTTAGACCAGGCCGTCCCAGCGCCGGTCAATCTAGTGCTACTCCTCAGGATGGAGTATTTATGTCTGCCCAGCAGCTCTTAGATCTTGTGAAGAATGCTCAAGCTGTCGGACCCATTCCGGAGCCTACTCATCCTAAATCTGGGTTTGCACGCTTGTGCAGAGATTATACCGATTTGGGTGGAAGGCCATTCAAGGGTTCCGAAAGCGTTATGGAAATCCAAGCTTGGCTTAGAACATGCGATCGCATCTTTTCCCACATGAATCTTATTGATCTACATGGAGTCCAAGTGGCTTCTAGCATGCTCCAAGAGAGAGCATTAAATTGGTACGAGCTTTTCGTTTCTGAGATTATCAAAGCGGATCTTACTTGGGAGAAATTCCAGGAAGGATTCGAATTGAAGTTTGTGCCGGAGGCTGAAAAAGTAACTTTAGCCCGACGCTTTATTGACCTTGTTCAAGGTGAATATTCTATGGCAGATTATGTCGCATCTTTTGAATCTCTCTCTAAATATGGGGTCGAGTATATTAATACCCCATTGAAGAAAAATCAGAGGTTTGTCTATGGGTTGAATAAGAACCTAAAAAAGCCATTACTTCTGAAACTAGAGGTTTCTTTCGATCAGCCTGTTGATATCGCTCTTCGACTTGAAGAAGCCGATAAAAAAGTGATGTTGAAGTTGTGGGTGCCAAACAGAATTTCAACAATAACATGAAGAGGCCTATTAAGTTCAAATGCCCTAATCCCAACAAGAAAGTGAAGCAAGAAACTTCGGTAGCAAAGACTCCTACCTCTCGTCGTGGACAATGCTACAATTGTGGTTCTACGGACCACTATGCGAATGAGTGTCCGAAACCCCTTTTTTGTCGTTATTGCAAAAGTACGGGCCATCTTATATCTACATGTCCCATACTCCAAAGTAGGAGAGAGGGAGAGTTGAATGTTGTGCAAGCCCCTAGTAACACTTCTCTTGGCCAAGGTATTTCTCATTCTATCCTTGATAGTATTATTTTGTTTCGTGATTATCCTATTCGAATTCTTTTGATACGGGTGCATCTCATTCTTTTTTTATCAAAAGAACTTGTTGATACTTTTTCTTTAATATTATGGGTTTGATGACTTCACTGAGAATTGTGAATCCGGTTGGTGGATCCGCAACACTCAGTTTACTTTGTAAAGATGTCGAGATTATTTTATGTAATTGTGCTTTCCAATCCGATTTGCATTTTATGTGATACTTAGGCTTCGGAATTGATTTTTGGGAAAGGATTGGCTTAATCATTATGAAGCCCATATCCTATGTCCCATGAGGACTATCCATCTTCGACATTCTTAATCTGTTAAGCATGTTTTTAATTTTTCTTAATGATTTTAATTCCAATTCGGTGGCATCATTTTATTCTTTAAACCCACATGATGAGAAAAATGTTATTTCTCTCATTCAAGTAGTTTGTGAATTTCTCGTTATTTTTGAGCTTGTCTTAGGATTACCACCTAAGCGATCTATTGAGTGGTGCTAAGGTCTTTTCAGCTTGACCTTGCCACCGGTTTTCATCAGCTACGAGTTGCGGAGGGTAGCATCCCATTTACCGCATTACGCACTCGTTATGATTCTTATGCGTGACTCGTGATGTCATTCGGTTTTTTCAACTTATTTCATCCATCTTATGGATCAAGTATTCTGCGAATATCTCTATGAGACCATCCTTGTATTCATTGATTATGGATGAAAACAACAATTTAAAATTTGCAAATCTTTTTAATAAGATATTTATAAGTATGATTGGATTTTGTTCTTAAAACAAGCAAAGAATATTCATAAAATTTTTAAGAGACATGTTTATCATATAGAAGATGATTTTGTGTTGTTTTTCCCATTGAGTGCTTTAAGAATTCTGGTCGATGCGTTTGATCAACGTCATCGATAGGAATCTCCTAAACGCTATGATGAGACAGTTAGACACAGTAAATTTGACTTGTAATAAGTAAATTTTTTCAAAAAAGATGATTACATAAAGTTAATTATAATTTTGAATGTCTTAGCTTTTCGGGAAAGAGGATCATTTAAAAGAATTCCGATGCTCCTATTCTTGTAATTTCCGAGGGGTATCAAGACTTTATTGTTTGTACCGATGCTAGTCGTATTGGTTTGAATGCCATTCTCATGCAAAAGGGAATGTGTTATCACTTATGATTCTAGACAATTAAAGCCTGCCGAGACTAGATATGCCACTCATGATCTAGAGCTCACGGCCATTGTTTTCGCTCTTAGAATTTGGCGTCATTATATTTTAGGAGAGAAAATTGTTCTCTATGGTGATCATAAATCTTTGTAGTATTTATTTTCTCAAAAGGAACTTAATTTGCGTCAACAACGTTGGCTCAAATTCCTTGCATCTTATGATCCTGATATTCTCTATATTCCCGGAAATGGAAATCGTGTTGCCGATGCCCTTAGTCGTAAGCAACAAGCGGTTGTTTCCATGATGATATCCGAATGGAATGATCTCGAGACTTTGTCCACTTGTGAGATTCGAGATCATAAATCCGATTCATGTTCATCTCTTGTTGAGTTTTCTTATAATAATAGCTTCCAATCTAGTATGGGTATGGCACCTTTCAAGGCACTCTACGGAAGGCCATGCCGATCTCCTTCGTGTTGGCTTGAAGCCAGTGAGAAGCTGGTTTTAAGTCCTGATTTTATTCATGATTCCACAGAAAAGATTGACCTTATTTGTCATAGGATGAAAGAAGCTCAAAGAGACAAAATCCTATGCCAATATTCGAAGAAGGAATTTAGGATTTTCTATAGGAGATTTGGTGTTCATTCGTGTTTCACCTATGAAGGGTGTTGTGTGTTTCAGTTGATCGGGAAAATTAGCACCTCGATATATTGGTCCATTTCCCATCACCGAATGCATTGGTTCTGTGGCTTATCGCCTTTTATTACTGGCTCAATTTTCTGCTATTCATGACGTATTCCACGTCTCTCAACTACGGAAATGCCTTAGGGATTCTGGTTCTATTCTTGAGCCCGGTGTTATTGAAGAAATTGAAGTTTCACCTAATTTGACTTATGAGCAACATCCTATTTGTATCATTGCTTCGGAGGTTAAACGTCTTCGAAATAAAGATGTTTCGCTTGTGAAAGTTCAATGGTCCTCAAATCCTAAGGATTGCTCTTGGGAACCCAGAGAATTCATCGAGCGAACACAACCGGAATTACTCTCTCGTGCTCTTTAAAGGTGAACTTCTCATTTCAAAATTTCTTCTTTTGTGTTGTTATGCCTTAGTATGGTTGATACTTTTTATCTTCCTCTTAATTATTGCGAGGACGAAATTTCTTTAAGGAGAGGAGTCTATAACAACCCGCATATTTCACGATTATATATTTAAATGTTTTATTTAAATATAGCATCGTTAATCGAATTAAAATACGAAATGTTACTTTTTGTAAATAGTCGAATTGGGACTCGAGACCACTTCCATTTAATCTTCCAAAATGAGCTCTATTACATAACTGAGACATATTTACTAGCTCATGAGTTTAAAACCCAACCATACATGCACAGTATTCATGCTATATGCATTACGCACATTATGTCACACATCGATCACGGTACAATTCCCAAACCGAGAGCTTATGTATGGTTAAATTTAATTCAAATAAATATAGGATTAAAACTAAAAAGTTTTCTTTGTTCATATGTAGGGATTTACCAACCGTTGGCAAATCCATGCAGCTCCAACCACTGAAAATACAGAAGCACGGCTAAAAAACCAAAATGGGTGACATCTTTTGCAACCACAGCGACACCTAGTATTAAAAATTCTGCAAGGCTTGTAATTGAAATCTCCGTTTCCCAAATTAAATTTGCTTTAGATGTGGAAATCCCATTTTGAAAATTTTGAATTCCTACAACCTTATAAGACATTTGTCCCAGTCTTGATAACATGATCAAAGAAAGGAAAAGAAACAATGGTTTTTCACTAGAAATGGAACAACTGCATACTACTACATCCACTATGGTTAATGGTGTAGCTTGAAGTACTAGGCAAGTAGCTGCTGCCTTCGAAATGCCTAACTTTTAACTAGGTCAACAGATATGACTGTCGCTCCAATGCCCATGAAAGCACATAATCCACTGTATCCACCAATGATAGACGGACTAGTTCCATGATGTATTAAAAATGATGTCATTATGGCACCAGGAGCAAGTGCAATATTGAAAAATAATAGATTATATGCTATGCTAGCAGGAAGAACAAGCTGGAGCTTGTATTCAGTCCATCCATTTTTGATAGCAAGGATAATCGATTCAGAACAAAAGGATGGTTCATGAACATGGGAGAGTTTACAATGATCAAGAACACAGTTTGAGAGCTTATTGATAAGCTGGCTGAATATAATCAGAATGGGCAGTGTACACATCACGAAACAAGAAGCAACTTTTAGGCAGGTCACACAGTATCATAAGTTCATTAAAAGAAAACCAAACAACAATAATGCTCCTGCTATATCACATATGATATTGATTCGGAAAAGCATGACATTTGCTTGAGCTAGTGCAGTTGGTCTGTTTGCACCAGCTAACAACATTACCCAATCATGTTCTATGGTTACACCCAAAGCAAGCCCAGCTATTCGTTCTACTGCCCCAACTATTACCAATCCAATAACCCAAGGCTGAACAAGTACAACTGATGGCGATGCTGATGCATGGCATGTAGTGGTAAAAGCATATATCAACATAGTGACAGACAACAACTGAGCACTCGTTTGGACAATATACAAACCGTTGTATGTTGAAATCCTAGGGAAATGATGCATGAGATTACCATCAACTGGGGCAGTAATGAAGATTGAGACCTTTGCAAAGAAACCAAGAACATCCACTGGCAATAGACTTGGATGAAGAAGTGCAACTGCAGTTGGGTAAGTGAAATTCCATACTTGTTCCACTAGATTTCCTACAAAGCAACTAACGTATTAAGAGTACAAACCTCTAGAGTGAGCAGGCTTGGATGCAAAAACAGTCTGCTCCTCCTCTGAATTATGTATGACTCTTCTTTTAATATGTTCCAAGGATCTTTTGATGCAAGGTCAGCAGAGGACTAATGTTCTTCTTGGATTTCGTCCAATGTTGCAATGTGCTCAAGATGGACATCGGCATTTATAGGCGAACACTTTGAAGTAAGTTTTCCCAACCTACGAATGGATAACCTAGGAGGCCCAGTTAACAGCCTCCATCTCTTTTCAAACCTATACGAAATGAAGATGCCACACAGATTGGAAGTTGAAACTGACAGTGAAGAAGAAGAGGAAGTGAAAGGCAAAGCAGTAACTAATCCCATCACTACAAGAACACAGGGCTATTCCGACGGCAAATAGTCGTCGGCGGCCGTCGGAAGCCGACGGTATAGCCGTCGGAATAGTGTACACGGTTTTTGTCAACTTTCGACAGAGGCGACGACAATCTTTCGACGTCTTTTCAATGGCTTCTAACGTAAAATAGCGACGGTCTTCGTTATATACCAAATCAACCATCCAACATCCTCAAACATCCAACTAAACACTGGTCAATCAACGTCAAAAAACTCCATAAAATGTACCAAATCAATACAACACATCCAATCTCTCATCGAAGTGTATCAAACATACCAAAACAAATCATCCTCACCAACTCCAAGTCAACAATTACAACATCCAATCACAAACACAAAAAAGTGTACCTATCAAGAGTCGTCCCTGCCTCCAGAAGCACCAGATGACGAAGGAAATGAACCATTGCTCTCAACTCTTTATCTCGGCTTTGTCCTGCTCTTTTTGGTACGCTTGTTGAAATGCCCTAGCCTGCGAATAGAAAAATTATTGTAGAACTTTTCGGTGACTTTTATAACAATTGTGTAACTTTTATAAGATAGTTTATTTTTATAAATTACCGCTTGGTTTCCATAACCAAAACGCCGATTTCACTGCGTCGGATCCATAATAGAGTCAAAAATAGCGTCTTCCTCCTCGCGGGTCAAATCATCGCAATACAATCCCTCTAGCATCTGTGCCTGTTCCTCTTGAAACTTTGTCTACAATGCCAAAAAAATTACAGTTGAAATTAACACAACATTTTTTTAATTCTTTAAAGCTAATTAATTAAACTAATCGATATTAATAACTTAAAATTCAAAATATGTTTACATATGCAGCCGTTGCCTTATCCTCATCTTCCCATGCATATGTAAGGTTGTTAGCTTCGTCTGTTTGCTTTATGGCATGGGTATGAGCAAATACGTCCATGTACGAGACCGAACGTTGACGCGCTCTTTCCTGCAATAAATAATGTATATATATTACTATTTATATTAACTGTTTATTAATAACTTATAACTTAAACTATATAAATGTAATATATGTTTATAATCGCAATTAATAAATTTACCAAATCCTTACGATAATGGTGGAATGACTTGGAACCACCACGATGTGTTACTGGGTTCTTATTTCTTTTCGTAGAGTTCCTCTCTGACTCCGCCTACAAATTTAAATAATTAAACAATATATTTAATGGCTGTAAAACAAAGCAATGAGATATATATGATAGATTAATTACCTTAAACTCATCGTTGTTCCACCAGCCAACCCAAGCATCCCATACACTGGCACCCATCCAGTTTGATTTCTTCCCAGCTCTCCTAAGGTCCGACATCGTGTCCCGATAATGCTTCGCTATCTTAGAATTCCAGTAGCACTGCACAAGGGAAATGTCCGCTTCCTGTAGATCTACGGAACCCTGCACATTGAGAAAATTAAATTTAAGTTGTACATTTTTAAGTAGTCAACAAATTGTAAAACGGTAATTTATAAATATGTAAATTTAAACTCACCAAAAAGTCCTATCAGCTGCTCTCTCTGATCGGGTCAGGGATCTTACTCCATCGGGGCCAACAACCAGTCATCCTACTCATATATGCCTGCTTGGAAATATTAAGAACTGCTCCCGATGGCTCTAGCTCAAATCCCTTGTGTTAAATTTGAAACATAGCTTTAGACTATTTTATATATCGTACACAAAATATTTCTAATGCTATGCTACTAATTTTAATACTTACGATCCATCGGCTCTGGGCTGTAAATACACCACCGGTCGTGCTGCTGGCTATGAAGGGCCACTGTCATCACCTTTATTCCCTCTTCGAGAAGAAGATGGGGAATCAGAGTGGGAAGAGCTACGCCTTTGGAAAAAAGATATAATACATGTCATGTACATATCAATTTATTCTGTTAGAACATATGATTCATAATAATTATGAGAAAAGGTATCATAATTGATGAGAAAAATGTAACATGAATAATCACATAAATTACCTTATACTAAATTTATATTAGCAATCAGTCCTCGTCATTTTCTGATTCGGACTCGGTTTCGTACTCTATATCATTTTCCTCTATATTCAAATGCTTCTGCTAATACATTTGATTCATCATTTAGAGGTCCAAAATCCTTGTGATCGTCCGTTATTGTTATTTCAACATTTTCCTCGACTTGTTATTTCAACATTTTCCTCGATATCTGCTTGATAGGCTTGTTCGTCTGGAATATTCTTTCCATCAAAAGGTAATTTTGTAGGGCTTGTTCGTCTGAGATCGTCAGCTTTATCTCTTTTTAGAGATGGATAAGGGGTATAATAAACTTGTAGGGCTTGTTTGGCTAGTACAAAAGGATCGTACTTTTGATAACGCGAGGCATGTTTTATTTCTATAAGATTATAATTTGGATGCACGATAACTCCAAAACCTAGAACATTGCTGAACTAGTTGCATCTAAACAAAAAAACTTCCTCCGCAAGTCTAGTGAAATATGTCAATTGCAAAACCTGGGTTAACATGCCATAAAAATCAATTATGATTATTTGGACCATCGCTGCTAGTATTATTAGTTAGTTTTTCAGCACCGTATTCTTTGGTGTTGAAGTTATATCCATTAACGAAGAATATTGGATATGTCTTAACTTTTCTTTTTGGTCTCATCGCTAGATGTTTTAATCCTTCATCGACCACACAATTTATCGGATCATAAACGTAGTTCAAAAACCAAGTAGCTAAATCTTTGCTTATATCGTCGTTTGGATGTTGTGATTCATAAACACTGCAAACATAGATAATATATTGCATTATAATGTACACATATAGTATTAAATTAAATAAATATATCCAGACTTGTAATTTAATATTACCTAATAAATGGTGCAGCTTCAGTACAATTAAGAAGAATATATGTGTGTGTGCTACATGGTAATCTCTATCATCTAACCGTACTTCCACACATTTTCCAACAGGTCGACCATGTTGTCTAAAAATAGATAACATTGCCATAGAAGAACAATCTTGTTCAACAGCTTCATCATTACGTGCACATGATCACTGAAATAATGAGAAAAAAAGAATGAAGCTTCTTCTTTGATATATGATTTGCAAATTGAACCTTCAACTCGAGCTTTTTGTCTCACTTTTTTCTTTAAATGATTTAAGTACCTAATAGAAAATATTTCAACTCAAAAATAACTTATATATATGTAATTAAAATAATATATACCATACTCGATATTAATACCTTACCTTTCGAATGGATACATCCACCCATATTGCACAAGACCTCGAAGACGTGCTTCATATGGAAATGAATAGGTAAATGCTCCATTACATTAAAGAAACCTGGAGGAAATATTTTCTTCAATTTGTAGAGCAGTACAGGGATTTCTTTCTCAAGTTTATGTACACGATCAACTTTTAACGTAGTTGAACAAAGCTCCTTATAAAACAAACTAAGTTCCATTACAACCTTCCAAACTTTTTAGGGCAACAGTTCTCTAAAAGCGATGGGCAACAAATTTTCCATCATTATATGACAATCATGGATTTTCATCCCGCTTAGTCTCACGTTCTTATAGTCGACACATCTACGAAGATTAGAGGAAATCCCATCGGGAAATCATAATCCTTCCACCCATTTTAACGGTACTTTAACTTGGTTGTTGTTTAACTCATAGGATGCTTTGGGTTTTTTAGTGTCATTTGGCTTGATATGAAGCTCAGGACGGTTACAAATTTCTTCTATATCACGTCTTGATTTCAAATCGTCCTTAGTTTTGCCCTTAACATTCAAAACTGTATTAAACATATTATCAAATATGTTTTTCTCGTTATGCATCATGTCAATGTTATGACGGATTAGGAGATTTTTCCAATAAGGCAACTCCTAAAATATACTTTGTTTGCACCAATTATGAATCGTCGATTTACCTTGAATTTCAATTTGTTGTCCGGTTTCATGTATCTTTGGATAATCCTTTACAACTACATATATATCTTCGCTTGACCAAATTGTTGGTGGTCGCAAAGTCTCTTGTCTATTTGCTGCAAAGTTTTTTTATCTCTTCTAAAAAGGATGATTAATATGGAGAAAACGCCAATGACAATCAAAACATGAAATTTTCTTCCCATTTGATAAAGAAAATGCTCGTGTTTCTTCCATACAACAAGGACATGCTAAACGACCGGCCGTACTCCAACTCGAAAGCATTGCATATGCAGGAAAATTGGTAATAGTCCATAACAAAGAAGCAAACATCCGGAAATTTTTTTTGATACGTCGTATGTTTCAACTCCTTCGTATCACAATGTTTTCAACTCTTCAATTAACGGTTGTAAGTAAACATCGATACCCTGTGTCGAATCATTTGGGCCCGAGACGACAATTTTGAGAAACATATATGGAGTTTTCATACACATCCACAGAGGTAGATTGTAAGATGTAACGATTATAGGCCAAGGTGAATATTTAGAACCAAACTGGGAAAACGGTGAAAATCCATCCGTACATAAACCAAGCCTAACGTTATGGCTCTCCGCTGCGAAAGCGGGTTATTTCTTATCAAAATGCTTCCATGCTTCTCCATCAGCTGGGTGTGTTAACGTACGTTCTTTCTGTGTTCTCACATTGTGCCATCTCGTATGATACGCTGTTATAGATGATGCATATAACCTTTGAAGTCTAGGAGTAATAGGTAAGTAATGCATATGCTTGTATGGAACTTCTTTTCCCTTCTTTTTTCTTGGTTTGTATCTTTTCTGGTTACATATTCTGCAATTCCTAAGATTGATGTCTTCTTTCCAAAACAACATGCAACCATTTAAACAAGTATCTATTTTTTGATACGGAAAACTGAAAGCAGACTTAAGTTTTTTTTACTTCATAATGATTTTCGCACATTAAATTATCGGGTGGCATATGTCATTTAGCAGCTTGTACAACCGCTGTAAATCCGACTTTTGTGAGGTTGTATTTTGATTTCATCGCAATGTACTCTGCAGTTACTGATAATTGAGTGCCGCTTGTACAGCCATTCTATAAGGGTTTCCTAGCAGCGTCCAATAAATCATATATTTTTTCGCTCCAATAGTTGGTTCCTCTTCCATGTTAACATCGTCATTATCAACTTCAACGGTAGGGAACATTTATCGTGCTGCATTTTCAACCATATGTTCTATGAGATTCGTCGTACTAATTTCATCACCAACCTTATCCTCTGACTGTTCTTGATTAGGTGCTACAATTTCTACATGACGATTCCACACCAAATAATTCGGCACGAAACCATATTGGCGCAAATGAACTCTAACCATATCCGGTATCGAATGCTTCAACAGTTTGCACCTACTACATGGACAACGAATTTCTTCGTCTATCAAAATGTTCACTTATTAAGCCTCCCATTTTCCTCCATTGCTCATACATCCAGCTCCGATCAGTAAAATAATTGACCATTTTTCCTGCTTTAAAACCTATGATAGAAATTAAAATTAGTATTAATCATTTAATTTTATGGATTGACATTTTATTTTTTAATTAAAATGTATTTATTTATAATGTTATTGAATTTGCTATTTTGCACCTTTTTGCGTCGTCTTGCACCTTTTTGTGCATTGAAATTGCTTTTGCACCTTTTTTCCCTTTCTTGCGTCTTGAATTAGTTTTGCGCCTTGAAATGAATATAATATTAAAATTTTAACTTCTATATAATTTTTTTCTTTGATGGTCAGTCATCCTACTTTCCATTACAAACACAGTAGTAATTATATTTCATAAATCAATTCATTTTAAACGATTTCAAAAAATTTCAGTAGCACTTCCTCTATGTTCCCTGTATCGTACACAAATGCGTGTACACAAGGAACAAAAAGGAAGTGCTGTTGAAATTTTGTAAACCGTTTAAAATAAAATGATTACGAAATATAATTACTTTATAGTGTTTGTAACTTGTCCAATACAGGGACAAATCCAACAAATACTATATCAGATGAATATGAATGTCTGTTTTGTAATAAAAGCGAATTCATATAACGATCATATACAATACTTGTCAGACGAGAACAAAAACTCTCTAAGGGATTTATAAAATATAAAACACATTATGCACGTCTAATTTGTTTATAGATTATCAATATTAGCATTATATATCAATATAATGGCCGGTTAGTTAATTATATAACATATATTAGCATTTGTACAATAGTTTATTTGCATTTTACTGTTTTATTAAATATATACTATATTATATGATTTTTACTATTTCGAAAATATTTATTATTCATGTCTTCAAATTTAACGAATTACGTATATAGTATTATGTTTTATTTAAATTAATATTAAACTATAGTATACACTAGTTTATATCATGCCACACAATATTGTACCAAACTTGATTTATATAAACGATTAAGGGTTTAACTATGATTAATATATTATAATTATCGTTTTTGGAATTTTACAAACCATAAACACAATCATTCGCATCAATCCTAACTAACCAAATGTTAGCTCAAATGCGCATATACACTAAATAATCGATGTATATATACACAAATTGATTAATGTAAATAAACTAATCAAATTATTAATTAGGGTTTAGGGTTTAGGAAATTACTAATTAGGGTTTAGGGTTTATGTAAATAAACTAATCAAATTACTAATTAGTTAATATAAACAAACAATCAATCAGCTATTATAAACAACTAGAATTACAATTTAACCCTAAATTAACAAATCAAAATCAATTAGGGTTTAGGAAAGACCTGATTTCGAGATGGATAGAGAAGCTAGGGTTGTTGGGAGTGATGATTGATAATGTTGGAGATGCTCCAGAAGACGTGGGGGGCTGGCTGTCATGGGGAGGAGGTGGGGGAGTTGGGGATTTTGATTGATTTGGGTGAAAGGGAGATAATGAAGCAGCTCTCGGCCAATCTAGCCCTTAAACACGTTTATTCCGACGGCTGTCGACGGCCGCTTACGGCTGTATTTGCGTCGGTTTTCGACGGCCTGTAACGGTTATATTATTTTAATTACAGAAATGACACGAAGATGACGGGCCGTCGCTAGCCGTCAGAAATTTCCGTCGGCGGCCGTCGGAAATTTCTGTCGACGGCCGTCGGAAGTGTGTTGTCGTTATATACTGTTATTCTTGTAGTGCATTGATCAGCCTTCTCAAACTCGATCTCAAAATTCATCAACACACATGCAGCCAACATAAGGGAAGAATGATATTATAATTCAACGGTAGATAGAGGAGTGAACCTGATGAGAAGTTAGTATGGCAGTTGCAAGTGGAAACTTGTTTGCTCCAGATATAACTCATGCAGAACATGCATGTTTTTTTATTGAAGCCCATATTCATATGTACACTTATAAAAAGCCCATGCGAGACATGAGAAGAAGTATTTTACCCTACATACAGCTCATGTGAGACAAAGTTGTTTAACCAGAATCCATGATCATACACACACACACGCATACATGGACACGCACATTGTTGAAATATTAAACTTGATTTGTTATGATTAATTTCTAGAAGCTTCTTGTTATTATAGTTTCTAGAGTCTTCTTCCATTTACTGTAGCTTGTTGAGAGCTCTTGAATTTTCTAGTATAAATAAGAATTATGTATAGAGTCATATTTCTAGAATTTTTTAGAGAGTCGTGTTTCTAGAATAGTCTATGAAGTCCTATAAATAGAAGAGTTCTCTCATCATTTTATATCAAGCAATCAACCAAGAAATCTACCATCAATAAAAGAAAAGTTTTTAAAAACAAAAAGCCTCTTTCTTATATTCTCTTCCTTTTTTCCATAAAGAAATATTCAACAAAGTGGTATCGGAGCTTTAAGATTCTTTCAAAAAAAAGAGATGATAAATAACGGCGTTCCCTTACAAGTTCCAATGCTTACCAAGAACTATTATGACAATTAGTGCTTAAGGATGATGGCTCTCCTTGGAGCACATGACGTATGGTAAATAGTGGAGAAAGGCTATACTGAACAAGAAAATGAAGGTAGCTTATCTCAAACTCAAAGTGATAGTTTGAGAAACTCAAGGACGAGAGACAAGAAGGCTCTCTGTCTAATCTATCAAGCATTGGATGATGATACTTTTGAGAAGGTTTCGGGATCGAAGTCAGCAAAAGAAGCATGGGAGAAGCTTCGAACATCTTACAAGGGAGCTGATCATGTTAAAAATGTACGTCTTCAAACTTTAAGAAGAGAGTTTGAAACTTTGCATATGAAAGAAGGAGAGCTTGTTTCCGATTAATTCTCAAGATTTTTAGTGGTTAGTAATAGTCTAAAAAGAAAAGGTGAAAAGTTAGATGATGTAAGGATTATGGAGAAGATTCTTAGATCATTAGATCAAAAGTTCGAACATATTATCGCCATCATTGAAGAAACAAAAGCTTGGAGACCATGTCAATAGATGAACTTCTAGACTCATTACAAGCATATGAAAAAAAGAAAAAGAAGAAGGAAGAGACCATGGAGCAAGTTCTTAAGACACGGATTGATTCAAAAAAGGAAGAAAATAATCGAAGCCAACAAAGATGGGGTTGTGGCCAAGAAAGAGGAAGAGGTCGTGGATATGGACATGGACGAGGTTGGAGGCCCAACAATGAAAATAACAACAGCAACAACAATAAAAGAGGAGAAAGCTCAACGAGAGGTCATGGGAGAGGAAATTCAAGGTATGATAAGTCACATGTTAAATGCTACAATTGTGAGAAATTTGGACATTATGCTTCCGAATGTAAAGCTCCAAGAAACAATAAAGTTGAAGAGAAGACCAATTACGTTGAAGAAAAAAATCAAGAGGATGGTATATTACTACAGGCTCACAAAGAAAATGAAAAAGGTGAGGAAAATCAATGGTACCTAGATATCAGTGCAAGCAACCATATGTGTGGAAGGAAAAACTTATTTGTGGAGCTTGATGAATCGTTGAAGGGCAACGTCGCATTTGGAGATGAATCAAAGATAGCGGTGAAAGGTAAAGGAAAGGTTCTTATCCGATTGAAGAATGGAGAGCACCAATTCATTTCTAATGTTTATTATGTGTCAAACATGAAGATCAACATCTTGAGCCTAGGACAACTCTTAGAGAAAGGTTATGATATTCGATTAAAAGATAATAACCTTTCTATAAGAGATGGTGCAAGTAAATTAATTTCTAAGGTACTAATGTCAAGAAATAGAATGTTTGTGCTCAACATTCAAAATGATGTCGCACAATGCCTTAAGGTGCGCTACAAAGATGCCTCTTGGCTTTGGCATCTTCGTTTTGGACATCTTAACTTCAGAAGACTAGAACAGCTCTCCAAGAAGGAAATGGTAAGAGGATTTCCATGCACAAGCCATCCTAATCAAATGTGCGAAGGATGTTTACATGGAAAGCAATTCAAAATGGGCTTTCCAAAGGAGTCATACTCAAGAGCTAAAAAGCCGTTGGAAGTCATACATACAGATGTGTGTGGTCCGATCAAGCCAAGTTCACTTGGTAAGAGTAACTATTTCTTTATTTTCATTGATGATTTCTCAAAAAAAACATTGGTGTATTTTTTGAAGGAGAAATCAGAGGTTTTTGAGAACTTCAAGAAGTTCAAGGCCCAAGTTGAGAAGGAAAGTGGCCTTGTGATTAAAGCCATGAGATCTGACCGTGGAGGAGAGTTCACATCAAAAGAATTCCAAAAGTATTGTGAAAATAATGGAATCAAACGACAGCTGATAGTGCCTAGATCCCCCAGCAAAATGGAGTAGCAGAGAGGAAAAATAGGACAATTCTTGAGATGGCAAGGAACATACCTAAAAGTAAAAGGCTGCCAAAGGATTATTGGGCGAAAGCTGTGGCATGTGCGGTTTATCTATCAAACAGATCTCCAACAAGAAGTGTGAGGGGAAAGACACCACAAGAAGCATGGAGTGGAAGGAAGCCTAGTATTTCTCATCTAAGAGTCATTAGAAGCATAGCTCATGTACATATACCGGACGAGAAGCGAAGCAAATTGGATGACAAAAGTGAGAGGTATATTTTCATTAGTTACAACACCAACTCCAAAGGCTATAAGCTTTACAATCCCGATACAAGGAAGATAATAATTAGTCGAGATATTGTGTTCGATGAAGAAGGAGAATGGGAATGGATATCACATAATGACAATTACAACTTCTTTCCATACCTTGAAGGAGATGAAATGCAACAATCAAGGATTAAACAATCAAGCGAGGAGCCCACTTCCCCACTAGATTCACCAACCATAAGTTGTCAAGAAGATGAGAGCTCAAGTGAAAGGGCTCCACGCTTTAAAAGACTTCAAGAAATTTATGATGTAACAGAAAATCAAGGCAATTTTACTCTCTTTTGTCTATTTTTGGATTGTGAGCCTATAAACATCCAAGAAGCTTTGCAAAGAAGAATTGGAAAAATGCTATGGACGAAGAAATCAAGGCCATCAAGAAGAATGACACATGCGAGTTAGCTTCACTTCCAAAAGAACACATGGCAATTGGTGTGAAGTGGGTGTACAAAGCAAAGAAAAACGCCAAAGAAGAAGTCAAAAAATATAAGGCGAGATTGGTGGTAAAAGGCTATAGTCAAAGAGCTGGCATTGACTATGATGAGGTATTCACTCCAGTCGCTCGACTAGAAACTGTTAGACTATCAATTTCTTTAGCAGCTCAAAACAATTGGAAGATACATCAAATGGATGTGAAATCTACCTCCCTAAATGGAGTTCTTGAAGAAGAAATTTATATATATCGAGCAACCACAAGGCTACGAAGTCAAGGGAGAAGAAGGCAAGGTCTCGAAGCTAAAGAAGTCACTTTGTGGGTTGAAACAAGCTCCAAGAGCTTGGAATGCTCGAATTGATAAGTACCTCCAAGAAAGAAACTTCATAAATGTCCACATAGCAATCCAAGCATGTTTAAAGAGTTTAAAAAAGAGTGACGAAGGAGTTTGAGATGACTGATATTGGGCTCATGTCTTATTACCTTGGCATTGAAGTAAAACAAGAAGATAAAGGCATCCTAATCACTCAGGAAGGTTATTCTAAGGAAGTATTGATGAAGTTCAAGATGGATGACTCTAACTCAGTTTGCACGCCGATTGAATGTGGAATCAAGTTATCCAAGCATGAGGAAGGAGAAAACGTGGACTCAGCACTATTCAAGAGATTGGTTGGAAGCTTGCGATATTTAACGTGCACAAGACCTGGCATTCTATATGCGGTAGGAGTTGTGAGTCGATACATGGAGAATCCAACAACAATTCATTTTAGGGCAGCAAAGAGGATTCTACGCTATGTTAAAGGCACAACAAACTTTGGCTTGTAATACTCAGTTTCTGATAATTACGAGCTTGTTGGATATAGCGATAGCGATTGGAGTGGAGATATGGATGATCGAAAAAGCACAAGTGGCTTCGTATTCTACATGGAAGACACAGCCTTCACTTGGATGTCGAAAAAACTGTCGATTGTCACTCTTTCCACATGCGAAGCGGAGTATGTAGCCGCTACTTCATGTGTTTTTCATGCAATTTGGTTACATAATTTGCTAAAGGAGTTGAAATTACCACAAGAGGAGCCGACCAAGATTTTCGTGGACAATAAGTCAGCAATTGCTTTGGCAAAGAATCATGTCTTTCATGATCGAAGCAAGCATATTGATACACGCTATCACTATATATTGGAGAGTGTGTCGCCAAAAAGGATATACAACTAAAGTACATGAAGATGCATGATCAAGTAGCTGATATCTTCACCAAGACTCTTAAGCATGAGAATTTTGTCAGGTTGAGGAATCTGCTTGGAGTCACAAATCAAGTTTAAAGGAGGGTTTTGAAATATTAAACTTGATTTGTTATGGTTAATTTCTAGAAGCTTCTTTTTATTATAGTTTCTAGAGTCTTCTTGCATTTACTGTAGTTTGTTAAGAGCTCTTGAATTTTCTAGTAGAAATAATAATTATGTATGGAGTCATATCTTTAGAATTGTTTAGAGAGTCATGTTTTTAGAATAGTTTATGAAGTCCAATAAATAGAAGATCTCTATCATCATTTTGTATCAAGCAATCAAGTAAGAAATCTACCATCAATAAAAGAAAAGTTTTCAACAACAAAAAGCCTCTTTCTTATATTCTCTCCCTCTTTCTCATAAAAAAATATTCAACACACATATGGAAAAGACATATGCCCCCTTTTATTTACCCCCATAAAATCTCTTTCTAATTTTGTGTAAAAAAGTCTATGAATATAAGTGATTTATTGTAAATGTGTGATGAAATAATGATGATGATGATGATATAACAAACTCACATCGCTAAGATCCTATATAAACATAAAGAGGCTGCTATTCACATCGATGAATTGATTTTGTGATGTGAATAATCAAATAATTTTCAAAAAATACTAATAGTGGTACCAGAGCTAAACCCATATTTTGGAGTGCATGATATGGACAACCATAAAATATTAAATGGGTGAAGGGATTGTATAATATGGGGTTAAAGAATTGGTAAGAGAGGCATTTTATTCTTAGTTTCTCAGCTAAGTCAGGAGTATTAACCAAGGTTTAAAGTCACGTTTTCAATTTCTATTCC
The DNA here is from genome assembly GCA_030737815.1 of Allium fistulosum. Classification (NCBI taxonomy): domain Eukaryota; kingdom Viridiplantae; phylum Streptophyta; class Magnoliopsida; order Asparagales; family Amaryllidaceae; genus Allium; species Allium fistulosum. The sequence continues at coordinate 448,764,231 of CM060906.1, read as the reverse complement.
AGTCGTAAGAAAATTTTAAAATTTCGGTCCGATTTTGTAATTTTCGAAAATCACGTTGTAATTCCGGTTTGTGAATTCCGGTGCATTTTTTTATAAATACCAAACAATTATGCAATACTAATAGTCAATTACACTAAATTATTCAAGTTACATAGAAAATACAAAACATACAACATAAAAATTTAATAACAAAAACTATATTTCTAAGCATCGTATAAATTTTTTCCATCGCTATCTTCATCTTGTGTCGGATTATAATATGCTGGAAAAGCATATTGTTGCATCTGATCCGAACTTAAAAATGTTATCATCATATTATCAAAAGGTGATGGTTCGTCTTGACTACTTGATGGTTCAGCAACATACGGTTGATTTATCCTACAAAACGAATAACCTCCGATATAGTTAGATGTAGAATACCTATAACTGGTGAAATTATTAGAAGTATATATGCCATCATAATTACGTTGATCTTCATGTTCAACGTTTAAATTTCTATCTCTTCGTTCACTACAGTCATATGCATCTCCTCTTAAATAATTTTGGATATGTCTTTGAGAATCATCAAAAGTGGAACCAACATCATAACCACTAGAACCAATACCGTCACCACCAGCATTACCTGATCATCATTTGATGAACTATCATTTCAATATTTTCTACAGATATATTATCATTGTCCGACCAAGGATTATCGCTTGCATTATCAAGTAGTGGATTCTCAGCTTCTCTAGTCCATTCTGGAAGTGTATCTTCCTCATGAAAGATGTAATCTAGATCAATAAGTTGATCGGTTGCTTGTTGTCGTTTAGCATGTCGTACTCTCAATCGCATATTATAATGTACAAATACCAGTTTTTCTAAGTTCTCCATTTTTAATATATTTCTTAACTTCGTGTGAATCATCGCAAATATTGTCCAGTTTCTTTCATAATTTGAAGAAGAAACTGTTTGGCAAAGAATACGCATAGCTATACATGTTAAATTTAGAGCAGCTTCCCTGCCAGTTATTGACCACTACATAGCTGGAAGACACAACTAAACTGCATGTTTCGCTTTTGCGGAACCGAATACACCAAGTTTCATTCTGTATTTTCCACTTACACAACATTCATTAATAAACCAAGTTAAACTTTGCACTAATATAATAACATGAATCTTGAGTAGTTTAATAATTTTTCTATTATCTCTTTTGAAATTTCAATTTGCATAGCAATATGAGGTACCATTTTTTCAAGAACATTTGTCCATCCATTTAAAGCTTCATCATCGTTTATCGCATTGTCTCCAAATTGTATATGAGGATTGAGAAAATAGCCTAAAACAATTTGATAGTTTAAAGAAATATTGACATGATATGTACTTTTATAATTGTTTAATAATTAAAAAAATTACCTACTGCATGAATAGGTTGGTGCAATTGTCTTTCCCATCTTTTATCGATTATATTTCACCACTATTGACACTGTCTTGCACCAACATTTTTCTTAATTGATTCCTTTGCTCGGTCCATTGCTTCATATAGATATCCCATCTCTGCTTTATCATCATTATCCACCATTCTTAAAACTTTTACAAGTGGACCAAATGCAAGAATAATAACAGCAATATTGGCCAAAAATTTATCACTGCGAATCAAGTTATAGATAAGAATTGCTATTTTTTTATCTTTAGGACCAAGCTTAGGAATCATTGTGTTCCACTCCCTCGAAGAAATCATTCTTCTTAGATTCTCCTTATATGTGTATATGGATTCTAACGCAATAAAGCGAGTAGCAAACCTAGTTATTGCTGGCCGGAATTATTGCTTTATTTTCTCATTATGGTAAGTAACCAACCATGATCGTATATGAATCCTATTATTGACTAACAATTTGAAATAATCTTTTTTACCTCGATTTCTTTTGAAATATCTTCAAGAATCAAATCGGTACAATGTGTTGGACATGGTGTCCAATATAGTTTCCTTCTTTTTTCCATCAGTAGCTGGCCAGCAGCTTTGTAATTTGCTCCATTATCGGTAACTACTTACACAATTCTATCTTCTCCAATAAAATTAACAACATTATCTATTAGACCACAAATATACTCAGCACTTTGAAATTTGTCGGTGGCATCTATAGATTTAAGAAAGACAGTTCCTTAGGCAGAATACAGAAGAAAATTTATGATTTTTCTTCTATTTTGTGTATTCCAACCGTCATACATCAACGTACAACCATATTCCCAAAAGTTGGAGTAAGTGTCAATGTGTTGTTTAATTTCAACACACTCTAAATCTAAATATGTTTTTGATAATTCATGTGCTATTGGTCCTTTAATTTCAGGACCAGCTTCTTGAATGGCCTCTACCATAGTTCATAGTAAGGCCTATTAGCAGCATTGTGTGGGATATGATTAAAGTAAAATAATTTTGATATTGCACGACTTATGTGTCTTTTTGCATCTTTAATGTCTTTTATTGCAGTTATAATAGAAGGTTGAGTTCTACCTCTGCGCTTTTGCACATAGGGATCAATCCTTTTAGCTGCTTGTGTTACTAAATTGTCATCTACTCTGGTTGATTTAGAACGCTTTAGTCCGCTAGATCGTATACATGTTCCGCTAGATCCTACACCTGACCATTGCCTCTCAGAGTTCATATAACTTTCTTTTCTTTTCTGAAAGGCCCGCCGAACCTCTCTACCGTCTTCACTTCCATCACTATTGATTTCTTGATTTTGTTGATCAGGCATGCTATTAGCTCTTCTTATACGCGTTGTTTTTCGAGCTTCCCTTGATTTCAATCGCTTCTCTTTTTATTCAGATGTTCTCGTATAAGGTTTTCGACTTCTTTAAGAACGGTCGGACATATTGCTACATTGCTTATTTGTTCTATTAAATGTTCTTTCATACGTGTTATACCGCCACTATAAGTTATTTTATGACAATAGTTACACTTGTTTTTTCTTTTTTCACCAATAACCGTCGTACAATAATTCCAAACGATATAACGATTTGCCATAATCAAGTACCTAAATTAGAAACAAAATAATTTCAACATTTAATTATTCAATATAATATATATTGTTTTGCAAATTAAACAATCCTAAGTTTGTTGCCATAATCATCATAACATTTTGCATAACAATATTTATTTTGCAAATTAAACTTGGCCTAAAACAGCAATCATTATAAACCCAACTAAATAATAGTATTAAATAATAAACATTTTAAACCCAACTCATCATCACTTTAACCTTAGCATCATTCTCAAATTAGTGCTGCACGCAGAAACAATTCTGCCCTCTTCAATTCGAAAGCAAAAGGAAGCCGCAAAAAAAATTAGAAAAACCATTGTCGGTGCTTGTAGATCAATTCTAAGTCGATGCTTCGATGATGAACCTTCTTCCCTCGGCCTTCAATTCAAAATTATTCCCAATTAGAGCCTCGTTGATGATGAAGTAGAAACAAAAAACGAGTTAAGATGTTAATTTTGTAATGTATGTTATATGAATTAGTGTGCTTTTATAGAGACTTAGTAGTATATTCATACTTTCTAAGACTTAGTGGTACATTGTCATATATTGGCATGTAGTCTGTTGTATACTTTCTAAGACTTAGTAGTATATTCATACTTTCTAAGACTTGTAGTATATTCAAGGTGTATTTGTAAATGCAATAAACATACCGTCTGTCTATAGACACCAGATCTAGATCGTGTGTGGCCATCACATGATTTAGAAACCTCTCATCCAAATACATAGATCACTAAATGTACGAACATAGATCATCACAATGAAATAAGAAATACCAAATTTAAATTTAAATTCAAATTTAATAAACTCAACATTATTCAACAATAAATAACAATATATAATAGAAATATGTATTTTAGAATGAATATTACATTGTGACATCACTTATGCTTTAAATTTTTAGTAGTAAACATACACGTGTAAAATGACAATCAAATGATTTATTCAACACAAATGCAGACAATCTTCAACTCAATATAGCTCATGCCACCATGTGCATGAACACTTCATCCTCCTCGAGTCGAACCATTGTTTCTAAAGTCAAATCAGTTCCAACTCGATGCTTCCAAGTCCTTCTCGTTCGGTAAAAACGCCTGCATAACCATCGTACTTATTTGCACAGCCACTAAGTATAAGCACAGGTTTTCCCCATCCATAATCCAAATCATACAAATTAATCATAGTCGCCCCACCAACTGTAAAGCTATTCGAGGCGTCTCCAGTGGGATCAGTTATTCTTGGCTTCTCGTGCCACTTCTTCATTGCATCACAAATCACAGCATTTTTATGGCCTAATACCGCAGAATTTAAAAGCTTTGCGCCAAGCCACTTTTCACTCAATAACCTGTCAACTGTCATATCCGCTATCTGTATGAAGACTGCGGTACTTCCAAAGTACTCTTTAGGTAGTGGTGGCCGCAGTCGGCGCCTTTCGTTTGCAGCTATTCGAGCAATGTTATCTTCTTCTGGTTGGAAACCACGAGCACGTGTAATCGATTCCCAAAGCATTGAGAAATACGCTTGGAACGCTGTTATTTTACCATTTGTGTTACATTCTTTGTTTGCTTTTTCTTTTAGTTCTGATATCTTTTTTGTCGAAAATTGAAAATATTTTTCCTTGAGATTGGAAGGAGGCTTGTACCTGAAGACGAATTCATCAGAGTGTTTGTATGGGAGTTTTATTTTTGGGTTTTCTTTGTCGAAAATGAACTTTTCGTTAACAGGAGGTCCATGCACTAATACTGATTTTATTTGATCTTGATCGTCATCTGAACTTATTTCTTTATGGCATATGTTTGCCCATCATTGTAGTAAGTAAACAAACGACATTGCATCACCGACACAATGGTTAAAGGCGGAACTTAGGAAAAATCCATCCGCAAGTTCAGTCACCTGTCGACTCATGAATTATTGTTATGGCTAGAGGTGAATTTTCAAAATATAGTAGCATGAAAATCATGAATCAGTAAAATATGTGCAAATAAAACTTGATACGTTGCAACTATAAATTAAATGGTCCGACCATATACTATTTTCTACTCCGGTAGAAATCAACAAGTAGAATGACAATTAAAATGACTAGCAGTACAGTGTGTAAATCCTACTAGGAAAACAAATTAAGCCAATCATATTTTAGAAAATAAAGTTATCGGTATTTGTTTATCTATCTAATTTGGTTCGGTTACAGCGCGCATGTACTTCCAATTTGATTTACCCTGATTGGCGATGAAAAGATGAATATACCCCAAAGTTAGTTAACAAACAAAATCGTTTGAACCGAACGACTATTTATGATATTGATGATACGAGTGTGAAATAAAATATTATCAAACCGACCGTAGGGAGGTTTGCCTACTTCTACTGGCCAAAATCAATTTTTCTGAAGCCAAAATAAAAATGCCTCTGTATCGTTCCGTGTTCTTCTCCCCCAAATTATCTCCTCCTGACCGCGTAATCTCCCTGTGAAATTTTTGCATCCGTTTTCTTCGGCCAATATTCCGCTTCCATCTCCTCTTTATTTCTCTCTACACCATATAAAACCCTATTCCGGTGCCATAAATTGATACGAACGCTACTGCTATCGAGTATCCTCCGGTTGTTCGACTCCGCTTGTAGTCTCGCTCCTCCTCTTTATTTTACCGCAACTACATCACCCGCTCCTCTTCTACAACGCTATTTCTCGCGACTCTCACCTAATTGTTCGACTGCCGCTCTCGTCTATCTCCAGGTAAATATTTTATTTTCTAATTTTTTTTTGGTTTTGGATGCTTCGACAGTTGTTCAAATTTGAATTACAATTGTTTTTCTGCTATTTGATGAATTAATTCAATAAAATAATGTGAATGCTATCAAATTTAGAAATGCCCTATTTCATCGTTTCCCATTTTAATTTTCTAATGATTGATCATGTGGTTAGGGGGAGAATTATCATTGAAATATGAATAAATATTTGAATGGCCGACAGTCTGGATAAGCCAAATTCATCCTTACCCTTAGTGGTTCGGGCACAAGATTTGCAATGCTAATATCAGAGAGCTCTAGCTTCAAACCCGACTCTCTTGCAAGAATTATTACCTACAGTCAAATATATAAAGAAATATTGCCAAACTAATTATGTTTACGAAGTGGAACTAATTATCAAGTGGAAGCAGTTCATTTCTTACACTGTTGGTTTCAGCACATGTTAGAAATAACACCTTTTTCATGTATTTGAAATATCCTTTTAGCGTGCAAAATATGATGATGCTTGTTAAGGTAGACTAGATACCACACAATAAGAATGAATATAGTTAAAGAAAGTTTCGTGACAGTAAACAAATTTGACAATCCAACACACACTTCTTTAGTTCAAAATTCCTAAGTAGATTCAACCAAATATTTTTAGCAATGCCATATTCAGGCCAGGGCAGGGGGAGTAATCGATGAGCTGGGGCTAAAGCCCTACCTGAATTTTAAGCATCAACTAGGAAATAATATACAATTTACCACATGACATACCTGAAATTCGGTATATTCCCTAACTGAATACAAAAAATACACCAGAAAGGCCAAAAACCTTCATGTAAATAATATATATTCTACGCCATATTTGACTATCTTAAATTCACATCCTTTGATTTTGGGAAAAAGAATTGTTGTTCTATTGATGCCCTAGTTGACTATTTCTTCTAGCTCTGCCACTGATTCAGGCTGCAGTATAACAATTTTTAACAATATGAAACGTGTAGGCAATGACCACTGCTTATTCTCAGCGGATCACAAGTTTTGGTCCCATCACAAAATATGTAAGGAACAAATAGGTAGTAGAATGACAAAATTGAGAGTTGCCATCAAAATAATCAAACTTCTTCAGAAATTCAAAATATATTCTAAAGACAATTATGAGATACCTTCCTACCAACATCAGTTCCAGATAGATCATCTCTTGGGTCGGGCTCAGTATATCCAGCCTTTTTAGCTTCAGCGACAACGTCACTGAATGTTCGGTCTCCTTTGAAGTTGGTAAAGATATAGCTTAGAGTCCCACTGTACAAATAGTCATAACATAAGTAACTGCAAGGCCTACTTTTTTCGTACTTCTCATAACAAATTTGAAAAATAGTTTTGACCTGAAAATTCCCTCAATACGCAAAATTTTATCACCAGTTTCAAGTAATTGTTGCAAAGTTTTTATGATTGGGAGGCCAGCTCCGACTGTCCCCTCATAGAAGTAGTGAGTGTATGACTTCCTCTGTAATTTTCTCAATTTCAAATACTGCAAAAGAAATAAGGCATTTTAGTTTTTATTAAAATATTCCTCATGACTCGAAAGTTATGTTATATAACTAAATTGAATGTACCCGACAATTGCAAAATCAAGCGAATATATATAATATTTTTTGCTAGGGAAAAAAAAAATACTCACTCTAGTGAGTGGTCTAGAATTTGCCTTCTTATTTGGTGTTATAAAATGAATTCCTTTACATAACCAGTCATAGTAATTATTTGCAACATCTTCATCAGCTGTGCAATCAACCAAGACAGAATTTGGGAATAACAACATTTTTGGACTAGAAGGTTTTTTATTGAAATTATTCGAAATTTTGGGTGGTATTAAGCTTAGACAGCCTCTTAAAACAAAAGTCAACTTTTAAAGCTTTTTGCATAATCTAGCATTCCACTTATAAAATATGCGAGTTTATACTTCACTCAATATTCGTGTAATACATATGTATCATTTGGTAGTCTTTTCATTAATGTGCAAGTTTGCAAATACAAAACTGTTTTACCTCCACTTTTGATATGCTTATTGGATAATATATTCACAATTGATCTCATATTTCGTTCAAAAATGTAAAATTCTTCATGCAATTATAAATAATTTGTTATATAAAGTTGTCAATATACGTATTTTTAAAATATATTTTATCTAATTTCTGAGGAATGTGGTCTTGTTTGGTTGTAGAAACTGAAGTATCTTTCCATTTGCAGGATGGAAAAGTGTCACAACTTGAGCATGTTTTCATCCGAGGTAGCAAAGTCAGGTCAGTTTGATGTATATAAATCTCTCATTACTTGCAGCATATATTGTTTTATAGTGTTACATTGTGTGAACGATTTGATTTTCATAGGTTCATGGACATACCTGATATGTTGAAAAATGCTCCTATGTTCAAAAGATTGGATGCTAGAATTAAGGTATGCAACGTGAAATTAGACCTTCTTAGGACCTGGAGACTTTGCTTTCAATATGTCATCATTTTCGGTACATTTTTGTAGGAAAAATGTTCAGCACTTGGTGTTGGCCGTGGTCGTGCAGCTTCAGTGCGTGCTAGAGTAAGATACATATATTGATATAATTTTTTAATACCTTTTGGAATCTGTTTTACTAACTTGTTTATTTCAGGTTATCATAATACTGAATTGTTATTTTTGTTATAATCTGACCATATTTTATGGGCTTATAATTTATGTAGAGCTTTGGACTGCAAGGCTTAGTCAAATAAAAAAGTGTAACCTGCTGGTTATTGCATTTGATAAGTAAATACCTTGATTTATGTTGTTACAGAATATTGATAATATAGTATAATGCACTTGCCATCCAACCTAATCAGTTTCGATTACATTAATACGTTTGAGCTACAAATAAACAAAAACATTTTTTTTATATCAAATACCACAACGGTCGGTTTCCCCACCGTTGTGCGGTTATACTAGTAGAATAAATAATGAAAATAAAACAAAATAGGACTAACTAGTGCAAAACAAACACTTTTTAAAAAATATAAAGAGAAAAAATGTTTATGCTAACAATGCTCGTGCTTTAAATGAACGATCTGGCATACAGTTCTATTGTTTTGCATTGCAGAAATTGGTTTCATGCATGGTTTCCCATGCAAAAAAACCATCAGCTTAAGTGGAGTGGAGCAGCAAAAAAGTATTTCAAATAGTACATACCTGCACACTAAAAACAGGTAAGAAATGAGCATCGTAATTAGCGGCACCGTCAAGTGGGAAGAACTTATAAACTATAGGGGGGACTTCATCTTGGTTCAAGTCATCGATTTTGATGTTCTTATAACCACGCTCATGTATGAACTCGACTCCGTTGCTTCCATTTAAATCTAACGATATACAGATACCATCTCCCATATCCTCAGTAACAAGACGTCCGTTCAAGGTGTAAAAATGGTAAAGAGCAGCAGAAAGTGAGCTTTTCAGACGAGTAATGACATCGTCCGTCAACTTTTTGGCATAGAGAAAACCATTTTGCATGTAGTTTTCTGAAATGTTTTCGAGCTCCCAGTGGGTAAGATGGACGAATCTTTCGGATATAAACGTCTCTAGTGATGGTGAAGGTTTCACAAAAGTTTTCTCCAAAGTGCAAGTTTGAGTGTCTGTAGCCGTAGCCGTTTTTTTGAAACCGATTCTTTCGCTGCTGCAGAAAAATTGATGGGAGGATTTATTCATTTGTATGGATTTAGATTTCTCTCTTTCATTTCTTAAAAAACTACTAGGGAGTACGCATGAAGGTAAGATTCTAGACTCCATTACTGACTGATTTTGATTGTGGATAACAATGAAACCATAACTATCTAATTTATAGAGTAATAATCGATTAAACTATGAATGCAAAACAAGTAAACAAATGCCAACCAGCGAATCAACAGATGCAGTACAGACAGTAAGCTCCATTTAGTACTATGAACGTGCATCACATGAGATAAACTATATGAATATAAATCTACCACAAAGGCAAGAAACCATTGTATTAAACCTACTGATAAAATATATTAATTTGTTTAATCCCTTGCATTAAAATCTTACCTACTGATAAAAAGATATATTTATTAAAGTGAATATTAGGCTAAGGTCCCTAATAAGTTTCAAAATACACAAAAAGTTTAGTAAAAAAAGTATGTAAATTACATCCCTAGAATTAAGTTACTAAGTAATTGCATATAGTTATGCAATTATTCACTGAATAATTGTAGACATTTATGCAATTATATCCAAAAGTTGCATAAATTTATGCAATTTTTTTGGTGAATAAATGCGGAAATTTCCGCAATTTTTTTAGGGAATAATTGTGGAATTTTCTGCAAATTTTTGAAAAAATCGCAGAAATTTCCGCAATTTTTAGGTGAATAAGTGTAGAAATGTTTGCAATTTTTTGATATAATTGCATAAATGTCTGCAATTATTCACTGAATAATTGCATAAGTGTATGCCATTATTCGGTAACTTAATTCTAGGGACCTAATTTATAAACTTTTTTTTACTGGGGTTTTTGTGTATTTTGAAACTTATTAGGGACCTGTGCCAAACTGTCCCTTTATTAAATCCCTTGCATTAAAACCTACCAGAAACACGTTTAAAATAATAAATAAATAAATAAAATCAGCAACACAAACAAATAAGAAACACAACAGACAGAATAAATATCAGTAACAAGAATTACCAATAAAGGCAACAAGAAAATATATAATATATATGTACGTAATACAGATAAACTTACTAAATTTCACGGTGATGTTTGAGACAACCAGATTACTTTTCATAAGAAATGATTTACCTTCAATGTCAAAAACATATACATTTTAATTGACGTCTTGGATTCTAGCACAGTTCATGATTCGAGAAGTATCGGGCTCATAGAGTTTGGTAATTGGAATGAGTACAATCTAAATCCCTTAACGAGGATCCATTGGAGGGCAAGTCTAGTGCCAGCAGCCGTGGTAATTCCAGCTCCAATAGCGTATATTTAAGTTGTGATTCAGCATGATCATCCTATATATGATTATAATTTAAGAATTCAGTGTAACCATAACTATCTAATAGACTAATGACAGGGATAAGATAAACACATTACTGTAAAAAAAAATACAAATACTAACCACTGAATGAACAGATCAGATGCAGCACATGCAGGGTCAGCCCAAGCGAATTGATTGACCTATGGATGTTATTTTTTACTTTAAATAGTGAAAAAAACTTACAAGCCGGATATGGAAAAATAAATGATCGAATGATATTGTAAAATATGTGTATATTAAAGAAAACATTTCTTTCAATCAAGAAGATATATAAATCTCGTAGCAGTTTTATGGGGAATTTTTTTTAAGGACAAATTATAATAAATATTTGTCCAGAAGGACACGCGCATATTACTTTTATCGCAAGGACAAAGCCCAAAGCCCAGAAAGAATTTCAAACAAAACGAATAATTCTGTCCATCTTCTTCCTCCTTCCTTACACTCCAACAATCGGTAATTTTGCTCGAAACAAAAGATTCACGTTAATTTTGCTCGACAGTAAAAAAATGGCATCGCAAACAAGAAATAAACCTCACAAATCGACTGTAGATGAAGAACAACCACAACAATCGAAAGCCGAAGAAAACCTAACTAAGTCGACAGCGAATCAACAAAACGAAAATTGAAATGTCGACGAAGTTGATGTTCAAAATGAAAATGCAGAGGTAGAAGAGGAAAACCTTCCTTTAGCACAAACGATAGCGTCGGCACTAAAGAGAAAAAGCAATAAATTAAGGCTTAAAAAACCTACAGCAACAGAAGAACAAAACCAAAATAGAAAAAAAAGGACAAAGAGAAGAGAAGAAAAAATGACAGCAAGAACATGCAAACGACAGATAAGTGAAAGTATATCAAAGAAGGTAACTGTTAAATATAAAATCAAACACAACAAAATTAGTATAGTTTTGTTATAGCAACATTGAAATACTAATAATTTCATTTTGTTAAATCTCAGCAAAAAGAAGATAAAGAAGCTGCGGATCAAGAACTGGAAGAAGAACAACTCAACTCGGTAAAGTATAAAACATCATAACTTTATACCATAATGTATATTTCAAAAATACTACCTGTAAATTATTTGGTAAAAGAAAAGGCTGATAGGTATAACAAACTGATACCCAATTAGTAGTATAATAGTCATTATAATTAAGCATAAATTGTTTGATAAAACAATAGTCAGTGAAATTTATTTCAAATATGATACAAACAAACAAATGATACCTACTAACAAAAACTGATACCTAATTACCAAAAAATAATACCTAGTTATATAAAAATGATACCTACTTGATACCAGATTACTGAAAACTGATACCTAATTAGTACCAACTGATACCTAGTAACAAGTAATAATAGTGTTTATCAGTAAGCATAAATTGTTTGATAAAATAATAGTCAGTATAATTTAGTTGAAATATGAAACAGACAAAAAACTGATACCTATTTACAAAACTGATACCTATTTACAGAAAACCGATACCTAGTTACAAAAAACTGATACCTACTTGAAAAAATGACACCTGATTAGAGAAAACTGATACCTACTTTGTACCAACTGATACTTAGGTAATGTAAAACTGATACTTAGTTACTTCAAACTTGAAATTGTTATATATTTGACAGAAGATATTTCACTACAACAAATACCCGAATCTATTGTTTGTTTTAAACATAATTTATTTGACAAATAACTTACTGTCTTTATTTTGAACAAATAGGATGATGATGATTTTGTTGATGCTCATCCAAAATACATGAAAGAAAGATCAGAAACAAAACAGCAATCTGCAGATAAAAAGCATGAAACAGCTTACAGATGTGGACTGCAGGCAATATTCAAAACAGTTAAAATGATAAAACATAAAAATGCTCTATCAAATAAGCAAATGGATATAATGAAGAGCACTCCTTTCTACAACTTCTTCAGAGTTTTCTATGAAGAGAAAATTGTAATGAAAGAATGCAAAAAGCATCAACACAACTTGGATGCTTTATACAAATGCTACTCAATTGTCGAAGATGCTTTCTTATTTTCCACAGAAAGAATGAAAGTTACAGCAATGGATATAAGTTTGTTATTTGGCCTACCACTAAAAGGAATTAACATTGAGCCGACTCAAAAAATGACAAACAAAACAATTCCAGTGCACTGTAAAGAATTTGCAAAGCGAAACTTTGGCAACAGCACTTATATAACAAGAAACGTAGTGGAAAAAAAAATAAAGCAAGAAGTTGCAAAAAAGAAAAAGGAGTACGAAGAAGACTTGCCAATGTTAATAATAATTGAAATACTATTAACATTTTTCTTTCCAAACAACCAACAAAAATTAAGATGGGGACTACTGCCATACTTAATTAATGTAGAGACAATGCAATTAGTTTCTTGGCCACTGACGATAGAAAAGAATTTCAATAAATTTGTTAAGAAGTTCATTCATAATCCAAGAAATATGTCGGGATGCTCCATGCTTCCACTGGTAAGATTTCTTATTCAAAAATTTATTAGTTATTTTTTTTAACAAACATATCTAATCAATTCTTTTAATGTTAACAGTATTGCATTTGTGAGAAACTGGATCTCATTCAACAAAGGCAATATTATACTCCAGCCTTACCTAGATTTGCAAAATGAGATTTAAGGAAACTCAAAGACAAAGCAGTCAAAGCAGTTTTTGATAGCGTGAAAGAGGGTGATGTAAGTAAAAATTCCATTTCATTTTTTGTTAATCAATATGCTTTAACTATTATGCAGAATAAAGTTTTATTGTCGATGATTTATCCTATACCATAAAACTGATACTACAGTGATCAAAAAATGATACCATATCAAAACATAGTAAATAGTATCAATAACAAAAAATAAAATGAAAAAAACTGATACCATATGTTTAATTGCTTGAAACAAATACTAAAAGTATCATAAACTGAGACAAAAATGCAAAAACTGATAACAAATGAGTACATGCTTGAAACTAAATGTGGATGTATTCAAAACTGATACTAGAATGCAAAAACTGATACCTTATAATTTCACAATTTACGCTGATGCTACAGTCCAATACCTGATACCATAGTTCTACATATTAGAAACGGATACTATTGTATAAGAAACTGATACTAATATGATTATAAACTGATACTAATATGATTATAAACTGATACTTATAGTATAAGAAATTGATACTAATATGATTGAACCTGATATTAATAGTATCAGAAAATAAAAATGAATACATATTTATTGTATTGAATACAATTTTTTTCATTGCAAATTGATATCATAGCTTAAAACTGAAACAAATTTTCCAATACCAATTTTATAGGTGAAAGAAATCACAAATCTCAGCCCATATGAAGAAAGTCTGCTTCAAACAGAGACTGTTCAACACAAATTCCCCAAAATTCAAAAAGAAAAGCATGGAAAGAAAAGAAAGTTTGAAGAAACCACAGAAACTGCACAGTCATTTGAGGAAGACGTAAGCATCAGGATCTTCCAAATGCATATAAAAGATTTGGAAGAAGAAACAAAGAAAACAAAAAAAGAATTAGAAGTGGAAAAAAGAAAAGAATTAAAGTAGAGCAAGAAGTTTTCAGGTTGAAACAAGAGTTGAAAGAAATAAAGTTAAAACTGAAAGATAATGAAGAGAAAACATCACAGGCTGAAGACAACACCAACAAAGTTGAAGATGTTTTGAATGACAGTGAAGAAAATGGTGAAAATAAAAAGGAAAGTTTCAACCTACAAAGCAACATTTTACAAACTGAACTAGATACAGATACTTTTGTACAAATGGAAAAAGAAAAAAAATGAAGAAATAGCTGAAGAGAGTGTACAAAAAACAGCAGATAAAATAGAAGAAATGAACAAACAAATGCCAATCGAAATAGAAAGTGAATTGGCTAAAAAAACAAGCAGTGAAGAAAGACAATGTGACCATGAAGAAAAAAACAGACTCCAACAAAAGAAGAGATGGAAAAAGAAACTGAAGTGCAGGGAGACAACTCAGAAGATACTCAAACTGTTCAACAGGATACAGATGTAAAAAACAAAAGTATACTGTATGTGCTTGACTTTACCCCTCCATCTTTCAAACTTTACGACACACAAGACTTTGAAAGCGAAAAAACTGAAAAAAAAGATGCAGAGGAACATAGGCAAAAAGCTGCCAAAAAAGGGAAACAAAAAGTCATAAAATCAACTGACAAAAAAATCAAAGCAAAACAAAAAGGGACAGCTTCCTATATTCAAAGATTAAAGGCAAGAACAAGAGTGAAAAAACAAAGTGATAGCTTTGAATATGGGATGAAACAAAAGAAAGTTGCAAATAAGCAAAAACAGGAACGTGAAAAAAAAGAAAATGTTGAAAACCAAAGTGAACAAGACAATAATCCAAGGCCACTTGCAGTAATAGAGCCAACACTTTACGAGATGGGGCTTGGTCATTGCAAATGTTTGATCTACCTCAACGTTGAGCAACAAAATGTGATCAAAACTTTCTTTTCATTAACAACATCATCACAAAAGTAAGTGTACAAATATGTATATTAATTTTAAATATGAAATTAAGTTTATCTAACATATACAAATTGTTTTTATCAAAATAGTGTAGTAGCATGGGAAGACAATGACACAATCAGAGGAGGTTGTGTCATAACAAAGAATGCACTAAAACTTCTACTAGAAGGAGGCGAAACAGACGGGCAGGTACATAATAATTTTTTTCTTTACGTCAACACTGATACCAAAATCCACAACATGCTTAAATTGACCTTATGCTTTATTATTTCTATAATTATCAACATACACAGCAACTACTAAGAGTACTGAAACTATTAACAATTTAAAATTGCTCCACAAATTTTAAATTGTATACATTTCTGATTTTAATACAGATCATAGATTGGTACATTTCAAAATGTGGAATAGAAGACCACAACTATGCTTTCACAACTACAATGACGGTAAATAAAACTTTAATATTCAAGTACATAATAATTGCTTCATTTATTATATCATAACTTATTTTCATATAAAACAGAAAGCAATTGTGTGTGATATGAAGAGTGTAACGACCCGTATTTTTAACACTTTAAAAATACGAATTAAAATAAATTTTTTGGATAAAAAAAAAATCCGAAGGAGATAAAATTTTGTGTTGTTAATTGTGAATTACAAGTTAAAATACAAAACTGAATTCTGAAATAACTTATTTGTAAATTAAATATGGATGTTAACTTGCAATTGAACGTAGTAAAGATTTAAAATTGAATGTAACGAGTAATTGAAACGAATTGAATTTGATTGTAAACAACAAAATAAACAAAATGTTACATTTAATATTGAAGTTATAATATTGAAATCAACGTAAATGAATGTAATTTAATATTACTGTGAATTTAAATAAGATGATAGCCGAAGAAAATGAAAGTAAATGAATTATAAACTATATATTGATAATAATGTATAAGTAAATGGTTGATTCAATAATGAAAGTGTAAATCGAAATAAAAGAATTCAATTGGAATTAAATAACTTGAATTTGAACTACAATATAATTGAACGCTGAATCTAATGTAACCTTTTATACTGGATTTATAATAGAAAACTGCATTGTAAAAGATTGTTAATTACTGTGAAATTAAAAATGAAATTTGTGAACAATCGAAATTTGATTTAAAAGTTAATAATTTAAAATTGGGAATTTTATATTGAAATTAAAACAGTAGAAATAGCCATTTTTACAACTGTCTCGGATTTCGACGAAACCAGTTTCATCGGATCCGTAACGGTGAATTATTGTAGGATTTCAAGTTTCGTATCGATCGGACTTGTCGTTTGATCGTACGGACTCGAAACGCCTTGAAATTTATGCAATTGAAATCAATTGAAATCAATTTGGAAATTATTATTTTAGCATAACTTCTTTATACGATGCAATTTGAACTCGAAACCTTTTTCATTGCGTTTAAAATATTTTAAAACATCTATTTTGATATATGGGTTGACGCAATTTCGTTCCGGAGTCAGAACGGGCTTTTGGGCCACTTTGTCGTTAGCGCGTATATCTAATAGACCCGATCCATTCTTCTTTCCAACCTTTCCCTATAAATATCCTATTATAAACCCTAGCCTCCCTAATTCTCATTTGTCTGTGCATACATCTCAACTCTCTCCTCTTCAGTGGCAGTCAAACAAAAACTCTAGATTCAGACCCAGTTTAAAATTTTAAAAATCATTTATTTAGTGTAGAAATTCGAATTTTCACAAACAAATTCCGTTGCTACTCAAACTTCACATTTGGAATGCATCTAGATAGGCATAGGCGTACGCCAAATTTCGTCGAATAATATGGAAGTAAATTTCGCTCGTCGCATTTACATATTAGTTTAAATTTTATGTGTAAATTTTCTATCGTCCGAACTCAAATATTTTTCACAATGTTGCATAAGAAAAATATTCCGATCATGACGGCGCATTTCGTTTCGTCAAATTCCGCTTTTAATTGCTAGTTAAATTATCGCTCGAGCAAATGGTTCAATAAGATTTAGCACTTCGCAAACAATGTCAAACCATCAATATCTTCATACCATTGTGTCCGCCTCGTCGCGCTGATCAAAACGGTATATTTATTTGTGTCAATCGGAGTTCGGCGTTGCAAATTATAAATTGTTTAACGGAGCACAAACTGGTCCATTACGCCACACAAACCGGTACCCAACTTTCCCACGCTCAGAATTCTAGGAGCCTTTGGCCATTCAGAAACCCAATAGCCATCACGTTTACCAAGGACATCATTTCTGTGACCTTGAACTCTGAACCCCTCTGTATATATCAGCTACCCTCTGCATTAATTAATTTTTCACTTCGCACTCAAACTCTCTAGTACATGCTCCTTTCTTCCTTCCCTCTGCTCTTCTTTTCTTCTTCCTTTGTCATTTTTAAATTTATTTTCTAAATTCCAGTATGAAACTCACGAAACCCATGCACTGCCCACAGCCTCCGCACTTCGCCACCTGCTCCGCTCCGCCGCACCCACCTCCGCACTACACTGCTCCGCCCTCCAGCCCACATCCGCCCCACCTGCCCCTGCCAGCCCGCTCCGCCCTACCCCAGCCTGCTCCGCCCCTCCAGCCCACCTCCGCCCTTCCTGCATAGCCAGCAGCTACCTCAACATCGCGCTGACCATTGGCGACCGTGGGCGAGCGGCGGCGAACGTCAGGAGGTGGCGCGGTTGATCGAACGTGAGCGTTATTTCCGTGCGTGCTCCGTTTCTTTTCGTGCCTGGGGAGATAGAGTTTGCATGCGTCTTCATTCCTGTAGCTTGCATATGGAGTGGTGACGTGGCATATAAAGGGTGAGAAATGTGTTCACTTTTGTTATTTTATTTAATTGAAATTCAATCACAATTTTCGCAATATCTATCACATACGAACACCAATTTACGCGCGGTTTCTTTTGTTAGGATCGTATTGAAATTCCGGACCTGATGACGCTGGTTTGGACGAATTCTGAGACTGCCAAATTTTTGAGTTTAAATTGAATTTAAATTCAATTTAAATTCAAAAGGTGAGTGTTTATACGCTCACAATTGACTAAAATAATTTTTGTTAGTTAAATTTATATTCTGAAGTGATATAAAATTTATTGGCTGTTGTTTGGTAGGTTTAATTATCATCTTTATTGATATATGAATTAATTGATAGAATTTAAATTGACCATTAAAATAAATTTAAATTTAAATTGGTAGTATATTACTCGATCTTGATAATTATGGAATTGTTTTGAATGTTATTGGCTTTATGGTTGATTGGTTGTGATGGATGCTATTGGTCGATATTGGTTGTTTATTTATTTTGACATATCATGCTATCATCATGTATATTGTTTATTGCATATAAACTGTAAATTGAATCATTTCGAATAAATTAAGAAATAGGTTGAAATGATATACCTATGACATCTATTTGGATTGAAATGATATACATCCATCCTTGAAATTAAAATTGAAATAATTATCCACTTGGCCATAGGTTAGAAAATTATATACGGACACCGGGTTGGTTAAATTAAATGATTTTAAAAGTTGTTTTGAAATTATTTAAATGAATTGATTTTAAGAATAAAATCCAATTTATGGAAATTGAATTATATTTGAATTGAAGCTCGAAATGTTGGAATTTAAACTTGGTAGATGAAATTGTTTAATTATTCGAAGTTTAGATTTTTAAGAAAAAGATTGAAATACGGCGTAAATTTTCGAAAGTTGATTTGTTTTAAAAGATTGGACTTTTAATCGAACTCCGAATATTTCCAAGAAAATTTATATGAAATGATATTTCAAGTTTGAGGTTGGAATTGAAAATTAATTTGAAATTGAGATTTAATTAATTTGGAATTCAATTGAAATTCAAAGAAATTTGTGAATTGGAATAAATCGAAACTATTGAATTAAATTTGAAGATAAAATTGATCTGAATAAGATTTGAACTGAAATTGATTTGGAATGTAATACTTAAATGAATTCTTGAAATCCGAATGTTAATCTAAGTTTATTGAATTGGAATTTTTCAAGAAATTAAGTAAACTACTTAATACGGATGTTTAAATTGAAGTATATTCTAATTTGAATACGAAATGGTTTTAAAGTGAATCTTATATTCTTATATAAATATATGAACTGTTTTGAAATGTGAAATATTTAAAGTTTCGAAATATATTGGAAGTGAAATTTTTTATTTTGTGGTTCAAATATGTATTTGAAATTGATAATTTGAAATGGTTTATTGAGAAGCTGAATCGAGTTGAAATTGATGATTTGAAATTTGATTAATTTTAATTTTGGAATTCGAGTTTATGTGAATCGAAATGAGATATTTGAGGCGAAAATGATCTTGAAATTCGAAATGAGATGTTTAGGCGAAAATGATTTTGAAATCGAAATGAGATATGATGATTTTTGAAATGGATTTTATTTTGAAGCGAATATGATATTTTGATATCAATTATTAATCGATTTGAAATGTAAAAGAGCCATCGGTGTAATAATATGTAGTTATTGAAGAGTCCGGGATCGGATATGGACATACTCTCTGTCGATACCGAAAACCACTTTAATAACTAGTATACGCGGAGTGTTGATCCAGAACGAAGTGGATGGTTTGGTGAACGTGTTGACTGAAGAAAGAGAATGATATTGGATGACCCCTGATATGACTAAAACAGGAGCCGCGCCGGGCCATTGAGGATCGCCATCTCTAGCGGACACACTTCTTCGTTACCATATCTATTACTGTTGTGATTCGATTTGGGTGCACCCCTCGATTTTGGGAGTGTTGTTTCGCGGTGTTGGGGTAGTAGCAGCTATGCCCAACATCAGTCCGGATCAGGCAACTACTAGTATCCTAGTTGGTATCGCCTCATTTACCTTGTCATACTGATTATCCTATTCGCGACCACTACGTTTTGTTTTGTACCTTTAGTATATGGATTGCCCTCTGGTGACTTCCGGTTTTGGGGAAACTACGGTCTTGTATATGCTCTTGGGAATATAAACTGTGTTAAGGGTGGAATGGGCCATGGCTTAACGCTATTTTAATACTTTTACTTTAATGTAGACATATTATAATAGCGTATTGTACTACATAGTAGATAGTTCAACGGATCCTTGAGAGATGGAAAATCCCGTAACATCTCTTAAGTTATTGAACTCACGTTGACACTGGATAGGAGATGTCAAACCCCGTAAACATCTCTGACGTCGTCACACTCATATTTTCTTATTCGATTTGACTTACATGAGATATTTTAGTCCTGACTCGAGTGTTTTGCCTTTTCATTACGCTCGGGTCAGCCTGAGCATTTCAGATAAGGTTGAAGATCTATTCTGGAGGACGAAGACGGAGTTTGGTATTACATCATTTGTATTCTACTACTGTATTATTTTTCCGCTGCATTGTTGTATTATCTCTGATATGTATGTAACTCTGATTTATGATGTATAATAATAATCAATTTATTTATTTAACAGCTTCATGAACTGTTATTTTATTATTATATCTTGTTCCTTCCGCTGCGAGATTTTGTGTTTATTTCTGTTCTTTCCTTTCTTTTCTTATTTAACCCCAATAACCATCTGCCTTTTTGAACGGTTTGAGTTGGACATGTGTTTGATTTGTCGACTTGAACGGTCCAAAATGGCGGGTCGTTACAGTTGGTATCAGAGCTCTGGTTTAGATTACCTTGGCTCTAGTGGGGAATAACTCATTGAAATAGGGTTAAACCTTATGAATAAGTTTGAGTGTATATGAGAGAGCGTATTTGTAATTTTGATATAAAAATGATTTTATATTGTGTTAATTTGTTCCGTTGAGTATTTATGAATTCTGGTCGGTACTTGGGACGCCAAGGCATCGATAGGGATTTCTAAACACTCGAATAGAACAAACTGACATAATATTGTTTTGAATTATATTTTATATATAAATATAATTATGAATATATATATTGACTTTATTGGTTGTTAGGAGATGATAATATTAGATTATCATCGTCCATTGGTTGATTAGTCAATATTTCTAAACTATTGACTATTGAATGAAAATGAAAATGAAACTCTGTGAATATAGTTGATAATGAAATTAAATGAATATAATTTTGGATTTGAGAATTAAATTTCCGGTGCTTTGAAATTTTTGTAAATGGTTTGAAAATAATATATCCTTATGTGAAAGTAATTTGAATAGAAATGATTTACAAATGATTTGAAAAGAAATAAGTGGTGTATTCCCCTCTTGTCATTGGGAAATAATTTCGGTAATGAGTGCACGTATTATCGACGTTTATTTTCAAGGGTCTGAGTGGGGGAGACCACTTAAAAGTTTTCTGTACTCTTTTGGATTAAATAGAAATTGAATTGTAATTTTCTAAAGTATGAAACGAAAATAAGTATATACATACATACATATATATATATATATATATATATTTAAATGTTGATTAAAATTCTTATAAAAAGTATGATTTGAAATATAAAGATATTAGTATATATATTTACACACACACACACACACACACACACACACACACATATATATATATATATATATATATATTAAAAAAAATGGTTTAAATCGAATCCGGAGTTGAAATTCTTAAGTTCTCTAATAAGGAATGATTTTAATTATTAAACTAAAGTAAATCTTGAATTGTTAGAAACTTATGAATTGAAAAGGTGAAATTGAATTTAAGTGGAAAAAATTTTTAGGAGTAACCCTTAATTTGGGAAGTAATAAATTGGAAATTTATTTAATATGTATAACACTCAAATTGAATGAAAAGAAGTTGTATATTGTTTAACTACATTCTATTTACATAGCTATAACTTACCAAATACTTAAAAAGTTTAAAATGCTAATAAGGATAAGTAAATGAATAATATACAAGTGTGATTGCGAATAATAAAATGTGAAGATCTATTGATAGTTGTAAATATAAAGGAAATTTAAGTTGTAAAATGAATTAAATTTAAAACTAATTAAATATAAAATTAGTAAATGGAAACTAACTAAATCTGAATAAAACTAAATGTCAATAAACTTGGAAGTGTATGAAATTAAAATTTTGACTTGAAAATGTATAATTGATTTAGTGTAGATTTTGGATGGATGTTAATGTTTGATATGTATTGGTTGCTAGATGGATGGTAATTGATTAAATAGAATTCATTAGTGTAAATGGAATTGGATAAACGGAATAAAAAAAAAAAAATTAAATTCAAATTTGAAGAGAAGTGAAATTAAATATAATTGAATTCAAATTAAATTGAAGCAAACTGACTTGAATTTAAATTATAAAGGAAACAAACTTGAATAAATCGGAAACAAATCGAATGTAAACTTATTTCCTGGATAAATAAGAAAATAAACAACTTTTTGTTTATGATTGTTTCTTGAGAAAATTTGAAGTTTGATGGTTTGTACTTTGAAACAATAAAAGCAAATTTTTCGAAAAATCCAAAATTGTCCAATATATGCTGAAACGAAAACAACCATAACTTTTAAATGGCTGAACAAAATTTAATGATCTTAGACTTGTCGGAAAGCTTAGAAACTGTAGCACGACTTTTGTTTAGAGTGTCTTGAGAAATTCCTTCATTTACTTAGTTAAAAATTTTGAATCTTCTCGCTGGCCTGTGTAAAAAGGAAGCAAAATCAGTAGCATATACCCTTAGTATTTTCACCATAACTTTTTACTGGTTTATCGGATTTTGACAATCTTGCCCTTTCTGGAAAGCTTAGAACTTAAGCTAAAACTTTTGTTTAAATGTTTTGTGTTTTTCTGTCATTTAGAGGGTCGAAAACGTGAGTGAACGTCGCTGACCTGCGCAATTCATTGCCCAGGCTGAGGCGTATCCTTTTAGTAAAACGGCCGTAACTTTTGAACGGATGGTCCGAATTCGATGGTCTTGGACATTCCGGAAAGCCTGAAATGAATGAAATAACTTTTGTTTAGATTCCATTGCCAAGTTTTATCGTTTAGGTGACCAAAAACTGAGATTCGTTTGCTGTCCTGGAATTGGAATTTCAGCTTTGAAGCTAAAACATGTTATATGTATGTTGTTTATGCTAAGTATATCGATCTATCTTTATATACATGGTTCTAACTTAGTTATTGAGCATTTTAGTAGGTAGCAAAGGGGTTGTGCTTCGTTGTGGAGCTCGCTTCTGCGCTAAATGCAAAATGTAAGTTAAAATGCTAATAAACGCTTAATAAAAGGTACGTTCTCGGATTACGGTTTATGCTGTGGTATATTATTGTGTTCCCCATGTTTTGGGATGCCTCATTCTTGTAATGAGATGTACATCATGCAATTATTACCACTGTGGAATTTTTTGGTCCTAGCCGTGCAAAGAAGGTGCTGCCGAAATTTTTCAAAAATCCGGGAGTTAGAAAATTTTGTGTTTTTAAAAATCCTATAACTAAATTTTGCAAATAAGTCGAATATTTTGAATGAATTATATCTAAATGATGGTTTCCCCTTTTCCGTTCCTTTTCGAGGACGAAAAGTTTTAAGTGGGGGAGAATGTAACGACCCGTATTTTTAACACTTTAAAAATACGAATTAAAATAAATTTTTTGGATAAAAAAAATCCGAAGGAGATAAAATTTTGTGTTGTTAATTGTGAATTACAAGTTAAAATACAAAACTGAATTCTGAAATAACTTATTTGTAAATTAAATATGGATGTTAACTTGCAATTGAACGTAGTAAAGATTTAAAATTGAATGTAACGAGTAATTGAAACGAATTGAATTTGATTGTAAACAACAAAATAAACAAAATGTTACATTTAATATTGAAGTTATAATATTGAAATCAACGTAAATGAATGTAATTTAATATTACTGTGAATTTAAATAAGATGATAGCCGAAGAAAATGAAAGTAAATGAATTATAAACTATATATTGATAATAATGTATAAGTAAATGGTTGATTCAATAATGAAAGTGTAAATCGAAATAAAAGAATTCAATTGGAATTAAATAACTTGAATTTGAACTACAATATAATTGAACGCTGAATCTAATGTAACCTTTTATACTGGATTTATAATAGAAAACTGCATTGTAAAAGATTGTTAATTACTGTGAAATTAAAAATGAAATTTGTGAACAATCGAAATTTGATTTAAAAGTTAATAATTTAAAATTGGGAATTTTATATTGAAATTAAAACAGTAGAAATAGCCATTTTTACAACTGTCTCGGATTTCGACGAAACCAGTTTCATCGGATCCGTAACGGTGAATTATTGTAGGATTTCAAGTTTCGTATCGATTGGACTTGTCGTTTGATCGTACGGACTCGAAACGCCTTGAAATTTATGCAATTGAAATCAATTGAAATCAATTTGGAAATTATTATTTTAGCATAACTTCTTTATACGATGCAATTTGAACCCGAAACCTTTTTCATTGCGTTTAAAATATTTTAAAACATCTATTTTGATATATGGGTTGACGCAATTTCGTTCCGGAGTCAGAACGGGCTTTTGGGCCACTTTGTCGTTAGCGCGTATATCTAATAGACCCGATCCATTCTTCTTTCCAACCTTTCCCTATAAATATCCTATTATAAACCCTAGCCTCCCTAATTCTCATTTGTCTGTGCATACATCTCAACTCTCTCCTCTTCAGTGGCAGACAAACAAAAACTCTAGATTCAGACCCAGTTTAAAATTTTAAAAATCATTTATTTAGTGTAGAAATTCGAATTTTCACAAACAAATTCCGTTGCTACTCAAACTTCACATTTGGAATGCATCTAGATAGGCATAGGCGTACGCCAAATTTCGTCGAATAATATGGAAGTAAATTTCGCTCGTCGCATTTACATATTAGTTTAAATTTTATGTGTAAATTTTCTATCGTCCGATCTCAAATATTTTTCACAATGTTGCATAAGAAAAATATTCCGATCATGATGGCGCATTTCGTTTCGTCAAATTCCGCTTTTAATTGCTAGTTAAATTGTCGCTCGAGCAAATGGTTCAATAAGATTTAGCACTTCGCAAACAATGTCAAACCATCAATATCTTCATACCGTTGTGTCCGCCTCGTCGCGCTGATCAAAACGGTATATTTATTTGTGTCAATCGGAGTTCGGCGTTGCAAATTATAAATTGTTTAACGGAGTACAAACTGGTCCGTTACGCCACACAAACCGGTACCCAACTTTCCCACACTCAGAATTCTAGGAGCCTTTGGCCATTCAGAAACCCAATAGCCATCACGTTTACCAAGGACATCATTTCTGTGACCTTGAACTCTGAACCCCTCTGTATATATCAGCTACCCTCTGCATTAATTAATTTTTCACTTCGCACTCAAACTCTCTAGTACATGCTCCTTTCTTCCTGCCCTCTGCTCTTCTTTTCTTCTTCCTTTGTCATTTTTAAATTTATTTTCTAAATTCCAGTATGAAACTCACGAAACCCATGCACTGCCCACAGCCTCCGCACTTCGCCACCTGCTCCGCTCCGCCGCACCCACCTCCGCACTACACTGCTCCGCCCTCCAGCCCACATCCGCCCCGCCTGCCCCTGCCAGCCCGCTCCGCCCTACCCCAGCCTGCTCCGCCCCTCCAGCCCACCTCCGCCCTGCCTGCATAGCCAGCAGCTACCTCAACATCGCGCTGACCATTGGCGACCGTGGGCGAGCGGCGGCGAACGTCAGGAGGTGGCGCGGTTGATCGAACGTGAGCGTTACTTCCGTGTGTGCTCCGTTTCTTTTCGTGCCTGGGGAGATAGAGTTTGCATGCGTCTTCATTCCTGTAGCTTGCATATGGAGTGGTGACGTGGCATATAAAGGGTGAGAAATGTGTTCACTTTTGTTATTTTATTTAATTGAAATTCAATCACAATTTTCGCAATATCTATCACATACGAACACCAATTTACGCGCGGTTTCTTTTGTTAGGATCGTATTGAAATTCCGGACCTGATGACGCTGGTTTGGACGAATTCTGAGACTGCCAAATTTTTAAGTTTAAATTGAATTTAAATTCAATTTAAATTCAAAAGGTGAGTGTTTATACGCTCACAATTGACTAAAATAATTTTTGTTAGTTAAATTTATATTCTGAAGTGATATGAAATTTATTGGCTGTTGTTTGGTAGGTTTAATTATCATCTTTATTGATATATGAATTAATTGATAGAATTTAAATTGACCATTAAAATAAATTTAAATTTAAATTGGTAGTATATTACTCGATATTGATAATTATGGAATTGTTTTGAATGTTATTGGCTTTATGGTTGATTGGTTGTGATGGATGCTATTGGTCGATATTGGTTGTTTATTTATTTTGACATATCATGCTATCATCATGTATATTGTTTATTGCATATAAACTGTAAATTGAATCATTTCGAATAAATTAAGAAATAGGTTGAAATGATATACCTATGACATCTATTTGGATTGAAATGATATACATCCATCCTTGAAATTAAAATTGAAATAATTATCCACTTGGCCATAGGTTAGAAAATTATATACGGACACCGGGTTGGTTAAATTAAATGATTTTAAAAGTTGTTTTGAAATTATTTAAATGAATTGATTTTAAGAATAAAATCCAATTTATGGAAATTGAATTATATTTGAATTGAAGCTCGAAATGTTGGAATTTAAACTTGGTAGATGAAATTGTTTAATTATTCGAAGTTTAGATTTTTAAGAAAAAGATTGAAATACGGCGTAAATTTTCGAAAGTTGATTTGTTTTAATAGATTGGACTTTTAATCGAACTCCGAATATTTCCAAGAAAATTTATATGAAATGATATTTCAAGTTTGAGGTTGGAATTGAAAATTAATTTGAAATTGAGATTTAATTAATTTGGAATTCAATTGAAATTCAAAGAAATTTGTGAATTGGACTAAATCGAAACTATTGAATTAAATTTGAAGATAAAATTGATCTGAATAAGATTTGAACTGAAATTGATTTGGAATGTAATACTTAAATGAATTCTTGAAATCCGAATGTTAATCTAAGTTTATTGAATTGGAATTTTTCAAGAAATTAAGTAAACTACTTAATACGGATGTTTAAATTGAAGTATATTCTAATTTGAATACGAAATGGTTTTAAAGTGAATCTTATATTCTTATATAAATATATGAACTGTTTTGAAATGTGAAATATTTAAAGTTTCAAAATATATTGGAAGTGAAATTGTTTATTTTGTGGTTCAAATATGTATTTGAAATTGATAATTTGAAATGGTTTATTGAGAAGCTGAATCGAGTTGAAATTGATGATTTGAAATTTGATTAATTTTAATTTTGGAATTCGAGTTTATGTGAATCGAAATGAGATATTTGAGGCGAAAATGATCTTGAAATTCGAAATGAGATGTTTAGGCGAAAATGATTTTGAAATCGAAATGAGATATGATGATTTTTGAAATGGATTTGATTTTGAAGCGAATATGATATTTTGATATCAATTATTAATCGATTTGAAATGTAAAAGAGCCATCGGTGTAATAATACGTAGTTATTGAAGAGTCCGGGATTGGATATGGACATACTCTCTGTCGATACCGAAAACCACTTTAATAACTAGTATACGCGGAGTGTTGATCCAGAACGAAGTGGATGGTTTGGTGAACGTGTTGACTGAAGAAAGAGAACGATATTGGATGACCCCTGACATGACTAAAATAGGAGCCGCGCCGGGCCATTGAGGATCGCCATCTCTAGCGGACACACTTCTTCGTTACTATATCTATTACTGTTGTGATTCGATTTGGGTGCACCCCTCGATTTTGGGAGTGTTGTTTCGCGGTGTTGGGGTAGTAGCAGCTATGCCCAACATCAGTCCGGATCAGGCAACTACTAGTATCCTTGTTGGTATCGCCTCATGTACCTTGTCATACTGATTATCCTATTCGCGACCACTACGTTTTGTTTTGTACCTTTAGTATATGGATTGCCCTCTGGTGACTTCCGGTTTTGGGGAAACTACGGTCTTGTATATGCTCTTGGGAATATAAACTGTGTTAAGGGTGGAATGGGCCATTGCTTAACGCTATTTTAATACTTTTACTTTAATGTAGACATATTATAATAGCGTATTGTACTACATAGTAGATAGTTCAACGGATCCTTGAGAGATGGAAAATCCCGTAACATCTCTTAAGTTATTGAACTCACGTTGACACTGGATAGGAGATGTCAAACCCCGTAAACATCTCTGACGCCGTCACACTCATATTTTCTTATTCGATTTGACTTACATGAGATATTTTAGTCCTGACTCGAGTGTTTTTCCTTTTCATTACGCTCGGGTCAGCCTGAGCATTTCAGATAAGGTTGAAGATCTATTCTGGAGGACGAAGACGGAGTTTGGTATTACATCATTTGTATTCTACTACTGTATTATTTTTCCGCTGCATTGTTGTATTATCTCTGATATGTATGTAACTCTGATTTATGATGTATAATAATAATCAATTTATTTATTTAACAGCTTCATGAACTGTTATTTTATTATTATATCTTGTTCCTTCCGCTGCGAGATTTTGTGTTTATTTCTGTTCTTTCCTTTCTTTTCTTATTTAACCCCAATAACCATCTGCCTTTTTGAACGGTTTGAGTTGGACATGTGTTTGATTTGTCGACTTGAACGGTCCAAAATGGCGGGTCGTTACAAAGAGTGTGAAGAAAAGTCTCATTCTCCCTATGCTAGAATCTATTGTGCACGACAAATTTACTGAAAGTATATATTTTCCTTTGCATTGTGAGAACCACTGGACATTAGTAACTTTAACATACCCAACAATGCAATGGTGCCACTTAGATTCTAACCGCCCTAGAAGATCAAACGAAAGAAACAATTCAAGTTTAAAGGAGGCTATAAAATTGGTATGAGATTTATATTTCTTTTAAAAAAATACTTATCACCGTGAATATGAGCTAAAATTTTAATATATTACATGTTTTAGAGACATGAAATAGAGGAAATGCTCCAAGAAATCTGGAAAAGCAATGACATAAAAGACATGGCAGTGAAACCAGATGAAATGCATCAAATAAAATGTGCACAGCAGGGAGCAGACACGTAAGTTTTTTCCATTATAAAAAATGTTTTTGCATTATAATTTTCCATACATACTTCTAGACATCATTGTATACCGTTTATATTTAATTGAATTCCATTCGTAATAAAAATATTGAGAATTATTATCCCTCAATACAATAAACTTTAAATACAAATAAACATTTACTACAGGAAAAAAACTGATACCTACATAACAAGAAACTGATACCTACACAAATAAAACTGACACCTACAAAAAATAAACTGATACCTACAGAAATAAGTATATAGTGCACTAGTATAACTGCTAAATATTTTAATTCAAACCATACTGTATTGTTGTACCATTTTTTCTAAAATTCAAATTTTTGTACTAATTATAAACCTATTAATAAAGCAAATGAAAATTTATACTAATATTTCATCTTGGTTTCAACAGGCTTGACTGTGGAATTTTTGTAATGATATTCATCATTTCGCTAAACAGAAGCAGGATACCGATAAAAATTGAAAAGAAAGATGTATTATCAACAAGAGCAAGAATTGCACATGCAATATTAACAGACGATGAACACTGCTGGAGTCTGTCAAAATACATGTCGAGCCTAGAAGAACATAGAAAAGAAAGGAAATGAGTTCACATTGCATTATTTCACAATTAAATTTGATACCTGTGATGTAATGTTGTTATGTTGAAATGTATAGTTGCGAATTAATGATGTTCTGTTGTAATTTCATACTTATGAAGTAATGTTGTTCTGTAAGCAAAACACTGCTGCTTTTACTTGTAAAAACAATTCTTGTCTCCTGGAATGATATGTTGTGGTGATGTTCTTTTATTTCCTGTTGTTTATATTATAACAAAATTAAATAATGTATGTTCTATCATCCAACTATTGATCCAACATAATATTATCAGTTCTATGATACAACTTTCAGTTGTAAAATGATATTATCAAATTTCATGTAATATTACAATACAAAACAATAACTGGGCATCACTTCGTATGACTGATAGTATCACTTTTGTCAAAACTTATACTCAACATACTGTATGAAACAACAATTAGTTCAGGTATCAGGTTTTGCAAACACCATATATTATTATAATTATTAAGGACTACTGCTGTAAATTATAGCACATATTATAATACACAAAACTGATTATAAAAACAAACAAAAACTGATAATAAAACCATTTATATCCAATCAATGAAACATTATCTCCAACCAAATTAACTGATACCAAAACTGTAAAAGTGATACCAAAATAAAAAAAATGATACCAAAACTTAAAAAAAACTGATGCAGCTATAAACTGATAATATTTGGCACTGTAAAAAATGATACTGTAAAAAAGATACTGTAAAAAAGATACTGATACCAAAACTTCCACAAACAAACAACATAAATCATACTGCAAAAACAAAAAAATGATACTATCATCTATACTAAAAATAGCTGAAATTATAATCAATTCCATAATATGCTATACTAAATACAAAGTAATAACAAAAGGTTCAATTACTACAGACCACTGAAACAAGCCTCACATACACTTATTACTATAAACAAATTAAAAATATAAAATCAAATCATATCCTCTTTGAAGCTTGACAATTCCGTTTATTATGACCAAATTGCTTGCACTCGCCACATCTGTTTTGCTTGTTATGAAAATATGAAAATCCTCCTTTGCGCTTCAATGATGGTCTGCCAGCGCCACGTTTCTCCTTTGGTGGCTTAATAACATCTTGTATGCTACCATCAACAATGGGCCTATCATAATTTGGAATAGGATTTATAGCATTGGCATAAGAACATCGATAAGAATCAACAGTGAAATAATTCTCGACAAAATCATATACAGACAACTTAGACTTGTTCATACACTTTATAGCATGAGCACAAGGAAATACTGTAATTTTCCACTTGTTGCAACTACAAATGCGCTCCTTCAAATCAACACAATGAGAGTTTGGAGATTTCACTTCAAAAGCAAAATCAGAAGATTTATATACATCCCATCCAAACCCTTCTTCAATCAATTCATCTAATCGTAACTCCATAGAAGGACATAGACTTGTTCTCCACAAACGACATTCTTCTCTTCTTCTAGCCATTTGTTCCATAATCTTAATACGAATACCATCTAAACACAAAGTAATAGGCAATGCTCGTTCATTTAAAATCCAACTGTTAAAACTTTCTGCAACATTGGAACTATATTCACCATAACGTTTCCTTGGAAAAAATAATTCCACCCACTTATCAAATGGCTTATCCTTTAAAAAATTAACACCAGCAACACCACCAATTTGACAAAACTTAGAATATGCTCCGTCAAATTCATATAGATTTGAAGCTCTAGAACACATTTTGAATAAATCAACAATAGACACATTTGCATTTTTGGCTTTCACTGCAGAAAGAAGATTTTGTTCCATATGCAAGTAGCAATAACTGTGATAATCTGAAGGAAAAACATCACGAACACCTGAAAGCAAACCTTGGTGGCGATCGGACATAAAAACTAAAGTACGCTCTTCTTGAAGCATTTGTTTTAAATGGTTCAAAAACCATGTCCAGCTATCCACATTTTCAACAGAAACTACACTCATAGCTAAAGGGAAGAAACCTACAAATGCAAAATTAATTAGTTAAAAAAAAAAGTAAATACAACCATAAATATAAAACAATTCATAAAACTGATACTAACAGTAACAAAACTGATACCTAAAACCTGATATGACCATTATAAAAATATTGATAAGCACAACATTATGCACATTAATCTTCATTCTAAAACAACAAAGAAACAAAAATAATGATATATATTTCGATACAAAGCAAATTCCAATACTACATAACTATAAATGATACCATATATGAACTAATTAGAACTGATACTAATAATATACAAAAACTGATACTAATCTCCTGTTTAGCAATATGAACATATTATACGAAGTACAAACATACAATTTAATACAATAAAAATTCTGATACTAGAAACTTGCTACTTATAAACTACATTTCTTAAAACTGATACCAACAGAATACAAATTATGATAAAAGAATGTACATTAATAATTATGCCAAGTATTATAATCTCAATATAAACAAATCAAGTTTGAAAACAAACACATACCTTGATCACCATTTTTTGCAGTTGCACCCATCAATACACCAGGACGTCCCTTCAAGTGAGTAGCATCTAAGAATATCATAGGACGACAAGACTTGAAACCAAGTAAACAAGCGCCAAAGGCAATAACCACCCTTTGAAATTCATTACTACAAGGATCAACATCCATATCAACATAACTATCTGGATTAGATTTCTTCACTGCTTCCAAATACCAACTCAAATCATTATAAGACAAAGCATCATTACCGTGCAACTCCATCAATGCAAGTTGTTTCCCATGATAAGCATAACCATAAGACAACTGAAAATTGTATTCTCTTTTAAAATCAAGTATAATATCCTTAGGCTTTTTACTTGGACAATCGCGGATCTCATCAATAATCATCGATTTAACAAAAGAACTAGATATATGTGGATTATTCACATGTCTTAGACCAGCCCCACAAGAATGATCAGAAACCAAATTTCTCATAAAGAACCTTTTCAATTCTCCAGAATCACATGAAGCATGGACTTTGAAAAGACAACCATTCTTATACGAAGAGCAAACCACAGTGACTCTTGTAGCACAATTCTTTAAAAACACTAATTCATACCCCTTTTGAATTTGATATGCTATCAAAAACTCTCTAAAATGTTCAGCGCCTCCAAAAAAAAACCAACAAAATTGGAAATGCTTAATGTCGACCCTCTCCTCAACATATCTTTTAAATAACTTTTACCATTAACAACATTTGAACAGACAGATACAATAGAAGATGAAGAAGCAGGAACATAGGATGAAATTGAAATACAAGCAACATCAACAACTTCCAATTCATAACCCTTAACCTTAATAGTAAAACCAAAGAAAGAACTTTTCTTGTGTAACTGAAAACAAATTATGCTCTGAATATCAGAATCAGTGTCAACCATAATAACTTTGTCCTCAAGTACATAAGAAATCTGAATAGAAGAAGGAGTTAATTGAGACCAATATCGGCATATCTCACTCTTCAAATCATACAAAGAGCAATCGATAAACAATCGAGTGCTAAAAGTATTATTATTCAACACAAACAAACAAAGAAGGCTGTTATCCCCACTGCAAAAAAATAATAATAATAATAAACATCAGTAAAAATATGTACGTTTTAGAACAGTAATTATTGAATTTTACAAAACTGATACCTACCGTAGATAAAACTGATACCTAGATATTGAAGAAAAAAAAATGATACTAAGAAAATATAAAAATGATACCCAGAAACTGAACCTAAAAAACAATAGTTTTCCACTCAATAACAAATTAATATACAACCCAACCAACGATACTTCTCCAATCATCCCAACATTAATGCAAGAGAATGCAAAATAAATCAAATGAAAAGTAACTACAAAACAACACTGCATAAAGAAACGAGTATAACAATAAAAAACCTACTGGTACTTCCACAGTCATCCATCGACGAATGAAAAAACAAAGAGAAGAACAACACTGCATATCAGGCATAATAATAAACACAAGAATAAATCAGGAACAATTTTATTTAACTCGAATTGAAAAACATCAAAAAAACAGATTGATATAAGCATACCTGAGAAAAACAAGATCACCGTACAGATATGAAAAGAACGAGATCAACAAAAGAACGGAAGGAAAAAATAATAATCGTTGAAGTGAACGAAATTGAAATAAACGAATAACGTTGATTGATATTACAATTATGAGGAAAATATTTGATCGCAACTCAAAATTTTGATCGAATGAAGAAGAAGAATAAGTGCGCGAGAATTGGGCCGGAGAACTAAAAACGATAATTTGTCCTTGGGAGAAAAATATTTATGGGCCGTCCTTCATAAAAAAAAGCCCCAAAATGTGTCCTTGAAGAAAATTTCCTGTTGCATATAACTGAAAGTAAATCATAACAATTTGAAAAACACCATCAATGTTCATGAAATTATACAAAATAAATCAAGAAGGTTCGTTGTCTAATGAGGATTAAAGCTTGTAATGTGTCTCAAATTCAATGTATGTGGGTAATTTGATATATTTTGTTCCATGGTGAATGAATATTGTCTATGGATATTTTTAGTGAAAATAAGGGACATATCCCTAAAATCAAACTTAATACAACAAAACACCCTCTGCTTCATGGCTGAACGTTGGTTGTTATTCTCACATCCATAATTAAAATTTGCACCCCATTTCTTTAAAACGCGGTAAATTTTTGTAGAAACGACGGATTAACAAACCGTTTTCACCATTAAATCACAAATTTTATTATCTTTCTAATGAGTGACATTATGCATATGTAAAAACAACGGCAGACCAAGTTATTCGCAAATTTCAGTTTTCTGCAATTATCATTCTAAAATACATATTTCTATTATATATTGTTATTTATTGTTGAATACTACTGTTGACTTTGTTAAATTCGAATTTAAATTTGATATTTCTTATTTCATTGTGATGATCTATGTTCGTACATTTATTGATATGTATTTGGATGAGAGGCTTCTAAATCATGTAATGGCCACACACTTACTGGATCCGGTGTCTATGAAGAGACGGTACGTTTATTGCATTTACAAATACATCTTGAATATACTTATGGTGGTGCTTGATAGATGGTAACTAGATGAATGATACTGATAATTATATGATCTAAAATAAATAAAAAGAATTGTTCAAAGACTAAAATAACTAACTAAATCAAAGGTGCAACTTTAGTAGCTTCATAGAAGTGTGACGACTTCTTATTCATGTATTTCCAAACCAGATGTCTGTCCACAATCAATCTCAACCTGATATGAGTAAAGATTTGGATGTAAATAGAGTTAGTACTCCTCACTTAGATGGAAAACTTAGATATTAATTCTTTAACCAAATATTGTTCAATCCCTTCACCCATTTAATATTTTATTGCTGTCCATATTATGCACTCCAAAATATGAGTTTAGCTCTGGTACCGCTATTAGTATTTTTTTGAAAATTATTTAATTATTCACATCACATAGTCAATTCATCGATGTAAATAGCAGTCCTTTTATGTTCATACAGGATTTTAGCGATGAGAGATTGTTATATCGTCGTCATCGTCATCATTATTTCATCACACTTTTACAATAAATCACTTATATGAAGAATAAATTCTGCTTTATTTTATTAGCTTTTGTCTGACTAATTCCAAGTTGAATAAGTCTTCCTATTTTGTAGGAGTTAGAACACGTCTTTTGAGTCTATATCAGTTCTTAGTTGCTTTTGATTCGGTCTTTCAGTTATAGAGTCTAAAGGCCTATTTAAGGACCACTTTGTTTTAAGTTTAATAAGTGATGTTTTCATATTTTCTCGGTTTCTTAAGTTCTTCTTGCAGTTTGAACAACAAGTGGTATCAGAGCTTGTCACGAGCCTGTTACAAGAGAGAACAAAATGGGTGAAAAGGATACATTGATCATTCCATGGTTTGATGGAGATTATGAGCATTGGGCAATGCTCATGGAGAATCTGCTGAGATCAAAGGAGTGGTGGGGTCTCATTGAAATAGGGATCACGCGGCCAGAACGGAATAAGATTCTGACCGAAGCACAAAGGACGGAACTTGCAAAGCTGACCGTCAAAGATCACAAGGTGAAGAATTACTTGTTTGCTTCCATAGACAAGACAATTCTCAAGTCGATGTTGAAGAAGGATACATCGAAGGATTTATGGGAATCCATGAAGAGGAAGTACCAAGGTGCAAAGCGTACAACTACAGAGACCGCGGAGAAGCTTTGAAGTGCTTGAGATGAGAGTAGGAGAAACAATCACAGATTATTTCTCAAGGGTAATGGAGGTTGCCAACAATATGCGAAACCTAGGAGAAAACATGCCGGATTCCAAGGTGGTTGAGAAAATCTTAAGAACTCTGGTTGAGAAGTTCACGTACGTTGTTTGTGCCATTGAAGAGTCGAATAACATCAAAGAGCTAACAGTGGATTGGCTGTAGAGCTCTCTGATGGTTCATGAGCAGAATTTGAGCAGGCATATGGGAGAAGAGCATGCTTTGAAGGTGGAAGGTCAATGGAAACCAGATGGTGGAAGAGGCCGAGGAGGATATCCAACTAGAGGACGAGGACGAGGAGGATATCAAGGACGAGGATGTGCAAGTACGAGCTTCAACAAAGAAATGGTGGAGTGTTGCAAATGCCATAAGTTGGGACATTATAAGTCGGAATGTCCAAGCTGGGAAAGGGAAGCCAACTACACAGAAATGGAAGAAGATATGCTTCTCATGGCACATGTCGACATGATCTAAGGTGAAGACAAACAAGTCTGGTTTCTCGATTCTGGTTGCAGTAACCACATGTGTGTCACAAATGAATGGTTTATCGAATTGGACAATAGCTTCCACTAGAACGTTAAACTTGGAGATGATCGAAGGATGATGGTGGAAGGAAGAGGAAATCTGCTTCTGGAGATTAATGGAATCATCCAAGTAATCTCATCTGTTTACTTTGTGCCTGGACTGAAGAACAATCTGTTTAGTATGGGGCAACTGCAACAAAAGGGGCTGAGAGTCATCATTGAGGATAATGTGTGTAAGATTTGGCACAAACAACAAAGGAGAATGATCATGCATTCAACAATGTCAAAGAACAGAATGTTTGTCATTCTCGCCACTATGAGAGAAGGAAAAGCGACGGAGGAGACCAGATGCTTACAGGTGATGGAGAAAACGGATCAATTGTGGCACAAGAGATTCAGACATCTCAACCACAGTGGATTAAGATCGCTGGCAGAAAAGAAGATGGTGAATGGGCTGCCAAATCTCAACCAAGATGAAGTAGAAACTGTGTGCGAGATCTATATGAAAGGAAAGCAGAATCATGAAAGTATTCCAAAGAAGAGCATGTGGAAATCAACCTGCGGGCTTCAGCTGATTCACACAGACATATGTGGACCGATTTCTCCAATCTCAGAGAGTGGAAAGAGGTAGATAATCAATTTCATTGATGATTATAGTCGAAAATGTTGGACCTATTTCCTATCAGAGAAATCAGAAGCTCTCAAGGTCTTCAAGGAGTTTAAGGCTACTGCAGAAAGGAAGTTAGGGCAAGCTTTGGTGTGTCTGCGATCAGACAGGGAAGGAGAGTACAACTTCAAGGCGTTTGAAGATTACTGTAAGGAGAATGGAATAAAGAGACAACTCACTACTGCTTAAACGCCATAGCAAAACAAGATAGCTGAAAGGAAGAACAGAAGTGTCATGAATATGACAAGGTGTATGTTGCTAGAAATGTCAGTACCAAGGAGATTCTGGCCAGAAGCGGTTCAGTATGCAGTTCATATACTGAACAGAAGTCCATCAGGAGCGTTAGGAGATGTAACACCTGAAGTTAAATGGAGCAAACACAAGCCGTCGGTAGATCATCTCAGAATATTCGGATGTGTTGCTTTTTCCTTGGTACCGTATGAAAGGAGAATAAAGCTTGATGAGAAGAGTACTAAGTGTGTGATGTTCGGTTTGAGTAAGGAGTCAAAGGCATATCGTCTCTACAACCCTGAGACGAAGAAGATTGTAGTAAGCAGAGATGTCCACTTTGATGAAAGTAAAGGATGGGAATGGGAGGAAAATCTGCAAGACAAATAGCTAGCATGGAACGACTTTGTGACAGAATCAGAGAGAGAAGAGAGTATGGGTACTGTGCATGAAGAACCACAAGATGGTGACGTAGCTGAAGAGCCGAATGCAAAAGAAGGAGATGTGGCAGAAGAAGAAGTTCAACAAGCTAGCCCTCGTCAAGTTTCTGTGAGAGAAGGAACTGGTAGACAGAAACAAACACCGGTGTGGATGAAAGATTTTGTCTCAGAAGAGGCAGGTTTTCTTATCTCAGAAGATGGCGAGGACATTATTGCAATGTTTATTGCATCTGAAGATCCAGATTGTTTTGAAGATGCAATGAAACAAGATGTGTGGAGAAAGGCAATGGAGGCTGAAATCACATCAATAGAGGAGAACAATACGTGGGAGTTGATGGATATACCAGAAGGAGCTAAAGTGATTGGAGTGAAATGGGTGTTTAAGACTAAGTTCAACGAGAAAGGTGAAATCGATAAATTCAAAGCAAGACTGGTCGCAAAAGGGTATCATCAGAAGCATGGAGTGGATTTTCATGAAGTGTTTGCACCAGTGGCAAGATGGGATACAATCAGATCAATTCTTGTTGTAGCCGCAGAAAGAGCTTGGAAAGTGTTTCAACTAGACGTTAAAAGCGCTTTCCTGCATGGGGAACTGAATGAAGATGTTTACGTCAAGCAACCTAAGGGATTTGAGGTTAGAGACGAATTCAGCAAAGTATACAACTTGAAAAAAGCATTATACAGGTTGAAGCTAGCTCCGAGAGCCTAGTACAGTCGGATTGAAGGGTATTTTGTGAAAGAAGGGTTCGAAAAATGCTACTGCGAGCACACTCTATTCGTGAAAAAGGAAGAAGACAACGTCTTGATAATAAGCCTCTATGTCGATGATCTTATTTATACTAGAAACTCAGCTTCTATGCTCGAAGGGTTTAAAAAATCAATGATGGAGGAATTTTCTATGACTGATCTTGGAAAGATGAAGTTTTTTCTGGGGGTAGAAGTTGTTCAAGATGAACAAGGGATCTTCATAAATCAAAAAAAGTATGCTGAAGAAAATTTAAAGAAGTATGGAATGGAGGGCTGTAACTCAGTGAAGAATCCTATCGTGCCTGGCCACAAATTGACTAAGGCAGGAGCCGGAGATGCAGTCGACTCAATCATGTTCAAATAGCTTGTTGGAAGTTTAAGGTACCTCACTGCTACTAGACCTGATTTGATTTACTCTGTAAATTTGGTCAGTAGGTACATGGAGAATCCAAATGAGCAACATATGTTGGCTGCAAAAAGAATTCTGAGATATGTGTAAGGAACACCTGGACATGGTATACGTTACAAGCAAGGAGGAGGACAGGAACTAGTTGGGTATGCGGACAGTGATTATGCAGGCGACGCTGATGATAGGAAGAGCACTTCCGGATATGTTTTCATGCTAGGAGGAGGAGCCGTTTCCTGGGCATCAAAGAAGCAACCAATAGTAACTTTGTCCACAACATAAGCTGAATTTGTCGTAGCAGCATATGGAGCTTGCCAAGCAGTTTGGTTGAGGAATGTCTTAGAAGAAATCGGGTCTGGCCAAAGAGGAGGCACGATTCTATTCTGTGATAACAGTTCTACTATCAAATTGTCCAAGAATCCGGTGCTACATGGGTGAAGCAAGAATATTCATGTAAGGTATCACTTTCTGCATGAATTGGTGAATGAGGGAGTAATTCAACTTGACCGTTGCACTACACAAGACCAATTGTCAGACATCATGACTAAGGCAGTCAATCTTGAAACGTTTGAGAAGCTCAGAGGAAGGATGGGAGTGTGTTTCAAGGAAGAATAAACTGAAAGGAGCCGTTCCAGTTTAGGGGAGGAATTGAAGAATAAATTCTGCTTTATTTTATTAGCTTTTGTCTGACTAATTCCAAGTTGAATAAGTCATCCTATTTTGTAGGAGTTAGAACACGTCTTTTGAGTCTGTATCAGTTCTTAGTTGCTTTTGATTCGGTCTTTCAGTTGTAGAGTCTAAAAGGCCTATTTAAGAACCACATTGTTTTAAGTTTAATAAGTGAAGTTTTCAAATTTTCTCAGTTTCTTAAGTTCTTCTTGCAGTTTGAACAACATTATATTCATAAACTTTTTTGCACAAAATTAGAAAGAGATTTTAGGGGGTAAATAAGAGGGGATATGTATCTTTTCCATATGTGTGTGTGTCCATGTATATGTGTGTGTGTGATCATGGATTCTGGTTGAACAGCTTTGTTTCACATGAGCTGTATGTGGGGTAAAATATTCCTTTTCATGTCTCACATGGGCTTTTTATAAGTGTACGTATGAATATGGTCTTCAATATAAAAACATGCATGCTTTACATGAGTTGTATCTAGAGCATACAAGTTTCCACTTGCAACTGCCATACTAACTTCTCTTCAGGTTCACTCCTCTATCTACCGTTGACTTACAATATCATTCTTCCCTCATGTTGGCTACATGAGTGTTGATGAATTTTGAGATCAAGTTAATTGAGAAGGTTGATCAATGGGATTGGTTACTGCTTTTCCTTTCCCTTCCTCTTCTTCTTCACTCCCAGTTTCAACTTCCAATCTTCCAACATCTTCATTTCAAATAGGCTTGAAAAGAGACGGAGGTATAGGCAGTTAACTAGGCCTCCTAGATTATCCATTTGCAGGTTAGGAAAACTTACTTCAAAGTGTTCGCTTATAAATGTCGATGTCCATCTTGAGCACATTGCAACATTGGATGAAACCCAAGAAGAACACCAGTCCTCTACCGATCTTGCATCAAACGATCCTTGGAACATATTAAAAGAAGAGTCATACATAAATTCAGAGGATGGGCAGATTGTTTTTGCATCCAAGCCTGCTCACCCTGGATGTCTGTACTCATTATACGTTAGTTTCTTTGTAGGAAATCTAGTGGAACAAGCATGGAATTTCACTTGCCCGGCTGCCGTTGCACTTCTTCATCCTAGTCTATTGCCAGTGGCGGTTCTCGGTTTCTTTGCAAAGCTCTCAATCTTCATCACTGCCCCAGTAGTTGGTAATCTCATGGATCATTTCCCCAGGATTTCAACATACAACAGTTTGTATATTGTCCAAACGAGTGCTCAGTTGTTGTCTATCACTATGTTGATATACGCTTTTACCACTGCATGCCATGCATCAGCATCGGCATCAGTTGTACTTGTTCAGCCTTGGTTTATTGCATTGGTAATTGCTGGGGCATTAGAACGAATAGTTGGGCTTGCTTTGGGTGTAACCATAGAACGCGATTGGGTAGTGTTGTAGTAAAATTTGTTTTAATTTGAGCGGAAACGAATTATTTGAACAGGATCTAGTATTGTCTATTTAGATATCAATGGAACTTAAAAGAAAAATCAATTATGCAGTCTCACAGAAACAATAGCAGAAATCAGAGACACGGAAGATTTAACGTGGTTCAGATATGAATATCCTATGTCCATGTAGACCCAACAACTTCTTTTATTTCATTGAAGAAAAGAGTACAAAAGAGAGTGAAGAATAATGGTGGATGCCTCACACACTCACTTGCATGTAAAGATGAAATTCCTTCATTTAAATAGACTTGATAATGAAGGGTTGCTTGGAGATTAAGAAAATAAATTTCCAGATTACCCAAATATCTTTCCAAATTGTATGATTTGATTTTTGTACAAATAGATGGCGTAATCTTGGTTTCCATATCTTTCTTTTGATTGATTGATTCTTCATGCCTAATCATTTATTTCTTCATATAACAAATGCATTGACTAATTAATTGATTGGCTAATTAATTAGTTTCCTTCCAAAATATCCTTACAAGCCAAATTAATTGATTGATTGAACCAATTAATCAATTTCTTTCCTCCTCAACAAATATTTGAATCATCCAATTTTAACACTCTACCTTGATTCAAATATAACAATCTCTCTTCATCACCTTATCATCAAGTAATCAACATAGAAGTTGTTGGGTCTAGCGCCCCATGGCGCTCAAGTCACAGGAATCAAACTGATCAAGTTTGAGAAATGCTCAAACTTACCCTTTGGAAGTGACTTTGTCATCATATCTGAAGGATTATCCAAAGTACTCACCTTCAACAATTTGATCTTGCTTCGTTCTTCCTCAAGCATAAGAAAGAAACCTCTAACATCAACGT
The DNA here is from genome assembly GCA_030737815.1 of Allium fistulosum. Taxonomy (NCBI): domain Eukaryota; kingdom Viridiplantae; phylum Streptophyta; class Magnoliopsida; order Asparagales; family Amaryllidaceae; genus Allium; species Allium fistulosum. Next base: position 448,721,886 of record CM060906.1, on the reverse strand, counting down.
GCTTCGTCCGTGAACTATAAGCTTGATTCTCTACAAGATGAATTGCACTCTAACTGTCTGAAAATAGCTCTACTGTCCGCTGCGCCATTGAAAGATCATCCAACAACCGAAGTAAGTATGATTCTTCCTTTGTTGCTTCCACAATCGATATCAACTCTGCTTCGGTAGTCGATAAAGCTATGATAGATTGCAACTTTGATCTCCATGAAATCGAGCCTATGCCAAGTGTAAAAACATAGCCCGACACTGACTTCTTAGCATCTCTATCCCAACATAATTAGAATCACAGTATCCTCTAAGAAAGATGTCACCATCCACTCCACCATATAACAAGTCCACCGAAGAAGTGCCTCGAAAATATCTAAGAATCCACTTCATAGCTTGCCAATGCTCTTTTCCTGGGTTAGACATATATCGACTCACAACACCAACTGCATGGGCCAAATTTGGTCTTGTGCACACCATCGCATACATAAGATTACCAACAACACTAGAATAAGGTATGTCAGCCATATACCTTTTGTCTTCTTCCGATGAGGGAGATAAGTCTTTTGACAACTTAAAATGAGAGCGTAATGGAGTGCCAACCGGTTTGGCTTTCTCCATTCCAAATTGAGCGAGGACCTTCTCGATGTACTACACCTGAGTGAGCCTTAACTCTCTCTACTTCCTATCCATGCTTATCTCCATACCCAATATTCTTTGTGCCTTTCCAAAATCCTTCATGTCAAACTCTCTACTGAGCTCTGCTTTTAACTCCTTAAATTTTGACCATACTCCGAGATGCAATCAGCATATCATCAACATATAACAACAAATAAATCATATCACCATACATCTTCTGAAATAAACACACTGGTCTTTGAAACTTCTAGAGTATCCCTGTGAAAGCATAAACTTATCAAACTTCTTATACCATAGTCTAGGAGACCGCTTCAGTCCATATAGAGATTTGTTGAGTTTGCAAACATAATCGGGTCTACTACTATCAATGAACCCTTCCGGCTGCTTTAAATAAATCTCCTCATCTAGATCACCTTGCAAGAATGCAGTTTTGACATCTAGTTGCTCTAATTCCATATCATAATGAGCAACTAATGCCAAGAGAATACGAATAGAAGTATGCCTAACCATTGGAGCAAAGATATCATGATACTCTACCCCCTTCTTCTGAACATACCCCTTTACGATTAATCTTGCCTTGTATCTGAGATTACCATTTTCACCGTCTTTCACTCAGTAGATCCACTTGCATCCAATAGCTCTCTTGTCAGTAGGAAGAGGCACCAAATCCCAAGTATGATTTCTCTGCAATGATTCAATCTCCTCCTCCATAGCAAATAACCAACTGGAACTGTTAACTGATGTGATAGCTTCTCTATAATCACAGGGCTCATCATGGACAACATTCAAAGCATATGTTGCCATATCATCGAAGTTAATGTCTTCGATGCTCAATCCAACAAACTCATCAAGCCACTTAGGCTTTCTTCTTTGTTTGATAGGCCTAGGTTTTGAATGAGCTCCACCTTGAGTTTGATCCTCTGTACCAACATCGATATTACCCTCATCAACCACGGTGTCATCGGAAACACCATCTGAACGTCTATGGAAAGAATCAACAGATGACTTGCTTTGTGTTTGGTATTCTTCACATGTCCTCTCATTGTCATCCGATGAGGAAGGCTCCACCTTCAACATGGCCTTCTCATCAAAAGTCACATGCCTGCTCATAACGATCTTCTTGCTAATAGGACACCACAACCTATATCCCTTCACTCCTCTCCTATAACCTATAAAGATACACTTGCAAGCTCTAGGTTCCAGCTTCCCTTTACTCTCATGCACATAAACTGGGCAACCAAACACTCTGAGAAATGAATAGCTAACAGGCTCTCCTTTCCATACTTCTTCAGGGATCTTCATATCTATGGCGGTAGAAGGTGTGCGGTTGATGAGGAAAGCCGCCATAGATAAAGCTTCAGCCCAAAATCCCTTCTTCAATTTAGCAGTCAGTCTGAGGCATCTTGTTCTCTCCAATAATGTCTGATTCATCCTTTCTGCAACTCCATTAGACTGGGGGTCGCCTGGTGTAGTGTAATGCCTCTTAATGCCTTCAGACTCACAATAATCGATGAATTCCTATGATACAAATTCAGTGCCATTATCTGAACGGAGAACTTTCAATTTCTTCCCTGACTACTTCTCAACCATAGATTTCCACTTTCGAAACCTGGCAAAGGTTTCACTCTTTGACTGAAGAAAGTATACCCATACTTTACGAGAGAAATCATCTATAAATGAAACGAAATACCTGGCTCCATCTAAAGACTGACAAGGGGAGGGACCCCAAACATCTGTATGAACATACTCCAGGACAGCTTTTGCTTTATGCTCTCTTATACCAAAAGAAATCTTCGTCTGCTTTCCAAGAACACACTCTTCACAAAAACCAAGTTTTGAATTATGAACTCCATCAATCAATCCTCCTTTTTTCAACTCATCCATGCTGTGCTCACCGATGTGGCCCATCCGTAAGTGCCATAATCTGGAAGAATCCGAATCAACAGATGTAACAGAAGCTGATTCACCAATTACAGTAGTGCCCTTTAATAGATAAAGATTTCCTGCCCTTACACCTCTCATAACAATCATGGAACCCTTCGATATCTTCATTTTCTCTCCTTCCACTACAATCTTCAAGCCAAGTCTACTCAATTCCCCAACAGAAATCAAGCTCCTCCTCAAATCAGGTACATGTCTAACATCGGTGATCGTACGAATAACACCATCAAACATCCTAATCATCACGCTACCAACACCAACCATACGAAAAGAAGCATCATTACCCATCAAAACTTCTCCTCCATCAATTTCACGGTAAGTGGAAAAGCAGTTCCTATCAGGTGTCATATGATAGGATGCGCCAGAATCAATCAGCCATAAGGTGCTCTTCCCAGAAGAGCCAGAAGCTGTAAATACATCGGTGCCGCTTTCTGTATCTGATTTCTCTGCTATAGAAGTTGAGGCTTGCTTTGGATCTTTTCTTCTACCTTCAAGCTTGGGACATTGTGCTATGAAGTGCCCTGGTTTCTTACAATAATGACAAGTCAACTTCTTAGGCCCCCTAGACTGAGACCTTGAAGAATTCCGTCCTCCACCATTCTTCGACCTGCTTTGGCCTCTACCTCTCTGAACAGATAAGCCTTCGGTATCACTATCCAAGCTAGTGCTCGCTAATCTACCTCTTAATACTTCATTATGAAGACCAACCTTTACATCAGACATGCTAATTTTACTACGGCCATAAATCATGGAATTAACAAAAGCAGTATACTCCTTAGGAAAGGACATCAGTAATATCAACTTTCGTTGCCTTCAGGTTCATAATCAAAGTGGTCAAACCATCTACATGCTCCATGAGATTAGCTCCAGGCTTCATCTTGAATGAATAAAGTTGTTGCTGAAGGATAATCCTATTAGTGAGAGACTTGTCTTGATATGCATCTGATAATGCATCCCATAGTTCATTTGCCGTCTTCTTCTGAGAGAATTCTCTAAGAACTTCATCTGAAAGACTCAACTGAATTATTGTGAGAGATTCATCTTCCATCTCTTCCAAATCAGCTGCATCAATATCTTTCAATTTCTCAGGCGTAGAAACAACCTTATAAGTCTTCTCCTTCTTTAATACAGCCTCCATCTTCATCTTCCAAGTAACAAAATCTCCCTTTCCGTCAAAACGTGTTACTCCATAATTGACACCAGATCTACCAACAGACTTACTAGAAGTAGCCATTAATATCCAAACAGGAACAATAACAGTAGCTCTGATACCAAACTGTAGTGAAATTTGTTTTAATTTGAGCGAAAACGAATTATTTGATCAGGATCTAGTGTTGTCTATTTAGATATCAATGGAACTTAAAAGAAAAATCAATTATGCAGTCTCACAGAAACAATAGCAGAAATTAGAGACATGGAAGATTTAACGTGGTTTGGATATGAATATCCTACGTTCACATAGACCCAACAACTTCTTTTATTTCATTGAAGAAAAGAGTACAAAAGAGAGAGAAGAAAAATGGTGGATGTCTCACACACTCACTTGCATATGAAGATTAAATTCCTTCATTTAAATAGACTTGATAATGAAGGGTTGCTTGGAGATTAAGAAAATAAATTTCCAGATTACCCAAATATCTTTTCAAATTGCATGATTTGATTTTAGTACAAATAGATGGCGTAATCTTGGTTTCCATATCTTTCCTTTGATTGATTGATTCTCCATGCCTAATCATTTATTTCTTCATATAACAAATGCATTGACTAATTTATTAGTTTCCTTCCAAAATATCCTTCCATATATAAGCCAAATTAATTGATTGATTGAACCAATTGATCAATTTCTTTCCTCCTCAACAAATATTTGAATCATCCAATTTTAATAAATAGTTGGGCTTACTTTGGGTGTAACCATCAAATGTGATTGGGTAGTGTTGTTAGCAGGTGCAAACAGACCAACTGCACTAGCTCAAGCAAATGCCATGCTTTTCCGAATCAATCTCATATGTGAGATAGCAGGGGCATTGTTGTTAGGTTCTCTTTTAACCACTTATGATAATGTGACCTGCCTAAAAGTTGCTTCTTGTTTCATGATATGTGCACTACCCATTCTGATTATATTCGGCCAGCTTATCAATAGGCTCTCAAATGGTGTTCTTGATCGTTGTACACACTTCCAAGTTCATGAACCATCCTTTTTTGCTAAATCCATTATCCCTGCTATCAAAGATGGATGGACTGAATACAAGCACCAGCCTGTTCTTCCTGCTAGCATAGCATATGTGCTATTATTTTTCAATATTGCACTTGCTCCTAGTGCCATAATGACAACATTTTTAACACATGGAACTAGTCCATCTATCATTGGTGGATTCAGTGGATTATGTGCTTTCATGGGCATTGGAGCGACATTCATATATGCTGACCTAGTTAAAAAGCTAGGCATTTTGAAGGCAGCAGCTGCTGGCCTGGTAATTTAAGCTACATTGTTAACCATAGCGGTTATAGTAGTTTGCAACTGTTCCATTTCTAGTTATAAACCATTGTTTCTTTTCCTCTCTTTGATTGTGTTATCAAGACTGGGACAAATGTCCTATGAGGTTGTAGGAATTCAAATTCTTCAAAATGGGATTTCCACACACTACACCATTATAAGCTATTAACAACGGGTAAAAACCGTTGTTAAGTCCAAAAGCAACGGGTAAAAACCGTCTTCATTACAGGAGTGGTTGAATTTAGCGACGGGAGAAAACCGTTGCTTTATGTCCAAAAGGCAACGGGTATAAACCGTTGCAAATTGGGCCAAAGGCAACGGGTATAAACCGTTGCAAATTGGGCCAAAGGCAACGGGTATTAACCGTTGCAAATTGGGCCAAATGCAACGGGTATAAACCGTTGCTTTATGGACAATAGGCAATGGGTATAAACCGTTGCTTTATGTCCAGTAAAAAATGGTTTAAAACCGTTGCTTTATGCCCAAAGTCACACATAAAGCAACGGTTAACAACCGTTGCACTTAGTGTTTGCTCCTGCTCCTGCTCCTACAAAATCACATCTGGAACTCACTACTGCGTTACACGCATATCTCAGTATATATACCAGAATATCAATATATATCAAAATATGCCAGAATATCAAAATATTGGTACACAAGCACTATAAACATATCGCACATATACCATACATATAAAATTATCAAACTTATAATTACACTCATTGTTTTGCAAACAGAATGCTACCGTGCCGGAATATCATACTTATTACACTGCATTGTTTATTACACTACAGTACAAAGATTTCATTAATTACACTACATTGTTTTGCAAGCAGTGAAGTCTACATGGTTCATTACAGGGCAAAGCATTCCAGTTTTCAGACTTCAATGTTCAACCTGGTTCATGTGCAACTCGAAGATTAAATTCAGAGGCAGTTTAACTTCATAAATCTGGAAAGAATATTCCAGTTCAAAAACAAAAAGCATCTACCTGATTCAAAAAGTCTGAAACAATTTAAAACAAAGTAGAACCCAAGCAAAGAGCAAATCAAATAATGCAAAGCAATTCAAAGCAAACAACGGTTAGGATAAAGCAAATTTGATCAAGCCTCAATTTCCAGATTTTGAAATCTTTTTCAGGTTCTCTTTCCTCTCTGTCAAACTATCCAGGTGAGCAAACCACCCTTATAAATTCTTAAAACTTGATATATCTATTTTGCATGTGATAAGTCTTGAATGTAAATTGTGAAAGGTGCTTGCATGCTTGTATTTATGTATGCATGACTGTGTGTACGATTGTGTACAGGCAACATGCCTCTGTTTATACATGACAGGTTTGATAAACCTGTCTAAAAATTCATACCACCCAAAAGAATGAATGTTAGGCTTTGATCATTAAAAGGAAATTGCTTGAAATAATGTAATTTCATATATGAAAATAATTTCAGATAAAAACAGGTGCATTGCTATTCTTATATCACAGTTATGTACACAGGCTGCTAATGTTGTTACTTATCTTCTTGTTTAATCAAGAAAAGCATTAGATCTTGGGGTGCATGTTATCATCTGAACATCATTGATGTGGCTGAATTCAATTAGATTATCAACCCTCTTGTTTTTGGTCAGTCTTGAATAGACACTGGATGTAATCTGACTCAGTCCGTGTGACATATGTATTAATTACCACTAATAGAAGTTGCATTGAATCTTGAATGCAATTCATTATCCAACTTTCTAGCTCAGACTTTGAAATGCAAAGTCAATATAATGTTTTATGCTTTGTACGAGTTGGCAACACTTCTTTCAAGTTGCAAATATATAATGTTATAATAATTTTTCAACACGGTTGTTTTTTAGTTTGAGAGGCATTGAAGGAGAATATAATGGGCTTCAACCTTTTTTTTGGAAGGTAAAAGCTTTACTTCCTAGTATTTTATAAATTGTCGATTATCTTGTAAACAAGACAGACCAGGACAAAATACACATGCATTTGCATATGCAAATTTCATATACAGCAAACAAAAGAAAATCAGCAATATATGCAAAGAACAAGTCGGAAATATCAATACCTCCGACTAAAGATATCGTATCAAACCCTTTTGATGGCTCACATAACCTCCGGCTCCAACATCCCCAAAGGTCTCGATAAATTGTCGACATATTTTGGTGGTTAGCTCATTCGGCAATAAAATTTTGTCCAACAACACTTTTTCATATGTGGGTGGTACTGGTTTTCCATGAATTACTAATGCTGTGGAATCTCGGCATATAGTACCTGTTATATAAGCATTTCTAGAGTGAATATATGGAATCGCATTTACAGAACTAACAAGCTCCCAAACATATAAGAGGTGGTATATATGGGCACAAAAGCATAAGTGTGCGCATGAAATAATTTCAATGCAAGGATACACATATATTAGAGGTGGTATATTTGCATGCTTCAGGGACACTACACAGGCAAGAATAAAAGTTTTAAATCTTGGAACCATTTGCCTTTAGAAAATTATACATGCAATATATATCACGCATGCAAGAATTTCCACACAAAAATCAAAGTAAAACACACGTATAAAGCATGTAATTTGCAAAAATAACACACGCAGGTAACAAAGAAATAAACTTGCATGGTTCAGGGGTAGTGCATACGCAGGTACAAAAGGATTTACTCGCATGCATCAGGGACAGTGCACCAGATTTTTTTAGGATGAAAACTTATATAAACAAAAAACAAAACTCATGCTACCCAAAACCATTTCACAAACATGCAGCGATGGCCCAAGTTTCATAGCATATGAACTAGACCCAAATTTGCCTAATAATGACTTAGGTTTAATGCCAGAAGTGAATTACAGAGAATTTTTTTGGCAACCAGGCAACATATATATTAAATGCGTGAGTTTCAAACTCACCTGTCTTTACTCTACAACAGCTAGCAACTCAATTTAAAAGGGTGCAGAAGTTTAAATAATATCAGCCATTAATGCTTCGCTTGAGATGCTGAAAGAAGTGGAATAAAGGATGATGAAGTGATATCTTTATTTTTTTTACTTAAGTCAAAGAAATGAGTGCTGAGAAGTGTTTTGGGTACATATTCATTTAATGCCATGTACACAAGTACTACTCGGCTAGCCCTTAGCTGTGGCAGAGTAATGTAAAGTTCAAGTTGCTTTTGAATTAATGTTTTCACCCATTGCCTTGCTTCTCTGTTAATTGTTTACTAATATGTCTCAGCAATTGTAAACGTGATAACAAACTTGTTTTATTTCTTGACTAACAGCCTCACTATTGTTCAGCTATGTTAAATGAAAAATGTAAAAATGTGTTGAGATATAACTTAGCAAAATTGTGACGGTTCACTTTGTATTAAACATGTGGCAGCAAGTTATAAATTTGCTTATACGTGCAAGAAAATGCAGCGCACTCTCCCGTTCACGAAGTTAAGCATTCACTGACTTTGCAACATATTATTTTCTTCAAATTTTAATAAAATAGTACCTGTTGCAATTACTTCGTCCTCGAAGTTTAGGATTTCACATCTTTGGTCGATTAACTGATTGTTCGGAGTGGCAAACTGAGAAGATGCGATTTCACTGCCTACTTGACGATTATCTTGGGCTATGCTGAGAAGACGCTCCAGTTTATCATCCATATTGTCCAGCTTCATCAATTTTTGCTCCACATTTTGCAGTCGCTGCTCATATACTCCTTGGGCTTGTTTGAGCCGTTTGCATGGAATGACAGCACTCTTAACTTGGCTAGGAGCTATATTGGTCCCAATACTTCGGCTCCTGCCCTTTACATCTTTACCAAACACTGATATAAAGACGGCTTCATCACCACCACTCGTCGTTTCCTTTTCTTTTTCAATTTTGTCCTAAAAAGTAAATACATATATATATATGAATAGTGAAAATTTAATTTAGAGGCGTTATTATTTGTTTAACTTACAAAGTAGGAAGATGTCGCATCTGACGTGCTGCCATCTTTTTTCTTATGCGTTTTCTCCCATACTTGAAGACGTGATACTTCTGTTCCCGGACTACTTGAATCGACCTGCATACAATGACCTAAAATTATATTTGGAACTAATGGTATATTCAATGTGATGCACCAATTCACATACGTACACAGAAGATTATAACAAAAACATAAATGTTGATTTGTAGAAAAGAGGAGAAAGCTCATCCGTTTTTGCAAAAAAGACAGACAAAAACTGAGAATAAACAAAACCAGAAATAAATTGTTGGACTAACTATAAAACCAAAAAAATTACAGATCAACATATTTTGCCAAGTATCTGGATTAATTTAGCTGCCATGATCCTAACTTTTTAGTCAATTTTACCAATCGGTAAAACTGGCGATCACACACCTATCGTTTTTAATCTGGCCATCTCGACATTTTACAGGAAAGGTACCCCTTTTAGATATAACAACTTATGGCGTCCCAAGGTAGATTATCATGATCTAGTACGCATAAAATTCTAGATCTCTACAATCAAAAAGTGGATCAATAATCTGAGACTCGGCATAAGCAGGCCATAGAAAACTTGCAACACTAAAAAATAAAATGACTAACTCAAGGAGACAAAACATCCCAATTTTTTCGTGCTGTTGGAGGAGATTAAGGGCTTGAAAATGATAGATCTGGTTAGGTAAGTGGTAATGGGTACGAAGCTCAAGGAAGTTGAAATTAACGAAATAAATAAAAACTTGCAGCAGTAGGGAAACCTGTAGAAGATCACTAGAAGCGATATGAAGATGCTGAAACAAATGAAAGATGCCCTAGCTTTGAATCCGCTGGAGCGCCGGCTGCTGCTGTTGGAGGCTGGAGATGTTAATTCGCGGCTGCAAGTTAAATTTTGTGCTGTATGCTTTACTACTGGAGGAGCCGATCGACGAGGACGAAATCGCGGCTGAGAGAATCAGAGATCTGCGTTTTTTTTACTGTATGCTCGGTAAATTTTGTGCCCCAGAGTAAACGACACAAGTACTGTGATATTTGGCACAAAATTAGCTGCCACAACATTTACCACGGTTACAAACCGTTGCTAATTAGCCACGGTTGAAAACCGTTGCTAGTTAGAACGAAGCGCGCCAAAAATTATGGCGCGAAAGGATGAAATTCTCCGCCATCATTTGTCTGCAAAGAAGCTACGGTTAGTACCCGTTCCCAATTAGCAACGATAAAAAACCGTTGCTAACGGAACCAAGACGGTTATTAACCGTTTCAAAATGGCAACGGTTAATAACCGTTGCCAAATGCACGGATGGTTAGTTGCAAATCTCAGTATTTGGTGTAGTGACATCTAAAGGAAATTTGATTGGGGCAATGGAGATTTCAAGTGCAAGCGTTGCAGAATTTTCAATGCTGGGTTTCGTTATGGTTGCAAAAGATGCCACCCATTTTGGTTTTTTGGCTGTGCTATCTGTACTGTCAGTGGTTGGAGCTGCATGGATGTTTTGTCAATGGCTGGCAAATGCTACAGACGAACAAAGAAAACTTTTCAGTTTTGATCCTCAATTTATTTGAATTAAGCTCATCCATATATAAGTTCTCGGTTTGGAAATTGTATCATGACCGATGTGTGATATAGTGTGCATATGGCATAAATAGTGTGCATGTGTGGTTGGTTTTTAAACATCTGGGCTAGTAAATATGTCTCAGTTATGTAACAGAGGTCATTCTGAAATGTTAAATGCAATCTCGAGCTTATAGAATACTGCTGATGAAGATCTTTAAAATGTTGGAGCTTTTATTTTATTATTTTATTATTTTAAGTATAAATGAATGAATGAATGAATGAATGAATAAACAATTAAGAGGTCGCCACCCGTTATAAATTTTAAAACTTTTTTTTTGAAAGTAATAAAACGGCCCTAGGCCCAAATAAAAAAGAACCGAGTAAACAGTCCGTAAATACACTAATATAACACATATCACTCGTTCACTCGTATGTAACGCTAATCTCACATAGTTCATTTTATCTGCTCTTCGAAAAAAACCAAAACATCCCTAAACCGCTAGGATTTCTTCAAATCGAGGCAGGTTTCACTGATTTACAGCGATTTTAAGCTTGCGAATGATTCAAGGTGGTTTCCAAATCCTTGCCGTGCTTTTGTTATTCTCGATCATGCTTGGATCTGAGATTTTATTACTTGATTTGCAAAGTCGTTTTTCAAGTTGGGCTGATATACTCTGATTCGCTTTATTTTTGAAGGTTGCGAACGATTCATGTTGGTTTCCAGATCCTTGCCATGCTTTTGCTCCTTCAACCGTGCTTGGATCTGAGATTCTATTACACGAATTGCTAAGTTTGAGATCTTCAATTGTTGTTTGCTTTCCTTTTGTATGAAGGTTACTGCTTTCATCCTTATTCCAAACAGATATGCGATAGACTCTATCATTTAGCCCGCTCTTATAGTGATTTTCTCCAACTCTTCAAATACTGAATTTTGGAATGTAATTTTCGTTTCATTGCAGTATTTTCATCTCTACTGGCATCGAGACGTTAGCGCGGTAGCTCCTAACAAAATTAGGTAAAGCAATAGTTTGATTAGTGTTGTCCTTATCATTATAATTTAAGTTATAAGTAATGTTACATGCTTGTTTACTTCCCTTGTAGGAGAATCTCCTGGTTTTGGATCTGGAATGGCCGCCTCCCTCGTATGTGCCTTGTAACTTGCAATTGTTCCAAATGAGCACTCTTGACCTCTGCTTAGCATTAAGTTGAGGTGTTTTACCACGGGAAATGTCAGTATTGACTTTCCTGCTCTATAAGTATGCTTCCACCCTTTCAATGTAATTGTCCATATCTTGAATTGATGATGCTTGGCTTTGTGAATAAGCATGAGTTTTCCCTACCTTACGGTTTAGAATCTGAAACTCTATTTCTATAATTTTCAAAAGATTGATGCTTTCTGTTTCCTTTTTCGTGTGAATTTTTAGATTTCTTTCTTTTCATATATGATATATGGCCTTTGTTAGTAGAATGCTTGCTCTTTTGAATTTCTTTGATTTTGGTTTGAATCTTTGCTGGATCTGTTGTATACTTGTTCTAATATTGTGCAAGGAGATGTTTTGATTGGGATTGAGTTTTCCTTTTGCGATAAAGCAAATATTTATTGAATATATGCAATCAAAGTATATATGCTCTGTTGATTCGTTTTCTAATTTACAAAGAACACATTTGGCTTCACCATTTTTGCTTCATTTATTGCACCTGTCTTTTGTAGGCAGTCTATTTAATTAAGGCAAAGTAAGCACAATGAGATATTTTTGGATAGTTTGCCCTATTTCAAATTGTTTTGTACCAATCCACTTCAATTCTGCTCTTTTAATGCAATTCCAAGTGTTTTTAAAAGAAAATTTTCCTTTTACAGAAAGTTTCCCATACGAGTTGTCTTCACATATGTTTATATTAATTTCATTGCTCTCAATTACCTTTCTTAAAATAGAAGCAGCTGTATTTAAACTTGTGTTCCATTTGTGATTTGAATGATGCTTTCCACTTTTGCCTTTGCTCCTTCAAATTGTTTTAAATTAGACCAGCCTAGAAGACTTACCAAAGAGTTGTCTTTGATCTAAGGATCAAACTAAAGGCTGGTGTCTTTTTCATCCTTAAATTTTCTCTCTAATAATTTAGCACCAATTTCCCTGCTTTCTAGTATGCTTTTCCAAGTATGAAAATGATGATTTTCAACAAGCATTGTCCAAAAGCTTTTATTTTTAGCATACTTTTCTTTCATCTATTTTGAGCACAAAATCACCTCCATAAATTTCGAGAATAGCTTGAGTTTATAGGCTTCAATTAGATCTTTGAAGTTTCGTAAACCAAAGCCGCATGTGCTCTTCGTTTTGCAGACTGTGTCCCAAGAAACTTTATGCATTTTCCCCTTCCAAATGAAGTTTGCACACATCTTTTCAATTTTTTAGATTGCTTTATTTGGGATATAGTGAGTTTTAATCCAAAACATTATAATAGCTATGATGACAGCATATGTAACCTCTAGTTTACCAGCTATAAATAGCAGTTTGCTTGACCAACTTTCCAGTTTGCCTTAAATGATATCAAATAGCCTAGTGCAATTTTTATTTGTAATCCGAATCGTACTTAGAGGTAATCTTAAGTACTTTACTGGCAGATTTCCCACCTGAAATTTTAAAACTTGAAGAAATTCCCCTTTTCTATTACAGTCCCTACAGAAGTAAGCCTTATTTCATTAATCTGCAATTCTGCATAAACACTCAAGCTTCTATTGCAACAGAATTAGCTCTATTAGTGACTGCATTCATAAATAATAGCAGGCCATCTACATAAAATAAGTGGGAAATATTGAGTTTAACTCTATTTACTGACTTTAAATTACCCTGAATATATTCTAATTCCATTTGCATAGAAAAATATTCCATTGCAATGGTGAATAGATATGGAGATAGTGGATCTCCTTATCTAATTCCCCTATTTCTTTTTATATAGCCACATGGAGTACCATTAATGAGTATAGAGTATGAGGCAGTATCAATAAATTATTTAACTAAATCAAAAAATTTCTCATGAAAACTCATTTGTCTCATCATGTGAATTATAAAGTGCCTATTTATTTTATCAAATCTTTGTGTAGGTCTATTTTTATGCAAACTTTATTTTTACTCCCTTTGTTAAAATTTCTGATTATTTCATGGGCCAATAAAGTGTATTCTACTATGTATCTACCTGGGATAAATGCACTTTGGTTTTCAGAGATCAAATATTTTAGAAATTTTTTAATTCTATTACACAATATAGTAGCTATAATTTTGTTAATAAAATTACATCAGACAATTAGCCTGTAATCTTCCAAACCTTAGGGATTTTTACTTTTGGTATTAATGTAATAAAAGTTTGATTAAAGCTTTTTAGCAATCTAGCTAAAATAAAAAATTCAGTAACTGCCTCATATCAAAATATTTTAATCTCTTCCCAGTGATTTTTACGAAACTTAGCCCCAAATGCATCTGGACCCGGGCTTTTGTCAATATTAGAGTTAAAAACTATAATTTTCATTTCCTCTATACTAATAGGAGCAAGGAGAATTTCATCACTATTATTACTAAGCATGTATTTTGTATCAATTCTTGGGAAATCCCTCTTGTCTGAATCTGTGTTATAAAACTTAGTGAAATATTCGATAACACGACTATCTGTTTGTGATGCATCATTTATAATGGCACCCTTGTCATCTAGCAATTTTCCTGTGTCATTTTTGGATTTTCCAATTGACATTTTGGCATAGAAAAATTTGCTAGCTTCATCACCACTAGTAAGCCAATCAATTTTGGCTTCTTGTTTCATGTTGATAGCTTACACACGCAATTTTTTACTTAATTTGTCTTGCATTTAGAAAAATTTGTTGAACAATATTTTGTCTAATCTATCAAAATCTATTTTTTTTTACAAAAACTCACATTCCTCCCTTATCAATTTAAAGTTGTTTTTGTTTTTATTCCAAATTTTCAATTTTTCCTTTGCTATTTTTGAGAATTTTATTGAATTTATATCGTGTTGTCCCATGATTTACTATTGCTAAGTTATCCCTAACTATTTCCTTGTATTATTCCTCTAGAGTCCATTAATTTACAAATCTAAAAGGGGTATTTATTTTTTTGTTAATTTTTTTGAAAGAAAATTTTGCAAAGGGGAATGATCACTAGAGGCCCGTGGTAAATTAGAACATTGATAATCCATAAAAACTTTTACCAACTTTTGATTTATTAAAACCCTATCCAACTTACAGTGAATATCCCTATATTCACTTGACTTCCATGTAAATTTATTATCTTTAATTAAAGGTTCAACTTAACCTGTTTTCAGAAAGAAATTATTTAGAGATTCTAATTTTCTAAAGAATATTGGAATTTCCCTTCTTTTCGAAAGAATGAAAGATAGTATTGAAATCTTTGATTTTCATCCAAGGTTGGGAAATGTTTTTATTTAGATTCTGTAAGTTATTCCAAAGTCTATTTCTTTCCTTTTCACTATTGGAAACATATACAATAGTAATTTCTATTTGAAGTCCACCTTTATTTATAAATTTGAAATGTAAAATTGCAAATTTATAAAATGTTGATGTAAACTCCAAATGTTTGGACTCCGTAGGACCATAATCCTCCCATTACAACCCATATCATTATTATTTACTATATCCCAGTCTCTTAAACACCTGATCTGATATTCCTCAATTTTTTATTGTCTAGTTTATGTTCGAGTGTACATATAATGTTTGTCTTATAAGAAAACAATAGATTAATTAGCCAAATCTAACTTTCTTTCTGGGGAGTTTAGTCCCCTAACATCCATGCTATAATTGACATTATAAAATAAATGTTAAATATAAGAATACTGAAAGGATATCACAATTGCTACACTAAGAGACTAGAATTACTATCTTCTGAATTCTCTACATCTTTCCTCACTTATGTATTCCAGACCTTTTGTTCCTTTTCTTTTGAGATATTTTTTGGACTGTACTTTAATCTATTCTTCCCATCTTGGATTTTTGATGATATACTTTTCCTGGAAATTATTTTGCTCGTTGCTTTGTTCTGCATTATTATGCAGTATTTCCTGTAAATTTTTGATTCTGCTTTTTTTCCTCCTATTTTCGGTAGTGGAAGATGAGCTTGGTAGTAACTATATTTCCTTTTGAACCAAATCTTCTGGTAAGCTTTGTAAAGATGAAGTTGCATTCACCCCATTTCTGTGTGAATTCGATACTGCATTATTTGTGAGTTCTGATATTTTACATATTTCCATGGTATTTTATGGATTATCCTCTGTTGTCTTCTCAAGTGGGGAGTGTTTAGAAATTTGAATGTAGTGATCCTTTGCAAGCTGTTGTTGTTTGGTTTCTTGTTTATTTCATGTTTTTTCTCTTACAATTTTTATAACGGATTCTTGCATGTTATTCTATTGCGAATCAAGAAGATTATCGATGGTGACCTCTTATACATTAGTCACTAATTTTTCTTTATTTCGGATTGTATACATATGCTCGACATCCTGCCATTGCACATTTCCATCCAAGCTTTCAGATTCTACTTCATTGCTCACATTTACCTCCATGATTTCAGGAATTTCTTTACCACCCATATTTTCAAAGAAATGAATTTTACCATCAACTGTCTAACAAACCGGGTTTTCGACCCTCGAAAATTGACACTAATACATCCACTGTATTACATGTTATACATTCAAGTGCATGAAATACTGATTTGTTAGGGTGAAAGAAGAAGGTAGAAGATTGAAGAAAAATACAAATAAAACACAGAATCTCACAACGCAACGAATAATATATAATACAACAATGATCTTTACAAAAAGGAAACATCTTTATTCATATGTACAACATCAGAGTACACTAGACTTATCCTAAATTTGGACAGTTAGAAACCTGTCCTTTCATTGACAAACATATTGACTCTATAATACAATGGAAGAAAGATATACGTGAATACGACTTGACCATTCAGCTCCTCTCCAGCTCCAAAGTATCTAGCCAAACCTGGGAAAAACATGCTCGTTCTGACCCGAGCACTACATGGAATAATGCCTGGGTTAGTCTGGTAAACCAGCGTGAGTAAAACTCGATAACAAGTAACAACCAAATTGATTTTTACATTTGAAACTTTTCAAGTAAAAGATATCTTGTAAGACCACACCGTACATAAAAATGGATGGGTTTTTACCTTACGATAACCAAAACATTTTATATCAAAATCCAGTGATATTATCATAGCGTCTAGGTTTAAAGTAAATAGATAAAATAGCTGAAATGCTTGCATCTTACATTCCAACATACTAGGCTCTACAAACGAAAACATAAGGCATGTATTGGAGAATGGATTCCAGCCAATGACTGGGCTACTAGGGTACCGCCCGCCACAGTACACCTATAGAAAAATGTATCGATGTCTTACCTAATGGCCCCTGTGACGACCCGGCTTTCCACTCCCGGAAAATCGCATCGACAGTAAGAAAGAAAGGGGTGAGAAGTAGAAAAGAGAAGAAGAGAAAAGAAACAAACACAAATACTCACAGCGGAAACGAACAAAATATATTATATCACATAAATATTACATAGTATCATATACAACACTTATCAGTGTTACACAGATTACACACCACATACTAGACAGTTATAAACATCTGTCTAGTTATTACATCTCAATACAAAACAAAGATCTAAACAAGATCAACACAGCGGAAACTACTATCTATATCTACAACGCTGAAGCCTCCTACTCCATTGCTCCTCCACAATTCGTCAAGGCTAACCTGAATCCCTTGGCTACTCGTACAAATTTGAGTACCCAAGGTTTAATAAAACAGAAAATAAACACTTGGGTCAGACATGGGTCTGGTGTGAGTAACAGGTTAAACTTGTTTAACTTCAAAACCTTTTGAAAGAAAAAGTATCACGTAAGACTTCCCACAAATAAACATGGGTAAGTTTTTACCTTACGCTAACCAAAACATTTGATAGGAAATTCGATTGTATTATAATAGGGTCTAGGGTTTTCAAGTAAAATACAGAAATAGCTGGAATGCTTACATCTCACGTTCCAACATAGTTGGGCACAACTAAATCGTACGTCACTTATTGGATTTTGGATTCCATACAATGGCAGGGCTACCGGGGTACCGCCCGTCACAGTACGTGGCCTAGATCACCGTACCGAGGATCACTCCCAATCCCCTGCAACACAAGGTCGGAACATCCCTTACTGGATAATTCCCGCACAAGATACCTCACGGTTGGGATCAGCAACCGCACCACTAAGTCGAAAATAGAAAGGGACATCTAGACAGAGGTAACCTTGTCCTACTTGGGTGCTACCCACTAACCTTGCTGCACCTCCCCTGTTTTAGCCATTCCCGGTTTGTGAGGCTTGAGGTCACGATTACCTTAGAAAAGAACACATCACTTAGAATGCTCATCGTCCACCTGACGATGTTCTGAAAGCATTCAATCCATACAAGTTCGTTCCGGGTTCGAACGAAACCGAAGGCATTATCTCGTTACACTCGTTTTGGAATCACCCTCAGAGTTAACGACAATAACCCTTGCACTCTGAATCTTCATCTTCACTTGATTCACGACCTATCGTTAATTTGGATCGATGTGGTATTCGGGTCTCCAGACCTGGAAATACGGTATACGGAAACCCGATCCCGGTCTCATCGAAATCCAAAGCGTATCTTTTAAGGCCAAGTTGTTTTAAAGGTTAAAACAATTTCAATTCATTATCTTTATACACAAAGAAAGATAATTCACAACAGATAATTAACATTATCAGATAATCCATACAATTCAACTAACATCCATATCATACAGCATATATCTCATCAGAGATATCAATCAATGTCAAGTATTCAATACTATCACCCATTCATAAGTAATGATTTATATCATCTCTAATTAATTTAAAGTGAATTAAATTAATTACTTTATTTTATAAATCCTTCTTACTTAACCATTAATTAATTACAATCAATTAATTAATTATCCTCTAATAATTCATTTCAATTAATCATCTTGATTAATTATCTTTTGATTACATTCAAGTAATTTATTCTCAATTAATTACTTAAATTAATTATCCTTAACCACTTATTGTAATTAACCTTTAATTACTTCATTAATTAATTTACTAAAATTAATTAACTTAATCAACTATAATTAATTACATTAATCCTTAATTAATTACATTGATTAATTACTTCATTTATTAATTATTACTTAATTAACCAATCTTAATTACATCATTAATTATATTAATTAATGATTCTTAATTACAACTTAATTATTAATTACCTAATTAAATTAATTACATTAAGTAATTAACCTTTAATTAAACAACATTTATTAATCACTTTTGATTATTCTCATCTAGTAATTAACTCCCCTTAATTACTTTTATTAACTAAATTAATTACTCCTTAATTAATTTCTTAATTAATCCCTTGATTAATTATTCAAAGTAATTAACTCAAATTACTTCTATTAATAAAATCATTTATTCAACTAATTACTTCCAGTAATTATCTTATTATTTACTTCCCTAAATAAACTTACCTTAATAATTACATTAAGTAATTATTATCAAATCATCTCTTGATTATTCTAAATTAATTAAACTTAATTGATTAATTTAACTAAATCAAATTAACTTCAATTAATTACAATAAGTAATTAATTCTTAATTACTTCCAATAAGTAATTACATTTAAACAAATTCTATAATTGATTATCTTTAAATTAATTAATCTAATTAACTATTAAATTAATCCTATTAATTAATTATTTAATAATCCATAGTTAATGACCTCATTAACTATTATTTAATTACTTTCCTTAAGTAATTAACTTATATTAATTATTATTAATTCTAAATTAATAAATCTTAATAACCATTTTATTAATCTCTAATTACTAAATTAATTAAGTGTTAACCATAACTTAATTAATATTTAATTACTTATTAATTAATTCCTAACCATTAATTAATACTCTAATTTATAATTCCTAACTACAAATTAATCATCCCTAATTAATTTATCTTAATCATAAATAAATTAGTTTAATCCTTTAATTACCTATTTAATTAATCCAAATGATTAATTAATCAAATTAAATTAATTATCTATTAAATTTCCTAATTAATTTAATGAATATAAATCTCTAACTACTTTAAGATAAACTTTATTCTTATTGATAAACAAGTTATCATTTACAATTCATATTTGAAACATCCATTTCAAATCTACTTTTAAATTTCATTTTAAATTCTGTATTTAAAATGAATATCAATTTATTTTTAACAAAGTTTTTAAAACCAATTTAAAAACTTTTACTTACTAAAATCCTTATCTCTTATAAAGAAATTTAAGAAGAGTTTAAACCAATTTCCTTTTTAATTTCAAACAATTTAAATCTAACTACCATTTAAAACCTATTTAAAATATATAAATTTATAACTTATTTATTTCACACCTTTAAGATTCAAAACTAACTTGAATCTATATAGCTAAACTTTGATTTGAATTCTAGTTTAAAATTTACAAATTTAAAACCAGTTTAAAGTTTTAAAAAAAACCAGACAGTTTAATAACCTGTCAACACAAAAGTACTCGAGCCCAGCCTATTATACTTCGAGTCGCATCCCTAATTCCTCCGAGACTCTCACGAACAAAACCCGAGAAAACTCGAGTGGCCTCTCTGTTAAAAACCAGATTCACCAGATATCCAAATCGTGTGTACATGCACATCCACCAGCGGCAACTCCGATCATCTACGACGACGTCACCATCTCGACGATCCTTCCTATGCCAGAATCCCATCACTCGATCAACGAAACTAAGTCGAAATCAAACTCGAGCCTAAAACCAAAACCTGGAACAGTTTCCCCTCTTCAATCTCTAACCTGTCAACGCCACATTCATGGCCCTCCGACCACCGAAAATCCAACAACTCCGGCTGCGACTTCAACTATGGCCAAGCTTCCATCTGCCCAATTTTCATCGAACTCGATCATCTCTACAGGTAGTACTGACCAAAACGAACTACCTAGCTTAAACTAGGGCTACAGGCAAAATCTCATCACCGCAGCCACCACGATGAACTGCAACGCCACCCAATATTTTTCTCGGCAATACTGACTATTCCTCCATCTACCAGAAGAAACTCGACACTTCAAATTCCCGAGATCACCCAAAAATCCCTTATTTCCATTTTCTGTTCAACACAGAACTGCACCATACCCTCTTAACTAAAAATCCAAATTTTTGTTCTAAAAATCATGTTTTGATTTTAGTTTTTAATTCCTCATACTGAATCTATCTATTTCTCAATTTGAAGTTTTCATATTATTCAACATATTTTGATATCCTGGCTTTACAGCAATACCAGATTTGATTTAACAAATTTTAAGTTTTTAAACTTAATCTACACTATTTTAAACACTCCTGGTTTGTAAATCAAGTCTTAACAAAATCTAGATCAAGTGTTGAGAAATTTCAAATAAAATTTTTAGCCTGGGCAGACAAAACAATAACAGAGTACACTGTCATACATGCACACAATACATCCATATATACAAACAGGAGAATGCACTTATTCATACATCAATACATATATATGTCACAGAGATTCAACATGCAACCCTATTTTACTTTAAGTTTAAAAGTTACTCACCTGTTTAAAGATGACAGAGGCAGTTTAATCTTTTTTTGGAAAAGCTTTTGAACTTAAAACTTGAAACTGAGAGCTTGAATGCTTTTGCTTTTTGCTTATTTGATTTAAAACTTGAACTGCTAGATTTTAAATTGCTTTAAATCTACATGCATGCTTGCTCCAGGTTGAAGAAATGAAGGCAAACAGACTTGAGATGATTCCAGATTGAAAATGAATGCAGACTGTTTTTCTTGAGTTGATTCCAGAGATGAAAAGAATTGCAGACCTTTGTTTTTGATTTGAAAATTTGATTATAGATCTTTGATTTGGTTTGAGGAATTCTCAGATTTGTTTTTGAAGAAGAATGTTGGCTGATCTGATTTGCTTCAGATTTGTATTGGAGAATTGGTTTGGGTTTTCTTGGTTTTGAAATGAAGATTTAAAAAGAAAATGAAGTGAAGATATGCAAATGTATATATGTATGTAAATTATGATTTTAAAAAAAATAAAAGAAAAAGAAAATAAAAAGACACTTGTCATAAACATTGATTACTTAAATTACACTTGTTAAAATGAAACCTTAGGATAATGACACTTGTCTTTTTAAGTATTTTATTTATTTTAAAAGTAGATAAAACATTTTCTTGATTTATTTGAATACTTATATATATATATATATATATATATATCTATTTAAAGAGAAACCAAAAACTAATTATATTTTATAAATATAAGTTTATACAAATATTATAATATCCAAAACAAATTTAAATATTTATTCTTTTGAATTTCCAAACTTAAATTCAAGTTCAAATTTAAATTAAATCCTAAGATTCAATTTAAAAGTCAAGTTATATATTTACATACACTATTTATTCCATTTAAAATAACAATTCCTTTTAGCATTAAAATTCATACATATTAAAAATAATACATTATACTTATTATTTGAAATTAACATATTTTATAATTAAAACAAGAGATTATATTATCAAGAAATATTTAAAAGAAATAAAACAAACCAATTTTTGTAAATCTTATTTATTTAAACTTAAGTTAAAATATCTTAAACCAATTAAATATTTTAAAACTATAAAATTACTTATTTAAATATCTTTGAAAAGTCCAGATTAAATTAAATATAAATTCCCAATTTACCAAAGCTTCTACTTACAATATATATAAATATATATATATATATATATATCCAAATAGAAATATCTTATTAACTTTTAAAAGATAAAATCATCAATTAATACTAATTTAATCAGATTATTAAACTAAATTCAAATCTTATTATCAAAGATTATCCATATCAATTTAATTATTCAACAGATTATTAAATTGATATTGTTCAAATTTCCGGGATATTACATTCCTCCCCCCTTAAAATAATTTCGTCCCCGAAATTTAAACAAAGGTAATTTAATAATCTATTTAAGATTTTAATTTTAATTCACAAGCATATACTATCATCCATATGCTAGCAACCATAGCAGCCAATCCATCCAATCAAACAATTCTAACTATCTAGACTAAATTCTAGATAAAATTCCTCGAGTTTCCCCAAGTATATATATATACCGGGATACTCGCTCCACAAACAATCTAAACTACTAAGCTATAGATCTCCTACTCATCTAGATCTACAGAACTAAACAGAATATCAGACTACAGACGAGTCTGACTCAACAATCAAACCTCCAGAACTGCAGATTCCAAACCAAAGATAGATCAAACACGTACTCCCTCAGAGATACGTAAAACACAATGAATTCCAGTTATCCAAACTGACAATTCAATTCAGAAGACCAAATACTTATCCAAATCAGAACACAGACGAGATCCAAACACAACTCTACTTCACAATATCAGTAGATTCCAAACTTACTTCTCCCATCCAGAGATACACTCCAAACTGTTTTCGCTGCTCAACTCTGATCTGAGGTAGAACACAAGCACAGACTGGACAACTCATTCCAGAAATAAGGTTCACTGATCCATAAATAAAACTCAGATACTCCAGCAAAACTTGAGCTGCTTCACCAAATCCATCTCTAGGAAACATCCTTCCACTAGACTGAACCACCGGTATCACTCCTGGAATCCAGTCGATAAGAAAACTCAACCTTCAGATGCGGACAAACTTCTGACTTCTCTGAAGACATCCAGAAAAACTCTGACAACCCAAGAGAACACTCAGCAATCGCAAGTCACTTTTGCGATCAACCCATCCTAATTCCAAACAGACTGTTCTCTCTTTACCAATCAGAACAGCTTACACTTATTTATCCAATTTATCGAAGAAATGGATCCACTCTACTGCTTCTGATCTTCACTTCCAGAAAAACTGCTCAGCCAGAAAACTTTCCTGCCAACGCGCAGAATACTCCGAGTTGCACTGCTGCCACATATGCCAAAGATTCCCAAATCAAAGCTCTTCGAGAAACTCGAACCTCAAACAAAACAGAAACACCATGCTGAACTCAGCCACAACACCGAAGCAGATACACTTCCTTAAGCTTGTTCCAAAGAAAACATCTTCGGGAACATCCATCGTCATTGTATCTCATCATACAGCTACTATTACCTGAGGTATCAAGGTACCATCACTCACTTCTGTTCAACCGACAGATCCAACTTTACTCATCCAACTCCAAAGATAAACTCTGAACCTTAACAGGTTTTTTCTTCAGAGATTGTGAAATCCTTACAATTGCAAAGTTCACTCGAGACGGTATTAGGTTTACAGTCTCGACAAATACACTTCCAACCTCAACACTCAGACTCCTAATCCTAGATGATAAATTATTATCATCTCAACCAATCATTACAAATACCATATACATTTAAAATGATACTTTTTTATATAAAAATTATATCTGGGTAAAATTATTTCATCTACCTTTTTAAAACAATATTGTGTCCGTTGGCCTGGTCCAAGTGTTTAGAGATCCCTATCAATAACGTTAGCTACTCGTATTGACCAGAATCCATATACCACCCAACCGATCAATTAACACAATATAAAACCATTTTATATAACTAACAAATACGCTCTCTCACGATAGACACCACTCCAGAGCTTAGGTATTCGCTCAACCTAATGCTCTGATACCACGTGTGACATCCTAGGCTTTTCAACCTTCAGCAACGGTTCACGACCGGTAGGCTTTTCAACCATCCTAGCCCCGCTGTGGCTCACAGTGATACCTCGGGTTTGCTTTTACGGCCACCCTCTCGAGTCGCAACCAACCCCAAAAGGCCTTATACTACCCCCGGGGACATGTAGGGGTAAGAGTCTCCCGTTCGCCACCTAACGCAAAGCGAGAACCCCCTATCACGCTGTAATGTAGCAAACCCGATCCCGGTCTCATCGAAATCCAAAGCGTATCTTTTAAGGCCAAGTTGTTTTAAAGGTTAAAACAATTTCAATTCATTATCTTTATACACAAAGAAAGATAATTCACAACAGATAATTAACATTATCAGATAATCCATACAATTCAACTAACATCCATATCATACAGCATATATCTCATCAGAGATATCAATCAATGTCAAGTATTCAATACTATCACCCATTCATAAGTAATGATTTATATCATCTCTAATTAATTTAAAGTGAATTAAATTAATTACTTTATTTTATAAATCCTTCTTACTTAACCATTAATTAATTACAATCAATTAATTAATTATCCTCTAATAATTCATTTCAATTAATCATCTTGATTAATTATCTTTTGATTACATTCAAGTAATTTATTCTCAATTAATTACTTAAATTAATTATCCTTAACCACTTATTGTAATTAACCTTTAATTACTTCATTAATTAATTTACTAAAATTAATTAACTTAATCAACTATAATTAATTACATTAATCCTTAATTAATTACATTGATTAATTACTTCATTTATTAATTATTACTTAATTAACCAATCTTAATTACATCATTAATTATATTAATTAATGATTCTTAATTACAACTTAATTATTAATTACCTAATTAAATTAATTACATTAAGTAATTAACCTTTAATTAAACAACATTTATTAATCACTTTTGATTATTCTCATCTAGTAATTAACTCCCCTTAATTACTTTTATTAACTAAATTAATTACTCCTTAATTAATTTCTTAATTAATCCCTTGATTAATTATTCAAAGTAATTAACTCAAATTACTTCTATTAATAAAATCATTTATTCAACTAATTACTTCCAGTAATTATCTTATTATTTACTTCCCTAAATAAACTTACCTTAATAATTACATTAAGTAATTATTATCAAATCATCTCTTGATTATTCTAAATTAATTAAACTTAATTGATTAATTTAACTAAATCAAATTAACTTCAATTAATTACAATAAGTAATTAATTCTTAATTACTTCCAATAAGTAATTACATTTAAACAAATTCTATAATTGATTATCTTTAAATTAATTAATCTAATTAACTATTAAATTAATCCTATTAATTAATTATTTAATAATCCATAGTCAATGACCTCATTAACTATTATTTAATTACTTTCCTTAAGTAATTAACTTATATTAATTATTATTAATTCTAAATTAATAAATCTTAATAACCATTTTATTAATCTCTAATTACTAAATTAATTAAGTGTTAACCATAACTTAATTAATATTTAATTACTTATTAATTAATTCCTAACCATTAATTAATACTCTAATTTATAATTCCTAACTACAAATTAATCATCCCTAATTAATTTATCTTAATCATAAATAAATTAGTTTAATCCTTTAATTACCTATTTAATTAATCCAAATGATTAATTAATCAAATTAAATTAATTATCTATTAAATTTCCTAATTAATTTAATGAATATAAATCTCTAACTACTTTAAGATAAACTTTATTCTTATTGATAAACAAGTTATCATTTACAATTCATATTTGAAACATCCATTTCAAATCTACTTTTAAATTTCATTTTAAATTCTGTATTTAAAATGAATATCAATTTATTTTTAACAAAGTTTTTAAAACCAATTTAAAAACTTTTACTTACTAAAATCCTTATCTCTTATAAAGAAATTTAAGAAGAGTTTAAACCAATTTCCTTTTTAATTTCAAACAATTTAAATCTAACTACCATTTAAAACCTATTTAAAATATATAAATTTATAACTTATTTATTTCACACCTTTAAGATTCAAAACTAACTTGAATCTATATAGCTAAACTTTGATTTGAATTCTAGTTTAAAATTTACAAATTTAAAACCAGTTTAAAGTTTTAAAAAAAACCAGACAGTTTAATAACCTGTCAACACAAAAGTACTCGAGCCCAGCCTATTATACTTCGAGTCGCATCCCTAATTCCTCCGAGACTCTCACGAACAAAACCCGAGAAAACTCGAGTGGCCTCTCTGTTAAAAACCAGATTCACCAGATATCCAAATTGTGTGTACGTGCACATCCACCAGCGGCAACTCCGATCATCTACGACGACGTCACCATCTCGACGATCCTTCCTATGCCAGAATCCCATCACTCGATCAACGAAACTAAGTCGAAATCAAACTCGAGCCTAAAACCAAAACCTGGAACAGTTTCCCCTCTTCAATCTCTAACCTGTCAACGCCACATTCACGGCCCTCCGACCACCGAAAATCCAACAACTCCGGCTGCGACTTCAACTATGGCCAACTTCCATCTGCCCAATTTTCATCGAACTCGATCATCTCTACAGGTAGTACTGACCAAAACGAACTACCTAGCTTAAACTAGGGCTACAGGCAAAATCTCATCACCGCAGCCACCACGATGAACTGCAACGCCACCCAATATTTTTCTCGGCAATACTGACTATTCCTCCATCTACCAGAAGAAACTCGACACTTCAAATTCCCGAGATCACCCAAAAATCCCTTATTTCCATTTTCTGTTCAACACAGAACTGCACCATACCCTCTTAAATAAAAATCCAAATTTTTGTTCTAAAAATCATGTTTTGATTTTAGTTTTTAATTCCTCATACTGAATCTATCTATTTCTCAATTTGAAGTTTTCATATTATTCAACATATTTTGATATCCTGGCTTTACAGCAATACCAGATTTGATTTAACAAATTTTAAGTTTTTAAACTTAATCTACACTATTTTAAACACTCCTGGTTTGTAAATCAAGTCTTAACAAAATCTAGATCAAGTGTTGAGAAATTTCAAATAAAATTTTTAGCCTGGGCAGACAAAACAATAACAGAGTACACTGTCATACATGCACACAATACATCCATATATACAAACAGGAGAATGCACTTATTCATACATCAATACATATATATGTCACAGAGATTCAACATGCAACCCTATTTTACTTTAAGTTTAAAAGTTACTCACCTGTTTAAAGATGACAGAGGCAGTTTAATCTTTTTTGGAAAAGCTTTTGAACTTAAAACTTGAAACTGAGAGCTTGAATGCTTTTGCTTTTTGCTTATTTGATTTAAAACTTGAACTGCTAGATTTTAAATTGCTTTAAATCTACATGCATGCTTGCTCCAGGTTGAAGAAATGAAGGCAAACAGACTTGAGATGATTCCAGATTGAAAATGAATGCAGACTGTTTTTCTTGAGTTGATTCCAGAGATGAAAAGAATTGCAGACCTTTGTTTTTGATTTGAAAATTTGATTATAGATCTTTGATTTGGTTTGAGGAATTCTCAGATTTGTTTTTGAAGAAGAATGTTGGCTGATCTGATTTGCTTCAGATTTGTATTGGAGAATTGGTTTGGGTTTTCTTGGTTTTGAAATGAAGATTTAAAAAGAAAATGAAGTGAAGATATGCAAATGTATATATGTATGTAAATTATGATTTTAAAAAAAATAAAAGAAAAAGAAAATAAAAAGACACTTGTCATAAACATTGATTACTTAAATTACACTTGTTAAAATGAAACCTTAGGATAATGACACTTGTCTTTTTAAGTATTTTATTTATTTTAAAAGTAGATAAAACATTTTCTTGATTTATTTGAATACTTATTTATATATATATCTATTTAAAGAGAAACCAAAAACTAATTATATTTTATAAATATAAGTTTATACAAATATTATAATATCCAAAACAAATTTAAATATTTATTCTTTTGAATTTCCAAACTTAAATTCAAGTTCAAATTTAAATTAAATCCTAAGATTCAATTTAAAAGTCAAGTTATATATTTACATACACTATTTATTCCATTTAAAATAACAATTCCTTTTAGCATTAAAATTCATACATATTAAAAATAATACATTATACTTATTATTTGAAATTAACATATTTTATAATTAAAACAAGAGATTATATTATCAAGAAATATTTAAAAGAAATAAAACAAACCAATTTTTGTAAATCTTATTTATTTAAACTTAAGTTAAAATATCTTAAACCAATTAAATATTTTAAAACTATAAAATTACTTATTTAAATATCTTTGAAAAGTCCAGATTAAATTAAATATAAATTCCCAATTTACCAAAGCTTCTACTTACAATATATATAAATATATATATATATCCAAATAGAAATATCTTATTAACTTTTAAAAGATAAAATCATCAATTAATGCTAATTTAATCAGATTATTAAACTAAATTCAAATCTTATTATCAAAGATTATCCATATCAATTTAATTATTCAACAGATTATTAAATTGATATTGTTAAAATTTCTGGGATATTACAGCCCCTGCCAACGCAGAACCGGCCTACCCCTTGCTGGATAGTTGTGTAATTCATTTTGAATTAAATTCACAATAGAGATAGTTGTGTAATTCATTTTGAATTAAATTAAATTAAATGGTGTTAATTGTTAAAAACAATTTAAGAAGTTATTTAGTTATGTTGGGTTTTGAGATTATGTTGAAAACACGGAGAAAAATAGTTTGGGAAATCATTAGTTAGTTAAATTGATTAGAAATGAGTAAGAAATAAAAGAAATAAGTGTTTCCTTTTTCTTATTGGGTCCATTAGCAAAATGAAGTACACTACTGCATAAGAGAGATACTTTTCTCTCTTTTGTAATTAACAGAACGAACAAAACACGTTCATTCTCATTTTACAGTGAAAAGAAAATCTTCTTCCTCTCAAAAATCTAGAGCAAAAATTCAAGTTTTAAAATGAAAACAAATTCCAGATATTAAGATAAAATGAAAGATTTTTTTGTTCTAATTCACGCTTTAGTCAAGTTGATTTTCAGTTTATTGTAGATTTTAATTATGTTGTTTTCATTTTGGTTTGAGGCAAGCCTAGGGTTTTGATGTTCATAAGAAGGCAAGCCATTTACAGTGAATTGCTAAGAAGAAAGGTGAGTGTAGAACTCACTACTATCTCTCTATTGTGAATTTGATTACTGTTTTGATTATTGGTTGAATTGTTGTTGACTTAACCTCAATTTAATTGTGATAATTTCATAGATTATAAACCCAGTTTTCAGTTTACTAAAACCCTAGCTATATGATCACTTAAATTCCCACATTTGTAGTTGTAATTAGGGTTGCATGACACTAGAAATCACTACCCTTGAAGCTAAAAACCATCAGAGACCAAAACCCCCTACCGACGGACCACCGAAAAGCACTAAAAATCACTTGGGACTCTGCCCAGGCGATGCAACTGGTGGACCGGTCCATAGGGACCAGTGCACCGTCACGCACCTGGGTTGATCCCCAAGTGATGTTCCGGTGCAACCTGCTCGGCCATTCGACTTCTTGCATGTGTGATTCTTTACTCGTATGTATGTTACGTGACTTGTTGTTATCCTTTTGCTTGATAGTTTGCCTTGTTATGAGGCAGTACTTTGAAGTATAACTATAATGGTCCCTTTACTCATATCGGGAAGTCTGAATTTGTTTATAACGTTGGTTTCCATTCAGAGACTATTCTATGTTTTGTTGACAAACACAATTTATATGCACGATTTTTGAAGCTATTATAAAGGAAATTCTTTTTGGAAATAAATTGTTTGCTGAAAATTATTTGTGAAAATCGCTGTAGCAAAACAGCGATATCTTTATGTAAAATATTTCGAAATGGCTCAATGTTTTTGTAGTAGAAATTTCTTTCAATAAGCAATGGGTTCTATTTTAATCATTTTTTAAAATACTGCTTTTTAAAGGGTCTAAGTTGAGTTTGAAACGAATGGTATAACTCTAGTCTATGTAATTTTTTGAGTTGAAACCTAAGATTAAATTGCCATAACTTTTTAACCGTAAATCCAAATTATGCAAAATCATTTTTGATGGAACCTGAGACTTTAAGGAACAACTTTCATTTTGTAAGTTTTCAAAAATTAAAATTACATTTCAAAACTGAAAACCAGAACTGATTAGTTTTGTGACAAGTTGTATTTTAGGCTAATGGGTATCGATTGAACTTTTATTTGTACGAGTGGAGTTTACTTGTTTTTAGTAACCATTTGAGCATTGTCAAGTATTTATGGGACATTAGTCTACAGTCTTATGATTACTAATCGGAAGTGGATAACACTTATTTATTTGTCGAGTTTTCGAACTCAATCTTAGGGATTCTGCTTAAGCGGATTTGAATGGGTTTTAGATCATTTTGTGACACTAGTTTTCTAGCGAGTTTTATTTTAAAAGTGCATGTATATTGTGTCAACTTGTGAAGTATAAGTTTATTACTTGCATATTTTGATGTGATTATCTATGTCTAATTGCCATGGTTGCTTGACTTTGATGAATGATGCAAATGAGCACAAAGTTAATTAAACGTCATGAATTATTAAATGAAGTACAAGTGTTTTAATGAAGTACAGCCTATGGATATTTACTTTTTTCATTCATGCAAGTTTATTATTATCAGTATCTCACATTTGTGCTAATTAGATATAGTCTGACCCGAGTGTTTTTTTAATGCTCGAATCAAACCAAGACTTGGCAAGTTACATGGACTTTTGGCTTTGGATGTGAGCTAGCTTAAGAAGTCTATTTTAATAATATTTCCATTTTGATGTATCATTGAGTCCTATATATATACATGTGTGTGTGTGTGTGCTTATTTATGTTATGGACTTTTGTTGTCATGTGTATTTGAGAGTTGTCTATGCTATAGATGTATTTGTACATAAAGATGAGTCTAGTATTTTCTTTTATAGACTCATTCTTTTGAGAACTTATTGATGTATATTATTTCCGTTTGTGTCATCTGATTTTGTGTTGTATGTAATATTATATATATTGTTCTGAACTAGATTAAACATTATATTATTATTTTGTGCTTGGATCGAATATGTTGAATTACCACTTGTAAGAAAAGAAATGAAAAATATAATCACATTATTCGATATATTTGATACTCGCCAAAGTAGTTTTACAGATGGTCACTCCTAACCAGCCATTTCTCTGCACTACCAGATAGTATTACCCACTAATACCATTTGTTAGTGTAGATCTCGGGGTGGGACGTCACATAATAGAACTAGTTAAATTTATTTTAATTGTGCAGTTAAATATGTTTGAGAAAACTATAAATTAATAAGTTTTATTTGGGTTTTTTTGTTTCAAAATTTTATGTGTTTTCTATATTTGCTAATTAATTAATTAATCATTAATCATTAGACATTCTATTAATTATTAATTATAAATTTACCCAACTAATATAATAAAATATCCTAAATATTACATGCAGATCGAATTTTATTGTCTGAACAGTGTCCGAAAAAGCATTTTAATGTAGACATGCATTGGTGGACTCTCCTAAAATTTTCTGCTTCTACCTTTCCACAATCCCCTTTCCTTACAAACTACATTCCCTTTTATGTAATATAAAAATTTGTGAATAAGGAATTCTCTGAACAAAGGAGCAAGAGATTTGAGAATCGAATTCCAGATTTTTTTTGGTGTGAATCACATTACTACCTTATATCGACTTCGATAATCGAAAAATTAAAAATGGATATAGGGAAATGCTTAAAGGAAAGATTTATGAGACATTAATAAATGGAATAAGAAAATTCAATTTGGAAAAGGTTTTAAAAACTGAAAAGTGATACAGAGAGTAAAGCTATAACTAAACAAGGGAAAGTAGGACCAAAAACATGATTTATAATGTTAATCAAAATGCAATAAGATTTATGTAAAAAATCATAGATGAAATATGAAAAAATAAGTTCAATGAGAAGAGAATGGAAACTAATGTAGAAATGGTAAAGAAAAAAATATAAAAAACTAAAAACAGGCAAGGGAGGATGTTGGAAAAAACGATCTACAAAAGGGTGTATGTAAAAGCTAAAATATGAAATAAGGAAAAATTTATTTTAAAAGTGTAAAAAGAGATGGAAGATAAAGTAAAAATAACATAAGAAACTAAAAATAAACAAAGGAAAAAAAATATGGCACAAAAACCGATTTACAATGTAGTCAAGATGAAATAATTCATGTAAAATTAAATGTGAAATAAGAAAGAATAAGTTGAATTTTTTTTAAAAGAATGAAAATAATATTGAAATAGTACTGTGGGTGTGTGTTTGTAGTCCTTGAAGCCCAAAAATACTAAGTTGGACGTGCTTCTCCATTTCCGAAATCCGTGATGAACTGCTTCGTTAGACGCTTCATCCTTTGGGCTGCTCCAAATGCATCTCAATTCTTTTATTAGACCCTAAGTCTAATCTTTTAATTTACGTTTAGTTTACTTTCTTATTATGTTGGCTACTTATTTACCCTAATTAGCATATTCTTACCCTCGTCTCACCTCTATCTATTGTGAGATTTCCATTTATTTAATAGGGAATGCTGTTGGTATGAGCCATATTCATTATCTTGCTTATTTAACTTAATATAAATCTTAAGTTCATTAAAATAAGCATCTTTTATCATTCTTACTTTATTTGCTTATTGACTTAATATAAATTGTTTAAATAAGCTTCTACTGTTATTATTGCTCATTAATTTATTCAAAGTCTCAAAATAAGCTTTTTTGTTCTTATTACTTAATTATAACCTATGTTATAATTCTACCTGTAATTGTCATTTTCTCTTCTTTTATAGTCCGTACATAATTCCAGCATTTATTTTTTGTTCTAATCTGCCTTATTTTATTATGATATAGAATATTATTTTATTCTCTTATATTATATAATTCACTTATCATAATAACTATCTTCCTAAATAGTCTGCGCAGTGAATGCAGACCTAGGTTCATTATCGTTTACAACTTCACGTTCTTATCTAATAATTTACTTGATTCATGTCATA
This sequence comes from Allium fistulosum, assembly GCA_030737815.1. NCBI lineage: Eukaryota > Viridiplantae > Streptophyta > Magnoliopsida > Asparagales > Amaryllidaceae > Allium > Allium fistulosum. Next base: position 448,688,360 of record CM060906.1, on the reverse strand, counting down.
CTTTGCTTTATTATCTTATATTCTAGGAAGTAATTCTATTTTATTTGGTTGGTTATGAAAACTATATTTAAAAATCCATTTCCATATTTTAATATTAAATAATACTATAAACAATAATCCGTAACTACTAGATATTTCTTTTACTATTCCGGAATAGTGTAAAATACAGTGGTTTCTCTATTTTACACTAATTCTTTTTTTCTTTCTTTTATTCTAGCAATTACGTTCATTGTTGTCTTTTAAATATTAAATTATAGAAATGTGTCATATTTTCTAAACCAACCAATTAACCTTTTAGTTACTCCCAAATCCAGTTATTAGATTAATTAACTTTTAACGTAATTTATTACAGTAATTCCATTCCTCAAACTTCTATTACTTTACATCTTATTTCTTTCATTTCAGTGTTCTTAATTATTTTATCCATAGTCACGTTTAATCTATTTTAATCCATATACAAAGAAAGAGGAGAAAAGAGAAGAAGAACGACGCTTGCATAAAAATCCAAAACGTAGAAACAGATGTAAATAAATACTAATACTGTAAATAAACTGTAAATTCCTTATAGTTCAGCATAACTTAATTAATAGGATTAATTATTGAATAAAATTATCTAAACTGGAATTTAACGATAATATATCTTAAACTTAAAAGATATATAAATAAATCCACTCACATTTCTAGCTTTACAAATCTCCCTGTTTTTATTTCAAATCTGTTCCTAACATCTATATTCACCTCCCTTGTAATCCCTACTTGGAATTACAAACGATATATTTACAGATCTATAATATCTGAAAGAGAAAAGGAGGAGATTTGGATTAGAAAAAGCAAATAAAACTCAGATCAAGGGTTTTACCTTTACATAGCCTTATGATTTGAACCAATTCCTTGATAGAAAAATGGCAGAGCTTCTGTAGGAAAGAGAAAAATAATGAGAATAAAAATGAGGCTCTGCACCTATATTTATAGTGGTTCAAATCAGTGATAACCATTAGATATAAAACCCTAAAATCTAAAGCGTACACTCGGTCTATTAAATTAATATGTTTTTTTTCTGCGTTTGTATTTATTTCAAGTTGATTCTCCAACAATCTTTTCATTAATCACTTTCCCCTTCTCTCTCGCAATCTATGGAAACATATATTTTTAAATGTGATATTTCTTTTAAATAAGATTCCCCTATTAATCACCCAATTAATAGATTTTGTATATACCTAGAATTAATTTACTAACCAATTAATCTCTGTCTGCACTGTGATTTCTTGCCAAATTAATATGCAATAAATACCATATTAATTCGTCACATGTATGCATATTAATTTATTTTATTCCCATAATTATTGCATGCATATATTCTACAATTGAATTTGAATCACAATCTTAATTATATATGTTACCATAAGTATCCATGTTTATTAATTGACAATTGATTGCTTGCATAAATTACTTTTCCTCCATTTTATTCTCTTGCACTAACATATATGTTTCTAATCATATCAATTAGTTGCTACAATATATGTACCCTTTGTTGTCAGTTCCTGTCAATTAATCACCTCTACTAATTAATTGAATATTAATTTACCTTTTAAACAAACACCGTCAATTAACCTTCCCTATTAATTGATTTTATATAATTTCTCTCTCTAATTTATTTATTACATAAATATATATGTAGTCTAAATAATATTAATTAGTTGCCCCATTTACAAACATTTATTTTTATAAAATTTCAAATGTATATAACTTAATTAAATTATTTGCATATATAATTGTAATTTAACATGGGGAGATACAAATATAGGCAGTAGTTTTAAAAAATTTAGCAGCGTTTAACAAACAATATAGAAATAATATGTGAAAAAAGACGCTACTAAAAAATTATGGTGGCGGGTAAAAAACGCTAAAAATCTATATTGATACGGTGGAACGTGACAAAAATGTATATAATGACGTTTATCAAACACAACCGTAATGTTTGAGCTAAAGCTGGAACATCTATAACAGCGTTTAAAATGCTACTAATACATTTTGCAGTTTTTGGTGGACTTTTTGAAATGCTACAAAAAAATATGGTTGCATTTGAAAATGCTGCAATAATTTTTTTACAGTGGCGTTTCCTAAAACGCAACTGAAAGTTCAGGCATTTTTCGTTGCTTGTCGTTCCACGACGTTTATTAAAACGCTACCAAAACTTTTGTTAGCGTTTTTTCAAGGCTCCAAAAATAGTTTTTCTTACAGTGGTTCCGAAGACTAATAACAATTTGATAAGAAATAAGTATATAGATACATTTTTGTCTACTATTTACGAAAATTCTAATTATACTTTCAAAAGGAGCACCAAACCCTATTGGGTATGGTTACCTTCGATTTATCCCCTAGCTCTGTTGTAGGAAGTTGGTACCAAAATACAGAATTTATTTTTATAAGTATCAAAGAAAGACAAAAGGATAAAATAAATTTTGAATAGCAAATGTTCCATACATATGATGAAGAACGAGCATTTATGGATAACGGAATTGCATCTAATTTGTTATATCTAATTCATTTTTTTATAAATATCCGGGGTTTGGTATTGTTAATTTTAGAGTGTCACCAAGTAATATTTTTTTAAAATAAAACAATTAGATGCTTCTTTTATATAATACATTGCTTTCAAAAAGTGCTAGAAATATTTTTATTATGCTAAATGAGTGTGAAAAATTATTTCAAGGAAAATAAAAATATTTTTTGAAAGTAACAAACATTTTTAAAATGTATAATTATGTTTAATATTATTTAAATCATGTTTTAATATTAGCCAATATTATGTACGTTTTGTTTAAATATTTTCGAAATTGGCTAATAATGATGGCCAATATTTTCGAAATAGTGTTGTAGGTAATTCCATTTACCTTCGCAGACGTCTAGATTTTCAACACAGACTGCTGTAAATTAAAACAGACGTCTGGTCAAAAAAATTTGGAAGTATGGATTTAGTTCAAAATATTCCATTGCTTACTGGTTTGAAAGAAACAAATTCAGACGTCAAGACCATTTCTTCCAGACATCTGGAATGCTGCTGATCATTATAATTAATGATCTAACCTATATGTAATTGTTGTAAGTGGCTTTTTAATCTTGTTGTGGTATTTGCATTTTATTTCTTACTCGTAACTATTTTCATGATGTTCTTAACAATTTTTCTACATATTTATGTATATCATCATTTCATACGCTTCATATATTCCCTCACAAAGGAAGAGAAATTCATATGCATATTGATAGAGGGGGATATTATACTTAGGATGAGATATTATATTTAGGGGGAGCTTTAATTATATTATAGTATCATCTTATAAAGAATAAATATTTTTAAAAAATTGTATAGTTGTCATCATAAAAAAGGAAGGGAATGTTAGAGCCTCTCTTGTTGGATTTTAATGACAACAACTGTACAATTATGCCAAAGAACCTATAAGCTAACTTGCAGGTATATAAGTATCAAAAAGAGACAAACAATTAAGCTCAACATGAAGATACACAGTACAAAAAAGGATAAAAAATATATACATGAAGATACAAGAAGAGATATACACGACGAAAATAAGACGAAAGAATGTATATAAGGAGACATGAAGATTAACATTGACATCAAGCTAAATTATAAAAGACAAATAGAGTTTGCCTATTATTTTTGTTAATTTAGATATAATGTAAAATCTCCAAGTTGGTGATCACACATAGAAAAATATATTTCGAAAACAATCTTTAAAGTAAAACTATTATTTAACCAATTTTTAGTTAGAGATTCAAAGATTTTCGTAAATAAAATAAGCCACAATCAGAAACTATGAAACATACACATAAAGGAACAAAATAGGCAAGTTTCAAAAGTCTGGAACTTTTGCAACAAACGTCTGTAACCATAAACAAACATCTGGATTTTTTATCATGGATGTCTGTTATGGTAACAGACATCTGGAACAAAATATCTGTACATCTGGATCATGTATATTTTGTTCATGTGGTTTCTACCCTCTCCAATGTATTGCTCAGCCATCTAGACACTTTTATTCAGACATTTGAACCTGACGAACATAATTGACTCTTCATAGAAATTCAAATTCTAAAGAGTCATCTTCTTTCCCAAACGTTCCAATAGTTCTAATGGTTATTACTATTCAAATAGAACATGTCAAATCTATACATAGTGTTGAGAATTCACTTTTAGATAAGATAATTCTTTCTATCTTTCTAATCTATACGCACTTGTAAATTAAAAATATTCTCAACAATTTACTTCCTACAATTACACATTCAGATCATCATCTCAAGGAGATTATAGGAAGGTTGTACTTAATAGACTTATTTGCATTATCTAGAACACAATAAGTCAAAAAATTTACTACCATTTATAGTCGAAGTCTTGTTCTGCTACTCAGGAAAAAGTACCGAAGTCCAGTTTGGCTGCTCGGGCAAGTGTATTGAAATCATGTTCTACTACTCAGGTGCCTATTCTTTCGGGTTAAGTAAGGGTGTTGTTTAAATCCCGAAGGAGTCTGAGAAGGATGTAAAATGGGAAGTTCGAACCAGTATAAAAATCTTTGGTGCACTTTACTTTATAGTTCTTTAATCCCGCTGCTATTATATACAAGTTTAATTTAGTAAATATAAACATATTACTCGATCCGCATAAACTTTCTTATTGTACATGTATGGTCTGAAGGGGGACAAGCAAAATATATTGTGCTTATTTATTTGACATATTGTGTATAGAATTTTATATTTTATTCCTTTAGCAAATGTGTGGCTTGCTCTTGAGTATAAAATACCGTGTTGAATTTGGTTTTGGCAAATATATTGTTTTGACTTTGGAACAATGTTTTTCTTGACTTTTAATAAAAAAATTAGTAATAAAATAAATGTTTGTTATCATCAAACACGATCATTGATTGTATTTTCCACACTATTCTTATACCCATTATACTAAAAAAAATCTTATAAATGCTTTTCCCATTTGTAATTTTAAAGAATATTTCCTATTATTTAGATTTATTATTATATTATATAAGTAAATTAGTCTTTTATTATTCTCTATTTGTTAAGCCTATAAATAAGAGTCGTGTATTATGTATTAACGAATTTAGTTTTTAATAAAGATGTAATATTTAATGCTTATTCGGTTTTTTTATTCTCTCCCCCTTCTATCTCTATTTAATTTGTTTTGTTAGATAAATCTGACATGACATCAGATGTTAGGGTTGTCTCGCATGTGGAAATAGCAACGACGGTTTGGAATTGAAATACTCCAACATCGTTGAAATTTGACGGAGATGTGGTGTATAAAATATGAGTTGGTACACATGTAGCATTAGAGATTCCTTTTGTTCCAATAATATGTGTGTCAACTCATATGCGTATGCATGTGCTGAAGATGGGAAGACTGGTCCGATCGTCGTTATGAGGTCGCTATCGTCGTTGAACAACATTAGAGGCGGGTTCGATTATGTGAATTAATTGCTTCTGAATCAATTTTTTTAGTTTGATTTTGGATTTTAGTCTGTAGTTGGAACTGAAATTTAAAAGACATTATTCATTGAATTGAGCATCCAATAAGAATTACCAGATTCCCCAACCCTAATTTTTAGTTTAGCATCTGGTTCCTTTATTGTCATCCCAAACCAGTTCCCAAACCACAGGAATGCTCCAAGATTCACAAATATCCACACCCCTTCGTGACTACATAACCCTGCCTCTCATCAGACCTCGTGACTCCTCTACGAGAAAACATTTTATAAACCAATGAATGTCATCTTTTATCAAGAGTGGAACTATTCACAACAATGAACATTCTTAAACGCATCATTTAAACTACCATTAAACATTGTAATAGGGTTTACAACGTTTTATTATTTTATCAAATGTCATATCCGACCAAATTCAAGGATTGTATGTATTATGGAAAAAGTAACGCCTTTTTTGATACTCTTTGAAGCTCTGAAGTTGTTTAGTTTTTATTTTATAAGAATAATAGAAGTGGATTCTTCGAAGAGAGTGTGGATGGATTATGAGAATGTGTGACTTGAACTAATGATTGAACCATGCCAATATATTATTTTATACGCCACATTAAATTCACGCATTCACATGTAAGACTCATTTGACCACTTTACAATATTTTTATTCTTAATGGCTTGTGCAACTCTTAGACATAGCCGCGGACCCCAATAAAGTAATATTCATGGACTCAAAGCTTAAAGATATTTTCAAGTATCTCGGAGTTAGAGAAAATGGCTCTCTTACTAATTACTTGCATCATTTCTGGGCACCAATTTGAAGCTTGCTCATTATGCTGCTTCCTTAGACTTGTCTTACTACCCAAGAGAATGGAATGTATCGACTTTAAAATTTGCTTCAAAGTTGCAGCTCTATATAGCCAGATCACACACGAGATCCTCACAACACAATTTTCGCTTTGGAAGCTGAAGACACTACTGCTTCAAGGCCCTTTTATGTCTTGATTCATGTTCTTTTATATAATAAAGTATAGAAAAAACAATGGCTCTTGATATACATTTATCAGAAAATATAGACAAGATAATTAAGGCATTTAGATAATTATGCCATTTTAAACAAAGTTAGGATTGTAAAATTACCAAAAAAAAATTTAAATAGAAAAATAATAAAGAATGCTAAGAGCAATACTTTGATACAAATATCAATATCAAAATTTTAAGGAAACCATCTCCAAATTCTACAAGTATACTACATAACAAAAAAATCTCGTTTTATTATCTAAAAATTATTTTCAACTTTCACTTTGTACATGTGGCAGAATCTGATTGTACCAAAGTTCTATACAAACATCCTACGTCAAATTTTTTTTGAAATGGAAATTAACCTTGAAAATGTCAAGAACAATACTTTGATACAAACATATGTATTGTTAAGCTGTGATCTTCATTATCAAATAGCTTAAGTCAAGACTTTTTTGCATGATTGTAAATATTTTAGTTTGTAGTAGATATTTTGGGTGGTTATTATTTTTGTCAGCTTCCTTATGTAAGATATAAATAACAGTCTGGCAGAGAGAGAATTAGAGAATACGATAAAAAAAATTCTCCTTCTAAATTTATCCTTCTCTCTAGAAATCTCCAATTATCTAGAAATTTCACATTATATCGGAGCTCCATATTCAATCGTCATTCGATTGTGTTCTCCTTCTATATCTGGTGATTTCGAGTGTTTTTTCCTATTTTCTAGGGTAAAATTGTTTGACCTAATTTTTCGATCGTTAATTCGTTCGAATTCGAGTAAACTCTTCTGAATTTCCTTTTTCTTCTTCAATTTTCTTGATTCTTCTTCAAACTCCGATTCTTGGCTAAAAATCTCTAAAAATGATGATCAATGATGATTCTATTTCTCAGAACAATTCTTCTACTATTAATACATCTGGAATTAACTTCAATGATCCTTACTACCTCTCTAATGGCGATCATCCAGGTATGCAACTTGGTAGCCATATTCTTACTGGTCCGAACTTCTTGAATTGGTGTAGAACTATAAAAATGGCCTTAATAGCTCGAAATAAACTTCAATTTGTGGATGGATCTCTCCGATGCCTTCTACAACTTCTCCAGATCTTCAGAAATGATTACATGGTGATGTCATGGATTCTGAAATCTATGGATAGAACTTTGGCTAAGAGTTTTATGTTTGTCAATTCTTCTCATCAACTATGGAAAGAATTGATGAGAGATATGGTCAGACCACTGCTCCAAGGCTGTTTGAGTTGCACAAAAGTCTTACTTCAATTCAGCAGAATGATACTTCAATAGGCGAGTATTTTGGAAGATTGAAGACTGTTTGGGATCAATTACAGCTACGGGAAGGATTTCCTGATTGTTCTTGTGGTGCTATTAAGAATTGTAATAGTGAAATTCTTAAGAAGATTCTTGAGATTGATCAAAGGAACAAGTTGATGTAGTTACTTTCAGGTCTGAGCAAAGAGTATGATTAGGTTAAGGTCAATATGCTTAGTTCTGATCCTCTTCCGAGTGTGCATAAGGCATACTACACTTTACAACAAGTTGAGCAACAAAATAAGATTAATAATGATGGTCCTGTTGTGAATGAGATGAGTGCTTTTCAAGTTCAAGCTGCCAAAAAATTTCCTAAGCCTGCTTATCAGACCGCCAAGAAAGATTTTAAGAGGCAGAAAAGTAAGGTTGTGTGTGAACATTGCAAGAAGAAAGGGCATACGATTGATCAATGCTTCAAATTGGTAGGATATCCTGAATGGTGGACTGCTGTGAAAGGAAAAGGACCTTCAAGGATGGCTGGAAATGTGCAGAATAATGGTGAAGGAATTCTTGGAAGAGGACCACAAGAAAATGAAGAATCGAGCACATTAAATAAGTCTGTTGATCCTGTATTGGCTTCTGCTCTTTACAATGAAGTTCTCAAGATGATGCAGAATAATTCTAAGGCCTCTACATCTGAAGAAAATCCTCCGTACACTGCTGTTAACTTTGTAGGTATAATTTCGGCTTCTAATGTTGACCGTGTAGTAAAGAAATTTGACCATAATAGTTGGATCATAGACACAGGGGCAACATATCATATGGCATCTAATTTGGCTCTTGTTGCTTCACTTAGACAACTTAATAATCCAATCAAAATAGCATTGCCTGATGGAACTATTAAAATGGTTAAGCATATTGGCATAGTAGACCTAAATTCTGAAATAACTCTCAAAAATGTTTTTTATATTCCTGAATTCAAACACAATTTGCTTTCTGTTGGAAGATTATTAGATGATAATCATCTAATTGTAAATTTTGAAAAAGATTTATGTCATCTTCAGGACCTTTCGACTAAGCAAGATCATGCTGTTGGATCAAGGCATTTTGGTCTATACAAATTCTGCAACTCTCCTACAAATTCTGTTTCATGCAATTCAGTTAGTTCTTCTTAATTTGTAATTAATAATGCTTCTTTTTCTTATGCAAATAACACTATCACTGCAAATGTAAAGCCTAGCGTTGATCTTATTCATGCTAGATTAAGTCATATTTCTGCTAGTCATATGAAACATTTAATAGTTTCCATTTCAGGCAACAATGATAATAATAATTGTGATTTTAGTTGTGAAGCTTGTGTTTTGGGAAAACATCATAAGATGCCTTTTCTAAAATCTGTTTCATATGCTACTGATTCTTTTGATATGTTACATATAGATCTTTGGGGTCCATACTTGAGACCTTCTTTATCAGGTGCTACATATTTTTTGACAATCCTAGATGATCATACTAGGATCACTTGGACTCATTTACTTCATTCAAAGACTCTAGTATATCCTGTTATTTATGCTTTCCTTGAGTATGTCCAGACTCAATTCAACAAGAAAGTAAAGGTGATTAGGAGTGACAATGGGACTAAGATTATTCAGGAATCATGTAGACTTCTATTTGCTGGTAAAGGTATCATTCATCAAAGAAGTATTTCGGGAAATCCTCAGCAGAATGGTCGGGTAGAAAGGAAGCATAAGCATCTTCTTGAAACTGCTAGAACTATGCGAATTCATGCTGGTTTGCCTTACAAATTTTGGGGTGATTGTTTGCTTGCTGCAACTCATGTCATTAATTTGTTGCCAAGTTCTGTTTTGAATTGGAAAACTCCATATGAGTTACTTATGAAGAAGCATCCTGATTATGACTATTTAAGGGTCATTGGATGTTTGTGTTTTCCTGCTCAAAAGTTATATGACAAGTTTTCTCCTAGATCAAAGAAATGCATTTTACTAGGGTATCCTTATGCTAAAAAAGGGTACAAATTGTATGATCTTGATACTCATAAAGTGGTTTTCAATAGAGATGTTTATTTTGTTGAAAATTGCTTTCCTTTGAAAGACGATCATAGTATAATTACTTCTATTTCTCAAATAAAAAAACTTCTCTTCCTTTGGTTAACCCTGCCTTTGATATTTAAAATCTTTCTTATCCTATAAATACAATTTCTTCTTCTTCTCAAAGTACACCTCAACAAAATATTCAACTTTCTGAACCTATTTCTAAAATTCCTTTCCAAAATTCTACTTCTTCTGAAAATTCAAACACGGATTCTATTTTTCCCTCTCCTATTCAGAATCCTATTGCTCAAGTTACTGAAACACAAAATCTTAGATTTTCTTCTAGGCCTAGCAAATTGCCTAAGAAATTTGATGATTTTGTTATGAAAAAACCAGCAACAAGAGTCATTCAAAATTTAGAACCTAACAGTTTAGTTTCATTCAATGTTTATGCTGAACCATGTCTTGCTCATTTGGATAGTGATAGTTTACATAGCTTGAATAATGTGTTGGTAGCTTATGAGCCTTCTTCTTATAATCAAGCAAAAGATCATCCTGAGTGGGTAGAAGTAATGGATAAATAATTACAAGCTCTTGAAGGTAATGGTGCATGGGAGTTAATTGATTTACCTTTTGGTAAAAAGCCATTGGGTCTAAATGGGTTTATAAGACTAAATTTAAACCTAGTGGTGATATTGAGAGATGCAAAGGTAGAGTTATTGCAAGAGGTGATAAGCAGATATCCGATAAGGATTATAAGCACACATTTAGTCCGGTAGAAAAGCTAACTACTGTTAGATTGATTATGGCTTTGACAGCAATTAAAAAGTGGGATATACAGCAATTGGATATTAATTATGCATTCCTTCATGGTTATCTTGATGAAGAGGTGTATATGACTCCATCTTTGGATTACAAAAAAGCCAAACCAGGGCAAGTTTATAAACTTAAAAGATCCATTTATGGTCTAAAACAAGCAAGCAGATGCTGAAAAAAGAACTGAAAAAATTTCTGGTTGAATGGGGTTTCACTCAGTCTAAGCAAGATTATTCAATGTTTTTCATGAATAAGGGTGACTCATTTACAATTGTAGCTACCTATGTTGATGATTTGTTGCTGACTGGTAATGATAATGCAGTATAGCTGATTTGAAGAATGATTTGCATAAGGCTTTCACAATTAAGGATTTAGGTGCCTTGAAGTATTTTCTTGGAATAGAGATTTCAAGGTCTGAATCTAGAATAATTCTGAATCAAAGGAAGTATATTTTAGATATGCTTCAGGATACTCAAATGGAAGGGTGCAAGCCTTTTCTTTTCCTATTAAAAAGGGTTTGAAGCTTAGTGTTGATGATGGTGAATTATTGGAGGATCCTGAAATATGTAGAAAGTTGATTGGTAAACTTCTCTATTTTAATCTTACTCGACCTGACATTTCTTTTGTTGTTCAGTAGTTGAGTCAATTTCTAAGTGCTCCGAGAGCACACATTATGTAGCTACTCATATTCTCAGATATCTTAAGCGTACTTTGAATATTGGTCTTTTCTTTTCTGCTAATTCAGATTTAATATTGAAGGCTTATAGTGATGCTGACCGGGGTTCTTGTGAAGATTCGGGGAGGTCTTTAAGTGGCTACTGTATCTTTCTTGGTAATTCATTGATCTCTTGGAAAACAAAGAAGCAAAAATCTATTTCTAAGAGTACTACAGAGTCAGAATACAGAAGCATGAGTTACACAACTAGTGAAGTTGTTTGGTTGGAAGGATTGCTGAATGAATTAGGTATTAATGTGCCTACTCCTATTACATTGTATTGTGATAATATTTCTCCTCAACATATTGCTGAGAACCCAGTTTTTCATGAGAAAACGAAGCACATCAGGGGCAAAAGTTGGATGTTCATTATGTCAGAGAACATGTTCAGTCAGGTTTTATTCAGTGTCAGCATATTAAATATTCAATGCAACTTGCTGATATAATGACTTAACCTCTGGGTGCAGAGCAACATAAGTTCCTCTCTTTTAGAATTGGTTTGGTAAACCAAATTACTATTCAAGATTGGCCTTGTTCTTCAAAAACAAGTCCATCTTGAGGGGGGCTGTTAAGTTGTGATCTTTATTATCAAATAGCTTAAGTCAAGACGGTTTTGCATGATTGTAAATATTTTAGTTTGTAGTAGATATTTTGGGTGGTTATTTTTTTTGTCAGCTTCCTTATGTAAGATATAAATAACAGTCTAGCAGAGAGAGAATTAGAGAATACGATAAAACATTTTCTCCTTCTAAATTTCTCCTTCTCTCTAGAAATCTCCGATTATCCAGAAATTTCACGTATCAAAGTCTGATGCAATCTCCTGAATTCCTCAAAGTTTACTACAAGACAAATTACATTTTTTTAGATTTATATCTAATAAAACATTTCTTTTATCTTTGGTACATTTGATAGGATTCAGCCCGTTGCATTAAAGTTTTCATACATTAATGTGTTTTTTTCACAGGTCGTCTTCAACAAAAATGGCTACTTTTTTTAGCAGCTTACATGTTATAACATTGCAGATATATCATGGGACCATTTCAGCTACAGATTGTAATGCTCGTAGAAAGGCATACTGTATTTTCTATAAATTATGCATGCAGAAAAATTTATATGGTCTGTACAACATGTAGCTCGGGTGTATATCATAAAATTGTAAAATTTATAACAGTAAGTAAACTCTTAATTGTTTATTCATTCAATAATTTATTTATTTATATTTAAAAATTAAAATAATAAAACAAAAGCTCCAACATTTTAAATATCTTAATCAGCAGTATTCTACAAGCTCAAGATTACATTTAATCTTCCAAAATGAGCTCTGTTACATAACTGAGACATATATACTAGCTCATGAGTTTAAAACCCAACCATACATGCACAATATTCATGTTATATGCATTACGCACACTATGTCACACATCGATCACGGTACAATTCCCAAAATGAGAGCTTATGTATGGATAAGTTTAATTCAAATAAATATATGATTAAAATTGAAAAGTTTTCTTTGTTCCCCAAACCAAGAGCTTATGTATGGATAAGTTTAATTCAAATAAATATAGGATTAAAATTGAAAAGTTTTCTTTGTTCATCTGTAAGAATTTACCAACCATTGACAAAACATCCATGCAGCTCCAACCACTGAAAATACAGAAGCATAGCCAAAAAATCAAAATGCGTGACATCTTTTGCAACCACAGCGACACCTAGCATTGAAAATTCTGCAAGGCTTGTAATTGAAATCTCCGTTGCCCCAATCAAATTTGCTTTAGATGTAGAAATCCCATTTTGAAGAATTTGAATTCCTACAACCTCATATGACATTTGTCCCAGTCTTGATAACACGATCAAAGAGAGGAAAAGAAACAATGGTTTTTTCACTACAATTGGAACAACTGCAAACTACTACATCCACTATGGTTAATAGTGTAGCTTGAAGTACCAGGCCAGCAGCTGCTACCTACGAAATGCCTAGATTTTTAACTAGGTCAGCAGATATGACTGTCGCTTCAATGCCCATGAAAGCACATAATCCACTGAATCCACCAATTATATATGGACTAGTTCCATGATGTGTTAAAAGTGATGTCATTATGGCACCAGGAGCAAGTGCAATATTGAAAAATAATAGCACATATGCTATACTAGCAGGAAGAACAAGCTGGAGCTTGTATTCAGTCCATCCATCTTTGATAGCAGGGGTAATCGATTCAAACCAAAGGGTGGTTCATGAACATGGGCGAGTTTACAACGATTAAGAACACCGTTTGAGAGCCTATTGATAAGCTGATGATGCAGTGCGGCAAAGCACGAGAGAGAAGGAAGCAACGAGACATACCTCAAATCGCGAACGCCCATCACCGCGACCTAACTCCAGTGAGCTACGACCTAATTCCAGCGAGCTACGACCTAATTCCAGCGAGTTACGACCTAAATCCAACGAGTCGCTCTTCCTCCGTGAATCGAACGAAGCCAGTAGCCCTAAGTCGCGAGTCGCCTTCCTCCCTATGTCGCGAACGACAGAGCGAGCTAAAATCCTCCTCCTTAGGTCGCAAACGACCTATGCCAGCTCCAGCCTTAAGTCGCGATCGAACAACTTCTTTAGGTCGTTTCGAAGCACGAGCTATGACCTACCAAGTGATAGGAATTCCAGTTGATCACTGCTTTCTTAGGTCGCCAATGACCTAGCGATTTAAGCCGCAAATCATCAGGTCGCAAGGCTTTGAAGATATCTTATATTTCTTAGGTCGTGTGAGCCTTAGGTCGTATGTGTATTTTCCTTAAGTCGCACTGTGTTGTAATTTTAGGTCGTTACTATAGTAAGTCGTTCGTGTTGTACATATTAGGTCGGTCGAGTGTTGCTAGTGTTAAGTCGTGCATGTGTAAATATGTAAGGTCGAGATAGTCTTGTAATGTGTGATGTAAGTGTTGTGTTGGGTTGTAAGCCTATAAATAGGCGAATCGTGTCATTTGTAATAGAGAGTCAATTTGAATAAAATTTCTTTTGTGTGCTCTTGTGCCACTATTAAAATTGGTATTTGAGTGTTATCTCCTATCTCCATCTTCGAATATTCGAGTGCGCTCGAATCAACGATTGTTGAAGCCTATTCACGGAATCTAGTGTGCTAGATCAACGTTCGAAAAATAGTAGATCTTCTCTCACGGCATTGTGCGTGATCAACGTGTCGAAGATAGCTAAAGTCCGGTATCTCGCGAGATCAACGGATTTGAGCATTTGGGTATTCTCAATCCATCGATTCTGCATCAATTCACCGATTAATTCCGCTAATCGGATTGGATCCTGGACGGATTCGATTGACATCGTCGAATTCGATTATCATGCTGCATCAGCTGGTTGAATATAATCAGAATGGGTAGTGTACATATCATGATACAAGAAGCAACTTTTAGGCAGGTCACACAGTATCATAAGTTCACTAAAAGAAAACCAAACAACAATAATGCCCCTGCTATCTCACTTATGAGATTGATTCGGAAAAGCATGACATTTGCTTGAGCTAGTGCAGTTGGTCTGTTTGCACCAGCTAACAACATTACCCAATCACGTTCTATGGTTACACCCAAAGCAAGCCTAGCTATTCGTTCTACTGCCCCAGCTATTACCAATGCAATAAATCAAGGCTGAACAAGTACAACTGATGCCGATGCTGATGCAAGGCATGTAGTGGTAAAAGCGTATATCAACATAGTGATAGACAACAACTGAGCATTCGTTTGGACAATATACAAACTGTTGTACGATCGTTGAAATGCCCTAGCTCGCGAATAGAAAAAATTGTTATAGAACTTTTCGGTGACTTTTATAACAATTGTGTAATTATAAGATAGTTTATTTTTATAAATTACCGCTTGGTTTCCATAACCAAAACGCCGATTTCGCTACGTCGGATCCATGATAGAGTCAAAAATAGCGTCTTCCTCCTCGCAGGTCAAACCATGGCGATCTGGTCCCTCTAGCGTCTGTGCCTATTCCTCTTGAAACTTTGCCTACAATGCTAAAAAATTACAGTTGAAATTAACACAACATTTTTTTAATTCTTTAAAGCTAATTACTTAAACTAATTGATATTAATAACTTAAAATTCAAAATATGCTTACGATCCATTGGCTCTGGGCTGTAAATACACCACCGGTCGTGCTACTGGCTATGAAGGGCCACTATCATCACCTTTATTCCCTCTTCGAGAAGAAGATGGGGAACCGGAGTGGGAAGAGCTCTACGCCTTTGGAAAAAAGATATAATACCTGTCACGTACATATCAATTTATTATGTCAGAACATATAATTCATAATAATTATGAGAAAAGATATCATAATTGATGAGAAAAATGTAACATGGATAATCACATAAATTACCTTATATTAAATTATATATTAGCAATCAGTCCTCGTCATTTTCTGATTCGGACTCGGTTTCGTACTCTATATCGTTTTCCTTTATAGTTTCAAATGCTTCTGCTAATACATTTGATTCATCATTTAGAGGTCCAAAATCCGTGTGATCGTCCATTATTGTTATTTCAACATTTTCCTCGATATCTGCTTGATAGGCTTGTTCGTCTGGAATATTCTTTTCATCAAACATAAATCTTGCCTTCGTTTTAAAAACTGCAGACCGGTCTGCTTTATCTCTTTTTAGAGATGGATAAGGGGTATAATAAACTTGTAGGGCTTGTTTGGCTAGTACAAAAGGATCGTACTTTTGATAACGCAAGGTATGTTTTATTTCTATAAGATTATAATTTGGATGCACGATAACTCCAAACCCTGGAACATTACTGAACCAGTTGCATCTAAACAAAAAAATTCCTCCGCGGGTCTGGTGAAATAGGTCAATTGCAAAACCTGGGTTAACATGCCATAAAAATCATTTATATGATTATTTGGATCATCACTGCCTTTAACATATACACCAGTATAGTTAGTTAATTTTTCAGCACTCTATTCTTTGATGTTGAATTTATATCCATTAACGAAGAATATTGGATATGTCTTAACTTTTCTTTTTGGTCCCATCGCTAGATGTTTTAATCCTTCATCGACCACACAATTTATCGGATCATAAACGTAGTTCGAAAACCAAGTAGCGAAATCTTTGCTTATATCATCGCTTGGATGTTGTGATTCATAAACACTGCAAACATAGATAATATATTGCATTATAATCAATGTACACGTATAGCATTAAATTAAATTAATATATCCAGACTTGTAATTTAATATTACCTAATAAATGGTGTAGCTTTAGTACAATTAAGAAGAATATATGTGTGTGCTACATGGTAATCTCTATCGTCTAACCATACTTCCACACATTTTCCAACAGGTCGATCATGTTGTCTAAAAATAGATAACATTGCCTCAGAAGAACAATCTTGTTCAACGGCTTCATCATTACGCGTAGCACTTTCAAATGATAAGTTCACATGATCACTGAAATAATGAGAAAAAAAGATTGAGCTTCTTCTTTGATATATGATTTGCAAATTGAACCTTCAGCTCGAGCTTTTTGTCTCACTTTTTTCTTTAAATGATTTAAGTACCTAATAGAAATTATTTAAATTCAAAAATAACTTATATATATGTAATTAAAATAATATATACCGAACTCGATATTAATACCTTACCTCTCGAATGGATACATCCATCCATATTGCACAGGATCTCGAAGACGTGCTTCATATGGAAAATGAATAGGTAAATGCTCCATTACATTAAAGAAACCTGGAGGAAATATTTTCTCCAATTTGTAGAGCAATACAGGGATTTCTTTCTCAAGTTTACGTAGACGATCAACTTTTAACGTAGTTGAACAATGCTCCTTATAAAACAAACTAAGTTCCATTACAACCTTCCAAACTTTTCCGGGCAACAGTTCTCTGAAAGCGACGGGCAATAAATTTTCCTTCATTATATGACAATCATGGATTTTCATCCCACTTAGTCTCCCGTTCTTATAGTTGACACATCTACGAAGATTAGAGGAAATCCTATCGGGAAATCATAATCCTTCCACCCATTTTAACAGTACTTTAACTTGGTTGTTGTCTAACTCATAGGATGCTTTGGGCTTTTTAGTGTCATTTGGCTTGATATGAAGCTCAGGACGGTTACAAATTTCTTCTATATCACATCTTGATTTCAAATCGTCCTTAGTCTTGCCCTTAACACTCAAAACTATATTAAAAAGATTATAAAATATGTTTTTCTCGTTATGCATCACGTCAATGTTATGACGGATTAGGAGATTTTTGCAATAAGGCAATTCCTAAAATATACTTTGTTTACACCAATTATGAATCGTCGATTTACCTTGAATTTCAATTTGTTGTCCGGTTTCATGTATCTTTGGATAATCCTTTACAACTTCATATATATCTTCGCTTGACCAAATTGTTGGTGGTCACAAAGTCTCATGTCTATTAGCTACGAAGGTTTTTTATCTCTTCTAAAAGGATGATTAATATGGAGAAAACACCAATGACAATCAAACCATGAAATTTTCTTCCCATTTGATAAAGAAAATGCTCATGTTTCTTCCATACAATAAGGACACGCTAAATGACCGGCCGTACTCCAACCCGAAAGCATTGCATATGTAGGAAAATTGCTAATAGTCCATAACAAAGAAGCGAACATCCGGAAAAAAAATTTTGATACGTTGTATGTTTCAACTCCTTTGTACCACAATGATTTCAACTCTTCAATTAACGGTTGCAAGTAAACATCGATTCTATGATGACCCGGAATTTTGGGCAATAGCAATTTGATAATCTTCTTTTATAATTATTTAAATTGGCAAATTTATCTTTTCAAAGCTAATAAAAATGTATTCTATTTATAATGTATATATATGTATATACATTGTGAATAGGAAGTTTTGGTTTGAATTTAATATAATACCTTTCAAAATCTATTTAAAAGTTAATCATATATTTCAAAACACTTAAGCTAAATATTTATTTTGTTTAAAAGTATTTTAGCTTAAGTTTAAAGTAAGACATAATTAAAGGTTCATTTCTTTTGTTTTAATATTCTTTCTTTTAAATTTAACATGAATAAATGTATGTTGAATATATATAAAAATAAACATAGATTAATAAGACATAAACATATAAATATAAAAAAAGGATTTAAACATTTGTATATATATAATTCAAGCTTTTAACATTTGTAAGATAATCAAACATGCATTTAACATGTGTTAACTTGGTAGCATGCAAATTAAAAAATGGCGATATTGACTCTTTAAAATTAAAATTTTAAATTATGTAGTATTAGAGAGAAACCTGGTTTTCATTTTCTCAGTTCAAAATCTTTTTCTTTCCTAAACTCTTTCTTCTCTTTTCTTAACTAAAACTTGAAACAAAATTTAAAAGAAAACTAAAATCAAATTCTACCACAACTCAAGCTGTTTCAACCTGATCAAATAACAAGAAGCAAATTCAACAAGTGCAATTTCAGTTTCAACTCAACAGCAAGCTAACAAGCAGTAGATTCAATTCAACTCAAACATAAAAGAACCAAGCCTGTTCTCTGCTTTTTAAAACAGTGAGTAAACCTTTTCTTTAAAAACAGTTTTTAACCTATGTTTATATTAATGCATGTGATAAATATGTATATAAAATGTTGTAGTATGGTTTGCATGGTTGTTCTTTTATCTGGTATATATTTTGTACTGCCCTGTTTATATGTGAACATGACTGAGTGTATATATGATCACAGACTCAAGAATAAATCAAATGAATTCAATTTCCCTTTATATATTCAACTTTAGGTTATGATCTCCAAAGAAAATATGATTGTATGAATGTAATAGTATTGTTAAAAAATATACCAATTGTTTATATTGTATATTTATTTCTAAAATGGTGAATTACAGTAAAGATAAAAAATAATCCAAAAATCGATGTTTATAATTTCGAGTTAGGATTTTATAATGTGATGCATATTGCAAAATAATAAATTTAGGTAGAAATATCATGATTTTTAGATAAGTAAATAGTGAGATATCTCGAGATGATCGATTTGGGTATTTCCGTTGATTGTCGTCGATCGATGGTGAGGGGTGTATTAAGATTGTGACTGAAGGAGGATGGGAGGTGGGGAAACTGGGGAAAAATGGTTGGAGATTTTTCCATTGGACGAGGCGACAGGTCGGAGGCGATGTAGGGTTTGAGTGTTGTTTTTGGTCGTCGTCGTTTCTCTGGGTCGTACGTCGACGGTGATGCACCGGACTCGATCGCGATAGGAGGAAACGGAGCTGGAGGTCGAGGTGATTCGATGGTGAGGTCAGCGAGGTTTATCGGGGTCGGGATCGATGGTGAGGTCGGTTTTTCCGATGATGGTGGCTTCTTGATTTTCGAACGATGGGTTCGATTTTGATTCGCTGGCAAATCGGTGAACCTGGGTGATCGTGTGCGACGATGGGGTGGTCGTTGACTTGTTGAGGGTTGCGGCGTCGATCGGTGGTGGTCGGAGTGGATGTGTATGTGCACGTGCATATTTGTGTTGCTGTGTTGCTGTGGGTTGGAGTTTTGGGGAAGATAGTGGAGACTCGGGTCGTTGCTCGAAGTTTTTGCGTAGGGACTCCAAGCGTGAGTGGTAAGCAAGTGACATAGAGAAGAACTCGGGGAGTTTGGGGGTAGGGCTCAGGTTCGACCCGAAGTAGATTTTTAAAACAGTTTTAAATAAGTTTTAAAACAAGATTTTGAAAATATAAATAATTTAGTTTAAAAACTTTTCTTATATAAATTTCTTTTATATATATAATAAATGTTTTCTTAACATTTGATTTGGAAGTTATAAAATTTGTTAACTTATTTTGTTAATTTAAAAGATTATTTTTATTTTAAAACTTAATTAAATGATTTAATTAAGGAAGTTAATTATAAAGATAAAATGTTTTAAATGTTAATGATAATTATGTCATTTATAAAGATAATGTTTTACCTTAAGGTTAATTAAGGTTTTAATGAGTTGAGATTAATTAAGTTAATAAAAAATTTAAGTATAATTAATTATTAATTAAGGATTTATAAATTAATAATTAAGGGTTATAAGTTAATTACTTAAAAGTAAATTAATTGTAATTAAGAATTAATTAATTAAGTAATTAAGATTATAGTTAGAGATTAATCAATTAAGTCATTGGAGGTTAATTAACTAAGAAGTACTTAATCTTGTAATTAAGTTTTATTAATTAATTAGTTAAGGTTTGTTAATTAATAATTAAGGAATGATTAATTAGTTAATTAAGATTAATTAATTGATTTATTAAGGGTTAATTAATCTAAGAAATTAACGGTAATTTGAGGGTAATTACTTAATAGAAGTGATTTGAGGATTATTAATAGAAGTAATTAAGGAGTAATTACTTAGTGAAATTAATTAATTAATTAAAGGTAAGTGATTATAAGTTGATTAATTAATGTAATCAATTAAGAATAATTAATTAATGTAATTAATTATAATATAGTTAATTAATGAGATTAATTAAAGATTACTCAATGTGAATGGTTTAAGGATAATTAATTTCTGTAATTAATTAAAGGCTAATTACTTAATGTAATTAAAGGATAATTAATCCAGGATGATTAATTAAGATGGATAATTAAAGGATGATTAATTAATTGGGTTGTAATTAATTAATGTTAAGTAAGCAGGATTTAAAAGTAATTTAAGTAATTAATTTAATTCATTAAAGATAATTAAATTAATTGGTGATAATATGATTGCTTATGGATGGTTAAATGATATTGAAATGCCTTGGATTGTTTGATATCTCTATCTGTGCTGATTTGTGATAGGAGATGCTTTGGTTGAATTATGATGATATGGATTATATATATATGAATATGTGAATTATCTATCTGTGTGAATATGGATAATAGAATTGAATTGTTTTAAATTAAAACAACTTGACCTTAAAAGACGGCGTTTTGGATTTTGGTGAGACCGGGATCGGGTTTCCAGATTTGGATATCCGAAAACCACATCGATCCAAATTAAATGATAGGTCGTGAATCTCAAGTGAAGAGGAAGATTCAGGGTGCAAGGATTATTGTCGTTAACTCTGAGGATGATTCCAAAATGAGTGTAACGAGATAATGCCTTGGTTTCGTTCGAACCCGGAACGAACTTGTATGGATTGAATGCTTTCAGGACATCGTCAGGTGGACGATGAGCATTCTAAGTGATGTGTTCTGATAAGGTAATCCTAGCCTCAAGCCTCATCAACCGGGAATGGCTAAAACAGGGGAGGTGCAGCAAGGCTAAGTGGGTAGCACCCAAGTAGGACGAGATTTTCCCCTGTCTAGAAGTCCCTTTTTATTCGGCTGTGTGGGCAGTTGATTGCAACAACTACTGGGGTTGTCTTGTTCGGGATTATCCAGTAAGGGATGGTTCCGGATTTGTGTTACATGGGATTGGGAGTGATCCTCGGTACGTTGATCTAGGCCACGTACTGTGACGGGCGGTACCCCAGTAGCCCTGCCATTGTATGGAATCCAATCTCCAATAAGCGCCGCATGTTTTGATTGTGCCCAACTATGTTGGAAAGTGAGATGTAAGCGTTCCAGCTATTTCTGTATTTTACTTGAAACCCCTAGACCCTATTATAATATCACTGGATTTCCTATCAAATGTTTTGGTTATCGTAAGGTAAAAACTTTTCCGTGTTTATGTGTGGGAAGTCTTACGAGATACCTTTCTTTTCAAATGAAGTTAAACAACTTTAACCCGTTTACTCACACCAGACCCATGTCTGACCCAAGTGTTTATTTTCTGTTTTATTAAACTCTTGGGTACTCATATTATGTATGAGTAGTCAAGAGATTTAGGTTAGCTTTGACGAATTCTGGAGGAGATATGGAGCAGGAGGCTTCAACGTTTAGATATATTGTGGTTCCGCTGTGTTAGAGTTGTGTCTGTATTGTATAAATGTACTTGAGCTGTATGATAGACATGTGTTTATAACTGTCTAATATGATGTGACGACCCGACTTTTTCTCCACAGAAAGTCGCATCATCTTGAAGAAAGAAAGGTGTAACAACCCGAGATTTCACGGTATTATTATTATCGTCATGTGACGATTTAATTGGGTTGCTGGTTGTTTTTGGCGTTTAACCAAGCGAAATTCTTTTTCAAATCGGATTAAAATTCTTTTGAATTTGTAAATATTGAAGCGAGCTTTAAAGAAAAATTGTTTTGGCCCACTCGTTGTTGCCGTGACGTTTATCGGTACCTTTCCCCTTTTATTCGTTCACTCGAGAAAACCCATACCCTTCTCACGTTTAAACCCATACTCCACCCACGTTTCTTCTGCCATCCCCTTACCCCTTTCTTCTGCTAAAACACGTCGCACCCCCTTCCCTCTTCGGATCGAAGAAACGAAAAAAAAAACGAAGGCGGAAAAATAAATGGCGACGAGATAAAGTATGGCGGCTTCGTTCGTTCCTTCGATCTCTCCTCTGGACGAATTAGGGCTTAGGGAAGTCGAAGGCGCCGGCTTCAATTGCTAGATCGAACGAGGCCTTGCTTGTCGATCGACTAGGGTTGCTCACTACGGCTGCTTGTGGAGTCGTCTTCGCTTCATTCTAAGGTGAGTACCCACTCACATCTAATTCTCGTCTCAAGTTGAATTAGGGTTTAAACTTCGTGATTTCGTTCGTCTGATTGTTTCAAAATATGTGCTTTGGCCGTTTGATCATTGTTGGATGATTGCGATTTTCCTTGAATTGTTCATATACGTATACTTTTCGTATATAATTGCTTGATCCCCACGGTGTTGAATTTGAGTCATTCACCACGTCTCTGACCTGTTCCATATGCGTATATATTCGTATATATTTTCTGGGCTGACTTGATTTTGAGATTATTGGTTTTGACTTGGTTTTGGAGATCTCGGTTTTGAAATGGTTTTGAATTAATAACCACGGCTTTGACATTTTTCTGTAGCATACCCTTCGACATTGCTATCCTCTTCTCTGTGAATTATTTTCTCTGAGATATCCTTCTCTGATATGGTTCATTCTTGTAGAATCACCTGTTATACACTATGTACTTGCACATGGTTGCAGTGGCTTTGTTGATGTTCATCTGGTTCTGGTCTGCACCCCATTTGTATTCACTGCCGCAGTTGTTGTTGTGTCCATATTGTAGTTGAACCTTAACTTGGTTGATACTGTGTGGAGCTTGGTTTCATGTTGTGTAAACTGCATTGCTTGTTCTTTGTGTAATTGGTTTTAGTTGTTTTCACTGATGTTCATCAGGTTCAAGCATTTATGTTGGTATTTGATTGAATGGTCTGTCCTGTTGTATGGGTCCGTGTAGTTTGTTTGATCACTTCACTCTTGTGTATTTGAAGTCTGCATTCTTTGTTGGCTCCATTGTAGTTGTAAATACACCATAGCTTGTTGTAGCTTTACTGAGTGGCATGTACGATCTTGTAGACTGTTTTGAGCTTGTTTTCATTGGTTTCGTGCATTTCTCTCTAGTCTGATCTGGTGCATTGTGTATCTGCTTTGCCTTTGATTCATGCTGTGTCTCTCGAGTTCTTTGATTTGGCATTTGAGTCTGTTGCCTGCCTTCACCTGTGGACTTCCTTGATCTTGTGCATGTTCATAAGTCTGGTCCATCTGGATTTGAGTTTATTCACTTCGACCATTTGCCTGTAGTCTTTATATATGTGCACGATGTTTTGAGCATGCTACCGGGTTGATATGCACTATGCCCTGTACATGATTTTGCATTGTGAATCTCAGCAGTGTTTGTGTCATTCTGCTGTTTTGAAGTGTGAAGCCTTTGTTAGTTCTTGTTGTTGTTATTGTTTCACTTGCTGCCACTGTCTTCTTTGTAGTTGCATTCTGCCCTTGTCTTTGCAACTGTTTGCTACTATAGCTTCATCGTGGCGGTTGCTTCGTATTCGCTTATGTCTGCAGTCGCATGCGCTTTGCAGTTTTTCCCCCTGTTGAGATTTGTCCTTGAATTCACTTGAGTTGAACCCGATTTCAGGGTTTGACCTTGTGATCACTTGTGACTTTCATTGAGCTTTTGTGTATCTCCTGCGATAGTGGCGAGGCAGTACACGCGTGCGTGTACTGCAGCCCTATCAGATTTGACAGTTTTAAATTGATATAGTCGATTTGATAAATTGTTTATTCATCTCTGTTGATGATTTAAATCTGCTGATTTTTGTTAAACACTGTTAAGTGTTATATTGACCGTTATCCGGTTTCTTTGTTTAAAGAATCAGATAGACGGGAATTATTGTGACTGTCGTCTATTAAAATAATTGTTGCCTATATGCACTAATAAACTGGTTTGAATTAGACTGACCTGGGTATTATTTTCTTTTGAATGTAATACTCGGGTCAGACCCGAGTTATTTCAGGTAGTAGATTTCCTTCTTTGAGTTGCTGTTCGGGATTTGAAGACTTTTCATATCTTCTGAAGTTGTCAGTGTCATTTTGTAGTGGTCGTGTCATTGTATAGAACGATATGTATT
The DNA here is from genome assembly GCA_030737815.1 of Allium fistulosum. NCBI lineage: Eukaryota > Viridiplantae > Streptophyta > Magnoliopsida > Asparagales > Amaryllidaceae > Allium > Allium fistulosum. Next base: position 448,663,465 of record CM060906.1, on the reverse strand, counting down.
CATGTATATTAATCGATAATGTACTTGTATATATAACTTCTAGAGTCGACAGTTGTAGTTGTATCATATGTATTGTGTCAACTATGTATTAACTGACATCAGTTATATATATATGAGACTTTTGTTTTTATCTGTGTTCCGCATTTATATTATCTGTGTTATTGTTATATCTAATGTGCTAAACTATTATGAACCATCGTAGTTCGTTTTATACTAGTATTGGGAGTGCCGATGGGAGTAAATAAATAATAGATGAAAAATAAAAAGTATATACCACTCCTGTCGAGATAACCAATATTAGTGTAAGGCCAATTACGGATGGTCGCTCCTATCCAGCCTCATTCTTCGTAATAATAGACAGTATTTCTTTTAATACTCTTTGTTATTATGAGCATAGAGGTGGGGCGTCACAGTTGGTATCAGAGCTTGGGGTTTATGGACATAATATAAAACTTAACTCGGATGGAACATATGTTACAACTATTGGTCGATGTTTTAATTGTGTTTGAGTCAAAACTAAAGTTTTGAAATTTGGATGAAATTTTTAAATATCTTTATTTAAAAATAATAGTGAAATTGTGTTCTGATGATTTGATTGATTTGTGTTCTGTTTATCAGAGTGCGCAGCGGAAACAGTGAAACTGTCTTCGCTGAGTACAACTGATAATCTATTTGATTTAGAAATTGAAATAAATTTCATTTGTTGTTTACATAGCTGTAATTATTTTGTTTCTTTGAGAATTTCGAATCCGAATTGAGGATTTGAAGAAATTACAGTTATGTGATTTTGGTTGAAATTTCCGCTGGCTTCTCTTGTACTAATCATATATTGATTTGATTTTTTTAGCTGTTTTGATTAATCTTCATTGAAGATACATTCGAATGATTTCTTTGTTCATTTTATAATACGTGCAAAATTTGAATTGCACGTTATTGCAATTATTTTACGTTGAACCGATGCTTGGTTATGATACGTATTCTGTTGCCGTTATTTTTATAACGGGATTTTTTTTACACCAATGCTGAATTTTTGAGGCACGGTGTTTTGTTGACAATTTTATTGAATGAAAATTCACTGATGTCACATTTTGATGTGAATTCTTTTGATGAGATATTTGATGTTTTAAAATTTATGTCACTTTGACTTCAGTAACAACCAAATTTTTAAAAGTGGATTTTCAAGCGGTTATTCCGCAATACTGATGTGTAACCGTTTTTACGGTATTTTGAGAAGTACAATTTCCTTATCGAAATTGTTACTAATATTGCTGCTTTAATCACGTGATTGGAAACTCGTTTTAAAAATGAAAATTGTTTTATAAATTTTTAACGGTTTGCGTTTTCAAAAGGATGAGAAAGCGACTTAAACGATTCAGCAAAATCGAGGATTATGACCCCTTTCTTTTACTGTTTCGCTTAACTCCGGACTTGTCCAGTTGAGAAGGTGAATTGTTATTTTTATAAAATAAATAAAAATTGTTTTCAGAAATTTAACAGTTTACGCTTTCAAAAGAATGAGGAAGCGATTTAAACGTTTCAGCAAAATCGAGGACTATGACCCCTTTCTTTTACTGATTCGCTTAATTCCGGACTTGTCCGTTTGAGAATGTAAAGTGTATTTTTACAAAATACACAATTTTGCACTTTCAAGGAAACGATGAAGTGATTTAAACGATTTAGCAAAAGTGCGGAGTATGGAACCACACTTTTACTATTTCGGTTAATTCCGGACTCGTTAATTGAATATCTGTTGTTTTGATGATTCTACACTTTCAAGGAAACGATGAAGAGAATTAAACAATTTAGTAAAACTCGTGGTTATGGGACATGTGCGTTTGCTATTTTGGTTAATTCCGGACTCGTTAATTGAAACATTTTGATGCTTTCGTGTGCTTTCGAGCCACTATGAGGACCTTCGGGTCATTTGTTGGACCTTCGGGTCATTTGTTGGGCTTTCGGGCCACTCTGCGGACCTTCGGGTCAAATACCAGTACTAGACCTTCGGGTCACTCTGCGGACCTCCGGGTCAATCTGATGGGCGCCAAAATTATGTTGAGTACTTGGTAGGCTTCGGCCACTCTGAGATGCACGTGCGGCGAATTAAAAACTCGCCATCTGATGGGATCGATCCAAGCTTTTATGTTGATTTTCTAGTCTTCTTAATTGATTTCTAGATATTTGTTGCTTCCAATTATCTGCAGGTAATTGGATATTTGTTGATATGAGTTCTGATTATCGTTTTTGATAATCAGATATTTGTTGTTTCTAATTATCGCTTGTGATAATTAGATATTTGTTGATATGAGTTCTGATTATCGTTTTTGATAATCAGATATTTGTTGTTTCTAATTATCGCTTGTGATAATTAGATATTTGTTGATATGAGTTCTGATTATCGTTTTTGATAATCAGATATTTGTTGTTTCTAATTATCGCTTGTGATAATTAGATATTTGTTGATATGAGTTCTGATTATCGTTTTTGATAATCAGATATTTGTTGTTTCTAATTATCGCTTGTGATAATTAGATATTTGTTGATATGAGTTCTGATTATCGTTTTTGATAATCAGATATTTGTTGTTTCTAATTATCGCTTGTGATAATTAGATATTTGTTGATATGAGTTCTGATTATCGTTTTTGATAATCAAATATTTGTTGTTTCTAATTATCGCTTGTGATAATTAGATATTTGTTGATATGAGTTCTGATTATCGTTTTTGATAATCAGATATTTGTTGTTTCTAATTATCGCTTGTGATAATTAGATATTTGTTGATATGAGTTCTGATTATCGTTTTTGATAATCAGATATTTGTTGTTTCTAATTATCGCTTGTGATAATTAGATATTTGTTGATACGAGTTCTGATTATCGTTTTTGATAATCAGATATTTGTTGTTTCTAATTATCGCTTGTGATAATTAGATATTTGTTGATATAAGTTCTGATTATCATTTTTGATAATCAGATATTTGTTGTTTCTAATTATCGCTTTTGATAATTAAATATTTGCTGATTTCGAATTTAATTATCGCTTTAGATAATTAAATATTTGTTGATTTGAGATTTAATTATCGCTTTAGATAATTAAATATTTGTTGCTTTGGGATTTAATTATCGCTTTAGATAATTAAATAATTACTGATTTCGAATTTAATTATCGCTTCAGATAATTAAATATTTGTTGATTTGAGATTTAATTATCGCTTTAGATAATTAAATATTTGTTGCTTTGGGATTTAATTATCGCTTTTGATAATTAAATATTTGCTGATTTCAAATTTAATTATCGCTTTAGATAATTAAATATTTGTTGATTTGAGATTTAATTATCGCTTTAGATAATTAAATATTTGTTGCTTTGGGATTTAATTATCGCTTTAGATAATTAAATAATTACTGATTTCGAATTTAATTATCGCTTCAGATAATTAAATATTTGATGATTTGAGATTTAATTATCGTCTTTGATAATTAAATAATTGCTGTTTTGAGATTTAATTATCGCTTGAGATAATTAAATATTTATTGATTTGAGATTTAATTATCGTCTGAGATAATTAAATAGTTGTTGATTTAAAATTTAATTATCGCCTGAGGTAACTAAATATTTTCTGTTTAGAAATTTGATTATCGTTTTGGATAATTGAATATTTGTTTTCTGACTATCGTTGAGATAAGTAAATATTTGCGATTTTTGAGATTTGAGCTTCGTCTTTTTCTCTGGCGATTCAGGTGAGTAATTTGATTTACTCACATTCAATTCGTGCTCTGTAGGGGATTTCTGCTCTGTTTTCCTTCTCTTTTAGTGCTGGAACTCGATTGTTCTTGCTCTTGTTAGTCGTCTGATTTTGATCCCTGATTCCCACGATGTTGATTCTTTTGATTTGAAGCAGTCGAACCTCTTGATTCTTATCTCATACTTCCCCGCTGGCACTTGCTTTGCTTATACATTCGACATTGCCACGCTCTTTTGGTTGTTACCTTTTATCCATTTATTCCCTATGATTGCGTGGACGCAATTTTTATAAGGAGGGGAGTCTGTAACAACCCGAGATTTCACGGTAATATTATTATCGTCATGTGACGATTTAATTGGGTTGCTGGTTGTTTTTGGCGTTTAACCAAGCGAAATTCTTTTTCAAATCGGATTAAAATTCTTTTGAATTTGTAAATATTGAAGCGAGCTTTAAAGAAAAATTGTTTTGGCCCACTCGTTGTTGCCGTGACGTTTATCGGTACCTTTCCCCTTTTATTCGTTCACTCGAGAAAACCCATACCCTTCTCACGTTTAAACCCATACTCCACCCACGTTTCTTCTGCCATCCCCTTACCCCTTTCTTCTGCTAAAACACGTCGCACCCCCTTCCCTCTTCGGATCGAAGAAACGAAAAAAAAAACGAAGGCGGAAAAATAAATGGCGACGAGATAAAGTATGGCGGCTTCGTTCGTTCCTTCGATCTCTCCTCTGGACGAATTAGGGCTTAGGGAAGTCGAAGGCGCCGGCTTCAATTGCTAGATCGAACGAGGCCTTGCTTGTCGATCGACTAGGGTTGCTCACTACGGCTGCTTGTGGAGTCGTCTTCGCTTCATTCTAAGGTGAGTACCCACTCACATCTAATTCTCGTCTCAAGTTGAATTAGGGTTTAAACTTCGTGATTTCGTTCGTCTGATTGTTTCAAAATATGTGCTTTGGCCGTTTGATCATTGTTGGATGATTGCGATTTTCCTTGAATTGTTCATATACGTATACTTTTCGTATATAATTGCTTGATCCCCACGGTGTTGAATTTGAGTCATTCACCACGTCTCTGACCTGTTCCATATGCGTATATATTCGTATATATTTTCTGGGCTGACTTGATTTTGAGATTATTGGTTTTGACTTGGTTTTGGAGATCTCGGTTTTGAAATGGTTTTGAATTAATAACCACGGCTTTGACATTTTTCTGTAGCATACCCTTCGACATTGCTATCCTCTTCTCTGTGAATTATTTTCTCTGAGATATCCTTCTCTGATATGGTTCATTCTTGTAGAATCACCTGTTATACACTATACTTGCACATGGTTGCAGTGGCTTTGTTGATGTTCATCTGGTTCTGGTCTGCACCCCATTTGTATTCACTGCCGCAGTTGTTGTTGTGTCCATATTGTAGTTGAACCTTAACTTGGTTGATACTGTGTGGAGCTTGGTTTCATGTTGTGTAAACTGCATTGCTTGTTCTTTGTGTAATTGGTTTTAGTTGTTTTCACTGATGTTAATCAGGTTCAAGCATTTATGTTGGTATTTGATTGAATGGTCTGTCCTGTTGTATGGGTCCGTGTAGTTTGTTTGATCACTTCACTCTTGTGTATTTGAAGTCTGCATTCTTTGTTGGCTCCATTGTAGTTGTAAATACACCATAGCTTGTTGTAGCTTTACTGAGTGGCATGTACGATCTTGTAGACTGTTTTGAGCTTGTTTTCATTGGTTTCGTACATTTCTCTCTAGTCTGATCTGGTGCATTGTGTATCTGCTTTGCCTTTGATTCATGCTGTGTCTCTCGAGTTCTTTGATTTGGCATTTGAGTCTGTTGCCTGCCTTCACCTGTGGACTTCCTTGATCTTGTGCATGTTCATAAGTCTGGTCCATCTGGATTTGAGTTTATTCACTTCGACCATTTGCCTGTAGTCTTTATATATGTGCACGATGTTTTGAGCATGCTACCGGGTTGATATGCACTATGCCCTGTACATGATTTTGCATTGTGAATCTCAGCAGTGTTTGTGTCATTCTGCTGTTTTGAAGTGTGAAGCCTTTGTTAGTTCTTGTTGTTGTTATTGTTTCACTTGCTGCCACTGTCTTCTTTGTAGTTGCATTCTGCCCTTGTCTTTGCAACTGTTTGCTACTATAGCTTCATCGTGGCGGTTGCTTCGTATTCGCTTATGTCTGCAGTCGCATGCGCTTTGCAGTTTTTCCCCCTGTTGAGATTTGTCCTTGAATTCACTTGAGTTGAACCCGATTTCAGGGTTTGACCTTGTGATCACTTGTGACTTTCATTGAGCTTTTGTGTATCTCCTGCGATAGTGGCGAGGCAGTACACGCGTGCGTGTACTGCAGCCCTATCAGATTTGACAGTTTTAAATTGATATAGTCGATTTGATAAATTGTTTATTCATCTCTGTTGATGATTTAAATCTGCTGATTTTTGTTAAACACTGTTAAGTGTTATATTGACCGTTATCCGGTTTCTTTGTTTAAAGAATCGGATAGACGGGAATTATTGTGACTGTCGTCTATTAAAATAATTGTTGCCAATATGCACTAATAAACTGGTTTGAATTAGACTGACCTGGGTATTATTTTCTTTTGAATGTAATACTCGGGTCAGACCCGAGTTATTTCAGGTAGTAGATTTCCTTCTTTGAGTTGCTGTTCGGGATTTGAAGACTTTTCATATTTTTTGAAGTTGTCAGTGTCATTTTGTAGTGGTCGTGTCATTGTATAGAACGATATGTATTCATGTATATTAATCGATAATGTACTTGTATATATAACTTCTAGAGTCGACAGTTGTAGTTGTATCATATGTATTGTTTCAACTATGTATTAACTGACATCAGTTATATATATATGAGACTTTTGTTTTTATCTGTGTTCCGCATTTATATTATCTGTGTTATTGTTATATCTAATGTCCTAAACTATTATGAACCATCGTAGTTCGTTTTATACTAGTATTGGGAGTGCCGATGGGAGTAAATAAATAATAGATGAAAAATAAAAAGTATATACCACTCCTGTCGAGATAACCAATATTAGTGTAAGGCCAATTACGGATGGTCGCTCCTATCCAGCCTCATTCTTCGTAATAATAGACAGTATTTCTTTTAATACTCTTTGTTATTATGAGCATAGAGGTGGGGCGTCACAAAAGGGATAGAAAAGAGAAGAGATAGATAAGAAAGAAGAAACAACATCAGAATCTCAACAGCGGAACAAATAAATTATATTAATAACATAAGATATTACATAGTATACAACAACTATCAGAGTTACACTACTTATACAACACATACTAGACATATATAAACACCTGCCTAGTTATTACAACTCAATACAATACAGAGATCAACACAGCGGAACTACAATATATATCTACAGCGCTGAAGCCTCCTGCTCCATTGCTCCTCACAATTCGTCAAAGCTAACCTGAATCCCTTGGCTACTCGTAAAAATTTGAGTACCTAAGAGTTTATAAAACAGAAAATAAACACTTGGGTCAGACATGGGTCTGGTGTGAGTAACAGGTTAAAGTTGCTTAACTTTATAAAGCCTTTGAAACAAAAGGTATCACGTAAGACTTCCCACACATAAACATGGGTAAGTTTTTACCTTACGCTAACCAAACATTTGATAGGAAATCCAGTTATATTATAATAGGGTCTAGGGTTTTCAAGTAAAATACAGAAATAGCTGGAATGCTTACATCTCACGTTCCAACATAGTTGGGCACAATCAAAACGTACGGCACTTATTGGAGATTGGATTCCATACAATGGCAGGGATACTGGGGTATCGCCCGTCACAGTACGTGGCCTAGTTCACCGTACCGAGGATCACGCCCAATGCCCTGCAACACAAGGCCGGAACCATCCCTTACCGAATAATCCCGAACAAGACAACCCCAGTAGTTGTTGCAATCAACTGCCCACACAGCCGAAATAATAAGAAGGGACCTCTAGACAGGGGTATATCTCGCTCTCAAGTGGGTGCTACCCACGAAGCCTTGCTGCACCTCCCCTGTTTTAGCCATTCCCGGTTGATGAGGCTTGAGGCTACGATTACCTTATCAGATCACATCACTTAGAATGCTCATCGTCCACCTGACGATGTTCTGAAAGCATTCAATCCATACAAGTTCGTTCCGGGTTCGAACTAAACCGAAGGCATTATCTCGTTACACTCATTTTGGAATCACCCTCAGAGTTAACGACAGTAACCCTTGCACTCTGAATCTTCATCTTCACTTGAGATTCATGACCTATCGTTTAATTTGGATCGATGTGGTTTTCAGAGTTCCAAATCTGGGAATCCGATCCCGGTCTCATCGAAATCCAAAACGCCGTCTTTTAAGGTCCAAGTTGTTTTAAAGTTAAAACAGTTTAATTCTATTATCTATATACACACAGATAGATAATTCACAATATCAATAGATAATTCACATTATCATCACAAATAGATAATTCACATTATCATCACAATCCAATCAAAGCATCCATATCACACAACATTACTTATCTCATATCTGAGATCTCAAACCATTCAAGGCAAATCAATATCATTCAATATCCCTAAGCAATGATTTATTAATCACCATCTATAATTAATTTAAAATGAATTAAATTAATTACTTCATCTTTAATTAATTTCTTTCATCACATAAATCTTGCTTACTTAATCATTAATTAAACCAATTAATTAATCATACTCTAAGTATCCATCTTAATTAATCATCCTTGATTAATTATCTTTTAATTGAATTCAAGTAATTTATCCTTTAATTAATTACTCCATTTAATTATTCTTAACCATTTATAGTAATTAATCTTTAGTTACTTCATTAATTAATTAATTGTAATTAATTACATTAATCATTAATTAATTACATTAATTAATTACTCTATAATCCCTTATCATTGATTAATTAATCTTAATTAATCAAACTCTAATTACATCATTAATTAATTATAAACTAATGATCCCTAATTACATTTTAATTAATTACTTTATTTTAAATTAATTACATTAAGTAATTAATCTTTAATTAAACCATAAGTATTAATCACTCTTGATTAATCACATTCAGTAATTAACTACCCTTAATTACTTCTTTAAATAAATTAATTACTCCTTAATTAATTTCTTAATTAATCCCTTGAATAATTTCCAAGTAATTAAATCCAAATTACTTCTATTATTAGATCATCTTCCATTAATTACATCCAGTAATTATCAATTAATTACTTCATTAAGTAATTACACTCCATTAATTACATTAAGTAATTATTATCAAATCATTCAGTGATTAAATTAATTATACTTAATTAATTAATTTAAACTAATCACATTAAACTCAATTAATTACATTAAGTAATTAATTCCTTAATTTCTTCCATTAAGTAATTATTCTTATCTCATTTCATAAATGATTATCTTTAAATTAATTAATCTAATTAATTATTAAAATTAATCACATTAATTAATTATTAAATAATCCTAAGTTAATGACCTTCATTAACAATTATTTAATTTCTTTCCTTAAGTAATTAACTTAGATTAACCATTATTAATTTCAAATTAATAAATCTTAATAACCAATTAATTAACCTTAATTATTTAATTAATTAAGTGTTAACTGTAACTTAATTAATCCTTAATTACTTGATTAATTAATCTTTAATCATTAATTAAAATCTAATTAATAATCCTTAATTGCAAATTTATTATTCCTAATTAATTAATCTTAGACCTTAATTAATTAATTTAAACCTTTAATTACTAATTTAATTAATCCAAATCATTAATTAATTAAATTAATTATCCATTTTAATTATCTTAATAATTCAAATCATTAAATCTTTATTTATTTAAAGATAAAAACATTTCCCTTATTAATGATCAAATTTTTCATTAACAAATCATTTAATAACAATTTACTTCAAATTTATTTTCAAATTTCATTTTAAGTTTAAGATTTAATATAAATACAAATTAACTTAAACAAAGTTTAAAAGCCTATTCAAAAACCTTTTTATTTCACAAGTTAAAGAAATATTTATCTTATAAAGAAGCTTAAAAGAATTTAAAAACAAAATCTGTTTTAAATTCAAACCATTTAAAAATATACATTAAACATTTAAGGTTTTTAAAACAATTTAATGTTTTAAAAACTTTATTTTACTTTTAAAACTGAGATTCAAACTAAACTTGAATTAGATTTAAAACTTAGATTTAAAACTTAGATTTAAAACTTAGATTTAAAACTTGTCTAAAACTTTGCTTTACAATTTAAACTTCAGGTTTAAATTTTAAAACAAAACAGGTTTCTTTTAAAACCTGTAACAAAATTTATTAACCCGAGTCACTTCCCAAATACTTCGAGCCAAAACCCAAAATACTTCGAGTCAACAACCTAAATTACTCGAGAAAACTCGAGACTACTACTCTGCCCAAACCAAACTTCATCAGAAATCAACAGTGCACCATGCACATGCACGGTGCCGCCGACCACCTCCGGTTATTACCAGAACATCGAACACGTCAACGATCGTCCAAGCACCAATCTATGACCATCTAACTTTCATCATCACCCCGAAATCATATTCGAGCATAAGAACCCAAAACTGGAACCCACTTCCAAACCTGGAACATCTTCGATTTCCAATCTCCGATCATCGGAGTGGCAACGCCTTCGGTCACAACTTCATCCATACTCCATCTATCATTTCCCTAAGTATAGTGGCACTCGATCAATCCTAGGCCTCGAGATGATCAAACTTCAAGCCATCGTCAAAACTAGGTCTACAAACAAAAACGAACAACCCCCGCCACCACCAGTCTCTGACCATCTTCCTGGAAATTTTCATGGCCTCACCATTCGCTCCTCTTCCTCTAGAAGAAACTTCACCCTCCAGAACCCCGAGATCACCAGAACTTCCCAAAAGTCCAAAAACAGTGCAACCCAGAAATGCACTTACATCTTATTTATAAAAATCATGATTTGGTTTATGTATTCAATTTATAATACTGAATTTATAAATTACACGGTTTGAATTTTGATTTATATTGAGCATGCACTGATGTTTTTAGATTCCAGAGACAAACAGGCTTTATTTTGACTAACTTAATTTTTTAAACATTAATCCAAGTTAAATCAAACAATATTTGTTTGATAATCAGATCCTATCAAGAACTAGATCATGTGGTAAGGACTTTTAAATAAAAATTTGAGCCTGAGAAAAACAATGCAGAACAGAGCAATTATAAACAACATGCACACAAATAAATATTCACATCAGACATTCACTTATATATACATGCAATACACATTTATATTCAACCATACTAGCATGCAACCAAATTATATTTTAAATTTAAAAGTTACTCACCAAATTTGAAGAAGACAGAGCCTCCAGATTTAATTTGAAAAGTCTTTTGAAAACTTTGAACTCTTTTAAAAACTGAAACTCTTTTGCTTTAAAACTTTAATGCTGAAATGCCTTATCAACCAGAAATGCTTTTGCTCGAGTTAAAACTTTGTACTTGATTTGAAGATGCGGGTGCATGGAGTAACAGATTCCAGATTGAAAAAATATGATGCAGGCTACAGATATGCTTGAAACAGTTACAAGGAATATGATCTTGATGTGAGGAGTTTGATTTTGATTACAGATTGAAAAGAATGTTTGTAGGCTTTAGTATTGATATCGAAAATGAGATTACAGGGTATTGAATTTGATTTTTGGTTTGAGGCATGTTGATTACTGATTGTGTTTTGAAAATTGTACAGACTGAAGTTTTCTTAACTTTGAATTGAAGAGAATAGGAAAAAGAATGAAGAGAATGAAATATATGTTTATATAAGCTGAAAATATGATTTAAATAAAAATAAAAGAAAATTAAATCTAAAAATGCCACTTGTTACTTTGAGTTATTAGAATGTTTACAAGTGTATTTTCAAGAGTTAAATGCCTTACACATGTTACAACTCAATATTAAAATAATTACTTAATTTTATAAATGTTTTTAAATTGATTTCTTATTTATATTAACTTGTTCTAAATGTTTATTCCCATTTTAGCTTTATTGTTTCCATATATAAATTACCTTTATACAATTACATACTTTTATATTTTATTTATATATTTTTAAAATAAATTTCCAAATTAAATTATTAGTTTATTTTTAATTTTTGAAAAGATAATTATATTATTAAATTAATATTACATATTTTAAAATAATTATTAATGGAAATTATCAAATAAGTATTGCCCAAAATCCCGGAATATCACATTCCTCCCCCCTTAATTACATCATTAATTAATTATAAACTAATGATCCCTAATAACATTTTAATTAATTACTTTATTTTAAATTAATTACATTAAGTAATTAATCTTTAATTAAACCATAATTATTAATCACTCTTGATTAATCACATTCAGTAATTAACTACCCTTAATTACTTCTTTAAATAAATTAATTACTCCTTAATTAATTTCTTAATTAATCCCTTGAATAATTTCCATGTAATTAAATCCAAATTACTTCTATTATTAGATCATCTTCCATTAATTACATCCAGTAATTATCAATTAATTACTTCATTAAGTAATTACACTCCATTAATTAAATTAAGTAATTATTATCAAATCATTCAGTGATTAAATTAATTAAAATTAATTAATTAATTTAAACTAATCACATTAAACTCAATTAATTACATTAAGTAATTAATTCCTTAATTTCTTCCATTAAGTAATTATTCTTATCTCATTTCATAAATGATCATCTTTAAATTAATTAATCTAATTAATTATTAAAATTAATCACATTAATTAATTATTAAATAATCCTAAGTTAATAACCTTCATTAACAATTATTTAATTTCTTTCCTTAAGTAATTAACTTAGATTAACCATTATTAATAAATCTTAATAACCAATTAATTAACCTTAATTATTTAATTAATTAAGTGTTAACTGTAACTTAATTAATCCTTAATTACTTGATTAATTAATCTTTAATCATTAATTAAAATCTAATTAATAATCCTTAATTGCAAATTTATTATTCCTAATTAATTAATCTTAGACCTTAATTAATTAATTTAAACCTTTAATTACTAATTTAATTAATCCAAATCATTAATTAATTAAATTAATTATCCATTTTAATTATCTTAATAATTCAAATCATTAAATCTTTATTTATTTAAAGATAAAAACATTTCCCTTATTAATGATCAAATTTTTCATTAACAAATCATTTAATAACAATTTACTTCAAATTTATTTTCAAATTTCATTTTAAGTTTAAGATTTAATATAAATACAAATTAACTTAAACAAAGTTTAAAAGCCTATTCAAAAACCTTTTTATTTCACAAGTTAAAGAAATATTTATCTTATAAAGAAGCTTAAAAGAATTTAAAAACCAAATCTGTTTTAAATTCAAACCATTTAAAAATATACATTAAACATTTAAGGTTGTTAAAACAATTTAATGTTTTAAAAACTTTATTTTATTTTTAAAACTGAGATTCGAACTAAACTTGAATTAGATTTAAAACTTAGATTTAAAACTTGTCTAAAACTTTGCTTTACAATTTAAACTTCAGGTTTAAATTTTAAAACAAAACAAGTTTTTTTTAAACCTGTAACAAAATTTATTAACCCGAGTCACTTCCCAAATACTTCGAGCCAAAAACCAAAATACTTCGAGTCAACCACCTAAATTACTCGAGAAAACTCGAGAATACTACTCTGCCCAAACCAAACTTCATCAGAAATCAACAGTGCACCGTGCACATGCACGGTGCCGCCGACCACCTCCGGTTATTACCAGAACATCGAACACGTCGACGATCGTCCAAGCACCAGTCTACGACCATCTAACCTTCATCATCACCTCGAAATCAGATTCGAGCATAAGAACCCAAAACTGGAACCCACTTCCAAACCTGGAACATCTTCGATTTCCAATCTCCGATCATTGGAGTGGCAACGCCTTCGGTCACAACTTCATCCATACTCCAGCTACCATTTCCCTAAGTATAGTGGCACTCGATCAATCCTAGGCCTCGAGATGATCAAACTTCCAGCCATCGTCAAAACTAGGTCTACAAACAAAAACGAACAACCCCCGCCACCACCGGTCTCTGACCATCTTCCTGGAAATTTTCCTGGCCTCACCATTCGCTCCTCTTCCTCTAGAATAAACTTCACCCTCCAGAACCCCGAGATCACCAGAACTTCCCAAAAGTCCAAAAACAGTGCAACCCAGAAATGCACTTACATCTTATTTATAAAAATCTTGATTTTAGTGTTAAAAATCATGATTTGGTTTATGTATTCAATTTATAATACTGAATTTATAAATTACACGGTTTGAATTTTGATTTATATTGAGCATGCACTGATGTTTTTAGATTCCAGAGACAAATAGGCTTTATTTTGACTAACTTAAATTTTTAAACATTAATCCAAGTTAAATCAAACAATATTTGTTTGATAATCAGATCCTATCAAGAACTAGATCATGTGGTAAGGACTTTTAAATAAAAATTTGAGCCTGAGAAAAACAATGCAGAACAGAGCAATTATAAACAGCATGCACACAAATAAATATTCACATCAGACATTCACTTATATATACATGCAATACACATTTATATTCAACCATACTAGCATGCAACCAAATTATATTTTAAATTTTAAAAGTTACTCACCAAATTTGAAGAAGACAGAGCCTCCAGATTTAATTTGAAAAGTCTTTTGAAAACTTTGAACTCTTTTAAAAACTGAAACTCTTTTGCTTTAAAACTTTAATGTTGAAATGCCTTATCAACCAGAAATGCTTTTGCTCGAGTTAAAACTTTGTACTTGATTTGAAGATGCGGGTGCATGGAGTAACAGATTCCAGATTGAAAAAATATGATGCAGGCTATAGATATGCTTGAAACAGTTACAGGGAATATGATCTTGATGTGAGGAGTTTGATTTTGATTACAGATTGAAAAGAATGTTTGTAGGCTTTAGTATTGATATTGAAAATGAGATTACAGGGTATTGAATTTGATTTTTGGTTTGAGGCATGTTGATTACTGATTGTGTTTTGAAAATTGTACAGACTGAAGTTTTCTTAACTTTGAATTGAAGAGAATAGGAAAAAGAATGAAGAGAATGAAATATATGTTTATATAAGCTGAAAATATGATTTAAATAAAAATAAAAGAAAATTAAATCTAAAAATGCCACTTGTTACTTTGAGTTATTAGAATGTTTACAAGTGTATTTTCAAGAGTTAAATGCCTTACACATGTTACAATTCAATATTAAAATAATTACTTAATTTTATAAATGTTTTTAAATTGATTTCTTATTTATATTAACTTGTTTTAAATGTTTATTCCCATTTTAGCTTTAATGTTTCCATATATAAATTACCTTTATACAATTACGTACTTTTATATTTTATTTATATATTTTTAAAATAAATTTCCAAATTAAATTATTAGTTTATTTTTAATTTTTGAAAAGATAATTAGATTATTAAATTAATATTACATATTTTAAAATAATTATTAATGGAAATTATCAAATAAGTATTGCCCAAAATCCCGGGATATCACATATGAGATGAATAAGTTATGTAACTCTGATGTATATGATACTATGTAATATTTTATGTGATATATTATATTTCATTCGTTCCGCTATGAGATTCTGATATTGTTGAGTTTCTTCTTTTCTATCTTTTCTTCTTCTATCCCTTTCTTTCTTAAATCATGATGCATCTTTCTGGGTTAAGAAAGACGGGTCATCACAGATTCCCTGTGTCGAATCATCTGGGCCAGAGACGAAAATTATGAGAAACATATATGGAGTTTTCATACACATCCACGAAGGTAGATTGTAAGGTGTAACAATTATAGGCCAAGATGAATATTTAGAACCAAACTTAGAAAACAGTGAAAATCCATCTGTACGTAAACCAAGCCTAACGTTACGGCTCTCCGCTGCGAAAGTGGGTTATTTCTTATCAAAATGCTTTCATGCTTCTCCATCAGCTGGGTGTGTTAACGTACCTTCTTCCTGTGTTCTCACATTGTGCCACCTCATATGATGCACTGTTACGGATGATGCATATAACCTTTGAAGACTAGGAGTGATAGGTAAGTAATGCATATGCTTGTATGGAACTTCTTTTCCCTTCTTTTTTCTTGGTTTGTATCTTTCCTGGTTACATATTCTGCAATTCCTAAGATTGATGTCTTCTTTCCAAAACAACATGCAACCACTTGAACAAGTAACTATTTTTTGATATGGCAACCCGAAAGCAGACATAAGTTTTTTTACTTCATAATGATTTTCGAATATTAAATTATCGGGTGGCATATGCCGTTTAGCAGCTTGTACAACAGCTGTAAATCCGGCTTCTGTAAGGTTGTATTTTGATTTCATCGTAATGTACTCTACAATTACTGATAATTGAGTGCCGCTTGTACAGCCATTCCATAAGGGTTTCCTAGCAGCATCCAATAAATCATATATTTTTTTCGCTCCAACAGTTCGTTCCTCTTCCATGTTAACATCGTCATTATCAACTTCAACGGTAGGGAACATTGATCGTGCTGCATTTTCAACCATATGTTCTATGAGATTCGTCGTACTAATTTCATCACCAACCTTATCCTCTGACTGTTCTTGATTAGGTGCTACAATTTCTCCATGATGATTCCACACCAAATAATTTGGCACAAAACCATATTGGCGCAAATGAACTCTAACCATATCCGGTATCAACTGCTTCAACAGTTTGCACCTACTACATGGACAATGAATTTCTTCGTCATTTCCATTATTAATTAAAGAGAATTCAATAAACACATGTACCCCATTACAAAAATGTTCACTTATTGAGCCTCCCATTTCCCTTCGTCGTTCATACATCTAGTTCCAATCAGTAAAATAATTGACCATTTTGCCTACTTTAAAACCTATGATAGAAATTAAAATTAGTATTAATCATTTAATTTTATGGACTGACATTTTATTTTTTAATTAAAATGTATTTATTTATAATGTTATTGAATTTGCGCCTTTTTGCGTCCTCTTGCACCTTTTTGCGCATTGAAATTGCTTTTGCGCCTTTTTGCCCTTTCTTGCGCCCTGAATTAGTTTTGCGCCTTGAAATGAATATAATATTTAATTTTTAGCTTCTATATTATTTTTTCTTTGATGGTCGGTCATCCTACTTTCCATTACGAACACAGTATTAATTATATTTCATAAATTAATTCATTTTAAACGATTTCACAAAATTTCGGCAGCACTTCCCCTATGTTCCCTGTATCGTACACAAATGCGTGTACACAAGGAACAAAAAGGAAGTGCTGTTGAAATTTTGTGAACCGTTTAAAATAAAACGATTTATGAAATATAATAACTTTATAGTGTTTGTAACTTGTCCAATACAAGGACAAATCCAACAAATATTATATCAGATGAATATGAATGTTCGTTTTGTAATAAAAACGAATATTCATATAACGATCATATACAATGTTAGAATCTCGATTTTAAATTTTTTTGATTGTGACAACTATATAAATCAATTTTTGTGTGTACTAATCACTTATGCAGGAGATTCGTATTCAGAATATTTTGAAGCTGATAGTCTTTTGTTTAGAGTCTGTATACTATTTAGATATATGTTAAAATCTCTCCTGAATGGTATATATATATATTAACATACACACACATGCTCAAACATGCACAAAAGGATGAAAACAGCCGCTTAAATGGATTCATTCAGCCGTCTGTTTGCTGAAACAATTTTATTGTTTCAGAATATTCAGCCGGCTGAATGAATTATTTCAACCGGCTGTTTTAGGCCAAAATTTGCCTATTTCTTTGCTGTTTTCGATTTTACCAAATTCAGAAGGCTGAATTATTATTTTAACCGGCTGAATATTTTCAACAGCTATTTTTTGAAAAGACACTTCTCTTCATCGAAGAGAAACATCTTCAAATCAACAGTTGCACCTGTTCCTTTTCAATATTATCCTTTATGAATAATTGCAACTGTTTAATCTCTATAACTAGATTTCAGAATTCAACAAACAATAATAATTGATTTTAATATTCTTGAATTCTTATCTCTTATTCTCTATTTTCAAATTGCACTCAAACTACAAACATTTTGTGATCGTTGATCATTCTATCTTCCACAATTCTCAAGCACATTACACTATATATCATAAAGGAGAAGATTGTACATTATTGACTTATAGTGCTATTCAAGAGCATACTCAGTTAGAAACAACTTTACTATTTATATTGGAAGTCATGTTCGGTTTCTCAGGAGGTAGAAGTCCTACTCGGTTGCTTAGGCGGTAGAAGTCCTATTCGGTTGCTTAGGCGGAAGAAGTCCTGTTCGGTTGCTCAGGCGTTGTAAACCTATTCTTCCGGGTTAAGTGAGGGTTGCTAGTTTAATTCCAGAAGGAGCCTGGGACTGGACGTAGAACGGGAGTTCGAACCAGTATAAAAATCTCTAGTATCACTTACTTTACTGCTTTAATTACTTACTTAGTTTATATTCCGCACAAGTAGTTTATCCATATTACATGATCCTATAGCACAGTCACTTTCATTTGGTATCAGAGTAAGGCAATTATATAACCGTAACATAGTTATGTGATATTTTTTAATATGGAAAACAACACCAGCACTGTGGCTAACACTACCTTTTTAGAAGCGCAATCTACTGCACGACCACCTCTATTTAATGGAATGAACTATAACTGTTGGGCTACTAGAATGAAAATCTATGTACAAGCAAGTAGTTATGAAACCTGGAACATTATTCAATTTGAATATACTATGCCTACTACTGAATATTCAACATGGTCTAACACACAAAAATTAGGCGCTACCGCAAATGTTAAAGCTATGAATATGTTATATTGTGCATTAGACAAAAATGAGTTTAATAGAATAAGCATGTGTAAAACTGCTCATGAAATTTGGCATACACTTAAAATTACACATAAGGGTACTAACAAAGTCAAGCAAAGTAAAATTTCTATGTTTAAAAATCAGTTCCAGAATTTTAAAATGAAGCAAGATGAGACTATAAATGAAATGTACTCTAGATTTCAAGATATATATCATTCGTTGATAGCATTAGGAGAAACTTATACAGATTTTGATATTGTGTCAAAAAACCCTTAACTCATTAAAGGATGAGTGGGAACGAAAAGTCTTAGCAATCGAAGAAGCTAACGACATTTCGACCATAAAACCGGAGGAGTTGATTGGAAATCTAATGTCTTATGAAGTTAATCTCCAAGCAAAACGAGTACAGGCTCAAGATAAGAAGAATATAGCATTCCAGGCAGAAAAGGATGAATCAGATTCAGATGAAGAAGATATGGCGTTCATTGCTAAAAATTAAAAAGTTTTTAAAATTTAGAAAGAGCAACAAATTCAGAAATAACAAGAATAGCTACAGCAGCAATAATAACACCAACAAACCATCATCATCTACTCTAGAATGTTATGAATGTCACAAGAAAGGCCACATCAAGAAAGACTGTCCTGAGAAAAAGAAAGACAAAAATAAGCACAAGAAAGACAGATTCAAGAAGAAAGCTTTCTCTGTCACTTAGGACGATTCAGAATCATCTTCATCATCAGATAGTGACTCGGACAGTGATACAGAACAAGCCAACGTATGTTTTATGGCCACAAAAGAGGAGGTAAGTGATCTAACTTTTGATGATCTATTAGAAATAAACTAAGAATTACTTGATAAGATAAAATACATCAAAAGAAAATATAAAGAATCTCTTGAAAAAATGAATAGAACTGAAATTGAAATAGATATGCTAAGAGATGAGAAACGAATCTTAGAAGAAGAACTGGAAGTTACTTAAGAATCTTGTTCAAATATGACATCTCAACTCTCTATGCTAAGTCAAGAAATAGAAACACAAAAAGAAAAGAATGATGCTCTTTTAATTGAAAATCATGATCTTAAAGAAAGTGTCAAGATTTTAGAATTAGATAACTCTAGCCTTAAAACAAAGTTAAATGATATTACTAAAAATGTTTCTAATTTTAATAAAGGTAGAGAAAATCTTTCCAAAATTATAGAAAATTCTCAAACTGCTTCAAATAAAAGAGGACTAGGATATAAACAATCCTCTAAAATTATTCCAAAGAAAAAGAATTCTTCATATAAAAGGAAAAATAAAGTTGAAAAACCTAGTTCTAAAGTTTCAAATTTTACTAAATCAATTAAAATTTGGGTTCCTAAAACAAATAATTCTTCGATTATAAATAAGTATATAAAATCATTTATAAAAACTATTTATAAAAACAAAGATTTTGTTTTCAAAAGGAATTCTGAACCCTCTTGGGTTTGGCTTTCTAAGACCTAACTCTTAGGACCCAAAATAAAATGGTGGGTACCAATGTTAATTATATATTTTGCAAGTACCATCTAAAAAGAGAGGAAAATGGATACTAGACAGTGGTTGCTCAAAACACATGACAGGAAACAAAGGGATGCTAACAAACATTAATTACTCAGATGGAGGTTCTGTCACATTTGGAGATAATTCCAAAGGATATGTCATCGGCAAAGGCAATGTGAGCAATAACGGTATATCTAATTTACCTCTTATTACAGATGTTTTATTAGTTAAAAATTTGTAGCATAATTTACTTAGTATCGGCCAATTATGTGACAAAGGATTCAATATTTCTTTTTCTGAAAACAAGTGTAGCATTTTTGATCAAAATAAAAATCTTATTTTTGAAGGTTTTAGAGATAAAAATATTTATGTTTTAAATATGAATGTAAATTATAATACAAATATGTGTTTAATAGCCAAAGAAAAATGATCCTTGGTTTTGGAACAAAACATTTTGTCACATTAATTTCGAAGCTATAAATAAATTATCTAAAAATGATTTAGTAAAAGGTTTACCAAAAATGAACTTTAAAGCAAACAATATTTGTGATGCTTGTCAATTAGGAAAATTATCAAAATCATCTTTTAAATCAAAGAAAAATATTTCTATTGTACAACCACTAGAACTATTGCATTTAGATCTTTTTGGTCCAACTCAAATTCAATCTATAAACCATAGTAAATATGGGTTTGTTAGAGTAGATGATTTCTCAAGATATACTTGGATTATTTTCCTAAAAAATAAAAGTGATACTTTTGAAAATTTCAAGGTTTTTGCAAAGAAAATTCAAAATCTCAAAAATTTAAAATTTAAAAATATTAGAAGTGATCATGGAGGTGAATTTGAAAATGAAGCTTTTGAACATTTTTGTAATAAAAAAGGAATTTATCATAATTTCTCTTTTCCTAGAACACCACAACAAAATGGAGTTGTAGAAAGGAAAAATAGAACGTTACAAGAATGTGCAAAAAAATTATTAAATGGAACCACATTACCAAAACATTTTTGGGCAGAAGCTGTAGCAACTGCTTGCTATGTTCTGAATCGTGTTTCCATCCCCTTTAACAAAACACACTCCATATGAACTTTTTCATCAAAAAAAACTGAACATTTCTTATTTTAAAACTTTTGGTTCAAAATGTTTTATTTTAAATACAAAAGATCAGCTTGGAAAATTCGATCCAAAATCCGATGAAGGAATCTTCGTAGGATATTCGGAACGAAGCAAAGCTTGTCGAATTTTCAATAAAAGAACAAAAACAATCGAAGAAACACTACATGTTTCATTCGACAAAAATTTCAAAATTAATAAGAATTTTGAGGATGATGAAAATATACCTAAGTCACAAATACGGTTACTCAAAATAATTTTGAAGAAGATGAAAACATTGTTCATAATTTTGAAGAAGATGAAAACATTATTCGTAATGAAAATGAATTAAGATCTCCTCTTAGGATTTTATGACATCACCCAGTAGAAAATGTCATAGGAGAAATTGATTCACATATTAGAACTAGAAATCAACTTACTCAAATGGGCCATGTAGCTTTTCTTTCTAAAATTGAACCTAAAAATGCAAAAGAAGCTTCTACTGATGACTATTGGATTATAGCTATGCAAGAAGAGCTAAACCAATTCGAATGAAATGAAGTTTGGAAACTAGTTCCTAGACCAAGTAATCAAACAGTCATTGGTACTAAATGGGTTATCAAAAATAAAGTAGATGAACAAGGTAATATAACTAGGAATAAAACTAGATTAGTTGCACAAGGATATAATCAAGAAGAAAGTATTGACTATGAAGAAACATTTGCTCAAGTTGCATGACTTGAAGCAATACGTATCTTACTGGCTTTTGCATGTTTTCATAATTTCAAACTTTATCAAATGGATGTTAAAAGTGCTTTTTTAAATGGTTATATAAAAGAAAATGTTTTTTTTGAACAACCTCCTTTATTCACACATGAAAATTTTCAAGACCACGTTTATAAACTTAAGAAAGCCTTATACGGTCTAAAACAAGCACCCGTGCTTGGTATGAACATCTTAAAAGCTATCTAATAGATTCTGGTTTTGAAATTGGGAAGGTTGATCAAACTCTTTTCATTAAAAGAACTAAAAAGGATATTTTAATTATTCAAATTTATGTAGATGATATTATTTTTGGTTCTACAAATGAAAAGTTATGTCAGGAATTCTCAAAAATAATGACCAAAGAATTTGAAATGTCACGTATGGGAGAATTATCTTATTTTCTTGGATTACAGAATAAACAATTAGAAAATGGAATTTTTATTAATCAAGAAAAATATTGTAATAATGTAATTAACCGCTTTAGTATGGAAAATACTTCTGCTAAACCAACTCCAATGAGTACAACGATTCATCTCAATAGAGATGAAGATGGCAAAAGTGTTGATCAAAAATTATATCGAAGTATAATTGGATCATTACTTTATCTAACTGCTAGTAGACCTGACATAATGATGAGTGTTTGTTTATGTGCTCGATTTCAAGCAAATCCTAAAGAATCACATATGCGAGCAGTAAAACGCATATTGCGTTATCTAAGCAAAACCAAAGATTCTGGACTTTTCTATCCGAAAGAATGTCCTTTCGAGTTAGTTTCATATAGCGATGTTGACTTTGGAGGATGTCGGACGTATCGAAAAAGTACTAGTGGGACTTTTTACTTCATTGGACAATCCTTAGTCTCTTGGTTCAGCAAGAAACAAAATTGTGTTTCACTTTCAACTTGTGAGGCAGAATATATTTCTGCTGCCTTAGCTTATGCTCAAGTCATTTATATGCAACACACTTTAAGATTTTGGTATAAATTTATCTACATCAATTGTTTTCTATGATAATACCAGTGCTATAAACCTATCCAAAAATCCTATCAATCACTCATGAACTAAATATATTGATATATGTCATCATTTTCTTCGTGATAATATTGAAAAGGATTTAGTCAGATTGGAATTTGTATCCTTTGAAAATCAATTGGCTGATATATTTACAAAACCTTTAAATGAAAGTATCTTCATAAAATTAATAAGAGAATTAGGAATTGTATCAATAAAAGATTTATAATTTTTTAAAATATTTTTTTTAAAACAAATTGAAATTTTCCTAGACTTGAACTCAGGATCTCTTACTTGAAAATCTGGTGCTCTACCACTACACTACATTTTACTTTTCAACTAAACTTAATTTACATTCTATTTTCATTATTTATTTTTCATCTTACCTTTTTAACTTCTTTGCAACCTATCTTTTTTTTCTCTGGTTCTTAACAACCTATCCACTAATCTTGTTTCTATTTATATGATCTTCTTGCATATAAATACCTCTTCTCCCTTTATTTCTTTTGCAAATAAAAAAAACTAGTTTCAACTCTCTTAATCAAAAATGTCTTCCCAACACAACTCTGAATCCTCTGCACTTTCATATACTTCTCCTCGTTCGGGGTCAGTGAATTTACCTACTCCTACACCGATTTATGAACCGGTCCCGATTGTTCCTCCTTCTACTCACACGGGTTACAATCCACCAGGTAAAAGAACAAGACGTTCTCTATTTTTCGGCTCACCATCTACCAAAGAAAAAATAGACAACATTCACCACTACCAAAGGGAAACGCTGGAATTACATCGTGAACTTTATTATGAACAAAAAGTTAACGCCAAGCGTTTAAGCTTTTTGGAGCAAGTTGCCTTGAAATTCCGTGGTTCCTCATCCAAGAGCACGGTTCATCAACCGTCTCCTGCCTGTTCTCCATCCCGACATAACCCTTGGGAACCATCACCGCAACATCCACCAGTATCTTCGAACTCATGGGAACGCGGCAATAGATGGTCGCCACTCATGCCACTACAAGAGAACACAAAATTAGAGCCGGATGAATATCACACTCCAAGCTCCTCATCAAAATCTGTTTAAAAGTATTTAATTTGTACTCTATTTTGTTTATTCAATTATGTATATTCTGTTATTTTACTAATTGTTAACGCTAAAATTGGTAAACGCTAACACCCGGTGTGAATTGAAACAAAGTGAAAGCACCACCCGTTTTCACGGGAACTAAAGGTAAACAGAATATATCAAAAACAGTAAAATAAAAACGATTTTTATAGTGGTTCGGCTCAAATTCAAGCCTACATCCACTTTATCTCTTCTTTATTGCTGATTCGATTACAACTTTTACAATGTTTACAATGAATCTTCGGCTACAATACACTCAAGACAAGAAGCTAGAACTTCGATGATGAATTGCTCTTTTGATTGATGTTGAATGTCGTCGATCTTCACTCTTGCCCCTTCGAAGTGTTGTTGGCAAATGGAATGTTGTGGAGGTGGAGAATGTAGCAGAGCTTCGACGCTTCCAAGTCCGGAAAAACAGTCCCCTTCGAATGCGGAGTAGGTGAAGTATTTATAGGAAAAATCTGGAGTTAGGTCTTAGGTCTTAGGTCGTTAGGTCTTAGGTCGTTAGGTCTTAGGTCGTTAGATCTTAGGTCTTAGGTCGTTAGGTCGTTAGGTCTTAGGTCGTTAGGTCTTAGGTCGTTAGGTCGTTAGGTCGTTAGGTCTTAGGTATTAGGTCGTTAGGTCTTAGGTCTTAGGTCTTAGGTCGTTAGGTCTTAGATCTTAGGTCTTAGGTCTTAGGTCGTTAGGTCGTTATTCACAAAAGGTGGGATAACACTCATAATATTTGTTTTTTAAAAGAAGAAGGCAGTCATACTTTTACAAACAATTCGTCCGGTTGTTTTCACTGAAACAGACGGCTGAATATTATCCAAAAATAAAGGTTTTTCCAGATTCAAACCGCTGAATCACTGAAAACAGCCATCTAAATCAGATCAAAAATGAACTGTTCCCTTGCGGGAAGGAATTCAGACGGCTGTTTACAGTAAAACAGCCGGCCGAATCCTTCCTGAAGCATTTTTTCTAGGCCCTACATCTCCACTACCAACTTTACCCTTACTTTTCACCTGCCTATAAATTCATCTTTTCACCTTTTACCCTTTCACTTCAGAACCCTAGCTCAATTTTTTATCAAATTCTCAACTTCTACTCTTAATTTTTTAAACCTCTAATGGCTCCTAGATCAGAACACACAAGGGAATCCGCCTCCGGTCCTTTCGAAAACTAGATTCGTCAATGGCTTTGGAATGATGTTGTAGTCTCTCGCTACAATTCTATGAAAAATTCCAACAATTTTGAAGGGGCTTTCATGAAGTTCTCGGATTTTGCAGCTTATCGAATTAGAGAAATGACCGAGCAATTTCACTTTGATAATATCATAGGGTATGCACCTAATAATGTTAGAATTAACCATCTTTTGATTAAACCTTTTCTTGCAAATCGGAATCTAGACCACCATAATCCTCAAAATCGACAAGATTGTGTTTGGTCATTAGTTTATGGTGCTAAAATCTTTTTTCATTTGCAAATATTAGGCAATATTTTAAACTGTCCCTATCAAGGTGTTGATATAGATGATATCGAAGTTGATATGGATCATAGAGATGAAGTTTCACATCGTTTCTTGTCCGATCACCTTACCAATTTAAGTGCATTAAAATCTAGTGCCTTAAGGCCTCAAGCACGCCTTATTCACCGTGCTTTCATTCGCTCCTTACAACCTCGAACGGGAAGTTATGAAAAAGTTTATAAAAGAGATTTTTATGCCCTCTATTCAATCTACTCCAACCAACAAGTAAATTGGGGCAAAATCATTTTAGATGAATTTCAAGACATCACAATCCGAAGGAAATATAAGACCATCCATTATGGCGCTTATATTATGCGTATCCTTCTCAACTTTGGCATTCCAATGCCCGACTCCGAGTTTTCAAGCATTAGAGAGTTAGGTGCAAAAACCTTAGGATTGATGGGTCTTCCTCCTCGGCCTCCTCCACAACAAATCATTTCTTTTCAAGAATGGTCTCACAATGTTCCACAACCTCGTGACACTAGTATTGCCTCCTCTTCGCTTACCCAACATGAAGAAGAAGAAGAAGAGGACAATGACTCCATTCAAGTTGTTGGCCCGGAAACTTCCTCCAGATAAGCTATCATCATCCTCTCCCGAAATCAATCAAAACTTCATCGGGAAATTAAATCTCTTGAAAGGAAGACGGAGAAGAAATTCAACTCCATCAAAGGATTTCTTAATAGAATATGGGATAAAATTTCTTGTTCGGGTTCTACATCCACCGAAGCTTACAACCCATCTCCTTTTCAATGGTCATCTTCAAGTTCGGACAATGATGATGATGAACTCTCTACCTCTATCTAGTTTATATTCTAATCTTTGAACTTTATTTTTTTCCGATTTGTAATATTATTTCAAGCTTTTATGGTTACTTTTTAGTTGTCTACATAATGTTGTATGGATATTTTGCTTTAGTAATGACATCTCGAGTATGTATTTTAGTTGTCTACATATGCAATATTTACGTACGTTAATTTTATATCCTTATTTTTGTCGATGACAAAGAGGGAGACAAATTACTGTGCATATTGACAGGGGGAGTAGCAGTGTTCATGTAAGTATTTATGAAAATGTATTATATAGTTGTCATCATCAAAAAGGGGAAGAATGTTAGAATCTCGATTTTAAATCGTTTTGATTGTGACAGCTATATAAATCAATTTTACTGTGTACTAATCACTTATGCAGGAGATTCATTGCAGATTCATATTCAGAATATTTTGAAGCTGATAGTCTTTTGTTTAGAGTCTATATACTATTTAGAAATATGTTAAAATCTCTCCTAAATGGTATATATATATATTAACATACACACACATGCTCAAAGATGCAGAAAAGGCTAAAACACCGGCTGAATGGATTCATTTAGCCGTCTGTTTGTTGAACAATTTTATTGTTTCACAATATTCAGCTGGCTGAATGAATTATTTTAGTCGGATGTTTTAGGCCAAAATTTGCCTATTTGTTTGCTGTTTTCGATTTTACCAAATTCAGAAGACTGAATTATTATTTCAGCCAGTTGAATATTTTCAACAACTATTTTTTGAAAAGACACTTCTCTTCATCGAAGAGAACATCTTCAAATCAACAGTTGCACATGTTCCTTTACAATATTATCCTTCATAAATAATTGCGATAAATAGATTTCAGAATTCAACAAACAATAATAACTGACTTTAATATTCTTGAATTCTTATCTCTTATTCTTTATTTTCAAATTGCACTCAAACTGCATACAATCTGTGATCGTTGATCATTCTATCTTCCACAATTCTTAAGCACATTACACTATATATATCATAAAGGAGAAGATTATAGGAAGATTGTACATTATTGACTTATTAGTGCTATTTAAGAGCATACTCAGTCAGAAACAACTTTACTATTTATATTGGAAGTCCTGTTCGGTTACTTAGGCGGTAGAAGTCCTATTCGGTTGCTTAGGCGATAGAAGTCCTATTCGGTTGCTTAGGCGGTAAAAGTCCTGTTCGGTTGCTCAAGCGGTGTAAACCTATTCCTCCGAGTTAAGTGAGGGTAGCTAGCTTAATTCCAGAAGGAGTCTGGGATTAGACGTAGAACGGGAGTTCGAACCAGTATAAAAATCTCTGCTGTCATTTACTTTACTGCTTTAATTACTTACTTAGTTTATATTCCGCACAAGTAGTTTATCCATATTACACGATCCTACAACACAGTCACTTTCATACAATACTTGTCAGACGGGGCCAAAAACTCTCTAAGGGATTTATAAAAAATAAAACATATTATGCACATCTAATTTGTATATAGATTATCAATATTAGCATTATATATCAATATTATGCACGATTAGTTAATTATATAACATATATTAGCATTTGTACAATAGTTTATTTGCATTTTACAGTTTTATTAAATATATACTATATTATATGATTTTTACTATTTCGAAAATATATATTGTTCATGTCTTCAAATTTAACGAATTACGTATATAGTATTATGTTTTATTTAAAATAATATTAAACTATAGTATACACTAGTTTATATCATGCCACACAATATGGTACCAAACTTGATTTTATATAAACGATTAAGGGTTTAACTATGATTAATATATTCTAATTATCATTTTCGGAATTTTACAAACCATAAACACAATCATTCACATCAATCCTAACTAACCAAATGCTAGCACAAATGTGCATATACACTAAATAATCAATGTATATATACACTAATTGGTTAATGTAAATAAACTAATCAAATTATTAATTAGGGTTTAGGGTTTAGGAAATTACTAATTAGGGTTTAGGTTTTATGTAAGTAAACTAATCAAATTACTAATTAGTTAATATAAACAAACAATCAATCAGCTATTATAAACAACTAGAATTACAATTTAACCCTAAATTAACAAATCAAAATCAATTAGGGTTTAGGAAAGACCTGATTGGGAGATGGATGGAGAGGCTAGGGTTGTTGGGAGTGATGATTGATAATGTTGGAGATGCTCCGGAAGACGTAGGGGGCTGGCTGTCGCGGGGAGGAGGTGGGGGAGTTGGGGATTTCGATTGATTTGGGTGAAAAGGAGATAATGAAGCATCTCTCGGCCAATCTGGCCTGTAAACACGTTTATTTTGACGGCTGTCGATGGCCGCTTACGGCTATATTTGAATCGGTTTTCGACGACCTATAATGGTTATTTTATTTTAATTACAGAAATGACACGAAGATGACGGGCCGTCACTAGCCGTCGGAAATTTCCGTCGGTGGTCGTCCGAAGTGTGTTGTCGCTATATAGAGTTATTCTTCAAGTGCATTGATCGACCTTCTCAAACTCGATCTCAAAATTCATCAACACTCATGCAGCCAACATAAGGGAAGAATGATATTATAATTTAATGGTAGATAGAGGAGTGAACCTAATGAGAAGTTAGTATGGTAGTTGCAAGTGGAAACTTGTTTGCTCCGGATATAACTCATGCAAAACATGCATTTTTTTTATTGAAGCCCATATTCATATGTACACTTATAAAAAGGCCATGCGAGACATGAGAAGAAGTATTTTACCCCACATAGAGCTCATGTGAGACAAAGTTGTTCAACCAGAATCCATGATCATAAACACACACGCATACATGGACACGCACATTGTTGAAATATTAAACTTGATTTGTTATAGTTAATTTATAGAAGATTTTTGTTATTATAGTTTCTAGAGTCTTCTTGCATTTACTGTAGTTTGTTGAGAGCTCTTGAATTTTCTAGTAGAAATAAGAATTATGTATAAAGTCATGTTTCTAGAATTGTTTAGAGAGTCGTGTTTCTAGAATAGTCTATGAAGTCCAATAAATAGAAGAGTTCTCTCATCATTTTGTATCAAGCAATCAAGCAAGAGATCTACCATCAATAAAAGAAAAGTTTTCAAAAACAAAAAGCCTCTTTCTTATATTCTCTCCCTCTTTCTCATAAAAAAATATCCAACAAAGTGGTATCAGAGCTTTAAGATTCTTTCAAAAAAAAGAGATGATAAATAACGGCGTTCCCTTATAAGTTCCAATGCTCATCAAGAACAATTATGACAATTAGAGATTAAGGATGATGGCTCTCCTTAGAGCACATGACGTATGGGAAATAGTGGAGAAAGGCTATACTGAACAAGAAAATGAAGGTAGCTTATCTCAAACTCAAAGGGATAGTTTGAGAAACTCAAGGACGAGAGACAAGAAGGCTCTCTGTCTAATCTATCAAGCATTGGATGATGATACTTTTGAGAAGGTTTCAGAATCAAAGTCAGTAAAAGAAGCATTGGAGAAGTTTCTAACATCTTACAAGGGAGCTGATCAAGTCAAAAAGGTACGTCTTCAAACTTTAAGAGGAGAAACTTTGCATATGAAAGAAGGTGAGCTTGTTTCTGATTACTTCTCAAGAGTTTTAGTGGTTAGTAATAGTCTAAAAAGAAATGGTGAGAAGTCAGATGATATAAGAGTTATGGAGAAGATTCTTAGATCATTAGATCCAAAGTTCAAACATATTATCGCCATCATTGAAGAAACAAAAATCTTGGAGACCATGTCAATAGATGAACTTCTAGGCTCATTGCAAGCATATGAAAAAAAGAAAAAGAAGATGCAAGAGACTATGGAACAAGTCCTTAAGACACAAATTGATTCAAAAAAGGAAGAAAATAATCGAAGCCAACAAAGATGGAGTTGTGGCCAAGAAAGAGGAAGAGGTCGTGGATATGGACATGGACGAGGTTGGAGGCCCAACAATGAAAACAACAACAGTAACAACAATAAAAGGGGAGAAAGCTCAACGAGAGGTCGTGGGAGAGGAAATTCAAGGTATGACAAGTCACGCGTTAAATGTTACAATTGTGATAAATTTGGACATTATGCTTCCGAATGCAGAGCTCCAATAAACAATAAATTTGAAGAGAAGACCAATTACGTTGAAGAAAAAAATTATGAGGATGGTACATTACTATTGGCTCACAAAGAAAATGAAAAAGATGTGGAAAATCAATGGTACCTAGATAGCGGTGCAAGCAACCATATGTGTGGAAGAAAAAACATGTTTGTGGAGCTTGATGAATCGGTGAAGGGCAACGTCGCATTTGGAGATAAATCAAAGATAGCGGTGAAAGGTAAAGGAAAGGTTCTTATCCGATTGAAGAATGGAGAGCACCAATTCATTTCTTATGTTTATTATGTGCCAAACATGAAGAGCAACATCTTGAGCCTAGGACAACTCTTAGAGAAAGGTTATGATATTCGATTAAAAAATAATAACTTTTCTATAAGAGACGGTGCAAACAATATGATTTTTAATGTACCAATGTCAAGAAATAGAATGTTTGTGCTCAACATTCAAAATGATGTCGCACAATGCCTTAAGGTGTGCTACAAAGATGCCTCTTGGCTTTGACATCTTCGTTTTGGACATCTTAACTTCAGAGGACTAGAATTGCTCTCCACGAAGGAAATGGTAAGAGGATTACCATGCATAAGCCATCCTAATCAAATGTGCGAAGGATGTTTACATGGAAAGCAATTCAAAATGGGCTTTCCAAAGGAGTCATACTCAAGAGCTAAAAAGCCGTTGGAAGTCATACATACAGATGTGTGTGGTCCGATCAAGCCAAGTTCACTTGGTAAGAGTAACTATTTCTTTCTTTTCATCAATGATTTTTCAAAAAAAACATGGATGTATTTTTTGAAGGAGAAATCAGAGATTTTTGAGAACTTCAAGAAGTTCAAGGCCCAAGTTGAGAAGGAAAGTGGCCTTGTGATTAAAGCCATGATATTTGATCGTGGAGGAGAGTTTACATCAAAAGAATTTCAAAAGTATTGTGAAAATAATGGAATCAAATGACAACTGACAGTGCCTAGATCTCCCCAGCAAAATGGAGTAGCTGAGAGGAAGAATAGGACAATTCTTGAGATGGCAAAGAGCATGCTTAAAAGTAAAAGACTACCAAAGGAATTTTGGGTGGAAGCTGTGGCATGTGCGGTTTATCTATCAAACCGATCTCCAACAAGAAGTGTGTGGGGAAAGACACCACAAGAAGCATAGAGTGGATGGAAGCCTGGTATTTCTCATCTAAGAATCTTTAGAAGCATAGCTCATGTACATATACCGGACGAGAAGCAAAGCAAATTGGATGACAAAAGTGAGAAGTATATTTTCATTGCTTATGACACCAACTCCAAAGGCTATAAGCTTTACAATCCCAATACAAGGAAGATAATAATTAGTTGAGATATTGTGTTCGATGAAGAAGGAGAATGGGAATGGATATCACATAATGACAATTACAACTTCTTTCCACACCTTGAAGGAGATGAAATGCAACAATCATGGATCAAACAATCAAGCGAGGAGCCCACTTCCCCACTAGCTTCACCAACCACAAGTTGTCAAGAAGATGAGAGCTCAAGTGAAAGGGCTCCACGCTTTAAAAGCCTTCAAGAAATTTATGAGGTAACAGAAAATCAAGACAATTTTACTCTCTTTTGTCTATTTTTGGATTGTGAGCCTATAAACTTCCAAGAAGCTTTACAAAAGAAGAATTGGAAAAATGCTATGGACAAAGAAATCAAGGCCATCAAGAAGAATGACACATGCGAGTTAGCTTCACTTCCAAAAGAACACATGGCAATTGGTGTGAAGTGGGTGTACAAAGCAAAGAAAAACGCCAAAGAAGAAGTCAAAAAATATAAGGCGAGATTGGTGGTAAAAGGCTATAGTCAAAGAGCTGGCATTAACTATGACGAGGTATTCGCTCCAGTCGCTCGACTAAAAACTGTTAGACTAATAATTTCTTTAGCAGCTCAAAAAAATTGGAAGATACGTCAAATGGATGTGAAATCTGCCATCCTAAATGGAGTTATTGAAGAAGAAATTTATATATATCGAGCAACCACAAGGCTACGAAGTCAAGGGAGAAGAAGACAAGGTCTTGAAGCTAAAGAAGGCACTTTATGGGTTGAAACAAGCTCCAAGAGCTTGGAATGCTTGGATTGATAAGTACCTCCAAGAAAGAAACTTCATCAAATGTCCATGTAGCAATCCAAGCATGTTTAAAGAGTTTAAAAAAGAGTGACGAAGGAGTTTGAGATGACTGATATTTGGCTCATGTATTATTACCTTGGCATTGAAGTAAAGCAAGAAGATAAAGGCATCCTAATCACTCAAGAAGGTTATTCTAAGGAAGTATTGAGGATGTTCAAGATGGATGACTCTAACCCAGTTTGCACGCCGATTGAATGTGGAATCAAGTTATCAAGGCATGAGGAAGGAGAAAAAGTGGACTCAACACTATTCAAGAGCTTGGTTGGAAGCTTGCGATATTTAACATGCACAAGACTCAACATTCTATATGCGGTAGGAGTTGTGAGTCGATACATGGAGAATCCAACAACAATTCATTTGAGGGCAGCAATGAGGATTCTCCGCTATGTTAAAGGCACAACAAACTTTGGCTTGTACTACTCTGTTTCTGATAATTACGAGCTTGTTGGATATAGCGATAGCGATTGGAGTGGAGATATGGATGACCGAAAAAGCACAAGTGGCTTCGTATTCTACATGGAAGACACAGCCTTGCCTTAGATGTTGAAAAAACAGTCCATTGTCACTCTTTCCATATGCGAAGCGGAGTATGTAGCTGCTACATGTGTTTTCCATGCAATTTGGTTACAAAATCTGCTAAAGGAGTTGAAATTACCACAAGAGGAGCCGACCAAGATTTTCGTGGACAACAAGTTAGCAATTGCTTTGGCAAAGAATCCAGTCTTTCATGATCGAAGGAAGCATATTGATACACGCTATCACTATATATTGAAGAGTGTGTCGCCAAAAAGGATGTTCAACTAGAGCATGTGAAGACACATGATCAAGTAGCTGATATCTTCACCAAGCCTCTTAAGCATGAGAATTTTGTCGGGTTGAGGAGTATGCTTGGAGTCACAAATCAAGTTTAAAGGAGGGTGTTGAAATATTAAACTTGATTTGTTATGGTTAATTTCTAGAAGCTTCTTGTTATCAGAGTTTCTAGAGTCTTCTTGCATTTATTGTAGTTTGTTAAGAGCTCTTGAATATTCTAGTAGAAATAAGAATTATGTATGGAGTCATGTCTCTAGAATTGTTTAGAGATTCATGTTTCTAGAATAGTCTATGAAGTCCTATAAATAGAAGAGCTCTCTCATCATTTTGTATCAAGCAAGAAATCTACCATCAATAAAAGAAAAGTTTTCAACAACAAAAAGCCTCTTTCTTATATTATCTCCTTCTTTCTCATAAAAAAATATTTAGCACACATATGGAAAAGACACATGCCTCCTTTTATTTACCCTCATAAAATCTCTTTCTAATTTTGTGCAAACAAGTCTATGAATATAAGTGATTTATTGTAAAAGTGTGATGAAATAATGATGATGATGATGATGATGATATAACAATCTCACATCGCTAAGATCCTATATAAACATAAATAAACATAAAGAGGCTGCTATTCACATTGATGAATTGATTTTCTGATGTGAATAATCAAATAATTTTCAAAAAATACTAACAGTGGTACCAGAGCTAAACCCATATTTTGGACTGCATGATATGGACAGCCATAAAATATTAAATGGGTGAAGGGATTGTATAATATGGGATTAAAGAATTAGTAAGAGAGACATTTTATTCTAAGTTTCTCAGCTAAGTCAGGAGTACTAACCAAGGTTTCAAGTCCCGTTTTCAATTTCTGTTCCGGTCGTAAGAAAAAATTTAAATTTCGGTCCCATTTCGTAATTTTCGAAAATTACGTTTTAATTCCGGTTTGTGAATTCCGGTAATTTTTTTTATAAATACCAAACAAATATGCAATACTAATAGTCAATTGCACTAAATTATTCATGTTACATAGAAAATACAAAACATACAACATAAAAATTTAATACCAAAAACTATTTTCTGAGCATCATATAATTTTTGTCTATCGCTATCTTCATCTTGTGTCGGATTATAATTTGCTGGAAAAGCATATTGTTGCATCTGATCCGAACTTAAAAATGTCGTCATCATATTATCAAAAGGTGATGGTTCGTCTTGGCTACTTGATGGTTCAACAACATACGATCGATTTATCCTACAAAACGAATAACCTCCGATATAGTCAAATGTAAAATACCTATAACTTGGGAAATTGTTAGAAGTATATCTGCCATCATAATTACGTTGATCTTCATGTTCAACGTTCAAATTTCTCTCTTCGTCCACTACAATCATATGCATCTCTTCTTGAATAATTTTGTATATGTCTTTGAGAATCATCAAAAGTGGAACCAACATCATAACCACTAGAACCAATATCGTCACCACCAGCATTACCTGAATCATCATTTGATGAACTATCATTTTCAGTATTTTCTGCAGATATATTATCATTGTCCAACCAAGGATTATCGCTTGCATTATCAAGTAGTGAATTCTCAGCTCTCTAGTCCATTATGCAAGTGGATCTTACTCATGAAAGATGTAATCTAGATCAATAAGTTGATCGGTTGCTTGTTGTCGTTTAGCATGGCATACTCTCAATCGCATATTATAATGTACAAATACCAGTTTTTCTAAGTTCTCCATTTTTAATCTATTTCTTAACTTCGTGTGAATCATTGCAAATATTGTCCGGTTTCTTTCACAATTTAAAGAAGAAACTGTTTGTCTAAGAATATGCATAGCTATACGTGTTAAATTTGGAGTAGCTTTCCTGCCAGTTATTGACCACCACATAGCTGGAAGACACAACTTAACTGCATGTTTCACTTTTGCGGAACCAAATACACCAAGTTTCATTCTGTATTTTTCCACCTACACAACATTCATTAATAAACCAAGTTAATCTTTGCGCTAAATATAATAGCATGAATCATGAGTAGTTTAATAATTTGTTTATTGTCTCTTTTGAAATTTCAATTTGCATAGCAATATCAGGTACCATTTTTTCAAGAACATTTGTCCATCCATTAAAAGTTTCAACATCGTTTATCGCATTGTCTCCAAATTGTATATGAGGATTGAGAAAATAGCCTAAAACAATTTGATAGTTTAAAGAAATATTAACATGATATGTATTTTTATAATTGTTTAATAATTAAAAAAATTACCTACTGCATGAATAGGTTGGTGCAATTGTCTTTCCCATATTTTATCGATTATATTTCACCGCTATTGACACTGTCTTGCACCAATATTTTTCTTAATTGATTCATTCGCTTGGTCCATTTCTTCATATAGATATCCCATCTCTGTTTTATCATCATTATCCACCATTCTTAAAACTTTTACAAGTGGACCAAATGCAAGAATAATAACGGCAATATTGGCCGAAAATTTATCGCTATGAATCAAGTTATAGATAAGAATTGCTATTTTTTTATCTTTAGGACCGAGCTTAAGAATCTTTGTGCTCCACTCCCTCGAAGAAATCATTCTTCTTAGATTCTCCTTATGTGTGTGTATGGATTCTAACGCAATAAAGTAAGTAGAAAATCTAGTTATTGTTGGCCGAAATTATTGGTTTCATTTCTCATTATGGTAAGTAACCAACCATGATTGTATATGAATCATGTTATTGACTAATAATTTGAAATAATCTTTTTTACCTCGATTTCTTTTGAAATATCTTCAAGAATCAAATCGGTACAATGTGCTGCACATGGTGTCCAATATAGTTTCCTTCATTTTTCCATTAGTAGTTGGCCAACAGCTTTGTAATTTGCTCCATTATCGGTTACTACTTACACAATTCTATCTTCTCCAATAAAATTAACAACATTATCTATTAGACCACAAATATACTCAACACCTTGAAATTTGTCAATGACATCTATAGATTTCACAAAGACGGTTCCTTGGGCAGAATATAGAAGAAAATTTATGATTTTTATTCTATTTTGTGTACTCCAACCATCACACATCAACGTACAATCATACTTATCCCAAAAGTTGGAGTAAGTGTCAATGTGTTGTTTGATTTCAACACACTCTAAATCTAAATATATTTTTGATAATTCATGTGTTGTTGGTCCTTTAATTTCAGGACCAACTTCTTGAATGGCCTCTACCATAGTTTCATAGTAAGGCCAATTAGCAGCATTGTGTGGGATATGATTAAAGTAAAATAATTTTGATATTGCAAGTATTTTTTTGCATCTTTAATGCCTTTTATTGCAGTTATAATAGAAGGTTGATTTATACCTCCTCGCTTTTTCACATAGGGATCAATCCTTCTAGTTGCTTGTGTTGCTAAATCGTCATCTACTCTGGTTGATTTAGAATGCTTTAGTCCGCTAGATCGTATACATGTTTTGCTAGATCCTACACCTGACCATTGTCTCACTTCATTCATATAACCTTCTTTGCTTTCCTTAAAGGCCCGTCGAACCTCTCTATCGTCTTCACTTTCATCACCGTCGATTTCTTGATTTTATTGATCAGGCATGCTCATTAGCTATTCTTGTATGCGTTACATGTTTTTCGAGCTTCCCTTGATTTCACTTGCTTTTCTTTTTATTCAGATGTTCTCGTATAAGTTTTCTGACTTCTTTGAGAACAGTCGGACATATTGCTACATCGCTTATCTGTTCTGTTAAATGTTCTTTCATACGTGTTATACCGCCACTATAAGTTATTTTATGATAATAGTTACACTTGTTTTTTCTTTTTTCACCAATAACTGCCGTACAATAATTCCAAACGATATCACGATTTTCCATAATTAAGTACCTAAATTAGAAAAAAATAATTTCAACATTTAATTATTCAATATAATATATATTGTTTTGCAAATTAAACAATCCTAAGTTTGTTTCCATAATCATCATAATATTTTGCATGATAATATTTATTTTGCAAATTAAACCTGGCCTAAAACATCAATCATTACAAACCCAACTAAATAATAGTATTAAATAATACACATTTTAAACCCAATCCATCATCACTTTAACCATAGCATCGTTCTCAAATTAGTGCTGCACGCAGAAACACTTCTGCCCTCTTCAATTCGAAAGCAAAAGGAAGCCGGAAAAAAAATTAATAAAACCATCGTCGGTGCTTATAGATCAATTCGAAGTCGATGCTTCGATGATGAACCTTCTTCCCTTAGTCTTCAATTCGAAATTATTCCCAATTAGAGCTTCGTCGATAATGAAGCAGAACCAAAAAACGAGTTAAGATGTTAATTTTGTTATGTATTTTGTATGAATTAGTGTGCTTTTATAGAGACTTAGTAGTATATTTATACTTTCTAAGACTTAGTGGTATGTTGGCATATATTTAGAACCTTGGTATAAACCCTATTTACATTCAAATCTTTACTCATATCATAAACACCGTGACTTTGAAGGATGAGATTGATTGTAGATAGAAATCTGGGATGGAAACGACGTTGGTCAGGCGCACTGTGCAGGCCTATATTGTTGGGCTTTGAATTGATCGTCATGTTTAGCCTTTTTCAAGAAAATCGAACACCACCATACATTCAATAGAAATTCTCCCATAGCATTAGTTCATACATTCGAAAGTTATTAACCCGTACATTCAATAGCTAAATGCTCACACATTCGATCAACTAAATGCTGACAACTCCGACAGCCAAATTTTTATAGGTAAATATTGATAACCGCGGTAGATAAATATTGATAACTCTTCATCAAGGAAAGAAAGATAAGAAATAAAAGCAACAACATTTTGGTTAGACGCTTCAACTTTGCAGCGAGATGTCACAGATTCGAAACTTACGTAACGTGATTCGAACATGTATCGACATGTAGTCTGTTGTATACTTTCTAAGACTTAGTAGTATATTCATTCTAAGACTTGTAGTATATTCAAGGTGTATTTGTAAATGCAATAAACATACTGTCTATTTATAGACACCAGATCCAGATCGTGTCTGGCCATCACATGATTTAGAAACCTCTCATCCAAATACATAGATCAATAAATGTACGAACATAGATCATCACAATGGAATAAGAAATATCAAATTTAAATTCAAATTTAACAAAGTCAATAGTATTCAAAAATACATAACAATATATAATAGAAATATGTATTTAAGAATGAATATTGCATTGTGACATCACTTATGCTTTAAATTCTTAGCAGTAAACATACACGTGTAAAATGACAATCAAATGATTTATTCAACACAAATGCAGCCAATCTTCAGCTCAATATAAATCATGCCACCATGTGCATGAACACTTCATCCTCCTCGAGTCGAACCATTATTTCCGACTCTCTTTTGTGCTAAATGTGCATGGAAGATAAAGCTTTGATTACTCTTTTTTGCTTATTTTTGGATTGTGAGCCTATAAACTTCCAAGAAGCTTTGCAAAAGAAGAATTGGAAAAATGCTATGGACGAAGAAATCAAGGCCATCAAGAAGAATGACACATGCGAGTTAGCTTCACTTCCAAAGAACATAAGGTAATTGGTGTGAAGTGGGTGTACAAAGCAAAGAAAAACGCCAAAGGAGAAGTCGAAAGATATAAGATGAGATTGGTGGTAAAAGGCTATAGGCAAAGAGCTGACATTGACTATGATGAGGTATTCGCTCCAGTCGCTCGATTAGAAACTGTTAGACTAATAATTTCTTTAGCAGCTCAAAACAATTGGAAGATACATCAAATGAATGTGAAATCTGCCTTCCTAAATAGAATTCTTGAAGAAGAAATTTAAATATATCGAGCAATCATAAGGCTACGAAGTCAAGGGAGAAGAAGACAAGGTCTTGGAGCTAAAGAAGGCACTTTATGGGTTGAAACAAGCTCCAAGAGCTTGGAATGCTCGAATTGATAAGTACCTCCAAGAAAGAAACTTCATCAAATGTCCACGTAGCAATCCAAGCATGTTTAAAGCGTTTAAAAAAGAGTGGCAAAGGAGTTTGAGATGACTGATATTGAGCTCATGTCTAATTACCTTGGCATTGAAGTAAAACAAGAAGATAAAGGCATCCTAATCACTCAAGAAGGTTATGCTAAGGAAGTATGGAGGAAGTTCAAGATGGATGACTCTAACCCAGTTTGCATGCCGATTGAATGTGGAATCAAATTATCATGGCATGAGGAAGGAGAAAAGGTGGACTCAACACAATTCAAGAGCTTGGTTGGAAGCTTGCGATATTTAACGTGCACAAGACCCGACATTCTATATGCGGTAGGGGTTGTGAGTCGATACATGGAGAATCCAACAACAATTCATTTGAGGGCAGCAAAGATGATTCTATGCTATGTTAAAGGCACAACCAACTTTGGCTTGTACTACCCTGTTTCTGATAATTATGAGCTTGTTAGATATAGCGATAGCGATTGGAGTGGAGATATGGATGATCGAAAAAGCACAAGTGGCTTCGTATTCTACATGGAAGATACAGCCTTCACTTGGATGTCGAAAAAACAGTCGATTGTCACTCTTTCCATATGCAAAGCGGAGTATGTAGCTGCTACTTCATGTGTTTGCCATGCAATTTGGTTACAAAATCTGCTAAAGGAGTTGAAATTACCACAAGAGGAGCCGAACAAGATTTTCGTGGACAACAAGCCAGCACTTGCTTTGGCAAAGAATCCAGTCTTTCATGATCGAAGCAAGCATATTGATACACGCTATCACTATATTAGAGAGTGTGTCGCCAAAAAGGATGTGCAACTAGAGTACGTGAAGATGCATGATCAAGTAGTTGATATCTTCAACAAGCCTCTTAAGCATGAGAATTTTGTCAGATTGAGGAATCTACTTGGAGTCACAAATCAAGTTTAATGGAGGGTGTTGAAATATTAAACTTGATTTGTTATGGTTAATTTCTAGAAGCTTCTTGTTATTATAGTTTCTAGAGTCTTCTTGCATTTACTGTAGTTTGTTGAAAGCTCTTGAATTCTCTAGTAGAATTAAGAATTATGTATGGAGTCATGTTTCTAAAATTGTTTAGAGAGTCATGTTTCTAGAATTATCTATGGAGTCCTATAAAAAGAAGAGCTCTCTCATTATTTTGTACCAAACAACCAAGCAAGAAATCTACCATCAATAAAAGAAAAGTTTTCAACAACAAAAAGCTTCTTTCTTATATTCCCTTCCTCTTTCTCATAAAAAAATATTCAACAGACATCTGGAAAAGACATATGCCCCCTTTTATTTACCCCATAAAATCTCTTTTTAATTTTGTGCAAAAAAGTCTACGAATATAAGTGATTTATTGTAAAAGTGTAATAAAATAATAATGATGATGATATAACAATCTCACATCGCTAAGATCCTATATAAACATAAATAAACATAAAGAGGACGCTATTCACATCGATGAATTGATTTTGTAATGTGAATAATGAAATAATTTTCAAAAATACTAACAGTGGTACCAGAGCTAAACCATATTTTGAAGTGCATGATATGGACAGCCATAAAATATTAAATGGGTGAAGGGATTGTATAATATGGGGTTAAAGAATTAGTAAGAGAGACATTTTATTCTAAGTTTCTCAGCTAAGTCAGGAGTATTAACCAAGGTTTGAAGTCCCGTTTTCAATTTCTGTTCCGGTCGTTAGAAAAATTTAAAATTTCGGTCCCATTTCCTAATTTTCAAAAATTACGTTTTAACTACAGTTTGTGAATTCCGATACTTTTTTTTATAAATACCAAACAAATATGCAACACTAATAGTCAATTACACTAAATTATTCAAGTTACATAGAAAATACAAAACATACAACATAAAAATTTAATACCAAAAACTATTTTTCTGAGCATCATATAAATTTTGTTCATCGCTATCTTCATCTTGTGTCAGATTATAATATGCTGGAAAAGCATATTGTTGCATCTGATCCGAACTAAAAAATGTCGTCATCATATTATCAAAAGGTGATGGTTCGTCTTGGCTACTTGATGGTTCAGCAAAACATACGGTTGATTTATCCTACAAAACGAATAACATCAGGACATCTATAGATTTAAGAAAGACAGTTCCTTGGGCAGAATACAAAAGAAAATTTATGATTTTTCTTCTATTTTGTGTACTCCAATCGTCACACATCAACGTACAACCATACTCGTCTCAAAAGTTGGAGTAAGTGTCAATGTGTTGTTTGTTTTAACACATTCTAAATCTAAATATGTTTTTGATAATTCATATGCTGTTGGTTCTTTAATTTCAGGACCAGCTTCTTGAATGACCTCTACTATAGTTTCATAGTAAGGCCTATTAGCAGCATTGTGGGATATGATTAAAGTAAATTAATTTTGGTACTACACGACCTATGTGTTTTTTTGCATCTTTAATGCCTTTTATTGCAGTTATAATAGAAGGTGGAGTTCTACCTCCTTGCTTTTGCACATAGGGATCAATCCTTCCAGCTGTTTGTGTTGCTAAATCGTCATCTACTATGGTTGATGTAGAATGATTTAGTCCGCTAGATCGTATACATGTTCCGCTAGATCCTACACTTGACCATTGTCTCTCTTCGTTCATATAACTTTCTTTACTTTCCTGAAAGGCCCGCCTAACCTCTCCATCGTCCTCACTTCCATCATCTTCGATTTCTTGATTTTGTTGATCAGGCATGCTCATTAGCACTTCTTGTACGCGTTGTTTTTCGAGCTTCCCTTGATTTTGCTCGCTTCTCTTTTTATTCAGAAGTTCTCGTATAAGTTTTCTGACTTCTTTGAGAACAGTCGGACATATAGCTACATCGGTTATATGTTCTGTTAGATGTTCTTTCATACGTTTTATACTGCCATTATAAGTTATTTTATGACAATAGTTACACTTTTTTTTTCTTTTTTCACCAATAACTGCCTAACAATAGTTAGAATGAACGAACAGTGGGATGTAACCGTGTATATTGTGTTTCTCTGTATAAGTTGGGCCTAGCCCACTTCCGCATATCTCAGCCCTTATAGACTTGCCGTGTATTATATAAGCAAGGTCTATCACTCTGTATAAGATATAACTTTGATTTGATACAATACAATAAACTTCTCTTTACAATTCTCTATATCTTCTATCTTGGTAATAAAGAATATACAGGTACGCACTCTATACATATGGGGAATGGTGAAGCTCTAAAAATCACACATGTTGGAACTAAGAGCATTCAAGGTAAAAGACTTTTACATCTCAATAACTTACTGAGAGTTCCACACATTAAAAAGAATCTTCTAAGTGTATCACAATTTTCTAATGACAACAATGTGTATTTTGAGTTTCACCCAAAATTCTGTTTAGTCAAAGACCTACTAAATCAAAATATATTATTACAGGGTAAATTGGACAGAGGATTATACAAGTTCAATTTTGGAAACTCAAAAAAAAGAAAAAGTAGACATATATGGTGTAATAACACAGAGTCTCATGTTACAAATGATCAAGAAATGTTTACTTTGTGGCATTACAAGTTAGGACACCCTAGTGTAAACATTGTAAAACAAATTCTTATGAATAATAATATTTCCTGTGATATATCTGTGCCATATGTCTGTACCTATTGTCAATTAGGCAAAAGCCATAAGTTACCCTTTGCAGATTCTACTTCTATTATTAACACACCAC
Organism: Allium fistulosum; assembly: GCA_030737815.1. Classification (NCBI taxonomy): domain Eukaryota; kingdom Viridiplantae; phylum Streptophyta; class Magnoliopsida; order Asparagales; family Amaryllidaceae; genus Allium; species Allium fistulosum. Next base: position 448,620,130 of record CM060906.1, on the reverse strand, counting down.
TTCAGTTGGTAGCTACTGACCTGTGGGGTCCTGCTCCCATAAATTCAGACTATGGATTCAGGTATTACATATCATTTGTTGATTGCTATTCTAGACATACTTGGATATACTTCCTAAAATCCAAAGCAGATGCTAAACAGACTGTAATAGAGTTCATAACTCTAGCAGAAAAACAATTGAATCATGAGGTTAAAATTATGCAAACAGATGGAGGAGGTGAATATAAACCACTAAAAGAATATTTTCAGAAAAAGGGCATCATTCATCGAACAACCTGTCCTTATACATCTGAGCAGAATGGAATAGTTGAGAGAAAACATAGACATATAGTGGAAACAGGGCTAACATTGTTAGCTCAGGCATCAATGCCCATAAAATTTTGGCCAGAAGCCTTCAACACAGCTGTGTACTTAATCAATAGATTACCTACCAAAGTTCTTAAGCATCTGAGTCCTATTGAATACTTGTTTGGGGTCAAACCAGACTATAAAAGTCTAAAGACATTTGGATGTTTATGTTTTCCATGTCTTAGACCATACAATAATCATAAACTAAATCTAAGATCCACTCCATGTACATTCATAGGGTATGGAAAGAACCAAAAAGGATACAGATGCTTAAGCAATGATGGTAGGATCTATGTCACTAGACACATCGTATTTAATGAGAAAATTTTTCCTTTTGCAGACAAAAATATCAAGACAACCAAAAAGATTCATACTAAAGAGAACTTCTCAATGCCATCCATACCTGCTATACCTGAGTGGGATCCAACTAATGGAAGTGTGCAAAGGATTCAACAGCCACAACTCACACTATCCAATGATGAATCTGGATCAGGTCATGACTCCAGCGAATCCTCAAGCTCCTTCAAAGACATCAGTCAGACCAATGAGAGGAATACAAATCAAGGAGATACTTCCGAGTTCGCTCCACATCAACCTGAAATCAACACAGATATTCAGAGCATATCATCTGCAAGAACAGAACATCATATGATCACAAGATCAAAGAGTGGCATTTTCAAGCCTAAAGTGTACAATGCTCAGCTAGATTCAAAGGAACCAAAGGACTACAATGAAGCCGTAAGCAACAAAAACTGGAAACAGGCCATGAACACTGAATACAGTGCACTCATCAGAAACAAGACTTGGAGCCTTGTCCCTATGCCCAAAGACAAGAATATAGTTGGTTGCAAATGGACTTACAAGATTAAAAGGAACACAGATGGAAGCATCTCAAAATACAAAGCAAGACTGGTAGCCAAAGGATTTAATCAACAGTATGGTTTTGACTACAATGAGACTTTTTCCCCTGTAGTCAAACCAACTACCATAAGACTCATACTGACAATTGCACTTCATAAAAAATGGAAGATTAAGCAACTTGATGTAAACAATGCATTTCTCAATGGAGATTTAAAGGAGGAAGTGTTTATGGAACAACCAGAGGGATACAGGAGTAGTACAAATGACAACATGGTATGCAAATTACACAAAGCAATATATGGACTAAAGCAGGCTCCACGAGTATGGAATGAGAAACTCAAGTCCACACTGATGAGCTTAGGATTCATACCAACTAAATCTGACAACTCACTGTACATACAATGCAAACAAGAGAAGATCACCTATATTCTAGTATACGTAGATGATATTATTATTATAGGAAGTGACATTCAAGCTATGAATCAAACTATTAAGCATCTTGATCAAGCCTTTTCAATCAAAGACCTTGGGAATCTACATCACTTTCTAGGCATTGAAGTAATTCAAACATCCAAGTCAGAAATGGTCCTATGCCAGAAAAGATACATACTAGATCTACTGAAAAGAGCAAACATGGATCAAGCTAAACCTTTACCTACCCCAATGATCAGTAATCTCAAACTGTCTAAAGAATCTGGAGAACCCATTAACAATGAAAAACAATACAGAAGCATTGTGGGAGCACTCCAGTATATTACAATAACTAGACCAGATCTAAGCTACAGTGTAAACAAGGCATGTCAATTTATGCATAGACCTCTCAGCAACCACTGGAAGGCCGTAAAACGTATACTGCGTTACCTGAAAGGGACATTAGATCATGGTCTACATTTCAACGACACAAAGGGATTAAACATACAGGCTTACTGTGATGCAGATTGGGCTTCAGATCCAGACGACAGAAGATCCACTACAGGGTTCTGTATATTCCTGGGGAACAACCCGATCTCGTGGTGCTCAAAGAAGCAAGCTGCAACTTCTCGCTCAAGTACAGAGGCGGAATATAGATCTATTGCCACCACTGCAGCTGAAATCATCTGGATCGAGTCGCTTCTCAAAGAAATCAGGATCGACATCACAAATACACCAGTAATCTGGTGCGACAACTTAAGCTCGGTCTTTCTCTCTGCCAATCCTGTGCTACACTCACGAACAAAGCATTTCGAGATAGATCTATACTTTGTTCGTGAGAAGGTTATGGAAGGGAAGCTTAAAGTCAACCATGTTCCAGCTCAATTTCAGAGAGCGGACATCTTGACTAAACCTCTCTCAGCAAAATATTTCACTCAAATGAAGAATGATCTCAAGATTAGAGGAGGCGGCGCTGAGAAGAAGGAGGAAGAGGAAACCCTAGATAGGTTTAAAGGGGGGAGTTAGAATGAACGAACAGTGGGATGTAATCGTGTATATTGTGTTTCTCTGTATAAGTTGGGCCTAGCCCACTTCCGCATATCTCAGCCCTTATAGACTTGCCGTGTATTATATAAGCAAGGTCTATCACTCTGTATAAGATATAACTTTGATTTGATACAATACAATAAACTTCTCTTTACAATTCTCTATATCTTCTATCTACAATAACTCCAAACGATATCACGATTTGCCATAATCAAGTACCAAAATTAGAAACAAAATAATTTCAACATTTAATTATTCAATATAATATATATTGTTTTGCAAATTAAACAATCCTAAGTTTGTTGCCATAATCATCATAATATTTTGCATGACAATATTTATTTTGCAAATTAAACATGGCCTAAAACAGCAATCATTACAAACCCAACTAAATAATAGTATTAATTAATAATACACATTTTAAACCCAACCCATCATCACGTTAACCTTAGCATCGTTCTCAAATTAGTGCCACACGCAGAAACACTTCTGCCCTCTTCAATTCAAAAGCAAAAGGAAGCCGCAAAAATAAAAATTAAAAAATTAAAAAAATTATCGTCGGTGCTTGCAGATCAATTCGAGGTCGATGCTTCGATGATGAACCTTCTTCCCTCGGTCTTCAATTCGAAATTATTCCCAATTAAAGCCTCGTTGATGATGAAGCAGAACCAAAAAACGATGTTAATTTTGTTATGTATTTTGTATGAATTAGTGTGCTTTTATAGAGACTTAGTAGTATATTCATACTTTCTAAGACTTGTAGTATTTTCAAGGTGTATTTGTAAATGCAATAATTTATAGACACCAGATCAAGAGTGTTTGTGGCCATCATATGATTTAGAAACCTCTCATCCAAATACATAGATCAATAAATGTAAGAACATAGATCATCACAATGGAATAAGAAATATCAAATTTAAATTCAAATTTAACAAAGTCAACAGTATTCAACAATAAATAATAATATATAATAGAAATATGTATTTTAGAATGAATATTACATTGTGACAGCACTTATGGTTTAAATTTTTAGCAGTAAACATACACGTGTAAAATGACAATCAAATGATTTATTCAAAACAAATGCAGCCAATCTTCGGCTCAATATAACTCATGCCACCATGTGCATGAACACTTCATCCTCCTCGAGTCGAACCATTGTTTCCGAAGTCAAAATCAGTTCCAACTCAATGCTTCCAAGTCCTTCTCGTCCGGTAAAAACGCCTGCATAACCATCGTACTTATTTGCACGGCCACTACGTATAAGCACAGGTTTTCCCCATCCATAATCCAAATCATACAAATTAATCATAGTCGCCCCACCAACTGTAAAGCTAGCGGGATCAGTTATTCTTGGCTTCTCGTGCCACTTCTTCATTGCATCACGAATCACAGCATTTTTATGGCCTAATACAGCAGAATTCAAAAGCTTTGCGCCAAGCCACTTTTGATTCAATAACCTGTCAACTGTCGTATCCTGTGTGCAACATTCCAATCTCCCCCGAGTCAAGCGCTACAACTTAGCATTAATGGCCAGTATACTTATAGGGCAACACCTGATCAAAAGAAAAGTGGAATAAGACCCGGCTGAGTGGATCGCCGGCTCCTCTTTTTATTTGATAAGAATTAGTCCGGTTGGAAAGTCAGTCAGTTCAAGCGGGCGGATGAGGGCCTATTGATGAGCCATCTTAGCCAGTTTTTCGAGAGTTGTCCTTTTTTCTTTCAAAGACGAAGCTCGAGGCCGGGTACCTAGGGGTCTGGGATGGGATGCCTATGGTACGTTGATGGTCATCAGTCTTTTCCGCAATCAGAAGGTCGAAACTTTTTGGCAGATAAAAGGTTTTCTGGTTTTGTTGCAAGTGAAGGATTCGTAGGAAGAGGTAGCGTAGCTGTATATTAATTGGTAGGCTCATCAAGTAAGTCAACAGCTTTGGAGCTGATGTCCACACCAACCCTAACTCTTTCAGCAGAGAGAAAAGGAGAGAGCGAACCAGTCTTCGTTTCTAAGGCTGAGCGGCTGCCCCACCTTTATTTATTGTCCATTACTTGCTTTTCTCGCTCTACTAGATGCTCCTATACTTGACTTTAGAAAGAACTCAAACAATCCATCGTTCTCATCTTCGATGCGATTCTTGGACGGGGAACTCCGCGGGTCTCGAAACTAGGACCCGCGCGCGTTAGTAAGCGCTGCTATATGGCTTGATCTCAATCTCGTTCAATTGAAACGATGAGGTGCTTGCCTATTGCCTGAATGATTAGCTTCTTGGCAGCAGAACTCTTTTCTCTTCTTTTCATAGACAAAGGTCAAGTCAATGCGGAGACTAGGGTTGAGACTTCCTTGTCTCGATTTGATTGAAAAGGATCTATGAAGACTGCGTTACTTCCAAAGTACTCTTTAGGTAGCGGTGGCCGCAGTCGGCGCCTTTCGTTTGCAGCTATTCGAGCAATGATATCTTCTTCTGGTTGGAAACCACGAGCACGTGTAATCGATTCCCAAAGCATTGAGAAATACGCTTGGAACGCTGTTATTTTACCATTTGTGTTACATTCTTTGTTTGCTTTTTCTTTCAGTTCTGATATCTTTTTTGTCGAAAATTGAAAATATTTTTCCTTGAGATTGGAAGGAGGCTTGTACCTGAAGACGAATTCATCAGAGTGTTTGTATGGGAGTTTTATTTTTGGGTTTTCTTTATCGAAAATGAACTTTTCGTTAACAGGAGGTCCAGGCACTAATACTGATTTTATTTGATCTTGATCGTCATCTGAACTTAGTTCTTTATGGCATATGTTTGCCCATGATTGCAGTAAGTAAACAAACGACATTGCATCACCGACACAATGGTTAAAGGCGCAACTTAGGAAAAATCCATCCGCAAGTTCAGTCACCTGTCGACTCATGAATTATTGTTACGGGCTAGAGGTGAATTTTCAAAATATAGTAGCATGAAAATCATGAATCAGTAAAATATGCGCAAATAAAACTTGATACGTTGCAACTATATATTAAATGGTCCGACCATATACTATTTTCTACTCCGGTAGAAATTAGCAAGTAGAATGACAATTAAAATGACTAGCAGTACAGTGTGTAAATCCTACTAGGAAAACAAATTAAGCCAATCATATTTTAGAAAATAAAGTTATCGGTATTTGTTTATCTATCTAATTTGGTTCGGTTACAGCGCGCATGTACTTTCAATTTGATTTACCCTGATTGGCGATGAAAAGATGAATAGTATAGAATAAATATTATAGAATAAATAATGAAAATAAAACAAAATAGGACTAACTAGTGCAAAACAAACACTTTTTAAAAAATATAAAGAGAAAAAATGTTTATGCTAACAATGCTCGTGCTTTAAATGAACGATCTGGCATACAGTTCTATTGTTTTGCATTGCAGAAATTGGTTTCATGCATGGTTTCCCATGCAAAAAAACCATCAGCTTAAGTGGAGTGGAGCAGCAAAAAAGTATTTCAAATAGTACATACCTGCACACTAAAAACAGGTAAGAAATGAGCATCGTAATTAGCGGCACCGTCAAGTGGGAAGAACTTATAAACTATAGGGGGGACTTCATCTTGGTTCAAGTCATCGATTTTGATGTTCTTATAACCACGCTCATGTATGAACTCGACTCCGTTGCTTCCATTTAAATCTAACGATATACAGATACCATCTCCCATATCCTCAGTAACAAGACGTCCGTTCAAGGTGTAAAAATGGTAAAGAGCAGCAGAAAGTGAGCTTTTCAGACGAGTAATGACATCGTCCGTCAACTTTTTGGCATAGAGAAAACCATTTTGCATGTAGTTTTCTGAAATGTTTTCGAGCTCCCAGTGGGTAAGATGGACGAATCTTTCGGATATAAACGTCTCTAGTGATGGTGAAGGTTTCACAAAAGTTTTCTCCAAAGTGCAAGTTTGAGTGTCTGTAGCCGTAGCCGTTTTTTTGAAACCGATTCTTTCGCTGCTGCAGAAAAATTGATGGGAGGATTTATTCATTTGTACGGATTTAGATTTCTCTCTTTCATTTCTTAAAAAACTACTAGGGAGTACGCATGAAGGTAAGATTCTAGACTCCATTACTGACTGATTTTGATTGTGGATAACAATGAAACCATAACTATCTAATTTATAGAGTGATAAAGGATGAATTACAGATCCTGCTGTATTATTATGAATGTGCAGCACATGGGATAAAATATATGTATGTAGATCTACTACAAAGGCAAGAAACCATTGGCCCTACTGATAAAATATATGAATTTGTTTAATCTCTTGCATTAAAATCTTACTTACTGGTAATAAGATATATTTATTAAATCCCTTGCATTAAACCCCATCAGAAACACGTTTAAAATAATAATAATAAATAAAATAGAATATTAACTTGGGTTTTTTTTTTTAGATGTAAAGCATGACTCTAGATATAATATTTTGTAAAATAGATCTCTGTTTGCGGGCTGTACTGCAGTATGCTTACATCGGATGCTCAGTATGGTATAGAGACTGATTGTTGTACCGTGGCGCTTTTGTGAGTGAACAATGTGACTTTGTCGTTTATGTGGAGGGAATAGTACGAAGTCACTGCCACCTTTTACAAAAGTGCTTGAGAGGTTTTGTCGGATCCCCATCCGCATACAACTATGTGAGGAGAGCAAGGACTAAAAAAGGGGTCCAGACGTTCCAGAAGCGATCAGACAAGGCTTAAGGAGTGGGTTTAGGGAGAGACAAAGAGGTCTTCAATAAAAAAACATGCATGCTTTGCATGAGTTGTATCTGGAGCAAGCAAGTTTCCACTTGCAACTGCCATACTAACTTCTCATCAGGTTCACTCCTCTATCTACCGTTGACTTACAATATCATTCTTCCCTCCTGTTGGCTACATGAGTGTTGATGAATTTAGAGATCGAGTTAATTGAGAAGGCAGATCAATGGGATTGGTTACTGCTTTGCCTTTCCCTTCCTCTTCTTCTTCACTCCCAGTTTCAACTTCCACTCCTTCCAACATCTTCATTTCATATAGGTTTGAAAAGAGACGGAGGTGTAGGCAGTTAACCAGGCCTCCTAGATTATCCATTTGCAGGTTAGGAAAACTTACTTCAAAGTGTTCGCTTCTAAATGTCGATGTCCATCTTGAGCACATTGCAACATTGGACGAAATCCAAGAAGAACACCAGTCCTCTACTGATCTTGCATCAAACGATCCTTGGAACATATTAAAAGAAGAGTCATACATAAATTCAGAGGATGATCAGACTGTTTTTGCATCCAAGCCTGCTCACCCTGGAGGTCTGTACTCATTATACGTTAGTTGCTTTGCAGGAAATCTAGTGGAACAAGTATGGAATTTCACTTGCCCAGCTGCAGTTGCACTTCTTCATCCTAGTCTATTGCCAGTGGCTGTTCTCGGTTTCTTTGCAAAGCTCTCAATCTTCATCACTGCCCCAGTAGTTGGTAATCTCATGGATCATTTCACAACATACTGATGGTTGCTGAGGCAGAGGAAGATGAAGTAGAAGCTGAATGTTCTAATTCACCACATACTGAGGAGGAAGAAAATGTGTCGGGAGATGAAGGGTATTCATTAATGATGAGGAGAAACTGTTTAACACCAAAACAGGAGGAGGAAACTAGCTGGTTGAGGAGTAACATCTTTCAATCAACATGCACTATCTTGAGAAGGGTTTGCAAGTTTGTGCAGGAAGCTGTGACAATATCATCTCTACAGAAGCTGTGAAGAAGTTAGCATTGAAGACAGAGAAGCATCCGAAACCTTACAAGTTAGCTTGGTTGAGGAAAGGTGGGGAGGTGAAAGTTGAACGACGAGCTTGTGTAAAATTTTCAATTGTGAAGAAATACAAAGATGAAATTTGGTGTAATGTTGTGGATATGGACGTATGCCATCTGTTGTTGGGGAGACCGTGGCAGTATGATAGAGCTGTGCAACATGATGGTCGTACAAATAGTTACAGTTTCATGTTTGAGGGTACAAAAATCACTTTAATTCCTAAGAAGCGACAACAAGAAGAAAGCAAGTTGGAGGAGATTGAAGAACTTAAAACGTTGCTATTCTTGAAAGAGTTTGTTAAGGAAATCGAAGAGGAGCCTGAAGTATTTTTATTGATTGGACGTGAGAGTAATGTCGAAGTGGTTGAGATTCCTAAAGAAGTAAAGCCAGTGCTGGGAGAATTTGACGATGTATTTCCTGAGGAGCTACCAACGGAGTTACCGCCGTTGAGAGACATTCAACATCAAATTGATCTTGTTCCAGGAGCTGTGCTAGCGCATAGACCACATTACAGAATGAGTCCAAAGGAACACGAGGAGTTGAGAATGCAAGTGGAAGAGTTGCTTGAACAGGGGCGTGTACAGGAAAGTTTAAGTCCTTGTGCAGTGCCAGCTTTGTTAGTGCCGAAGAAGGATGGAACGTGGAGGATGTGCACTGATAGTCGAGCACTGAACCAGATTACAGTGAGATACAGATTTCCTATGTCTAGATTGGATGACTTGTTGGATCAACTTAGTGGGGCTACTATCTTTTCGAAGATCGATTTGAAGAGTGGTTATCATCAAATTCGAATTAGACCAGGAGATGAACGGAAGACAACATTCAAGACAAGAGAGGGGTTGTACGAATGGTTGGTCATGCCGTTTGGTCTTTCGAATGCACCTAGTACATTCATGCAGGTGATGAATCAGATCTTTAGACCTTTTATTGGGAAATTCGTGGTGGTGTATTTTGATGATATACTGATATATGGTAGAAGCACAAAAGAACATTTACAGCATTTGAGAGAAGTGTTGATGATACTGCGACAGGAACAATTTTATGCTGCAACGAAGAAATGCGTGTTCATGACGCATAGTGTTTTATTTTTGGGATATGTTATTTCAGAAGGAGGTATACAGGTGGATCAAAATAAAGTTGAAGCAATCAGAAATTGGCTACAGCCCAGTACGATAACAGAAGTTAGAAGTTTTCATGGTTTAGCATCCCGAAGATTCATTCCACACTTCAGTAGCGTGATGACACCAGTTACTGATTGTATGAAGGGGAAGCAATTTTCATGGTCGGAGGAAGCAGGACTTTCTTTTGAGAGAATCAAGGAACTTTTGACGACAGCACCAATTCTAGTGTTGCCGGATTTTCAGTTGTTGTTTGAATTACATACTGATGCATCGAAGGTTGGAATTGGAGGGGTGTTAAGTCAGAAGGGTCGTCCTATTTCATATTTCAGTGAGAAGCTATCGGGAGCCAAGATGAGATATAATACTTATGATGTGGAATTCTATGCTATTGTTCAAGCTATAAAACATTGGAGACACTATTTGTTCCATAAAGAATTTGTTCTGTATACTGATCATGAAGCACTGAAACATTTGCAGGGACATGACAAAATTGCAGCCAGACATGCTTCGTGGATTGCATACCTGCAACAATTTACATTTGTGGTGAAGCATAAGTCGGGAATTACAAACCGTGTGGCAGATGCATTGAGTCGAAGGAATCATTTGTTGACTACAATGAAGGTTGAAGTGACGGGGTTTGATGTGTTGCCAGAATTGTTTGTTGATGATCCTTATTTTGCAAAGTTTGTTGACAAAGTCGAGAAGGGAAAGACATATGAGTACGTGTTGGTGGATGGTTTTCTATTCAAGGAAAACAGATTATGTATACCCGAGTGCAGCTTACGAATGAAGATTGTGAAGGAGTTGCATGAGGAAGGTCATGTGGGGAGAGACCGTACATTACAATTGATTTTGCAATCATATTTTTGGCCTACTATGAGAAGAGAAGTTGAAAGGTTGGTGGAGAGATGTCATATTTGTCAAGTATCTAAAGGGACAGCGATGAATGCAGGATTGTATATGCCATTACCTGTGCCTACTAGACCATGGGTTGATATCAGCATGGATTTTGTTTTGGGGTTACCAAGAACTCAGCGTGGGAATGATTCCATATATGTGGTGGTAGATAGATTTTCCAAGATGGCACATTTTATCGCTTGTAAGAAGACGGCTGATGCCGTCAGTGTTGCTCAATTATTCTTTAAAGAGGTGTATCGATTACATGGGCTACCTGAATCAATTGTTTCTGATCGGGATACTAGATTTCTAAGCCATTTTTGGTTAAGTTTGTGGAAGATGGTTGGAACGAAATTGAATTTTAGTAGTGCCTATCATCCGCAAACAGATGGGCAGACGGAAGTGGTCAACAGATCATTGGGAAACTTGTTGCGATGTCTTGTACAGGATAATTTGAAGAGTTGGGATATGAAATTATGTCAGGCAGAGTTTGCACATAATCACGCTGTTAACCGTAGTACGGGTTTCAGTCCGTTTCAAGTTGTATACTCAGCAAGTCCGAAGGGTCCATTGGATCTGACGACAGCGCCAAATCAGAAGGGAGTTATTAAGCGTGCTTGTGATTATGTGACTGAGTTGCAAGAGTGCCACATAACTGTTTATGAACGATTGCTTACATCAAATGAGAAGTATAAACAACTAGCAGATAGAAAGCGAAGGAGTGTGAATTTCGGAGAAGGTGATTTGGTTTATGCTGTGTTAACAAAAGATCGTTTTCCTGTTGGAACTTACAACAAGTTGAAAGCTTGAAAAATGGGTCCAGTGGAAGTCCTTAAGAAAATCAATGAGAATGCATATCAGTTGAGATTGCTGGATAATGTTCATACTTCTGATGTTTTCAATGTCAAATATTTGATTCCATATCATGGGGATGAGCTTGTTGTGGAAGAGGAAGGTGCAAATTCAAGGACGAATTCTTGTCAACCGGGGGAGGATGATGCAGCGCGATCTACTAGCTCGTCAGATTTGAGTCATTCAAAAACTTTAGGTCGCTCACGACCTAGTGAAATCTTAGGTCTCTCACGACCTAGTGAAACCTTAGGTCGCTCACGACCTAGTGAAGGTTGCTCCCGAGCTAACGGAATCAGTGTTAAGTCATGCAAGCAACTAAGCGAGTCAAGCGAACCAACATTAGGTCGCTCCGACCTTTCGAATGTAGGCTATTTCGAGTTACGACCTAAGTTAGGTCGCAGGGAGATAGGTCGCTCGATCTTATGTCGTGGGGATGTTAGGTCGCTGGAAGATAGGTCGCGGAAAGATAGGTCGCTCGACCATATGTCGCTCCAGAAGTTTTAGGTCGCGAACGACCTATCTTAGGTCGTGCAATCTTTAGGTCACTGAAGCTGATTTTCTTAAGCCGTTTGAATGCTTAGGTCGCTGAGTCTTCTTAAGTCGCTATTGAAGAGTTTCTTAGGTCGCTCACTGCCGCATTTCTTTAAGTCGCTCAAGAATAGGTCGCAAGAACTTAAATCGCTGGAGGAGGATAGGTCGCTGCTGCCGTGTATTTTAGGTCGTTATGATTGTTCTTGTATGTTGTTTTGTAAATATGTGTTGTAAATAGAGTCGCTGCATTGTTTGAAGTATTAGGTCGTTAACGACCTATGGAAGGTCGTAGGTCGCGTGGTTGTGTTAGGTCATTGCCGACCTAAGTGTTGTCAAATGTTGAGTCGTGTGTGTTTTAAAACTCTATAAATAGCGGGGTTGTGTCATTTGTAATAGTTTAGTTGATTCTAAATAAAACTTTGTTTGTGTGCTTTGTGCCACTTCTTCAATTGGTAGTTGAGTGTGGTCTCCTATCTCCACCTTCGGCATTCGAGTGCGCTCGAATCAACGATTGTTAAAGCCGATTCGTGGAATCAAGTGCGCTTGATCAACGTCGAAGAATCGCAGATCTTTAAACACGGTATCGTGCGCGATCAACGTGTTTGGGATAGCTAGAATCCGGTATCTTTGGATCAACGGATTTGGGCCATTTGGTATCTTCAATTTCCCGATTGCTACTTTCACCAATTTCATACATTTTCGTTATCCGTTGCTGCGTCATTTTGCATCCAAGCTTGCTCACCCTTTAGGTCTATACTCATTATACGTTAGTTGCTTTGCAGGAAATCTAGTGGAACAAGTATGGAATTTCACTTGCCCAGCTGCAGTTGCACTTCTTCATCCTAGTCTATTGCCAGTGGTTGTTCTCGGTTTCTTTGCAAAACTCTCAATCTTCATCACTGCCCCAGTAGTTGGTAATCTCATGGATCATTTCCCTAGGATTTCAACGTACAACAGTTTGTATATTGTCCAAACGAGTGCTCAGTTGTTGTCTGTCACTATGTTGATATACGCGTTTACCACTACATGCCATGCATCAGCATCGGCATCAGTTGTACTTGTTCAGCCTTGGTTTATTGCATTGAAAATAGCTGGGGCAGTAGAACGAATAGCTGGGCTTGCTTTGGGTGTAACCATAGAACGTGATTGGGTAGTGTTGTTAGCAGGTGCAAACAGACCGACTGCACTAGCTCAAGCAAATGCCATGCTTTTCCGAATCAATCTCATATGTGAGATAGCAGGGGCATTGCTGTTTGGTTCTCTTTTAACCACTTATGATACTATGACCTGCCTAAAAGTTGCTTCTTGTTTCATGATATGTGCACCACCCATTCTGATTATATTCAACCAGCTTATCAATAGGTTCTCAAATGGTGTTCTTGATCGTTGTAAACACTTCCATGTTCATGAACCATCCTTTTTTGCTGAATCCATTATCCCTGCTATCAAAGATGGATGGACTGAATACAAGCACCAGTCTGTTCTTCCTGCTAGCATAGCATATGTGCTATTATTTTTCAAATGGTGTTCTTGATCGTTGTAAACACTTCCATGTTCATGAACCATCCTTATTTGCTGAATCCATTATCCCTGCTATCAAAGATGGATGGACTGAGTACAAGCACCAGCCTGTTCTTCCTGCTAGCATAGCATATGTGCTGTTATTTTTCAATATTGCACTTGCTCCTGGTGCCATAATGACAGCATTTTTAACACATCATGGAACTAGTCCATCTATCATTGGTGGATTCAGTAGATTATGTGCTTTCATGGGCATTGGAGTGACATTCATATCTGCTGACCTAGTTAAAAAGCTTGGCATTTTGAAGGCAGCAGCTGCTGGCCTGGTACTTCAAGCTACACTATTACCATAGCGGTTATAGTAGTTTGCAACTGTTCCATTTCTTGTCAAAAACCATTGTTTCTTTTCCTCTCTTTGATTGTGTTATCAAGACTGGGACAAATGTCCTATGAGGTTATAGGAATTCAAATTCTTCAAAACGGGATTTCCACATCTAAAGCAAATTTGATTGGCGCAATGGAGATTTCAATTTCAAGCGTTGCAGAATTTTCAATGTTGGGTGTTGCTATGGTTGCAAAAGATGCCACCCATTTTGGTTTTTTGGCTGTGCTCTCTGTACTTTCAGTGGTTGGAGCTGCATGGATGTTTGGTCAATGGCTAGCAAATCCTACAGACGAACAACAGAAACTTTTCAGTTTTGATCCTCAATTTATTTGAATTAAACTTATCCATACATAAGCTCTCGGTTTGGAAACTGTATCGTAACTGATGTGTGATATAGTGTGCATATGGCATGAACAATGTGCATGTGTGGTTGGTTTTTAAACATCTGGGCTAGTAAATATGTCTCAGTTATGTAACAGAGCTCATTCTGAAAGGTTAAATGCAATCTCGAGCTTGTAGAATACTGCTGATGAAGATCTTTAAAATGTTGGAGCTTTTATTTTATTATTTTATTTTTTTAAAATATAAATGAATGAATGAATGAATAAACAATTTAGAGTTCACCACTCGTTATACATTTTAAAACTTTTTTGAAAGTAATAAAACGACCCAAGGTCCAAATAACCAAAACATCCCCAAACCGCTAGGGTTTCTTCAAATCGAGGCGATTTTCACTGATTTACAGTGATTTCAAGCTTACAAATGATTCAAGGCGGTTTCCAGATCCTTGTCGTGTTTTTGTTATTCTCAATCATGCTTGGATCTGAGATTTTATTACTTGATTTGCAAAGCGTTTTTCAAGTTGGGTTAATATACTCTGATTCGCTTTATTTTTGAAGGTTGCGAACGATTCATGTGGGTTTCCAGATCCTTGCCATGCTTTTTCTCCTTCAACTGTGCTTGGATATAACATTCTATTACATGAATTGCTAAGTTTGTAATCTTCAATTGTTGTTTACTTTCCTTTTGTATGAAGATTACTGCTTTCGTCCTTATTCCAAACAGATATGTGATAGACTCTATCATTTAGCCTGCTCTTATAGTGATTTTCTCCAACTCTTCAAATACTGAATTTTGGAATGTAATTTCCGTTTCATTGCAGTATTTTCATCTCTACTAGCATCGAGACGTTAGCGCGGTAGCTCCTTCCAAAATTAGGTAAAGCAATAGTTTGATTAGTGTTGTTCTTATCATTATAATTTAAGTTATAAGTAATGTTACATGCCTGTTTACTTCCCTTGCAAGAATCTCCTGGTTTTGGATCTGGAATGGCCGCCTCCCTCGTATGTGCCTTGTAGCTTGCAATTGTTCGAAATAAGCACTCTTGACCTTTGCTTAGCATTAAGTTGAGGTGTTTTACCATAGGAAATGCCAGTATTGACTTTCCCGCTCTGTAAGTATGCTTCCACCCTTTCATTGTAATTGTCCATATCATGAATTGATGATACTTAGCTTTGTGCATAAGCATGAGTTTTCCCTGCCTTGCGGTTTAGAATCTGAAACTCTATTTCTATAATTTTTGAAAGATTGATGCTTTCAGTTTCCTTTTTCGTGTGAATTTTTAGATTTCTTTCTTTCCATATATGATATATAGCCGTTGTTAGTAGAACGCTTGCTCTTTTGAACTCCTTTGATTTGGGTTTGAATATTTGCTGGCTGTGTTGTATACTTGTTCTAATATTGTGCAAGGATATGTTTTGATTGGGATTGAGTTTTCCTTTTGCGATAAAGAAAATATGTCTTGAATATATGCAATCAAAGTATATATGCTCTATTGATTCTTTTTCTGACTTACAAAGAACACATTTGGTTTCACCATTTTTGCTTCATTTGTTGCACCTATCTTTTGTATGCAGTCTATTTAATAAGGCAAAGTAAGCACAATGAGATATTTTTTGAATAGTTTGCCCTATTTCAAATTGTTTTGTACCAATTCACTTCAACTTCTGCTCTTTTAATGTAATTCCAAGTGTTTTTAAAATAAAATTTTCCTTTTACAGAAAGTTTCCCATACGATCTGTCTTCACATATGTTTATATTAATTTCATTGCTCTCAATTACCTTTCTGAAAATAGAAGCAACTGTATTTAAACTTGTGTTCCATTTGTGATTTGAATGATGCTTTCCACTTTTGCCTTTGCTTCTCCAAATTGCATTAAATTAGACCATCCTAGAAGACGTACCAAAGAGTTGTCTTTGATCTATGGATCAAACTATAGGCTGGTGTCTTTTTCATCCTTAAATTTTCTCTCTAATAATTTAGCACCAATTTCTCTGCTTTCCATTATGCTTTTCCAAGTATGAAAATGATGATTTTCAACAAGCATTTTCCAAAAGCTTTTATTTTTAGCATACTTTTCTTTCATCTATTTTGAGCACAAAATCACCTCCACAAATTTCGAGAATAGCTTGAGTCTACAGGCTTCAATTAGATCTCTGATGTTTCGTAAACCAAAGCCGCATGTGCTTTTGTTTTGTAGACCGTGGCTCAAGAAATTTTATGCATTTCCCCCCTCCAAATGAAGTTTGCACACATCTTTTCAATTTTTTGGATTGCTTTATTTGGGATATTGTGAGTTTTAATCCAAAACATTATAATAGCTATGTTGATAGCATATGTAAGCTCTAGTTTACCAGCTATAGATAGCAGTTTGCTTGACCAACTTTCCAGTTTGCCTTAAATGATATCAAATAGCCTAGTGCAATTTTTATCTGTAATCCGAATTGTACTTAGAGGTAATCCTAAGTACTTTACTGGCAGATTTCCCTCCTAAAATTTTAAAACTTGAAGAAATTCCCCTTTTCTGTTACAGTCCCTACAGAAGTAAGCCTTATTTTTACTTTCATTAATCTACAATCCTACATAAACACTCAAGTTTCTATTACAACAGAATTTGCACTATTAGTATCTACGTTCATAAATAATAGCAGGCCATCTGCATATAATAAGTGGGAAATATTGAGTTTAACTCTATTTACGGACTTTAAATTCCCCTCAATATATTCTAATTTCATTTGCACAGAAAAATATTCCATTGCAATGGTGAATAGATATGGAGATAGGGGATCTCCTTGTCTAATTCCCCTATTGCTTTTTATATAGCCACATGGAGTACCATTAATGAGTATAGAGTATGAGGCAGTATCAATACATTATTTAACTAAATCAAAAAATTTCTCATGAAAACTCATTTGTCTCATCATGTGAATTATAAAGTGCCTATTTATTTTATCAAATCTTTGTGTAGGTCTATTTTTATGCAAACTTTATTTTTACTCCCTTTGTTAAAATTTCTGATTATTTCATGAGCCAATAAGGTGTTTTCTACTACGTATCTTCCTGGAATAAATGCACTTTGGTTTTTAGAAATCAAATATTTTAGAAATTTTTAATTCTATTACACAATATAGTAGCTATAATTTTGTAAATAAAATTACAGCAGGCAATTAGCCTGTAATCTTCCAAACCTTGGGGATTTTTACTTTTGGTATTAGTGTAATAAAAGTGTGATTAAAGCTTTTTAGCAATCTACCTAAAATAAAAAAATCAGTAACTGCCTCATATCAAAATATTTTAATCTCTTCCCAGTGATTTTTATGAAACTTAGCCCCAAATGCATTTGGACCTGGGCTTTTGTCAATATTAGAGTTAAAAACTATAATTTTCATTTCCTTTATACTAATAGGAGCAAGGAAAATTTCATCAATATTATTAATAAGCATGTATTTTGTACCAATTCTTGGGAAATCCCTCTTGTCCGAATCAATATTATAAAACTTAGTGAAATATTCGATAACACGACTCTCTGTTTGTGATGCATCATTTATAATGGCACCCTTGTCATCTAGCAATTTTCCTATGTCATTTTTGGATTTTCTAATTGAAATTTTGGCATAGAAAAATTTGCTAGCTTCATCACTACTAGTAAGCCAATCAATTTTGGCTTCTTGTTTCATGTTGATAACTTACACATGCAATTTTTTTCTTAATTTGTCTTGTATTTAGAAAAATTTTTTGATCAATATTTTGTCTAAGCTATCAAAATCTATTTTGTTTTGCAAAAACTCACATTCCTCCCTTATCAATTTAATGTTTTTTTTATTCCAAATTTTCCTTTGTTATTTTTGAGAATTTTATTGAATTTATATTGTGTTGTCCCATGATTTACTATTGCTAAGCTATCCCTAACTATTTTCTTGTATTATTCCTTTAGAGTCCATTAATTTACAAATCTAAAAGGGTTATTTATTTTTTCGTTAATTTTTTTGAAAGAAAATTTGCAAAGGGGCATGATCACTAGAGGCCCGTGGTAAATGAGAACATTGATAATCCATAAAAACTTTTACCAACTTTAGATGTATTAAAACCCTATCCAACTTACAGTGAATATCCCTATATTCACCTGACTTCCATGTAAATTTATTATCTTTAATTAAAGGTTCCACTTAACCTGTTTTCAGAAAGAAATTATTTAGAGATTCTAATTTTCTAAAGGATATTGGAATTTCACTTCTTTTTCGAAAGAATGAAAGATAGTATTGAAATCTCTGATTATCATCCAAGGTTGGGAAATGTTTTTGTTTAGATTCTCTAAATTATTCCGAAGTCTATTTCTTTCCTTTTCACAGTTGGAAGCATATACAAAAGTAATTTCTATTTGAAGTCCACCTTTATTTATAATTTTGAAATGTAAAATTGCAAATTTATAAAATGTTGATGTAAACTCCAAATGTTTGGACTCTGCAGGACCATAATCCTCCCATTACACCTCATATCATTATTATTTACTATACCCCACTCTCTTAAACACCAGATATGATATTCCTCAATTTTTTTATTGTCTAGTTTATGTTCAAGTATACATATAATGTTTGTCTTATAAGAAAACAATAGATTAATTAGCCAAATCTAACTTTCTTTCTGGGGAGTTTAGTCCCCTAACATCCATGCTTTAATTGACATTATAAAATAAATGTTAAATATAAGAATACTGAAAGGATATCACAACTGCTACGTTGAGAGACTAGAATTACTATCTTCCGAATTCTCTACATCTTTCCTCACTTCCATGTATTCCAGACCTTTTGTTCCTTTTCTTTTGAGAGATTTTTTGGACTGTACTTTAAGCTATTCTTCCCATCTTGAATTTTTGATGATATGCATTTCCTGGAAATTATTTTGCTCGTTGCTTTGTTCTGCATTATTATGCAGTATTTCCTGTAAATTTTTGATTCTGCTTTTTTCCTCCTATTTTCGGTAGTGGAAGATGAGCTTGGTAGTAACTATATTGCCTTTTGAACCATATCTTCTGGTAAGCTTTGTAAAGATGAAGTTGCATTCACCCTATTTCTGTGTGAATTCGATACTGCATTATTATAGAGTTCTGATATTTTACATATTTCCATGGTATTTTCTGGATTATCCTCTGTTGTCTTCTCAAGTGAGGAGTGTTTAGAAATTTGAATGCAGTGATCCTCTACAAGCTGTTGTTGTTTGGTTTCTTATTTATTGCATGTTTTTTCTCTTACAATTTTCATAGCGGGTTCTTGCATGTTATTCTATTGCGAATCAAGAAGATTATCTATGGTGACTTCTTATACAATAGTCACTAATTTTTCTAGATTTCAGATTGTATCCATATGCTCGACATCCTGCCATTGCACATTTCCATCCAAGCTTTCAAAAACTGCTTCATTGCTCACATTTACCTCCATGATTTCAGGAATTTCTTTACCACCCATATTTCAAAGAAATGAATTTTACCTTCAACTGTCTAACAAACTGGATTTTCGAACCTCGAAAATCGACACTAGTGCGTCCACTGTATCACATGCCGAACATTCAAGTGCCGGAAATACCGATTTGTTAGGGTGAAAGAAGAAGGTAGAAGATAAAAGAAAACTACAAGTAAAACACAGAATCTCACAACGTAACGAATAATATATAATACAACAATGATCTTTACAAAAAGGAAACATCTTTATTCATATATACAACATCAGAGTACACTAGACTTATCCTAAATTTGGACGGTTAGAAACATGTCCTTTCATTGACAAACATATAGACTCTATAATGCAGAAGAAAGATATACGTGAATACGACTTGGCCATCCAGCTCCTCTCCAGCTCCAAAGTATCTAGCCAAACCTGGGAAAAACATGCTCGGTCTGACCCGAGCATTACATGGAATAACGTCCGGGTTAGTCTGGTAAACCAGCGTGAGTAAAACTCGATAACAAGTAACAACCAAATTGATTTCTACATACTAGGCTCTACAATCGAACATAAGGCACGTATTGGAGAATGGATTCCAACTAATGACTGGGCCACTAGGGTACCGCCCGCCACAGTACACCTTTAGAAAAATGTATCGATGTCTTACCTAACGACCCCTGCCAACGCAGAACCGGCCTACCCCTTGTTGGATAGTTGTGTAATTCATTTTGAATTAAATTCACAATAGAGATAGTTGTGTAATTCATTTTGAATTAAATTAAATTAAATGGCGTTAATTGTTAAAACAATTTAAGAAGTTATTTAGTTATGTTGGGTTTTGAGATTATGTTAAAAACTTATAGAAAAATTATTTGGGAAATCATTAGTTAGTTAAATCGATTAGAAATGAGTAAGAAATAAAAGAAATATAAATAAATCCTAACATCTAAATAAATCCACTCACATTGCTAGCTTTCCAAATCTCCCTGTTTTTATTTCAGATCTGTCCCTAACATCTATAGTCACCTCCCTTGTAATCCTTATTTGGAATTACAAACGATATATTTACAGATCTATAATATTTGAAAGAGAAAAGGAAGAGATTTGGATTAGAAAAAACAAATAAAACTCATATCTAGGGTTTTACCTTTACATAGCCTTCTGATTTGAACCAATTCCTAATTCCCTAATTAATTCTATTATCATTCTATTTAGATCTAAATTCGTGTGAATTAGATCTAAAATTTTGTTATTAAGAAAGTGTAAAGGAGATAGAAAAATGGCAGAGCTTCTGTAGGCAAGAGAAAAATAATGAGGCTCTGCATCAATATTTATAGTGGTTCAAATCAGTGCTAACCATTAGATATATAACCCTAAAATCTAAAGCGTACACTCAGTCTATTAAATTAATATGTTTTCTTCTACATTTTTTTTATTTCACGTTGATTCTTCAACAATCTTTTCATTAATCACTTTACCCTTCTCTCTCGCAATCTATGGAAACATATATTTTTAAATATGGCGTTTCTTTTAAATAAGATTCCCCTATTAATCACCTAATTAATAGATTTCATATATACCTAGAATTAATTTACTATCCAATTAATCTCTGCCTCCACTGTGATTTCTGACCAAATTAATATGCCAATCAACACCATATTAATTCGTCACATATATGCATATTAATTCATTTTATTCCCATAATTATTGCATGCATATATTCTACAATTGAATTTTGAATCACAATCTTAATTATATATGTTACAATAAGTCTCCATGTTTATTAATTGACAATTGATTTCTTGCATAAATTACTCTTCCTCTTTTATTCTCTTGCACTAACATATATGTTTCTAATTATATCAATTAGTTGCTACAATATATGTTCCCTTTCTTGTCAGTTCCTGTCAATTAATCACCTCTACTAATTAATTGAATATTAATTTTCGTTTTAAACAAACGCCGCCAATTAATCTTCCCTATTAATTGATTTTATATAATTTCTCTCTCTAATTTATTTGTTACACAAATATATATGTAAACCAAATAATATTAATTAGTTGCCCATTTACAAACATTTCTTTGTTTTAAAATTTCAAACGTATATAACTTAATTAAATTATTTGCATATATAATTGTAATTTAACGCGGGGCATCACAAATATAGGCAGCAGTTTTAAAAAATTTAGCAGCGTTTAACAAACGCTATAGAAATAATATGTACAAAAAAACGCTACCAAAAAATTATGGTGGCGGGTAAAAAACGCTACAAAATCTATATTGGTATGGTGGAACGCGACAAAAATGTATATACTGATGTTTATCAAACGCAACCGTAAAGTTTGAGCTAAAGCTGGAACATCTATAGCAGCGTCTAAAACGCTACTAAAACATTTTGCAGTTTTTGGTGGACTTTTTGAAATTCTACAAAAAAATATGGTTGCGTTTGAAAACGCTGCAATAATTTTTTTACAGTGGCGTTTCCTAAAACGCAACTGAAAGTTCAGGCATTTTTTGTTGCTTGTCGTTCCACGACATTTATTAAAATGCTACCAAAACTTTTGTCAGCGCTTTTTCAAGGCTCCAAAAATAGTTTTTCTTGCAGTGTTTCCGAAGACTAATAACAATTTGATTAGAAATAAGTATATAGATACATTTTTGTCTACTATTTACAAAAAATTCTAATTATACTTTCAAAAGGAACACCAAACCCTATTGGTTATGGTTACCTTCGATTTAACCCCTAGCTCTGATGTAGGAAGTTGGTACCAGAATATAGAATTTTTTTTGTAAGTATCAAAGAAAGACAAAAGGATAAGATGGATTTTGAATAGCAAATGTTCCATATATATGATGAAGAACGAGCATTTATGGATAACGAAATTGCAGCAAATTCGGTATATCTAATTCATTTTTTTATAAATATCTAGGGTTGGTATTGTTAATTTTAGAGTGTCACCAAGTAATATTTTTTTAAAAATAAAACAATTAGATGCTTCTTTAATATATTACGTTGCTTTTAAAAGTGCTAGAAATATTTTTATTATGCTAAATGAGTGTGAAAAATTATTTCAAGGAAAATAAAAATATTTTTTGAAAGTAACAAATATTTTTAAAATGTATAATTATGTTTACTATTGTATAAATCATGTTTTAATATTAGCCAATATTATGTACGTTTTGTTTAAATATTTTCGAAATTGGCTAATAATTATAGCCAATATTTTTGAAATAGTGCTGTAGGTAATTCCATTTGCCTTCACAGACGTCCAGATTTTCAACACAGACTGCTGTAAAACAAAACAGACGTTTGGTCCGAAAAATTCGGAAGTATGGATTTAGTTCAAAATGTTCATTGCTTACTGGTTCAAAAGAAACAAATTCAGACGTCTGGACCATTTCTTCCCAACATCTGGAATGTTGTTGATCATTATAATTAATGATCTAAACTATATGTAATTGTTGTAAGTGGCTTTTTAATCTTGTTGTGGTATTTGCATTTTATTTCTTACTCGTTACTATTTTCCTGATGTTCTTAACAATTTTTCTTCATATTTATGTATATCATCATTTCATACGCTTCATATATTCCCTCACAAAGGAAGAGAAATTCATATGCATATTGATAGAGGGGGATATTATACTTAGGAGGAGATATTATATTTAGGGGGAGCTTTAATCATATTATAATATCATCTTATAAAGAATAAATATTTAAAAAAATTATATAGTTGTCATCATTAAAAAGGAAGGGAATGTTAGAGCCTCTCTTGTTGGATTTTAATGACAATGACTATACAATTATGCCAAAGAACCTTTATGCTAACTTGCAGGTGTATAAGTATCAAAAAGAGACAAACAATTAAGTTCAACATGAAGATACACAGTACAAAAGAGGATGAAAAATATATACATGAAGATACAAGAAGAGATATACACGATGAAAATAAGACGAAAGAATATATACAAGGAGACTTGAAGATTAATATCGACATCAAGTTAAATTATAAAAGACAAATAGAGTTTGTCTATTATTTTTTTCATTTTGGATATAATGTAAAATCTCCAAGTTGGTGATCACACACACAGAAAAATATATTTCGAAAACAATCTTTAAAGTAAAACTATTATTTAACCAATTTTTAGTTAGAGATTCAAAGATTTTCGTAAATAAAATAAGCCACGATCAGAAACTATGAAACATACACATAAAGGAACAAAATAGGCAAGTTTCAAAAGTCTGGAACTTTTGCAACAAACGTCTGTAACCATAAACAAACATTTGGACTTTTTATCACGGATGTCTGTTATGGTAACAGACGTATGGAACAAAATATCCATACATCTGGATCATGTGTATTATGTTCCTGTAGTTTCTACCTTCTCCAATGTATTGCTCAGCCATCTAGACATTTTTATTCAGACATTTGAACCTGCCGAATATAAGTGACTCTTCATAGAAATTCAAATTCTAAAGAGTCATCTTCTTTCCCAAACGTTGCAATAGTTCTAATGGTTATTACTATTTAAACAGAACATTTCAAATCTATAAATAGTGTTGAGAATTCACTTTTAGATAAGATAATTTTTTCTATCTTTCTAATTTATACGCACTTGTAAATTAAAAATATTTTCAGCAATTTACTTCCTACAACTACACATTTAGATCATCATCTCAAGGAGATTATAGGAAGGTTGTACTTAATAGACTTATCTGCGTTATGTAGAACATAATCAGTCAAAAAACTTACTACCATTTGTAGTCGAAGTCTTATTCTGCTACTCAGGCAAAAGTAATGAAGTCCAGTTTGACTGCTCGGGCAAGTGTATTGAAATCATGTTCTGCTACTCAGGTGCCTATTCTTCTGGGTTAAGTAAGGGTGTTGTTTAAATCTCGAAGGTGTCTGAGACTAGACGTAAAACGGGAAGTTCGAACTAGTATAAAAATCTTTGGTGCACTTTACTTTATAGTTCTTTAATTCCGCTGCTATTATATACAAGTTTAATTTTGTAGATATAAACATATTACTCGATCCACATAAACTTTCTTATTGTACATGTATGGTCTGAAGGGGGACAAGCAAAATATATTGTGCTTATTTATTTGACATATTGTGTACAAAATTTTATATTTTATTCCTTTAGCAAATGTATGGCTTGCTTTTGAGAATAAAATATCGTATTGAATTTGGCTTTGGCAAATATATTGTTTTGACTTTGGCACAATGTTTTTCTTGAATTTCTCCGAATTGAATATTTAAATTAAATCCCCAAACACCCAATAAAAATATTAGTAATAAAATAAACATTTGTTGTCATCAAACACGATCATTGATTGTATTTTCCACACTTTTCTTATACCCATTATACTAAAAAAATTCTTATAAATGCTTTTCCCATTTGTAATTTGAAAGAATATTTCCTATTATTTAGTGTAACAACCCGCATATTTCACGATTATATATTTAAATGTTTTATTTAAATATAACATCATTAATCGGATTAAAGTCCGAAATGTTACTTTTTGTAAACAGTCGAATTGGGACTCGAGACCACTTCCATTGAGTCCAAAATGGCATTTATAACTTTTTTGAGTATAAACATCGATATGTTTGGAGTTGAGTAGAATTTTGATATTTTCAATTGGGGCTTTGGGTTTGGGTTTCAGCCCACTAAGAGAACCCAACTCCTCTACATAACAAACTCCCACTCCACCCCTCTACTCTTCATTCATTTCATTTCCAATTTCCTAACACTTTCAAGCCCTAGAAAGAATGGTGGGAAGAGGAAATTAAAATTCCTAAGCCTTAGTTTCTCTTAGGAATTCAAATTCAAGTTATAAATCAAGGAGAAGCTTAGGTAAGCATCCTCTTCATCTTCTCCATCTCAATCTCTCTCCAATTTCAGAAATTTTCTATAACCTAACTTAGGAAATATTTGCCTATGATCATATATTGGAGCTTCTAGAGTTGAAGTTGAAGAGTGGTTGATCTTTCCTTTGTTTTAAAAGCTTCTCATTCGTTGTTTTTGGGTTTAAAGGTGAGTTCTTTAACTCACATCTATGTCTATAACTTTCATTGTTGTTAGGTATGAATTCCTAACATTTATGCATGTTCATTTGCTTTTGATTTGAATTGATTTGGTGAATTTTCCAATTTTTGGTTTTTGAAGTCCAATTTTATGAAAATCCTACTATGGATGTTTGGACATGATATTTGGGGTGTATCGAAGAGCCTATAAGGCTGGGTTGTCGCTTGGCATAAATACTTAGCCTTCGTTGCTCGTCCGATCACTCCCGAATCATTTTGGCCATCATGGCCTAGGCAAATTGTTGCCTAGACCAGGCAACCAGACGTCTAGTTTGAAGGTCGAGACGTCTGGTTTCGGCAGCAGATGAAAAAAAACGGCAGAGACTTGGACCAGACGTCTGGTCCAAACCTATCAAACGTCTGGTTAGTTTTCAGACCTTTGGTTAGAGTTCAGACGTCTGGTAGGTTCCTGGAATATTTCCAGAACCCTAATCCGGACGTCTGGATGAACCCCTAAACGTCTGGAACTGTTCATTTTGCCTATTTTGGCTGTTTTTAGTGGATTTCCAATTTTAATCGATTTTTGTCGATCCGATTAGTTGTTATCACTTATTATTGACTTTGATGACTTCTTTCTTTGGATTTTTAGGAATATCCATTTGATGGATTTGACATCGATTTTTAATTGTTTTTGATTCACATCGTCGAATGTGAATTTTTGGTTGATCGATTGTTTCTACAATCGTTTTCTGTGATTTGTCACTTTTTAAAACACAAAGGTTTCTATACTAGTAGTAAATATTCAAACGCTTTCACAAAGATGATTTCAATACCATTTTTAATACAAAACTCGTTTTTAAATCCATTTTCCAATCTATTAGTATATACAAACCTTTACCTCAGTTGTACGAGAAATCCAATTAAACGACCTAGCAAAACAAGTGGTATGAAACGCTTGCGTTTACTTCGTCGGTTAATTCTTAGACTTGTTTGATTGAACTCTTGTGACAATTTTCGAGTGGAAATCTACAATTTGTTCATAAATATTTAAGTTAAGCCAGTGGTTATGGGACATGAAGCTAAACTCATTTATTTACTAGCTTAGTGTAATCTACACTTTTCATTGATCAATTGTGATCATTTTATGGTTTAGACTAGCGATATGCAATGTCTCTTTGTCCACGTGGGGGATAGCACCTCGTTTTGTGGAGCTTCATCTCATTTTTTATAGGCTAGCGACCTATGGGTTTTATGGAGTTTGGTTCATTGGGTGTAGCGCTGTACTACGTCATTGTTTCGGATTATTTGAGTTTCAGGTTCATCGGGCGTAACGCTGTACTACGTCGTTGTTCCGGATTATTTGAGTTTCAGGTTCATCGGGCATAACGCTGTACTACGTCGTTGTTTTGGATTATTTGAGCTTCAGGTTCATCGGGCGTAACGCTATATTACATCATTGTTCCAGATTATTTGAGTTTCAGGTTCATCGGCGTAACGCTGTACTACGTCGTTGTTTCGGATTATTTGAGTTTCAGGTTCATCGGGCGTAACGCTATATTACGTCGTTGTTCCGGATTATTGGAGTTTCAGGTTCATCGGGCGTAACGCTGTACTACGTCGATGTTCCGGATTATTTGAGTTTCAGGTTCCTCGGGCATTTCACTGTACTATGTCGTGGCATAGGCTCTATGGTTAGCGACCATGGGATAGCGACCCGTTTGTGATACACGTGTTGGTGAGTTTTCATGCTCCCATTTGTGATAGGCCTTCCCATTTTTGTAATTTCTGGATTTCTAGTTGATGATTTCTAGAATTTGTGTTTCACCGATTTTTGCGCTTGGCATTGATATGTTTTGTCAATATTTGTGTTTTGATGAATAATTTAAAGAATATGACATTCTTTTTAGTGTTTGAGAATATTTGAGATATTGTATGATTTTTGTAGTTGCCATATGTATACTTGTCACAGTATGGCATTTTTGTTATCATACGTTTTTGTCATATCTCTTATCCTATCTCATTTTATATGATATTTATAGCTAGACTGATCTGTTTATTATTTTCTTCTTAAATAATACTCGGGTCAGACCGAGGTATTTCAGGTGCTTCTGCTTGAATTCTTATCAGGGTTCGTCACCTAAATTTTGGCTAACTACTTTAGCTTAGTAGTTTTTGTTATTATACATTCGAGATAGAGACTCCTTGATGTATACTTATTTTTTTGTCTAGCACTTGTACCTATTCTTTTGTGGTGTAGTGGATCTTGTATGAGCACTAATTTGATGTACACTTCTATGTGTTATATTCATATCTGTTTCCGCCTTTGTGATATGAATATCTGTGACTGATTTATGTTATGCTTATTTCTATATTTGTTTCCGAAACCCACATAGCCACTATGTAGTAGCTTTGAGTTTGTATTTGATATGTTGGATTTCCTCTTGAAATGAAATGCAAGTCATATTATCTGACATACTGGTACTCGCACAAAGCAATTACACAGATGGTCGCTCCTCAACAGCCTTATTTTTCGTGCTAGTCGATGGCATTACCTCGTAGTGTCCTTGGCTATTGTGAGTATAGAGGTGGGGTGTCACAGCTTGGTATCAGAGCCATACTTCGGAACAATGTAGAATAATCTAGCAAGGATCATTGTCCTAAGTCTTTCTTAGGAGTCGTGCCTTAGGATTTAATTCGAGTCATTGGACCTGTACTATCCTATTTTCTTTTGTGATGCCTTGTTTTATCAATCAAGTTTGTTTGATATTCATTCTGAGAATAACCTTTTTCCTCTTCTTTCTTTCTTTCTTTCTTAAAGAAGAGAAATGGTTAGACCAGGCCGTCCCAGCGCCGGTCAATCTAGTGCTACTCCTCAGGATGGAGTATTTATGTCTGCCCAGCAGCTCTTAGATCTTGTGAAGAATGCTCAAGCTGTCGGACCCATTCCAGAGCCTACTCATCCTAAATCTGGGTTTGCACGCTTGTGCAGAGATTATACCGATTTGGGTGGAAGGCCATTCAAGGGTTCCGAAAGCGTTATGGAAATCCAAGCTTGGCTTAGAACATGCGATCGCATCTTTTCCCACATGAATCTTATTGATCTACATGGAGTCCAAGTGGCTTCTAGCATGCTCCAAGAGAGAGCATTAAATTGGTACGAGCTTTTCGTTTCTGAGATTATCAAAGCGGATCTTACTTGGGAGAAATTCCAGGAAGGATTCGAATTGAAGTTTGTGCCGGAGGCTGAAAAAGTAACTTTAGCCCGACGCTTTATTGACCTTGTTCAAGGTGAATATTCTATGGCAGATTATGTCGCATCTTTTGAATCTCTCTCTAAATATGGGGTCGAGTATATTAATACCCCATTGAAGAAAAATCAGAGGTTTGTCTATGGGTTGAATAAGAACCTAAAAAAGCCATTACTTCTGAAACTAGAGGTTTCTTTCGATCAGCCTGTTGATATCGCTCTTCGACTTGAAGAAGCCGATAAAAAAGTGATGTTGAAGTTGTGGGTGCCAAACAGAATTTCAACAATAACATGAAGAGGCCTATTAAGTTCAAATGCCCTAATCCCAACAAGAAAGTGAAGCAAGAAACTTCGGTAGCAAAGACTCCTACCTCTCGTCGTGGACAATGCTACAATTGTGGTTCTACGGACCACTATGCGAATGAGTGTCCGAAACCCCTTTTTTGTCGTTATTGCAAAAGTACGGGCCATCTTATATCTACATGTCCCATACTCCAAAGTAGGAGAGAGGGAGAGTTGAATGTTGTGCAAGCCCCTAGTAACACTTCTCTTGGCCAAGGTATTTCTCATTCTATCCTTGATAGTATTATTTTGTTTCGTGATTATCCTATTCGAATTCTTTTGATACGGGTGCATCTCATTCTTTTTTTATCAAAAGAACTTGTTGATACTTTTTCTTTAATATTATGGGTTTGATGACTTCACTGAGAATTGTGAATCCGGTTGGTGGATCCGCAACACTCAGTTTACTTTGTAAAGATGTCGAGATTATTTTATGTAATTGTGCTTTCCAATCCGATTTGCATTTTATGTGATACTTAGGCTTCGGAATTGATTTTTGGGAAAGGATTGGCTTAATCATTATGAAGCCCATATCCTATGTCCCATGAGGACTATCCATCTTCGACATTCTTAATCTGTTAAGCATGTTTTTAATTTTTCTTAATGATTTTAATTCCAATTCGGTGGCATCATTTTATTCTTTAAACCCACATGATGAGAAAAATGTTATTTCTCTCATTCAAGTAGTTTGTGAATTTCTCGTTATTTTTGAGCTTGTCTTAGGATTACCACCTAAGCGATCTATTGAGTGGTGCTAAGGTCTTTTCAGCTTGACCTTGCCACCGGTTTTCATCAGCTACGAGTTGCGGAGGGTAGCATCCCATTTACCGCATTACGCACTCGTTATGATTCTTATGCGTGACTCGTGATGTCATTCGGTTTTTTCAACTTATTTCATCCATCTTATGGATCAAGTATTCTGCGAATATCTCTATGAGACCATCCTTGTATTCATTGATTATGGATGAAAACAACAATTTAAAATTTGCAAATCTTTTTAATAAGATATTTATAAGTATGATTGGATTTTGTTCTTAAAACGAGCAAAGAATATTCATAAAATTTTTAAGAGACATGTTTATCATATAGAAGATGATTTTGTGTTGTTTTTCCCATTGAGTGCTTTAAGAATTCTGGTCGATGCGTTTGATCAACGTCATCGATAGGAATCTCCTAAACGCTATGATGAGACAGTTAGACACAGTAAATTTGACTTGTAATAAGTAAATTTTTTCAAAAAAGATGATTACATAAAGTTAATTATAATTTTGAATGTCTTAGCTTTTCGGGAAAGAGGATCATTTAAAAGAATTCCGATGCTCCTATTCTTGTAATTTCCGAGGGGTATCAAGACTTTATTGTTTGTACCGATGCTAGTCGTATTGGTTTGAATGCCATTCTCATGCAAAAGGGAATGTGTTATCACTTATGATTCTAGACAATTAAAGCCTGCCGAGACTAGATATGCCACTCATGATCTAGAGCTCACGGCCATTGTTTTCGCTCTTAGAATTTGGCGTCATTATATTTTAGGAGAGAAAATTGTTCTCTATGGTGATCATAAATCTTTGTAGTATTTATTTTCTCAAAAGGAACTTAATTTGCGTCAACAACGTTGGCTCA
The DNA here is from genome assembly GCA_030737815.1 of Allium fistulosum. Lineage (NCBI taxonomy): Eukaryota > Viridiplantae > Streptophyta > Magnoliopsida > Asparagales > Amaryllidaceae > Allium > Allium fistulosum. The sequence continues at coordinate 448,589,344 of CM060906.1, read as the reverse complement.
AATTCCTTGCATCTTATGATCCTGATATTCTCTATATTCCCGGAAATGGAAATCGTGTTGCCGATGCCCTTAGTCGTAAGCAACAAGCGGTTGTTTCCATGATGATATCCGAATGGAATGATCTCGAGACTTTGTCCACTTGTGAGATTCGAGATCATAAATCCGATTCATGTTCATCTCTTGTTGAGTTTTCTTATAATAATAGCTTCCAATCTAGTATGGGTATGGCACCTTTCAAGGCACTCTACGGAAGGCCATGCCGATCTCCTTCGTGTTGGCTTGAAGCCAGTGAGAAGCTGGTTTTAAGTCCTGATTTTATTCATGATTCCACAGAAAAGATTGACCTTATTTGTCATAGGATGAAAGAAGCTCAAAGAGACAAAATCCTATGCCAATATTCGAAGAAGGAATTTAGGATTTTCTATAGGAGATTTGGTGTTCATTCGTGTTTCACCTATGAAGGGTGTTGTGTGTTTCAATTGATCGGGAAAATTAGCACCTCGATATATTGGTCCATTTCCCATCACCGAATGCATTGGTTCTGTGGCTTATCGCCTTTTATTACTGGCTCAATTTTCTGCTATTCATGACGTATTCCACGTCTCTCAACTACGGAAATGCCTTAGGGATTCTGGTTCTATTCTTGAGCCCGGTGTTATTGAAGAAATTGAAGTTTCACCTAATTTGACTTATGAGCAACATCCTATTTGTATCATTGCTTCGGAGGTTAAACGTCTTCGAAATAAAGATGTTTCGCTTGTGAAAGTTCAATGGTCCTCAAATCCTAAGGATTGCTCTTGGGAACCCAGAGAATTCATCGAGCGAACACAACCGGAATTACTCTCTCGTGCTCTTTAAAGGTGAACTTCTCATTTCAAAATTTCTTCTTTTGTGTTGTTATGCCTTAGTATGGTTGATACTTTTTATCTTCCTCTTAATTATTGCGAGGACGAAATTTCTTTAAGGAGAGGAGTCTATAACAACCCGCATATTTCACGATTATATATTTAAATGTTTTATTTAAATATAGCATCGTTAATCGAATTAAAATACGAAATGTTACTTTTTGTAAATAGTCGAATTGGGACTCGAGACCACTTCCATTTAATCTTCCAAAATGAGCTCTATTACATAACTGAGACATATTTACTAGCTCATGAGTTTAAAACCCAACCATACATGCACAGTATTCATGCTATATGCATTACGCACATTATGTCACACATCGATCACGGTACAATTCCCAAACCGAGAGCTTATGTATGGTTAAATTTAATTCAAATAAATATAGGATTAAAACTAAAAAGTTTTCTTTGTTCATATGTAGGGATTTACCAACCGTTGGCAAATCCATGCAGCTCCAACCACTGAAAATACAGAAGCACGGCTAAAAAACCAAAATGGGTGACATCTTTTGCAACCACAGCGACACCTAGTATTAAAAATTCTGCAAGGCTTGTAATTGAAATCTCCGTTTCCCAAATTAAATTTGCTTTAGATGTGGAAATCCCATTTTGAAAATTTTGAATTCCTACAACCTTATAAGACATTTGTCCCAGTCTTGATAACATGATCAAAGAAAGGAAAAGAAACAATGGTTTTTCACTAGAAATGGAACAACTGCATACTACTACATCCACTATGGTTAATGGTGTAGCTTGAAGTACTAGGCAAGTAGCTGCTGCCTTCGAAATGCCTAACTTTTAACTAGGTCAACAGATATGACTGTCGCTCCAATGCCCATGAAAGCACATAATCCACTGTATCCACCAATGATAGACGGACTAGTTCCATGATGTATTAAAAATGATGTCATTATGGCACCAGGAGCAAGTGCAATATTGAAAAATAATAGATTATATGCTATGCTAGCAGGAAGAACAAGCTGGAGCTTGTATTCAGTCCATCCATTTTTGATAGCAAGGATAATCGATTCAGAACAAAAGGATGGTTCATGAACATGGGAGAGTTTACAATGATCAAGAACACAGTTTGAGAGCTTATTGATAAGCTGGCTGAATATAATCAGAATGGGCAGTGTACACATCACGAAACAAGAAGCAACTTTTAGGCAGGTCACACAGTATCATAAGTTCATTAAAAGAAAACCAAACAACAATAATGCTCCTGCTATATCACATATGATATTGATTCGGAAAAGCATGACATTTGCTTGAGCTAGTGCAGTTGGTCTGTTTGCACCAGCTAACAACATTACCCAATCATGTTCTATGGTTACACCCAAAGCAAGCCCAGCTATTCGTTCTACTGCCCCAACTATTACCAATCCAATAACCCAAGGCTGAACAAGTACAACTGATGGCGATGCTGATGCATGGCATGTAGTGGTAAAAGCATATATCAACATAGTGACAGACAACAACTGAGCACTCGTTTGGACAATATACAAACCGTTGTATGTTGAAATCCTAGGGAAATGATGCATGAGATTACCATCAACTGGGGCAGTAATGAAGATTGAGACCTTTGCAAAGAAACCAAGAACATCCACTGGCAATAGACTTGGATGAAGAAGTGCAACTGCAGTTGGGTAAGTGAAATTCCATACTTGTTCCACTAGATTTCCTACAAAGCAACTAACGTATTAAGAGTACAAACCTCTAGAGTGAGCAGGCTTGGATGCAAAAACAGTCTGCTCCTCCTCTGAATTATGTATGACTCTTCTTTTAATATGTTCCAAGGATCTTTTGATGCAAGGTCAGCAGAGGACTAATGTTCTTCTTGGATTTCGTCCAATGTTGCAATGTGCTCAAGATGGACATCGGCATTTATAGGCGAACACTTTGAAGTAAGTTTTCCCAACCTACGAATGGATAACCTAGGAGGCCCAGTTAACAGCCTCCATCTCTTTTCAAACCTATACGAAATGAAGATGCCACACAGATTGGAAGTTGAAACTGACAGTGAAGAAGAAGAGGAAGTGAAAGGCAAAGCAGTAACTAATCCCATCACTACAAGAACACAGGGCTATTCCGACGGCAAATAGTCGTCGGCGGCCGTCGGAAGCCGACGGTATAGCCGTCGGAATAGTGTACACGGTTTTTGTCAACTTTCGACAGAGGCGACGACAATCTTTCGACGTCTTTTCAATGGCTTCTAACGTAAAATAGCGACGGTCTTCGTTATATACCAAATCAACCATCCAACATCCTCAAACATCCAACTAAACACTGGTCAATCAACGTCAAAAAACTCCATAAAATGTACCAAATCAATACAACACATCCAATCTCTCATCGAAGTGTATCAAACATACCAAAACAAATCATCCTCACCAACTCCAAGTCAACAATTACAACATCCAATCACAAACACAAAAAAGTGTACCTATCAAGAGTCGTCCCTGCCTCCAGAAGCACCAGATGACGAAGGAAATGAACCATTGCTCTCAACTCTTTATCTCGGCTTTGTCCTGCTCTTTTTGGTACGCTTGTTGAAATGCCCTAGCCTGCGAATAGAAAAATTATTGTAGAACTTTTCGGTGACTTTTATAACAATTGTGTAACTTTTATAAGATAGTTTATTTTTATAAATTACCGCTTGGTTTCCATAACCAAAACGCCGATTTCACTGCGTCGGATCCATAATAGAGTCAAAAATAGCGTCTTCCTCCTCGCGGGTCAAATCATCGCAATACAATCCCTCTAGCATCTGTGCCTGTTCCTCTTGAAACTTTGTCTACAATGCCAAAAAAATTACAGTTGAAATTAACACAACATTTTTTTAATTCTTTAAAGCTAATTAATTAAACTAATCGATATTAATAACTTAAAATTCAAAATATGTTTACATATGCAGCCGTTGCCTTATCCTCATCTTCCCATGCATATGTAAGGTTGTTAGCTTCGTCTGTTTGCTTTATGGCATGGGTATGAGCAAATACGTCCATGTACGAGACCGAACGTTGACGCGCTCTTTCCTGCAATAAATAATGTATATATATTACTATTTATATTAACTGTTTATTAATAACTTATAACTTAAACTATATAAATGTAATATATGTTTATAATCGCAATTAATAAATTTACCAAATCCTTACGATAATGGTGGAATGACTTGGAACCACCACGATGTGTTACTGGGTTCTTATTTCTTTTCGTAGAGTTCCTCTCTGACTCCGCCTACAAATTTAAATAATTAAACAATATATTTAATGGCTGTAAAACAAAGCAATGAGATATATATGATAGATTAATTACCTTAAACTCATCGTTGTTCCACCAGCCAACCCAAGCATCCCATACACTGGCACCCATCCAGTTTGATTTCTTCCCAGCTCTCCTAAGGTCCGACATCGTGTCCCGATAATGCTTCGCTATCTTAGAATTCCAGTAGCACTGCACAAGGGAAATGTCCGCTTCCTGTAGATCTACGGAACCCTGCACATTGAGAAAATTAAATTTAAGTTGTACATTTTTAAGTAGTCAACAAATTGTAAAACGGTAATTTATAAATATGTAAATTTAAACTCACCAAAAAGTCCTATCAGCTGCTCTCTCTGATCGGGTCAGGGATCTTACTCCATCGGGGCCAACAACCAGTCATCCTACTCATATATGCCTGCTTGGAAATATTAAGAACTGCTCCCGATGGCTCTAGCTCAAATCCCTTGTGTTAAATTTGAAACATAGCTTTAGACTATTTTATATATCGTACACAAAATATTTCTAATGCTATGCTACTAATTTTAATACTTACGATCCATCGGCTCTGGGCTGTAAATACACCACCGGTCGTGCTGCTGGCTATGAAGGGCCACTGTCATCACCTTTATTCCCTCTTCGAGAAGAAGATGGGGAATCAGAGTGGGAAGAGCTACGCCTTTGGAAAAAAGATATAATACATGTCATGTACATATCAATTTATTCTGTTAGAACATATGATTCATAATAATTATGAGAAAAGGTATCATAATTGATGAGAAAAATGTAACATGAATAATCACATAAATTACCTTATACTAAATTTATATTAGCAATCAGTCCTCGTCATTTTCTGATTCGGACTCGGTTTCGTACTCTATATCATTTTCCTCTATATTCAAATGCTTCTGCTAATACATTTGATTCATCATTTAGAGGTCCAAAATCCTTGTGATCGTCCGTTATTGTTATTTCAACATTTTCCTCGACTTGTTATTTCAACATTTTCCTCGATATCTGCTTGATAGGCTTGTTCGTCTGGAATATTCTTTCCATCAAAAGGTAATTTTGTAGGGCTTGTTCGTCTGAGATCGTCAGCTTTATCTCTTTTTAGAGATGGATAAGGGGTATAATAAACTTGTAGGGCTTGTTTGGCTAGTACAAAAGGATCGTACTTTTGATAACGCGAGGCATGTTTTATTTCTATAAGATTATAATTTGGATGCACGATAACTCCAAAACCTAGAACATTGCTGAACTAGTTGCATCTAAACAAAAAAACTTCCTCCGCAAGTCTAGTGAAATATGTCAATTGCAAAACCTGGGTTAACATGCCATAAAAATCAATTATGATTATTTGGACCATCGCTGCTAGTATTATTAGTTAGTTTTTCAGCACCGTATTCTTTGGTGTTGAAGTTATATCCATTAACGAAGAATATTGGATATGTCTTAACTTTTCTTTTTGGTCTCATCGCTAGATGTTTTAATCCTTCATCGACCACACAATTTATCGGATCATAAACGTAGTTCAAAAACCAAGTAGCTAAATCTTTGCTTATATCGTCGTTTGGATGTTGTGATTCATAAACACTGCAAACATAGATAATATATTGCATTATAATGTACACATATAGTATTAAATTAAATAAATATATCCAGACTTGTAATTTAATATTACCTAATAAATGGTGCAGCTTCAGTACAATTAAGAAGAATATATGTGTGTGTGCTACATGGTAATCTCTATCATCTAACCGTACTTCCACACATTTTCCAACAGGTCGACCATGTTGTCTAAAAATAGATAACATTGCCATAGAAGAACAATCTTGTTCAACAGCTTCATCATTACGTGCACATGATCACTGAAATAATGAGAAAAAAAGAATGAAGCTTCTTCTTTGATATATGATTTGCAAATTGAACCTTCAACTCGAGCTTTTTGTCTCACTTTTTTCTTTAAATGATTTAAGTACCTAATAGAAAATATTTCAACTCAAAAATAACTTATATATATGTAATTAAAATAATATATACCATACTCGATATTAATACCTTACCTTTCGAATGGATACATCCACCCATATTGCACAAGACCTCGAAGACGTGCTTCATATGGAAATGAATAGGTAAATGCTCCATTACATTAAAGAAACCTGGAGGAAATATTTTCTTCAATTTGTAGAGCAGTACAGGGATTTCTTTCTCAAGTTTATGTACACGATCAACTTTTAACGTAGTTGAACAAAGCTCCTTATAAAACAAACTAAGTTCCATTACAACCTTCCAAACTTTTTAGGGCAACAGTTCTCTAAAAGCGATGGGCAACAAATTTTCCATCATTATATGACAATCATGGATTTTCATCCCGCTTAGTCTCACGTTCTTATAGTCGACACATCTACGAAGATTAGAGGAAATCCCATCGGGAAATCATAATCCTTCCACCCATTTTAACGGTACTTTAACTTGGTTGTTGTTTAACTCATAGGATGCTTTGGGTTTTTTAGTGTCATTTGGCTTGATATGAAGCTCAGGACGGTTACAAATTTCTTCTATATCACGTCTTGATTTCAAATCGTCCTTAGTTTTGCCCTTAACATTCAAAACTGTATTAAACATATTATCAAATATGTTTTTCTCGTTATGCATCATGTCAATGTTATGACGGATTAGGAGATTTTTCCAATAAGGCAACTCCTAAAATATACTTTGTTTGCACCAATTATGAATCGTCGATTTACCTTGAATTTCAATTTGTTGTCCGGTTTCATGTATCTTTGGATAATCCTTTACAACTACATATATATCTTCGCTTGACCAAATTGTTGGTGGTCGCAAAGTCTCTTGTCTATTTGCTGCAAAGTTTTTTTATCTCTTCTAAAAAGGATGATTAATATGGAGAAAACGCCAATGACAATCAAAACATGAAATTTTCTTCCCATTTGATAAAGAAAATGCTCGTGTTTCTTCCATACAACAAGGACATGCTAAACGACCGGCCGTACTCCAACTCGAAAGCATTGCATATGCAGGAAAATTGGTAATAGTCCATAACAAAGAAGCAAACATCCGGAAATTTTTTTTGATACGTCGTATGTTTCAACTCCTTCGTATCACAATGTTTTCAACTCTTCAATTAACGGTTGTAAGTAAACATCGATACCCTGTGTCGAATCATTTGGGCCCGAGATGACAATTTTGAGAAACATATATGGAGTTTTCATACACATCCACAGAGGTAGATTGTAAGATGTAACGATTATAGGCCAAGGTGAATATTTAGAACCAAACTGGGAAAACGGTGAAAATCCATCCGTACATAAACCAAGCCTAACGTTATGGCTCTCCGCTGCGAAAGCGGGTTATTTCTTATCAAAATGCTTCCATGCTTCTCCATCAGCTGGGTGTGTTAACGTACGTTCTTTCTGTGTTCTCACATTGTGCCATCTCGTATGATACGCTGTTATAGATGATGCATATAACCTTTGAAGTCTAGGAGTAATAGGTAAGTAATGCATATGCTTGTATGGAACTTCTTTTCCCTTCTTTTTTCTTGGTTTGTATCTTTTCTGGTTACATATTCTGCAATTCCTAAGATTGATGTCTTCTTTCCAAAACAACATGCAACCATTTAAACAAGTATCTATTTTTTGATACGGAAAACTGAAAGCAGACTTAAGTTTTTTTTACTTCATAATGATTTTCGCACATTAAATTATCGGGTGGCATATGTCATTTAGCAGCTTGTACAACCGCTGTAAATCCGACTTTTGTGAGGTTGTATTTTGATTTCATCGCAATGTACTCTGCAGTTACTGATAATTGAGTGCCGCTTGTACAGCCATTCTATAAGGGTTTCCTAGCAGCGTCCAATAAATCATATATTTTTTCGCTCCAATAGTTGGTTCCTCTTCCATGTTAACATCGTCATTATCAACTTCAACGGTAGGGAACATTTATCGTGCTGCATTTTCAACCATATGTTCTATGAGATTCGTCGTACTAATTTCATCACCAACCTTATCCTCTGACTGTTCTTGATTAGGTGCTACAATTTCTACATGACGATTCCACACCAAATAATTCGGCACGAAACCATATTGGCGCAAATGAACTCTAACCATATCCGGTATCGAATGCTTCAACAGTTTGCACCTACTACATGGACAACGAATTTCTTCGTCTATCAAAATGTTCACTTATTAAGCCTCCCATTTTCCTCCATTGCTCATACATCCAGCTCCGATCAGTAAAATAATTGACCATTTTTCCTGCTTTAAAACCTATGATAGAAATTAAAATTAGTATTAATCATTTAATTTTATGGATTGACATTTTATTTTTTAATTAAAATGTATTTATTTATAATGTTATTGAATTTGCTATTTTGCACCTTTTTGCGTCGTCTTGCACCTTTTTGTGCATTGAAATTGCTTTTGCACCTTTTTTCCCTTTCTTGCGTCTTGAATTAGTTTTGCGCCTTGAAATGAATATAATATTAAAATTTTAACTTCTATATAATTTTTTTCTTTGATGGTCAGTCATCCTACTTTCCATTACAAACACAGTAGTAATTATATTTCATAAATCAATTCATTTTAAACGATTTCAAAAAATTTCAGTAGCACTTCCTCTATGTTCCCTGTATCGTACACAAATGCGTGTACACAAGGAACAAAAAGGAAGTGCTGTTGAAATTTTGTAAACCGTTTAAAATAAAATGATTACGAAATATAATTACTTTATAGTGTTTGTAACTTGTCCAATACAGGGACAAATCCAACAAATACTATATCAGATGAATATGAATGTCTGTTTTGTAATAAAAGCGAATTCATATAACGATCATATACAATACTTGTCAGACGAGAACAAAAACTCTCTAAGGGATTTATAAAATATAAAACACATTATGCACGTCTAATTTGTTTATAGATTATCAATATTAGCATTATATATCAATATAATGGCCGGTTAGTTAATTATATAACATATATTAGCATTTGTACAATAGTTTATTTGCATTTTACTGTTTTATTAAATATATACTATATTATATGATTTTTACTATTTCGAAAATATTTATTATTCATGTCTTCAAATTTAACGAATTACGTATATAGTATTATGTTTATTTAAATTAATATTAAACTATAGTATACACTAGTTTATATCATGCCACACAATATTGTACCAAACTTGATTTATATAAACGATTAAGGGTTTAACTATGATTAATATATTATAATTATCGTTTTTGGAATTTTACAAACCATAAACACAATCATTCGCATCAATCCTAACTAACCAAATGTTAGCTCAAATGCGCATATACACTAAATAATCGATGTATATATACACAAATTGATTAATGTAAATAAACTAATCAAATTATTAATTAGGGTTTAGGGTTTAGGAAATTACTAATTAGGGTTTAGGGTTTATGTAAATAAACTAATCAAATTACTAATTAGTTAATATAAACAAACAATCAATCAGCTATTATAAACAACTAGAATTACAATTTAACCCTAAATTAACAAATCAAAATCAATTAGGGTTTAGGAAAGACCTGATTTCGAGATGGATAGAGAAGCTAGGGTTGTTGGGAGTGATGATTGATAATGTTGGAGATGCTCCAGAAGACGTGGGGGGCTGGCTGTCATGGGGAGGAGGTGGGGGAGTTGGGGATTTTGATTGATTTGGGTGAAAGGGAGATAATGAAGCAGCTCTCGGCCAATCTAGCCCTTAAACACGTTTATTCCGACGGCTGTCGACGGCCGCTTACGGCTGTATTTGCGTCGGTTTTCGACGGCCTGTAACGGTTATATTATTTTAATTACAGAAATGACACGAAGATGACGGGCCGTCGCTAGCCGTCAGAAATTTCCGTCGGCGGCCGTCGGAAATTTCTGTCGACGGCCGTCGGAAGTGTGTTGTCGTTATATACTGTTATTCTTGTAGTGCATTGATCAGCCTTCTCAAACTCGATCTCAAAATTCATCAACACACATGCAGCCAACATAAGGGAAGAATGATATTATAATTCAACGGTAGATAGAGGAGTGAACCTGATGAGAAGTTAGTATGGCAGTTGCAATTGGAAACTTGTTTGCTCCAGATATAACTCATGCAGAACATGCATGTTTTTTTATTGAAGCCCATATTCATATGTACACTTATAAAAAGCCCATGCGAGACATGAGAAGAAGTATTTTACCCTACATACAGCTCATGTGAGACAAAGTTGTTTAACCAGAATCCATGATCATACACACACACACGCATACATGGACACGCACATTGTTGAAATATTAAACTTGATTTGTTATGATTAATTTCTAGAAGCTTCTTGTTATTATAGTTTCTAGAGTCTTCTTCCATTTACTGTAGCTTGTTGAGAGCTCTTGAATTTTCTAGTATAAATAAGAATTATGTATAGAGTCATATTTCTAGAATTTTTTAGAGAGTCGTGTTTCTAGAATAGTCTATGAAGTCCTATAAATAGAAGAGTTCTCTCATCATTTTATATCAAGCAATCAACCAAGAAATCTACCATCAATAAAAGAAAAGTTTTTAAAAACAAAAAGCCTCTTTCTTATATTCTCTTCCTTTTTTCCATAAAGAAATATTCAACAAAGTGGTATCGGAGCTTTAAGATTCTTTCAAAAAAAAGAGATGATAAATAACGGCGTTCCCTTACAAGTTCCAATGCTTACCAAGAACTATTATGACAATTAGTGCTTAAGGATGATGGCTCTCCTTGGAGCACATGACGTATGGTAAATAGTGGAGAAAGGCTATACTGAACAAGAAAATGAAGGTAGCTTATCTCAAACTCAAAGTGATAGTTTGAGAAACTCAAGGACGAGAGACAAGAAGGCTCTCTGTCTAATCTATCAAGCATTGGATGATGATACTTTTGAGAAGGTTTCGGGATCGAAGTCAGCAAAAGAAGCATGGGAGAAGCTTCGAACATCTTACAAGGGAGCTGATCATGTTAAAAATGTACGTCTTCAAACTTTAAGAAGAGAGTTTGAAACTTTGCATATGAAAGAAGGAGAGCTTGTTTCCGATTAATTCTCAAGATTTTTAGTGGTTAGTAATAGTCTAAAAAGAAAAGGTGAAAAGTTAGATGATGTAAGGATTATGGAGAAGATTCTTAGATCATTAGATCAAAAGTTCGAACATATTATCGCCATCATTGAAGAAACAAAAGCTTGGAGACCATGTCAATAGATGAACTTCTAGACTCATTACAAGCATATGAAAAAAAGAAAAAGAAGAAGGAAGAGACCATGGAGCAAGTTCTTAAGACACGGATTGATTCAAAAAAGGAAGAAAATAATCGAAGCCAACAAAGATGGGGTTGTGGCCAAGAAAGAGGAAGAGGTCGTGGATATGGACATGGACGAGGTTGGAGGCCCAACAATGAAAATAACAACAGCAACAACAATAAAAGAGGAGAAAGCTCAACGAGAGGTCATGGGAGAGGAAATTCAAGGTATGATAAGTCACATGTTAAATGCTACAATTGTGAGAAATTTGGACATTATGCTTCCGAATGTAAAGCTCCAAGAAACAATAAAGTTGAAGAGAAGACCAATTACGTTGAAGAAAAAAATCAAGAGGATGGTATATTACTACAGGCTCACAAAGAAAATGAAAAAGGTGAGGAAAATCAATGGTACCTAGATATCAGTGCAAGCAACCATATGTGTGGAAGGAAAAACTTGTTTGTGGAGCTTGATGAATCGTTGAAGGGCAACGTCGCATTTGGAGATGAATCAAAGATAGCGGTGAAAGGTAAAGGAAAGGTTCTTATCCGATTGAAGAATGGAGAGCACCAATTCATTTCTAATGTTTATTATGTGTCAAACATGAAGATCAACATCTTGAGCCTAGGACAACTCTTAGAGAAAGGTTATGATATTCGATTAAAAGATAATAACCTTTCTATAAGAGATGGTGCAAGTAAATTAATTTCTAAGGTACTAATGTCAAGAAATAGAATGTTTGTGCTCAACATTCAAAATGATGTCGCACAATGCCTTAAGGTGCGCTACAAAGATGCCTCTTGGCTTTGGCATCTTCGTTTTGGACATCTTAACTTCAGAAGACTAGAACAGCTCTCCAAGAAGGAAATGGTAAGAGGATTTCCATGCACAAGCCATCCTAATCAAATGTGCGAAGGATGTTTACATGGAAAGCAATTCAAAATGGGCTTTCCAAAGGAGTCATACTCAAGAGCTAAAAAGCCGTTGGAAGTCATACATACAGATGTGTGTGGTCCGATCAAGCCAAGTTCACTTGGTAAGAGTAACTATTTCTTTATTTTCATTGATGATTTCTCAAAAAAAACATTGGTGTATTTTTTGAAGGAGAAATCAGAGGTTTTTGAGAACTTCAAGAAGTTCAAGGCCCAAGTTGAGAAGGAAAGTGGCCTTGTGATTAAAGCCATGAGATCTGACCGTGGAGGAGAGTTCACATCAAAAGAATTCCAAAAGTATTGTGAAAATAATGGAATCAAACGACAGCTGATAGTGCCTAGATCCCCCAGCAAAATGGAGTAGCAGAGAGGAAAAATAGGACAATTCTTGAGATGGCAAGGAACATACCTAAAAGTAAAAGGCTGCCAAAGGATTATTGGGCGAAAGCTGTGGCATGTGCGGTTTATCTATCAAACAGATCTCCAACAAGAAGTGTGAGGGGAAAGACACCACAAGAAGCATGGAGTGGAAGGAAGCCTAGTATTTCTCATCTAAGAGTCATTAGAAGCATAGCTCATGTACATATACCGGACGAGAAGCGAAGCAAATTGGATGACAAAAGTGAGAGGTATATTTTCATTAGTTACAACACCAACTCCAAAGGCTATAAGCTTTACAATCCCGATACAAGGAAGATAATAATTAGTCGAGATATTGTGTTCGATGAAGAAGGAGAATGGGAATGGATATCACATAATGACAATCACAACTTCTTTCCATACCTTGAAGGAGATGAAATGCAACAATCAAGGATTAAACAATCAAGCGAGGAGCCCACTTCCCCACTAGATTCACCAACCATAAGTTGTCAAGAAGATGAGAGCTCAAGTGAAAGGGCTCCACGCTTTAAAAGACTTCAAGAAATTTATGATGTAACAGAAAATCAAGGCAATTTTACTCTCTTTTGTCTATTTTTGGATTGTGAGCCTATAAACATCCAAGAAGCTTTGCAAAGAAGAATTGGAAAAATGCTATGGACGAAGAAATCAAGGCCATCAAGAAGAATGACACATGCGAGTTAGCTTCACTTCCAAAAGAACACATGGCAATTGGTGTGAAGTGGGTGTACAAAGCAAAGAAAAACGCCAAAGAAGAAGTCAAAAAATATAAGGCGAGATTGGTGGTAAAAGGCTATAGTCAAAGAGCTGGCATTGACTATGATGAGGTATTCACTCCAGTCGCTCGACTAGAAACTGTTAGACTATCAATTTCTTTAGCAGCTCAAAACAATTGGAAGATACATCAAATGGATGTGAAATCTACCTCCCTAAATGGAGTTCTTGAAGAAGAAATTTATATATATCGAGCAACCACAAGGCTACGAAGTCAAGGGAGAAGAAGGCAAGGTCTCGAAGCTAAAGAAGTCACTTTGTGGGTTGAAACAAGCTCCAAGAGCTTGGAATGCTCGAATTGATAAGTACCTCCAAGAAAGAAACTTCATAAATGTCCACATAGCAATCCAAGCATGTTTAAAGAGTTTAAAAAAGAGTGACGAAGGAGTTTGAGATGACTGATATTGGGCTCATGTCTTATTACCTTGGCATTGAAGTAAAACAAGAAGATAAAGGCATCCTAATCACTCAGGAAGGTTATTCTAAGGAAGTATTGATGAAGTTCAAGATGGATGACTCTAACTCAGTTTGCACGCCGATTGAATGTGGAATCAAGTTATCCAAGCATGAGGAAGGAGAAAACGTGGACTCAGCACTATTCAAGAGATTGGTTGGAAGCTTGCGATATTTAACGTGCACAAGACCTGGCATTCTATATGCGGTAGGAGTTGTGAGTCGATACATGGAGAATCCAACAACAATTCATTTTAGGGCAGCAAAGAGGATTCTACGCTATGTTAAAGGCACAACAAACTTTGGCTTGTAATACTCAGTTTCTGATAATTACGAGCTTGTTGGATATAGCGATAGCGATTGGAGTGGAGATATGGATGATCGAAAAAGCACAAGTGGCTTCGTATTCTACATGGAAGACACAGCCTTCACTTGGATGTCGAAAAAACTGTCGATTGTCACTCTTTCCACATGCGAAGCGGAGTATGTAGCCGCTACTTCATGTGTTTTTCATGCAATTTGGTTACATAATTTGCTAAAGGAGTTGAAATTACCACAAGAGGAGCCGACCAAGATTTTCGTGGACAATAAGTCAGCAATTGCTTTGGCAAAGAATCATGTCTTTCATGATCGAAGCAAGCATATTGATACACGCTATCACTATATATTGGAGAGTGTGTCGCCAAAAAGGATATACAACTAAAGTACATGAAGATGCATGATCAAGTAGCTGATATCTTCACCAAGACTCTTAAGCATGAGAATTTTGTCAGGTTGAGGAATCTGCTTGGAGTCACAAATCAAGTTTAAAGGAGGGTTTTGAAATATTAAACTTGATTTGTTATGGTTAATTTCTAGAAGCTTCTTTTTATTATAGTTTCTAGAGTCTTCTTGCATTTACTGTAGTTTGTTAAGAGCTCTTGAATTTTCTAGTAGAAATAATAATTATGTATGGAGTCATATCTTTAGAATTGTTTAGAGAGTCATGTTTTTAGAATAGTTTATGAAGTCCAATAAATAGAAGATCTCTATCATCATTTTGTATCAAGCAATCAAGTAAGAAATCTACCATCAATAAAAGAAAAGTTTTCAACAACAAAAAGCCTCTTTCTTATATTCTCTCCCTCTTTCTCATAAAAAAATATTCAACACACATATGGAAAAGACATATGCCCCCTTTTATTTACCCCCATAAAATCTCTTTCTAATTTTGTGTAAAAAAGTCTATGAATATAAGTGATTTATTGTAAATGTGTGATGAAATAATGATGATGATGATGATATAACAAACTCACATCGCTAAGATCCTATATAAACATAAAGAGGCTGCTATTCACATCGATGAATTGATTTTGTGATGTGAATAATCAAATAATTTTCAAAAAATACTAATAGTGGTACCAGAGCTAAACCCATATTTTGGAGTGCATGATATGGACAACCATAAAATATTAAATGGGTGAAGGGATTGTATAATATGGGGTTAAAGAATTGGTAAGAGAGGCATTTTATTCTTAGTTTCTCAGCTAAGTCAGGAGTATTAACCAAGGTTTAAAGTCACGTTTTCAATTTCTATTCCAGTCGTAAGAAAATTTTAAAATTTCGGTCCGATTTTGTAATTTTCGAAAATCACGTTGTAATTCCGGTTTGTGAATTCCGGTGCATTTTTTTATAAATACCAAACAATTATGCAATACTAATAGTCAATTACACTAAATTATTCAAGTTACATAGAAAATACAAAACATACAACATAAAAATTTAATAACAAAAACTATATTTCTAAGCATCGTATAAATTTTTTCCATCGCTATCTTCATCTTGTGTCGGATTATAATATGCTGGAAAAGCATATTGTTGCATCTGATCCGAACTTAAAAATGTTATCATCATATTATCAAAAGGTGATGGTTCGTCTTGACTACTTGATGGTTCAGCAACATACGGTTGATTTATCCTACAAAACGAATAACCTCCGATATAGTTAGATGTAGAATACCTATAACTGGTGAAATTATTAGAAGTATATATGCCATCATAATTACGTTGATCTTCATGTTCAACGTTTAAATTTCTATCTCTTCGTTCACTACAGTCATATGCATCTCCTCTTAAATAATTTTGGATATGTCTTTGAGAATCATCAAAAGTGGAACCAACATCATAACCACTAGAACCAATACCGTCACCACCAGCATTACCTGATCATCATTTGATGAACTATCATTTCAATATTTTCTACAGATATATTATCATTGTCCGACCAAGGATTATCGCTTGCATTATCAAGTAGTGGATTCTCAGCTTCTCTAGTCCATTCTGGAAGTGTATCTTCCTCATGAAAGATGTAATCTAGATCAATAAGTTGATCGGTTGCTTGTTGTCGTTTAGCATGTCGTACTCTCAATCGCATATTATAATGTACAAATACCAGTTTTTCTAAGTTCTCCATTTTTAATATATTTCTTAACTTCGTGTGAATCATCGCAAATATTGTCCAGTTTCTTTCATAATTTGAAGAAGAAACTGTTTGGCAAAGAATACGCATAGCTATACATGTTAAATTTAGAGCAGCTTCCCTGCCAGTTATTGACCACTACATAGCTGGAAGACACAACTAAACTGCATGTTTCGCTTTTGCGGAACCGAATACACCAAGTTTCATTCTGTATTTTCCACCTACACAACATTCATTAATAAACCAAGTTAAACTTTGCACTAATATAATAACATGAATCTTGAGTAGTTTAATAATTTTTCTATTATCTCTTTTGAAATTTCAATTTGCATAGCAATATGAGGTACCATTTTTTCAAGAACATTTGTCCATCCATTTAAAGCTTCATCATCGTTTATCGCATTGTCTCCAAATTGTATATGAGGATTGAGAAAATAGCCTAAAACAATTTGATAGTTTAAAGAAATATTGACATGATATGTACTTTTATAATTGTTTAATAATTAAAAAAATTACCTACTGCATGAATAGGTTGGTGCAATTGTCTTTCCCATCTTTTATCGATTATATTTCACCACTATTGACACTGTCTTGCACCAACATTTTTCTTAATTGATTCCTTTGCTCGGTCCATTGCTTCATATAGATATCCCATCTCTGCTTTATCATCATTATCCACCATTCTTAAAACTTTTACAAGTGGACCAAATGCAAGAATAATAACAGCAATATTGGCCAAAAATTTATCACTGCGAATCAAGTTATAGATAAGAATTGCTATTTTTTTATCTTTAGGACCAAGCTTAGGAATCATTGTGTTCCACTCCCTCGAAGAAATCATTCTTCTTAGATTCTCCTTATATGTGTATATGGATTCTAACGCAATAAAGCGAGTAGCAAACCTAGTTATTGCTGGCCGGAATTATTGCTTTATTTTCTCATTATGGTAAGTAACCAACCATGATCGTATATGAATCCTATTATTGACTAACAATTTGAAATAATCTTTTTTACCTCGATTTCTTTTGAAATATCTTCAAGAATCAAATCGGTACAATGTGTTGGACATGGTGTCCAATATAGTTTCCTTCTTTTTTCCATCAGTAGCTGGCCAGCAGCTTTGTAATTTGCTCCATTATCGGTAACTACTTACACAATTCTATCTTCTCCAATAAAATTAACAACATTATCTATTAGACCACAAATATACTCAGCACTTTGAAATTTGTCGGTGGCATCTATAGATTTAAGAAAGACAGTTCCTTAGGCAGAATACAGAAGAAAATTTATGATTTTTCTTCTATTTTGTGTATTCCAACCGTCATACATCAACGTACAACCATATTCCCAAAAGTTGGAGTAAGTGTCAATGTGTTGTTTAATTTCAACACACTCTAAATCTAAATATGTTTTTGATAATTCATGTGCTATTGGTCCTTTAATTTCAGGACCAGCTTCTTGAATGGCCTCTACCATAGTTCATAGTAAGGCCTATTAGCAGCATTGTGTGGGATATGATTAAAGTAAAATAATTTTGATATTGCACGACTTATGTGTCTTTTTGCATCTTTAATGTCTTTTATTGCAGTTATAATAGAAGGTTGAGTTCTACCTCTGCGCTTTTGCACATAGGGATCAATCCTTTTAGCTGCTTGTGTTACTAAATTGTCATCTACTCTGGTTGATTTAGAACGCTTTAGTCCGCTAGATCGTATACATGTTCCGCTAGATCCTACACCTGACCATTGCCTCTCAGAGTTCATATAACTTTCTTTTCTTTTCTGAAAGGCCCGCCGAACCTCTCTACCGTCTTCACTTCCATCACTATTGATTTCTTGATTTTGTTGATCAGGCATGCTATTAGCTCTTCTTATACGCGTTGTTTTTCGAGCTTCCCTTGATTTCAATCGCTTCTCTTTTTATTCAGATGTTCTCGTATAAGGTTTTCGACTTCTTTAAGAACGGTCGGACATATTGCTACATTGCTTATTTGTTCTATTAAATGTTCTTTCATACGTGTTATACCGCCACTATAAGTTATTTTATGACAATAGTTACACTTGTTTTTTCTTTTTTCACCAATAACCGTCGTACAATAATTCCAAACGATATAACGATTTGCCATAATCAAGTACCTAAATTAGAAACAAAATAATTTCAACATTTAATTATTCAATATAATATATATTGTTTTGCAAATTAAACAATCCTAAGTTTGTTGCCATAATCATCATAACATTTTGCATAACAATATTTATTTTGCAAATTAAACTTGGCCTAAAACAGCAATCATTATAAACCCAACTAAATAATAGTATTAAATAATAAACATTTTAAACCCAACTCATCATCACTTTAACCTTAGCATCATTCTCAAATTAGTGCTGCACGCAGAAACAATTCTGCCCTCTTCAATTCGAAAGCAAAAGGAAGCCGCAAAAAAAATTAGAAAAACCATTGTCGGTGCTTGTAGATCAATTCTAAGTCGATGCTTCGATGATGAACCTTCTTCCCTCGGCCTTCAATTCAAAATTATTCCCAATTAGAGCCTCGTTGATGATGAAGTAGAAACAAAAAACGAGTTAAGATGTTAATTTTGTAATGTATGTTATATGAATTAGTGTGCTTTTATAGAGACTTAGTAGTATATTCATACTTTCTAAGACTTAGTGGTACATTGTCATATATTGGCATGTAGTCTGTTGTATACTTTCTAAGACTTAGTAGTATATTCATACTTTCTAAGACTTGTAGTATATTCAAGGTGTATTTGTAAATGCAATAAACATACCGTCTGTCTATAGACACCAGATCTAGATCGTGTGTGGCCATCACATGATTTAGAAACCTCTCATCCAAATACATAGATCACTAAATGTACGAACATAGATCATCACAATGAAATAAGAAATACCAAATTTAAATTTAAATTCAAATTTAATAAACTCAACATTATTCAACAATAAATAACAATATATAATAGAAATATGTATTTTAGAATGAATATTACATTGTGACATCACTTATGCTTTAAATTTTTAGTAGTAAACATACACGTGTAAAATGACAATCAAATGATTTATTCAACACAAATGCAGACAATCTTCAACTCAATATAGCTCATGCCACCATGTGCATGAACACTTCATCCTCCTCGAGTCGAACCATTGTTTCTAAAGTCAAATCAGTTCCAACTCGATGCTTCCAAGTCCTTCTCGTTCGGTAAAAACGCCTGCATAACCATCGTACTTATTTGCACAGCCACTAAGTATAAGCACAGGTTTTCCCCATCCATAATCCAAATCATACAAATTAATCATAGTCGCCCCACCAACTGTAAAGCTATTCGAGGCGTCTCCAGTGGGATCAGTTATTCTTGGCTTCTCGTGCCACTTCTTCATTGCATCACAAATCACAGCATTTTTATGGCCTAATACCGCAGAATTTAAAAGCTTTGCGCCAAGCCACTTTTCACTCAATAACCTGTCAACTGTCATATCCGCTATCTGTATGAAGACTGCGGTACTTCCAAAGTACTCTTTAGGTAGTGGTGGCCGCAGTCGGCGCCTTTCGTTTGCAGCTATTCGAGCAATGTTATCTTCTTCTGGTTGGAAACCACGAGCACGTGTAATCGATTCCCAAAGCATTGAGAAATACGCTTGGAACGCTGTTATTTTACCATTTGTGTTACATTCTTTGTTTGCTTTTTCTTTTAGTTCTGATATCTTTTTTGTCGAAAATTGAAAATATTTTTCCTTGAGATTGGAAGGAGGCTTGTACCTGAAGACGAATTCATCAGAGTGTTTGTATGGGAGTTTTATTTTTGGGTTTTCTTTGTCGAAAATGAACTTTTCGTTAACAGGAGGTCCATGCACTAATACTGATTTTATTTGATCTTGATCGTCATCTGAACTTATTTCTTTATGGCATATGTTTGCCCATCATTGTAGTAAGTAAACAAACGACATTGCATCACCGACACAATGGTTAAAGGCGGAACTTAGGAAAAATCCATCCGCAAGTTCAGTCACCTGTCGACTCATGAATTATTGTTATGGCTAGAGGTGAATTTTCAAAATATAGTAGCATGAAAATCATGAATCAGTAAAATATGTGCAAATAAAACTTGATACGTTGCAACTATAAATTAAATGGTCCGACCATATACTATTTTCTACTCCGGTAGAAATCAACAAGTAGAATGACAATTAAAATGACTAGCAGTACAGTGTGTAAATCCTACTAGGAAAACAAATTAAGCCAATCATATTTTAGAAAATAAAGTTATCGGTATTTGTTTATCTATCTAATTTGGTTCGGTTACAGCGCGCATGTACTTCCAATTTGATTTACCCTGATTGGCGATGAAAAGATGAATATACCCCAAAGTTAGTTAACAAACAAAATCGTTTGAACCGAACGACTATTTATGATATTGATGATACGAGTGTGAAATAAAATATTATCAAACCGACCGTAGGGAGGTTTGCCTACTTCTACTGGCCAAAATCAATTTTTCTGAAGCCAAAATAAAAATGCCTCTGTATCGTTCCGTGTTCTTCTCCCCCAAATTATCTCCTCCTGACCGCGTAATCTCCCTGTGAAATTTTTGCATCCGTTTTCTTCGGCCAATATTCCGCTTCCATCTCCTCTTTATTTCTCTCTACACCATATAAAACCCTATTCCGGTGCCATAAATTGATACGAACGCTACTGCTATCGAGTATCCTCCGGTTGTTCGACTCCGCTTGTAGTCTCGCTCCTCCTCTTTATTTTACCGCAACTACATCACCCGCTCCTCTTCTACAACGCTATTTCTCGCGACTCTCACCTAATTGTTCGACTGCCGCTCTCGTCTATCTCCAGGTAAATATTTTATTTTCTAATTTTTTTTTGGTTTTGGATGCTTCGACAGTTGTTCAAATTTGAATTACAATTGTTTTTCTGCTATTTGATGAATTAATTCAATAAAATAATGTGAATGCTATCAAATTTAGAAATGCCCTATTTCATCGTTTCCCATTTTAATTTTCTAATGATTGATCATGTGGTTAGGGGGAGAATTATCATTGAAATATGAATAAATATTTGAATGGCCGACAGTCTGGATAAGCCAAATTCATCCTTACCCTTAGTGGTTCGGGCACAAGATTTGCAATGCTAATATCAGAGAGCTCTAGCTTCAAACCCGACTCTCTTGCAAGAATTATTACCTACAGTCAAATATATAAAGAAATATTGCCAAACTAATTATGTTTACGAAGTGGAACTAATTATCAAGTGGAAGCAGTTCATTTCTTACACTGCTGGTTTCAGCACATGTTAGAAATAACACCTTTTTCATGTATTTGAAATATCCTTTTAGCGTGCAAAATATGATGATGCTTGTTAAGGTAGACTAGATACCACACAATAAGAATGAATATAGTTAAAGAAAGTTTCGTGACAGTAAACAAATTTGACAATCCAACACACACTTCTTTAGTTCAAAATTCCTAAGTAGATTCAACCAAATATTTTTAGCAATGCCATATTCAGGCCAGGGCAGGGGGAGTAATCGATGAGCTGGGGCTAAAGCCCTACCTGAATTTTAAGCATCAACTAGGAAATAATATACAATTTACCACATGACATACCTGAAATTCGGTATATTCCCTAACTGAATACAAAAAATACACCAGAAAGGCCAAAAACCTTCATGTAAATAATATATATTCTACGCCATATTTGACTATCTTAAATTCACATCCTTTGATTTTGGGAAAAAGAATTGTTGTTCTATTGATGCCCTAGTTGACTATTTCTTCTAGCTCTGCCACTGATTCAGGCTGCAGTATAACAATTTTTAACAATATGAAACGTGTAGGCAATGACCACTGCTTATTCTCAGCGGATCACAAGTTTTGGTCCCATCACAAAATATGTAAGGAACAAATAGGTAGTAGAATGACAAAATTGAGAGTTGCCATCAAAATAATCAAACTTCTTCAGAAATTCAAAATATATTCTAAAGACAATTATGAGATACCTTCCTACCAACATCAGTTCCAGATAGATCATCTCTTGGGTCGGGCTCAGTATATCCAGCCTTTTTAGCTTCAGCGACAACGTCACTGAATGTTCGGTCTCCTTTGAAGTTGGTAAAGATATAGCTTAGAGTCCCACTGTACAAATAGTCATAACATAAGTAACTGCAAGGCCTACTTTTTTCGTACTTCTCATAACAAATTTGAAAAATAGTTTTGACCTGAAAATTCCCTCAATACGCAAAATTTTATCACCAGTTTCAAGTAATTGTTGCAAAGTTTTTATGATTGGGAGGCCAGCTCCGACTGTCCCCTCATAGAAGTAGTGAGTGTATGACTTCCTCTGTAATTTTCTCAATTTCAAATACTGCAAAAGAAATAAGGCATTTTAGTTTTTATTAAAATATTCCTCATGACTCGAAAGTTATGTTATATAACTAAATTGAATGTACCCGACAATTGCAAAATCAAGCGAATATATATAATATTTTTTGCTAGGGAAAAAAAAAATACTCACTCTAGTGAGTGGTCTAGAATTTGCCTTCTTATTTGGTGTTATAAAATGAATTCCTTTACATAACCAGTCATAGTAATTATTTGCAACATCTTCATCAGCTGTGCAATCAACCAAGACAGAATTTGGGAATAACAACATTTTTGGACTAGAAGGTTTTTTATTGAAATTATTCGAAATTTTGGGTGGTATTAAGCTTAGACAGCCTCTTAAAACAAAAGTCAACTTTTAAAGCTTTTTGCATAATCTAGCATTCCACTTATAAAATATGCGAGTTTATACTTCACTCAATATTCGTGTAATACATATGTATCATTTGGTAGTCTTTTCATTAATGTGCAAGTTTGCAAATACAAAACTGTTTTACCTCCACTTTTGATATGCTTATTGGATAATATATTCACAATTGATCTCATATTTCGTTCAAAAATGTAAAATTCTTCATGCAATTATAAATAATTTGTTATATAAAGTTGTCAATATACGTATTTTTAAAATATATTTTATCTAATTTCTGAGGAATGTGGTCTTGTTTGGTTGTAGAAACTGAAGTATCTTTCCATTTGCAGGATGGAAAAGTGTCACAACTTGAGCATGTTTTCATCCGAGGTAGCAAAGTCAGGTCAGTTTGATGTATATAAATCTCTCATTACTTGCAGCATATATTGTTTTATAGTGTTACATTGTGTGAACGATTTGATTTTCATAGGTTCATGGACATACCTGATATGTTGAAAAATGCTCCTATGTTCAAAAGATTGGATGCTAGAATTAAGGTATGCAACGTGAAATTAGACCTTCTTAGGACCTGGAGACTTTGCTTTCAATATGTCATCATTTTCGGTACATTTTTGTAGGAAAAATGTTCAGCACTTGGTGTTGGCCGTGGTCGTGCAGCTTCAGTGCGTGCTAGAGTAAGATACATATATTGATATAATTTTTTAATACCTTTTGGAATCTGTTTTACTAACTTGTTTATTTCAGGTTATCATAATACTGAATTGTTATTTTTGTTATAATCTGACCATATTTTATGGGCTTATAATTTATGTAGAGCTTTGGACTGCAAGGCTTAGTCAAATAAAAAAGTGTAACCTGCTGGTTATTGCATTTGATAAGTAAATACCTTGATTTATGTTGTTACAGAATATTGATAATATAGTATAATGCACTTGCCATCCAACCTAATCAGTTTCGATTACATTAATACGTTTGAGCTACAAATAAACAAAAACATTTTTTTTATATCAAATACCACAACGGTCGGTTTCCCCACCGTTGTGCGGTTATACTAGTAGAATAAATAATGAAAATAAAACAAAATAGGACTAACTAGTGCAAAACAAACACTTTTTAAAAAATATAAAGAGAAAAAATGTTTATGCTAACAATGCTCGTGCTTTAAATGAACGATCTGGCATACAGTTCTATTGTTTTGCATTGCAGAAATTGGTTTCATGCATGGTTTCCCATGCAAAAAAACCATCAGCTTAAGTGGAGTGGAGCAGCAAAAAAGTATTTCAAATAGTACATACCTGCACACTAAAAACAGGTAAGAAATGAGCATCGTAATTAGCGGCACCGTCAAGTGGGAAGAACTTATAAACTATAGGGGGGACTTCATCTTGGTTCAAGTCATCGATTTTGATGTTCTTATAACCACGCTCATGTATGAACTCGACTCCGTTGCTTCCATTTAAATCTAACGATATACAGATACCATCTCCCATATCCTCAGTAACAAGACGTCCGTTCAAGGTGTAAAAATGGTAAAGAGCAGCAGAAAGTGAGCTTTTCAGACGAGTAATGACATCGTCCGTCAACTTTTTGGCATAGAGAAAACCATTTTGCATGTAGTTTTCTGAAATGTTTTCGAGCTCCCAGTGGGTAAGATGGACGAATCTTTCGGATATAAACGTCTCTAGTGATGGTGAAGGTTTCACAAAAGTTTTCTCCAAAGTGCAAGTTTGAGTGTCTGTAGCCGTAGCCGTTTTTTTGAAACCGATTCTTTCGCTGCTGCAGAAAAATTGATGGGAGGATTTATTCATTTGTATGGATTTAGATTTCTCTCTTTCATTTCTTAAAAAACTACTAGGGAGTACGCATGAAGGTAAGATTCTAGACTCCATTACTGACTGATTTTGATTGTGGATAACAATGAAACCATAACTATCTAATTTATAGAGTAATAATCGATTAAACTATGAATGCAAAACAAGTAAACAAATGCCAACCAGCGAATCAACAGATGCAGTACAGACAGTAAGCTCCATTTAGTACTATGAACGTGCATCACATGAGATAAACTATATGAATATAAATCTACCACAAAGGCAAGAAACCATTGTATTAAACCTACTGATAAAATATATTAATTTGTTTAATCCCTTGCATTAAAATCTTACCTACTGATAAAAAGATATATTTATTAAAGTGAATATTAGGCTAAGGTCCCTAATAAGTTTCAAAATACACAAAAAGTTTAGTAAAAAAAGTATGTAAATTACATCCCTAGAATTAAGTTACTAAGTAATTGCATATAGTTATGCAATTATTCACTGAATAATTGTAGACATTTATGCAATTATATCCAAAAGTTGCATAAATTTATGCAATTTTTTTGGTGAATAAATGCGGAAATTTCCGCAATTTTTTTAGGGAATAATTGTGGAATTTTCTGCAAATTTTTGAAAAAATCGCAGAAATTTCCGCAATTTTTAGGTGAATAAGTGTAGAAATGTTTGCAATTTTTTGATATAATTGCATAAATGTCTGCAATTATTCACTGAATAATTGCATAAGTGTATGCCATTATTCGGTAACTTAATTCTAGGGACCTAATTTATAAACTTTTTTTTACTGGGGTTTTTGTGTATTTTGAAACTTATTAGGGACCTGTGCCAAACTGTCCCTTTATTAAATCCCTTGCATTAAAACCTACCAGAAACACGTTTAAAATAATAAATAAATAAATAAAATCAGCAACACAAACAAATAAGAAACACAACAGACAGAATAAATATCAGTAACAAGAATTACCAATAAAGGCAACAAGAAAATATATAATATATATGTACGTAATACAGATAAACTTACTAAATTTCACGGTGATGTTTGAGACAACCAGATTACTTTTCATAAGAAATGATTTACCTTCAATGTCAAAAACATATACATTTTAATTGACGTCTTGGATTCTAGCACAGTTCATGATTCGAGAAGTATCGGGCTCATAGAGTTTGGTAATTGGAATGAGTACAATCTAAATCCCTTAACGAGGATCCATTGGAGGGCAAGTCTAGTGCCAGCAGCCGTGGTAATTCCAGCTCCAATAGCGTATATTTAAGTTGTGATTCAGCATGATCATCCTATATATGATTATAATTTAAGAATTCAGTGTAACCATAACTATCTAATAGACTAATGACAGGGATAAGATAAACACATTACTGTAAAAAAAAATACAAATACTAACCACTGAATGAACAGATCAGATGCAGCACATGCAGGGTCAGCCCAAGCGAATTGATTGACCTATGGATGTTATTTTTTACTTTAAATAGTGAAAAAAACTTACAAGCCGGATATGGAAAAATAAATGATCGAATGATATTGTAAAATATGTGTATATTAAAGAAAACATTTCTTTCAATCAAGAAGATATATAAATCTCGTAGCAGTTTTATGGGGAATTTTTTTTAAGGACAAATTATAATAAATATTTGTCCAGAAGGACACGCGCATATTACTTTTATCGCAAGGACAAAGCCCAAAGCCCAGAAAGAATTTCAAACAAAACGAATAATTCTGTCCATCTTCTTCCTCCTTCCTTACACTCCAACAATCGGTAATTTTGCTCGAAACAAAAGATTCACGTTAATTTTGCTCGACAGTAAAAAAATGGCATCGCAAACAAGAAATAAACCTCACAAATCGACTGTAGATGAAGAACAACCACAACAATCGAAAGCCGAAGAAAACCTAACTAAGTCGACAGCGAATCAACAAAACGAAAATTGAAATGTCGACGAAGTTGATGTTCAAAATGAAAATGCAGAGGTAGAAGAGGAAAACCTTCCTTTAGCACAAACGATAGCGTCGGCACTAAAGAGAAAAAGCAATAAATTAAGGCTTAAAAAACCTACAGCAACAGAAGAACAAAACCAAAATAGAAAAAAAAGGACAAAGAGAAGAGAAGAAAAAATGACAGCAAGAACATGCAAACGACAGATAAGTGAAAGTATATCAAAGAAGGTAACTGTTAAATATAAAATCAAACACAACAAAATTAGTATAGTTTTGTTATAGCAACATTGAAATACTAATAATTTCATTTTGTTAAATCTCAGCAAAAAGAAGATAAAGAAGCTGCGGATCAAGAACTGGAAGAAGAACAACTCAACTCGGTAAAGTATAAAACATCATAACTTTATACCATAATGTATATTTCAAAAATACTACCTGTAAATTATTTGGTAAAAGAAAAGGCTGATAGGTATAACAAACTGATACCCAATTAGTAGTATAATAGTCATTATAATTAAGCATAAATTGTTTGATAAAACAATAGTCAGTGAAATTTATTTCAAATATGATACAAACAAACAAATGATACCTACTAACAAAAACTGATACCTAATTACCAAAAAATAATACCTAGTTATATAAAAATGATACCTACTTGATACCAGATTACTGAAAACTGATACCTAATTAGTACCAACTGATACCTAGTAACAAGTAATAATAGTGTTTATCAGTAAGCATAAATTGTTTGATAAAATAATAGTCAGTATAATTTAGTTGAAATATGAAACAGACAAAAAACTGATACCTATTTACAAAACTGATACCTATTTACAGAAAACCGATACCTAGTTACAAAAAACTGATACCTACTTGAAAAAATGACACCTGATTAGAGAAAACTGATACCTACTTTGTACCAACTGATACTTAGGTAATGTAAAACTGATACTTAGTTACTTCAAACTTGAAATTGTTATATATTTGACAGAAGATATTTCACTACAACAAATACCCGAATCTATTGTTTGTTTTAAACATAATTTATTTGACAAATAACTTACTGTCTTTATTTTGAACAAATAGGATGATGATGATTTTGTTGATGCTCATCCAAAATACATGAAAGAAAGATCAGAAACAAAACAGCAATCTGCAGATAAAAAGCATGAAACAGCTTACAGATGTGGACTGCAGGCAATATTCAAAACAGTTAAAATGATAAAACATAAAAATGCTCTATCAAATAAGCAAATGGATATAATGAAGAGCACTCCTTTCTACAACTTCTTCAGAGTTTTCTATGAAGAGAAAATTGTAATGAAAGAATGCAAAAAGCATCAACACAACTTGGATGCTTTATACAAATGCTACTCAATTGTCGAAGATGCTTTCTTATTTTCCACAGAAAGAATGAAAGTTACAGCAATGGATATAAGTTTGTTATTTGGCCTACCACTAAAAGGAATTAACATTGAGCCGACTCAAAAAATGACAAACAAAACAATTCCAGTGCACTGTAAAGAATTTGCAAAGCGAAACTTTGGCAACAGCACTTATATAACAAGAAACGTAGTGGAAAAAAAAATAAAGCAAGAAGTTGCAAAAAAGAAAAAGGAGTACGAAGAAGACTTGCCAATGTTAATAATAATTGAAATACTATTAACATTTTTCTTTCCAAACAACCAACAAAAATTAAGATGGGGACTACTGCCATACTTAATTAATGTAGAGACAATGCAATTAGTTTCTTGGCCACTGACGATAGAAAAGAATTTCAATAAATTTGTTAAGAAGTTCATTCATAATCCAAGAAATATGTCGGGATGCTCCATGCTTCCACTGGTAAGATTTCTTATTCAAAAATTTATTAGTTATTTTTTTTAACAAACATATCTAATCAATTCTTTTAATGTTAACAGTATTGCATTTGTGAGAAACTGGATCTCATTCAACAAAGGCAATATTATACTCCAGCCTTACCTAGATTTGCAAAATGAGATTTAAGGAAACTCAAAGACAAAGCAGTCAAAGCAGTTTTTGATAGCGTGAAAGAGGGTGATGTAAGTAAAAATTCCATTTCATTTTTTGTTAATCAATATGCTTTAACTATTATGCAGAATAAAGTTTTATTGTCGATGATTTATCCTATACCATAAAACTGATACTACAGTGATCAAAAAATGATACCATATCAAAACATAGTAAATAGTATCAATAACAAAAAATAAAATGAAAAAAACTGATACCATATGTTTAATTGCTTGAAACAAATACTAAAAGTATCATAAACTGAGACAAAAATGCAAAAACTGATAACAAATGAGTACATGCTTGAAACTAAATGTGGATGTATTCAAAACTGATACTAGAATGCAAAAACTGATACCTTATAATTTCACAATTTACGCTGATGCTACAGTCCAATACCTGATACCATAGTTCTACATATTAGAAACGGATACTATTGTATAAGAAACTGATACTAATATGATTATAAACTGATACTAATATGATTATAAACTGATACTTATAGTATAAGAAATTGATACTAATATGATTGAACCTGATATTAATAGTATCAGAAAATAAAAATGAATACATATTTATTGTATTGAATACAATTTTTTTCATTGCAAATTGATATCATAGCTTAAAACTGAAACAAATTTTCCAATACCAATTTTATAGGTGAAAGAAATCACAAATCTCAGCCCATATGAAGAAAGTCTGCTTCAAACAGAGACTGTTCAACACAAATTCCCCAAAATTCAAAAAGAAAAGCATGGAAAGAAAAGAAAGTTTGAAGAAACCACAGAAACTGCACAGTCATTTGAGGAAGACGTAAGCATCAGGATCTTCCAAATGCATATAAAAGATTTGGAAGAAGAAACAAAGAAAACAAAAAAAGAATTAGAAGTGGAAAAAAGAAAAGAATTAAAGTAGAGCAAGAAGTTTTCAGGTTGAAACAAGAGTTGAAAGAAATAAAGTTAAAACTGAAAGATAATGAAGAGAAAACATCACAGGCTGAAGACAACACCAACAAAGTTGAAGATGTTTTGAATGACAGTGAAGAAAATGGTGAAAATAAAAAGGAAAGTTTCAACCTACAAAGCAACATTTTACAAACTGAACTAGATACAGATACTTTTGTACAAATGGAAAAAGAAAAAAAATGAAGAAATAGCTGAAGAGAGTGTACAAAAAACAGCAGATAAAATAGAAGAAATGAACAAACAAATGCCAATCGAAATAGAAAGTGAATTGGCTAAAAAAACAAGCAGTGAAGAAAGACAATGTGACCATGAAGAAAAAAACAGACTCCAACAAAAGAAGAGATGGAAAAAGAAACTGAAGTGCAGGGAGACAACTCAGAAGATACTCAAACTGTTCAACAGGATACAGATGTAAAAAACAAAAGTATACTGTATGTGCTTGACTTTACCCCTCCATCTTTCAAACTTTACGACACACAAGACTTTGAAAGCGAAAAAACTGAAAAAAAAGATGCAGAGGAACATAGGCAAAAAGCTGCCAAAAAAGGGAAACAAAAAGTCATAAAATCAACTGACAAAAAAATCAAAGCAAAACAAAAAGGGACAGCTTCCTATATTCAAAGATTAAAGGCAAGAACAAGAGTGAAAAAACAAAGTGATAGCTTTGAATATGGGATGAAACAAAAGAAAGTTGCAAATAAGCAAAAACAGGAACGTGAAAAAAAAGAAAATGTTGAAAACCAAAGTGAACAAGACAATAATCCAAGGCCACTTGCAGTAATAGAGCCAACACTTTACGAGATGGGGCTTGGTCATTGCAAATGTTTGATCTACCTCAACGTTGAGCAACAAAATGTGATCAAAACTTTCTTTTCATTAACAACATCATCACAAAAGTAAGTGTACAAATATGTATATTAATTTTAAATATGAAATTAAGTTTATCTAACATATACAAATTGTTTTTATCAAAATAGTGTAGTAGCATGGGAAGACAATGACACAATCAGAGGAGGTTGTGTCATAACAAAGAATGCACTAAAACTTCTACTAGAAGGAGGCGAAACAGACGGGCAGGTACATAATAATTTTTTTCTTTACGTCAACACTGATACCAAAATCCACAACATGCTTAAATTGACCTTATGCTTTATTATTTCTATAATTATCAACATACACAGCAACTACTAAGAGTACTGAAACTATTAACAATTTAAAATTGCTCCACAAATTTTAAATTGTATACATTTCTGATTTTAATACAGATCATAGATTGGTACATTTCAAAATGTGGAATAGAAGACCACAACTATGCTTTCACAACTACAATGACGGTAAATAAAACTTTAATATTCAAGTACATAATAATTGCTTCATTTATTATATCATAACTTATTTTCATATAAAACAGAAAGCAATTGTGTGTGATATGAAGAGTGTAACGACCCGTATTTTTAACACTTTAAAAATACGAATTAAAATAAATTTTTTGGATAAAAAAAAAATCCGAAGGAGATAAAATTTTGTGTTGTTAATTGTGAATTACAAGTTAAAATACAAAACTGAATTCTGAAATAACTTATTTGTAAATTAAATATGGATGTTAACTTGCAATTGAACGTAGTAAAGATTTAAAATTGAATGTAACGAGTAATTGAAACGAATTGAATTTGATTGTAAACAACAAAATAAACAAAATGTTACATTTAATATTGAAGTTATAATATTGAAATCAACGTAAATGAATGTAATTTAATATTACTGTGAATTTAAATAAGATGATAGCCGAAGAAAATGAAAGTAAATGAATTATAAACTATATATTGATAATAATGTATAAGTAAATGGTTGATTCAATAATGAAAGTGTAAATCGAAATAAAAGAATTCAATTGGAATTAAATAACTTGAATTTGAACTACAATATAATTGAACGCTGAATCTAATGTAACCTTTTATACTGGATTTATAATAGAAAACTGCATTGTAAAAGATTGTTAATTACTGTGAAATTAAAAATGAAATTTGTGAACAATCGAAATTTGATTTAAAAGTTAATAATTTAAAATTGGGAATTTTATATTGAAATTAAAACAGTAGAAATAGCCATTTTTACAACTGTCTCGGATTTCGACGAAACCAGTTTCATCGGATCCGTAACGGTGAATTATTGTAGGATTTCAAGTTTCGTATCGATCGGACTTGTCGTTTGATCGTACGGACTCGAAACGCCTTGAAATTTATGCAATTGAAATCAATTGAAATCAATTTGGAAATTATTATTTTAGCATAACTTCTTTATACGATGCAATTTGAACTCGAAACCTTTTTCATTGCGTTTAAAATATTTTAAAACATCTATTTTGATATATGGGTTGACGCAATTTCGTTCCGGAGTCAGAACGGGCTTTTGGGCCACTTTGTCGTTAGCGCGTATATCTAATAGACCCGATCCATTCTTCTTTCCAACCTTTCCCTATAAATATCCTATTATAAACCCTAGCCTCCCTAATTCTCATTTGTCTGTGCATACATCTCAACTCTCTCCTCTTCAGTGGCAGTCAAACAAAAACTCTAGATTCAGACCCAGTTTAAAATTTTAAAAATCATTTATTTAGTGTAGAAATTCGAATTTTCACAAACAAATTCCGTTGCTACTCAAACTTCACATTTGGAATGCATCTAGATAGGCATAGGCGTACGCCAAATTTCGTCGAATAATATGGAAGTAAATTTCGCTCGTCGCATTTACATATTAGTTTAAATTTTATGTGTAAATTTTCTATCGTCCGAACTCAAATATTTTTCACAATGTTGCATAAGAAAAATATTCCGATCATGACGGCGCATTTCGTTTCGTCAAATTCCGCTTTTAATTGCTAGTTAAATTATCGCTCGAGCAAATGGTTCAATAAGATTTAGCACTTCGCAAACAATGTCAAACCATCAATATCTTCATACCATTGTGTCCGCCTCGTCGCGCTGATCAAAACGGTATATTTATTTGTGTCAATCGGAGTTCGGCGTTGCAAATTATAAATTGTTTAACGGAGCACAAACTGGTCCATTACGCCACACAAACCGGTACCCAACTTTCCCACGCTCAGAATTCTAGGAGCCTTTGGCCATTCAGAAACCCAATAGCCATCACGTTTACCAAGGACATCATTTCTGTGACCTTGAACTCTGAACCCCTCTGTATATATCAGCTACCCTCTGCATTAATTAATTTTTCACTTCGCACTCAAACTCTCTAGTACATGCTCCTTTCTTCCTTCCCTCTGCTCTTCTTTTCTTCTTCCTTTGTCATTTTTAAATTTATTTTCTAAATTCCAGTATGAAACTCACGAAACCCATGCACTGCCCACAGCCTCCGCACTTCGCCACCTGCTCCGCTCCGCCGCACCCACCTCCGCACTACACTGCTCCGCCCTCCAGCCCACATCCGCCCCACCTGCCCCTGCCAGCCCGCTCCGCCCTACCCCAGCCTGCTCCGCCCCTCCAGCCCACCTCCGCCCTTCCTGCATAGCCAGCAGCTACCTCAACATCGCGCTGACCATTGGCGACCGTGGGCGAGCGGCGGCGAACGTCAGGAGGTGGCGCGGTTGATCGAACGTGAGCGTTATTTCCGTGCGTGCTCCGTTTCTTTTCGTGCCTGGGGAGATAGAGTTTGCATGCGTCTTCATTCCTGTAGCTTGCATATGGAGTGGTGACGTGGCATATAAAGGGTGAGAAATGTGTTCACTTTTGTTATTTTATTTAATTGAAATTCAATCACAATTTTCGCAATATCTATCACATACGAACACCAATTTACGCGCGGTTTCTTTTGTTAGGATCGTATTGAAATTCCGGACCTGATGACGCTGGTTTGGACGAATTCTGAGACTGCCAAATTTTTGAGTTTAAATTGAATTTAAATTCAATTTAAATTCAAAAGGTGAGTGTTTATACGCTCACAATTGACTAAAATAATTTTTGTTAGTTAAATTTATATTCTGAAGTGATATAAAATTTATTGGCTGTTGTTTGGTAGGTTTAATTATCATCTTTATTGATATATGAATTAATTGATAGAATTTAAATTGACCATTAAAATAAATTTAAATTTAAATTGGTAGTATATTACTCGATCTTGATAATTATGGAATTGTTTTGAATGTTATTGGCTTTATGGTTGATTGGTTGTGATGGATGCTATTGGTCGATATTGGTTGTTTATTTATTTTGACATATCATGCTATCATCATGTATATTGTTTATTGCATATAAACTGTAAATTGAATCATTTCGAATAAATTAAGAAATAGGTTGAAATGATATACCTATGACATCTATTTGGATTGAAATGATATACATCCATCCTTGAAATTAAAATTGAAATAATTATCCACTTGGCCATAGGTTAGAAAATTATATACGGACACCGGGTTGGTTAAATTAAATGATTTTAAAAGTTGTTTTGAAATTATTTAAATGAATTGATTTTAAGAATAAAATCCAATTTATGGAAATTGAATTATATTTGAATTGAAGCTCGAAATGTTGGAATTTAAACTTGGTAGATGAAATTGTTTAATTATTCGAAGTTTAGATTTTTAAGAAAAAGATTGAAATACGGCGTAAATTTTCGAAAGTTGATTTGTTTTAAAAGATTGGACTTTTAATCGAACTCCGAATATTTCCAAGAAAATTTATATGAAATGATATTTCAAGTTTGAGGTTGGAATTGAAAATTAATTTGAAATTGAGATTTAATTAATTTGGAATTCAATTGAAATTCAAAGAAATTTGTGAATTGGAATAAATCGAAACTATTGAATTAAATTTGAAGATAAAATTGATCTGAATAAGATTTGAACTGAAATTGATTTGGAATGTAATACTTAAATGAATTCTTGAAATCCGAATGTTAATCTAAGTTTATTGAATTGGAATTTTTCAAGAAATTAAGTAAACTACTTAATACGGATGTTTAAATTGAAGTATATTCTAATTTGAATACGAAATGGTTTTAAAGTGAATCTTATATTCTTATATAAATATATGAACTGTTTTGAAATGTGAAATATTTAAAGTTTCGAAATATATTGGAAGTGAAATTTTTTATTTTGTGGTTCAAATATGTATTTGAAATTGATAATTTGAAATGGTTTATTGAGAAGCTGAATCGAGTTGAAATTGATGATTTGAAATTTGATTAATTTTAATTTTGGAATTCGAGTTTATGTGAATCGAAATGAGATATTTGAGGCGAAAATGATCTTGAAATTCGAAATGAGATGTTTAGGCGAAAATGATTTTGAAATCGAAATGAGATATGATGATTTTTGAAATGGATTTTATTTTGAAGCGAATATGATATTTTGATATCAATTATTAATCGATTTGAAATGTAAAAGAGCCATCGGTGTAATAATATGTAGTTATTGAAGAGTCCGGGATCGGATATGGACATACTCTCTGTCGATACCGAAAACCACTTTAATAACTAGTATACGCGGAGTGTTGATCCAGAACGAAGTGGATGGTTTGGTGAACGTGTTGACTGAAGAAAGAGAATGATATTGGATGACCCCTGATATGACTAAAACAGGAGCCGCGCCGGGCCATTGAGGATCGCCATCTCTAGCGGACACACTTCTTCGTTACCATATCTATTACTGTTGTGATTCGATTTGGGTGCACCCCTCGATTTTGGGAGTGTTGTTTCGCGGTGTTGGGGTAGTAGCAGCTATGCCCAACATCAGTCCGGATCAGGCAACTACTAGTATCCTAGTTGGTATCGCCTCATTTACCTTGTCATACTGATTATCCTATTCGCGACCACTACGTTTTGTTTTGTACCTTTAGTATATGGATTGCCCTCTGGTGACTTCCGGTTTTGGGGAAACTACGGTCTTGTATATGCTCTTGGGAATATAAACTGTGTTAAGGGTGGAATGGGCCATGGCTTAACGCTATTTTAATACTTTTACTTTAATGTAGACATATTATAATAGCGTATTGTACTACATAGTAGATAGTTCAACGGATCCTTGAGAGATGGAAAATCCCGTAACATCTCTTAAGTTATTGAACTCACGTTGACACTGGATAGGAGATGTCAAACCCCGTAAACATCTCTGACGTCGTCACACTCATATTTTCTTATTCGATTTGACTTACATGAGATATTTTAGTCCTGACTCGAGTGTTTTGCCTTTTCATTACGCTCGGGTCAGCCTGAGCATTTCAGATAAGGTTGAAGATCTATTCTGGAGGACGAAGACGGAGTTTGGTATTACATCATTTGTATTCTACTACTGTATTATTTTTCCGCTGCATTTTTGTATTATCTCTGATATGTATGTAACTCTGATTTATGATGTATAATAATAATCAATTTATTTATTTAACAGCTTCATGAACTGTTATTTTATTATTATATCTTGTTCCTTCCGCTGCGAGATTTTGTGTTTATTTCTGTTCTTTCCTTTCTTTTCTTATTTAACCCCAATAACCATCTGCCTTTTTGAACGGTTTGAGTTGGACATGTGTTTGATTTGTCGACTTGAACGGTCCAAAATGGCGGGTCGTTACAGTTGGTATCAGAGCTCTGGTTTAGATTACCTTGGCTCTAGTGGGGAATAACTCATTGAAATAGGGTTAAACCTTATGAATAAGTTTGAGTGTATATGAGAGAGCGTATTTGTAATTTTGATATAAAAATGATTTTATATTGTGTTAATTTGTTCCGTTGAGTATTTATGAATTCTGGTCGGTACTTGGGACGCCAAGGCATCGATAGGGATTTCTAAACACTCGAATAGAACAAACTGACATAATATTGTTTTGAATTATATTTTATATATAAATATAATTATGAATATATATATTGACTTTATTGGTTGTTAGGAGATGATAATATTAGATTATCATCGTCCATTGGTTGATTAGTCAATATTTCTAAACTATTGACTATTGAATGAAAATGAAAATGAAACTCTGTGAATATAGTTGATAATGAAATTAAATGAATATAATTTTGGATTTGAGAATTAAATTTCCGGTGCTTTGAAATTTTTGTAAATGGTTTGAAAATAATATATCCTTATGTGAAAGTAATTTGAATAGAAATGATTTACAAATGATTTGAAAAGAAATAAGTGGTGTATTCCCCTCTTGTCATTGGGAAATAATTTCGGTAATGAGTGCACGTATTATCGACGTTTATTTTCAAGGGTCTGAGTGGGGGAGACCACTTAAAAGTTTTCTGTACTCTTTTGGATTAAATAGAAATTGAATTGTAATTTTCTAAAGTATGAAACGAAAATAAGTATATACATACATACATATATATATATATATATATATTTAAATGTTGATTAAAATTCTTATAAAAAAGTATGATTTGAAATATAAAGATATTAGTATATATATTTACACACACACACACACACACACACACATATATATATATATATATATATATATTAAAAAAAATGGTTTAAATCGAATCCGGAGTTGAAATTCTTAAGTTCTCTAATAAGGAATGATTTTAATTATTAAACTAAAGTAAATCTTGAATTGTTAGAAACTTATGAATTGAAAAGGTGAAATTGAATTTAAGTGGAAAAAATTTTTAGGAGTAACCCTTAATTTGGGAAGTAATAAATTGGAAATTTATTTAATATGTATAACACTCAAATTGAATGAAAAGAAGTTGTATATTGTTTAACTACATTCTATTTACATAGCTATAACTTACCAAATACTTAAAAAGTTTAAAATGCTAATAAGGATAAGTAAATGAATAATATACAAGTGTGATTGCGAATAATAAAATGTGAAGATCTATTGATAGTTGTAAATATAAAGGAAATTTAAGTTGTAAAATGAATTAAATTTAAAACTAATTAAATATAAAATTAGTAAATGGAAACTAACTAAATCTGAATAAAACTAAATGTCAATAAACTTGGAAGTGTATGAAATTAAAATTTTGACTTGAAAATGTATAATTGATTTAGTGTAGATTTTGGATGGATGTTAATGTTTGATATGTATTGGTTGCTAGATGGATGGTAATTGATTAAATAGAATTCATTAGTGTAAATGGAATTGGATAAACGGAATAAAAAAAAAAAATTAAAATTCAAATTTGAAGAGAAGTGAAATTAAATATAATTGAATTCAAATTAAATTGAAGCAAACTGACTTGAATTTAAATTATAAAGGAAACAAACTTGAATAAATCGGAAACAAATCGAATGTAAACTTATTTCCTGGATAAATAAGAAAATAAACAACTTTTTGTTTATGATTGTTTCTTGAGAAAATTTGAAGTTTGATGGTTTGTACTTTGAAACAATAAAAGCAAATTTTTCGAAAAATCCAAAATTGTCCAATATATGCTGAAACGAAAACAACCATAACTTTTAAATGGCTGAACAAAATTTAATGATCTTAGACTTGTCGGAAAGCTTAGAAACTGTAGCACGACTTTTGTTTAGAGTGTCTTGAGAAATTCCTTCATTTACTTAGTTAAAAATTTTGAATCTTCTCGCTGGCCTGTGTAAAAAGGAAGCAAAATCAGTAGCATATACCCTTAGTATTTTCACCATAACTTTTTACTGGTTTATCGGATTTTGACAATCTTGCCCTTTCTGGAAAGCTTAGAACTTAAGCTAAAACTTTTGTTTAAATGTTTTGTGTTTTTCTGTCATTTAGAGGGTCGAAAACGTGAGTGAACGTCGCTGACCTGCGCAATTCATTGCCCAGGCTGAGGCGTATCCTTTTAGTAAAACGGCCGTAACTTTTGAACGGATGGTCCGAATTCGATGGTCTTGGACATTCCGGAAAGCCTGAAATGAATGAAATAACTTTTGTTTAGATTCCATTGCCAAGTTTTATCGTTTAGGTGACCAAAAACTGAGATTCGTTTGCTGTCCTGGAATTGGAATTTCAGCTTTGAAGCTAAAACATGTTATATGTATGTTGTTTATGCTAAGTATATCGATCTATCTTTATATACATGGTTCTAACTTAGTTATTGAGCATTTTAGTAGGTAGCAAAGGGGTTGTGCTTCGTTGTGGAGCTCGCTTCTGCGCTAAATGCAAAATGTAAGTTAAAATGCTAATAAACGCTTAATAAAAGGTACGTTCTCGGATTACGGTTTATGCTGTGGTATATTATTGTGTTCCCCATGTTTTGGGATGCCTCATTCTTGTAATGAGATGTACATCATGCAATTATTACCACTGTGGAATTTTTTGGTCCTAGCCGTGCAAAGAAGGTGCTGCCGAAATTTTTCAAAAATCCGGGAGTTAGAAAATTTTGTGTTTTTAAAAATCCTATAACTAAATTTTGCAAATAAGTCGAATATTTTGAATGAATTATATCTAAATGATGGTTTCCCCTTTTCCGTTCCTTTTCGAGGACGAAAAGTTTTAAGTGGGGGAGAATGTAACGACCCGTATTTTTAACACTTTAAAAATACGAATTAAAATAAATTTTTTGGATAAAAAAAATCCGAAGGAGATAAAATTTTGTGTTGTTAATTGTGAATTACAAGTTAAAATACAAAACTGAATTCTGAAATAACTTATTTGTAAATTAAATATGGATGTTAACTTGCAATTGAACGTAGTAAAGATTTAAAATTGAATGTAACGAGTAATTGAAACGAATTGAATTTGATTGTAAACAACAAAATAAACAAAATGTTACATTTAATATTGAAGTTATAATATTGAAATCAACGTAAATGAATGTAATTTAATATTACTGTGAATTTAAATAAGATGATAGCCGAAGAAAATGAAAGTAAATGAATTATAAACTATATATTGATAATAATGTATAAGTAAATGGTTGATTCAATAATGAAAGTGTAAATCGAAATAAAAGAATTCAATTGGAATTAAATAACTTGAATTTGAACTACAATATAATTGAACGCTGAATCTAATGTAACCTTTTATACTGGATTTATAATAGAAAACTGCATTGTAAAAGATTGTTAATTACTGTGAAATTAAAAATGAAATTTGTGAACAATCGAAATTTGATTTAAAAGTTAATAATTTAAAATTGGGAATTTTATATTGAAATTAAAACAGTAGAAATAGCCATTTTTACAACTGTCTCGGATTTCGACGAAACCAGTTTCATCGGATCCGTAACGGTGAATTATTGTAGGATTTCAAGTTTCGTATCGATTGGACTTGTCGTTTGATCGTACGGACTCGAAACGCCTTGAAATTTATGCAATTGAAATCAATTGAAATCAATTTGGAAATTATTATTTTAGCATAACTTCTTTATACGATGCAATTTGAACCCGAAACCTTTTTCATTGCGTTTAAAATATTTTAAAACATCTATTTTGATATATGGGTTGACGCAATTTCGTTCCGGAGTCAGAACGGGCTTTTGGGCCACTTTGTCGTTAGCGCGTATATCTAATAGACCCGATCCATTCTTCTTTCCAACCTTTCCCTATAAATATCCTATTATAAACCCTAGCCTCCCTAATTCTCATTTGTCTGTGCATACATCTCAACTCTCTCCTCTTCAGTGGCAGACAAACAAAAACTCTAGATTCAGACCCAGTTTAAAATTTTAAAAATCATTTATTTAGTGTAGAAATTCGAATTTTCACAAACAAATTCCGTTGCTACTCAAACTTCACATTTGGAATGCATCTAGA
Source organism: Allium fistulosum (assembly GCA_030737815.1). Lineage (NCBI taxonomy): Eukaryota > Viridiplantae > Streptophyta > Magnoliopsida > Asparagales > Amaryllidaceae > Allium > Allium fistulosum. The sequence continues at coordinate 448,548,624 of CM060906.1, read as the reverse complement.
TAGGCATAGGCGTACGCCAAATTTCGTCGAATAATATGGAAGTAAATTTCGCTCGTCGCATTTACATATTAGTTTAAATTTTATGTGTAAATTTTCTATCGTCCGATCTCAAATATTTTTCACAATGTTGCATAAGAAAAATATTCCGATCATGATGGCGCATTTCGTTTCGTCAAATTCCGCTTTTAATTGCTAGTTAAATTGTCGCTCGAGCAAATGGTTCAATAAGATTTAGCACTTCGCAAACAATGTCAAACCATCAATATCTTCATACCGTTGTGTCCGCCTCGTCGCGCTGATCAAAACGGTATATTTATTTGTGTCAATCGGAGTTCGGCGTTGCAAATTATAAATTGTTTAACGGAGTACAAACTGGTCCGTTACGCCACACAAACCGGTACCCAACTTTCCCACACTCAGAATTCTAGGAGCCTTTGGCCATTCAGAAACCCAATAGCCATCACGTTTACCAAGGACATCATTTCTGTGACCTTGAACTCTGAACCCCTCTGTATATATCAGCTACCCTCTGCATTAATTAATTTTTCACTTCGCACTCAAACTCTCTAGTACATGCTCCTTTCTTCCTGCCCTCTGCTCTTCTTTTCTTCTTCCTTTGTCATTTTTAAATTTATTTTCTAAATTCCAGTATGAAACTCACGAAACCCATGCACTGCCCACAGCCTCCGCACTTCGCCACCTGCTCCGCTCCGCCGCACCCACCTCCGCACTACACTGCTCCGCCCTCCAGCCCACATCCGCCCCGCCTGCCCCTGCCAGCCCGCTCCGCCCTACCCCAGCCTGCTCCGCCCCTCCAGCCCACCTCCGCCCTGCCTGCATAGCCAGCAGCTACCTCAACATCGCGCTGACCATTGGCGACCGTGGGCGAGCGGCGGCGAACGTCAGGAGGTGGCGCGGTTGATCGAACGTGAGCGTTACTTCCGTGTGTGCTCCGTTTCTTTTCGTGCCTGGGGAGATAGAGTTTGCATGCGTCTTCATTCCTGTAGCTTGCATATGGAGTGGTGACGTGGCATATAAAGGGTGAGAAATGTGTTCACTTTTGTTATTTTATTTAATTGAAATTCAATCACAATTTTCGCAATATCTATCACATACGAACACCAATTTACGCGCGGTTTCTTTTGTTAGGATCGTATTGAAATTCCGGACCTGATGACGCTGGTTTGGACGAATTCTGAGACTGCCAAATTTTTAAGTTTAAATTGAATTTAAATTCAATTTAAATTCAAAAGGTGAGTGTTTATACGCTCACAATTGACTAAAATAATTTTTGTTAGTTAAATTTATATTCTGAAGTGATATGAAATTTATTGGCTGTTGTTTGGTAGGTTTAATTATCATCTTTATTGATATATGAATTAATTGATAGAATTTAAATTGACCATTAAAATAAATTTAAATTTAAATTGGTAGTATATTACTCGATATTGATAATTATGGAATTGTTTTGAATGTTATTGGCTTTATGGTTGATTGGTTGTGATGGATGCTATTGGTCGATATTGGTTGTTTATTTATTTTGACATATCATGCTATCATCATGTATATTGTTTATTGCATATAAACTGTAAATTGAATCATTTCGAATAAATTAAGAAATAGGTTGAAATGATATACCTATGACATCTATTTGGATTGAAATGATATACATCCATCCTTGAAATTAAAATTGAAATAATTATCCACTTGGCCATAGGTTAGAAAATTATATACGGACACCGGGTTGGTTAAATTAAATGATTTTAAAAGTTGTTTTGAAATTATTTAAATGAATTGATTTTAAGAATAAAATCCAATTTATGGAAATTGAATTATATTTGAATTGAAGCTCGAAATGTTGGAATTTAAACTTGGTAGATGAAATTGTTTAATTATTCGAAGTTTAGATTTTTAAGAAAAAGATTGAAATACGGCGTAAATTTTCGAAAGTTGATTTGTTTTAATAGATTGGACTTTTAATCGAACTCCGAATATTTCCAAGAAAATTTATATGAAATGATATTTCAAGTTTGAGGTTGGAATTGAAAATTAATTTGAAATTGAGATTTAATTAATTTGGAATTCAATTGAAATTCAAAGAAATTTGTGAATTGGACTAAATCGAAACTATTGAATTAAATTTGAAGATAAAATTGATCTGAATAAGATTTGAACTGAAATTGATTTGGAATGTAATACTTAAATGAATTCTTGAAATCCGAATGTTAATCTAAGTTTATTGAATTGGAATTTTTCAAGAAATTAAGTAAACTACTTAATACGGATGTTTAAATTGAAGTATATTCTAATTTGAATACGAAATGGTTTTAAAGTGAATCTTATATTCTTATATAAATATATGAACTGTTTTGAAATGTGAAATATTTAAAGTTTCAAAATATATTGGAAGTGAAATTGTTTATTTTGTGGTTCAAATATGTATTTGAAATTGATAATTTGAAATGGTTTATTGAGAAGCTGAATCGAGTTGAAATTGATGATTTGAAATTTGATTAATTTTAATTTTGGAATTCGAGTTTATGTGAATCGAAATGAGATATTTGAGGCGAAAATGATCTTGAAATTCGAAATGAGATGTTTAGGCGAAAATGATTTTGAAATCGAAATGAGATATGATGATTTTTGAAATGGATTTGATTTTGAAGCGAATATGATATTTTGATATCAATTATTAATCGATTTGAAATGTAAAAGAGCCATCGGTGTAATAATACGTAGTTATTGAAGAGTCCGGGATTGGATATGGACATACTCTCTGTCGATACCGAAAACCACTTTAATAACTAGTATACGCGGAGTGTTGATCCAGAACGAAGTGGATGGTTTGGTGAACGTGTTGACTGAAGAAAGAGAACGATATTGGATGACCCCTGACATGACTAAAATAGGAGCCGCGCCGGGCCATTGAGGATCGCCATCTCTAGCGGACACACTTCTTCGTTACTATATCTATTACTGTTGTGATTCGATTTGGGTGCACCCCTCGATTTTGGGAGTGTTGTTTCGCGGTGTTGGGGTAGTAGCAGCTATGCCCAACATCAGTCCGGATCAGGCAACTACTAGTATCCTTGTTGGTATCGCCTCATGTACCTTGTCATACTGATTATCCTATTCGCGACCACTACGTTTTGTTTTGTACCTTTAGTATATGGATTGCCCTCTGGTGACTTCCGGTTTTGGGGAAACTACGGTCTTGTATATGCTCTTGGGAATATAAACTGTGTTAAGGGTGGAATGGGCCATTGCTTAACGCTATTTTAATACTTTTACTTTAATGTAGACATATTATAATAGCGTATTGTACTACATAGTAGATAGTTCAACGGATCCTTGAGAGATGGAAAATCCCGTAACATCTCTTAAGTTATTGAACTCACGTTGACACTGGATAGGAGATGTCAAACCCCGTAAACATCTCTGACGCCGTCACACTCATATTTTCTTATTCGATTTGACTTACATGAGATATTTTAGTCCTGACTCGAGTGTTTTTCCTTTTCATTACGCTCGGGTCAGCCTGAGCATTTCAGATAAGGTTGAAGATCTATTCTGGAGGACGAAGACGGAGTTTGGTATTACATCATTTGTATTCTACTACTGTATTATTTTTCCGCTGCATTGTTGTATTATCTCTGATATGTATGTAACTCTGATTTATGATGTATAATAATAATCAATTTATTTATTTAACAGCTTCATGAACTGTTATTTTATTATTATATCTTGTTCCTTCCGCTGCGAGATTTTGTGTTTATTTCTGTTCTTTCCTTTCTTTTCTTATTTAACCCCAATAACCATCTGCCTTTTTGAACGGTTTGAGTTGGACATGTGTTTGATTTGTCGACTTGAACGGTCCAAAATGGCGGGTCGTTACAAAGAGTGTGAAGAAAAGTCTCATTCTCCCTATGCTAGAATCTATTGTGCACGACAAATTTACTGAAAGTATATATTTTCCTTTGCATTGTGAGAACCACTGGACATTAGTAACTTTAACATACCCAACAATGCAATGGTGCCACTTAGATTCTAACCGCCCTAGAAGATCAAACGAAAGAAACAATTCAAGTTTAAAGGAGGCTATAAAATTGGTATGAGATTTATATTTCTTTTAAAAAAATACTTATCACCGTGAATATGAGCTAAAATTTTAATATATTACATGTTTTAGAGACATGAAATAGAGGAAATGCTCCAAGAAATCTGGAAAAGCAATGACATAAAAGACATGGCAGTGAAACCAGATGAAATGCATCAAATAAAATGTGCACAGCAGGGAGCAGACACGTAAGTTTTTTCCATTATAAAAAATGTTTTTGCATTATAATTTTCCATACATACTTCTAGACATCATTGTATACCGTTTATATTTAATTGAATTCCATTCGTAATAAAAATATTGAGAATTATTATCCCTCAATACAATAAACTTTAAATACAAATAAACATTTACTACAGGAAAAAAACTGATACCTACATAACAAGAAACTGATACCTACACAAATAAAACTGACACCTACAAAAAATAAACTGATACCTACAGAAATAAGTATATAGTGCACTAGTATAACTGCTAAATATTTTAATTCAAACCATACTGTATTGTTGTACCATTTTTTCTAAAATTCAAATTTTTGTACTAATTATAAACCTATTAATAAAGCAAATGAAAATTTATACTAATATTTCATCTTGGTTTCAACAGGCTTGACTGTGGAATTTTTGTAATGATATTCATCATTTCGCTAAACAGAAGCAGGATACCGATAAAAATTGAAAAGAAAGATGTATTATCAACAAGAGCAAGAATTGCACATGCAATATTAACAGACGATGAACACTGCTGGAGTCTGTCAAAATACATGTCGAGCCTAGAAGAACATAGAAAAGAAAGGAAATGAGTTCACATTGCATTATTTCACAATTAAATTTGATACCTGTGATGTAATGTTGTTATGTTGAAATGTATAGTTGCGAATTAATGATGTTCTGTTGTAATTTCATACTTATGAAGTAATGTTGTTCTGTAAGCAAAACACTGCTGCTTTTACTTGTAAAAACAATTCTTGTCTCCTGGAATGATATGTTGTGGTGATGTTCTTTTATTTCCTGTTGTTTATATTATAACAAAATTAAATAATGTATGTTCTATCATCCAACTATTGATCCAACATAATATTATCAGTTCTATGATACAACTTTCAGTTGTAAAATGATATTATCAAATTTCATGTAATATTACAATACAAAACAATAACTGGGCATCACTTCGTATGACTGATAGTATCACTTTTGTCAAAACTTATACTCAACATACTGTATGAAACAACAATTAGTTCAGGTATCAGGTTTTGCAAACACCATATATTATTATAATTATTAAGGACTACTGCTGTAAATTATAGCACATATTATAATACACAAAACTGATTATAAAAACAAACAAAAACTGATAATAAAACCATTTATATCCAATCAATGAAACATTATCTCCAACCAAATTAACTGATACCAAAACTGTAAAAGTGATACCAAAATAAAAAAAATGATACCAAAACTTAAAAAAAACTGATGCAGCTATAAACTGATAATATTTGGCACTGTAAAAAATGATACTGTAAAAAAGATACTGTAAAAAAGATACTGATACCAAAACTTCCACAAACAAACAACATAAATCATACTGCAAAAACAAAAAAATGATACTATCATCTATACTAAAAATAGCTGAAATTATAATCAATTCCATAATATGCTATACTAAATACAAAGTAATAACAAAAGGTTCAATTACTACAGACCACTGAAACAAGCCTCACATACACTTATTACTATAAACAAATTAAAAATATAAAATCAAATCATATCCTCTTTGAAGCTTGACAATTCCGTTTATTATGACCAAATTGCTTGCACTCGCCACATCTGTTTTGCTTGTTATGAAAATATGAAAATCCTCCTTTGCGCTTCAATGATGGTCTGCCAGCGCCACGTTTCTCCTTTGGTGGCTTAATAACATCTTGTATGCTACCATCAACAATGGGCCTATCATAATTTGGAATAGGATTTATAGCATTGGCATAAGAACATCGATAAGAATCAACAGTGAAATAATTCTCGACAAAATCATATACAGACAACTTAGACTTGTTCATACACTTTATAGCATGAGCACAAGGAAATCCTGTAATTTTCCACTTGTTGCAACTACAAATGCGCTCCTTCAAATCAACACAATGAGAGTTTGGAGATTTCACTTCAAAAGCAAAATCAGAAGATTTATATACATCCCATCCAAACCCTTCTTCAATCAATTCATCTAATCGTAACTCCATAGAAGGACATAGACTTGTTCTCCACAAACGACATTCTTCTCTTCTTCTAGCCATTTGTTCCATAATCTTAATACGAATACCATCTAAACACAAAGTAATAGGCAATGCTCGTTCATTTAAAATCCAACTGTTAAAACTTTCTGCAACATTGGAACTATATTCACCATAACGTTTCCTTGGAAAAAATAATTCCACCCACTTATCAAATGGCTTATCCTTTAAAAAATTAACACCAGCAACACCACCAATTTGACAAAACTTAGAATATGCTCCGTCAAATTCATATAGATTTGAAGCTCTAGAACACATTTTGAATAAATCAACAATAGACACATTTGCATTTTTGGCTTTCACTGCAGAAAGAAGATTTTGTTCCATATGCAAGTAGCAATAACTGTGATAATCTGAAGGAAAAACATCACGAACACCTGAAAGCAAACCTTGGTGGCGATCGGACATAAAAACTAAAGTACGCTCTTCTTGAAGCATTTGTTTTAAATGGTTCAAAAACCATGTCCAGCTATCCACATTTTCAACAGAAACTACACTCATAGCTAAAGGGAAGAAACCTACAAATGCAAAATTAATTAGTTAAAAAAAAAGTAAATACAACCATAAATATAAAACAATTCATAAAACTGATACTAACAGTAACAAAACTGATACCTAAAACCTGATATGACCATTATAAAAATATTGATAAGCACAACATTATGCACATTAATCTTCATTCTAAAACAACAAAGAAACAAAAATAATGATATATATTTCGATACAAAGCAAATTCCAATACTACATAACTATAAATGATACCATATATGAACTAATTAGAACTGATACTAATAATATACAAAAACTGATACTAATCTCCTGTTTAGCAATATGAACATATTATACGAAGTACAAACATACAATTTAATACAATAAAAATTCTGATACTAGAAACTTGCTACTTATAAACTACATTTCTTAAAACTGATACCAACAGAATACAAATTATGATAAAAGAATGTACATTAATAATTATGCCAAGTATTATAATCTCAATATAAACAAATCAAGTTTGAAAACAAACACATACCTTGATCACCATTTTTTGCAGTTGCACCCATCAATACACCAGGACGTCCCTTCAAGTGAGTAGCATCTAAGAATATCATAGGACGACAAGACTTGAAACCAAGTAAACAAGCGCCAAAGGCAATAACCACCCTTTGAAATTCATTACTACAAGGATCAACATCCATATCAACATAACTATCTGGATTAGATTTCTTCACTGCTTCCAAATACCAACTCAAATCATTATAAGACAAAGCATCATTACCGTGCAACTCCATCAATGCAAGTTGTTTCCCATGATAAGCATAACCATAAGACAACTGAAAATTGTATTCTCTTTTAAAATCAAGTATAATATCCTTAGGCTTTTTACTTGGACAATCGCGGATCTCATCAATAATCATCGATTTAACAAAAGAACTAGATATATGTGGATTATTCACATGTCTTAGACCAGCCCCACAAGAATGATCAGAAACCAAATTTCTCATAAAGAACCTTTTCAATTCTCCAGAATCACATGAAGCATGGACTTTGAAAAGACAACCATTCTTATACGAAGAGCAAACCACAGTGACTCTTGTAGCACAATTCTTTAAAAACACTAATTCATACCCCTTTTGAATTTGATATGCTATCAAAAACTCTCTAAAATGTTCAGCGCCTCCAAAAAAAAACCAACAAAATTGGAAATGCTTAATGTCGACCCTCTCCTCAACATATCTTTTAAATAACTTTTACCATTAACAACATTTGAACAGACAGATACAATAGAAGATGAAGAAGCAGGAACATAGGATGAAATTGAAATACAAGCAACATCAACAACTTCCAATTCATAACCCTTAACCTTAATAGTAAAACCAAAGAAAGAACTTTTCTTGTGTAACTGAAAACAAATTATGCTCTGAATATCAGAATCATTGTCAACCATAATAACTTTGTCCTCAAGTACATAAGAAATCTGAATAGAAGAAGGAGTTAATTGAGACCAATATCGGCATATCTCACTCTTCAAATCATACAAAGAGCAATCGATAAACAATCGAGTGCTAAAAGTATTATTATTCAACACAAACAAACAAAGAAGGCTGTTATCCCCACTGCAAAAAAATAATAATAATAATAAACATCAGTAAAAATATGTACGTTTTAGAACAGTAATTATTGAATTTTACAAAACTGATACCTACCGTAGATAAAACTGATACCTAGATATTGAAGAAAAAAAAATGATACTAAGAAAATATAAAAATGATACCCAGAAACTGAACCTAAAAAACAATAGTTTTCCACTCAATAACAAATTAATATACAACCCAACCAACGATACTTCTCCAATCATCCCAACATTAATGCAAGAGAATGCAAAATAAATCAAATGAAAAGTAACTACAAAACAACACTGCATAAAGAAACGAGTATAACAATAAAAAACCTACTGGTACTTCCACAGTCATCCATCGACGAATGAAAAAACAAAGAGAAGAACAACACTGCATATCAGGCATAATAATAAACACAAGAATAAATCAGGAACAATTTTATTTAACTCGAATTGAAAAACATCAAAAAAACAGATTGATATAAGCATACCTGAGAAAAACAAGATCACCGTACAGATATGAAAAGAACGAGATCAACAAAAGAACGGAAGGAAAAAATAATAATTGTTGAAGTGAACGAAATTGAAATAAACGAATAACGTTGATTGATATTACAATTATGAGGAAAATATTTGATCGCAACTCAAAATTTTGATCGAATGAAGAAGAAGAATAAGTGCGCGAGAATTGGGCCGGAGAACTAAAAACGATAATTTGTCCTTGGGAGAAAAATATTTATGGGCCGTCCTTCATAAAAAAAAGCCCCAAAATGTGTCCTTGAAGAAAATTTCCTGTTGCATATAACTGAAAGTAAATCATAACAATTTGAAAAACACCATCAATGTTCATGAAATTATACAAAATAAATCAAGAAGGTTCGTTGTCTAATGAGGATTAAAGCTTGTAATGTGTCTCAAATTCAATGTATGTGGGTAATTTGATATATTTTGTTCCATGGTGAATGAATATTGTCTATGGATATTTTTAGTGAAAATAAGGGACATATCCCTAAAATCAAACTTAATACAACAAAACACCCTCTGCTTCATGGCTGAACGTTGGTTGTTATTCTCACATCCATAATTAAAATTTGCACCCCATTTCTTTAAAACGCGGTAAATTTTTGTAGAAACGACGGATTAACAAACCGTTTTCACCATTAAATCACAAATTTTATTATCTTTCTAATGAGTGACATTATGCATATGTAAAAACAACGGCAGACCAAGTTATTCGCAAATTTCAGTTTTCTGCAATTATCATTCTAAAATACATATTTCTATTATATATTGTTATTTATTGTTGAATACTACTGTTGACTTTGTTAAATTCGAATTTAAATTTGATATTTCTTATTTCATTGTGATGATCTATGTTCGTACATTTATTGATATGTATTTGGATGAGAGGCTTCTAAATCATGTAATGGCCACACACTTACTGGATCCGGTGTCTATGAAGAGACGGTACGTTTATTGCATTTACAAATACATCTTGAATATACTTATGGTGGTGCTTGATAGATGGTAACTAGATGAATGATACTGATAATTATATGATCTAAAATAAATAAAAAGAATTGTTCAAAGACTAAAATAACTAACTAAATCAAAGGTGCAACTTTAGTAGCTTCATAGAAGTGTGACGACTTCTTATTCATGTATTTCCAAACCAGATGTCTGTCCACAATCAATCTCAACCTGATATGAGTAAAGATTTGGATGTAAATAGAGTTAGTACTCCTCACTTAGATGGAAAACTTAGATATTAATTCTTTAACCAAATATTGTTCAATCCCTTCACCCATTTAATATTTTATTGCTGTCCATATTATGCACTCCAAAATATGAGTTTAGCTCTGGTACCGCTATTAGTATTTTTTTGAAAATTATTTAATTATTCACATCACATAGTCAATTCATCGATGTAAATAGCAGTCCTTTTATGTTCATACAGGATTTTAGCGATGAGAGATTGTTATATCGTCGTCATCGTCATCATTATTTCATCACACTTTTACAATAAATCACTTATATGAAGAATAAATTCTGCTTTATTTTATTAGCTTTTGTCTGACTAATTCCAAGTTGAATAAGTCTTCCTATTTTGTAGGAGTTAGAACACGTCTTTTGAGTCTATATCAGTTCTTAGTTGCTTTTGATTCGGTCTTTCAGTTATAGAGTCTAAAGGCCTATTTAAGGACCACTTTGTTTTAAGTTTAATAAGTGATGTTTTCATATTTTCTCGGTTTCTTAAGTTCTTCTTGCAGTTTGAACAACAAGTGGTATCAGAGCTTGTCACGAGCCTGTTACAAGAGAGAACAAAATGGGTGAAAAGGATACATTGATCATTCCATGGTTTGATGGAGATTATGAGCATTGGGCAATGCTCATGGAGAATCTGCTGAGATCAAAGGAGTGGTGGGGTCTCATTGAAATAGGGATCACGCGGCCAGAACGGAATAAGATTCTGACCGAAGCACAAAGGACGGAACTTGCAAAGCTGACCGTCAAAGATCACAAGGTGAAGAATTACTTGTTTGCTTCCATAGACAAGACAATTCTCAAGTCGATGTTGAAGAAGGATACATCGAAGGATTTATGGGAATCCATGAAGAGGAAGTACCAAGGTGCAAAGCGTACAACTACAGAGACCGCGGAGAAGCTTTGAAGTGCTTGAGATGAGAGTAGGAGAAACAATCACAGATTATTTCTCAAGGGTAATGGAGGTTGCCAACAATATGCGAAACCTAGGAGAAAACATGCCGGATTCCAAGGTGGTTGAGAAAATCTTAAGAACTCTGGTTGAGAAGTTCACGTACGTTGTTTGTGCCATTGAAGAGTCGAATAACATCAAAGAGCTAACAGTGGATTGGCTGTAGAGCTCTCTGATGGTTCATGAGCAGAATTTGAGCAGGCATATGGGAGAAGAGCATGCTTTGAAGGTGGAAGGTCAATGGAAACCAGATGGTGGAAGAGGCCGAGGAGGATATCCAACTAGAGGACGAGGACGAGGAGGATATCAAGGACGAGGATGTGCAAGTACGAGCTTCAACAAAGAAATGGTGGAGTGTTGCAAATGCCATAAGTTGGGACATTATAAGTCGGAATGTCCAAGCTGGGAAAGGGAAGCCAACTACACAGAAATGGAAGAAGATATGCTTCTCATGGCACATGTCGACATGATCTAAGGTGAAGACAAACAAGTCTGGTTTCTCGATTCTGGTTGCAGTAACCACATGTGTGTCACAAATGAATGGTTTATCGAATTGGACAATAGCTTCCACTAGAACGTTAAACTTGGAGATGATCGAAGGATGATGGTGGAAGGAAGAGGAAATCTGCTTCTGGAGATTAATGGAATCATCCAAGTAATCTCATCTGTTTACTTTGTGCCTGGACTGAAGAACAATCTGTTTAGTATGGGGCAACTGCAACAAAAGGGGCTGAGAGTCATCATTGAGGATAATGTGTGTAAGATTTGGCACAAACAACAAAGGAGAATGATCATGCATTCAACAATGTCAAAGAACAGAATGTTTGTCATTCTCGCCACTATGAGAGAAGGAAAAGCGACGGAGGAGACCAGATGCTTACAGGTGATGGAGAAAACGGATCAATTGTGGCACAAGAGATTCAGACATCTCAACCACAGTGGATTAAGATCGCTGGCAGAAAAGAAGATGGTGAATGGGCTGCCAAATCTCAACCAAGATGAAGTAGAAACTGTGTGCGAGATCTATATGAAAGGAAAGCAGAATCATGAAAGTATTCCAAAGAAGAGCATGTGGAAATCAACCTGCGGGCTTCAGCTGATTCACACAGACATATGTGGACCGATTTCTCCAATCTCAGAGAGTGGAAAGAGGTAGATAATCAATTTCATTGATGATTATAGTCGAAAATGTTGGACCTATTTCCTATCAGAGAAATCAGAAGCTCTCAAGGTCTTCAAGGAGTTTAAGGCTACTGCAGAAAGGAAGTTAGGGCAAGCTTTGGTGTGTCTGCGATCAGACAGGGAAGGAGAGTACAACTTCAAGGCGTTTGAAGATTACTGTAAGGATAATGGAATAAAGAGACAACTCACTACTGCTTAAACGCCATAGCAAAACAAGATAGCTGAAAGGAAGAACAGAAGTGTCATGAATATGACAAGGTGTATGTTGCTAGAAATGTCAGTACCAAGGAGATTCTGGCCAGAAGCGGTTCAGTATGCAGTTCATATACTGAACAGAAGTCCATCAGGAGCGTTAGGAGATGTAACACCTGAAGTTAAATGGAGCAAACAAAAGCCGTCGGTAGATCATCTCAGAATATTCGGATGTGTTGCTTTTTCCTTGGTACCGTATGAAAGGAGAATAAAGCTTGATGAGAAGAGTACTAAGTGTGTGATGTTCGGTTTGAGTAAGGAGTCAAAGGCATATCGTCTCTACAACCCTGAGACGAAGAAGATTGTAGTAAGCAGAGATGTCCACTTTGATGAAAGTAAAGGATGGGAATGGGAGGAAAATCTGCAAGACAAATAGCTAGCATGGAACGACTTTGTGACAGAATCAGAGAGAGAAGAGAGTATGGGTACTGTGCATGAAGAACCACAAGATGGTGACGTAGCTGAAGAGCCGAATGCAAAAGAAGGAGATGTGGCAGAAGAAGAAGTTCAACAAGCTAGCCCTCGTCAAGTTTCTGTGAGAGAAGGAACTGGTAGACAGAAACAAACACCGGTGTGGATGAAAGATTTTGTCTCAGAAGAGGCAGGTTTTCTTATCTCAGAAGATGGCGAGGACATTATTGCAATGTTTATTGCATCTGAAGATCCAGATTGTTTTGAAGATGCAATGAAACAAGATGTGTGGAGAAAGGCAATGGAGGCTGAAATCACATCAATAGAGGAGAACAATACGTGGGAGTTGATGGATATACCAGAAGGAGCTAAAGTGATTGGAGTGAAATGGGTGTTTAAGACTAAGTTCAACGAGAAAGGTGAAATCGATAAATTCAAAGCAAGACTGGTCGCAAAAGGGTATCATCAGAAGCATGGAGTGGATTTTCATGAAGTGTTTGCACCAGTGGCAAGATGGGATACAATCAGATCAATTCTTGTTGTAGCCGCAGAAAGAGCTTGGAAAGTGTTTCAACTAGACGTTAAAAGCGCTTTCCTGCATGGGGAACTGAATGAAGATGTTTACGTCAAGCAACCTAAGGGATTTGAGGTTAGAGACGAATTCAGCAAAGTATACAACTTGAAAAAAGCATTGTACAGGTTGAAGCTAGCTCCGAGAGCCTAGTACAGTCGGATTGAAGGGTATTTTGTGAAAGAAGGGTTCGAAAAATGCTACTGCGAGCACACTCTATTCGTGAAAAAGGAAGAAGACAACGTCTTGATAATAAGCCTCTATGTCGATGATCTTATTTATACTAGAAACTCAGCTTCTATGCTCGAAGGGTTTAAAAAATCAATGATGGAGGAATTTTCTATGACTGATCTTGGAAAGATGAAGTTTTTTCTGGGGGTAGAAGTTGTTCAAGATGAACAAGGGATCTTCATAAATCAAAAAAAGTATGCTGAAGAAAATTTAAAGAAGTATGGAATGGAGGGCTGTAACTCAGTGAAGAATCCTATCGTGCCTGGCCACAAATTGACTAAGGCAGGAGCCGGAGATGCAGTCGACTCAATCATGTTCAAATAGCTTGTTGGAAGTTTAAGGTACCTCACTGCTACTAGACCTGATTTGATTTACTCTGTAAATTTGGTCAGTAGGTACATGGAGAATCCAAATGAGCAACATATGTTGGCTGCAAAAAGAATTCTGAGATATGTGTAAGGAACACCTGGACATGGTATACGTTACAAGCAAGGAGGAGGACAGGAACTAGTTGGGTATGCGGACAGTGATTATGCAGGCGACGCTGATGATAGGAAGAGCACTTCCGGATATGTTTTCATGCTAGGAGGAGGAGCCGTTTCCTGGGCATCAAAGAAGCAACCAATAGTAACTTTGTCCACAACATAAGCTGAATTTGTCGTAGCAGCATATGGAGCTTGCCAAGCAGTTTGGTTGAGGAATGTCTTAGAAGAAATCGGGTCTGGCCAAAGAGGAGGCACGATTCTATTCTGTGATAACAGTTCTACTATCAAATTGTCCAAGAATCCGGTGCTACATGGGTGAAGCAAGAATATTCATGTAAGGTATCACTTTCTGCATGAATTGGTGAATGAGGGAGTAATTCAACTTGACCGTTGCACTACACAAGACCAATTGTCAGACATCATGACTAAGGCAGTCAATCTTGAAACGTTTGAGAAGCTCAGAGGAAGGATGGGAGTGTGTTTCAAGGAAGAATAAACTGAAAGGAGCCGTTCCAGTTTAGGGGAGGAATTGAAGAATAAATTCTGCTTTATTTTATTAGCTTTTGTCTGACTAATTCCAAGTTGAATAAGTCATCCTATTTTGTAGGAGTTAGAACACGTCTTTTGAGTCTGTATCAGTTCTTAGTTGCTTTTGATTCGGTCTTTCAGTTGTAGAGTCTAAAAGGCCTATTTAAGAACCACATTGTTTTAAGTTTAATAAGTGAAGTTTTCAAATTTTCTCAGTTTCTTAAGTTCTTCTTGCAGTTTGAACAACATTATATTCATAAACTTTTTTGCACAAAATTAGAAAGAGATTTTAGGGGGTAAATAAGAGGGGATATGTATCTTTTCCATATGTGTGTGTGTCCATGTATATGTGTGTGTGTGATCATGGATTCTGGTTGAACAGCTTTGTTTCACATGAGCTGTATGTGGGGTAAAATATTCCTTTTCATGTCTCACATGGGCTTTTTATAAGTGTACGTATGAATATGGTCTTCAATATAAAAACATGCATGCTTTACATGAGTTGTATCTAGAGCATACAAGTTTCCACTTGCAACTGCCATACTAACTTCTCTTCAGGTTCACTCCTCTATCTACCGTTGACTTACAATATCATTCTTCCCTCATGTTGGCTACATGAGTGTTGATGAATTTTGAGATCAAGTTAATTGAGAAGGTTGATCAATGGGATTGGTTACTGCTTTTCCTTTCCCTTCCTCTTCTTCTTCACTCCCAGTTTCAACTTCCAATCTTCCAACATCTTCATTTCAAATAGGCTTGAAAAGAGACGGAGGTATAGGCAGTTAACTAGGCCTCCTAGATTATCCATTTGCAGGTTAGGAAAACTTACTTCAAAGTGTTCGCTTATAAATGTCGATGTCCATCTTGAGCACATTGCAACATTGGATGAAACCCAAGAAGAACACCAGTCCTCTACCGATCTTGCATCAAACGATCCTTGGAACATATTAAAAGAAGAGTCATACATAAATTCAGAGGATGGGCAGATTGTTTTTGCATCCAAGCCTGCTCACCCTGGATGTCTGTACTCATTATACGTTAGTTTCTTTGTAGGAAATCTAGTGGAACAAGCATGGAATTTCACTTGCCCGGCTGCCGTTGCACTTCTTCATCCTAGTCTATTGCCAGTGGCGGTTCTCGGTTTCTTTGCAAAGCTCTCAATCTTCATCACTGCCCCAGTAGTTGGTAATCTCATGGATCATTTCCCCAGGATTTCAACATACAACAGTTTGTATATTGTCCAAACGAGTGCTCAGTTGTTGTCTATCACTATGTTGATATACGCTTTTACCACTGCATGCCATGCATCAGCATCGGCATCAGTTGTACTTGTTCAGCCTTGGTTTATTGCATTGGTAATTGCTGGGGCATTAGAACGAATAGTTGGGCTTGCTTTGGGTGTAACCATAGAACGCGATTGGGTAGTGTTGTAGTAAAATTTGTTTTAATTTGAGCGGAAACGAATTATTTGAACAGGATCTAGTATTGTCTATTTAGATATCAATGGAACTTAAAAGAAAAATCAATTATGCAGTCTCACAGAAACAATAGCAGAAATCAGAGACACGGAAGATTTAACGTGGTTCAGATATGAATATCCTATGTCCATGTAGACCCAACAACTTCTTTTATTTCATTGAAGAAAAGAGTACAAAAGAGAGTGAAGAATAATGGTGGATGCCTCACACACTCACTTGCATGTAAAGATGAAATTCCTTCATTTAAATAGACTTGATAATGAAGGGTTGCTTGGAGATTAAGAAAATAAATTTCCAGATTACCCAAATATCTTTCCAAATTGTATGATTTGATTTTTGTACAAATAGATGGCGTAATCTTGGTTTCCATATCTTTCTTTTGATTGATTGATTCTTCATGCCTAATCATTTATTTCTTCATATAACAAATGCATTGACTAATTAATTGATTGGCTAATTAATTAGTTTCCTTCCAAAATATCCTTACAAGCCAAATTAATTGATTGATTGAACCAATTAATCAATTTCTTTCCTCCTCAACAAATATTTGAATCATCCAATTTTAACACTCTACCTTGATTCAAATATAACAATCTCTCTTCATCACCTTATCATCAAGTAATCAACATAGAAGTTGTTGGGTCTAGCGCCCCATGGCGCTCAAGTCACAGGAATCAAACTGATCAAGTTTGAGAAATGCTCAAACTTACCCTTTGGAAGTGACTTTGTCATCATATCTGAAGGATTATCCAAAGTACTCACCTTCAACAATTTGATCTTGCTTCGTTCTTCCTCAAGCATAAGAAAGAAACCTCTAACATCAACGTGCTTCGTCCGTGAACTATAAGCTTGATTCTCTACAAGATGAATTGCACTCTAACTGTCTGAAAATAGCTCTACTGTCCGCTGCGCCATTGAAAGATCATCCAACAACCGAAGTAAGTATGATTCTTCCTTTGTTGCTTCCACAATCGATATCAACTCTGCTTCGGTAGTCGATAAAGCTATGATAGATTGCAACTTTGATCTCCATGAAATCGAGCCTATGCCAAGTGTAAAAACATAGCCCGACACTGACTTCTTAGCATCTCTATCCCAACATAATTAGAATCACAGTATCCTCTAAGAAAGATGTCACCATCCACTCCACCATATAACAAGTCCACCGAAGAAGTGCCTCGAAAATATCTAAGAATCCACTTCATAGCTTGCCAATGCTCTTTTCCTGGGTTAGACATATATCGACTCACAACACCAACTGCATGGGCCAAATTTGGTCTTGTGCACACCATCGCATACATAAGATTACCAACAACACTAGAATAAGGTATGTCAGCCATATACCTTTTGTCTTCTTCCGATGAGGGAGATAAGTCTTTTGACAACTTAAAATGAGAGCGTAATGGAGTGCCAACCGGTTTGGCTTTCTCCATTCCAAATTGAGCGAGGACCTTCTCGATGTACTACACCTGAGTGAGCCTTAACTCTCTCTACTTCCTATCCATGCTTATCTCCATACCCAATATTCTTTGTGCCTTTCCAAAATCCTTCATGTCAAACTCTCTACTGAGCTCTGCTTTTAACTCCTTAAATTTTGACCATACTCCGAGATGCAATCAGCATATCATCAACATATAACAACAAATAAATCATATCACCATACATCTTCTGAAATAAACACACTGGTCTTTGAAACTTCTAGAGTATCCCTGTGAAAGCATAAACTTATCAAACTTCTTATACCATAGTCTAGGAGACCGCTTCAGTCCATATAGAGATTTGTTGAGTTTGCAAACATAATCGGGTCTACTACTATCAATGAACCCTTCCGGCTGCTTTAAATAAATCTCCTCATCTAGATCACCTTGCAAGAATGCAGTTTTGACATCTAGTTGCTCTAATTCCATATCATAATGAGCAACTAATGCCAAGAGAATACGAATAGAAGTATGCCTAACCATTGGAGCAAAGATATCATGATACTCTACCCCCTTCTTCTGAACATACCCCTTTACGATTAATCTTGCCTTGTATCTGAGATTACCATTTTCACCGTCTTTCACTCAGTAGATCCACTTGCATCCAATAGCTCTCTTGTCAGTAGGAAGAGGCACCAAATCCCAAGTATGATTTCTCTGCAATGATTCAATCTCCTCCTCCATAGCAAATAACCAACTGGAACTGTTAACTGATGTGATAGCTTCTCTATAATCACAGGGCTCATCATGGACAACATTCAAAGCATATGTTGCCATATCATCGAAGTTAATGTCTTCGATGCTCAATCCAACAAACTCATCAAGCCACTTAGGCTTTCTTCTTTGTTTGATAGGCCTAGGTTTTGAATGAGCTCCACCTTGAGTTTGATCCTCTGTACCAACATCGATATTACCCTCATCAACCACGGTGTCATCGGAAACACCATCTGAACGTCTATGGAAAGAATCAACAGATGACTTGCTTTGTGTTTGGTATTCTTCACATGTCCTCTCATTGTCATCCGATGAGGAAGGCTCCACCTTCAACATGGCCTTCTCATCAAAAGTCACATGCCTGCTCATAACGATCTTCTTGCTAATAGGACACCACAACCTATATCCCTTCACTCCTCTCCTATAACCTATAAAGATACACTTGCAAGCTCTAGGTTCCAGCTTCCCTTTACTCTCATGCACATAAACTGGGCAACCAAACACTCTGAGAAATGAATAGCTAACAGGCTCTCCTTTCCATACTTCTTCAGGGATCTTCATATCTATGGCGGTAGAAGGTGTGCGGTTGATGAGGAAAGCCGCCATAGATAAAGCTTCAGCCCAAAATCCCTTCTTCAATTTAGCAGTCAGTCTGAGGCATCTTGTTCTCTCCAATAATGTCTGATTCATCCTTTCTGCAACTCCATTAGACTGGGGGTCGCCTGGTGTAGTGTAATGCCTCTTAATGCCTTCAGACTCACAATAATCGATGAATTCCTATGATACAAATTCAGTGCCATTATCTGAACGGAGAACTTTCAATTTCTTCCCTGACTACTTCTCAACCATAGATTTCCACTTTCGAAACCTGGCAAAGGTTTCACTCTTTGACTGAAGAAAGTATACCCATACTTTACGAGAGAAATCATCTATAAATGAAACGAAATACCTGGCTCCATCTAAAGACTGACAAGGGGAGGGACCCCAAACATCTGTATGAACATACTCCAGGACAGCTTTTGCTTTATGCTCTCTTATACCAAAAGAAATCTTCGTCTGCTTTCCAAGAACACACTCTTCACAAAAACCAAGTTTTGAATTATGAACTCCATCAATCAATCCTCCTTTTTTCAACTCATCCATGCTGTGCTCACCGATGTGGCCCATCCGTAAGTGCCATAATCTGGAAGAATCCGAATCAACAGATGTAACAGAAGCTGATTCACCAATTACAGTAGTGCCCTTTAATAGATAAAGATTTCCTGCCCTTACACCTCTCATAACAATCATGGAACCCTTCGATATCTTCATTTTCTCTCCTTCCACTACAATCTTCAAGCCAAGTCTACTCAATTCCCCAACAGAAATCAAGCTCCTCCTCAAATCAGGTACATGTCTAACATCGGTGATCGTACGAATAACACCATCAAACATCCTAATCATCACGCTACCAACACCAACCATACGAAAAGAAGCATCATTACCCATCAAAACTTCTCCTCCATCAATTTCACGGTAAGTGGAAAAGCAGTTCCTATCAGGTGTCATATGATAGGATGCGCCAGAATCAATCAGCCATAAGGTGCTCTTCCCAGAAGAGCCAGAAGCTGTAAATACATCGGTGCCGCTTTCTGTATCTGATTTCTCTGCTATAGAAGTTGAGGCTTGCTTTGGATCTTTTCTTCTACCTTCAAGCTTGGGACATTGTGCTATGAAGTGCCCTGGTTTCTTACAATAATGACAAGTCAACTTCTTAGGCCCCCTAGACTGAGACCTTGAAGAATTCCGTCCTCCACCATTCTTCGACCTGCTTTGGCCTCTACCTCTCTGAACAGATAAGCCTTCGGTATCACTATCCAAGCTAGTGCTCGCTAATCTACCTCTTAATACTTCATTATGAAGACCAACCTTTACATCAGACATGCTAATTTTACTACGGCCATAAATCATGGAATTAACAAAAGCAGTATACTCCTTAGGAAAGGACATCAGTAATATCAACTTTCGTTGCCTTCAGGTTCATAATCAAAGTGGTCAAACCATCTACATGCTCCATGAGATTAGCTCCAGGCTTCATCTTGAATGAATAAAGTTGTTGCTGAAGGATAATCCTATTAGTGAGAGACTTGTCTTGATATGCATCTGATAATGCATCCCATAGTTCATTTGCCGTCTTCTTCTGAGAGAATTCTCTAAGAACTTCATCTGAAAGACTCAACTGAATTATTGTGAGAGATTCATCTTCCATCTCTTCCAAATCAGCTGCATCAATATCTTTCAATTTCTCAGGCGTAGAAACAACCTTATAAGTCTTCTCCTTCTTTAATACAGCCTCCATCTTCATCTTCCAAGTACCAAAATCTCCCTTTCCGTCAAAACGTGTTACTCCATAATTGACACCAGATCTACCAACAGACTTACTAGAAGTAGCCATTAATATCCAAACAGGAACAATAACAGTAGCTCTGATACCAAACTGTAGTGAAATTTGTTTTAATTTGAGCGAAAACGAATTATTTGATCAGGATCTAGTGTTGTCTATTTAGATATCAATGGAACTTAAAAGAAAAATCAATTATGCAGTCTCACAGAAACAATAGCAGAAATTAGAGACATGGAAGATTTAACGTGGTTTGGATATGAATATCCTACGTTCACATAGACCCAACAACTTCTTTTATTTCATTGAAGAAAAGAGTACAAAAGAGAGAGAAGAAAAATGGTGGATGTCTCACACACTCACTTGCATATGAAGATTAAATTCCTTCATTTAAATAGACTTGATAATGAAGGGTTGCTTGGAGATTAAGAAAATAAATTTCCAGATTACCCAAATATCTTTTCAAATTGCATGATTTGATTTTAGTACAAATAGATGGCGTAATCTTGGTTTCCATATCTTTCCTTTGATTGATTGATTCTCCATGCCTAATCATTTATTTCTTCATATAACAAATGCATTGACTAATTTATTAGTTTCCTTCCAAAATATCCTTCCATATATAAGCCAAATTAATTGATTGATTGAACCAATTGATCAATTTCTTTCCTCCTCAACAAATATTTGAATCATCCAATTTTAATAAATAGTTGGGCTTACTTTGGGTGTAACCATCAAATGTGATTGGGTAGTGTTGTTAGCAGGTGCAAACAGACCAACTGCACTAGCTCAAGCAAATGCCATGCTTTTCCGAATCAATCTCATATGTGAGATAGCAGGGGCATTGTTGTTAGGTTCTCTTTTAACCACTTATGATAATGTGACCTGCCTAAAAGTTGCTTCTTGTTTCATGATATGTGCACTACCCATTCTGATTATATTCGGCCAGCTTATCAATAGGCTCTCAAATGGTGTTCTTGATCGTTGTACACACTTCCAAGTTCATGAACCATCCTTTTTTGCTAAATCCATTATCCCTGCTATCAAAGATGGATGGACTGAATACAAGCACCAGCCTGTTCTTCCTGCTAGCATAGCATATGTGCTATTATTTTTCAATATTGCACTTGCTCCTAGTGCCATAATGACAACATTTTTAACACATGGAACTAGTCCATCTATCATTGGTGGATTCAGTGGATTATGTGCTTTCATGGGCATTGGAGCGACATTCATATATGCTGACCTAGTTAAAAAGCTAGGCATTTTGAAGGCAGCAGCTGCTGGCCTGGTAATTTAAGCTACATTGTTAACCATAGCGGTTATAGTAGTTTGCAACTGTTCCATTTCTAGTTATAAACCATTGTTTCTTTTCCTCTCTTTGATTGTGTTATCAAGACTGGGACAAATGTCCTATGAGGTTGTAGGAATTCAAATTCTTCAAAATGGGATTTCCACACACTACACCATTATAAGCTATTAACAACGGGTAAAAACCGTTGTTAAGTCCAAAAGCAACGGGTAAAAACCGTCTTCATTACAGGAGTGGTTGAATTTAGCGACGGGAGAAAACCGTTGCTTTATGTCCAAAAGGCAACGGGTATAAACCGTTGCAAATTGGGCCAAAGGCAACGGGTATAAACCGTTGCAAATTGGGCCAAAGGCAACGGGTATTAACCGTTGCAAATTGGGCCAAATGCAACGGGTATAAACCGTTGCTTTATGGACAATAGGCAATGGGTATAAACCGTTGCTTTATGTCCAGTAAAAAATGGTTTAAAACCGTTGCTTTATGCCCAAAGTCACACATAAAGCAACGGTTAACAACCGTTGCACTTAGTGTTTGCTCCTGCTCCTGCTCCTACAAAATCACATCTGGAACTCACTACTGCGTTACACGCATATCTCAGTATATATACCAGAATATCAATATATATCAAAATATGCCAGAATATCAAAATATTGGTACACAAGCACTATAAACATATCGCACATATACCATACATATAAAATTATCAAACTTATAATTACACTCATTGTTTTGCAAACAGAATGCTACCGTGCCGGAATATCATACTTATTACACTGCATTGTTTATTACACTACAGTACAAAGATTTCATTAATTACACTACATTGTTTTGCAAGCAGTGAAGTCTACATGGTTCATTACAGGGCAAAGCATTCCAGTTTTCAGACTTCAATGTTCAACCTGGTTCATGTGCAACTCGAAGATTAAATTCAGAGGCAGTTTAACTTCATAAATCTGGAAAGAATATTCCAGTTCAAAAACAAAAAGCATCTACCTGATTCAAAAAGTCTGAAACAATTTAAAACAAAGTAGAACCCAAGCAAAGAGCAAATCAAATAATGCAAAGCAATTCAAAGCAAACAACGGTTAGGATAAAGCAAATTTGATCAAGCCTCAATTTCCAGATTTTGAAATCTTTTTCAGGTTCTCTTTCCTCTCTGTCAAACTATCCAGGTGAGCAAACCACCCTTATAAATTCTTAAAACTTGATATATCTATTTTGCATGTGATAAGTCTTGAATGTAAATTGTGAAAGGTGCTTGCATGCTTGTATTTATGTATGCATGACTGTGTGTACGATTGTGTACAGGCAACATGCCTCTGTTTATACATGACAGGTTTGATAAACCTGTCTAAAAATTCATACCACCCAAAAGAATGAATGTTAGGCTTTGATCATTAAAAGGAAATTGCTTGAAATAATGTAATTTCATATATGAAAATAATTTCAGATAAAAACAGGTGCATTGCTATTCTTATATCACAGTTATGTACACAGGCTGCTAATGTTGTTACTTATCTTCTTGTTTAATCAAGAAAAGCATTAGATCTTGGGGTGCATGTTATCATCTGAACATCATTGATGTGGCTGAATTCAATTAGATTATCAACCCTCTTGTTTTTGGTCAGTCTTGAATAGACACTGGATGTAATCTGACTCAGTCCGTGTGACATATGTATTAATTACCACTAATAGAAGTTGCATTGAATCTTGAATGCAATTCATTATCCAACTTTCTAGCTCAGACTTTGAAATGCAAAGTCAATATAATGTTTTATGCTTTGTACGAGTTGGCAACACTTCTTTCAAGTTGCAAATATATAATGTTATAATAATTTTTAAACACGGTTGTTTTTTAGTTTGAGAGGCATTGAAGGAGAATATAATGGGCTTCAACCTTTTTTTTGGAAGGTAAAAGCTTTACTTCCTAGTATTTTATAAATTGTCGATTATCTTGTAAACAAGACAGACCAGGACAAAATACACATGCATTTGCATATGCAAATTTCATATACAGCAAACAAAAGAAAATCAGCAATATATGCAAAGAACAAGTCGGAAATATCAATACCTCCGACTAAAGATATCGTATCAAACCCTTTTGATGGCTCACATAACCTCCGGCTCCAACATCCCCAAAGGTCTCGATAAATTGTCGACATATTTTGGTGGTTAGCTCATTCGGCAATAAAATTTTGTCCAACAACACTTTTTCATATGTGGGTGGTACTGGTTTTCCATGAATTACTAATGCTGTGGAATCTCGGCATATAGTACCTGTTATATAAGCATTTCTAGAGTGAATATATGGAATCGCATTTACAGAACTAACAAGCTCCCAAACATATAAGAGGTGGTATATATGGGCACAAAAGCATAAGTGTGCGCATGAAATAATTTCAATGCAAGGATACACATATATTAGAGGTGGTATATTTGCATGCTTCAGGGACACTACACACGCAAGAATAAAAGTTTTAAATCTTGGAACCATTTGCCTTTAGAAAATTATACATGCAATATATATCACGCATGCAAGAATTTCCACACAAAAATCAAAGTAAAACACACGTATAAAGCATGTAATTTGCAAAAATAACACACGCAGGTAACAAAGAAATAAACTTGCATGGTTCAGGGGTAGTGCATACGCAGGTACAAAAGGATTTACTCGCATGCATCAGGGACAGTGCACCAGATTTTTTTAGGATGAAAACTTATATAAACAAAAAACAAAACTCATGCTACCCAAAACCATTTCACAAACATGCAGCGATGGCCCAAGTTTCATAGCATATGAACTAGACCCAAATTTGCCTAATAATGACTTAGGTTTAATGCCAGAAGTGAATTACAGAGAATTTTTTTGGCAACCAGGCAACATATATATTAAATGCGTGAGTTTCAAACTCACCTGTCTTTACTCTACAACAGCTAGCAACTCAATTTAAAAGGGTGCAGAAGTTTAAATAATATCAGCCATTAATGCTTCGCTTGAGATGCTGAAAGAAGTGGAATAAAGGATGATGAAGTGATATCTTTATTTTTTTTACTTAAGTCAAAGAAATGAGTGCTGAGAAGTGTTTTGGGTACATATTCATTTAATGCCATGTACACAAGTACTACTCGGCTAGCCCTTAGCTGTGGCAGAGTAATGTAAAGTTCAAGTTGCTTTTGAATTAATGTTTTCACCCATTGCCTTGCTTCTCTGTTAATTGTTTACTAATATGTCTCAGCAATTGTAAACGTGATAACAAACTTGTTTTATTTCTTGACTAACAGCCTCACTATTGTTCAGCTATGTTAAATGAAAAATGTAAAAATGTGTTGAGATATAACTTAGCAAAATTGTGACGGTTCACTTTGTATTAAACATGTGGCAGCAAGTTATAAATTTGCTTATACGTGCAAGAAAATGCAGCGCACTCTCCCGTTCACGAAGTTAAGCATTCACTGACTTTGCAACATATTATTTTCTTCAAATTTTAATAAAATAGTACCTGTTGCAATTACTTCGTCCTCGAAGTTTAGGATTTCACATCTTTGGTCGATTAACTGATTGTTCGGAGTGGCAAACTGAGAAGATGCGATTTCACTGCCTACTTGACGATTATCTTGGGCTATGCTGAGAAGACGCTCCAGTTTATCATCCATATTGTCCAGCTTCATCAATTTTTGCTCCACATTTTGCAGTCGCTGCTCATATACTCCTTGGGCTTGTTTGAGCCGTTTGCATGGAATGACAGCACTCTTAACTTGGCTAGGAGCTATATTGGTCCCAATACTTCGGCTCCTGCCCTTTACATCTTTACCAAACACTGATATAAAGACGGCTTCATCACCACCACTCGTCGTTTCCTTTTCTTTTTCAATTTTGTCCTAAAAAGTAAATACATATATATATATGAATAGTGAAAATTTAATTTAGAGGCGTTATTATTTGTTTAACTTACAAAGTAGGAAGATGTCGCATCTGACGTGCTGCCATCTTTTTTCTTATGCGTTTTCTCCCATACTTGAAGACGTGATACTTCTGTTCCCGGACTACTTGAATCGACCTGCATACAATGACCTAAAATTATATTTGGAACTAATGGTATATTCAATGTGATGCACCAATTCACATACGTACACAGAAGATTATAACAAAAACATAAATGTTGATTTGTAGAAAAGAGGAGAAAGCTCATCCGTTTTTGCAAAAAAGACAGACAAAAACTGAGAATAAACAAAACCAGAAATAAATTGTTGGACTAACTATAAAACCAAAAAAATTACAGATCAACATATTTTGCCAAGTATCTGGATTAATTTAGCTGCCATGATCCTAACTTTTTAGTCAATTTTACCAATCGGTAAAACTGGCGATCACACACCTATCGTTTTTAATCTGGCCATCTCGACATTTTACAGGAAAGGTACCCCTTTTAGATATAACAACTTATGGCGTCCCAAGGTAGATTATCATGATCTAGTACGCATAAAATTCTAGATCTCTACAATCAAAAAGTGGATCAATAATCTGAGACTCGGCATAAGCAGGCCATAGAAAACTTGCAACACTAAAAAATAAAATGACTAACTCAAGGAGACAAAACATCCCAATTTTTTCGTGCTGTTGGAGGAGATTAAGGGCTTGAAAATGATAGATCTGGTTAGGTAAGTGGTAATGGGTACGAAGCTCAAGGAAGTTGAAATTAACGAAATAAATAAAAACTTGCAGCAGTAGGGAAACCTGTAGAAGATCACTAGAAGCGATATGAAGATGCTGAAACAAATGAAAGATGCCCTAGCTTTGAATCCGCTGGAGCGCCGGCTGCTGCTGTTGGAGGCTGGAGATGTTAATTCGCGGCTGCAAGTTAAATTTTGTGCTGTATGCTTTACTACTGGAGGAGCCGATCGACGAGGACGAAATCGCGGCTGAGAGAATCAGAGATCTGCGTTTTTTTTACTGTATGCTCGGTAAATTTTGTGCCCCAGAGTAAACGACACAAGTACTGTGATATTTGGCACAAAATTAGCTGCCACAACATTTACCACGGTTACAAACCGTTGCTAATTAGCCACGGTTGAAAACCGTTGCTAGTTAGAACGAAGCGCGCCAAAAATTATGGCGCGAAAGGATGAAATTCTCCGCCATCATTTGTCTGCAAAGAAGCTACGGTTAGTACCCGTTCCCAATTAGCAACGATAAAAAACCGTTGCTAACGGAACCAAGACGGTTATTAACCGTTTCAAAATGGCAACGGTTAATAACCGTTGCCAAATGCACGGATGGTTAGTTGCAAATCTCAGTATTTGGTGTAGTGACATCTAAAGGAAATTTGATTGGGGCAATGGAGATTTCAAGTGCAAGCGTTGCAGAATTTTCAATGCTGGGTTTCGTTATGGTTGCAAAAGATGCCACCCATTTTGGTTTTTTGGCTGTGCTATCTGTACTGTCAGTGGTTGGAGCTGCATGGATGTTTTGTCAATGGCTGGCAAATGCTACAGACGAACAAAGAAAACTTTTCAGTTTTGATCCTCAATTTATTTGAATTAAGCTCATCCATATATAAGTTCTCGGTTTGGAAATTGTATCATGACCGATGTGTGATATAGTGTGCATATGGCATAAATAGTGTGCATGTGTGGTTGGTTTTTAAACATCTGGGCTAGTAAATATGTCTCAGTTATGTAACAGAGGTCATTCTGAAATGTTAAATGCAATCTCGAGCTTATAGAATACTGCTGATGAAGATCTTTAAAATGTTGGAGCTTTTATTTTATTATTTTATTATTTTAAGTATAAATGAATGAATGAATGAATGAATGAATAAACAATTAAGAGGTCGCCACCCGTTATAAATTTTAAAACTTTTTTTTTGAAAGTAATAAAACGGCCCTAGGCCCAAATAAAAAAGAACCGAGTAAACAGTCCGTAAATACACTAATATAACACATATCACTCGTTCACTCGTATGTAACGCTAATCTCACATAGTTCATTTTATCTGCTCTTCGAAAAAAACCAAAACATCCCTAAACCGCTAGGATTTCTTCAAATCGAGGCAGGTTTCACTGATTTACAGCGATTTTAAGCTTGCGAATGATTCAAGGTGGTTTCCAAATCCTTGCCGTGCTTTTGTTATTCTCGATCATGCTTGGATCTGAGATTTTATTACTTGATTTGCAAAGTCGTTTTTCAAGTTGGGCTGATATACTCTGATTCGCTTTATTTTTGAAGGTTGCGAACGATTCATGTTGGTTTCCAGATCCTTGCCATGCTTTTGCTCCTTCAACCGTGCTTGGATCTGAGATTCTATTACACGAATTGCTAAGTTTGAGATCTTCAATTGTTGTTTGCTTTCCTTTTGTATGAAGGTTACTGCTTTCATCCTTATTCCAAACAGATATGCGATAGACTCTATCATTTAGCCCGCTCTTATAGTGATTTTCTCCAACTCTTCAAATACTGAATTTTGGAATGTAATTTTCGTTTCATTGCAGTATTTTCATCTCTACTGGCATCGAGACGTTAGCGCGGTAGCTCCTAACAAAATTAGGTAAAGCAATAGTTTGATTAGTGTTGTCCTTATCATTATAATTTAAGTTATAAGTAATGTTACATGCTTGTTTACTTCCCTTGTAGGAGAATCTCCTGGTTTTGGATCTGGAATGGCCGCCTCCCTCGTATGTGCCTTGTAACTTGCAATTGTTCCAAATGAGCACTCTTGACCTCTGCTTAGCATTAAGTTGAGGTGTTTTACCACGGGAAATGTCAGTATTGACTTTCCTGCTCTATAAGTATGCTTCCACCCTTTCAATGTAATTGTCCATATCTTGAATTGATGATGCTTGGCTTTGTGAATAAGCATGAGTTTTCCCTACCTTACGGTTTAGAATCTGAAACTCTATTTCTATAATTTTCAAAAGATTGATGCTTTCTGTTTCCTTTTTCGTGTGAATTTTTAGATTTCTTTCTTTTCATATATGATATATGGCCTTTGTTAGTAGAATGCTTGCTCTTTTGAATTTCTTTGATTTTGGTTTGAATCTTTGCTGGATCTGTTGTATACTTGTTCTAATATTGTGCAAGGAGATGTTTTGATTGGGATTGAGTTTTCCTTTTGCGATAAAGCAAATATTTATTGAATATATGCAATCAAAGTATATATGCTCTGTTGATTCGTTTTCTAATTTACAAAGAACACATTTGGCTTCACCATTTTTGCTTCATTTATTGCACCTGTCTTTTGTAGGCAGTCTATTTAATTAAGGCAAAGTAAGCACAATGAGATATTTTTGGATAGTTTGCCCTATTTCAAATTGTTTTGTACCAATCCACTTCAATTCTGCTCTTTTAATGCAATTCCAAGTGTTTTTAAAAGAAAATTTTCCTTTTACAGAAAGTTTCCCATACGAGTTGTCTTCACATATGTTTATATTAATTTCATTGCTCTCAATTACCTTTCTGAAAATAGAAGCAGCTGTATTTAAACTTGTGTTCCATTTGTGATTTGAATGATGCTTTCCACTTTTGCCTTTGCTCCTTCAAATTGTTTTAAATTAGACCAGCCTAGAAGACTTACCAAAGAGTTGTCTTTGATCTAAGGATCAAACTAAAGGCTGGTGTCTTTTTCATCCTTAAATTTTCTCTCTAATAATTTAGCACCAATTTCCCTGCTTTCTAGTATGCTTTTCCAAGTATGAAAATGATGATTTTCAACAAGCATTGTCCAAAAGCTTTTATTTTTAGCATACTTTTCTTTCATCTATTTTGAGCACAAAATCACCTCCATAAATTTCGAGAATAGCTTGAGTTTATAGGCTTCAATTAGATCTTTGAAGTTTCGTAAACCAAAGCCGCATGTGCTCTTCGTTTTGCAGACTGTGTCCCAAGAAACTTTATGCATTTTCCCCTTCCAAATGAAGTTTGCACACATCTTTTCAATTTTTTAGATTGCTTTATTTGGGATATAGTGAGTTTTAATCCAAAACATTATAATAGCTATGATGACAGCATATGTAACCTCTAGTTTACCAGCTATAAATAGCAGTTTGCTTGACCAACTTTCCAGTTTGCCTTAAATGATATCAAATAGCCTAGTGCAATTTTTATTTGTAATCCGAATCGTACTTAGAGGTAATCTTAAGTACTTTACTGGCAGATTTCCCACCTGAAATTTTAAAACTTGAAGAAATTCCCCTTTTCTATTACAGTCCCTACAGAAGTAAGCCTTATTTCATTAATCTGCAATTCTGCATAAACACTCAAGCTTCTATTGCAACAGAATTAGCTCTATTAGTGACTGCATTCATAAATAATAGCAGGCCATCTACATAAAATAAGTGGGAAATATTGAGTTTAACTCTATTTACTGACTTTAAATTACCCTGAATATATTCTAATTCCATTTGCACAGAAAAATATTCCATTGCAATGGTGAATAGATATGGAGATAGTGGATCTCCTTATCTAATTCCCCTATTTCTTTTTATATAGCCACATGGAGTACCATTAATGAGTATAGAGTATGAGGCAGTATCAATAAATTATTTAACTAAATCAAAAAATTTCTCATGAAAACTCATTTGTCTCATCATGTGAATTATAAAGTGCCTATTTATTTTATCAAATCTTTGTGTAGGTCTATTTTTATGCAAACTTTATTTTTACTCCCTTTGTTAAAATTTCTGATTATTTCATGGGCCAATAAAGTGTATTCTACTATGTATCTACCTGGGATAAATGCACTTTGGTTTTCAGAGATCAAATATTTTAGAAATTTTTTAATTCTATTACACAATATAGTAGCTATAATTTTGTTAATAAAATTACATCAGACAATTAGCCTGTAATCTTCCAAACCTTAGGGATTTTTACTTTTGGTATTAATGTAATAAAAGTTTGATTAAAGCTTTTTAGCAATCTAGCTAAAATAAAAAATTCAGTAACTGCCTCATATCAAAATATTTTAATCTCTTCCCAGTGATTTTTACGAAACTTAGCCCCAAATGCATCTGGACCCGGGCTTTTGTCAATATTAGAGTTAAAAACTATAATTTTCATTTCCTCTATACTAATAGGAGCAAGGAGAATTTCATCACTATTATTACTAAGCATGTATTTTGTATCAATTCTTGGGAAATCCCTCTTGTCTGAATCTGTGTTATAAAACTTAGTGAAATATTCGATAACACGACTATCTGTTTGTGATGCATCATTTATAATGGCACCCTTGTCATCTAGCAATTTTCCTGTGTCATTTTTGGATTTTCCAATTGACATTTTGGCATAGAAAAATTTGCTAGCTTCATCACCACTAGTAAGCCAATCAATTTTGGCTTCTTGTTTCATGTTGATAGCTTACACACGCAATTTTTTACTTAATTTGTCTTGCATTTAGAAAAATTTGTTGAACAATATTTTGTCTAATCTATCAAAATCTATTTTTTTTTTACAAAAACTCACATTCCTCCCTTATCAATTTAAAGTTGTTTTTGTTTTTATTCCAAATTTTCAATTTTTCCTTTGCTATTTTTGAGAATTTTATTGAATTTATATCGTGTTGTCCCATGATTTACTATTGCTAAGTTATCCCTAACTATTTCCTTGTATTATTCCTCTAGAGTCCATTAATTTACAAATCTAAAAGGGGTATTTATTTTTTTGTTAATTTTTTTGAAAGAAAATTTTGCAAAGGGGAATGATCACTAGAGGCCCGTGGTAAATTAGAACATTGATAATCCATAAAAACTTTTACCAACTTTTGATTTATTAAAACCCTATCCAACTTACAGTGAATATCCCTATATTCACTTGACTTCCATGTAAATTTATTATCTTTAATTAAAGGTTCAACTTAACCTGTTTTCAGAAAGAAATTATTTAGAGATTCTAATTTTCTAAAGAATATTGGAATTTCCCTTCTTTTCGAAAGAATGAAAGATAGTATTGAAATCTTTGATTTTCATCCAAGGTTGGGAAATGTTTTTATTTAGATTCTGTAAGTTATTCCAAAGTCTATTTCTTTCCTTTTCACTATTGGAAACATATACAATAGTAATTTCTATTTGAAGTCCACCTTTATTTATAAATTTGAAATGTAAAATTGCAAATTTATAAAATGTTGATGTAAACTCCAAATGTTTGGACTCCGTAGGACCATAATCCTCCCATTACAACCCATATCATTATTATTTACTATATCCCAGTCTCTTAAACACCTGATCTGATATTCCTCAATTTTTTATTGTCTAGTTTATGTTCGAGTGTACATATAATGTTTGTCTTATAAGAAAACAATAGATTAATTAGCCAAATCTAACTTTCTTTCTGGGGAGTTTAGTCCCCTAACATCCATGCTATAATTGACATTATAAAATAAATGTTAAATATAAGAATACTGAAAGGATATCACAATTGCTACACTAAGAGACTAGAATTACTATCTTCTGAATTCTCTACATCTTTCCTCACTTATGTATTCCAGACCTTTTGTTCCTTTTCTTTTGAGATATTTTTTGGACTGTACTTTAATCTATTCTTCCCATCTTGGATTTTTGATGATATACTTTTCCTGGAAATTATTTTGCTCGTTGCTTTGTTCTGCATTATTATGCAGTATTTCCTGTAAATTTTTGATTCTGCTTTTTTTCCTCCTATTTTCGGTAGTGGAAGATGAGCTTGGTAGTAACTATATTTCCTTTTGAACCAAATCTTCTGGTAAGCTTTGTAAAGATGAAGTTGCATTCACCCCATTTCTGTGTGAATTCGATACTGCATTATTTGTGAGTTCTGATATTTTACATATTTCCATGGTATTTTATGGATTATCCTCTGTTGTCTTCTCAAGTGGGGAGTGTTTAGAAATTTGAATGTAGTGATCCTTTGCAAGCTGTTGTTGTTTGGTTTCTTGTTTATTTCATGTTTTTTCTCTTACAATTTTTATAACGGATTCTTGCATGTTATTCTATTGCGAATCAAGAAGATTATCGATGGTGACCTCTTATACATTAGTCACTAATTTTTCTTTATTTCGGATTGTATACATATGCTCGACATCCTGCCATTGCACATTTCCATCCAAGCTTTCAGATTCTACTTCATTGCTCACATTTACCTCCATGATTTCAGGAATTTCTTTACCACCCATATTTTCAAAGAAATGAATTTTACCATCAACTGTCTAACAAACCGGGTTTTCGACCCTCGAAAATTGACACTAATACATCCACTGTATTACATGTTATACATTCAAGTGCATGAAATACTGATTTGTTAGGGTGAAAGAAGAAGGTAGAAGATTGAAGAAAAATACAAATAAAACACAGAATCTCACAACGCAACGAATAATATATAATACAACAATGATCTTTACAAAAAGGAAACATCTTTATTCATATGTACAACATCAGAGTACACTAGACTTATCCTAAATTTGGACAGTTAGAAACCTGTCCTTTCATTGACAAACATATTGACTCTATAATACAATGGAAGAAAGATATACGTGAATACGACTTGACCATTCAGCTCCTCTCCAGCTCCAAAGTATCTAGCCAAACCTGGGAAAAACATGCTCGTTCTGACCCGAGCACTACATGGAATAATGCCTGGGTTAGTCTGGTAAACCAGCGTGAGTAAAACTCGATAACAAGTAACAACCAAATTGATTTTTACATTTGAAACTTTTCAAGTAAAAGATATCTTGTAAGACCACACCGTACATAAAAATGGATGGGTTTTTACCTTACGATAACCAAAACATTTTATATCAAAATCCAGTGATATTATCATAGCGTCTAGGTTTAAAGTAAATAGATAAAATAGCTGAAATGCTTGCATCTTACATTCCAACATACTAGGCTCTACAAACGAAAACATAAGGCATGTATTGGAGAATGGATTCCAGCCAATGACTGGGCTACTAGGGTACCGCCCGCCACAGTACACCTATAGAAAAATGTATCGATGTCTTACCTAATGGCCCCTGTGACGACCCGGCTTTCCACTCCCGGAAAATCGCATCGACAGTAAGAAAGAAAGGGGTGAGAAGTAGAAAAGAGAAGAAGAGAAAAGAAACAAACACAAATACTCACAGCGGAAACGAACAAAATATATTATATCACATAAATATTACATAGTATCATATACAACACTTATCAGTGTTACACAGATTACACACCACATACTAGACAGTTATAAACATCTGTCTAGTTATTACATCTCAATACAAAACAAAGATCTAAACAAGATCAACACAGCGGAAACTACTATCTATATCTACAACGCTGAAGCCTCCTACTCCATTGCTCCTCCACAATTCGTCAAGGCTAACCTGAATCCCTTGGCTACTCGTTCAAATTTGAGTACCCAAGGTTTAATAAAACAGAAAATAAACACTTGGGTCAGACATGGGTCTGGTGTGAGTAACAGGTTAAACTTGTTTAACTTCAAAACCTTTTGAAAGAAAAAGTATCACGTAAGACTTCCCACAAATAAACATGGGTAAGTTTTTACCTTACGCTAACCAAAACATTTGATAGGAAATTCGATTGTATTATAATAGGGTCTAGGGTTTTCAAGTAAAATACAGAAATAGCTGGAATGCTTACATCTCACGTTCCAACATAGTTGGGCACAACTAAATCGTACGTCACTTATTGGATTTTGGATTCCATACAATGGCAGGGCTACCGGGGTACCGCCCGTCACAGTACGTGG
This sequence comes from Allium fistulosum, assembly GCA_030737815.1. Classification (NCBI taxonomy): domain Eukaryota; kingdom Viridiplantae; phylum Streptophyta; class Magnoliopsida; order Asparagales; family Amaryllidaceae; genus Allium; species Allium fistulosum. The sequence continues at coordinate 448,513,658 of CM060906.1, read as the reverse complement.
CCTAGATCACCGTACCGAGGATCACTCCCAATCCCCTGCAACACAAGGTCGGAACATCCCTTACTGGATAATTCCCGCACAAGATACCTCACGGTTGGGATCAGCAACCGCACCACTAAGTCGAAAATAGAAAGGGACATCTAGACAGAGGTAACCTTGTCCTACTTGGGTGCTACCCACTAACCTTGCTGCACCTCCCCTGTTTTAGCCATTCCCGGTTTGTGAGGCTTGAGGTCACGATTACCTTAGAAAAGAACACATCACTTAGAATGCTCATCGTCCACCTGACGATGTTCTGAAAGCATTCAATCCATACAAGTTCGTTCCGGGTTCGAACGAAACCGAAGGCATTATCTCGTTACACTCGTTTTGGAATCACCCTCAGAGTTAACGACAATAACCCTTGCACTCTGAATCTTCATCTTCACTTGATTCACGACCTATCGTTAATTTGGATCGATGTGGTATTCGGGTCTCCAGACCTGGAAATCCGGTATACGGAAACCCGATCCCGGTCTCATCGAAATCCAAAGCGTATCTTTTAAGGCCAAGTTGTTTTAAAGGTTAAAACAATTTCAATTCATTATCTTTATACACAAAGAAAGATAATTCACAACAGATAATTAACATTATCAGATAATCCATACAATTCAACTAACATCCATATCATACAGCATATATCTCATCAGAGATATCAATCAATGTCAAGTATTCAATACTATCACCCATTCATAAGTAATGATTTATATCATCTCTAATTAATTTAAAGTGAATTAAATTAATTACTTTATTTTATAAATCCTTCTTACTTAACCATTAATTAATTACAATCAATTAATTAATTATCCTCTAATAATTCATTTCAATTAATCATCTTGATTAATTATCTTTTGATTACATTCAAGTAATTTATTCTCAATTAATTACTTAAATTAATTATCCTTAACCACTTATTGTAATTAACCTTTAATTACTTCATTAATTAATTTACTAAAATTAATTAACTTAATCAACTATAATTAATTACATTAATCCTTAATTAATTACATTGATTAATTACTTCATTTATTAATTATTACTTAATTAACCAATCTTAATTACATCATTAATTATATTAATTAATGATTCTTAATTACAACTTAATTATTAATTACCTAATTAAATTAATTACATTAAGTAATTAACCTTTAATTAAACAACATTTATTAATCACTTTTGATTATTCTCATCTAGTAATTAACTCCCCTTAATTACTTTTATTAACTAAATTAATTACTCCTTAATTAATTTCTTAATTAATCCCTTGATTAATTATTCAAAGTAATTAACTCAAATTACTTCTATTAATAAAATCATTTATTCAACTAATTACTTCCAGTAATTATCTTATTATTTACTTCCCTAAATAAACTTACCTTAATAATTACATTAAGTAATTATTATCAAATCATCTCTTGATTATTCTAAATTAATTAAACTTAATTGATTAATTTAACTAAATCAAATTAACTTCAATTAATTACAATAAGTAATTAATTCTTAATTACTTCCAATAAGTAATTACATTTAAACAAATTCTATAATTGATTATCTTTAAATTAATTAATCTAATTAACTATTAAATTAATCCTATTAATTAATTATTTAATAATCCATAGTTAATGACCTCATTAACTATTATTTAATTACTTTCCTTAAGTAATTAACTTATATTAATTATTATTAATTCTAAATTAATAAATCTTAATAACCATTTTATTAATCTCTAATTACTAAATTAATTAAGTGTTAACCATAACTTAATTAATATTTAATTACTTATTAATTAATTCCTAACCATTAATTAATACTCTAATTTATAATTCCTAACTACAAATTAATCATCCCTAATTAATTTATCTTAATCATAAATAAATTAGTTTAATCCTTTAATTACCTATTTAATTAATCCAAATGATTAATTAATCAAATTAAATTAATTATCTATTAAATTTCCTAATTAATTTAATGAATATAAATCTCTAACTACTTTAAGATAAACTTTATTCTTATTGATAAACAAGTTATCATTTACAATTCATATTTGAAACATCCATTTCAAATCTACTTTTAAATTTCATTTTAAATTCTGTATTTAAAATGAATATCAATTTATTTTTAACAAAGTTTTTAAAACCAATTTAAAAACTTTTACTTACTAAAATCCTTATCTCTTATAAAGAAATTTAAGAAGAGTTTAAACCAATTTCCTTTTTAATTTCAAACAATTTAAATCTAACTACCATTTAAAACCTATTTAAAATATATAAATTTATAACTTATTTATTTCACACCTTTAAGATTCAAAACTAACTTGAATCTATATAGCTAAACTTTGATTTGAATTCTAGTTTAAAATTTACAAATTTAAAACCAGTTTAAAGTTTTAAAAAAAACCAGACAGTTTAATAACCTGTCAACACAAAAGTACTCGAGCCCAGCCTATTATACTTCGAGTCGCATCCCTAATTCCTCCGAGACTCTCACGAACAAAACCCGAGAAAACTCGAGTGGCCTCTCTGTTAAAAACCAGATTCACCAGATATCCAAATCGTGTGTACATGCACATCCACCAGCGGCAACTCCGATCATCTACGACGACGTCACCATCTCGACGATCCTTCCTATGCCAGAATCCCATCACTCGATCAACGAAACTAAGTCGAAATCAAACTCGAGCCTAAAACCAAAACCTGGAACAGTTTCCCCTCTTCAATCTCTAACCTGTCAACGCCACATTCATGGCCCTCCGACCACCGAAAATCCAACAACTCCGGCTGCGACTTCAACTATGGCCAAGCTTCCATCTGCCCAATTTTCATCGAACTCGATCATCTCTACAGGTAGTACTGACCAAAACGAACTACCTAGCTTAAACTAGGGCTACAGGCAAAATCTCATCACCGCAGCCACCACGATGAACTGCAACGCCACCCAATATTTTTCTCGGCAATACTGACTATTCCTCCATCTACCAGAAGAAACTCGACACTTCAAATTCCCGAGATCACCCAAAAATCCCTTATTTCCATTTTCTGTTCAACACAGAACTGCACCATACCCTCTTAACTAAAAATCCAAATTTTTGTTCTAAAAATCATGTTTTGATTTTAGTTTTTAATTCCTCATACTGAATCTATCTATTTCTCAATTTGAAGTTTTCATATTATTCAACATATTTTGATATCCTGGCTTTACAGCAATACCAGATTTGATTTAACAAATTTTAAGTTTTTAAACTTAATCTACACTATTTTAAACACTCCTGGTTTGTAAATCAAGTCTTAACAAAATCTAGATCAAGTGTTGAGAAATTTCAAATAAAATTTTTAGCCTGGGCAGACAAAACAATAACAGAGTACACTGTCATACATGCACACAATACATCCATATATACAAACAGGAGAATGCACTTATTCATACATCAATACATATATATGTCACAGAGATTCAACATGCAACCCTATTTTACTTTAAGTTTAAAAGTTACTCACCTGTTTAAAGATGACAGAGGCAGTTTAATCTTTTTTTGGAAAAGCTTTTGAACTTAAAACTTGAAACTGAGAGCTTGAATGCTTTTGCTTTTTGCTTATTTGATTTAAAACTTGAACTGCTAGATTTTAAATTGCTTTAAATCTACATGCATGCTTGCTCCAGGTTGAAGAAATGAAGGCAAACAGACTTGAGATGATTCCAGATTGAAAATGAATGCAGACTGTTTTTCTTGAGTTGATTCCAGAGATGAAAAGAATTGCAGACCTTTGTTTTTGATTTGAAAATTTGATTATAGATCTTTGATTTGGTTTGAGGAATTCTCAGATTTGTTTTTGAAGAAGAATGTTGGCTGATCTGATTTGCTTCAGATTTGTATTGGAGAATTGGTTTGGGTTTTCTTGGTTTTGAAATGAAGATTTAAAAAGAAAATGAAGTGAAGATATGCAAATGTATATATGTATGTAAATTATGATTTTAAAAAAAATAAAAGAAAAAGAAAATAAAAAGACACTTGTCATAAACATTGATTACTTAAATTACACTTGTTAAAATGAAACCTTAGGATAATGACACTTGTCTTTTTAAGTATTTTATTTATTTTAAAAGTAGATAAAACATTTTCTTGATTTATTTGAATACTTATATATATATATATATATATATATATATATATCTATTTAAAGAGAAACCAAAAACTAATTATATTTTATAAATATAAGTTTATACAAATATTATAATATCCAAAACAAATTTAAATATTTATTCTTTTGAATTTCCAAACTTAAATTCAAGTTCAAATTTAAATTAAATCCTAAGATTCAATTTAAAAGTCAAGTTATATATTTACATACACTATTTATTCCATTTAAAATAACAATTCCTTTTAGCATTAAAATTCATACATATTAAAAATAATACATTATACTTATTATTTGAAATTAACATATTTTATAATTAAAACAAGAGATTATATTATCAAGAAATATTTAAAAGAAATAAAACAAACCAATTTTTGTAAATCTTATTTATTTAAACTTAAGTTAAAATATCTTAAACCAATTAAATATTTTAAAACTATAAAATTACTTATTTAAATATCTTTGAAAAGTCCAGATTAAATTAAATATAAATTCCCAATTTACCAAAGCTTCTACTTACAATATATATAAATATATATATATATATATATCCAAATAGAAATATCTTATTAACTTTTAAAAGATAAAATCATCAATTAATACTAATTTAATCAGATTATTAAACTAAATTCAAATCTTATTATCAAAGATTATCCATATCAATTTAATTATTCAACAGATTATTAAATTGATATTGTTAAAATTTCCGGGATATTACATTCCTCCCCCCTTAAAATAATTTCGTCCCCGAAATTTAAACAAAGGTAATTTAATAATCTATTTAAGATTTTAATTTTAATTCACAAGCATATACTATCATCCATATGCTAGCAACCATAGCAGCCAATCCATCCAATCAAACAATTCTAACTATCTAGACTAAATTCTAGATAAAATTCCTCGAGTTTCCCCAAGTATATATATATACCGGGATACTCGCTCCACAAACAATCTAAACTACTAAGCTATAGATCTCCTACTCATCTAGATCTACAGAACTAAACAGAATATCAGACTACAGACGAGTCTGACTCAACAATCAAACCTCCAGAACTGCAGATTCCAAACCAAAGATAGATCAAACACGTACTCCCTCAGAGATACGTAAAACACAATGAATTCCAGTTATCCAAACTGACAATTCAATTCAGAAGACCAAATACTTATCCAAATCAGAACACAGACGAGATCCAAACACAACTCTACTTCACAATATCAGTAGATTCCAAACTTACTTCTCCCATCCAGAGATACACTCCAAACTGTTTTCGCTGCTCAACTCTGATCTGAGGTAGAACACAAGCACAGACTGGACAACTCATTCCAGAAATAAGGTTCACTGATCCATAAATAAAACTCAGATACTCCAGCAAAACTTGAGCTGCTTCACCAAATCCATCTCTAGGAAACATCCTTCCACTAGACTGAACCACCGGTATCACTCCTGGAATCCAGTCGATAAGAAAACTCAACCTTCAGATGCGGACAAACTTCTGACTTCTCTGAAGACATCCAGAAAAACTCTGACAACCCAAGAGAACACTCAGCAATCGCAAGTCACTTTTGCGATCAACCCATCCTAATTCCAAACAGACTGTTCTCTCTTTACCAATCAGAACAGCTTACACTTATTTATCCAATTTATCGAAGAAATGGATCCACTCTACTGCTTCTGATCTTCACTTCCAGAAAAACTGCTCAGCCAGAAAACTTTCCTGCCAACGCGCAGAATACTCCGAGTTGCACTGCTGCCACATATGCCAAAGATTCCCAAATCAAAGCTCTTCGAGAAACTCGAACCTCAAACAAAACAGAAACACCATGCTGAACTCAGCCACAACACCGAAGCAGATACACTTCCTTAAGCTTGTTCCAAAGAAAACATCTTCGGGAACATCCATCGTCATTGTATCTCATCATACAGCTACTATTACCTGAGGTATCAAGGTACCATCACTCACTTCTGTTCAACCGACAGATCCAACTTTACTCATCCAACTCCAAAGATAAACTCTGAACCTTAACAGGTTTTTTCTTCAGAGATTGTGAAATCCTTACAATTGCAAAGTTCACTCGAGACGGTATTAGGTTTACAGTCTCGACAAATACACTTCCAACCTCAACACTCAGACTCCTAATCCTAGATGATAAATTATTATCATCTCAACCAATCATTACAAATACCATATACATTTAAAATGATACTTTTTTATATAAAAATTATATCTGGGTAAAATTATTTCATCTACCTTTTTAAAACAATATTGTGTCCGTTGGCCTGGTCCAAGTGTTTAGAGATCCCTATCAATAACGTTAGCTACTCGTATTGACCAGAATCCATATACCACCCAACCGATCAATTAACACAATATAAAACCATTTTATATAACTAACAAATACGCTCTCTCACGATAGACACCACTCCAGAGCTTAGGTATTCGCTCAACCTAATGCTCTGATACCACGTGTGACATCCTAGGCTTTTCAACCTTCAGCAACGGTTCACGACCGGTAGGCTTTTCAACCATCCTAGCCCCGCTGTGGCTCACAGTGATACCTCGGGTTTGCTTTTACGGCCACCCTCTCGAGTCGCAACCAACCCCAAAAGGCCTTATACTACCCCCGGGGACATGTAGGGGTAAGAGTCTCCCGTTCGCCACCTAACGCAAAGCGAGAACCCCCTATCACGCTGTAATGTAGCAAACCCGATCCCGGTCTCATCGAAATCCAAAGCGTATCTTTTAAGGCCAAGTTGTTTTAAAGGTTAAAACAATTTCAATTCATTATCTTTATACACAAAGAAAGATAATTCACAACAGATAATTAACATTATCAGATAATCCATACAATTCAACTAACATCCATATCATACAGCATATATCTCATCAGAGATATCAATCAATGTCAAGTATTCAATACTATCACCCATTCATAAGTAATGATTTATATCATCTCTAATTAATTTAAAGTGAATTAAATTAATTACTTTATTTTATAAATCCTTCTTACTTAACCATTAATTAATTACAATCAATTAATTAATTATCCTCTAATAATTCATTTCAATTAATCATCTTGATTAATTATCTTTTGATTACATTCAAGTAATTTATTCTCAATTAATTACTTAAATTAATTATCCTTAACCACTTATTGTAATTAACCTTTAATTACTTCATTAATTAATTTACTAAAATTAATTAACTTAATCAACTATAATTAATTACATTAATCCTTAATTAATTACATTGATTAATTACTTCATTTATTAATTATTACTTAATTAACCAATCTTAATTACATCATTAATTATATTAATTAATGATTCTTAATTACAACTTAATTATTAATTACCTAATTAAATTAATTACATTAAGTAATTAACCTTTAATTAAACAACATTTATTAATCACTTTTGATTATTCTCATCTAGTAATTAACTCCCCTTAATTACTTTTATTAACTAAATTAATTACTCCTTAATTAATTTCTTAATTAATCCCTTGATTAATTATTCAAAGTAATTAACTCAAATTACTTCTATTAATAAAATCATTTATTCAACTAATTACTTCCAGTAATTATCTTATTATTTACTTCCCTAAATAAACTTACCTTAATAATTACATTAAGTAATTATTATCAAATCATCTCTTGATTATTCTAAATTAATTAAACTTAATTGATTAATTTAACTAAATCAAATTAACTTCAATTAATTACAATAAGTAATTAATTCTTAATTACTTCCAATAAGTAATTACATTTAAACAAATTCTATAATTGATTATCTTTAAATTAATTAATCTAATTAACTATTAAATTAATCCTATTAATTAATTATTTAATAATCCATAGTTAATGACCTCATTAACTATTATTTAATTACTTTCCTTAAGTAATTAACTTATATTAATTATTATTAATTCTAAATTAATAAATCTTAATAACCATTTTATTAATCTCTAATTACTAAATTAATTAAGTGTTAACCATAACTTAATTAATATTTAATTACTTATTAATTAATTCCTAACCATTAATTAATACTCTAATTTATAATTCCTAACTACAAATTAATCATCCCTAATTAATTTATCTTAATCATAAATAAATTAGTTTAATCCTTTAATTACCTATTTAATTAATCCAAATGATTAATTAATCAAATTAAATTAATTATCTATTAAATTTCCTAATTAATTTAATGAATATAAATCTCTAACTACTTTAAGATAAACTTTATTCTTATTGATAAACAAGTTATCATTTACAATTCATATTTGAAACATCCATTTCAAATCTACTTTTAAATTTCATTTTAAATTCTGTATTTAAAATGAATATCAATTTATTTTTAACAAAGTTTTTAAAACCAATTTAAAAACTTTTACTTACTAAAATCCTTATCTCTTATAAAGAAATTTAAGAAGAGTTTAAACCAATTTCCTTTTTAATTTCAAACAATTTAAATCTAACTACCATTTAAAACCTATTTAAAATATATAAATTTATAACTTATTTATTTCACACCTTTAAGATTCAAAACTAACTTGAATCTATATAGCTAAACTTTGATTTGAATTCTAGTTTAAAATTTACAAATTTAAAACCAGTTTAAAGTTTTAAAAAAAACCAGACAGTTTAATAACCTGTCAACACAAAAGTACTCGAGCCCAGCCTATTATACTTCGAGTCGCATCCCTAATTCCTCCGAGACTCTCACGAACAAAACCCGAGAAAACTCGAGTGGCCTCTCTGTTAAAAACCAGATTCACCAGATATCCAAATTGTGTGTACGTGCACATCCACCAGCGGCAACTCCGATCATCTACGACGACGTCACCATCTCGACGATCCTTCCTATGCCAGAATCCCATCACTCGATCAACGAAACTAAGTCGAAATCAAACTCGAGCCTAAAACCAAAACCTGGAACAGTTTCCCCTCTTCAATCTCTAACCTGTCAACGCCACATTCACGGCCCTCCGACCACCGAAAATCCAACAACTCCGGCTGCGACTTCAACTATGGCCAACTTCCATCTGCCCAATTTTCATCGAACTCGATCATCTCTACAGGTAGTACTGACCAAAACGAACTACCTAGCTTAAACTAGGGCTACAGGCAAAATCTCATCACCGCAGCCACCACGATGAACTGCAACGCCACCCAATATTTTTCTCGGCAATACTGACTATTCCTCCATCTACCAGAAGAAACTCGACACTTCAAATTCCCGAGATCACCCAAAAATCCCTTATTTCCATTTTCTGTTCAACACAGAACTGCACCATACCCTCTTAAATAAAAATCCAAATTTTTGTTCTAAAAATCATGTTTTGATTTTAGTTTTTAATTCCTCATACTGAATCTATCTATTTCTCAATTTGAAGTTTTCATATTATTCAACATATTTTGATATCCTGGCTTTACAGCAATACCAGATTTGATTTAACAAATTTTAAGTTTTTAAACTTAATCTACACTATTTTAAACACTCCTGGTTTGTAAATCAAGTCTTAACAAAATCTAGATCAAGTGTTGAGAAATTTCAAATAAAATTTTTAGCCTGGGCAGACAAAACAATAACAGAGTACACTGTCATACATGCACACAATACATCCATATATACAAACAGGAGAATGCACTTATTCATACATCAATACATATATATGTCACAGAGATTCAACATGCAACCCTATTTTACTTTAAGTTTAAAAGTTACTCACCTGTTTAAAGATGACAGAGGCAGTTTAATCTTTTTTGGAAAAGCTTTTGAACTTAAAACTTGAAACTGAGAGCTTGAATGCTTTTGCTTTTTGCTTATTTGATTTAAAACTTGAACTGCTAGATTTTAAATTGCTTTAAATCTACATGCATGCTTGCTCCAGGTTGAAGAAATGAAGGCAAACAGACTTGAGATGATTCCAGATTGAAAATGAATGCAGACTGTTTTTCTTGAGTTGATTCCAGAGATGAAAAGAATTGCAGACCTTTGTTTTTGATTTGAAAATTTGATTATAGATCTTTGATTTGGTTTGAGGAATTCTCAGATTTGTTTTTGAATAAGAATGTTGGCTGATCTGATTTGCTTCAGATTTGTATTGGAGAATTGGTTTGGGTTTTCTTGGTTTTGAAATGAAGATTTAAAAAGAAAATGAAGTGAAGATATGCAAATGTATATATGTATGTAAATTATGATTTTAAAAAAAATAAAAGAAAAAGAAAATAAAAAGACACTTGTCATAAACATTGATTACTTAAATTACACTTGTTAAAATGAAACCTTAGGATAATGACACTTGTCTTTTTAAGTATTTTATTTATTTTAAAAGTAGATAAAACATTTTCTTGATTTATTTGAATACTTATTTATATATATATCTATTTAAAGAGAAACCAAAAACTAATTATATTTTATAAATATAAGTTTATACAAATATTATAATATCCAAAACAAATTTAAATATTTATTCTTTTGAATTTCCAAACTTAAATTCAAGTTCAAATTTAAATTAAATCCTAAGATTCAATTTAAAAGTCAAGTTATATATTTACATACACTATTTATTCCATTTAAAATAACAATTCCTTTTAGCATTAAAATTCATACATATTAAAAATAATACATTATACTTATTATTTGAAATTAACATATTTTATAATTAAAACAAGAGATTATATTATCAAGAAATATTTAAAAGAAATAAAACAAACCAATTTTTGTAAATCTTATTTATTTAAACTTAAGTTAAAATATCTTAAACCAATTAAATATTTTAAAACTATAAAATTACTTATTTAAATATCTTTGAAAAGTCCAGATTAAATTAAATATAAATTCCCAATTTACCAAAGCTTCTACTTACAATATATATAAATATATATATATATCCAAATAGAAATATCTTATTAACTTTTAAAAGATAAAATCATCAATTAATGCTAATTTAATCAGATTATTAAACTAAATTCAAATCTTATTATCAAAGATTATCCATATCAATTTAATTATTCAACAGATTATTAAATTGATATTGTTAAAATTTCTGGGATATTACAGCCCCTGCCAACGCAGAACCGGCCTACCCCTTGCTGGATAGTTGTGTAATTCATTTTGAATTAAATTCACAATAGAGATAGTTGTGTAATTCATTTTGAATTAAATTAAATTAAATGGTGTTAATTGTTAAAAACAATTTAAGAAGTTATTTAGTTATGTTGGGTTTTGAGATTATGTTGAAAACACGGAGAAAAATAGTTTGGGAAATCATTAGTTAGTTAAATTGATTAGAAATGAGTAAGAAATAAAAGAAATAAGTGTTTCCTTTTTCTTATTGGGTCCATTAGCAAAATGAAGTACACTACTGCATAAGAGAGATACTTTTCTCTCTTTTGTAATTAACAGAACGAACAAAACACGTTCATTCTCATTTTACAGTGAAAAGAAAATCTTCTTCCTCTCAAAAATCTAGAGCAAAAATTCAAGTTTTAAAATGAAAACAAATTCCAGATATTAAGATAAAATGAAAGATTTTTTTGTTCTAATTCACGCTTTAGTCAAGTTGATTTTCAGTTTATTGTAGATTTTAATTATGTTGTTTTCATTTTGGTTTGAGGCAAGCCTAGGGTTTTGATGTTCATAAGAAGGCAAGCCATTTACAGTGAATTGCTAAGAAGAAAGGTGAGTGTAGAACTCACTACTATCTCTCTATTGTGAATTTGATTACTGTTTTGATTATTGGTTGAATTGTTGTTGACTTAACCTCAATTTAATTGTGATAATTTCATAGATTGTAAACCCAGTTTTCAGTTTACTAAAACCCTAGCTATATGATCACTTAAATTCCCACATTTGTAGTTGTAATTAGGGTTGCATGACACTAGAAATCACTACCCTTGAAGCTAAAAACCATCAGAGACCAAAACCCCCTACCGACGGACCACCGAAAAGCACTAAAAATCACTTGGGACTCTGCCCAGGCGATGCAACTGGTGGACCGGTCCATAGGGACCAGTGCACCGTCACGCACCTGGGTTGATCCCCAAGTGATGTTCCGGTGCAACCTGCTCGGCCATTCGACTTCTTGCATGTGTGATTCTTTACTCGTATGTATGTTACGTGACTTGTTGTTATCCTTTTGCTTGATAGTTTGCCTTGTTATGAGGCAGTACTTTGAAGTATAACTATAATGGTCCCTTTACTCATATCGGGAAGTCTGAATTTGTTTATAACGTTGGTTTCCATTCAGAGACTATTCTATGTTTTGTTGACAAACACAATTTATATGCACGATTTTTGAAGCTATTATAAAGGAAATTCTTTTTGGAAATAAATTGTTTGCTGAAAATTATTTGTGAAAATCGCTGTAGCAAAACAGCGATATCTTTATGTAAAATATTTCGAAATGGCTCAATGTTTTTGTAGTAGAAATTTCTTTCAATAAGCAATGGGTTCTATTTTAATCATTTTTTAAAATACTGCTTTTTAAAGGGTCTAAGTTGAGTTTGAAACGAATGGTATAACTCTAGTCTATGTAATTTTTTGAGTTGAAACCTAAGATTAAATTGCCATAACTTTTTAACCGTAAATCCAAATTATGCAAAATCATTTTTGATGGAACCTGAGACTTTAAGGAACAACTTTCATTTTGTAAGTTTTCAAAAATTAAAATTACATTTCAAAACTGAAAACCAGAACTGATTAGTTTTGTGACAAGTTGTATTTTAGGCTAATGGGTATCGATTGAACTTTTATTTGTACGAGTGGAGTTTACTTGTTTTTAGTAACCATTTGAGCATTGTCAAGTATTTATGGGACATTAGTCTACAGTCTTATGATTACTAATCGGAAGTGGATAACACTTATTTATTTGTCGAGTTTTCGAACTCAATCTTAGGGATTCTGCTTAAGCGGATTTGAATGGGTTTTAGATCATTTTGTGACACTAGTTTTCTAGCGAGTTTTATTTTAAAAGTGCATGTATATTGTGTCAACTTGTGAAGTATAAGTTTATTACTTGCATATTTTGATGTGATTATCTATGTCTAATTGCCATGGTTGCTTGACTTTGATGAATGATGCAAATGAGCACAAAGTTAATTAAACGTCATGAATTATTAAATGAAGTACAAGTGTTTTAATGAAGTACAGCCTATGGATATTTACTTTTTTCATTCATGCAAGTTTATTATTATCAGTATCTCACATTTGTGCTAATTAGATATAGTCTGACCCGAGTGTTTTTTTAATGCTCGAATCAAACCAAGACTTGGCAAGTTACATGGACTTTTGGCTTTGGATGTGAGCTAGCTTAAGAAGTCTATTTTAATAATATTTCCATTTTGATGTATCATTGAGTCCTATATATATACATGTGTGTGTGTGTGTGCTTATTTATGTTATGGACTTTTGTTGTCATGTGTATTTGAGAGTTGTCTATGCTATAGATGTATTTGTACATAAAGATGAGTCTAGTATTTTCTTTTATAGACTCATTCTTTTGAGAACTTATTGATGTATATTATTTCCGTTTGTGTCATCTGATTTTGTGTTGTATGTAATATTATATATATTGTTCTGAACTAGATTAAACATTATATTATTATTTTGTGCTTGGATCGAATATGTTGAATTACCACTTGTAAGAAAAGAAATGAAAAATATAATCACATTATTCGATATATTTGATACTCGCCAAAGTAGTTTTACAGATGGTCACTCCTAACCAGCCATTTCTCTGCACTACCAGATAGTATTACCCACTAATACCATTTGTTAGTGTAGATCTCGGGGTGGGACGTCACATAATAGAACTAGTTAAATTTATTTTAATTGTGCAGTTAAATATGTTTGAGAAAACTATAAATTAATAAGTTTTATTTGGGTTTTTTTGTTTCAAAATTTTATGTGTTTTCTATATTTGCTAATTAATTAATTAATCATTAATCATTAGACATTCTATTAATTATTAATTATAAATTTACCCAACTAATATAATAAAATATCCTAAATATTACATGCAGATCGAATTTTATTGTCTGAACAGTGTCCGAAAAAGCATTTTAATGTAGACATGCATTGGTGGACTCTCCTAAAATTTTCTGCTTCTACCTTTCCACAATCCCCTTTCCTTACAAACTACATTCCCTTTTATGTAATATAAAAATTTGTGAATAAGGAATTCTCTGAACAAAGGAGCAAGAGATTTGAGAATCGAATTCCAGATTTTTTTTGGTGTGAATCACATTACTACCTTATATCGACTTCGATAATCGAAAAATTAAAAATGGATATAGGGAAATGCTTAAAGGAAAGATTTATGAGACATTAATAAATGGAATAAGAAAATTCAATTTGGAAAAGGTTTTAAAAACTGAAAAGTGATACAGAGAGTAAAGCTATAACTAAACAAGGGAAAGTAGGACCAAAAACATGATTTATAATGTTAATCAAAATGCAATAAGATTTATGTAAAAAATCATAGATGAAATATGAAAAAATAAGTTCAATGAGAAGAGAATGGAAACTAATGTAGAAATGGTAAAGAAAAAAATATAAAAAACTAAAAACAGGCAAGGGAGGATGTTGGAAAAAACGATCTACAAAAGGGTGTATGTAAAAGCTAAAATATGAAATAAGGAAAAATTTATTTTAAAAGTGTAAAAAGAGATGGAAGATAAAGTAAAAATAACATAAGAAACTAAAAATAAACAAAGGAAAAAAAATATGGCACAAAAACCGATTTACAATGTAGTCAAGATGAAATAATTCATGTAAAATTAAATGTGAAATAAGAAAGAATAAGTTGAATTTTTTTTAAAAGAATGAAAATAATATTGAAATAGTACTGTGGGTGTGTGTTTGTAGTCCTTGAAGCCCAAAAATACTAAGTTGGACGTGCTTCTCCATTTCCGAAATCCATGATGAACTGCTTCGTTAGACGCTTCATCCTTTGGGCTGCTCCAAATGCATCTCAATTCTTTTATTAGACCCTAAGTCTAATCTTTTAATTTACGTTTAGTTTACTTTCTTATTATGTTGGCTACTTATTTACCCTAATTAGCATATTCTTACCCTCGTCTCACCTCTATCTATTGTGAGATTTCCATTTATTTAATAGGGAATGCTGTTGGTATGAGCCATATTCATTATCTTGCTTATTTAACTTAATATAAATCTTAAGTTCATTAAAATAAGCATCTTTTATCATTCTTACTTTATTTGCTTATTGACTTAATATAAATTGTTTAAATAAGCTTCTACTGTTATTATTGCTCATTAATTTATTCAAAGTCTCAAAATAAGCTTTTTTGTTCTTATTACTTAATTATAACCTATGTTATAATTCTACCTGTAATTGTCATTTTCTCTTCTTTTATAGTCCGTACATAATTCCAGCATTTATTTTTTGTTCTAATCTGCCTTATTTTATTATGATATAGAATATTATTTTATTCTCTTATATTATATAATTCACTTATCATAATAACTATCTTCCTAAATAGTCTGCGCAGTGAATGCAGACCTAGGTTCATTATCGTTTACAACTTCACGTTCTTATCTAATAATTTACTTGATTCATGTCATACTTTGCTTTATTATCTTATATTCTAGGAAGTAATTCTATTTTATTTGGTTGGTTATGAAAACTATATTTAAAAATCCATTTCCATATTTTAATATTAAATAATACTATAAACAATAATCCGTAACTACTAGATATTTCTTTTACTATTCCGGAATAGTGTAAAATACAGTGGTTTCTCTATTTTACACTAATTCTTTTTTTCTTTCTTTTATTCTAGCAATTACGTTCATTGTTGTCTTTTAAATATTAAATTATAGAAATGTGTCATATTTTCTAAACCAACCAATTAACCTTTTAGTTACTCCCAAATCCAGTTATTAGATTAATTAACTTTTAACGTAATTTATTACAGTAATTCCATTCCTCAAACTTCTATTACTTTACATCTTATTTCTTTCATTTCAGTGTTCTTAATTATTTTATCCATAGTCACGTTTAATCTATTTTAATCCATATACAAAGAAAGAGGAGAAAAGAGAAGAAGAACGACGCTTGCATAAAAATCCAAAACGTAGAAACAGATGTAAATAAATACTAATACTGTAAATAAACTGTAAATTCCTTATAGTTCAGCATAACTTAATTAATAGGATTAATTATTGAATAAAATTATCTAAACTGGAATTTAACGATAATATATCTTAAACTTAAAAGATATATAAATAAATCCACTCACATTTCTAGCTTTACAAATCTCCCTGTTTTTATTTCAAATCTGTTCCTAACATCTATATTCACCTCCCTTGTAATCCCTACTTGGAATTACAAACGATATATTTACAGATCTATAATATCTGAAAGAGAAAAGGAGGAGATTTGGATTAGAAAAAGCAAATAAAACTCAGATCAAGGGTTTTACCTTTACATAGCCTTATGATTTGAACCAATTCCTTGATAGAAAAATGGCAGAGCTTCTGTAGGAAAGAGAAAAATAATGAGAATAAAAATGAGGCTCTGCACCTATATTTATAGTGGTTCAAATCAGTGATAACCATTAGATATAAAACCCTAAAATCTAAAGCGTACACTCGGTCTATTAAATTAATATGTTTTTTTTCTGCGTTTGTATTTATTTCAAGTTGATTCTCCAACAATCTTTTCATTAATCACTTTCCCCTTCTCTCTCGCAATCTATGGAAACATATATTTTTAAATGTGATATTTCTTTTAAATAAGATTCCCCTATTAATCACCCAATTAATAGATTTTGTATATACCTAGAATTAATTTACTAACCAATTAATCTCTGTCTGCACTGTGATTTCTTGCCAAATTAATATGCAATAAATACCATATTAATTCGTCACATGTATGCATATTAATTTATTTTATTCCCATAATTATTGCATGCATATATTCTACAATTGAATTTGAATCACAATCTTAATTATATATGTTACCATAAGTATCCATGTTTATTAATTGACAATTGATTGCTTGCATAAATTACTTTTCCTCCATTTTATTCTCTTGCACTAACATATATGTTTCTAATCATATCAATTAGTTGCTACAATATATGTACCCTTTGTTGTCAGTTCCTGTCAATTAATCACCTCTACTAATTAATTGAATATTAATTTACCTTTTAAACAAACACCGTCAATTAACCTTCCCTATTAATTGATTTTATATAATTTCTCTCTCTAATTTATTTATTACATAAATATATATGTAGTCTAAATAATATTAATTAGTTGCCCCATTTACAAACATTTATTTTTATAAAATTTCAAATGTATATAACTTAATTAAATTATTTGCATATATAATTGTAATTTAACATGGGGAGATACAAATATAGGCAGTAGTTTTAAAAAATTTAGCAGCGTTTAACAAACAATATAGAAATAATATGTGAAAAAAGACGCTACTAAAAAATTATGGTGGCGGGTAAAAAACGCTAAAAATCTATATTGATACGGTGGAACGTGACAAAAATGTATATAATGACGTTTATCAAACACAACCGTAATGTTTGAGCTAAAGCTGGAACATCTATAACAGCGTTTAAAATGCTACTAATACATTTTGCAGTTTTTGGTGGACTTTTTGAAATGCTACAAAAAAATATGGTTGCATTTGAAAATGCTGCAATAATTTTTTTACAGTGGCGTTTCCTAAAACGCAACTGAAAGTTCAGGCATTTTTCGTTGCTTGTCGTTCCACGACGTTTATTAAAACGCTACCAAAACTTTTGTTAGCGTTTTTTCAAGGCTCCAAAAATAGTTTTTCTTACAGTGGTTCCGAAGACTAATAACAATTTGATAAGAAATAAGTATATAGATACATTTTTGTCTACTATTTACGAAAATTCTAATTATACTTTCAAAAGGAGCACCAAACCCTATTGGGTATGGTTACCTTCGATTTATCCCCTAGCTCTGTTGTAGGAAGTTGGTACCAAAATACAGAATTTATTTTTATAAGTATCAAAGAAAGACAAAAGGATAAAATAAATTTTGAATAGCAAATGTTCCATACATATGATGAAGAACGAGCATTTATGGATAACGGA
Organism: Allium fistulosum; assembly: GCA_030737815.1. Taxonomy (NCBI): domain Eukaryota; kingdom Viridiplantae; phylum Streptophyta; class Magnoliopsida; order Asparagales; family Amaryllidaceae; genus Allium; species Allium fistulosum. The sequence continues at coordinate 448,495,374 of CM060906.1, read as the reverse complement.
ATTGCATCTAATTTGTTATATCTAATTCATTTTTTTTATAAATATCCGGGGTTTGGTATTGTTAATTTTAGAGTGTCACCAAGTAATATTTTTTTAAAATAAAACAATTAGATGCTTCTTTTATATAATACATTGCTTTCAAAAAGTGCTAGAAATATTTTTATTATGCTAAATGAGTGTGAAAAATTATTTCAAGGAAAATAAAAATATTTTTTGAAAGTAACAAACATTTTTAAAATGTATAATTATGTTTAATATTATTTAAATCATGTTTTAATATTAGCCAATATTATGTACGTTTTGTTTAAATATTTTCGAAATTGGCTAATAATGATGGCCAATATTTTCGAAATAGTGTTGTAGGTAATTCCATTTACCTTCGCAGACGTCTAGATTTTCAACACAGACTGCTGTAAATTAAAACAGACGTCTGGTCAAAAAAATTTGGAAGTATGGATTTAGTTCAAAATATTCCATTGCTTACTGGTTTGAAAGAAACAAATTCAGACGTCAAGACCATTTCTTCCAGACATCTGGAATGCTGCTGATCATTATAATTAATGATCTAACCTATATGTAATTGTTGTAAGTGGCTTTTTAATCTTGTTGTGGTATTTGCATTTTATTTCTTACTCGTAACTATTTTCATGATGTTCTTAACAATTTTTCTACATATTTATGTATATCATCATTTCATACGCTTCATATATTCCCTCACAAAGGAAGAGAAATTCATATGCATATTGATAGAGGGGGATATTATACTTAGGATGAGATATTATATTTAGGGGGAGCTTTAATTATATTATAGTATCATCTTATAAAGAATAAATATTTTTAAAAAATTGTATAGTTGTCATCATAAAAAAGGAAGGGAATGTTAGAGCCTCTCTTGTTGGATTTTAATGACAACAACTGTACAATTATGCCAAAGAACCTATAAGCTAACTTGCAGGTATATAAGTATCAAAAAGAGACAAACAATTAAGCTCAACATGAAGATACACAGTACAAAAAAGGATAAAAAATATATACATGAAGATACAAGAAGAGATATACACGACGAAAATAAGACGAAAGAATGTATATAAGGAGACATGAAGATTAACATTGACATCAAGCTAAATTATAAAAGACAAATAGAGTTTGCCTATTATTTTTGTTAATTTAGATATAATGTAAAATCTCCAAGTTGGTGATCACACATAGAAAAATATATTTCGAAAACAATCTTTAAAGTAAAACTATTATTTAACCAATTTTTAGTTAGAGATTCAAAGATTTTCGTAAATAAAATAAGCCACAATCAGAAACTATGAAACATACACATAAAGGAACAAAATAGGCAAGTTTCAAAAGTCTGGAACTTTTGCAACAAACGTCTGTAACCATAAACAAACATCTGGATTTTTTATCATGGATGTCTGTTATGGTAACAGACATCTGGAACAAAATATCTGTACATCTGGATCATGTATATTTTGTTCATGTGGTTTCTACCCTCTCCAATGTATTGCTCAGCCATCTAGACACTTTTATTCAGACATTTGAACCTGACGAACATAATTGACTCTTCATAGAAATTCAAATTCTAAAGAGTCATCTTCTTTCCCAAACGTTCCAATAGTTCTAATGGTTATTACTATTCAAATAGAACATGTCAAATCTATACATAGTGTTGAGAATTCACTTTTAGATAAGATAATTCTTTCTATCTTTCTAATCTATACGCACTTGTAAATTAAAAATATTCTCAACAATTTACTTCCTACAATTACACATTCAGATCATCATCTCAAGGAGATTATAGGAAGGTTGTACTTAATAGACTTATTTGCATTATCTAGAACACAATAAGTCAAAAAATTTACTACCATTTATAGTCGAAGTCTTGTTCTGCTACTCAGGAAAAAGTACCGAAGTCCAGTTTGGCTGCTCGGGCAAGTGTATTGAAATCATGTTCTACTACTCAGGTGCCTATTCTTTCGGGTTAAGTAAGGGTGTTGTTTAAATCCCGAAGGAGTCTGAGAAGGATGTAAAATGGGAAGTTCGAACCAGTATAAAAATCTTTGGTGCACTTTACTTTATAGTTCTTTAATCCCGCTGCTATTATATACAAGTTTAATTTAGTAAATATAAACATATTACTCGATCCGCATAAACTTTCTTATTGTACATGTATGGTCTGAAGGGGGACAAGCAAAATATATTGTGCTTATTTATTTGACATATTGTGTATAGAATTTTATATTTTATTCCTTTAGCAAATGTGTGGCTTGCTCTTGAGTATAAAATACCGTGTTGAATTTGGTTTTGGCAAATATATTGTTTTGACTTTGGAACAATGTTTTTCTTGACTTTTAATAAAAAAATTAGTAATAAAATAAATGTTTGTTATCATCAAACACGATCATTGATTGTATTTTCCACACTATTCTTATACCCATTATACTAAAAAAAATCTTATAAATGCTTTTCCCATTTGTAATTTTAAAGAATATTTCCTATTATTTAGATTTATTATTATATTATATAAGTAAATTAGTCTTTTATTATTCTCTATTTGTTAAGCCTATAAATAAGAGTCGTGTATTATGTATTAACGAATTTAGTTTTTAATAAAGATGTAATATTTAATGCTTATTCGGTTTTTTTATTCTCTCCCCCTTCTATCTCTATTTAATTTGTTTTGTTAGATAAATCTGACATGACATCAGATGTTAGGGTTGTCTCGCATGTGGAAATAGCAACGACGGTTTGGAATTGAAATACTCCAACATCGTTGAAATTTGACGGAGATGTGGTGTATAAAATATGAGTTGGTACACATGTAGCATTAGAGATTCCTTTTGTTCCAATAATATGTGTGTCAACTCATATGCGTATGCATGTGCTGAAGATGGGAAGACTGGTCCGATCGTCGTTATGAGGTCGCTATCGTCGTTGAACAACATTAGAGGCGGGTTCGATTATGTGAATTAATTGCTTCTGAATCAATTTTTTTAGTTTGATTTTGGATTTTAGTCTGTAGTTGGAACTGAAATTTAAAAGACATTATTCATTGAATTGAGCATCCAATAAGAATTACCAGATTCCCCAACCCTAATTTTTAGTTTAGCATCTGGTTCCTTTATTGTCATCCCAAACCAGTTCCCAAACCACAGGAATGCTCCAAGATTCACAAATATCCACACCCCTTCGTGACTACATAACCCTGCCTCTCATCAGACCTCGTGACTCCTCTACGAGAAAACATTTTATAAACCAATGAATGTCATCTTTTATCAAGAGTGGAACTATTCACAACAATGAACATTCTTAAACGCATCATTTAAACTACCATTAAACATTGTAATAGGGTTTACAACGTTTTATTATTTTATCAAATGTCATATCCGACCAAATTCAAGGATTGTATGTATTATGGAAAAAGTAACGCCTTTTTTGATACTCTTTGAAGCTCTGAAGTTGTTTAGTTTTTATTTTATAAGAATAATAGAAGTGGATTCTTCGAAGAGAGTGTGGATGGATTATGAGAATGTGTGACTTGAACTAATGATTGAACCATGCCAATATATTATTTTATACGCCACATTAAATTCACGCATTCACATGTAAGACTCATTTGACCACTTTACAATATTTTTATTCTTAATGGCTTGTGCAACTCTTAGACATAGCCGCGGACCCCAATAAAGTAATATTCATGGACTCAAAGCTTAAAGATATTTTCAAGTATCTCGGAGTTAGAGAAAATGGCTCTCTTACTAATTACTTGCATCATTTCTGGGCACCAATTTGAAGCTTGCTCATTATGCTGCTTCCTTAGACTTGTCTTACTACCCAAGAGAATGGAATGTATCGACTTTAAAATTTGCTTCAAAGTTGCAGCTCTATATAGCCAGATCACACACGAGATCCTCACAACACAATTTTCGCTTTGGAAGCTGAAGACACTACTGCTTCAAGGCCCTTTTATGTCTTGATTCATGTTCTTTTATATAATAAAGTATAGAAAAAACAATGGCTCTTGATATACATTTATCAGAAAATATAGACAAGATAATTAAGGCATTTAGATAATTATGCCATTTTAAACAAAGTTAGGATTGTAAAATTACCAAAAAAAAATTTAAATAGAAAAATAATAAAGAATGCTAAGAGCAATACTTTGATACAAATATCAATATCAAAATTTTAAGGAAACCATCTCCAAATTCTACAAGTATACTACATAACAAAAAAATCTCGTTTTATTATCTAAAAATTATTTTCAACTTTCACTTTGTACATGTGGCAGAATCTGATTGTACCAAAGTTCTATACAAACATCCTACGTCAAATTTTTTTTGAAATGGAAATTAACCTTGAAAATGTCAAGAACAATACTTTGATACAAACATATGTATTGTTAAGCTGTGATCTTCATTATCAAATAGCTTAAGTCAAGACTTTTTTGCATGATTGTAAATATTTTAGTTTGTAGTAGATATTTTGGGTGGTTATTATTTTTGTCAGCTTCCTTATGTAAGATATAAATAACAGTCTGGCAGAGAGAGAATTAGAGAATACGATAAAAAAAATTCTCCTTCTAAATTTATCCTTCTCTCTAGAAATCTCCAATTATCTAGAAATTTCACATTATATCGGAGCTCCATATTCAATCGTCATTCGATTGTGTTCTCCTTCTATATCTGGTGATTTCGAGTGTTTTTTCCTATTTTCTAGGGTAAAATTGTTTGACCTAATTTTTCGATCGTTAATTCGTTCGAATTCGAGTAAACTCTTCTGAATTTCCTTTTTCTTCTTCAATTTTCTTGATTCTTCTTCAAACTCCGATTCTTGGCTAAAAATCTCTAAAAATGATGATCAATGATGATTCTATTTCTCAGAACAATTCTTCTACTATTAATACATCTGGAATTAACTTCAATGATCCTTACTACCTCTCTAATGGCGATCATCCAGGTATGCAACTTGGTAGCCATATTCTTACTGGTCCGAACTTCTTGAATTGGTGTAGAACTATAAAAATGGCCTTAATAGCTCGAAATAAACTTCAATTTGTGGATGGATCTCTCCGATGCCTTCTACAACTTCTCCAGATCTTCAGAAATGATTACATGGTGATGTCATGGATTCTGAAATCTATGGATAGAACTTTGGCTAAGAGTTTTATGTTTGTTAATTCTTCTCATCAACTATGGAAAGAATTGATGAGAGATATGGTCAGACCACTGCTCCAAGGCTGTTTGAGTTGCACAAAAGTCTTACTTCAATTCAGCAGAATGATACTTCAATAGGCGAGTATTTTGGAAGATTGAAGACTGTTTGGGATCAATTACAGCTACGGGAAGGATTTCCTGATTGTTCTTGTGGTGCTATTAAGAATTGTAATAGTGAAATTCTTAAGAAGATTCTTGAGATTGATCAAAGGAACAAGTTGATGTAGTTACTTTCAGGTCTGAGCAAAGAGTATGATTAGGTTAAGGTCAATATGCTTAGTTCTGATCCTCTTCCGAGTGTGCATAAGGCATACTACACTTTACAACAAGTTGAGCAACAAAATAAGATTAATAATGATGGTCCTGTTGTGAATGAGATGAGTGCTTTTCAAGTTCAAGCTGCCAAAAAATTTCCTAAGCCTGCTTATCAGACCGCCAAGAAAGATTTTAAGAGGCAGAAAAGTAAGGTTGTGTGTGAACATTGCAAGAAGAAAGGGCATACGATTGATCAATGCTTCAAATTGGTAGGATATCCTGAATGGTGGACTGCTGTGAAAGGAAAAGGACCTTCAAGGATGGCTGGAAATGTGCAGAATAATGGTGAAGGAATTCTTGGAAGAGGACCACAAGAAAATGAAGAATCGAGCACATTAAATAAGTCTGTTGATCCTGTATTGGCTTCTGCTCTTTACAATGAAGTTCTCAAGATGATGCAGAATAATTCTAAGGCCTCTACATCTGAAGAAAATCCTCCGTACACTGCTGTTAACTTTGTAGGTATAATTTCGGCTTCTAATGTTGACCGTGTAGTAAAGAAATTTGACCATAATAGTTGGATCATAGACACAGGGGCAACATATCATATGGCATCTAATTTGGCTCTTGTTGCTTCACTTAGACAACTTAATAATCCAATCAAAATAGCATTGCCTGATGGAACTATTAAAATGGTTAAGCATATTGGCATAGTAGACCTAAATTCTGAAATAACTCTCAAAAATGTTTTTTATATTCCTGAATTCAAACACAATTTGCTTTCTGTTGGAAGATTATTAGATGATAATCATCTAATTGTAAATTTTGAAAAAGATTTATGTCATCTTCAGGACCTTTCGACTAAGCAAGATCATGCTGTTGGATCAAGGCATTTTGGTCTATACAAATTCTGCAACTCTCCTACAAATTCTGTTTCATGCAATTCAGTTAGTTCTTCTTAATTTGTAATTAATAATGCTTCTTTTTCTTATGCAAATAACACTATCACTGCAAATGTAAAGCCTAGCGTTGATCTTATTCATGCTAGATTAAGTCATATTTCTGCTAGTCATATGAAACATTTAATAGTTTCCATTTCAGGCAACAATGATAATAATAATTGTGATTTTAGTTGTGAAGCTTGTGTTTTGGGAAAACATCATAAGATGCCTTTTCTAAAATCTGTTTCATATGCTACTGATTCTTTTGATATGTTACATATAGATCTTTGGGGTCCATACTTGAGACCTTCTTTATCAGGTGCTACATATTTTTTGACAATCCTAGATGATCATACTAGGATCACTTGGACTCATTTACTTCATTCAAAGACTCTAGTATATCCTGTTATTTATGCTTTCCTTGAGTATGTCCAGACTCAATTCAACAAGAAAGTAAAGGTGATTAGGAGTGACAATGGGACTAAGATTATTCAGGAATCATGTAGACTTCTATTTGCTGGTAAAGGTATCATTCATCAAAGAAGTATTTCGGGAAATCCTCAGCAGAATGGTCGGGTAGAAAGGAAGCATAAGCATCTTCTTGAAACTGCTAGAACTATGCGAATTCATGCTGGTTTGCCTTACAAATTTTGGGGTGATTGTTTGCTTGCTGCAACTCATGTCATTAATTTGTTGCCAAGTTCTGTTTTGAATTGGAAAACTCCATATGAGTTACTTATGAAGAAGCATCCTGATTATGACTATTTAAGGGTCATTGGATGTTTGTGTTTTCCCGCTCAAAAGTTATATGACAAGTTTTCTCCTAGATCAAAGAAATGCATTTTACTAGGGTATCCTTATGCTAAAAAAGGGTACAAATTGTATGATCTTGATACTCATAAAGTGGTTTTCAATAGAGATGTTTATTTTGTTGAAAATTGCTTTCCTTTGAAAGACGATCATAGTATAATTACTTCTATTTCTCAAATAAAAAAACTTCTCTTCCTTTGGTTAACCCTGCCTTTGATATTTAAAATCTTTCTTATCCTATAAATACAATTTCTTCTTCTTCTCAAAGTACACCTCAACAAAATATTCAACTTTCTGAACCTATTTCTAAAATTCCTTTCCAAAATTCTACTTCTTCTGAAAATTCAAACACGGATTCTATTTTTCCCTCTCCTATTCAGAATCCTATTGCTCAAGTTACTGAAACACAAAATCTTAGATTTTCTTCTAGGCCTAGCAAATTGCCTAAGAAATTTGATGATTTTGTTATGAAAAAACCAGCAACAAGAGTCATTCAAAATTTAGAACCTAACAGTTTAGTTTCATTCAATGTTTATGCTGAACCATGTCTTGCTCATTTGGATAGTGATAGTTTACATAGCTTGAATAATGTGTTGGTAGCTTATGAGCCTTCTTCTTATAATCAAGCAAAAGATCATCCTGAGTGGGTAGAAGTAATGGATAAATAATTACAAGCTCTTGAAGGTAATGGTGCATGGGAGTTAATTGATTTACCTTTTGGTAAAAAGCCATTGGGTCTAAATGGGTTTATAAGACTAAATTTAAACCTAGTGGTGATATTGAGAGATGCAAAGGTAGAGTTATTGCAAGAGGTGATAAGCAGATATCCGATAAGGATTATAAGCACACATTTAGTCCGGTAGAAAAGCTAACTACTGTTAGATTGATTATGGCTTTGACAGCAATTAAAAAGTGGGATATACAGCAATTGGATATTAATTATGCATTCCTTCATGGTTATCTTGATGAAGAGGTGTATATGACTCCATCTTTGGATTACAAAAAAGCCAAACCAGGGCAAGTTTATAAACTTAAAAGATCCATTTATGGTCTAAAACAAGCAAGCAGATGCTGAAAAAAGAACTGAAAAAATTTCTGGTTGAATGGGGTTTCACTCAGTCTAAGCAAGATTATTCAATGTTTTTCATGAATAAGGGTGACTCATTTACAATTGTAGCTACCTATGTTGATGATTTGTTGCTGACTGGTAATGATAATGCAGTATAGCTGATTTGAAGAATGATTTGCATAAGGCTTTCACAATTAAGGATTTAGGTGCCTTGAAGTATTTTCTTGGAATAGAGATTTCAAGGTCTGAATCTAGAATAATTCTGAATCAAAGGAAGTATATTTTAGATATGCTTCAGGATACTCAAATGGAAGGGTGCAAGCCTTTTCTTTTCCTATTAAAAAGGGTTTGAAGCTTAGTGTTGATGATGGTGAATTATTGGAGGATCCTGAAATATGTAGAAAGTTGATTGGTAAACTTCTCTATTTTAATCTTACTCGACCTGACATTTCTTTTGTTGTTCAGTAGTTGAGTCAATTTCTAAGTGCTCCGAGAGCACACATTATGTAGCTACTCATATTCTCAGATATCTTAAGCGTACTTTGAATATTGGTCTTTTCTTTTCTGCTAATTCAGATTTAATATTGAAGGCTTATAGTGATGCTGACCGGGGTTCTTGTGAAGATTCGGGGAGGTCTTTAAGTGGCTACTGTATCTTTCTTGGTAATTCATTGATCTCTTGGAAAACAAAGAAGCAAAAATCTATTTCTAAGAGTACTACAGAGTCAGAATACAGAAGCATGAGTTACACAACTAGTGAAGTTGTTTGGTTGGAAGGATTGCTGAATGAATTAGGTATTAATGTGCCTACTCCTATTACATTGTATTGTGATAATATTTCTCCTCAACATATTGCTGAGAACCCAGTTTTTCATGAGAAAACGAAGCACATCAGGGGCAAAAGTTGGATGTTCATTATGTCAGAGAACATGTTCAGTCAGGTTTTATTCAGTGTCAGCATATTAAATATTCAATGCAACTTGCTGATATAATGACTTAACCTCTGGGTGCAGAGCAACATAAGTTCCTCTCTTTTAGAATTGGTTTGGTAAACCAAATTACTATTCAAGATTGGCCTTGTTCTTCAAAAACAAGTCCATCTTGAGGGGGGCTGTTAAGTTGTGATCTTTATTATCAAATAGCTTAAGTCAAGACGGTTTTGCATGATTGTAAATATTTTAGTTTGTAGTAGATATTTTGGGTGGTTATTTTTTTTGTCAGCTTCCTTATGTAAGATATAAATAACAGTCTAGCAGAGAGAGAATTAGAGAATACGATAAAACATTTTCTCCTTCTAAATTTCTCCTTCTCTCTAGAAATCTCCGATTATCCAGAAATTTCACATGTATCAAAGTCTGATGCAATCTCCTGAATTCCTCAAAGTTTACTACAAGACAAATTACATTTTTTTAGATTTATATCTAATAAAACATTTCTTTTATCTTTGGTACATTTGATAGGATTCAGCCCGTTGCATTAAAGTTTTCATACATTAATGTGTTTTTTTCACAGGTCGTCTTCAACAAAAATGGCTACTTTTTTTAGCAGCTTACATGTTATAACATTGCAGATATATCATGGGACCATTTCAGCTACAGATTGTAATGCTCGTAGAAAGGCATACTGTATTTTCTATAAATTATGCATGCAGAAAAATTTATATGGTCTGTACAACATGTAGCTCGGGTGTATATCATAAAATTGTAAAATTTATAACAGTAAGTAAACTCTTAATTGTTTATTCATTCAATAATTTATTTATTTATATTTAAAAATTAAAATAATAAAACAAAAGCTCCAACATTTTAAATATCTTAATCAGCAGTATTCTACAAGCTCAAGATTACATTTAATCTTCCAAAATGAGCTCTGTTACATAACTGAGACATATATACTAGCTCATGAGTTTAAAACCCAACCATACATGCACAATATTCATGTTATATGCATTACGCACACTATGTCACACATCGATCACGGTACAATTCCCAAAATGAGAGCTTATGTATGGATAAGTTTAATTCAAATAAATATATGATTAAAATTGAAAAGTTTTCTTTGTTCCCCAAACCAAGAGCTTATGTATGGATAAGTTTAATTCAAATAAATATAGGATTAAAATTGAAAAGTTTTCTTTGTTCATCTGTAAGAATTTACCAACCATTGACAAAACATCCATGCAGCTCCAACCACTGAAAATACAGAAGCATAGCCAAAAAATCAAAATGCGTGACATCTTTTGCAACCACAGCGACACCTAGCATTGAAAATTCTGCAAGGCTTGTAATTGAAATCTCCGTTGCCCCAATCAAATTTGCTTTAGATGTAGAAATCCCATTTTGAAGAATTTGAATTCCTACAACCTCATATGACATTTGTCCCAGTCTTGATAACACGATCAAAGAGAGGAAAAGAAACAATGGTTTTTTCACTACAATTGGAACAACTGCAAACTACTACATCCACTATGGTTAATAGTGTAGCTTGAAGTACCAGGCCAGCAGCTGCTACCTACGAAATGCCTAGATTTTTAACTAGGTCAGCAGATATGACTGTCGCTTCAATGCCCATGAAAGCACATAATCCACTGAATCCACCAATTATATATGGACTAGTTCCATGATGTGTTAAAAGTGATGTCATTATGGCACCAGGAGCAAGTGCAATATTGAAAAATAATAGCACATATGCTATACTAGCAGGAAGAACAAGCTGGAGCTTGTATTCAGTCCATCCATCTTTGATAGCAGGGGTAATCGATTCAAACCAAAGGGTGGTTCATGAACATGGGCGAGTTTACAACGATTAAGAACACCGTTTGAGAGCCTATTGATAAGCTGATGATGCAGTGCGGCAAAGCACGAGAGAGAAGGAAGCAACGAGACATACCTCAAATCGCGAACGCCCATCACCGCGACCTAACTCCAGTGAGCTACGACCTAATTCCAGCGAGCTACGACCTAATTCCAGCGAGTTACGACCTAAATCCAACGAGTCGCTCTTCCTCCGTGAATCGAACGAAGCCAGTAGCCCTAAGTCGCGAGTCGCCTTCCTCCCTATGTCGCGAACGACAGAGCGAGCTAAAATCCTCCTCCTTAGGTCGCAAACGACCTATGCCAGCTCCAGCCTTAAGTCGCGATCGAACAACTTCTTTAGGTCGTTTCGAAGCACGAGCTATGACCTACCAAGTGATAGGAATTCCAGTTGATCACTGCTTTCTTAGGTCGCCAATGACCTAGCGATTTAAGCCGCAAATCATCAGGTCGCAAGGCTTTGAAGATATCTTATATTTCTTAGGTCGTGTGAGCCTTAGGTCGTATGTGTATTTTCCTTAAGTCGCACTGTGTTGTAATTTTAGGTCGTTACTATAGTAAGTCGTTCGTGTTGTACATATTAGGTCGGTCGAGTGTTGCTAGTGTTAAGTCGTGCATGTGTAAATATGTAAGGTCGAGATAGTCTTGTAATGTGTGATGTAAGTGTTGTGTTGGGTTGTAAGCCTATAAATAGGCGAATCGTGTCATTTGTAATAGAGAGTCAATTTGAATAAAATTTCTTTTGTGTGCTCTTGTGCCACTATTAAAATTGGTAGTTGAGTGTTATCTCCTATCTCCATCTTCGAATATTCGAGTGCGCTCGAATCAACGATTGTTGAAGCCTATTCACGGAATCTAGTGTGCTAGATCAACGTTCGAAAAATAGTAGATCTTCTCTCACGGCATTGTGCGTGATCAACGTGTCGAAGATAGCTAAAGTCCGGTATCTCGCGAGATCAACGGATTTGAGCATTTGGGTATTCTCAATCCATCGATTCTGCATCAATTCACCGATTAATTCCGCTAATCGGATTGGATCCTGGACGGATTCGATTGACATCGTCGAATTCGATTATCATGCTGCATCAGCTGGTTGAATATAATCAGAATGGGTAGTGTACATATCATGATACAAGAAGCAACTTTTAGGCAGGTCACACAGTATCATAAGTTCACTAAAAGAAAACCAAACAACAATAATGCCCCTGCTATCTCACTTATGAGATTGATTCGGAAAAGCATGACATTTGCTTGAGCTAGTGCAGTTGGTCTGTTTGCACCAGCTAACAACATTACCCAATCACGTTCTATGGTTACACCCAAAGCAAGCCTAGCTATTCGTTCTACTGCCCCAGCTATTACCAATGCAATAAATCAAGGCTGAACAAGTACAACTGATGCCGATGCTGATGCAAGGCATGTAGTGGTAAAAGCGTATATCAACATAGTGATAGACAACAACTGAGCATTCGTTTGGACAATATACAAACTGTTGTACGATCGTTGAAATGCCCTAGCTCGCGAATAGAAAAAATTGTTATAGAACTTTTCGGTGACTTTTATAACAATTGTGTAATTATAAGATAGTTTATTTTTATAAATTACCGCTTGGTTTCCATAACCAAAACGCCGATTTCGCTACGTCGGATCCATGATAGAGTCAAAAATAGCGTCTTCCTCCTCGCAGGTCAAACCATGGCGATCTGGTCCCTCTAGCGTCTGTGCCTATTCCTCTTGAAACTTTGCCTACAATGCTAAAAAATTACAGTTGAAATTAACACAACATTTTTTTAATTCTTTAAAGCTAATTACTTAAACTAATTGATATTAATAACTTAAAATTCAAAATATGCTTACGATCCATTGGCTCTGGGCTGTAAATACACCACCGGTCGTGCTACTGGCTATGAAGGGCCACTATCATCACCTTTATTCCCTCTTCGAGAAGAAGATGGGGAACCGGAGTGGGAAGAGCTCTACGCCTTTGGAAAAAAGATATAATACCTGTCACGTACATATCAATTTATTATGTCAGAACATATAATTCATAATAATTATGAGAAAAGATATCATAATTGATGAGAAAAATGTAACATGGATAATCACATAAATTACCTTATATTAAATTATATATTAGCAATCAGTCCTCGTCATTTTCTGATTCGGACTCGGTTTCGTACTCTATATCGTTTTCCTTTATAGTTTCAAATGCTTCTGCTAATACATTTGATTCATCATTTAGAGGTCCAAAATCCGTGTGATCGTCCATTATTGTTATTTCAACATTTTCCTCGATATCTGCTTGATAGGCTTGTTCGTCTGGAATATTCTTTTCATCAAACATAAATCTTGCCTTCGTTTTAAAAACTGCAGACCGGTCTGCTTTATCTCTTTTTAGAGATGGATAAGGGGTATAATAAACTTGTAGGGCTTGTTTGGCTAGTACAAAAGGATCGTACTTTTGATAACGCAAGGTATGTTTTATTTCTATAAGATTATAATTTGGATGCACGATAACTCCAAACCCTGGAACATTACTGAACCAGTTGCATCTAAACAAAAAAATTCCTCCGCGGGTCTGGTGAAATAGGTCAATTGCAAAACCTGGGTTAACATGCCATAAAAATCATTTATATGATTATTTGGATCATCACTGCCTTTAACATATACACCAGTATAGTTAGTTAATTTTTCAGCACTCTATTCTTTGATGTTGAATTTATATCCATTAACGAAGAATATTGGATATGTCTTAACTTTTCTTTTTGGTCCCATCGCTAGATGTTTTAATCCTTCATCGACCACACAATTTATCGGATCATAAACGTAGTTCGAAAACCAAGTAGCGAAATCTTTGCTTATATCATCGCTTGGATGTTGTGATTCATAAACACTGCAAACATAGATAATATATTGCATTATAATCAATGTACACGTATAGCATTAAATTAAATTAATATATCCAGACTTGTAATTTAATATTACCTAATAAATGGTGTAGCTTTAGTACAATTAAGAAGAATATATGTGTGTGCTACATGGTAATCTCTATCGTCTAACCATACTTCCACACATTTTCCAACAGGTCGATCATGTTGTCTAAAAATAGATAACATTGCCTCAGAAGAACAATCTTGTTCAACGGCTTCATCATTACGCGTAGCACTTTCAAATGATAAGTTCACATGATCACTGAAATAATGAGAAAAAAAGATTGAGCTTCTTCTTTGATATATGATTTGCAAATTGAACCTTCAGCTCGAGCTTTTTGTCTCACTTTTTTCTTTAAATGATTTAAGTACCTAATAGAAATTATTTAAATTCAAAAATAACTTATATATATGTAATTAAAATAATATATACCATACTCGATATTAATACCTTACCTCTCGAATGGATACATCCATCCATATTGCACAGGATCTCGAAGACGTGCTTCATATGGAAAATGAATAGGTAAATGCTCCATTACATTAAAGAAACCTGGAGGAAATATTTTCTCCAATTTGTAGAGCAATACAGGGATTTCTTTCTCAAGTTTACGTAGACGATCAACTTTTAACGTAGTTGAACAATGCTCCTTATAAAACAAACTAAGTTCCATTACAACCTTCCAAACTTTTCCGGGCAACAGTTCTCTGAAAGCGACGGGCAATAAATTTTCCTTCATTATATGACAATCATGGATTTTCATCCCACTTAGTCTCCCGTTCTTATAGTTGACACATCTACGAAGATTAGAGGAAATCCTATCGGGAAATCATAATCCTTCCACCCATTTTAACAGTACTTTAACTTGGTTGTTGTCTAACTCATAGGATGCTTTGGGCTTTTTAGTGTCATTTGGCTTGATATGAAGCTCAGGACGGTTACAAATTTCTTCTATATCACATCTTGATTTCAAATCGTCCTTAGTCTTGCCCTTAACACTCAAAACTATATTAAAAAGATTATAAAATATGTTTTTCTCGTTATGCATCACGTCAATGTTATGACGGATTAGGAGATTTTTGCAATAAGGCAATTCCTAAAATATACTTTGTTTACACCAATTATGAATCGTCGATTTACCTTGAATTTCAATTTGTTGTCCGGTTTCATGTATCTTTGGATAATCCTTTACAACTTCATATATATCTTCGCTTGACCAAATTGTTGGTGGTCACAAAGTCTCATGTCTATTAGCTACGAAGGTTTTTTATCTCTTCTAAAAGGATGATTAATATGGAGAAAACACCAATGACAATCAAACCATGAAATTTTCTTCCCATTTGATAAAGAAAATGCTCATGTTTCTTCCATACAATAAGGACACGCTAAATGACCGGCCGTACTCCAACCCGAAAGCATTGCATATGTAGGAAAATTGCTAATAGTCCATAACAAAGAAGCGAACATCCGGAAAAAAAATTTTGATACGTTGTATGTTTCAACTCCTTTGTACCACAATGATTTCAACTCTTCAATTAACGGTTGCAAGTAAACATCGATTCTATGATGACCCGGAATTTTGGGCAATAGCAATTTGATAATCTTCTTTTATAATTATTTAAATTGGCAAATTTATCTTTTCAAAGCTAATAAAAATGTATTCTATTTATAATGTATATATATGTATATACATTGTGAATAGGAAGTTTTGGTTTGAATTTAATATAATACCTTTCAAAATCTATTTAAAAGTTAATCATATATTTCAAAACACTTAAGCTAAATATTTATTTTGTTTAAAAGTATTTTAGCTTAAGTTTAAAGTAAGACATAATTAAAGGTTCATTTCTTTTGTTTTAATATTCTTTCTTTTAAATTTAACATGAATAAATGTATGTTGAATATATATAAAAATAAACATAGATTAATAAGACATAAACATATAAATATAAAAAAAGGATTTAAACATTTGTATATATATAATTCAAGCTTTTAACATTTGTAAGATAATCAAACATGCATTTAACATGTGTTAACTTGGTAGCATGCAAATTAAAAAATGGCGATATTGACTCTTTAAAATTAAAATTTTAAATTATGTAGTATTAGAGAGAAACCTGGTTTTCATTTTCTCAGTTCAAAATCTTTTTCTTTCCTAAACTCTTTCTTCTCTTTTCTTAACTAAAACTTGAAACAAAATTTAAAAGAAAACTAAAATCAAATTCTACCACAACTCAAGCTGTTTCAACCTGATCAAATAACAAGAAGCAAATTCAACAAGTGCAATTTCAGTTTCAACTCAACAGCAAGCTAACAAGCAGTAGATTCAATTCAACTCAAACATCAAAGAACCAAGCCTGTTCTCTGCTTTTTAAAACAGTGAGTAAACCTTTTCTTTAAAAACAGTTTTTAACCTATGTTTATATTAATGCATGTGATAAATATGTATATAAAATGTTGTAGTATGGTTTGCATGGTTGTTCTTTTATCTGGTATATATTTTGTACTGCCCTGTTTATATGTGAACATGACTGAGTGTATATATGATCACAGACTCAAGAATAAATCAAATGAATTCAATTTCCCTTTATATATTCAACTTTAGGTTATGATCTCCAAAGAAAATATGATTGTATGAATGTAATAGTATTGTTAAAAAATATACCAATTGTTTATATTGTATATTTATTTCTAAAATGGTGAATTACAGTAAAGATAAAAAATAATCCAAAAATCGATGTTTATAATTTCGAGTTAGGATTTTATAATGTGATGCATATTGCAAAATAATAAATTTAGGTAGAAATATCATGATTTTTAGATAAGTAAATAGTGAGATATCTCGAGATGATCGATTTGGGTATTTCCGTTGATTGTCGTCGATCGATGGTGAGGGGTGTATTAAGATTGTGACTGAAGGAGGATGGGAGGTGGGGAAACTGGGGAAAAATGGTTGGAGATTTTTCCATTGGACGAGGCGACAGGTCGGAGGCGATGTAGGGTTTGAGTGTTGTTTTTGGTCGTCGTCGTTTCTCTGGGTCGTACGTCGACGGTGATGCACCGGACTCGATCGCGATAGGAGGAAACGGAGCTGGAGGTCGAGGTGATTCGATGGTGAGGTCAGCGAGGTTTATCGGGGTCGGGATCGATGGTGAGGTCGGTTTTTCCGATGATGGTGGCTTCTTGATTTTCGAACGATGGGTTCGATTTTGATTCGCTGGCAAATCGGTGAACCTGGGTGATCGTGTGCGACGATGGGGTGGTCGTTGACTTGTTGAGGGTTGCGGCGTCGATCGGTGGTGGTCGGAGTGGATGTGTATGTGCACGTGCATATTTGTGTTGCTGTGTTGCTGTGGGTTGGAGTTTTGGGGAAGATAGTGGAGACTCGGGTCGTTGCTCGAAGTTTTTGCGTAGGGACTCCAAGCGTGAGTGGTAAGCAAGTGACATAGAGAAGAACTCGGGGAGTTTGGGGGTAGGGCTCAGGTTCGACCCGAAGTAGATTTTTAAAACAGTTTTAAATAAGTTTTAAAACAAGATTTTGAAAATATAAATAATTTAGTTTAAAAACTTTTCTTATATAAATTTCTTTTATATATATAATAAATGTTTTCTTAACATTTGATTTGGAAGTTATAAAATTTGTTAACTTATTTTGTTAATTTAAAAGATTATTTTTATTTTAAAACTTAATTAAATGATTTAATTAAGGAAGTTAATTATAAAGATAAAATGTTTTAAATGTTAATGATAATTATGTCATTTATAAAGATAATGTTTTACCTTAAGGTTAATTAAGGTTTTAATGAGTTGAGATTAATTAAGTTAATAAAAAATTTAAGTATAATTAATTATTAATTAAGGATTTATAAATTAATAATTAAGGGTTATAAGTTAATTACTTAAAAGTAAATTAATTGTAATTAAGAATTAATTAATTAAGTAATTAAGATTATAGTTAGAGATTAATCAATTAAGTCATTGGAGGTTAATTAACTAAGAAGTACTTAATCTTGTAATTAAGTTTTATTAATTAATTAGTTAAGGTTTGTTAATTAATAATTAAGGAATGATTAATTAGTTAATTAAGATTAATTAATTGATTTATTAAGGGTTAATTAATCTAAGAAATTAACGGTAATTTGAGGGTAATTACTTAATAGAAGTGATTTGAGGATTATTAATAGAAGTAATTAAGGAGTAATTACTTAGTGAAATTAATTAATTAATTAAAGGTAAGTGATTATAAGTTGATTAATTAATGTAATCAATTAAGAATAATTAATTAATGTAATTAATTATAATATAGTTAATTAATGAGATTAATTAAAGATTACTCAATGTGAATGGTTTAAGGATAATTAATTTCTGTAATTAATTAAAGGCTAATTACTTAATGTAATTAAAGGATAATTAATCCAGGATGATTAATTAAGATGGATAATTAAAGGATGATTAATTAATTGGGTTGTAATTAATTAATGTTAAGTAAGCAGGATTTAAAAGTAATTTAAGTAATTAATTTAATTCATTAAAGATAATTAAATTAATTGGTGATAATATGATTGCTTATGGATGGTTAAATGATATTGAAATGCCTTGGATTGTTTGATATCTCTATCTGTGCTGATTTGTGATAGGAGATGCTTTGGTTGAATTATGATGATATGGATTATATATATATGAATATGTGAATTATCTATCTGTGTGAATATGGATAATAGAATTGAATTGTTTTAAATTAAAACAACTTGACCTTAAAAGACGGCGTTTTGGATTTTGGTGAGACCGGGATCGGGTTTCCAGATTTGGATATCCGAAAACCACATCGATCCAAATTAAATGATAGGTCGTGAATCTCAAGTGAAGAGGAAGATTCAGGGTGCAAGGATTATTGTCGTTAACTCTGAGGATGATTCCAAAATGAGTGTAACGAGATAATGCCTTGGTTTCGTTCGAACCCGGAACGAACTTGTATGGATTGAATGCTTTCAGGACATCGTCAGGTGGACGATGAGCATTCTAAGTGATGTGTTCTGATAAGGTAATCCTAGCCTCAAGCCTCATCAACCGGGAATGGCTAAAACAGGGGAGGTGCAGCAAGGCTAAGTGGGTAGCACCCAAGTAGGACGAGATTTTCCCCTGTCTAGAAGTCCCTTTTTATTCGGCTGTGTGGGCAGTTGATTGCAACAACTACTGGGGTTGTCTTGTTCGGGATTATCCAGTAAGGGATGGTTCCGGATTTGTGTTACATGGGATTGGGAGTGATCCTCGGTACGTTGATCTAGGCCACGTACTGTGACGGGCGGTACCCCAGTAGCCCTGCCATTGTATGGAATCCAATCTCCAATAAGCGCCGCATGTTTTGATTGTGCCCAACTATGTTGGAAAGTGAGATGTAAGCGTTCCAGCTATTTCTGTATTTTACTTGAAACCCCTAGACCCTATTATAATATCACTGGATTTCCTATCAAATGTTTTGGTTATCGTAAGGTAAAAACTTTTCCGTGTTTATGTGTGGGAAGTCTTACGAGATACCTTTCTTTTCAAATGAAGTTAAACAACTTTAACCCGTTTACTCACACCAGACCCATGTCTGACCCAAGTGTTTATTTTCTGTTTTATTAAACTCTTGGGTACTCATATTATGTATGAGTAGTCAAGAGATTTAGGTTAGCTTTGACGAATTCTGGAGGAGATATGGAGCAGGAGGCTTCAACGTTTAGATATATTGTGGTTCCGCTGTGTTAGAGTTGTGTCTGTATTGTATAAATGTACTTGAGCTGTATGATAGACATGTGTTTATAACTGTCTAATATGATGTGACGACCCGACTTTTTCTCCACAGAAAGTCGCATCATCTTGAAGAAAGAAAGGTGTAACAACCCGAGATTTCACGGTATTATTATTATCGTCATGTGACGATTTAATTGGGTTGCTGGTTGTTTTTGGCGTTTAACCAAGCGAAATTCTTTTTCAAATCGGATTAAAATTCTTTTGAATTTGTAAATATTGAAGCGAGCTTTAAAGAAAAATTGTTTTGGCCCACTCGTTGTTGCCGTGACGTTTATCGGTACCTTTCCCCTTTTATTCGTTCACTCGAGAAAACCCATACCCTTCTCACGTTTAAACCCATACTCCACCCACGTTTCTTCTGCCATCCCCTTACCCCTTTCTTCTGCTAAAACACGTCGCACCCCCTTCCCTCTTCGGATCGAAGAAACGAAAAAAAAAACGAAGGCGGAAAAATAAATGGCGACGAGATAAAGTATGGCGGCTTCGTTCGTTCCTTCGATCTCTCCTCTGGACGAATTAGGGCTTAGGGAAGTCGAAGGCGCCGGCTTCAATTGCTAGATCGAACGAGGCCTTGCTTGTCGATCGACTAGGGTTGCTCACTACGGCTGCTTGTGGAGTCGTCTTCGCTTCATTCTAAGGTGAGTACCCACTCACATCTAATTCTCGTCTCAAGTTGAATTAGGGTTTAAACTTCGTGATTTCGTTCGTCTGATTGTTTCAAAATATGTGCTTTGGCCGTTTGATCATTGTTGGATGATTGCGATTTTCCTTGAATTGTTCATATACGTATACTTTTCGTATATAATTGCTTGATCCCCACGGTGTTGAATTTGAGTCATTCACCACGTCTCTGACCTGTTCCATATGCGTATATATTCGTATATATTTTCTGGGCTGACTTGATTTTGAGATTATTGGTTTTGACTTGGTTTTGGAGATCTCGGTTTTGAAATGGTTTTGAATTAATAACCACGGCTTTGACATTTTTCTGTAGCATACCCTTCGACATTGCTATCCTCTTCTCTGTGAATTATTTTCTCTGAGATATCCTTCTCTGATATGGTTCATTCTTGTAGAATCACCTGTTATACACTATGTACTTGCACATGGTTGCAGTGGCTTTGTTGATGTTCATCTGGTTCTGGTCTGCACCCCATTTGTATTCACTGCCGCAGTTGTTGTTGTGTCCATATTGTAGTTGAACCTTAACTTGGTTGATACTGTGTGGAGCTTGGTTTCATGTTGTGTAAACTGCATTGCTTGTTCTTTGTGTAATTGGTTTTAGTTGTTTTCACTGATGTTCATCAGGTTCAAGCATTTATGTTGGTATTTGATTGAATGGTCTGTCCTGTTGTATGGGTCCGTGTAGTTTGTTTGATCACTTCACTCTTGTGTATTTGAAGTCTGCATTCTTTGTTGGCTCCATTGTAGTTGTAAATACACCATAGCTTGTTGTAGCTTTACTGAGTGGCATGTACGATCTTGTAGACTGTTTTGAGCTTGTTTTCATTGGTTTCGTGCATTTCTCTCTAGTCTGATCTGGTGCATTGTGTATCTGCTTTGCCTTTGATTCATGCTGTGTCTCTCGAGTTCTTTGATTTGGCATTTGAGTCTGTTGCCTGCCTTCACCTGTGGACTTCCTTGATCTTGTGCATGTTCATAAGTCTGGTCCATCTGGATTTGAGTTTATTCACTTCGACCATTTGCCTGTAGTCTTTATATATGTGCACGATGTTTTGAGCATGCTACCGGGTTGATATGCACTATGCCCTGTACATGATTTTGCATTGTGAATCTCAGCAGTGTTTGTGTCATTCTGCTGTTTTGAAGTGTGAAGCCTTTGTTAGTTCTTGTTGTTGTTATTGTTTCACTTGCTTCCACTGTCTTCTTTGTAGTTGCATTCTGCCCTTGTCTTTGCAACTGTTTGCTACTATAGCTTCATCGTGGCGGTTGCTTCGTATTCGCTTATGTCTGCAGTCGCATGCGCTTTGCAGTTTTTCCCCCTGTTGAGATTTGTCCTTGAATTCACTTGAGTTGAACCCGATTTCAGGGTTTGACCTTGTGATCACTTGTGACTTTCATTGAGCTTTTGTGTATCTCCTGCGATAGTGGCGAGGCAGTACACGCGTGCGTGTACTGCAGCCCTATCAGATTTGACAGTTTTAAATTGATATAGTCGATTTGATAAATTGTTTATTCATCTCTGTTGATGATTTAAATCTGCTGATTTTTGTTAAACACTGTTAAGTGTTATATTGACCGTTATCCGGTTTCTTTGTTTAAAGAATCAGATAGACGGGAATTATTGTGACTGTCGTCTATTAAAATAATTGTTGCCTATATGCACTAATAAACTGGTTTGAATTAGACTGACCTGGGTATTATTTTCTTTTGAATGTAATACTCGGGTCAGACCCGAGTTATTTCAGGTAGTAGATTTCCTTCTTTGAGTTGCTGTTCGGGATTTGAAGACTTTTCATATCTTCTGAAGTTGTCAGTGTCATTTTGTAGTGGTCGTGTCATTGTATAGAACGATATGTATTCATGTATATTAATCGATAATGTACTTGTATATATAACTTCTAGAGTCGACATTTGTAGTTGTATCATATGTATTGTGTCAACTATGTATTAACTGACATCAGTTATATATATATGAGACTTTTGTTTTTATCTGTGTTCCGCATTTATATTATCTGTGTTATTGTTATATCTAATGTGCTAAACTATTATGAACCATCGTAGTTCGTTTTATACTAGTATTGGGAGTGCCGATGGGAGTAAATAAATAATAGATGAAAAATAAAAAGTATATACCACTCCTGTCGAGATAACCAATATTAGTGTAAGGCCAATTACGGATGGTCGCTCCTATCCAGCCTCATTCTTCGTAATAATAGACAGTATTTCTTTTAATACTCTTTGTTATTATGAGCATAGAGGTGGGGCGTCACAGTTGGTATCAGAGCTTGGGGTTTATGGACATAATATAAAACTTAACTCGGATGGAACATATGTTACAACTATTGGTCGATGTTTTAATTGTGTTTGAGTCAAAACTAAAGTTTTGAAATTTGGATGAAATTTTTAAATATCTTTATTTAAAAATAATAGTGAAATTGTGTTCTGATGATTTGATTGATTTGTGTTCTGTTTATCAGAGTGCGCAGCGGAAACAGTGAAACTGTCTTCGCTGAGTACAACTGATAATCTATTTGATTTAGAAATTGAAATAAATTTCATTTGTTGTTTACATAGCTGTAATTATTTTGTTTCTTTGAGAATTTCGAATCCGAATTGAGGATTTGAAGAAATTACAGTTATGTGATTTTGGTTGAAATTTCCGCTGGCTTCTCTTGTACTAATCATATATTGATTTGATTTTTTTAGCTGTTTTGATTAATCTTCATTGAAGATACATTCGAATGATTTCTTTGTTCATTTTATAATACGTGCAAAATTTGAATTGCACGTTATTGCAATTATTTTACGTTGAACCGATGCTTGGTTATGATACGTATTCTGTTGCCGTTATTTTTATAACGGGATTTTTTTTACACCAATGCTGAATTTTTGAGGCACGGTGTTTTGTTGACAATTTTATTGAATGAAAATTCACTGATGTCACATTTTGATGTGAATTCTTTTGATGAGATATTTGATGTTTTAAAATTTATGTCACTTTGACTTCAGTAACAACCAAATTTTTAAAAGTGGATTTTCAAGCGGTTATTCCGCAATACTGATGTGTAACCGTTTTTACGGTATTTTGAGAAGTACAATTTCCTTATCGAAATTGTTACTAATATTGCTGCTTTAATCACGTGATTGGAAACTCGTTTTAAAAATGAAAATTGTTTTATAAATTTTTAACGGTTTGCGTTTTCAAAAGGATGAGAAAGCGACTTAAACGATTCAGCAAAATCGAGGATTATGACCCCTTTCTTTTACTGTTTCGCTTAACTCCGGACTTGTCCAGTTGAGAAGGTGAATTGTTATTTTTATAAAATAAATAAAAATTGTTTTCAGAAATTTAACAGTTTACGCTTTCAAAAGAATGAGGAAGCGATTTAAACGTTTCAGCAAAATCGAGGACTATGACCCCTTTCTTTTACTGATTCGCTTAATTCCGGACTTGTCCGTTTGAGAATGTAAAGTGTATTTTTACAAAATACACAATTTTGCACTTTCAAGGAAACGATGAAGTGATTTAAACGATTTAGCAAAAGTGCGGAGTATGGAACCACACTTTTACTATTTCGGTTAATTCCGGACTCGTTAATTGAATATCTGTTGTTTTGATGATTCTACACTTTCAAGGAAACGATGAAGAGAATTAAACAATTTAGTAAAACTCGTGGTTATGGGACATGTGCGTTTGCTATTTTGGTTAATTCCGGACTCGTTAATTGAAACATTTTGATGCTTTCGTGTGCTTTCGAGCCACTATGAGGACCTTCGGGTCATTTGTTGGACCTTCGGGTCATTTGTTGGGCTTTCGGGCCACTCTGCGGACCTTCGGGTCAAATACCAGTACTAGACCTTCGGGTCACTCTGCGGACCTCCGGGTCAATCTGATGGGCGCCAAAATTATGTTGAGTACTTGGTAGGCTTCGGCCACTCTGAGATGCACGTGCGGCGAATTAAAAACTCGCCATCTGATGGGATCGATCCAAGCTTTTATGTTGATTTTCTAGTCTTCTTAATTGATTTCTAGATATTTGTTGCTTCCAATTATCTGCAGGTAATTGGATATTTGTTGATATGAGTTCTGATTATCGTTTTTGATAATCAGATATTTGTTGTTTCTAATTATCGCTTGTGATAATTAGATATTTGTTGATATGAGTTCTGATTATCGTTTTTGATAATCAGATATTTGTTGTTTCTAATTATCGCTTGTGATAATTAGATATTTGTTGATATGAGTTCTGATTATCGTTTTTGATAATCAGATATTTGTTGTTTCTAATTATCGCTTGTGATAATTAGATATTTGTTGATATGAGTTCTGATTATCGTTTTTGATAATCAGATATTTGTTGTTTCTAATTATCGCTTGTGATAATTAGATATTTGTTGATATGAGTTCTGATTATCGTTTTTGATAATCAGATATTTGTTGTTTCTAATTATCGCTTGTGATAATTAGATATTTGTTGATATGAGTTCTGATTATCGTTTTTGATAATCAAATATTTGTTGTTTCTAATTATCGCTTGTGATAATTAGATATTTGTTGATATGAGTTCTGATTATCGTTTTTGATAATCAGATATTTGTTGTTTCTAATTATCGCTTGTGATAATTAGATATTTGTTGATATGAGTTCTGATTATCGTTTTTGATAATCAGATATTTGTTGTTTCTAATTATCGCTTGTGATAATTAGATATTTGTTGATACGAGTTCTGATTATCGTTTTTGATAATCAGATATTTGTTGTTTCTAATTATCGCTTGTGATAATTAGATATTTGTTGATATAAGTTCTGATTATCGTTTTTGATAATCAGATATTTGTTGTTTCTAATTATCGCTTTTGATAATTAAATATTTGCTGATTTCGAATTTAATTATCGCTTTAGATAATTAAATATTTGTTGATTTGAGATTTAATTATCGCTTTAGATAATTAAATATTTGTTGCTTTGGGATTTAATTATCGCTTTAGATAATTAAATAATTACTGATTTCGAATTTAATTATCGCTTCAGATAATTAAATATTTGTTGATTTGAGATTTAATTATCGCTTTAGATAATTAAATATTTGTTGCTTTGGGATTTAATTATCGCTTTTGATAATTAAATATTTGCTGATTTCAAATTTAATTATCGCTTTAGATAATTAAATATTTGTTGATTTGAGATTTAATTATCGCTTTAGATAATTAAATATTTGTTGCTTTGGGATTTAATTATCGCTTTAGATAATTAAATAATTACTGATTTCGAATTTAATTATCGCTTCAGATAATTAAATATTTGATGATTTGAGATTTAATTATCGTCTTTGATAATTAAATAATTGCTGTTTTGAGATTTAATTATCGCTTGAGATAATTAAATATTTATTGATTTGAGATTTAATTATCGTCTGAGATAATTAAATAGTTGTTGATTTAAAATTTAATTATCGCCTGAGGTAACTAAATATTTTCTGTTTAGAAATTTGATTATCGTTTTGGATAATTGAATATTTGTTTTCTGACTATCGTTGAGATAAGTAAATATTTGCGATTTTTGAGATTTGAGCTTCGTCTTTTTCTCTGGCGATTCAGGTGAGTAATTTGATTTACTCACATTCAATTCGTGCTCTGTAGGGGATTTCTGCTCTGTTTTCCTTCTCTTTTAGTGCTGGAACTCGATTGTTCTTGCTCTTGTTAGTCGTCTGATTTTGATCCCTGATTCCCACGATGTTGATTCTTTTGATTTGAAGCAGTCGAACCTCTTGATTCTTATCTCATACTTCCCCGCTGGCACTTGCTTTGCTTATACATTCGACATTGCCACGCTCTTTTGGTTGTTACCTTTTATCCATTTATTCCCTATGATTGCGTGGACGCAATTTTTATAAGGAGGGGAGTCTGTAACAACCCGAGATTTCACGGTAATATTATTATCGTCATGTGACGATTTAATTGGGTTGCTGGTTGTTTTTGGCGTTTAACCAAGCGAAATTCTTTTTCAAATCGGATTAAAATTCTTTTGAATTTGTAAATATTGAAGCGAGCTTTAAAGAAAAATTGTTTTGGCCCACTCGTTGTTGCCGTGACGTTTATCGGTACCTTTCCCCTTTTATTCGTTCACTCGAGAAAACCCATACCCTTCTCACGTTTAAACCCATACTCCACCCACGTTTCTTCTGCCATCCCCTTACCCCTTTCTTCTGCTAAAACACGTCGCACCCCCTTCCCTCTTCGGATCGAAGAAACGAAAAAAAAAACGAAGGCGGAAAAATAAATGGCGACGAGATAAAGTATGGCGGCTTCGTTCGTTCCTTCGATCTCTCCTCTGGACGAATTAGGGCTTAGGGAAGTCGAAGGCGCCGGCTTCAATTGCTAGATCGAACGAGGCCTTGCTTGTCGATCGACTAGGGTTGCTCACTACGGCTGCTTGTGGAGTCGTCTTCGCTTCATTCTAAGGTGAGTACCCACTCACATCTAATTCTCGTCTCAAGTTGAATTAGGGTTTAAACTTCGTGATTTCGTTCGTCTGATTGTTTCAAAATATGTGCTTTGGCCGTTTGATCATTGTTGGATGATTGCGATTTTCCTTGAATTGTTCATATACGTATACTTTTCGTATATAATTGCTTGATCCCCACGGTGTTGAATTTGAGTCATTCACCACGTCTCTGACCTGTTCCATATGCGTATATATTCGTATATATTTTCTGGGCTGACTTGATTTTGAGATTATTGGTTTTGACTTGGTTTTGGAGATCTCGGTTTTGAAATGGTTTTGAATTAATAACCACGGCTTTGACATTTTTCTGTAGCATACCCTTCGACATTGCTATCCTCTTCTCTGTGAATTATTTTCTCTGAGATATCCTTCTCTGATATGGTTCATTCTTGTAGAATCACCTGTTATACACTATGTACTTGCACATGGTTGCAGTGGCTTTGTTGATGTTCATCTGGTTCTGGTCTGCACCCCATTTGTATTCACTGCCGCAGTTGTTGTTGTGTCCATATTGTAGTTGAACCTTAACTTGGTTGATACTGTGTGGAGCTTGGTTTCATGTTGTGTAAACTGCATTGCTTGTTCTTTGTGTAATTGGTTTTAGTTGTTTTCACTGATGTTCATCAGGTTCAAGCATTTATGTTGGTATTTGATTGAATGGTCTGTCCTGTTGTATGGGTCCGTGTAGTTTGTTTGATCACTTCACTCTTGTGTATTTGAAGTCTGCATTCTTTGTTGGCTCCATTGTAGTTGTAAATACACCATAGCTTGTTGTAGCTTTACTGAGTGGCATGTACGATCTTGTAGACTGTTTTGAGCTTGTTTTCATTGGTTTCGTGCATTTCTCTCTAGTCTGATCTGGTGCATTGTGTATCTGCTTTGCCTTTGATTCATGCTGTGTCTCTCGAGTTCTTTGATTTGGCATTTGAGTCTGTTGCCTGCCTTCACCTGTGGACTTCCTTGATCTTGTGCATGTTCATAAGTCTGGTCCATCTGGATTTGAGTTTATTCACTTCGACCATTTGCCTGTAGTCTTTATATATGTGCACGATGTTTTGAGCATGCTACCGGGTTGATATGCACTATGCCCTGTACATGATTTTGCATTGTGAATCTCAGCAGTGTTTGTGTCATTCTGCTGTTTTGAAGTGTGAAGCCTTTGTTAGTTCTTGTTGTTGTTATTGTTTCACTTGCTTCCACTGTCTTCTTTGTAGTTGCATTCTGCCCTTGTCTTTGCAACTGTTTGCTACTATAGCTTCATCGTGGCGGTTGCTTCGTATTCGCTTATGTCTGCAGTCGCATGCGCTTTGCAGTTTTTCCCCCTGTTGAGATTTGTCCTTGAATTCACTTGAGTTGAACCCGATTTCAGGGTTTGACCTTGTGATCACTTGTGACTTTCATTGAGCTTTTGTGTATCTCCTGCGATAGTGGCGAGGCAGTACACGCGTGCGTGTACTGCAGCCCTATCAGATTTGACAGTTTTAAATTGATATAGTCGATTTGATAAATTGTTTATTCATCTCTGTTGATGATTTAAATCTGCTGATTTTTGTTAAACACTGTTAAGTGTTATATTGACCGTTATCCGGTTTCTTTGTTTAAAGAATCGGATAGACGGGAATTATTGTGACTGTCGTCTATTAAAATAATTGTTGCCAATATGCACTAATAAACTGGTTTGAATTAGACTGACCTGGGTATTATTTTCTTTTGAATGTAATACTCGGGTCAGACCCGAGTTATTTCAGGTAGTAGATTTCCTTCTTTGAGTTGCTGTTCGGGATTTGAAGACTTTTCATATTTTTTGAAGTTGTCAGTGTCATTTTGTAGTGGTCGTGTCATTGTATAGAACGATATGTATTCATGTATATTAATCGATAATGTACTTGTATATATAACTTCTAGAGTCGACAGTTGTAGTTGTATCATATGTATTGTTTCAACTATGTATTAACTGACATCAGTTATATATATATGAGACTTTTGTTTTTATCTGTGTTCCGCATTTATATTATCTGTGTTATTGTTATATCTAATGTCCTAAACTATTATGAACCATCGTAGTTCGTTTTATACTAGTATTGGGAGTGCCGATGGGAGTAAATAAATAATAGATGAAAAATAAAAAGTATATACCACTCCTGTCGAGATAACCAATATTAGTGTAAGGCCAATTACGGATGGTCGCTCCTATCCAGCCTCATTCTTCGTAATAATAGACAGTATTTCTTTTAATACTCTTTGTTATTATGAGCATAGAGGTGGGGCGTCACAAAAGGGATAGAAAAGAGAAGAGATAGATAAGAAAGAAGAAACAACATCAGAATCTCAACAGCGGAACAAATAAATTATATTAATAACATAAGATATTACATAGTATACAACAACTATCAGAGTTACACTACTTATACAACACATACTAGACATATATAAACACCTGCCTAGTTATTACAACTCAATACAATACAGAGATCAACACAGCGGAACTACAATATATATCTACAGCGCTGAAGCCTCCTGCTCCATTGCTCCTCACAATTCGTCAAAGCTAACCTGAATCCCTTGGCTACTCGTAAAAATTTGAGTACCTAAGAGTTTATAAAACAGAAAATAAACACTTGGGTCAGACATGGGTCTGGTGTGAGTAACAGGTTAAAGTTGCTTAACTTTATAAAGCCTTTGAAACAAAAGGTATCACGTAAGACTTCCCACACATAAACATGGGTAAGTTTTTACCTTACGCTAACCAAACATTTGATAGGAAATCCAGTTATATTATAATAGGGTCTAGGGTTTTCAAGTAAAATACAGAAATAGCTGGAATGCTTACATCTCACGTTCCAACATAGTTGGGCACAATCAAAACGTACGGCACTTATTGGAGATTGGATTCCATACAATGGCAGGGATACTGGGGTATCGCCCGTCACAGTACGTGGCCTAGTTCACCGTACCGAGGATCACGCCCAATGCCCTGCAACACAAGGCCGGAACCATCCCTTACCGAATAATCCCGAACAAGACAACCCCAGTAGTTGTTGCAATCAACTGCCCACACAGCCGAAATAATAAGAAGGGACCTCTAGACAGGGGTATATCTCGCTCTCAAGTGGGTGCTACCCACGAAGCCTTGCTGCACCTCCCCTGTTTTAGCCATTCCCGGTTGATGAGGCTTGAGGCTACGATTACCTTATCAGATCACATCACTTAGAATGCTCATCGTCCACCTGACGATGTTCTGAAAGCATTCAATCCATACAAGTTCGTTCCGGGTTCGAACTAAACCGAAGGCATTATCTCGTTACACTCATTTTGGAATCACCCTCAGAGTTAACGACAGTAACCCTTGCACTCTGAATCTTCATCTTCACTTGAGATTCATGACCTATCGTTTAATTTGGATCGATGTGGTTTTCAGAGTTCCAAATCTGGGAATCCGATCCCGGTCTCATCGAAATCCAAAACGCCGTCTTTTAAGGTCCAAGTTGTTTTAAAGTTAAAACAGTTTAATTCTATTATCTATATACACACAGATAGATAATTCATAATATCAATAGATAATTCACATTATCATCACAAATAGATAATTCACATTATCATCACAATCCAATCAAAGCATCCATATCACACAACATTACTTATCTCATATCTGAGATCTCAAACCATTCAAGGCAAATCAATATCATTCAATATCCCTAAGCAATGATTTATTAATCACCATCTATAATTAATTTAAAATGAATTAAATTAATTACTTCATCTTTAATTAATTTCTTTCATCACATAAATCTTGCTTACTTAATCATTAATTAAACCAATTAATTAATCATACTCTAAGTATCCATCTTAATTAATCATCCTTGATTAATTATCTTTTAATTGAATTCAAGTAATTTATCCTTTAATTAATTACTCCATTTAATTATTCTTAACCATTTATAGTAATTAATCTTTAGTTACTTCATTAATTAATTAATTGTAATTAATTACATTAATCCTTAATTAATTACATTAATTAATTACTCTATAATCCCTTATCATTGATTAATTAATCTTAATTAATCAAACTCTAATTACATCATTAATTAATTATAAACTAATGATCCCTAATTACATTTTAATTAATTACTTTATTTTAAATTAATTACATTAAGTAATTAATCTTTAATTAAACCATAAGTATTAATCACTCTTGATTAATCACATTCAGTAATTAACTACCCTTAATTACTTCTTTAAATAAATTAATTACTCCTTAATTAATTTCTTAATTAATCCCTTGAATAATTTCCAAGTAATTAAATCCAAATTACTTCTATTATTAGATCATCTTCCATTAATTACATCCAGTAATTATCAATTAATTACTTCATTAAGTAATTACACTCCATTAATTACATTAAGTAATTATTATCAAATCATTCAGTGATTAAATTAATTATACTTAATTAATTAATTTAAACTAATCACATTAAACTCAATTAATTACATTAAGTAATTAATTCCTTAATTTCTTCCATTAAGTAATTATTCTTATCTCATTTCATAAATGATTATCTTTAAATTAATTAATCTAATTAATTATTAAAATTAATCACATTAATTAATTATTAAATAATCCTAAGTTAATGACCTTCATTAACAATTATTTAATTTCTTTCCTTAAGTAATTAACTTAGATTAACCATTATTAATTTCAAATTAATAAATCTTAATAACCAATTAATTAACCATTAATTATTTAATTAATTAAGTATTAACTGTAACTTAATTAATCCTTAATTACTTGATTAATTAATCTTTAATCATTAATTAAAATCTAATTAATAATCCTTAATTGCAAATTTATTATTCCTAATTAATTAATCTTAGACCTTAATTAATTAATTTAAACCTTTAATTACTAATTTAATTAATCCAAATCATTAATTAATTAAATAAATTAATTATCCATTTTAATTATCTTAATAATTCAAATCATTAAATCTTTATTTATTTAAAGATAAAAACATTTCCCTTATTAATGATCAAATTTTTCATTAACAAATCATTTAATAACAATTTACTTCAAATTTATTTTCAAATTTCATTTTAAGTTTAAGATTTAATATAAATACAAATTAACTTAAACAAAGTTTAAAAGCCTATTCAAAAACCTTTTTATTTCACAAGTTAAAGAAATATTTATCTTATAAAGAAGCTTAAAAGAATTTAAAAACAAAATCTGTTTTAAATTCAAACCATTTAAAAATATACATTAAACATTTAAGGTTTTTAAAACAATTTAATGTTTTAAAAACTTTATTTTACTTTTAAAACTGAGATTCAAACTAAACTTGAATTAGATTTAAAACTTAGATTTAAAACTTAGATTTAAAACTTAGATTTAAAACTTGTCTAAAACTTTGCTTTACAATTTAAACTTCAGGTTTAAATTTTAAAACAAAACAGGTTTCTTTTAAAACCTGTAACAAAATTTATTAACCCGAGTCACTTCCCAAATACTTCGAGCCAAAACCCAAAATACTTCGAGTCAACAACCTAAATTACTCGAGAAAACTCGAGACTACTACTCTGCCCAAACCAAACTTCATCAGAAATCAACAGTGCACCATGCACATGCACGGTGCCGCCGACCACCTCCGGTTATTACCAGAACATCGAACACGTCAACGATCGTCCAAGCACCAATCTATGACCATCTAACTTTCATCATCACCCCGAAATCATATTCGAGCATAAGAACCCAAAACTGGAACCCACTTCCAAACCTGGAACATCTTCGATTTCCAATCTCCGATCATCGGAGTGGCAACGCCTTCGGTCACAACTTCATCCATACTCCATCTATCATTTCCCTAAGTATAGTGGCACTCGATCAATCCTAGGCCTCGAGATGATCAAACTTCAAGCCATCGTCAAAACTAGGTCTACAAACAAAAACGAACAACCCCCGCCACCACCAGTCTCTGACCATCTTCCTGGAAATTTTCATGGCCTCACCATTCGCTCCTCTTCCTCTAGAAGAAACTTCACCCTCCAGAACCCCGAGATCACCAGAACTTCCCAAAAGTCCAAAAACAGTGCAACCCAGAAATGCACTTACATCTTATTTATAAAAATCATGATTTGGTTTATGTATTCAATTTATAATACTGAATTTATAAATTACACGGTTTGAATTTTGATTTATATTGAGCATGCACTGATGTTTTTAGATTCCAGAGACAAACAGGCTTTATTTTGACTAACTTAATTTTTTAAACATTAATCCAAGTTAAATCAAACAATATTTGTTTGATAATCAGATCCTATCAAGAACTAGATCATGTGGTAAGGACTTTTAAATAAAAATTTGAGCCTGAGAAAAACAATGCAGAACAGAGCAATTATAAACAACATGCACACAAATAAATATTCACATCAGACATTCACTTATATATACATGCAATACACATTTATATTCAACCATACTAGCATGCAACCAAATTATATTTTAAATTTAAAAGTTACTCACCAAATTTGAAGAAGACAGAGCCTCCAGATTTAATTTGAAAAGTCTTTTGAAAACTTTGAACTCTTTTAAAAACTGAAACTCTTTTGCTTTAAAACTTTAATGCTGAAATGCCTTATCAACCAGAAATGCTTTTGCTCGAGTTAAAACTTTGTACTTGATTTGAAGATGCGGGTGCATGGAGTAACAGATTCCAGATTGAAAAAATATGATGCAGGCTATAGATATGCTTGAAACAGTTACAAGGAATATGATCTTGATGTGAGGAGTTTGATTTTGATTACAGATTGAAAAGAATGTTTGTAGGCTTTAGTATTGATATCGAAAATGAGATTACAGGGTATTGAATTTGATTTTTGGTTTGAGGCATGTTGATTACTGATTGTGTTTTGAAAATTGTACAGACTGAAGTTTTCTTAACTTTGAATTGAAGAGAATAGGAAAAAGAATGAAGAGAATGAAATATATGTTTATATAAGCTGAAAATATGATTTAAATAAAAATAAAAGAAAATTAAATCTAAAAATGCCACTTGTTACTTTGAGTTATTAGAATGTTTACAAGTGTATTTTCAAGAGTTAAATGCCTTACACATGTTACAACTCAATATTAAAATAATTACTTAATTTTATAAATGTTTTTAAATTGATTTCTTATTTATATTAACTTGTTCTAAATGTTTATTCCCATTTTAGCTTTATTGTTTCCATATATAAATTACCTTTATACAATTACATACTTTTATATTTTATTTATATATTTTTAAAATAAATTTCCAAATTAAATTATTAGTTTATTTTTAATTTTTGAAAAGATAATTATATTATTAAATTAATATTACATATTTTAAAATAATTATTAATGGAAATTATCAAATAAGTATTGCCCAAAATCCCGGAATATCACATTCCTCCCCCCTTAATTACATCATTAATTAATTATAAACTAATGATCCCTAATAACATTTTAATTAATTACTTTATTTTAAATTAATTACATTAAGTAATTAATCTTTAATTAAACCATAATTATTAATCACTCTTGATTAATCACATTCAGTAATTAACTACCCTTAATTACTTCTTTAAATAAATTAATTACTCCTTAATTAATTTCTTAATTAATCCCTTGAATAATTTCCATGTAATTAAATCCAAATTACTTCTATTATTAGATCATCTTCCATTAATTACATCCAGTAATTATCAATTAATTACTTCATTAAGTAATTACACTCCATTAATTAAATTAAGTAATTATTATCAAATCATTCAGTGATTAAATTAATTAAAATTAATTAATTAATTTAAACTAATCACATTAAACTCAATTAATTACATTAAGTAATTAATTCCTTAATTTCTTCCATTAAGTAATTATTCTTATCTCATTTCATAAATGATCATCTTTAAATTAATTAATCTAATTAATTATTAAAATTAATCACATTAATTAATTATTAAATAATCCTAAGTTAATAACCTTCATTAACAATTATTTAATTTCTTTCCTTAAGTAATTAACTTAGATTAACCATTATTAATAAATCTTAATAACCAATTAATTAACCTTAATTATTTAATTAATTAAGTGTTAACTGTAACTTAATTAATCCTTAATTACTTGATTAATTAATCTTTAATCATTAATTAAAATCTAATTAATAATCCTTAATTGCAAATTTATTATTCCTAATTAATTAATCTTAGACCTTAATTAATTAATTTAAACCTTTAATTACTAATTTAATTAATCCAAATCATTAATTAATTAAATTAATTATCCATTTTAATTATCTTAATAATTCAAATCATTAAATCTTTATTTATTTAAAGATAAAAACATTTCCCTTATTAATGATCAAATTTTTCATTAACAAATCATTTAATAACAATTTACTTCAAATTTATTTTCAAATTTCATTTTAAGTTTAAGATTTAATATAAATACAAATTAACTTAAACAAAGTTTAAAAGCCTATTCAAAAACCTTTTTATTTCACAAGTTAAAGAAATATTTATCTTATAAAGAAGCTTAAAAGAATTTAAAAACCAAATCTGTTTTAAATTCAAACCATTTAAAAATATACATTAAACATTTAAGGTTGTTAAAACAATTTAATGTTTTAAAAACTTTATTTTATTTTTAAAACTGAGATTCGAACTAAACTTGAATTAGATTTAAAACTTAGATTTAAAACTTGTCTAAAACTTTGCTTTACAATTTAAACTTCAGGTTTAAATTTTAAAACAAAACAAGTTTTTTTTAAACCTATAACAAAATTTATTAACCCGAGTCACTTCCCAAATACTTCGAGCCAAAAACCAAAATACTTCGAGTCAACCACCTAAATTACTCGAGAAAACTCGAGAATACTACTCTGCCCAAACCAAACTTCATCAGAAATCAACAGTGCACCGTGCACATGCACGGTGCCGCCGACCACCTCCGGTTATTACCAGAACATCGAACACGTCGACGATCGTCCAAGCACCAGTCTACGACCATCTAACCTTCATCATCACCTCGAAATCAGATTCGAGCATAAGAACCCAAAACTGGAACCCACTTCCAAACCTGGAACATCTTCGATTTCCAATCTCCGATCATTGGAGTGGCAACGCCTTCGGTCACAACTTCATCCATACTCCAGCTACCATTTCCCTAAGTATAGTGGCACTCGATCAATCCTAGGCCTCGAGATGATCAAACTTCCAGCCATCGTC
Source organism: Allium fistulosum (assembly GCA_030737815.1). Classification (NCBI taxonomy): domain Eukaryota; kingdom Viridiplantae; phylum Streptophyta; class Magnoliopsida; order Asparagales; family Amaryllidaceae; genus Allium; species Allium fistulosum. The sequence goes on along the minus strand of CM060906.1, from coordinate 448,459,108 downwards.
AAAACTAGGTCTACAAACAAAAACGAACAACCCCCGCCACCACCGGTCTCTGACCATCTTCCTGGAAATTTTCCTGGCCTCACCATTCGCTCCTCTTCCTCTAGAATAAACTTCACCCTCCAGAACCCCGAGATCACCAGAACTTCCCAAAAGTCCAAAAACAGTGCAACCCAGAAATGCACTTACATCTTATTTATAAAAATCTTGATTTTAGTGTTAAAAATCATGATTTGGTTTATGTATTCAATTTATAATACTGAATTTATAAATTACACGGTTTGAATTTTGATTTATATTGAGCATGCACTGATGTTTTTAGATTCCAGAGACAAATAGGCTTTATTTTGACTAACTTAAATTTTTAAACATTAATCCAAGTTAAATCAAACAATATTTGTTTGATAATCAGATCCTATCAAGAACTAGATCATGTGGTAAGGACTTTTAAATAAAAATTTGAGCCTGAGAAAAACAATGCAGAACAGAGCAATTATAAACAGCATGCACACAAATAAATATTCACATCAGACATTCACTTATATATACATGCAATACACATTTATATTCAACCATACTAGCATGCAACCAAATTATATTTTAAATTTTAAAAGTTACTCACCAAATTTGAAGAAGACAGAGCCTCCAGATTTAATTTGAAAAGTCTTTTGAAAACTTTGAACTCTTTTAAAAACTGAAACTCTTTTGCTTTAAAACTTTAATGTTGAAATGCCTTATCAACCAGAAATGCTTTTGCTCGAGTTAAAACTTTGTACTTGATTTGAAGATGCGGGTGCATGGAGTAACAGATTCCAGATTGAAAAAATATGATGCAGGCTATAGATATGCTTGAAACAGTTACAGGGAATATGATCTTGATGTGAGGAGTTTGATTTTGATTACAGATTGAAAAGAATGTTTGTAGGCTTTAGTATTGATATTGAAAATGAGATTACAGGGTATTGAATTTGATTTTTGGTTTGAGGCATGTTGATTACTGATTGTGTTTTGAAAATTGTACAGACTGAAGTTTTCTTAACTTTGAATTGAAGAGAATAGGAAAAAGAATGAAGAGAATGAAATATATGTTTATATAAGCTGAAAATATGATTTAAATAAAAATAAAAGAAAATTAAATCTAAAAATGCCACTTGTTACTTTGAGTTATTAGAATGTTTACAAGTGTATTTTCAAGAGTTAAATGCCTTACACATGTTACAATTCAATATTAAAATAATTACTTAATTTTATAAATGTTTTTAAATTGATTTCTTATTTATATTAACTTGTTTTAAATGTTTATTCCCATTTTAGCTTTAATGTTTCCATATATAAATTACCTTTATACAATTACGTACTTTTATATTTTATTTATATATTTTTAAAATAAATTTCCAAATTAAATTATTAGTTTATTTTTAATTTTTGAAAAGATAATTAGATTATTAAATTAATATTACATATTTTAAAATAATTATTAATGGAAATTATCAAATAAGTATTGCCCAAAATCCCGGGATATCACATATGAGATGAATAAGTTATGTAACTCTGATGTATATGATACTATGTAATATTTTATGTGATATATTATATTTCATTCGTTCCGCTATGAGATTCTGATATTGTTGAGTTTCTTCTTTTCTATCTTTTCTTCTTCTATCCCTTTCTTTCTTAAATCATGATGCATCTTTCTGGGTTAAGAAAGACGGGTCATCACAGATTCCCTGTGTCGAATCATCTGGGCCAGAGACGAAAATTATGAGAAACATATATGGAGTTTTCATACACATCCACGAAGGTAGATTGTAAGGTGTAACAATTATAGGCCAAGATGAATATTTAGAACCAAACTTAGAAAACAGTGAAAATCCATCTGTACGTAAACCAAGCCTAACGTTACGGCTCTCCGCTGCGAAAGTGGGTTATTTCTTATCAAAATGCTTTCATGCTTCTCCATCAGCTGGGTGTGTTAACGTACCTTCTTCCTGTGTTCTCACATTGTGCCACCTCATATGATGCACTGTTACGGATGATGCATATAACCTTTGAAGACTAGGAGTGATAGGTAAGTAATGCATATGCTTGTATGGAACTTCTTTTCCCTTCTTTTTTCTTGGTTTGTATCTTTCCTGGTTACATATTCTGCAATTCCTAAGATTGATGTCTTCTTTCCAAAACAACATGCAACCACTTGAACAAGTAACTATTTTTTGATATGGCAACCCGAAAGCAGACATAAGTTTTTTTACTTCATAATGATTTTCGAATATTAAATTATCGGGTGGCATATGCCGTTTAGCAGCTTGTACAACAGCTGTAAATCCGGCTTCTGTAAGGTTGTATTTTGATTTCATCGTAATGTACTCTACAATTACTGATAATTGAGTGCCGCTTGTACAGCCATTCCATAAGGGTTTCCTAGCAGCATCCAATAAATCATATATTTTTTTCGCTCCAACAGTTCGTTCCTCTTCCATGTTAACATCGTCATTATCAACTTCAACGGTAGGGAACATTGATCGTGCTGCATTTTCAACCATATGTTCTATGAGATTCGTCGTACTAATTTCATCACCAACCTTATCCTCTGACTGTTCTTGATTAGGTGCTACAATTTCTCCATGATGATTCCACACCAAATAATTTGGCACAAAACCATATTGGCGCAAATGAACTCTAACCATATCCGGTATCAACTGCTTCAACAGTTTGCACCTACTACATGGACAATGAATTTCTTCGTCATTTCCATTATTAATTAAAGAGAATTCAATAAACACATGTACCCCATTACAAAAATGTTCACTTATTGAGCCTCCCATTTCCCTTCGTCGTTCATACATCTAGTTCCAATCAGTAAAATAATTGACCATTTTGCCTACTTTAAAACCTATGATAGAAATTAAAATTAGTATTAATCATTTAATTTTATGGACTGACATTTTATTTTTTAATTAAAATGTATTTATTTATAATGTTATTGAATTTGCGCCTTTTTGCGTCCTCTTGCACCTTTTTGCGCATTGAAATTGCTTTTGCGCCTTTTTGCCCTTTCTTGCGCCCTGAATTAGTTTTGCGCCTTGAAATGAATATAATATTTAATTTTTAGCTTCTATATTATTTTTTCTTTGATGGTCGGTCATCCTACTTTCCATTACGAACACAGTATTAATTATATTTCATAAATTAATTCATTTTAAACGATTTCACAAAATTTCGGCAGCACTTCCCCTATGTTCCCTGTATCGTACACAAATGCGTGTACACAAGGAACAAAAAGGAAGTGCTGTTGAAATTTTGTGAACCGTTTAAAATAAAACGATTTATGAAATATAATAACTTTATAGTGTTTGTAACTTGTCCAATACAAGGACAAATCCAACAAATATTATATCAGATGAATATGAATGTTCGTTTTGTAATAAAAACGAATATTCATATAACGATCATATACAATGTTAGAATCTCGATTTTAAATTTTTTTGATTGTGACAACTATATAAATCAATTTTTGTGTGTACTAATCACTTATGCAGGAGATTCGTATTCAGAATATTTTGAAGCTGATAGTCTTTTGTTTAGAGTCTGTATACTATTTAGATATATGTTAAAATCTCTCCTGAATGGTATATATATATATATTAACATACACACACATGCTCAAACATGCACAAAAGGATGAAAACAGCCGCTTAAATGGATTCATTCAGCCGTCTGTTTGCTGAAACAATTTTATTGTTTCAGAATATTCAGCCGGCTGAATGAATTATTTCAACCGGCTGTTTTAGGCCAAAATTTGCCTATTTCTTTGCTGTTTTCGATTTTACCAAATTCAGAAGGCTGAATTATTATTTTAACCGGCTGAATATTTTCAACAGCTATTTTTTGAAAAGACACTTCTCTTCATCGAAGAGAAACATCTTCAAATCAACAGTTGCACCTGTTCCTTTTCAATATTATCCTTTATGAATAATTGCAACTGTTTAATCTCTATAACTAGATTTCAGAATTCAACAAACAATAATAATTGATTTTAATATTCTTGAATTCTTATCTCTTATTCTCTATTTTCAAATTGCACTCAAACTACAAACATTTTGTGATCGTTGATCATTCTATCTTCCACAATTCTCAAGCACATTACACTATATATCATAAAGGAGAAGATTGTACATTATTGACTTATAGTGCTATTCAAGAGCATACTCAGTTAGAAACAACTTTACTATTTATATTGGAAGTCATGTTCGGTTTCTCAGGAGGTAGAAGTCCTACTCGGTTGCTTAGGCGGTAGAAGTCCTATTCGGTTGCTTAGGCGGAAGAAGTCCTGTTCGGTTGCTCAGGCGTTGTAAACCTATTCTTCCGGGTTAAGTGAGGGTTGCTAGTTTAATTCCAGAAGGAGCCTGGGACTGGACGTAGAACGGGAGTTCGAACCAGTATAAAAATCTCTAGTATCACTTACTTTACTGCTTTAATTACTTACTTAGTTTATATTCCGCACAAGTAGTTTATCCATATTACATGATCCTATAGCACAGTCACTTTCATTTGGTATCAGAGTAAGGCAATTATATAACCGTAACATAGTTATGTGATATTTTTTAATATGGAAAACAACACCAGCACTGTGGCTAACACTACCTTTTTAGAAGCGCAATCTACTGCACGACCACCTCTATTTAATGGAATGAACTATAACTGTTGGGCTACTAGAATGAAAATCTATGTACAAGCAAGTAGTTATGAAACCTGGAACATTATTCAATTTGAATATACTATGCCTACTACTGAATATTCAACATGGTCTAACACACAAAAATTAGGCGCTACCGCAAATGTTAAAGCTATGAATATGTTATATTGTGCATTAGACAAAAATGAGTTTAATAGAATAAGCATGTGTAAAACTGCTCATGAAATTTGGCATACACTTAAAATTACACATAAGGGTACTAACAAAGTCAAGCAAAGTAAAATTTCTATGTTTAAAAATCAGTTCCAGAATTTTAAAATGAAGCAAGATGAGACTATAAATGAAATGTACTCTAGATTTCAAGATATATATCATTCGTTGATAGCATTAGGAGAAACTTATACAGATTTTGATATTGTGTCAAAAAACCCTTAACTCATTAAAGGATGAGTGGGAACGAAAAGTCTTAGCAATCGAAGAAGCTAACGACATTTCGACCATAAAACCGGAGGAGTTGATTGGAAATCTAATGTCTTATGAAGTTAATCTCCAAGCAAAACGAGTACAGGCTCAAGATAAGAAGAATATAGCATTCCAGGCAGAAAAGGATGAATCAGATTCAGATGAAGAAGATATGGCGTTCATTGCTAAAAATTAAAAAGTTTTTAAAATTTAGAAAGAGCAACAAATTCAGAAATAACAAGAATAGCTACAGCAGCAATAATAACACCAACAAACCATCATCATCTACTCTAGAATGTTATGAATGTCACAAGAAAGGCCACATCAAGAAAGACTGTCCTGAGAAAAAGAAAGACAAAAATAAGCACAAGAAAGACAGATTCAAGAAGAAAGCTTTCTCTGTCACTTAGGACGATTCAGAATCATCTTCATCATCAGATAGTGACTCGGACAGTGATACAGAACAAGCCAACGTATGTTTTATGGCCACAAAAGAGGAGGTAAGTGATCTAACTTTTGATGATCTATTAGAAATAAACTAAGAATTACTTGATAAGATAAAATACATCAAAAGAAAATATAAAGAATCTCTTGAAAAAATGAATAGAACTGAAATTGAAATAGATATGCTAAGAGATGAGAAACGAATCTTAGAAGAAGAACTGGAAGTTACTTAAGAATCTTGTTCAAATATGACATCTCAACTCTCTATGCTAAGTCAAGAAATAGAAACACAAAAAGAAAAGAATGATGCTCTTTTAATTGAAAATCATGATCTTAAAGAAAGTGTCAAGATTTTAGAATTAGATAACTCTAGCCTTAAAACAAAGTTAAATGATATTACTAAAAATGTTTCTAATTTTAATAAAGGTAGAGAAAATCTTTCCAAAATTATAGAAAATTCTCAAACTGCTTCAAATAAAAGAGGACTAGGATATAAACAATCCTCTAAAATTATTCCAAAGAAAAAGAATTCTTCATATAAAAGGAAAAATAAAGTTGAAAAACCTAGTTCTAAAGTTTCAAATTTTACTAAATCAATTAAAATTTGGGTTCCTAAAACAAATAATTCTTCGATTATAAATAAGTATATAAAATCATTTATAAAAACTATTTATAAAAACAAAGATTTTGTTTTCAAAAGGAATTCTGAACCCTCTTGGGTTTGGCTTTCTAAGACCTAACTCTTAGGACCCAAAATAAAATGGTGGGTACCAATGTTAATTATATATTTTGCAAGTACCATCTAAAAAGAGAGGAAAATGGATACTAGACAGTGGTTGCTCAAAACACATGACAGGAAACAAAGGGATGCTAACAAACATTAATTACTCAGATGGAGGTTCTGTCACATTTGGAGATAATTCCAAAGGATATGTCATCGGCAAAGGCAATGTGAGCAATAACGGTATATCTAATTTACCTCTTATTACAGATGTTTTATTAGTTAAAAATTTGTAGCATAATTTACTTAGTATCGGCCAATTATGTGACAAAGGATTCAATATTTCTTTTTCTGAAAACAAGTGTAGCATTTTTGATCAAAATAAAAATCTTATTTTTGAAGGTTTTAGAGATAAAAATATTTATGTTTTAAATATGAATGTAAATTATAATACAAATATGTGTTTAATAGCCAAAGAAAAATGATCCTTGGTTTTGGAACAAAACATTTTGTCACATTAATTTCGAAGCTATAAATAAATTATCTAAAAATGATTTAGTAAAAGGTTTACCAAAAATGAACTTTAAAGCAAACAATATTTGTGATGCTTGTCAATTAGGAAAATTATCAAAATCATCTTTTAAATCAAAGAAAAATATTTCTATTGTACAACCACTAGAACTATTGCATTTAGATCTTTTTGGTCCAACTCAAATTCAATCTATAAACCATAGTAAATATGGGTTTGTTAGAGTAGATGATTTCTCAAGATATACTTGGATTATTTTCCTAAAAAATAAAAGTGATACTTTTGAAAATTTCAAGGTTTTTGCAAAGAAAATTCAAAATCTCAAAAATTTAAAATTTAAAAATATTAGAAGTGATCATGGAGGTGAATTTGAAAATGAAGCTTTTGAACATTTTTGTAATAAAAAAGGAATTTATCATAATTTCTCTTTTCCTAGAACACCACAACAAAATGGAGTTGTAGAAAGGAAAAATAGAACGTTACAAGAATGTGCAAAAAAATTATTAAATGGAACCACATTACCAAAACATTTTTGGGCAGAAGCTGTAGCAACTGCTTGCTATGTTCTGAATCGTGTTTCCATCCCCTTTAACAAAACACACTCCATATGAACTTTTTCATCAAAAAAAACTGAACATTTCTTATTTTAAAACTTTTGGTTCAAAATGTTTTATTTTAAATACAAAAGATCAGCTTGGAAAATTCGATCCAAAATCCGATGAAGGAATCTTCGTAGGATATTCGGAACGAAGCAAAGCTTGTCAAATTTTCAATAAAAGAACAAAAACAATCGAAGAAACACTACATGTTTCATTCGACAAAAATTTCAAAATTAATAAGAATTTTGAGGATGATGAAAATATACCTAAGTCACAAATACGGTTACTCAAAATAATTTTGAAGAAGATGAAAACATTGTTCATAATTTTGAAGAAGATGAAAACATTATTCGTAATGAAAATGAATTAAGATCTCCTCTTAGGATTTTATGACATCACCCAGTAGAAAATGTCATAGGAGAAATTGATTCACATATTAGAACTAGAAATCAACTTACTCAAATGGGCCATGTAGCTTTTCTTTCTAAAATTGAACCTAAAAATGCAAAAGAAGCTTCTACTGATGACTATTGGATTATAGCTATGCAAGAAGAGCTAAACCAATTCGAATGAAATGAAGTTTGGAAACTAGTTCCTAGACCAAGTAATCAAACAGTCATTGGTACTAAATGGGTTATCAAAAATAAAGTAGATGAACAAGGTAATATAACTAGGAATAAAACTAGATTAGTTGCACAAGGATATAATCAAGAAGAAAGTATTGACTATGAAGAAACATTTGCTCAAGTTGCATGACTTGAAGCAATACGTATCTTACTGGCTTTTGCATGTTTTCATAATTTCAAACTTTATCAAATGGATGTTAAAAGTGCTTTTTTAAATGGTTATATAAAAGAAAATGTTTTTTTTGAACAACCTCCTTTATTCACACATGAAAATTTTCAAGACCACGTTTATAAACTTAAGAAAGCCTTATACGGTCTAAAACAAGCACCCGTGCTTGGTATGAACATCTTAAAAGCTATCTAATAGATTCTGGTTTTGAAATTGGGAAGGTTGATCAAACTCTTTTCATTAAAAGAACTAAAAAGGATATTTTAATTATTCAAATTTATGTAGATGATATTATTTTTGGTTCTACAAATGAAAAGTTATGTCAGGAATTCTCAAAAATAATGACCAAAGAATTTGAAATGTCACGTATGGGAGAATTATCTTATTTTCTTGGATTACAGAATAAACAATTAGAAAATGGAATTTTTATTAATCAAGAAAAATATTGTAATAATGTAATTAACCGCTTTAGTATGGAAAATACTTCTGCTAAACCAACTCCAATGAGTACAACGATTCATCTCAATAGAGATGAAGATGGCAAAAGTGTTGATCAAAAATTATATCGAAGTATAATTGGATCATTACTTTATCTAACTGCTAGTAGACCTGACATAATGATGAGTGTTTGTTTATGTGCTCGATTTCAAGCAAATCCTAAAGAATCACATATGCGAGCAGTAAAACGCATATTGCGTTATCTAAGCAAAACCAAAGATTCTGGACTTTTCTATCCGAAAGAATGTCCTTTCGAGTTAGTTTCATATAGCGATGTTGACTTTGGAGGATGTCGGACGTATCGAAAAAGTACTAGTGGGACTTTTTACTTCATTGGACAATCCTTAGTCTCTTGGTTCAGCAAGAAACAAAATTGTGTTTCACTTTCAACTTGTGAGGCAGAATATATTTCTGCTGCCTTAGCTTATGCTCAAGTCATTTATATGCAACACACTTTAAGATTTTGGTATAAATTTATCTACATCAATTGTTTTCTATGATAATACCAGTGCTATAAACCTATCCAAAAATCCTATCAATCACTCATGAACTAAATATATTGATATATGTCATCATTTTCTTCGTGATAATATTGAAAAGGATTTAGTCAGATTGGAATTTGTATCCTTTGAAAATCAATTGGCTGATATATTTACAAAACCTTTAAATGAAAGTATCTTCATAAAATTAATAAGAGAATTAGGAATTGTATCAATAAAAGATTTATAATTTTTTAAAATATTTTTTTTAAAACAAATTGAAATTTTCCTAGACTTGAACTCAGGATCTCTTACTTGAAAATCTGGTGCTCTACCACTACACTACATTTTACTTTTCAACTAAACTTAATTTACATTCTATTTTCATTATTTATTTTTCATCTTACCTTTTTAACTTCTTTGCAACCTATCTTTTTTTTCTCTGGTTCTTAACAACCTATCCACTAATCTTGTTTCTATTTATATGATCTTCTTGCATATAAATACCTCTTCTCCCTTTATTTCTTTTGCAAATAAAAAAAACTAGTTTCAACTCTCTTAATCAAAAATGTCTTCCCAACACAACTCTGAATCCTCTGCACTTTCATATACTTCTCCTCGTTCGGGGTCAGTGAATTTACCTACTCCTACACCGATTTATGAACCGGTCCCGATTGTTCCTCCTTCTACTCACACGGGTTACAATCCACCAGGTAAAAGAACAAGACGTTCTCTATTTTTCGGCTCACCATCTACCAAAGAAAAAATAGACAACATTCACCACTACCAAAGGGAAACGCTGGAATTACATCGTGAACTTTATTATGAACAAAAAGTTAACGCCAAGCGTTTAAGCTTTTTGGAGCAAGTTGCCTTGAAATTCCGTGGTTCCTCATCCAAGAGCACGGTTCATCAACCGTCTCCTGCCTGTTCTCCATCCCGACATAACCCTTGGGAACCATCACCGCAACATCCACCAGTATCTTCGAACTCATGGGAACGCGGCAATAGATGGTCGCCACTCATGCCACTACAAGAGAACACAAAATTAGAGCCGGATGAATATCACACTCCAAGCTCCTCATCAAAATCTGTTTAAAAGTATTTAATTTGTACTCTATTTTGTTTATTCAATTATGTATATTCTGTTATTTTACTAATTGTTAACGCTAAAATTGGTAAACGCTAACACCCGGTGTGAATTGAAACAAAGTGAAAGCACCACCCGTTTTCACGGGAACTAAAGGTAAACAGAATATATCAAAAACAGTAAAATAAAAACGATTTTTATAGTGGTTCGGCTCAAATTCAAGCCTACATCCACTTTATCTCTTCTTTATTGCTGATTCGATTACAACTTTTACAATGTTTACAATGAATCTTCGGCTACAATACACTCAAGACAAGAAGCTAGAACTTCGATGATGAATTGCTCTTTTGATTGATGTTGAATGTCGTCGATCTTCACTCTTGCCCCTTCGAAGTGTTGTTGGCAAATGGAATGTTGTGGAGGTGGAGAATGTAGCAGAGCTTCGACGCTTCCAAGTCCGGAAAAACAGTCCCCTTCGAATGCGGAGTAGGTGAAGTATTTATAGGAAAAATCTGGAGTTAGGTCTTAGGTCTTAGGTCGTTAGGTCTTAGGTCGTTAGGTCTTAGGTCGTTAGATCTTAGGTCTTAGGTCGTTAGGTCGTTAGGTCTTAGGTCGTTAGGTCTTAGGTCGTTAGGTCGTTAGGTCGTTAGGTCTTAGGTATTAGGTCGTTAGGTCTTAGGTCTTAGGTCTTAGGTCGTTAGGTCTTAGATCTTAGGTCTTAGGTCTTAGGTCGTTAGGTCGTTATTCACAAAAGGTGGGATAACACTCATAATATTTGTTTTTTAAAAGAAGAAGGCAGTCATACTTTTACAAACAATTCGTCCGGTTGTTTTCACTGAAACAGACGGCTGAATATTATCCAAAAATAAAGGTTTTTCCAGATTCAAACCGCTGAATCACTGAAAACAGCCATCTAAATCAGATCAAAAATGAACTGTTCCCTTGCGGGAAGGAATTCAGACGGCTGTTTACAGTAAAACAGCCGGCCGAATCCTTCCTGAAGCATTTTTTCTAGGCCCTACATCTCCACTACCAACTTTACCCTTACTTTTCACCTGCCTATAAATTCATCTTTTCACCTTTTACCCTTTCACTTCAGAACCCTAGCTCAATTTTTTATCAAATTCTCAACTTCTACTCTTAATTTTTTAAACCTCTAATGGCTCCTAGATCAGAACACACAAGGGAATCCGCCTCCGGTCCTTTCGAAAACTAGATTCGTCAATGGCTTTGGAATGATGTTGTAGTCTCTCGCTACAATTCTATGAAAAATTCCAACAATTTTGAAGGGGCTTTCATGAAGTTCTCGGATTTTGCAGCTTATCGAATTAGAGAAATGACCGAGCAATTTCACTTTGATAATATCATAGGGTATGCACCTAATAATGTTAGAATTAACCATCTTTTGATTAAACCTTTTCTTGCAAATCGGAATCTAGACCACCATAATCCTCAAAATCGACAAGATTGTGTTTGGTCATTAGTTTATGGTGCTAAAATCTTTTTTCATTTGCAAATATTAGGCAATATTTTAAACTGTCCCTATCAAGGTGTTGATATAGATGATATCGAAGTTGATATGGATCATAGAGATGAAGTTTCACATCGTTTCTTGTCCGATCACCTTACCAATTTAAGTGCATTAAAATCTAGTGCCTTAAGGCCTCAAGCACGCCTTATTCACCGTGCTTTCATTCGCTCCTTACAACCTCGAACGGGAAGTTATGAAAAAGTTTATAAAAGAGATTTTTATGCCCTCTATTCAATCTACTCCAACCAACAAGTAAATTGGGGCAAAATCATTTTAGATGAATTTCAAGACATCACAATCCGAAGGAAATATAAGACCATCCATTATGGCGCTTATATTATGCGTATCCTTCTCAACTTTGGCATTCCAATGCCCGACTCCGAGTTTTCAAGCATTAGAGAGTTAGGTGCAAAAACCTTAGGATTGATGGGTCTTCCTCCTCGGCCTCCTCCACAACAAATCATTTCTTTTCAAGAATGGTCTCACAATGTTCCACAACCTCGTGACACTAGTATTGCCTCCTCTTCGCTTACCCAACATGAAGAAGAAGAAGAAGAGGACAATGACTCCATTCAAGTTGTTGGCCCGGAAACTTCCTCCAGATAAGCTATCATCATCCTCTCCCGAAATCAATCAAAACTTCATCGGGAAATTAAATCTCTTGAAAGGAAGACGGAGAAGAAATTCAACTCCATCAAAGGATTTCTTAATAGAATATGGGATAAAATTTCTTGTTCGGGTTCTACATCCACCGAAGCTTACAACCCATCTCCTTTTCAATGGTCATCTTCAAGTTCGGACAATGATGATGATGAACTCTCTACCTCTATCTAGTTTATATTCTAATCTTTGAACTTTATTTTTTTCCGATTTGTAATATTATTTCAAGCTTTTATGGTTACTTTTTAGTTGTCTACATAATGTTGTATGGATATTTTGCTTTAGTAATGACATCTCGAGTATGTATTTTAGTTGTCTACATATGCAATATTTACGTACGTTAATTTTATATCCTTATTTTTGTCGATGACAAAGAGGGAGACAAATTACTGTGCATATTGACAGGGGGAGTAGCAGTGTTCATGTAAGTATTTATGAAAATGTATTATATAGTTGTCATCATCAAAAAGGGGAAGAATGTTAGAATCTCGATTTTAAATCGTTTTGATTGTGACAGCTATATAAATCAATTTTACTGTGTACTAATCACTTATGCAGGAGATTCATTGCAGATTCATATTCAGAATATTTTGAAGCTGATAGTCTTTTGTTTAGAGTCTATATACTATTTAGAAATATGTTAAAATCTCTCCTAAATGGTATATATATATATTAACATACACACACATGCTCAAAGATGCAGAAAAGGCTAAAACACCGGCTGAATGGATTCATTTAGCCGTCTGTTTGTTGAACAATTTTATTGTTTCACAATATTCAGCTGGCTGAATGAATTATTTTAGTCGGATGTTTTAGGCCAAAATTTGCCTATTTGTTTGCTGTTTTCGATTTTACCAAATTCAGAAGACTGAATTATTATTTCAGCCAGTTGAATATTTTCAACAACTATTTTTTGAAAAGACACTTCTCTTCATCGAAGAGAACATCTTCAAATCAACAGTTGCACATGTTCCTTTACAATATTATCCTTCATAAATAATTGCGATAAATAGATTTCAGAATTCAACAAACAATAATAACTGACTTTAATATTCTTGAATTCTTATCTCTTATTCTTTATTTTCAAATTGCACTCAAACTGCATACAATCTGTGATCGTTGATCATTCTATCTTCCACAATTCTTAAGCACATTACACTATATATATCATAAAGGAGAAGATTATAGGAAGATTGTACATTATTGACTTATTAGTGCTATTTAAGAGCATACTCAGTCAGAAACAACTTTACTATTTATATTGGAAGTCCTGTTCGGTTACTTAGGCGGTAGAAGTCCTATTCGGTTGCTTAGGCGATAGAAGTCCTATTCGGTTGCTTAGGCGGTAAAAGTCCTGTTCGGTTGCTCAAGCGGTGTAAACCTATTCCTCCGAGTTAAGTGAGGGTAGCTAGCTTAATTCCAGAAGGAGTCTGGGATTAGACGTAGAACGGGAGTTCGAACCAGTATAAAAATCTCTGCTGTCATTTACTTTACTGCTTTAATTACTTACTTAGTTTATATTCCGCACAAGTAGTTTATCCATATTACACGATCCTACAACACAGTCACTTTCATACAATACTTGTCAGACGGGGCCAAAAACTCTCTAAGGGATTTATAAAAAATAAAACATATTATGCACATCTAATTTGTATATAGATTATCAATATTAGCATTATATATCAATATTATGCACGATTAGTTAATTATATAACATATATTAGCATTTGTACAATAGTTTATTTGCATTTTACAGTTTTATTAAATATATACTATATTATATGATTTTTACTATTTCGAAAATATATATTATTCATGTCTTCAAATTTAACGAATTACGTATATAGTATTATGTTTTATTTAAAATAATATTAAACTATAGTATACACTAGTTTATATCATGCCACACAATATGGTACCAAACTTGATTTTATATAAACGATTAAGGGTTTAACTATGATTAATATATTCTAATTATCATTTTCGGAATTTTACAAACCATAAACACAATCATTCACATCAATCCTAACTAACCAAATGCTAGCACAAATGTGCATATACACTAAATAATCAATGTATATATACACTAATTGGTTAATGTAAATAAACTAATCAAATTATTAATTAGGGTTTAGGGTTTAGGAAATTACTAATTAGGGTTTAGGTTTTATGTAAGTAAACTAATCAAATTACTAATTAGTTAATATAAACAAACAATCAATCAGCTATTATAAACAACTAGAATTACAATTTAACCCTAAATTAACAAATCAAAATCAATTAGGGTTTAGGAAAGACCTGATTGGGAGATGGATGGAGAGGCTAGGGTTGTTGGGAGTGATGATTGATAATGTTGGAGATGCTCCGGAAGACGTAGGGGGCTGGCTGTCGCGGGGAGGAGGTGGGGGAGTTGGGGATTTCGATTGATTTGGGTGAAAAGGAGATAATGAAGCATCTCTCGGCCAATCTGGCCTGTAAACACGTTTATTTTGACGGCTGTCGATGGCCGCTTACGGCTATATTTGAATCGGTTTTCGACGACCTATAATGGTTATTTTATTTTAATTACAGAAATGACACGAAGATGACGGGCCGTCACTAGCCGTCGGAAATTTCCGTCGGTGGTCGTCCGAAGTGTGTTGTCGCTATATAGAGTTATTCTTCAAGTGCATTGATCGACCTTCTCAAACTCGATCTCAAAATTCATCAACACTCATGCAGCCAACATAAGGGAAGAATGATATTATAATTTAATGGTAGATAGAGGAGTGAACCTAATGAGAAGTTAGTATGGTAGTTGCAAGTGGAAACT
The DNA here is from genome assembly GCA_030737815.1 of Allium fistulosum. Classification (NCBI taxonomy): domain Eukaryota; kingdom Viridiplantae; phylum Streptophyta; class Magnoliopsida; order Asparagales; family Amaryllidaceae; genus Allium; species Allium fistulosum. Next base: position 448,443,795 of record CM060906.1, on the reverse strand, counting down.
TGTTTGCTCCGGATATAACTCATGCAAAACATGCATTTTTTTTATTGAAGCCCATATTCATATGTACACTTATAAAAAGGCCATGCGAGACATGAGAAGAAGTATTTTACCCCACATAGAGCTCATGTGAGACAAAGTTGTTCAACCAGAATCCATGATCATAAACACACACGCATACATGGACACGCACATTGTTGAAATATTAAACTTGATTTGTTATAGTTAATTTATAGAAGATTTTTGTTATTATAGTTTCTAGAGTCTTCTTGCATTTACTGTAGTTTGTTGAGAGCTCTTGAATTTTCTAGTAGAAATAAGAATTATGTATAAAGTCATGTTTCTAGAATTGTTTAGAGAGTCGTGTTTCTAGAATAGTCTATGAAGTCCAATAAATAGAAGAGTTCTCTCATCATTTTGTATCAAGCAATCAAGCAAGAGATCTACCATCAATAAAAGAAAAGTTTTCAAAAACAAAAAGCCTCTTTCTTATATTCTCTCCCTCTTTCTCATAAAAAAATATCCAACAAAGTGGTATCAGAGCTTTAAGATTCTTTCAAAAAAAAGAGATGATAAATAACGGCGTTCCCTTATAAGTTCCAATGCTCATCAAGAACAATTATGACAATTAGAGATTAAGGATGATGGCTCTCCTTAGAGCACATGACGTATGGGAAATAGTGGAGAAAGGCTATACTGAACAAGAAAATGAAGGTAGCTTATCTCAAACTCAAAGGGATAGTTTGAGAAACTCAAGGACGAGAGACAAGAAGGCTCTCTGTCTAATCTATCAAGCATTGGATGATGATACTTTTGAGAAGGTTTCAGAATCAAAGTCAGTAAAAGAAGCATTGGAGAAGTTTCTAACATCTTACAAGGGAGCTGATCAAGTCAAAAAGGTACGTCTTCAAACTTTAAGAGGAGAAACTTTGCATATGAAAGAAGGTGAGCTTGTTTCTGATTACTTCTCAAGAGTTTTAGTGGTTAGTAATAGTCTAAAAAGAAATGGTGAGAAGTCAGATGATATAAGAGTTATGGAGAAGATTCTTAGATCATTAGATCCAAAGTTCAAACATATTATCGCCATCATTGAAGAAACAAAAATCTTGGAGACCATGTCAATAGATGAACTTCTAGGCTCATTGCAAGCATATGAAAAAAAGAAAAAGAAGATGCAAGAGACTATGGAACAAGTCCTTAAGACACAAATTGATTCAAAAAAGGAAGAAAATAATCGAAGCCAACAAAGATGGAGTTGTGGCCAAGAAAGAGGAAGAGGTCGTGGATATGGACATGGACGAGGTTGGAGGCCCAACAATGAAAACAACAACAGTAACAACAATAAAAGGGGAGAAAGCTCAACGAGAGGTCGTGGGAGAGGAAATTCAAGGTATGACAAGTCACGCGTTAAATGTTACAATTGTGATAAATTTGGACATTATGCTTCCGAATGCAGAGCTCCAATAAACAATAAATTTGAAGAGAAGACCAATTACGTTGAAGAAAAAAATTATGAGGATGGTACATTACTATTGGCTCACAAAGAAAATGAAAAAGATGTGGAAAATCAATGGTACCTAGATAGCGGTGCAAGCAACCATATGTGTGGAAGAAAAAACATGTTTGTGGAGCTTGATGAATCGGTGAAGGGCAACGTCGCATTTGGAGATAAATCAAAGATAGCGGTGAAAGGTAAAGGAAAGGTTCTTATCCGATTGAAGAATGGAGAGCACCAATTCATTTCTTATGTTTATTATGTGCCAAACATGAAGAGCAACATCTTGAGCCTAGGACAACTCTTAGAGAAAGGTTATGATATTCGATTAAAAAATAATAACTTTTCTATAAGAGACGGTGCAAACAATATGATTTTTAATGTACCAATGTCAAGAAATAGAATGTTTGTGCTCAACATTCAAAATGATGTCGCACAATGCCTTAAGGTGTGCTACAAAGATGCCTCTTGGCTTTGACATCTTCGTTTTGGACATCTTAACTTCAGAGGACTAGAATTGCTCTCCACGAAGGAAATGGTAAGAGGATTACCATGCATAAGCCATCCTAATCAAATGTGCGAAGGATGTTTACATGGAAAGCAATTCAAAATGGGCTTTCCAAAGGAGTCATACTCAAGAGCTAAAAAGCCGTTGGAAGTCATACATACAGATGTGTGTGGTCCGATCAAGCCAAGTTCACTTGGTAAGAGTAACTATTTCTTTCTTTTCATCAATGATTTTTCAAAAAAAACATGGATGTATTTTTTGAAGGAGAAATCAGAGATTTTTGAGAACTTCAAGAAGTTCAAGGCCCAAGTTGAGAAGGAAAGTGGCCTTGTGATTAAAGCCATGATATTTGATCGTGGAGGAGAGTTTACATCAAAAGAATTTCAAAAGTATTGTGAAAATAATGGAATCAAATGACAACTGACAGTGCCTAGATCTCCCCAGCAAAATGGAGTAGCTGAGAGGAAGAATAGGACAATTCTTGAGATGGCAAAGAGCATGCTTAAAAGTAAAAGACTACCAAAGGAATTTTGGGTGGAAGCTGTGGCATGTGCGGTTTATCTATCAAACCGATCTCCAACAAGAAGTGTGTGGGGAAAGACACCACAAGAAGCATAGAGTGGATGGAAGCCTGGTATTTCTCATCTAAGAATCTTTAGAAGCATAGCTCATGTACATATACCGGACGAGAAGCAAAGCAAATTGGATGACAAAAGTGAGAAGTATATTTTCATTGCTTATGACACCAACTCCAAAGGCTATAAGCTTTACAATCCCAATACAAGGAAGATAATAATTAGTTGAGATATTGTGTTCGATGAAGAAGGAGAATGGGAATGGATATCACATAATGACAATTACAACTTCTTTCCACACCTTGAAGGAGATGAAATGCAACAATCATGGATCAAACAATCAAGCGAGGAGCCCACTTCCCCACTAGCTTCACCAACCACAAGTTGTCAAGAAGATGAGAGCTCAAGTGAAAGGGCTCCACGCTTTAAAAGCCTTCAAGAAATTTATGAGGTAACAGAAAATCAAGACAATTTTACTCTCTTTTGTCTATTTTTGGATTGTGAGCCTATAAACTTCCAAGAAGCTTTACAAAAGAAGAATTGGAAAAATGCTATGGACAAAGAAATCAAGGCCATCAAGAAGAATGACACATGCGAGTTAGCTTCACTTCCAAAAGAACACATGGCAATTGGTGTGAAGTGGGTGTACAAAGCAAAGAAAAACGCCAAAGAAGAAGTCAAAAAATATAAGGCGAGATTGGTGGTAAAAGGCTATAGTCAAAGAGCTGGCATTAACTATGACGAGGTATTCGCTCCAGTCGCTCGACTAAAAACTGTTAGACTAATAATTTCTTTAGCAGCTCAAAAAAATTGGAAGATACGTCAAATGGATGTGAAATCTGCCATCCTAAATGGAGTTATTGAAGAAGAAATTTATATATATCGAGCAACCACAAGGCTACGAAGTCAAGGGAGAAGAAGACAAGGTCTTGAAGCTAAAGAAGGCACTTTATGGGTTGAAACAAGCTCCAAGAGCTTGGAATGCTTGGATTGATAAGTACCTCCAAGAAAGAAACTTCATCAAATGTCCATGTAGCAATCCAAGCATGTTTAAAGAGTTTAAAAAAGAGTGACGAAGGAGTTTGAGATGACTGATATTTGGCTCATGTATTATTACCTTGGCATTGAAGTAAAGCAAGAAGATAAAGGCATCCTAATCACTCAAGAAGGTTATTCTAAGGAAGTATTGAGGATGTTCAAGATGGATGACTCTAACCCAGTTTGCACGCCGATTGAATGTGGAATCAAGTTATCAAGGCATGAGGAAGGAGAAAAAGTGGACTCAACACTATTCAAGAGCTTGGTTGGAAGCTTGCGATATTTAACATGCACAAGACTCAACATTCTATATGCGGTAGGAGTTGTGAGTCGATACATGGAGAATCCAACAACAATTCATTTGAGGGCAGCAATGAGGATTCTCCGCTATGTTAAAGGCACAACAAACTTTGGCTTGTACTACTCTGTTTCTGATAATTACGAGCTTGTTGGATATAGCGATAGCGATTGGAGTGGAGATATGGATGACCGAAAAAGCACAAGTGGCTTCGTATTCTACATGGAAGACACAGCCTTGCCTTAGATGTTGAAAAAACAGTCCATTGTCACTCTTTCCATATGCGAAGCGGAGTATGTAGCTGCTACATGTGTTTTCCATGCAATTTGGTTACAAAATCTGCTAAAGGAGTTGAAATTACCACAAGAGGAGCCGACCAAGATTTTCGTGGACAACAAGTTAGCAATTGCTTTGGCAAAGAATCCAGTCTTTCATGATCGAAGGAAGCATATTGATACACGCTATCACTATATATTGAAGAGTGTGTCGCCAAAAAGGATGTTCAACTAGAGCATGTGAAGACACATGATCAAGTAGCTGATATCTTCACCAAGCCTCTTAAGCATGAGAATTTTGTCGGGTTGAGGAGTATGCTTGGAGTCACAAATCAAGTTTAAAGGAGGGTGTTGAAATATTAAACTTGATTTGTTATGGTTAATTTCTAGAAGCTTCTTGTTATCAGAGTTTCTAGAGTCTTCTTGCATTTATTGTAGTTTGTTAAGAGCTCTTGAATATTCTAGTAGAAATAAGAATTATGTATGGAGTCATGTCTCTAGAATTGTTTAGAGATTCATGTTTCTAGAATAGTCTATGAAGTCCTATAAATAGAAGAGCTCTCTCATCATTTTGTATCAAGCAAGAAATCTACCATCAATAAAAGAAAAGTTTTCAACAACAAAAAGCCTCTTTCTTATATTATCTCCTTCTTTCTCATAAAAAAATATTTAGCACACATATGGAAAAGACACATGCCTCCTTTTATTTACCCTCATAAAATCTCTTTCTAATTTTGTGCAAACAAGTCTATGAATATAAGTGATTTATTGTAAAAGTGTGATGAAATAATGATGATGATGATGATGATGATATAACAATCTCACATCGCTAAGATCCTATATAAACATAAATAAACATAAAGAGGCTGCTATTCACATTGATGAATTGATTTTCTGATGTGAATAATCAAATAATTTTCAAAAAATACTAACAGTGGTACCAGAGCTAAACCCATATTTTGGACTGCATGATATGGACAGCCATAAAATATTAAATGGGTGAAGGGATTGTATAATATGGGATTAAAGAATTAGTAAGAGAGACATTTTATTCTAAGTTTCTCAGCTAAGTCAGGAGTACTAACCAAGGTTTCAAGTCCCGTTTTCAATTTCTGTTCCGGTCGTAAGAAAAAATTTAAATTTCGGTCCCATTTCGTAATTTTCGAAAATTACGTTTTAATTCCGGTTTGTGAATTCCGGTAATTTTTTTTATAAATACCAAACAAATATGCAATACTAATAGTCAATTGCACTAAATTATTCATGTTACATAGAAAATACAAAACATACAACATAAAAATTTAATACCAAAAACTATTTTCTGAGCATCATATAATTTTTGTCTATCGCTATCTTCATCTTGTGTCGGATTATAATTTGCTGGAAAAGCATATTGTTGCATCTGATCCGAACTTAAAAATGTCGTCATCATATTATCAAAAGGTGATGGTTCGTCTTGGCTACTTGATGGTTCAACAACATACGATCGATTTATCCTACAAAACGAATAACCTCCGATATAGTCAAATGTAAAATACCTATAACTTGGGAAATTGTTAGAAGTATATCTGCCATCATAATTACGTTGATCTTCATGTTCAACGTTCAAATTTCTCTCTTCGTCCACTACAATCATATGCATCTCTTCTTGAATAATTTTGTATATGTCTTTGAGAATCATCAAAAGTGGAACCAACATCATAACCACTAGAACCAATATCGTCACCACCAGCATTACCTGAATCATCATTTGATGAACTATCATTTTCAGTATTTTCTGCAGATATATTATCATTGTCCAACCAAGGATTATCGCTTGCATTATCAAGTAGTGAATTCTCAGCTCTCTAGTCCATTATGCAAGTGGATCTTACTCATGAAAGATGTAATCTAGATCAATAAGTTGATCGGTTGCTTGTTGTCGTTTAGCATGGCATACTCTCAATCGCATATTATAATGTACAAATACCAGTTTTTCTAAGTTCTCCATTTTTAATCTATTTCTTAACTTCGTGTGAATCATTGCAAATATTGTCCGGTTTCTTTCACAATTTAAAGAAGAAACTGTTTGTCTAAGAATATGCATAGCTATACGTGTTAAATTTGGAGTAGCTTTCCTGCCAGTTATTGACCACCACATAGCTGGAAGACACAACTTAACTGCATGTTTCACTTTTGCGGAACCAAATACACCAAGTTTCATTCTGTATTTTTCCACCTACACAACATTCATTAATAAACCAAGTTAATCTTTGCGCTAAATATAATAGCATGAATCATGAGTAGTTTAATAATTTGTTTATTGTCTCTTTTGAAATTTCAATTTGCATAGCAATATCAGGTACCATTTTTTCAAGAACATTTGTCCATCCATTAAAAGTTTCAACATCGTTTATCGCATTGTCTCCAAATTGTATATGAGGATTGAGAAAATAGCCTAAAACAATTTGATAGTTTAAAGAAATATTAACATGATATGTATTTTTATAATTGTTTAATAATTAAAAAAATTACCTACTGCATGAATAGGTTGGTGCAATTGTCTTTCCCATATTTTATCGATTATATTTCACCGCTATTGACACTGTCTTGCACCAATATTTTTCTTAATTGATTCATTCGCTTGGTCCATTTCTTCATATAGATATCCCATCTCTGTTTTATCATCATTATCCACCATTCTTAAAACTTTTACAAGTGGATCAAATGCAAGAATAATAACGGCAATATTGGCCGAAAATTTATCGCTATGAATCAAGTTATAGATAAGAATTGCTATTTTTTTATCTTTAGGACCGAGCTTAAGAATCTTTGTGCTCCACTCCCTCGAAGAAATCATTCTTCTTAGATTCTCCTTATGTGTGTGTATGGATTCTAACGCAATAAAGTAAGTAGAAAATCTAGTTATTGTTGGCCGAAATTATTGGTTTCATTTCTCATTATGGTAAGTAACCAACCATGATTGTATATGAATCATGTTATTGACTAATAATTTGAAATAATCTTTTTTACCTCGATTTCTTTTGAAATATCTTCAAGAATCAAATCGGTACAATGTGCTGCACATGGTGTCCAATATAGTTTCCTTCATTTTTCCATTAGTAGTTGGCCAACAGCTTTGTAATTTGCTCCATTATCGGTTACTACTTACACAATTCTATCTTCTCCAATAAAATTAACAACATTATCTATTAGACCACAAATATACTCAACACCTTGAAATTTGTCAATGACATCTATAGATTTCACAAAGACGGTTCCTTGGGCAGAATATAGAAGAAAATTTATGATTTTTATTCTATTTTGTGTACTCCAACCATCACACATCAACGTACAATCATACTTATCCCAAAAGTTGGAGTAAGTGTCAATGTGTTGTTTGATTTCAACACACTCTAAATCTAAATATATTTTTGATAATTCATGTGTTGTTGGTCCTTTAATTTCAGGACCAACTTCTTGAATGGCCTCTACCATAGTTTCATAGTAAGGCCAATTAGCAGCATTGTGTGGGATATGATTAAAGTAAAATAATTTTGATATTGCAAGTATTTTTTTGCATCTTTAATGCCTTTTATTGCAGTTATAATAGAAGGTTGATTTATACCTCCTCGCTTTTTCACATAGGGATCAATCCTTCTAGTTGCTTGTGTTGCTAAATCGTCATCTACTCTGGTTGATTTAGAATGCTTTAGTCCGCTAGATCGTATACATGTTTTGCTAGATCCTACACCTGACCATTGTCTCACTTCATTCATATAACCTTCTTTGCTTTCCTTAAAGGCCCGTCGAACCTCTCTATCGTCTTCACTTTCATCACCGTCGATTTCTTGATTTTATTGATCAGGCATGCTCATTAGCTATTCTTGTATGCGTTACATGTTTTTCGAGCTTCCCTTGATTTCACTTGCTTTTCTTTTTATTCAGATGTTCTCGTATAAGTTTTCTGACTTCTTTGAGAACAGTCGGACATATTGCTACATCGCTTATCTGTTCTGTTAAATGTTCTTTCATACGTGTTATACCGCCACTATAAGTTATTTTATGATAATAGTTACACTTGTTTTTTCTTTTTTCACCAATAACTGCCGTACAATAATTCCAAACGATATCACGATTTTCCATAATTAAGTACCTAAATTAGAAAAAAATAATTTCAACATTTAATTATTCAATATAATATATATTGTTTTGCAAATTAAACAATCCTAAGTTTGTTTCCATAATCATCATAATATTTTGCATGATAATATTTATTTTGCAAATTAAACCTGGCCTAAAACATCAATCATTACAAACCCAACTAAATAATAGTATTAAATAATACACATTTTAAACCCAATCCATCATCACTTTAACCATAGCATCGTTCTCAAATTAGTGCTGCACGCAGAAACACTTCTGCCCTCTTCAATTCGAAAGCAAAAGGAAGCCGGAAAAAAAATTAATAAAACCATCGTCGGTGCTTATAGATCAATTCGAAGTCGATGCTTCGATGATGAACCTTCTTCCCTTAGTCTTCAATTCGAAATTATTCCCAATTAGAGCTTCGTCGATAATGAAGCAGAACCAAAAAACGAGTTAAGATGTAAATTTTGTTATGTATTTTGTATGAATTAGTGTGCTTTTATAGAGACTTAGTAGTATATTTATACTTTCTAAGACTTAGTGGTATGTTGGCATATATTTAGAACCTTGGTATAAACCCTATTTACATTCAAATCTTTACTCATATCATAAACACCGTGACTTTGAAGGATGAGATTGATTGTAGATAGAAATCTGGGATGGAAACGACGTTGGTCAGGCGCACTGTGCAGGCCTATATTGTTGGGCTTTGAATTGATCGTCATGTTTAGCCTTTTTCAAGAAAATCGAACACCACCATACATTCAATAGAAATTCTCCCATAGCATTAGTTCATACATTCGAAAGTTATTAACCCGTACATTCAATAGCTAAATGCTCACACATTCGATCAACTAAATGCTGACAACTCCGACAGCCAAATTTTTATAGGTAAATATTGATAACCGCGGTAGATAAATATTGATAACTCTTCATCAAGGAAAGAAAGATAAGAAATAAAAGCAACAACATTTTGGTTAGACGCTTCAACTTTGCAGCGAGATGTCACAGATTCGAAACTTACGTAACGTGATTCGAACATGTATCGACATGTAGTCTGTTGTATACTTTCTAAGACTTAGTAGTATATTCATTCTAAGACTTGTAGTATATTCAAGGTGTATTTGTAAATGCAATAAACATACTGTCTATTTATAGACACCAGATCCAGATCGTGTCTGGCCATCACATGATTTAGAAACCTCTCATCCAAATACATAGATCAATAAATGTACGAACATAGATCATCACAATGGAATAAGAAATATCAAATTTAAATTCAAATTTAACAAAGTCAATAGTATTCAAAAATACATAACAATATATAATAGAAATATGTATTTAAGAATGAATATTGCATTGTGACATCACTTATGCTTTAAATTCTTAGCAGTAAACATACACGTGTAAAATGACAATCAAATGATTTATTCAACACAAATGCAGCCAATCTTCAGCTCAATATAAATCATGCCACCATGTGCATGAACACTTCATCCTCCTCGAGTCGAACCATTATTTCCGACTCTCTTTTGTGCTAAATGTGCATGGAAGATAAAGCTTTGATTACTCTTTTTTGCTTATTTTTGGATTGTGAGCCTATAAACTTCCAAGAAGCTTTGCAAAAGAAGAATTGGAAAAATGCTATGGACGAAGAAATCAAGGCCATCAAGAAGAATGACACATGCGAGTTAGCTTCACTTCCAAAGAACATAAGGTAATTGGTGTGAAGTGGGTGTACAAAGCAAAGAAAAACGCCAAAGGAGAAGTCGAAAGATATAAGATGAGATTGGTGGTAAAAGGCTATAGGCAAAGAGCTGACATTGACTATGATGAGGTATTCGCTCCAGTCGCTCGATTAGAAACTGTTAGACTAATAATTTCTTTAGCAGCTCAAAACAATTGGAAGATACATCAAATGAATGTGAAATCTGCCTTCCTAAATAGAATTCTTGAAGAAGAAATTTAAATATATCGAGCAATCATAAGGCTACGAAGTCAAGGGAGAAGAAGACAAGGTCTTGGAGCTAAAGAAGGCACTTTATGGGTTGAAACAAGCTCCAAGAGCTTGGAATGCTCGAATTGATAAGTACCTCCAAGAAAGAAACTTCATCAAATGTCCACGTAGCAATCCAAGCATGTTTAAAGCGTTTAAAAAAGAGTGGCAAAGGAGTTTGAGATGACTGATATTGAGCTCATGTCTAATTACCTTGGCATTGAAGTAAAACAAGAAGATAAAGGCATCCTAATCACTCAAGAAGGTTATGCTAAGGAAGTATGGAGGAAGTTCAAGATGGATGACTCTAACCCAGTTTGCATGCCGATTGAATGTGGAATCAAATTATCATGGCATGAGGAAGGAGAAAAGGTGGACTCAACACAATTCAAGAGCTTGGTTGGAAGCTTGCGATATTTAACGTGCACAAGACCCGACATTCTATATGCGGTAGGGGTTGTGAGTCGATACATGGAGAATCCAACAACAATTCATTTGAGGGCAGCAAAGATGATTCTATGCTATGTTAAAGGCACAACCAACTTTGGCTTGTACTACCCTGTTTCTGATAATTATGAGCTTGTTAGATATAGCGATAGCGATTGGAGTGGAGATATGGATGATCGAAAAAGCACAAGTGGCTTCGTATTCTACATGGAAGATACAGCCTTCACTTGGATGTCGAAAAAACAGTCGATTGTCACTCTTTCCATATGCAAAGCGGAGTATGTAGCTGCTACTTCATGTGTTTGCCATGCAATTTGGTTACAAAATCTGCTAAAGGAGTTGAAATTACCACAAGAGGAGCCGAACAAGATTTTCGTGGACAACAAGCCAGCACTTGCTTTGGCAAAGAATCCAGTCTTTCATGATCGAAGCAAGCATATTGATACACGCTATCACTATATTAGAGAGTGTGTCGCCAAAAAGGATGTGCAACTAGAGTACGTGAAGATGCATGATCAAGTAGTTGATATCTTCAACAAGCCTCTTAAGCATGAGAATTTTGTCAGATTGAGGAATCTACTTGGAGTCACAAATCAAGTTTAATGGAGGGTGTTGAAATATTAAACTTGATTTGTTATGGTTAATTTCTAGAAGCTTCTTGTTATTATAGTTTCTAGAGTCTTCTTGCATTTACTGTAGTTTGTTGAAAGCTCTTGAATTCTCTAGTAGAATTAAGAATTATGTATGGAGTCATGTTTCTAAAATTGTTTAGAGAGTCATGTTTCTAGAATTATCTATGGAGTCCTATAAAAAGAAGAGCTCTCTCATTATTTTGTACCAAACAACCAAGCAAGAAATCTACCATCAATAAAAGAAAAGTTTTCAACAACAAAAAGCTTCTTTCTTATATTCCCTTCCTCTTTCTCATAAAAAAATATTCAACAGACATCTGGAAAAGACATATGCCCCCTTTTATTTACCCCATAAAATCTCTTTTTAATTTTGTGCAAAAAAGTCTACGAATATAAGTGATTTATTGTAAAAGTGTAATAAAATAATAATGATGATGATATAACAATCTCACATCGCTAAGATCCTATATAAACATAAATAAACATAAAGAGGACGCTATTCACATCGATGAATTGATTTTGTAATGTGAATAATGAAATAATTTTCAAAAATACTAACAGTGGTACCAGAGCTAAACCATATTTTGAAGTGCATGATATGGACAGCCATAAAATATTAAATGGGTGAAGGGATTGTATAATATGGGGTTAAAGAATTAGTAAGAGAGACATTTTATTCTAAGTTTCTCAGCTAAGTCAGGAGTATTAACCAAGGTTTGAAGTCCCGTTTTCAATTTCTGTTCCGGTCGTTAGAAAAATTTAAAATTTCGGTCCCATTTCCTAATTTTCAAAAATTACGTTTTAACTACAGTTTGTGAATTCCGATACTTTTTTTTTATAAATACCAAACAAATATGCAACACTAATAGTCAATTACACTAAATTATTCAAGTTACATAGAAAATACAAAACATACAACATAAAAATTTAATACCAAAAACTATTTTTCTGAGCATCATATAAATTTTGTTCATCGCTATCTTCATCTTGTGTCAGATTATAATATGCTGGAAAAGCATATTGTTGCATCTGATCCGAACTAAAAAATGTCGTCATCATATTATCAAAAGGTGATGGTTCGTCTTGGCTACTTGATGGTTCAGCAAAACATACGGTTGATTTATCCTACAAAACGAATAACATCAGGACATCTATAGATTTAAGAAAGACAGTTCCTTGGGCAGAATACAAAAGAAAATTTATGATTTTTCTTCTATTTTGTGTACTCCAATCGTCACACATCAACGTACAACCATACTCGTCTCAAAAGTTGGAGTAAGTGTCAATGTGTTGTTTGTTTTAACACATTCTAAATCTAAATATGTTTTTGATAATTCATATGCTGTTGGTTCTTTAATTTCAGGACCAGCTTCTTGAATGACCTCTACTATAGTTTCATAGTAAGGCCTATTAGCAGCATTGTGGGATATGATTAAAGTAAATTAATTTTGGTACTACACGACCTATGTGTTTTTTTGCATCTTTAATGCCTTTTATTGCAGTTATAATAGAAGGTGGAGTTCTACCTCCTTGCTTTTGCACATAGGGATCAATCCTTCCAGCTGTTTGTGTTGCTAAATCGTCATCTACTATGGTTGATGTAGAATGATTTAGTCCGCTAGATCGTATACATGTTCCGCTAGATCCTACACTTGACCATTGTCTCTCTTCGTTCATATAACTTTCTTTACTTTCCTGAAAGGCCCGCCTAACCTCTCCATCGTCCTCACTTCCATCATCTTCGATTTCTTGATTTTGTTGATCAGGCATGCTCATTAGCACTTCTTGTACGCGTTGTTTTTCGAGCTTCCCTTGATTTTGCTCGCTTCTCTTTTTATTCAGAAGTTCTCGTATAAGTTTTCTGACTTCTTTGAGAACAGTCGGACATATAGCTACATCGGTTATATGTTCTGTTAGATGTTCTTTCATACGTTTTATACTGCCATTATAAGTTATTTTATGACAATAGTTACACTTTTTTTTTCTTTTTTCACCAATAACTGCCTAACAATAGTTAGAATGAACGAACAGTGGGATGTAACCGTGTATATTGTGTTTCTCTGTATAAGTTGGGCCTAGCCCACTTCCGCATATCTCAGCCCTTATAGACTTGCCGTGTATTATATAAGCAAGGTCTATCACTCTGTATAAGATATAACTTTGATTTGATACAATACAATAAACTTCTCTTTACAATTCTCTATATCTTCTATCTTGGTAATAAAGAATATACAGGTACGCACTCTATACATATGGGGAATGGTGAAGCTCTAAAAATCACACATGTTGGAACTAAGAGCATTCAAGGTAAAAGACTTTTACATCTCAATAACTTACTGAGAGTTCCACACATTAAAAAGAATCTTCTAAGTGTATCACAATTTTCTAATGACAACAATGTGTATTTTGAGTTTCACCCAAAATTCTGTTTAGTCAAAGACCTACTAAATCAAAATATATTATTACAGGGTAAATTGGACAGAGGATTATACAAGTTCAATTTTGGAAACTCAAAAAAAAGAAAAAGTAGACATATATGGTGTAATAACACAGAGTCTCATGTTACAAATGATCAAGAAATGTTTACTTTGTGGCATTACAAGTTAGGACACCCTAGTGTAAACATTGTAAAACAAATTCTTATGAATAATAATATTTCCTGTGATATATCTGTGCCATATGTCTGTACCTATTGTCAATTAGGCAAAAGCCATAAGTTACCCTTTGCAGATTCTACTTCTATTATTAACACACCACTTCAGTTGGTAGCTACTGACCTGTGGGGTCCTGCTCCCATAAATTCAGACTATGGATTCAGGTATTACATATCATTTGTTGATTGCTATTCTAGACATACTTGGATATACTTCCTAAAATCCAAAGCAGATGCTAAACAGACTGTAATAGAGTTCATAACTCTAGCAGAAAAACAATTGAATCATGAGGTTAAAATTATGCAAACAGATGGAGGAGGTGAATATAAACCACTAAAAGAATATTTTCAGAAAAAGGGCATCATTCATCGAACAACCTGTCCTTATACATCTGAGCAGAATGGAATAGTTGAGAGAAAACATAGACATATAGTGGAAACAGGGCTAACATTGTTAGCTCAGGCATCAATGCCCATAAAATTTTGGCCAGAAGCCTTCAACACAGCTGTGTACTTAATCAATAGATTACCTACCAAAGTTCTTAAGCATCTGAGTCCTATTGAATACTTGTTTGGGGTCAAACCAGACTATAAAAGTCTAAAGACATTTGGATGTTTATGTTTTCCATGTCTTAGACCATACAATAATCATAAACTAAATCTAAGATCCACTCCATGTACATTCATAGGGTATGGAAAGAACCAAAAAGGATACAGATGCTTAAGCAATGATGGTAGGATCTATGTCACTAGACACATCGTATTTAATGAGAAAATTTTTCCTTTTGCAGACAAAAATATCAAGACAACCAAAAAGATTCATACTAAAGAGAACTTCTCAATGCCATCCATACCTGCTATACCTGAGTGGGATCCAACTAATGGAAGTGTGCAAAGGATTCAACAGCCACAACTCACACTATCCAATGATGAATCTGGATCAGGTCATGACTCCAGCGAATCCTCAAGCTCCTTCAAAGACATCAGTCAGACCAATGAGAGGAATACAAATCAAGGAGATACTTCCGAGTTCGCTCCACATCAACCTGAAATCAACACAGATATTCAGAGCATATCATCTGCAAGAACAGAACATCATATGATCACAAGATCAAAGAGTGGCATTTTCAAGCCTAAAGTGTACAATGCTCAGCTAGATTCAAAGGAACCAAAGGACTACAATGAAGCCGTAAGCAACAAAAACTGGAAACAGGCCATGAACACTGAATACAGTGCACTCATCAGAAACAAGACTTGGAGCCTTGTCCCTATGCCCAAAGACAAGAATATAGTTGGTTGCAAATGGACTTACAAGATTAAAAGGAACACAGATGGAAGCATCTCAAAATACAAAGCAAGACTGGTAGCCAAAGGATTTAATCAACAGTATGGTTTTGACTACAATGAGACTTTTTCCCCTGTAGTCAAACCAACTACCATAAGACTCATACTGACAATTGCACTTCATAAAAAATGGAAGATTAAGCAACTTGATGTAAACAATGCATTTCTCAATGGAGATTTAAAGGAGGAAGTGTTTATGGAACAACCGGAGGGATACAGGAGTAGTACAAATGACAACATGGTATGCAAATTACACAAAGCAATATATGGACTAAAGCAGGCTCCACGAGTATGGAATGAGAAACTCAAGTCCACACTGATGAGCTTAGGATTCATACCAACTAAATCTGACAACTCACTGTACATACAATGCAAACAAGAGAAGATCACCTATATTCTAGTATACGTAGATGATATTATTATTATAGGAAGTGACATTCAAGCTATGAATCAAACTATTAAGCATCTTGATCAAGCCTTTTCAATCAAAGACCTTGGGAATCTACATCACTTTCTAGGCATTGAAGTAATTCAAACATCCAAGTCAGAAATGGTCCTATGCCAGAAAAGATACATACTAGATCTACTGAAAAGAGCAAACATGGATCAAGCTAAACCTTTACCTACCCCAATGATCAGTAATCTCAAACTGTCTAAAGAATCTGGAGAACCCATTAACAATGAAAAACAATACAGAAGCATTGTGGGAGCACTCCAGTATATTACAATAACTAGACCAGATCTAAGCTACAGTGTAAACAAGGCATGTCAATTTATGCATAGACCTCTCAGCAACCACTGGAAGGCCGTAAAACGTATACTGCGTTACCTGAAAGGGACATTAGATCATGGTCTACATTTCAACGACACAAAGGGATTAAACATACAGGCTTACTGTGATGCAGATTGGGCTTCAGATCCAGACGACAGAAGATCCACTACAGGGTTCTGTATATTCCTGGGGAACAACCCGATCTCGTGGTGCTCAAAGAAGCAAGCTGCAACTTCTCGCTCAAGTACAGAGGCGGAATATAGATCTATTGCCACCACTGCAGCTGAAATCATCTGGATCGAGTCGCTTCTCAAAGAAATCAGGATCGACATCACAAATACACCAGTAATCTGGTGCGACAACTTAAGCTCGGTCTTTCTCTCTGCCAATCCTGTGCTACACTCACGAACAAAGCATTTCGAGATAGATCTATACTTTGTTCGTGAGAAGGTTATGGAAGGGAAGCTTAAAGTCAACCATGTTCCAGCTCAATTTCAGAGAGCGGACATCTTGACTAAACCTCTCTCAGCAAAATATTTCACTCAAATGAAGAATGATCTCAAGATTAGAGGAGGCGGCGCTGAGAAGAAGGAGGAAGAGGAAACCCTAGATAGGTTTAAAGGGGGGAGTTAGAATGAACGAACAGTGGGATGTAATCGTGTATATTGTGTTTCTCTGTATAAGTTGGGCCTAGCCCACTTCCGCATATCTCAGCCCTTATAGACTTGCCGTGTATTATATAAGCAAGGTCTATCACTCTGTATAAGATATAACTTTGATTTGATACAATACAATAAACTTCTCTTTACAATTCTCTATATCTTCTATCTACAATAACTCCAAACGATATCACGATTTGCCATAATCAAGTACCAAAATTAGAAACAAAATAATTTCAACATTTAATTATTCAATATAATATATATTGTTTTGCAAATTAAACAATCCTAAGTTTGTTGCCATAATCATCATAATATTTTGCATGACAATATTTATTTTGCAAATTAAACATGGCCTAAAACAGCAATCATTACAAACCCAACTAAATAATAGTATTAATTAATAATACACATTTTAAACCCAACCCATCATCACGTTAACCTTAGCATCGTTCTCAAATTAGTGCCACACGCAGAAACACTTCTGCCCTCTTCAATTCAAAAGCAAAAGGAAGCCGCAAAAATAAAAATTAAAAAATTAAAAAAATTATCGTCGGTGCTTGCAGATCAATTCGAGGTCGATGCTTCGATGATGAACCTTCTTCCCTCGGTCTTCAATTCGAAATTATTCCCAATTAAAGCCTCGTTGATGATGAAGCAGAACCAAAAAACGATGTTAATTTTGTTATGTATTTTGTATGAATTAGTGTGCTTTTATAGAGACTTAGTAGTATATTCATACTTTCTAAGACTTGTAGTATTTTCAAGGTGTATTTGTAAATGCAATAATTTATAGACACCAGATCAAGAGTGTTTGTGGCCATCATATGATTTAGAAACCTCTCATCCAAATACATAGATCAATAAATGTAAGAACATAGATCATCACAATGGAATAAGAAATATCAAATTTAAATTCAAATTTAACAAAGTCAACAGTATTCAACAATAAATAATAATATATAATAGAAATATGTATTTTAGAATGAATATTACATTGTGACAGCACTTATGGTTTAAATTTTTAGCAGTAAACATACACGTGTAAAATGACAATCAAATGATTTATTCAAAACAAATGCAGCCAATCTTCGGCTCAATATAACTCATGCCACCATGTGCATGAACACTTCATCCTCCTCGAGTCGAACCATTGTTTCCGAAGTCAAAATCAGTTCCAACTCAATGCTTCCAAGTCCTTCTCGTCCGGTAAAAACGCCTGCATAACCATCGTACTTATTTGCACGGCCACTACGTATAAGCACAGGTTTTCCCCATCCATAATCCAAATCATACAAATTAATCATAGTCGCCCCACCAACTGTAAAGCTAGCGGGATCAGTTATTCTTGGCTTCTCGTGCCACTTCTTCATTGCATCACGAATCACAGCATTTTTATGGCCTAATACAGCAGAATTCAAAAGCTTTGCGCCAAGCCACTTTTGATTCAATAACCTGTCAACTGTCGTATCCTGTGTGCAACATTCCAATCTCCCCCGAGTCAAGCGCTACAACTTAGCATTAATGGCCAGTATACTTATAGGGCAACACCTGATCAAAAGAAAAGTGGAATAAGACCCGGCTGAGTGGATCGCCGGCTCCTCTTTTTATTTGATAAGAATTAGTCCGGTTGGAAAGTCAGTCAGTTCAAGCGGGCGGATGAGGGCCTATTGATGAGCCATCTTAGCCAGTTTTTCGAGAGTTGTCCTTTTTTCTTTCAAAGACGAAGCTCGAGGCCGGGTACCTAGGGGTCTGGGATGGGATGCCTATGGTACGTTGATGGTCATCAGTCTTTTCCGCAATCAGAAGGTCGAAACTTTTTGGCAGATAAAAGGTTTTCTGGTTTTGTTGCAAGTGAAGGATTCGTAGGAAGAGGTAGCGTAGCTGTATATTAATTGGTAGGCTCATCAAGTAAGTCAACAGCTTTGGAGCTGATGTCCACACCAACCCTAACTCTTTCAGCAGAGAGAAAAGGAGAGAGCGAACCAGTCTTCGTTTCTAAGGCTGAGCGGCTGCCCCACCTTTATTTATTGTCCATTACTTGCTTTTCTCGCTCTACTAGATGCTCCTATACTTGACTTTAGAAAGAACTCAAACAATCCATCGTTCTCATCTTCGATGCGATTCTTGGACGGGGAACTCCGCGGGTCTCGAAACTAGGACCCGCGCGCGTTAGTAAGCGCTGCTATATGGCTTGATCTCAATCTCGTTCAATTGAAACGATGAGGTGCTTGCCTATTGCCTGAATGATTAGCTTCTTGGCAGCAGAACTCTTTTCTCTTCTTTTCATAGACAAAGGTCAAGTCAATGCGGAGACTAGGGTTGAGACTTCCTTGTCTCGATTTGATTGAAAAGGATCTATGAAGACTGCGTTACTTCCAAAGTACTCTTTAGGTAGCGGTGGCCGCAGTCGGCGCCTTTCGTTTGCAGCTATTCGAGCAATGATATCTTCTTCTGGTTGGAAACCACGAGCACGTGTAATCGATTCCCAAAGCATTGAGAAATACGCTTGGAACGCTGTTATTTTACCATTTGTGTTACATTCTTTGTTTGCTTTTTCTTTCAGTTCTGATATCTTTTTTGTCGAAAATTGAAAATATTTTTCCTTGAGATTGGAAGGAGGCTTGTACCTGAAGACGAATTCATCAGAGTGTTTGTATGGGAGTTTTATTTTTGGGTTTTCTTTATCGAAAATGAACTTTTCGTTAACAGGAGGTCCAGGCACTAATACTGATTTTATTTGATCTTGATCGTCATCTGAACTTAGTTCTTTATGGCATATGTTTGCCCATGATTGCAGTAAGTAAACAAACGACATTGCATCACCGACACAATGGTTAAAGGCGCAACTTAGGAAAAATCCATCCGCAAGTTCAGTCACCTGTCGACTCATGAATTATTGTTACGGGCTAGAGGTGAATTTTCAAAATATAGTAGCATGAAAATCATGAATCAGTAAAATATGCGCAAATAAAACTTGATACGTTGCAACTATATATTAAATGGTCCGACCATATACTATTTTCTACTCCGGTAGAAATTAGCAAGTAGAATGACAATTAAAATGACTAGCAGTACAGTGTGTAAATCCTACTAGGAAAACAAATTAAGCCAATCATATTTTAGAAAATAAAGTTATCGGTATTTGTTTATCTATCTAATTTGGTTCGGTTACAGCGCGCATGTACTTTCAATTTGATTTACCCTGATTGGCGATGAAAAGATGAATAGTATAGAATAAATATTATAGAATAAATAATGAAAATAAAACAAAATAGGACTAACTAGTGCAAAACAAACACTTTTTAAAAAATATAAAGAGAAAAAATGTTTATGCTAACAATGCTCGTGCTTTAAATGAACGATCTGGCATACAGTTCTATTGTTTTGCATTGCAGAAATTGGTTTCATGCATGGTTTCCCATGCAAAAAAACCATCAGCTTAAGTGGAGTGGAGCAGCAAAAAAGTATTTCAAATAGTACATACCTGCACACTAAAAACAGGTAAGAAATGAGCATCGTAATTAGCGGCACCGTCAAGTGGGAAGAACTTATAAACTATAGGGGGGACTTCATCTTGGTTCAAGTCATCGATTTTGATGTTCTTATAACCACGCTCATGTATGAACTCGACTCCGTTGCTTCCATTTAAATCTAACGATATACAGATACCATCTCCCATATCCTCAGTAACAAGACGTCCGTTCAAGGTGTAAAAATGGTAAAGAGCAGCAGAAAGTGAGCTTTTCAGACGAGTAATGACATCGTCCGTCAACTTTTTGGCATAGAGAAAACCATTTTGCATGTAGTTTTCTGAAATGTTTTCGAGCTCCCAGTGGGTAAGATGGACGAATCTTTCGGATATAAACGTCTCTAGTGATGGTGAAGGTTTCACAAAAGTTTTCTCCAAAGTGCAAGTTTGAGTGTCTGTAGCCGTAGCCGTTTTTTTGAAACCGATTCTTTCGCTGCTGCAGAAAAATTGATGGGAGGATTTATTCATTTGTACGGATTTAGATTTCTCTCTTTCATTTCTTAAAAAACTACTAGGGAGTACGCATGAAGGTAAGATTCTAGACTCCATTACTGACTGATTTTGATTGTGGATAACAATGAAACCATAACTATCTAATTTATAGAGTGATAAAGGATGAATTACAGATCCTGCTGTATTATTATGAATGTGCAGCACATGGGATAAAATATATGTATGTAGATCTACTACAAAGGCAAGAAACCATTGGCCCTACTGATAAAATATATGAATTTGTTTAATCTCTTGCATTAAAATCTTACTTACTGGTAATAAGATATATTTATTAAATCCCTTGCATTAAACCCCATCAGAAACACGTTTAAAATAATAATAATAAATAAAATAGAATATTAACTTGGGTTTTTTTTTTTAGATGTAAAGCATGACTCTAGATATAATATTTTGTAAAATAGATCTCTGTTTGCGGGCTGTACTGCAGTATGCTTACATCGGATGCTCAGTATGGTATAGAGACTGATTGTTGTACCGTGGCGCTTTTGTGAGTGAACAATGTGACTTTGTCGTTTATGTGGAGGGAATAGTACGAAGTCACTGCCACCTTTTACAAAAGTGCTTGAGAGGTTTTGTCGGATCCCCATCCGCATACAACTATGTGAGGAGAGCAAGGACTAAAAAAGGGGTCCAGACGTTCCAGAAGCGATCAGACAAGGCTTAAGGAGTGGGTTTAGGGAGAGACAAAGAGGTCTTCAATAAAAAAACATGCATGCTTTGCATGAGTTGTATCTGGAGCAAGCAAGTTTCCACTTGCAACTGCCATACTAACTTCTCATCAGGTTCACTCCTCTATCTACCGTTGACTTACAATATCATTCTTCCCTCCTGTTGGCTACATGAGTGTTGATGAATTTAGAGATCGAGTTAATTGAGAAGGCAGATCAATGGGATTGGTTACTGCTTTGCCTTTCCCTTCCTCTTCTTCTTCACTCCCAGTTTCAACTTCCACTCCTTCCAACATCTTCATTTCATATAGGTTTGAAAAGAGACGGAGGTGTAGGCAGTTAACCAGGCCTCCTAGATTATCCATTTGCAGGTTAGGAAAACTTACTTCAAAGTGTTCGCTTCTAAATGTCGATGTCCATCTTGAGCACATTGCAACATTGGACGAAATCCAAGAAGAACACCAGTCCTCTACTGATCTTGCATCAAACGATCCTTGGAACATATTAAAAGAAGAGTCATACATAAATTCAGAGGATGATCAGACTGTTTTTGCATCCAAGCCTGCTCACCCTGGAGGTCTGTACTCATTATACGTTAGTTGCTTTGCAGGAAATCTAGTGGAACAAGTATGGAATTTCACTTGCCCAGCTGCAGTTGCACTTCTTCATCCTAGTCTATTGCCAGTGGCTGTTCTCGGTTTCTTTGCAAAGCTCTCAATCTTCATCACTGCCCCAGTAGTTGGTAATCTCATGGATCATTTCCCCAGGATTTCAACATACAACAGTTTGTATATTGTCCAAACGAGTGCTCAGTTGTTGTCTGTCACTATGTTGATATACGCTTTTACTACTGCATGCCATGCATCAGCATCGGCATCAGTTGTACTTGTTCAGCCTTGGTTTATTGCATTGGTAATAGCTGGGGCAGTAGAACGAATAGCTGGGCTTGCTTTGGGTGTAACCATAGAACGTGATTGGGTAGTGTTGTTAGCAGGTGCAAACAGACCGACTGCACTAGCTCAAGCAAATGCCATGCTTTTCCGAATCAATCTCATATGTGAGATAGCAGGGGCATTGTTGTTTGGTTCTCTTTTAACCACTTATGATACTGTGACCTGCCTAAAAGTTGCTTCTTGTTTCATGATATGTGCACTACCCATTCTGATTATATTCGGCCAGCTTATCAATAGGTTCTCAAATGGTGTTCTTGATCGTTGTAAACACTTCCATGTTCATGAACCATCCGTTTTTGCTGAATCCATTATCCCTGCTATCAAAGATGGATGGACTGAATACAAGCACCAGCCTGTTCTTCCTGCTAGCATAGCATATGTGCTATTATTTTTCAATATTGCACTTGCTCCTGGTGCCATAATGACAGCATTTTTAACACATCATGGAACTAGTCCATCTATCATTGGTGGATTCAGTGGATTATGTGCTTTCATGGGCATTGGAGCGACATTCATATCTGCTGACCTAGTTAAAAAGCTAGGCATTTTGAAGGCAGCAGCTGCTGGCCTGGTACTTCAAGCTACACTATTAACCATAGCGGTTATAGTAGTTTGCAACTGTTCCATTTCTAGTCAAAAACCATTGTTTCTTTTCCTCTCTTTGATTGTGTTATCAAGACTGGGACAAATGTCCTATGAGGTTGTGGGAATTCAAATTCTTCAAAACGGGATTTCCACATCTAAAGCAAATTTGATTGGCGCAATGGAGATTTCAATTGCAAGCGTTGCAGAATTTTCAATGCTGGGTGTCGCTATGGTTGCAAAAGATGCCACCCATTTTGGTTTTTTGGCTGTGCTCTCTGTACTTTCAGTGGTTGGAGCTGCATGGATGTTTTGTCAATGGCTGGCAAATCCTACAGACGAACAAAGAAAACTTTTCAGTTTTGATCCTCAATTTATTTGAATTAAACTTATCCATACATAAGCTCTCGGTTTGGAAACTGTATCGTGACTGATGTGTGCATGTGTGGTTGGTTTTTAAACGTCTGGGCTAGTAAATATGTCTCAGTTATGTAACAGAGCTCATTCTGAAAGGTTAAATGCAATCTCGAGCTTGTAGAATACTGCTGATGAAGATCTTTAAAAAGTTGGAGCTTTTATTTTATTTTTTTACTTTTTTAAATATAAATGAATGAATGAATAAACAATTAAGAGGTCACCACCCGTTGTAAATTTTAAAACTTTTTTTTTGAAAGTAATAAAACGGCCCAAGGCCCAAATAAACAAGAACCGAGTAAATAGTCCGTCTAATACAACACATATCACTCGTTCACTCGTATGTAACGCTAATCTCACATAGTTCATTTATCTGCTCTTCGAAAAAATATCAAAACATCCCCAAACCGCTAGGATTTTTTCAAATCGAGGCGATTTTCACTGATTTACAGCGATTTTAAGCTTGCGAATGATTCGAGGCGGTTTCCAGATCCTTGTTGTGCTTTTGTTATTCTCGATCATGCTTGGATCTGAAATTTTATTACTTGATTTGCAAAGTCGTTTTTCACGTTCGGCTGATATACTCTGATTCGTTGTATTTTTGAAGGTTGCGAACGGTTCATGTGGGTTTCCAGATCCTTGTCATGCTTTTGCTCCTTCAACCGTGCTTGGATCTGAGATTCTATTACATGAATTGCTAAGTTTGAAATCTTCAATTGTTGTTTGCTTTCCTTTTGTATGAAGGTTACTGCTTTCATCTTTATTCCAAACTAATATGTGATAGACTCTGTCATTTAGCCTGCTCTTATAGTGATTCTCTCCAACTCTTCAAATACTGAATTTTGGAATGTAATTTCTGTTTCATTGCAGTATTTTCATCTCTACTGGCATCGAGACGTTAGCGCGGTAGCTCCTACCAAAACTAGGTAAAGCAATAGTTTGATTAGTATTGTTTTTATCATTATGATTTAAGTTATAAGTAATGTTACATGCATGTGTACTTCCCTTGCAGGAGAATCTCCTAGTTTTGGATTTGGAATGGCCGCCTCCCTCGTATGTGCCTTGTAGCTTGCATTTGTTCCAAATGAGCACTCTTGACCTTTGCTTAGCATTAAGTTGAGGTGTTTTACCATAGGAAATGCCAGTATTGACTTTTCCGCTCTGTAAGTATGCTTCCACCCTTTCATTGTAATTGTCCGTATCATGAATTGATGATGCTTGGCTTTGTGCATAAGCATGAGTTTTCCCTGCCTTGCGGTTTAGAATCTGAAACTCTATTTCTATAATTTTCGAAAGATGATGCTTTCAGTTTCCTTATTCGTGTAATTTTTAGATTTCTTTCTTTCCATATATAATATATAGCCGTTGTTAGTAGAATGCTTGCTCTTTTGAATTCCTTTGATGTGGGTTTAAATCTTTGATGGATGTTTTGTATACTTGTTCTAATATTGTGCAAGGAGATGTTTTGATTGGAATTGAGTTTTCCTTTTGCGATAAAGCAAATATGTCTTGAATATATACAGTCAAAGTATATATGCTCTGTTGATTCTTTTTTTAATTTACAAAGAACACATTTAGTTTCACCATTTTTGCTTCATTTGTTGCACCTGTCTTTTGTAGGAAGTCTATTTAATAAGGCAAAGTAAGCACAATGAGAATTTTTTTGGATAGTTTTCCCTATTTCAAATTGTTTTGTAACAACCCACTTCAACTTCTGCTCTTTTAATGTAATTCCAAGTGTTTTTAAAAGAATATTTTCCTTTTACAGAAAGTTTCCCATACCAGCTGTCTTCACATATGTTTATATTAATTTCATTGCTCGCAATTACCTTTTTGAAAATAGAAGCGGCTGTATTTAAACTTGTGTTCCATTTGTAATTTGAATGATGTTTTCCACTTTTGCCTTTGCTCCTCCAAATTACATTAAATTAGACCAGCGTAGAAGACTTACCAAAGAGTTGTCTTTGATCTAAGGATCAAACTAAAGGCTGGTGTCTTTTTCATCCTTAAAGTTTCTCTTTAATAATTTAGCACTAATTTCCCTGCTTTCCATTATGCTTTTCCAAGTATGAAAATGATGATTTTCAACTGGCATTGTCCAAAAGCTTTTATTTTTAGCATACTTTTCTTTCATCTATTTTGAGCACAAAATCAACTCCACAAATTTCGAGAATAGCTTGAGTTTACAAGCTTCAATTAGATCTTTGATGTTTCGTAAACCAAAGCCGCATGTGCTCTTTGTTTTGCAGACTGTGTCCCAAGAAACTTTATGCATTTTCCCCTTCCAAATGAAGTTTGCACACATCTTTTCAATTTTTTGGATTGCTTTATTTGGGATTGTGAGTTTTAATCCAAAACATTATAATAGCTGTAATGACAGCATATGTAAGCTCTAGTTTACCAGCTATAGATAGCTGTTTGCTTGACCAACTTTCCAGTTTGCCTTAAATGATATCAAATTGCCTAGTGCAATTTTTATCTGTAATCCGAATCGTACTTAGAGGTAATCCTAAGTACTTTACTGGCAGATTTCCCTCCTGAAATTTCAAAACTTGAAGAAATTCCCCTTTTCTATTACAGTCCCTATAGAAGTAAGCCTTATTTTTACATTCATTAATCTGCAATCCTGCATAAACACTCAAGTTTCTATTGCAACAGAATTTGCAATATTAGTGTCTGCATTCATAAATAATAGCAGGCCATCTGCATATAATAAGTGGGAAAAATTGAGTTTAACTCTATTTACTGACTTTAAATTATCCTTAATATATTCTAATTCCATTTGCATAGAAAAATATTCCATTGCAATGGTGAATATATATGGAGATAGGGGATCTCCTTATCTAATTCCCCTATTGCTTTTTATATAGGCAATGGAGTACCATTAATGAGTATAGAGTATGAGGCAGTATCAATACATTATTTAACTAAATCAAAAATTTCTCATGAAAACTCATTTGTCTCATCATGTGAATTATAAAGTGCCTATTTATTTTATCAATTTCTTTGTGTAGGTCTATTTTTATGCAAACTTTATTTTTACTCCCTTTGTTAAAATTTCTGATTATTTAATGGGCCAATAAGGTGTTCATGCACATGGTTTTCCCAGTTGGGGCGATCGTGATCCGGGACCGTCTCGGCCTCCGAAAGGAGGATCGAACCCGGAATTTCTGCGCAGCAACCGCAGTTGTCAAAGTGCTCGAAAGCGCGCGGAAGGTGAGATGGATCGTTCCGGGACACCCGGGTGGGATTCCGGGCCCCCCTTGTCCCCCTGACCAACCGACCTAGAAGGGGAAGCCGATCGTTTTCCCAATTGGGGCGATCGTGGTCCGGAACTGTCTTGGCCTCCGAAAGGAGGATCGAACCCGGAATTTCTACGCAGCAACCGCAGTTGTCGAAGTGCTCAAAAGCACGCGGAAGCCGAGGTGGATCGTTCCTAGACGACCGGGTGGGAGTCCGGGCCCCCCTCCACCCCCGACCCACCTAACCAGGAGCGGAAGTCGATCGTTTTTTCAGTTGGGGCGATCGCAATCCGGGACCGTCTCGGCCTCCGAAAGGATGATCGAACCCAGAATTTCTAAGCAGCAACCGCAGCCGTCGAAGTGCCCAAAAGCACACAGAAGGCGAGGTGGATCGTTTCGGGAAGACCGGGTGGGAGTCCGGCCCCCCTCCACCCCCTGACCCACTCACCTAGGAGCGGAAGCCAATCGTTTTTCCAGTTGGGGCGATTGCGATCCGTAACCGTCTCGGCCTCCGAAAGGACGATCAAACCCGAAATTTCTACGTAGCAACCGTAGTCGTCGAAGTGTCCAAAAGTGCTGGGAAGGCGAGGTAGATCATTTCGTGATGACCGAGTGGGAGTCCGGGCCCACTTTCTCCCCCTGACCCACCCACCATGGAGCGGAAGCCGATCGTTTTCCTAGTTGGGGCGATCACGATACGGGACTGTCTCGGCCTCCGAAAGGAGGATCGAACCTGGAATTTCTGCGTGGCAACTGCAACTGTCGAAGTGCTCGAAAGAGCGTGGAAGGCGAAGTGGATCGTTCCGGGATGACTGGGTGAGAGTCTGGGCCCTCCTCCTCCCCCTTATCCACTCACCCAGGAGCGGAAGCCAATCGTTTTCCCAATTAGGGCGATCGCGATCCGGGACTGTCTCGGCCTAAGAAAGGACGATCGAACCTGGAATTTCTACGCAGCTACCGCAGCCGTCGAAGTGCCCGAAAGCGCACGAAAGGCAAGGTGGATCGTTCTGGGATGACCGGGTGGGAGTCCGGGCCCCCCTCCCCCCCGATCCACCCACCCAGGAGCGGAAGCCGATCGTTTTCCCAGTTGGGAGATCGAGATCCGAGACCGTCTCGGCCTCCGAAAGGACGATCGAACCCGGAATTTCTACGCAGCAACCGCAGCCGTTGAAGTGCCCGAAAGCGTGCGGAAGGTGAGGTGGATCGTTCCGGGACGACCGGGTGGGAGTCCGGGCCCCCCTCCTCCCCTTGATCCACCACCCAGGAGCGGAAGCCGATCATTTTCCCAGTTGCAGCGATCGCGATCCGGGACCGTCTCGGTCTCCGAAAGGATGATCAAACCTGGAATTTCTACGCAGCAACCGCAGCCGTCGAAGTGCCCGAAAGCGCGCGGAAGGCGAGGTGGATCGTTCCGGGATGACCGGGTGGGAGTCCGAGCACCCTCCTCCCCCTGACCCACCCACCCAGGAGCGAAAGCCGATTGTTTTCCCAGTTGGAGCGATCGCAATCCGGGACCATCTCGGCCTCCGAAAGGAGGATCGAACCCGGAATTTCTACGCAGCAACCGCACCCGTCGAAGTGCCCGAAAGCTCGCGAAATGCAAGGTGGATCGTTCGAGGACGACCGGGTGGGAGTCCGAGGCCCCCTCCTCCCCTTGACCTACCCACCCAGGAGGGGAAGCCGATTGTTTTCCCAGTTGGGGCGATTGCGATCCGAGACCGTCTCGGCCTCCGAAAGGAGGATCGAACCCAAAATTTCTTCGCAGCAACCGCAGTTGTTGAAGTGATCGAAAGCACGCGGAAGGCGAGGTGGATCGTTCCTGGATGACCGGGTTGGAGTCTGGGCCCCACTCATCCCCCGACCCATCCACTCAGGAGTGGAAGCCGATCGTTTTTCCAATTGGGGTGATCACGATCCGGGACCGTCTAGGCCTCCGAAAGGACGATCGAACCCGGAATTTCTGCGCAGCAACCGCAGCCGTCGAAGTGCCCGAAAGCGCGCTGAAGGCGAGGTGGATCGTTTTGGGAAAACCGGGTGGGAGTCCGGCCCCCCTCCTCCCCCTGGCCCACCCACCCTGGAGTGGAAGCCGATCGGTTTTCCAGTTAGGGCGATCGCGATCCAGGACCGTCTTGGCCTCCGAAAGGACGATCAAACTCGAAATTTCTGCACAGCAACCGCAGCCGTCGAAGTGCCCGAAAGCGCTGGGAAGGCAAGGTGGATCATTTCAGGATGACCGAGTGGGAGTCCGGGCCCACCTCCACCCCCTGACCCACCACCATGGAGCGGAAGCCGATACGGGACCGTCTCGGCCTCCGTAAGGAGGTTCGAACTCGTAATTTCTGCATAGCAACCACAACCGTGGAAGTGCCTAAAAGCGCGCGGAAGGCGATGTGGATCGTTCTAGGATGACTGGGTGGGAGTCCGGGCCCCCCTCCTCCCTTAGACCCACCCACCCAGGAGCGGAAGCCGATCATTTTCCCAGTTGGGGCGATCGCGATCCGGGACCGTCTCGGCCTCCGAAAGGACGATTTAACCCGAAATTTCTGCGCAGCAACCGCAGCCATCGAAGTGCCCGAAAGCGCGCGGAAGGCGAGGTGGATCATTCTGGGACGACCGCGTGGGAGTCTGTGCCCCCTTCTCTCCCTGACCCACCCACCCAGAAGCGGAAGCCGATCGTTTTCCCAGTTCGGGTGATCGTGATCCGGGACTGTCTCGGCCTCCGAAAGGACAATCGAACCTGGAATTTCTACGCAGCAACCGCAGCCGTTGAAGTGCCCGAAACCTCTCGGAAGGCGAGGTGGATCATTTCGGGATGACCGGGTGGGACTCTGGTCCCACCTCCTCCCCCTGACCCACCCACCCAGGAGCGGAAGCCGATCGTTTTCCCAGTTGGGGCGATCGCGATCCGGGACCGTCTCGGCCTCCGAAAGGAGGATCGAACCTGGAATTTCTACGCAGCAACCGCAGCTGTCGAAGTGCTCGAAAGCGCTCGGAAGGCGAAGTGGATTGTTCCGGGATGACCGGGTGGGAGTCCGGGCACCCTCCTCCCCTGATCCACCCACCCAGGAGTGGAAGCCGATCGTTTTCCCAGTTGGGGCGATCGCGGTACGGGACCGTCTCGGCCTCCGAAAGGACGATCGAACTCGAAATTTCTGCACAGCAACCGCAGCCGTCGAAGTGCCCGAAAGCACACGGAAGGCGAGGTGGACCGTTCCGGGACGACCGGGTGGGAGTCTGGGTCCCCTTCCTCCCCCCTGATCCACCCACCCAGGGGCGGAAGCCGATCGTTTTCCCATTTGGGGCGATCGCGATCCGGAACCGTCTCGGCCTCCAGAAGGATGATCGAACCCAGAATTTCTACACAGCAACCGCAGTCGTCGAAGTGCCCGAAAGCGCGCGGAAGGCGAGGTGGATCGTTTCGGGATGACCGGGTGGGAGTTCGACCCCCCTCCTCCCCCTCACCCACCCACCCAGGAGCGGAAGCGGATCGTTTTTCCAGTTGGGGCGATCGCGATCCGGGACCGTCTAGGCCTCCGAAAGGACGATCGAACCTGGAATTTCTACGCAGCAACCGCAGCCGTCGAAGTGCCCGAAAGCGCACGGAAGGCAAGGTGGATCATTCCGGGACGACCGGGTGGGAGTCAGGGCCCCCATATTCCCCTAGATCCACCCACCCAGGAGCGGAAGCTGATCGTTTTCCCAGTTGGTAGATCGAGATCCGGGACCGTCTCGGCCTCCAAAAGGATGATCGAACCCGGAATTTCTGCGCAGCAACCGCAGCCGTCGAAGTGCCCGAAAGCGCGCGGAAGGCGAGGTGGATCGTTCCGAGATGACCGGGTAGGAGTCCGGGCCCTCCTCCTCCCCCTGACCCACCCACCCAGGAGCGGAAGCCGATCGTTTTCCTAGTTGGGGCGATTGCGATCCGGGACCATCTCGGCCTCCGAAAGAACAATCAAACCCGGAATTTTTGCATAGCAACCGCAGCCGTCGAAGTGCCCGAAACCTCTCGGAAGGCGAGGTGGATCGTTTTGGGATGACCGAGTGGGAGTCTGGGCCTACCTCCTCCCCCTGACCCACCCACCCAAGAGTGGAAGCCGATCGTTTTCCCAGTTGGGGCGATCGCGATCCGGGACCGTCTCGGCCTTCGATAGGAGGATCGAACCCGGAATTTCTGCGCAGCAACCGCAGCCGTCGAAGTGCCCGAAAGCGCGCGGAAGGCTATTCGGATCATTCCGGGACGCCCAGGTGGGAGTCTGGGTCCCCCTCCTCCCCCTGACCTACCCACCCAGCAGGGGAAGCCGATTGTTTTCCCAGTTGGGGCGATCGCGATCCGGGACTGTCTCGGTCTCTGAAAAGAGGATCGAACCCGTAATTTCTGCACAGCAACCACAGCCGTCGAAGTGCCTGAAAGCGTGCGGAAGGCGAGGTGGATCGTTCTAGGATGACCGAGTGGGAGTCCGGGCCCCCCTCCTCCCCCTGACCCACCCACCCAGGAAGCCGATCGTTTTCCCAATTGGGGCGATCGCGATCCGGGACCGTCTCAGCCTCCGAAAGGAGGATCGAACCCGGAACAGCAACCGCAACCGTCGAAGTGTTCGAAAGCGCACGGAAGGCGTGGTGGATCGTTCTGGGACGACCGGGTAGGAGTCCGAGCCCCCTCCTACCCCTAACTCACCCATCCAAGAGCGAAAGCCGATCGTTTTCCCAGTTGGGGCGATCGCGATCCGGGACCATCTCGGCCTCCGAAAGGAGGATCGAACTCGGAATTTCTATGCAGCAACCGCAGCCGTTGAAGTGCCCGAAAGCACGCGGATGGCGAGGTGGATCGTTCTGGACGGGGCGATCGCGATTCGAGACATCGTAAAACAGTTGTTATTAGATTGTTAGTATTGTTAAGTGATTCCGAGTTTAGATCGACTAGAGCTTAAGTCGTGTAGGAGTTAAGTTGTCTAGAAGTTAAGTCATGTTGGAGCTTAGGTCGTGAAGGAGGTTATGTTGTAGGCGGCCTAAGGATTGGGATAAGTCGTGTGGAAGATAGGTCGTGAGGTGGCTTAGGTCGAGTGAACGACTTAAGGAAAGTTGGCGACTTATAGGATTTGCGACTTAAGAGTTAGTAGACGACTTAAGGTAATGACCGACTTAGGAAATGGGCGACCTAAGGAGTTGGTGACTCATAAATAGGCAGACTTAAGTAAGTGACCGACCTAGGGGAGTTGACAACCTAGGGGGATAAGCGAGCTAACGACTTAAGAGTTTGGGCGAGTTAACGACCTAAGGGATAGATAGGTCGGCGACGACCTAAGGAAGCTGGGGTAGCAGTGAGCGACCTAAGGAGGTTAAGTCGTAGACGACTTAGGAGTTAGGTCGTGGGTTGTTAGGTCGCTAAGTATTAGGTCGTAAAGGGTTAGGTCGTAACCCAGTTAAGTCGCGTGGTTATTGGGAAGTTAGGTCGCGTCTTAGTTAAGTCGTAAGTCGCAGAATAGATAAGTCATGGGGTTTTTAGGTCGCAAGGTTTTATAAGTCGTAGGTCGTATCCTAGTTGACTCGTTAAGGCGCGCATGTGTTAGGTCGTAAGTCGCGCGCATATGCTATGTGTTAAGTCGCGAGCGACTTAGGAGTTAAGCTGCTAAGTCGTAAGACGTAAACAGGTGAGTCTGTTAGGTCGTGGTATCTCTTAAGTCGTAGGTCGTGATGGTCTATAGGTCGTGAACGACTTAAGGAGGCGGACGACTTAGGGGAAATTTCAGCTATAAATACACATTCGTTTCCTCACTTTTTGGGATTCGGATTTTTGAAGCGACGAAGTGCTGCCATTTTGAGAGCTCGACTTCTACACTTCTTCACTTATTTTCTCCACTCTAATCTAGTGATTCCTTCCATCCATATCGAAGATCAAATCGAAGATCGAAGAGCTTAGATTGAAGATCTTCATCCATCGAAGAGAGATTTCATCGTTTGAAGCGGATTTGTGATAGATCGAGCTAGACCCTTCGCTGTCCAGATCTGAAGCGTGTTGATTTGGGGTTGTTTAGGTGATTTGGTGAGTGGTGATTATCTCTCACACGGATCCAAAGGAGTATATCGGATCGTTGGCTTGATTTGGTGTTAAAGTAGTGATTTCCATGCATTTTCTATGTGTAGATCCATATAGATCCATTGTTCATGATGATTTGACATCCATTTTACTAAGTGTTAACCTATGCAAGTTCATTCATCAAGATTATAGAGATATTGTTCATGTTTTCATGCTTGTTAGACTTTTGACTCTTTAATTACGAAATTGCCATTGTTGTTATAATTGTCTATTTAGATCATATTTGAATGCTTGTTTACTTGGATTAATGTTTGACTTGATCGATTGCTATGAATTAGATGATTGATGATTTGATTTAGACCGAAGATGATTCAAAAGCTAAGAGGAAGGCTCTTGGATTGGGAAAGCTGCTTGTGGCATATGTAGTGGATGTGGAAGCTCATATGGATAGATTGGATGATGATGTTGAGATGAGGCTTTGCGAGGATATGATGAAGCGAAGCATGATATGAGATAGTCTTGGATTAATCCAGACGGGGTCAATCCAAGCATGTTGATAACTCGGTGATATGGTTCGAGTTTGAGGATAATGGTTTGCTCGAGAGGCGCTTGAGCTAGTATGGAAATAGTCGTCGAGGAGGATGACTAGAAGGCTGAGATCTCATCGTTGTTGAACGTTCTAGCATGCTCAAAGCAAGAGTACGCTGGGCAGATTCGATAGTCCCTGAAGGCTAATGATTGGTAGTCAAGTACTCTGGGCAGATTCGATAGTCCTAGGCACGGGTCACGATGACGTGCGGGAGTAATGTCTAGAACCGGGGTTTCCATTAGCCCTTGACGGACGGATGAAAGAATGAGCCGGTCATTCAATTAACGATGATATCGTAGCAATGATAACAGTGATAGCCAGAGTCATGGATGTTTGGTTGTATCGTCATTCGGTCTCAAGAGCAGTGTTTTCTGGGTGCTTATCTGATCTTGGTTTAGGCCTTGGGGGTTTGTGCTTGGAAAACATCGCCCTTGACACGAGTGATAATTGCTTTACTTTAAATTGTATGCTTTGTTATGTTTGCTTCTGCTTAGTGTGTGTCTGGGGGCTATCACTGTAGAAAGAGGTGGAGTGGGAGGGTTGTATTCCTATTCCTTTTCCTTTATGCTCTTTTGGTATGTTGTTAGTTAATTTACCGCTCACTAAGACTGTTGTCTGACTCAAGGCTGTATGTTTTAACTCTTATTGCCTTGGGCTGTTCGTCCATTTTGGGACGGGCAAACTAGGTAGCAGGTGACAGGTGTTGTTCTTGCTTTCCACAGTGTTGATATCGAAGACGAGCTGGAGGGTTGCATATTATCTTCTTATTATATGTACTGGGTGTTCCGCTGTTTGTATTTTCTATGAGTGTTATGTAGTGAGGCTTGTTGTATTGACTATTCTGATGTTTCTATTCAACTATTATGAAGTTTTATTGATGAGATTCTATTATGTGAAGCTTCACTATATATATGTTCTATTGTATTTTGTCCATGCGCTGTGAGTAATACGATTGATTCTGTTGTTTTAATTTACCCTGACAATCGTCCATGGTCGCCTGACACACTTTACAACGCACTATCTCTAGGTTCAGTGCAGGGGTCATGGGCGGTCGTCACATTTGGTATCAGAGCATTGGTTAATCGATTTTACCCAATGCTCGCTGACGTAACTACGTATGAGAGACGTAATTGTATTTTGATGGATGATTACTATATATAATATAGTAGCTTAGAATGATTTGAATCCCTTATGTAGTTGTTTCTCATGGTGTGCTAATCATTCCTTTTTATAGATATTAAGGATGAGTCGAAGAGGGAGACCAGTTGCTAGGGGAGGCCGTGCTACTGAAGGGGCTGCTGATTATGCTGCTATGTTCGAAGCTATGATGACTTCGATCATGAGAAGGATACCAGTTCCAGGAACAGCAGTTGATGTTGGAATTCAAGTCCAAACTCCAAAACCGGTGGATTTCGCTAAGTTGTGTAAGGACTATACTGCTCTTGGAGGGAAGGTTTTCTTGGGAACAGAATCAACTATTGAGGTCCAAAGATGGATAGATGCTTATAGAAGGATCTTTGGTGACTTGGGAATTGAGGATGCAACTAAGAGGAAGTTAGCATCAAGACAACTTCAAGGAAGGGCTTCTGATTGGTGGAACTCTATCACAATTGATACTCCGGAGGAAGAGATTACTTGGGAGCAATTCCAAGTCAGATTTGAAGCTAAGTTCATTTCTACAGCTCAGAAGTCTGTTCTATTCAAGAAGTTTGTGGAGCTCAAGCAAGGTGGAAGACCAGTTCTTGAGTATGTTTCTGAGTTTGAAGCTTTGTCCAAGTATGCCCGGTCGTATATTGAATCTGCATATCAGAAGAATGAGAAGTTTGTGACAGGCTTGGGCAGTTATCTTGGGAGGCAGTTGGTGGATCATTTGGACGATCCATTTGAGAAGCTTGTGGAGAAAGCTCTCAGGCACGAGAATCTGTTTCCTAAAGAGGGATCTGTTGTTGCTGTGACCAAGGAAGAGTCTAAACCACAACAGGGTGGAAACAAGAAGAGGAAGCAGCAGCAGCAGAAGGGTAAGGATGGCCAGAAGAAGCCGAAGGGCGAGGTGACCTGCTACAATTGTCAGCAGAAGGGCCATTTCTCTAGGGATTGCAAGAATCCGAAGGTGCCAGTGAAGTGCCACAACTGCGATAAGCTGGGACACTTTAAGAAGAATTGTCTAGAACCGCGAAGGGACAAGCAGATTGTGCAGGCTTATGCTTTAGGAGTTGTTCCATCATCTTCGAAAGCTCCTACTGCTGAAGAGAAAGGAAAGAGTGTAGTGGTTCAAGGTACTCTTTCCATATGTGGTGTTCCAGTTAGAGTTCTATTTGATACTGGGGCGTCGCATTCTTTTGTTTGTAATGAACTTGTAGGCCGGTTGGGTTTAGAACTGGATATCATTGATAGGCCATTGGTTGTGACTAATCCAGTTGGGGGTTCGTCTTGTTTGTGTATGCTATGCCGTGGTCTGATTGTATCGAGTCATGATTGCTCTTTTGTTTGTGATTGCTTTGTTCTGAACTTTGCGGGGTTCGGAATTATTTTGGGTATGGACTGGCTTAGGAAGTATGCGGCAAAGGTTGATCGTGAAAGGTTGGAGGTGACAGTCGAGAATGTGGAGGGGCGAAAGATTGTGATACGATGTAAGCATGAAGAAGGCGTCTTCATGAGCTTCATGTATTCGCTGGTTGTTCGACGGGATGGACTGTCATCTGTGCCAATCGCTAATGGATTTGAGGATGTCTTTGACGAGGTCAAAGGGTTACTGCCGCATAGAGAGATCGAGTTTCGTATAGATCTAGTTGAAGGAGCCAGACCTGTTGTGATGCCTCTTAGGCGGATGGCGCCTAGGGAACAACAGGAGTTGAGGGTGCAGGTTGATGACCTTTTGCAGAAAGGATTCATTCGGCGTAGTGTGTCCGAATGGGGTGCACCAGTTGTGTTTGCAACCAAGGCAGATGGGTCATTGAGATTGTGTGTGGATTATTGTGAGCTGAATAAAGTGACTAAGAAGAACAAGTATCCATTGCCGAGAATAGATGACTTGTTTGATCAGCTTCACGAAGCTAAGGTGTTTTCTCAGATGGATTTGGCAACGGGATTTCACCAGTTGAGAGTGGCTAAGGATAGTGTGCCGAAGACTGCTTTTAGGACACCATCCGGTTTCTTTGAGTGGCTGGTAATGCCGTTTGGATTGACTAATGCGCCAGCATATTTTGTGGATCTTATGAATAGAGTGTTCAGAGATCAGTTGAACAAGTTCGTGCTAGTGTTCGTGGATGATATTTTGGTTTATTCCAGAACTGAAGAAGAGCACAAGACGCACTTGCGTATTGTTTTGGAAATCTTACGGAAACATCAGCTGAAGGCTAAGTTTTCGAAGTGTCACTTCTGGAAGAGCGAAGTGAGGTTCTTAGGCCATGTTATCTCTGGAAATGGAATAGCGGTTGATCCCGCTAAGGTAGCAGCAATCCAGGATTGGGTTAGACCTAAGAATGCATCTGATGTGAGAAGTTTTCTTGGATTAGCAGGATATTATCGACGGTTTATCAAAGACTTCTCCAAGGTGGCTGCACCATTGACAGGATTGACGAAAAAGAATCTAGTGTTCAAATGGGAAGATAAGTGTGAGCAAGCTTTCGGAATCCTGAAAGAGCGACTGACAAGTGCTCCTGTTTTGACTATTCCAAGTGGGAATGATGAGATGGTGGTTTACACCGACGCATGTGGTACTGGACATGGAGCAGTGCTGATGCAGAAGGATAAGGTTGTTGCGTATGCAAGTCGACAACTGAAGTCGCATGAAAGGAATTACCCGACTCATGATTTGGAGTTAGCGGCGATTGTATTTGCTCTGAAGATGTGGAGACATTATCTATTGGGAGTTCGATTCGAGTTGTTTACAGATCATAAGTCGTTGAAGTATCTTTTCTCCCAAAGGGATTTGAATCTTCGGCAGCAGCGATGGCTAGAGTTTTTGGCATCATATGACTTTGGTATAGCTTATACTCCGGGAAAGGGTAACGCAGTAGCAGATGCGTTAAGTCGAAGACATGCAGGATTGGGAGCCATGTTTTCAGAATGGAAGAATCTCGAGTATTTAGCTGGATTTGACTTCAGGCCCAGATGTGAATTGGAACCTGAGATGTTGGCAAACTTATCGATAAGACCGACTCTTGTGGAAAGGATTGGCAAGAGTCAAAAGCGAGACGATAAGCTTGTCAAGATTATCTGTGATTTGGAATCTGGATTGGACCCGGAAAAGGATAAAGGATTTGAAGTCGATCGAGAGGGTTGGCTTCGGAAGCAAGGACGACTAGTTGTTCCCGATATAGATGAATTGAGGAGTGAAGTTCTGAAGGAAAGTCATCACTCGAAGTTGACCATTCATCCAGGTGGAAATAAGATGTATCGGGATATGAAGAGAACCTACTACTGGGATGGTATGAAGAAGGATGTTGGAAATTTTATTTCCAAGTGCATGAACTGCCAGTTGGTAAAAGCCGAACAGAAGAAGCCAAGTGGATTGCTTCAGCCGTTAGAAGTTCCTACATGGAAGTGGGAGCAAATATCGATGGATTTTATTGATGGGTTACCTAGAACAAGAACGGAAAATGAAGGGATTTGGGTCATCGTAGATCGTCTGACTAAGAGTGCCAGATTCATTCCTGTTCAATCGACTAGGACTGCATCAAAGTTGGCCGAGTTGTACGTTAAGTGGATAGTTCGATTCCATGGTATTCCGAAGAGTATAGTGATCGAGACCCATTGTTCACTAGTGGATTTTGGAAGAGTTTCCAGGAAGTTTTGGGAACCGAGTTGTGTTTGAGTACAGCTTATCACCCTCAAACGGATGGTCAGACCGAGAGAGTCAACCGAGTATTGGAAGATCTCCTCAGAGCTTGTGTTTTGGATTTCGGAGGATCATGGGAAGATCACCTACATTTGGTGGAATTTTCATACAACAACAGTTACCAGTCAAGCATTGGTATGGCACCGTATGAGGCATTGTATGGAAGACCGTGTAACTCTCCGACATGTTGGTTAGAGACAGGAGAAAAGCTGATACTTGGGCCAGAGATGATTCGACAGACATCAGATTGTATAGAGATCATTCGGCAACGAATGAAGGTAGCCCAAGACCGTCAGAAAAGTTATGCCGATAAGCGTCGTAAGAATTTGGGATTCGACGTAGGTGATATGGTTTTTAAGAAGATTTCTCCACTGAAGAATGTTATTCGATTCGGGAAGAAAGGAAAATTGACTCCGAGATTTGTTGGACCATTCTCGATCATCGAGCGAATTGGAAAGCTCGCCTACAGATTAGAGTTACCAGAGAAGATGTCGGGTGTGCACAATGTTTTTCATGTATCGTATCTACGGAAGTATGTGTACGACTCGAATACAGTGGTTTCTGCTGATAGCTGTGAAGATCTCGAGGTTGATCCAATCGATAAGAGATCTCGTAAGCCGCTTCGTGTTGTGGAAACCGACACGAAACAACTTAGGAGGAAGGTAGTTAAGTTGCTCAAGATACAATGGAGTGATGATGATAACGACTGTACATGGGAGGAGGAAGAGAGGATGAAAGCAGCTCATCCTGAACTCTTCAAGGTATGGCCCTAAGGTGTCGTGTCATCTAACGACATTGTAACTTGTTCTAAGTTTTAGAATTCTGCATGCTAAGCTAGAATTGGATGCATGGTTTGTTGATTGCTATGGATGGTAGGCATGCAGGATAGTCTTTGATTGCTATGTTTGTTTGGAATTTCGGGGGCGAAATTCCTAAGGGGGAGAGAATGTAACGACCCGTATTTTTACGGATCGATACATCGTAAAACAGTTGTTATTAGATTGTTAGTATTGTTAAGTCATTCCGAGTTTAGATCGACTAGAGCTTAAGTCGTGTAGGAGTTAAGTTGTCTAGAAGTTAAGTCATGTTGGAGCTTAGGTCGTGAAGGAGGTTATGTTGTAGGCGACCTAAGGATTGGGATAAGTCGTGTGGAAGATAGGTCATGAGGTGGCTTAGGTCGAGTGAACGACTTAAGGAAAGTTGGCGACTTATAGGATTTGCGACTTAAGAGTTAGTAGACGACTTAAGGTAATGACCGACTTAGGAAATGGGCGACCTAAGGAGTTGGCGACTCATAAATAGGCAGACTTAAGTAAGTGACCGACCTAGGGGAGTTGACAACCTAGGGGGATAAGCGAGCTAACGACTTAAGAGTTTGGGCGAGTTAACGACCTAAGGGATAGATAGGTCGGCGACGACCTAAGGAAGCTGGGGTAGTAGTGAGCGACCTAAGGAGGTTAAGTCGTAGACGACTTAGGAGTTAGGTCGTGGGTTGTTAGGTCGCTAAGTATTAGGTCGTAAAGGGTTAGGTCGTAACCCAGTTAAG
This sequence comes from Allium fistulosum, assembly GCA_030737815.1. Classification (NCBI taxonomy): domain Eukaryota; kingdom Viridiplantae; phylum Streptophyta; class Magnoliopsida; order Asparagales; family Amaryllidaceae; genus Allium; species Allium fistulosum. Next base: position 448,404,065 of record CM060906.1, on the reverse strand, counting down.
TCGCGTGGTTATTGGGAAGTTAGGTCGCGTCTTAGTTAAGTCGTAAGTCGCAGAATAGATAAGTCGTGGGGTTTTTAGGTCGCAAGGTTTTATAAGTCGTAGGTCGTATCCCAGTTGACTCGTTAAGGCGCGCATGTGTTAGGTCGTAAGTCGCGCGCATATGCTATGTGTTAAGTCGCGAGCGACTTAGGAGTTAAGCTGCTAAGTCGTAAGTCGTAAACAGGTGAGTCTGTTAGGTCGTGGTATCTCTTAAGTCGTAGGTCGTGATGGTCTATTGGTCGTGAACGACTTAAGGAGGCGGACGACTTAGGGGAAATTTCAGCTATAAATACACGTTCATTTCCTCACTTTTTGGGATCCGGATTTTTGAAGCGACGAAGTGCTGCCATTTTGAGAGCTCGACTTCTACACTTCTTCACTTCTTTTCTACACTCTAATCTAGTGATTCCTTCCATCCATATCGAAGATCAAATCGAAGATCGAAGAGCTTAGATTGAAGATCTTCATCCATCGAAGAGAGATTTCATCGTTTAAAGCGGATTTGTGACAGATCGAGCTAGACCCTTCACTGTCCAGATTTGAAGCGTGTTGATTTGGGGTTGTTTAGGTGATTTGGTGAGTGGTGATTATCTCTCACATGGATCCAAAGGAGTATATCGGATCGTTGGCTTGATTTGGTGTTAAAGTAGTGATTTCCATGCATTTTCCTAATCATATGTGTAGATCCATATAGATCCATTGTTCATGATGATTTGAAATCCATTTTACTAAGTGTTAACCTATGCAAGTTCATTCATCAAGATTATAGAGATATTGTTCATGTTTTCATGCTTGTTGGACTTTTGACTCTTTAATTATGAAATTGCCATTGTTGTTATAATTGTCTATTTAGATCATATTTGAATGCTTGTTTACTTGGATTAATGTTTGACTTGATCGATTGCTATGAATTAGATGATTGATGATTTGATTTAGACCGAAGATGATTCAAAAGCTAAGAGGAAGGCTCTTGGATTGGGAAAGCTGCTTGTGGCATATGTAGTGGATGTGGAAGCTCATATGGATAGATTGGATGATGATGTTGAGATGAGGCTTTGCGAGGATATGATGAAGCGAAGCATGATATGAGATAGTCTTGGATTAATCCAGACGGGGTCAATCCAAGCATGTTGATAACTCGGTGATATGGTTCGAGTTTGAGGATAATGGTTTGCTCGAGAGGCGCTTGAGCTAGTATGGAAATAGTCGTCGAGGAGGATGACTAGAAGGCTGAGATCTCATCGTTGTTGAAGGTTCTAGCATGCTCAAAGCAAGAGTACGCTGGGCAGATTCGATAGTCCCTGAAGGCTATTGATTGGTAGTCAAGTACTCTGGGCAGATTCGATAGTCCTAGGCACGGGTCACGATGACGTGCGGGAGTAATGTCTAGAACCGGGGTTTCCATTAGCCCTTGACGGACGGATGAAAGAATGAGCCGGTCATTCAATTAACGATGATATCGAAGCAATGATAACAGTGATAGCCAGAGTCATGGATGTTTGGTTGTATCGTCATTCGGTCTCAAGAGCAATGTTTTCTGGGTGCTTATCTGATCTTGGTTTAGGCCTTGGGGGTTTGTGCTTGGAAAACATCGCCCTTGACTCGAGTGACAATGCCTTTACTTTAACTTGTATGCTCTGCTATGTTTGCTTCTGCTTAGCGTGTGTCTGGGGGCTATCACTGTAGAAAGAGGTGGAGTGGGAGGGTTGTATTCCTATTCCTTTTCCTTTATGCTCTTTTGGTATGTTGTTAGTTAATTTACCGCTCACTAAGACTGTTGTCTGACTCAAGGCTGTATGTTTTAACTCTTATTGCCTTGGGTTGTTCGTCCATTTTGGGATGGGCAGACTAGGTAGCAGGTGACAGGTGTTGTTCTTGCTTTCCACAGTGTTGATATCGAAGACGAGCTGGAGGGTTGCATATTATCTTCTTATTATATGTACTGGGTGTTCCGCTGTTTGTATTTTCTTTGAGTGTTATGTAGTGAGGCTTGTTGTATTGACTATTCTGATGTTTGTATTCAACTATTATGAAGTTTTATTGATGAGATTCTATTATGTGAAGCTTCACTATATATATGTTCTATTGTATTTTGTCCATGCGCTGTGAGTAATACGATTGATTCTGTTGTTTTAATTTACCCTGACAATCGTCCATGGTCGCCTGACACACTTTACAGCGCACTATCTCTAGGTTCAGTGCAGGGGTCATGGGCGGTTGTCACAATCTCGGCCTCCGAAAGGAGGATCGAACTCGGAATTTCTACGCAGCAACCGCAGCCGTAGAAGGTCCCGAAAGCACGCGGATGGCGAGGTGGATCGTTCTGGACGAGGCGATCGCGATTCGAGACCGTTTCGGCCTTCGAAAGTAGGTTCGAACCCAGAATTTCTACGCAGCAACCACAGCCGTCGAAGTGCCCGAAAGCGCGCTGAAGGCGAGGTGGATCGTTTCGGGACGAGCGGGTGGAAGTCAGGGCCCCCCTCCTTCCCCTGACCCACCCACCTAGGAGGAGAAGCCGATCGATTTCCCAGTTGGGGCGATCGCGATCCGGGACCGTCTCGGCCTCCGAAAGGAGGATCGAACACGGAATTTCTACGCAGCAACTACAGCCGCAGAAGTGCCCAAAAGCACGCGGATGGCGAGGTGGATCGTTCTGGACGGGGCGATCCCGATCCGAGACCGTCTCGGCCTTTGAAAGGAGGTTCGAACCCGGAATTTCTGCGCAGCAACCGCAGTCGTCGAAGTGCCCGAAAGCGCGCGGATGGCGAGGTGGATCGTTCCGGGATGACCCGGTGGAAGTCCGAGCCCCCCTCCTCCCCATGACCCACCCACCTAAGAGGAGAAGCCGATCGTTTTCCCTGTTGGGGCGATCGCGATCCGGGACTGTCTCGGCCTCCGAAAGGAGGTTCGAACCCGGAATTTCTACGCAACAACCGCAGCCATCGATGTGCCCGAAAGTGCGTGGAAGGCGAGGTGGATCGTTTCGGAACGCCCGGGTGGGAGTCTGAGCGGGGAAGCCAATCATTTTCCCAGTTGGGCGATCGCGATACGGGACCGTCTCGGCCTCCGAAAGGAGGTTCGAACTCGTAATTTCTACGTAGCAACCACAGCCGTGGAAGTGCCCGAAAGCGCGCGGAAGGCGAGGTGGATCGTTTCGGGACGACCGGGTGCGAATCCGAGCTAGCCTCCTCCCCCTGACCCACGCACCAAAGAGGAGAAGCCAATCGTTTTCCCAGTTGGGGCGATCGCGATCCGGGACTGTCTCGGCCTCCGATAGGAGGTTCGAACCCGGAATTTCTGCGCAACAACCGCAACTGTGGAAGTGCCCGAACGCGCGCGGAAGGCAAGGTGGATCGTTCTGGGACGCTCGGATGGGAGTCCAGGCCCCCCTCCTCCCCCTGACCTGCCCACCTAGGAGGGTAAGCCGATCGTTTTCCCAATTGGAGCGATCGCGATCCGAGACCGTCTCGGCCTCCGAAAGAAGGTTCGAACCCGGAATTTCTGCGCAGCAACCGCAGCCGTCGACGTGCCCGAAAGCACGCGGTAGGCTAGGTGGATTGTTCTGGGATGCCCGGGTGGGAGTCCGGGCCCCCCTCCTCCCCCTGACTCACCCATCCAGAAGGGGAAGCCGATCGCTTTCCCAGTTGGGGCGATCGCGATCCGGGACCGTCTCAACTTCCGAAAGGAGGTTCGAACCTAGAATTTCTGCGCAGCAACCGCAGCCGTCGAAGTGCCCTAAAGCGCGCTGAAGGCGAGGTGGATCGTTCTGGGATGACCGAGTGGGAGTCCGGGCCCCCATCCTCCCCCTGACCGAAGGCGAGGTGGATCGTTCCGGGATGACCGGGTGGGAGTTTAGGCCCCCCTCCTCCCCCTGACCCGCCCACCAAAGAGGGGAAGCCGATCGTTTTCCCTGTTGGGACGATCACGATCCGGGACCGTCTCAGCCTCCGAAAGAAGGATCGAACCCGGAATTTCTACGCAGCAACTGCAGCCGTCAAAGTGCCCGAAAGCGCCGCCGAAGTGCTTGAAAGCGCACGGAAGGCGAGGTGGATCGTTCCGGAATGCCCGAGTGGGATTCCGAGCCCCCCTTCTCCCCCTGACCTACCCACCCAGAAGGGGAAGCCGATCGTTTTCCCAATAGGGGCGATCGTGATCTAGGACCGTCTCGGTCTCCAAAAGGATGTTCGAAGCCGGAATTTCTGCGTAGCGACCGCAGCCGTCGAAGTGCCCGAAAGCGCCCGGTAGGCGAGGTGGATCATTCCGGGACGACCGAGTGGGAGTTCGAGCCCCCTCCTCCCCCTGACCCACCCACCAAGGAGGGCAAGCCTATCGTTTTCCCCTTTGGGGCGATCGCGATCCGGGACCCTCTCGGTCTCTGAAAGGAGGATCGAACCCGGAATTTCTACGCAGCAACCGCAGCCGTTGAAGTGTATAATATGCGTGCAATAACTTAAGAGATGTTACGGGATTTTCCATCTCCTAAGGATCCATTAAACTATCTATATGTAGTAAAATACGCTATATATATAGGGTCTATCAGTAACCCCTATCGGCCCACCGCATCCAACACTCCCAAAATCCAAAGGTGCACACCAATGAAGTTTCAAAGTCAAGATGGTAATACGAAGAAGTGTGTCCGCTAGAGGTAGCTAGCCTCATTGGTCAGGTATGGCCCATTTTTTAGTCATTTCAAATTGACACAAGTGTCGGGGTCTATCCATCATCGTTCTCTTCCTTCAAATCCAGCAAACGTTCTCCAATCCAACCACTTCATTCTGGATCATCCACCACGTACACAGTTGTTAAAGTGGTTCCAATATTGGCAGAGAGTATGCCAATAAGAGGGCTCGGTTTCTTTAACAACCAAACGTCATTTTTCACACCGGTTGATTCTTTTATATTTCAAAACCGATTCATATTTGATATCAAAATAACATATTCATTTCAAAAATATCACTTCATTTCAAAATACCATATTTACTCAAAATAAGTCATTTCACTTGAAATTATCATTTCAAATTCCAACTTAGGTTATAACATCATTTAACCACATTCGCATTTAAATCAACGTTTAAATATAAACATTCCAACTTTGCATAGTTTGAATTTTTAGAAAATATTTTGAATTGTTTAAATAGTTTAAATTAGTTTAAACAGTTTAGAAATTTAAAACGGTTTAATATAAAATGGTTTGAGTATATAAAATGGTTTATATAGTAAAATAGTTTGGAAAATCTAAATAATTTGAATATTAAAAAGAATAGATTTTAAACAGTTTATATTAAAATAATTTATTTTGAAAATAATATTAAGTCAAACTATTTCTTTCCATTTCAACAATCTGGGCCCATGCCCAAATTTCAAATCAACAAAGCTCAATTTTCAATCTTTCAATTCAATTGACTCAATTTCGCATTAGTTTCAAATCAACTTGATTTCAATTTCAATTCGAATTAACTTTAATTTTCGAAACTACATTTTTAACTTCGAATTCGATTCAACAATTCAATTAATGGTTTGAATTTTCAATTTAATTCTTATTTTAAGCCATTTCAATTCATATTGATTCCAAGCCCATCTTCAATTTATCGATTTAAATCACTTAAATCAAATTAAACCTCACTATTAAATTTTAAGACCCAAATCTTTAAAATAATCCAATTTCCAAAATTAAAGTCATATACTAATTATAACTTCACATTTCCAATTCAATTCTTTAAAATAATTCCCTTTTAACCAATTTCAGTTTGAACATTTTAAAGCTTGAATTAAAAAATAATTTAATTCATATAAATCCACAATTATTTCCTTTAAAACAATATCATTTAATCAAAATCTAAAAATTTAAGATTTTAAAACCATTGAATTTAACCAATCCGATGTCCGTATATAATTTTCTACCCTATGGCCAAGTGATTAGATAATTCAATTTTAATTATATGGATGGATATTATCATTTCAACCCAAAATTTAATGAAATAGATATATATCATTTCAACCTATTTCTTAGTTCATTTCAGATAATATAAATGATAATTTATATAATGTCAAATAATAAATAGGGTAATAACATGGATATATCCAAAACAAATAAACAACCATACATCCAACATCAATCAACAACATACAATAACAAACAACATCCAAATCAACCAACATATCACAACAGTTACTAATTATCAATTGGAGGTGTTTAACTAGAAATCAATTTCAATATTAATTTAAATGTCAATTTAATTCAGTATAAAATTCAATTTTAATTAAATGTCAATTTAACTACCAAATAGCAACCAATAACATTCTAATAACTTCATAAATTTAATTCGACTAACATAAAAAGATTTAGTATTGCGTGAGTGGGTTAAATCACTCACCTTTGATTTAAAGCCGATTAAAAATCCAATAAAAACCCAAAATTTGAACAGTTTCTAAATTCAACTAAACCAGTTTCACATTGTACGGAATTTCGATACGAGTCCAACGAATGAAACCGCGCATCAGTTGGAGTTCATATGCGAAAGATATTCAAGTTAAAAGAACATTATGAAAATTAAATATAAAAACATGTATACACATTTTAATAATAGAATAAAACAAATTAGTTACCCACGTTAAGAATTTTGAAGCCTGCTCATGTTTCTAATGCCTGGAGAATCAACAGAAAAAAAATGACATGATGGCTCATGCATGTAGGAAGGAGGCTTTAGAAAATGGATTTGCAAACAAATGGAAAAGATTGGTTTCATGAAAATAAGTTGCTCACATTTGTTTTTTTAGAAGAGAAAGAAAAACTTCAGGCAAAAGAATAATAGCAGCACGTTTTGAAAATGAAAGTTAGAGGAAGAGATTTGTGAAATAGGAAATAAATAAGAGTAAAGCACGTTTAGAAATTGGAATATGAAAGAGAAGGATACAAGAAGATGTAAATTTGCAAAATGAAAAGAGATTAACATGAAGGTAATTAACAAAGGATGAAGACACACGTTGGAATTTGAGAAGACATGTTTAAAAGGCAAGCAAATCTTTTGGTATAAAATTTATGAACTTGCGCTACCTCAATTAATTTCATTAACATGCAGGAAACGTTTCAAGGCAAAGCTCACGTGTTAATAAATAAAATTCAATGGAAAACCAAAAGAGGCATATATTTAATAAAGGAAAGCAATAAATGAGAGCAATGATTTAAATTTGACAAGGTAGACTATACATGGAAGTCAAAACTCTAATATACTCAAATTTAAATTCGGACAACTCATGCGCTAGTTTTCGAAGGCTGAAACTATGCCTGATTGAACTTCAACTACAACTCTATAAGAGCAACTGTGCTTCGTAATTTAACTGTAATCAATTATCCCAACATGATAGGGATAATAAGCGAAGCCTAAGTTGAGAAGGACCCGGCTTCTAGAGGAGTGGGAATACCTCCGCCAGACTAAAGGTTGGATGATCGAAAAGTCATTTTCAATGACAAAACTTGGTATTCAACCCTGTCACTTTAAATAATATCCCCGTGTAACCAACGCCCGGAATCCAAGGAAAGTCAGCGTAAGTTGACCAATCAGGTTCTGAGTGTTGACCGGGGCAGGTGCAGTGTGCTATCTACATAAGAAGAGTCCAGTATCCTGAATACTGCAAACAAAAAATATAGTGTAGATAGCTTTCTTACATTTGAAAAACAATCCATATCATGCTTTGAAATAATCTCTTCCACACTTACCCGTTATCGATCAACGATCGATAACGGAGCCGCTGTCTGAAGCGACACGAGAAGCTTTTCTTTCCAAGATCACTAGAATACAGAAACGGGAAGAGTGATATGATTGAATCATCCACTATATATGATTTGGAATAAATCATTGCATTGGAATTCAAAAACATGACGGGAACTTAACCAAATTCTCGAGAAGAAAACGCTAAAAGACAAAAGTTGAGACTTCACTCCAGAATGACATACAATCGTTAGAGACAAAATTTAGCTTCACGGTTGGTCGAATTAAAAATATATAGGAAAACTCCAAACCTACATCATGCACCCACTTACCGACCTAAACCCTTGCGTAAACTACAGAGCAAAGATTGCATAGTCAATACCAGAAATTGAAATTCAGATCGAAATCAAAAAATGAATGGCTATTAGAAGTCAGTCAATTGAGAACAACATCTTGAGGTTGACTCTAATGATTCACATCAAAAATTCAATAGTTAAAACCAAATTTGCATGGTAACCTCGACATGAAAGACTCAAAAGAAGTTACTTCCATAGCACACCTTTTTTTAATGAAGGCATACTCTGGGGGGCAAATGTTATCCGGGTTTTTAACCTATCAAAATCTAAGAGAATATGGAATGACTTGATGGAGTCAGAACGGGTCAAACTCAAGCAACAACGACTGAGTTTGACTAGACCTAGAGGCTAGCGTCCATCCAATCCAACCAGTAGCTAAATACAACTAGTTAGTAAATCGTGATCAAAACAAAGCAACAAAAGCATGCTAGACATCAATGTCCAAAAAAAGTCTAAGTGCATAGATCGCTAGCGATCCATACACTATGGATCGCCAGTGATTCATACTTCATCACTGGGTCGCGAAGGCACATGGGAAACGAAGAAAACCAAAATATGCTAAGTGTATGGATCATTAGCGATCCATACATCATGGATCGCCAGCAACCCATACATGTTCACGGACTCTTGGTGAGCTAACTAGATGAAGAAGGGAAAATAGGAGCTAAGTGATTGGCTCGCACGGGAGCTAAATCAAATGGATCGCTGGCGATTTATGGTTTTGGCTCGGATCACGAGCCGAGCTTCGTTGCATCTTCCTGAGTCCATCACCAAGAAGTTAGTGAACAGGCCTGGCTCAGAAACCCTCTAATCTCTATAAATACCATCCTACCTGCAATACAAATGGGATCTTCTCCGGACCAATGGTTGAAGCTCTGCTGGAAACTTTCTTCACTCTCTACCTCCCTCACAACAATCTCCAAGGGGATTCACTATGATTCTCGAGTGGATTCCAACTCTGGGGATTCAATCTAGCTAAGGAAAATCCAAATCCTTGTAACTAAACATTACTTGTAACAACAATCAATCTATAATAAAACTATAAAGTGGACGTAGGCTTCATTAACAGCCGAACCACTATAAAAGTTCCTTGCCTTCTCTCTTTTACTCTTTTTCTATACCTATTATCTGTATTATTGCTTTGTGAGAACAGGGATGGTGCTTTCACACTAAAATCAGGATGTTGATCCATTTTTTGGATTAACAAATTGTTTTAGAATTTATCATGAAATTAAAATTTATTTTAAGAAAAAATTCCAAATAATTTTCTATCATCCTATATCATGCGACTTTTAAAATTTGAAGGCATTTAAGGTTTTAAACAAAATTTGGGCGCTATCAAGTAGTCTGAAAAGAATTTTTTTAGTTTGATAAGATTGCCGAAAGATCCTACTACCTATGACTCATATGAAACTTATTTGGAAAAATCAAACTCAAATGAACACGTTGTAAAATCATCTTGTAGACTCAACAATGCCCAACATGATGAGATTGGAGAAGAAAGTGGTGAAGGAGGAAATGAGAGTGACTCCTCGATTAAGAAAGTAGCAGTGGATGAAAATGAAGGCGATTGGAAGAGACTTTATAAAGCTCAAGTGATGACTTCAAAATATCAAAATAAATTAGATTAAAAGATGAGTAGGTGTTTGAAATCTTTTGATTCTAGATTAGGAAAAATGGAAAAGAAAGTGGATATAATGTTATCATTTATAGGGAAATTTTGTAAGAAGTACCTTGATCGTCCTCCTAAGTGGACGAACAAGGAGGTTAAAGCAAAGGAGAAGATTGAAACCTACCATCTTCTACATCTTGACATTGCACTTCTTTTAGGCTTGGAATCTTTGTTTTTCATCCATGGTGCTTTCTCTTTTCTATTTCCGACTTCCTTTAAAAACTTTGGTTGTGTAATAATATTCTCTAGGACTTGTGTTTATTTGTGTTTGATTTATCAAACATTATGTTGATGTTGCACTTATATGTGATTGATTGTGTGTTTGTCTATGCATGGTTCATCATATTATTTGTTTTGGGGATTTTCACTTTAAGGGCTTATTTGTGCAGGGTAATAAGTTTTCAGGACGCTACTTCTGAAAAATTAGTTTTAAGGACATTTTACAGGAAAAATATAAAAGAATTTATCATTTTCAGTTATACAGAAATAATGATAAAATGATTTATCATTTTCCTGTATAACTTAAAAAGATAAGTGAATTTATCATTATGTTGTAAATTGTCCTTAAAACTAATTATTCAAAAGTGTTGTCCTTAAAACTTATTACCCTGCAAATAGAAGCCCTTCAACCTAATTTCCACATTTGTTTTTCTATTATATATTTCTATTTGTTGATGACAAAGGGGGAGAAAAACCACTAATCTATACTATTTTATTCTTTCTGAGTTAGGTTTCAAGAGCGTGGAAGTCCCCCTTGAGTAATTTGTGAATTTTAAGCTCAATGGTCATGTGTTTGCTTTTTTCCTTCTTTTATCTTGCCTCTCTCCTTCCTTATTTTAAGTTTTCACAATTTATTTTCACATAAGGAATATAATTCTTTTTCATTCAGGTCCAAAGTCCCTCCTCTCCTTAATTTGTGCCTTTTCGGGTCTGTCGTCATTGTCCTCTCCTTCTACCACTATCGCCAGCACCTTTAGCTCTGAATCACCGCTGTATCGACTGAGATGCCACTATGAGGTGCCATGTCACCGTGACTAGGCTAGCTCCAAACTTTTAGCCCTCTTCTGATCGCCATCTACAGGTATCGAAATTAGGTTTTTTTTTTCATTTTCCTGTTTTTTTTGTCTATTGTCATCGATTGATTGGATATCAAATGCTCAATTAAACTTAGGTATCAAAAGTTCTATTGAATTGATTATGAAAATTATTGTAGATTCAAAGAATTGTTGCAAGTATATAAGGCTGATTCATGTTCTATGTTTGAGTTAGGATTATCTTAGACCCAGGCAATTGGTCTGTGATCAACAACTGAGAAAGGGTTATTAGATTCATAGATTAGAGATATTGAGTAAGTATTGAAAAATGGTATACATTGGATGTAAAAAAATCATTAGATAGTTGGATGATGGTTTAAAATCTAATTATATTATTTATGCCTCCATTGTTGGGTTTGGATCATGGAAACTAACATTTTATATAAATTCAAATTCTTTTGGATTCATTTTATATATTTCTATTTTCCAAAGAGAAATCTTAACTTGCTTTTTGTTTTTTTGATTATGATTTTCTATGCAATTTCCCAGCATTGGTAAATGAATCATTTTTGTCGAAATATAGTAAAACATATGTATTCCTAATTTTTTTCCATGAAATTTATTTGTAGCTAATACCCTAAATGACCATAATCAAAATGTCATTTTCATAGTTTTAAATAGGTTCCTGAAAATAGTAAAATTCGATCATTGCAAAATTGATGATGGATTTCCATAATTAATAAGTTTTAACTCAATTACATGTATTTATATGTCCAATTTCATGATGTATGTTTTATCAGTTGATATAACAGTGAATTATCATTACACATTTGAACTTTAAAGACATCAGAGACCCTGAAATATCAAACCTTTTATGTACGTTGGTATAATTTCGTTAAATTATTTTCACCTCTTATGTCATTATTCCTTTCGACAATATTGACATGTCTTTTAAACTTTACTTTTCAAGAGATAAAAGCTGCTAATTAAAAGTGATATAATACTGAGATTTTATCTTCTTCAGGGTAACAAATAATAGTGTTTGTAATGTGATCATGATCTATTCAAGATTAGAATACATTGTACTCACCTTTTAGAACACCTAGAGAATGTTTTATTCTTTTAGGAACATTTATCTTGCTTGACTTAAGATTGCATAAGAATAGTTAATATCTAAAGAAGGGTGTTGAAATGTATTTTGGTTTGATATTCTTTCTATTGAACTAAACTTAAAATATAAAATGTGGTAGGAGAGTTTGACGACTTACCAATTAAATTTGATGTGGCAGGTGGAGCTTGATAATTATGGACTACAATGTATTGCTGAACAATTTTAGACTTTCTAATTTGTAAGCCAAATTTTTTTCATGTGCAAGTAGTGTAAATCATTATGTGACAATGAATTAGTAAGAACTAAATATACCAGATGCTGATGCTAAACTATTGGAGGTATGTTGAGTGTGGGTCCATTAGAGATCATATAAAAATTATTTCCTTTGTAAATTTTTGTCCTTGAAGATGTCACGTTTTTAGTACATAAGAACTCCAAACATTTACAACCCATCTATGCCTGTTTGTAGTAGAATGATAGTAAGCTGTCAAACGATAAGTAAATATACTATGAATGAATACATTTTTAAAGAATAAAGTAAAAAATTATTAAACAATTTGGTAATCTATTTGCGAGTTTGAGAATAAAGTAAAAAATTGTTAAACAATTTGGTAATCTGTTTGCGATTTTGTTAATGTGTTGAATGCGTATATTGCCAATTTCATTAACACGGTAAGCCATTATATTTGCTGATAAGTGTAGTAATCTATTTGTAACATGCAACAAGATTAACATAATATTTTGTCAAATCATTCTCTCAAATGGTCTGTTTGAAGAAATTTTTACCACTGACCTAGACTAAAAGCATCAGTGGGTGGCCACACCAAAATTTTGTTTTCCAATGAAGTGAAGTTGGTCATTTAAAGTTCGAACAAAGCTTAATTCTTTCTATTTTAATGAAACTATTTCTATTTTATTAAATAAGAAGTCACTATAAATATTTATGATTGCTTAAAGTAATCAATTTCTATAATCTAAAAAATAAAATCAATAAATTTGATTTTGTAAAAAAATAAAACAATATTAATGCTTCTATACCTGTACCTATGGAGGTTGGCACACTCCCTAGATTTTTCTCCATAAATTTTCCTCTATAGTGTCAAACATTTTATTATTTTCCACGTTTTATTATGAACAATAAAAATTAATATATCACACACAAAAAATAGTAATATTTATTTAATATTAATTCTCATAATATAAATTTTATTTAATAAATTTATAACATTTCAGTTTTAAGAATTTAAAACAAATTAAAAACTACGATGGCAAAACAAATGAAACGCAAAAAACTATTCACCATTAAATTCTACGTTTTTTCTCTTTCCATAGCAAAATAACACAATCAATTCGTTGAACTTTCTCGTTTCTTACCCTTTTAATAATCTCTTTTCCAACTCCTTTTTTCAAGAAGGTACACAAAGATCTTTTGTAGTCATATATCGAGGTTCTCTATAGGACGGTTGTATATCTTTAGATCATCCATCAAGAGATCTAGAAATATATCTTTGGATTAATTTTAGTAGTTAACTAAATTGAAAAAGCAGTAATTATCTTATTTATAATTTCAAATTTTTAAAGTTCCATTTTATCCATTTGTATCTAATGTTGCTCTTACATTTTAAATGCATGCATATTTTTAATTATGTCAACTTCGAAAGGCGGTTATTTTAGTTTTCTAAATGAGCAATTTTGGTATGGGTGAATTTTTTTTTTCCGAACAAGCACCATTGTCATAGTAGTTAAGTTATTCGACTTTGTTGTGAGAGGTCACAAGTTCGAAACTTGCGTCGCATGATTCTAACATTTATTGACACATGATTTATGGTTTGTTGTCCTAGTGACATGTTGTATCTAAGTACCATTTCAAAAAAAATGTATTTTATTCCAAATAGCTGCAAAATATTTACAAATAAAAATTGTAGATATTTCTAAAGGATATCTGGGTAAAATTCAAAAAAAAATTATAGGCACAAATATTTGACAAGAATTCAGAAACAAATCAACATATTTGCAAAATCATAAATTCCAATTTTTAAAATATTTTAAAAAAGAATGTATACTTCAGAATAAAATCAATTGAGTGAATGAATATAAAAAATGTTCAAATAGAATTGTAAAATCACCTAATAGAAGGATAGACCACTAGAAGAATATAATAAGAAAAAAATGAATAAACTAAATTATGTGATATATTGTTCAAGTTAGGGTTCGGGTTTGGAGGAAGTAGATTACGACATCGCATGTGAAGATGGGAAAATTTTGAAAGTGGTTACGAGGGATGACGTTAAAAAAATATTATCGGGGATGAGTTTTTGAAGGGTTAAATTTGAAAATACAAGCATCGCCATAATTTTAACTAAAATGTTTTGATCGGTATCCATAAGACGAAATCCGTATGCATAAATAAAAGTTGACATCAGTTAATATCAAACCAGAGACGGTAACCATAACATCGGTTTAATTGTAGGCTCCACAGGAACTAAACACTGCCCAACAACGATATAGGAATGGAAAAAATTTCTGCAACATGCGATAAAGAGGACAAGCTCTAAAAAGGTATGCTACATGCACAAATTAATTTCACTATATAGTGCCATACATCAACTCACTTCACAAAATGATTTTAGAGGATTGTCCACTAGGATTGGAATTACTCATCCACACGAATCGAAGTAGAACAAAAAATAAGAAAATTGGAAAGCTATGCACCTTATCACAATGAAGATATTTGTAGTAACATCAACAAGGTATAGAAATTCACCAAAAAAAACAAAGGCAATAAAGTTTCATGAACTAAAAAGGCATATCCATCAATCTAAACAGGTAACCGTTCGCATTAGTGGTTCCATCAAAGGTGTTTTCATTATAAGCAAATATTTACTCGACATGCTGAGCTTGCATAAGTTCAACATCAGGCCTTTCTGTAAGGATCCAAATCTGCAGCCATCAAGTACAAATCAAAGGTAATTTGAACTATAGGCTTTAACATAAAACAATAACATAGTACCCAAGCATAAAAATAATATACACCTTCCATTTATCCTTCACCGTGTTCTTCTTATGCATGATAATATATTTTCTTACAATTTAATTTTATAATATTTTTTATCTGTTGGGCCAATATATATATTAAATAATGAATATTAAGCTTTATACAGGTTAAATCATAACTAGGAAACAAACTACTCCTCTATAACCTAAATAAGTAAATGCATGCAAAAGAGAAACAAAGGTTAAATAAATTTTCACTAAAATAAGTTTTTCCTTTGAATTATCACATTTTTGGGTAGTGCCACGGTACAATTAACGCGACAATGAACGATATAGATAATACGTATACAACTTTATAGTTATCTCCTTCAGAATGCGTCTTTTTTTTTATATTCAAATAAATTATAAAAAAGCATTAAATAGTTGTTCTTCGTTTACAGTTTTCTCGCTATTTGTAATTGGTTTGCTAGAATCGGAAAGTTAATATTGAGATTCAAATAACTCAATGGTTTGAATATAATAGCTACTTAAAAATATACTATATGCGGTATAAATAATATTGCAACGATTTTTTTATCATCATTTCATTATTTTAAATGTACTTATTACTAAGATTTATCATTATAACCAATTATCGATGTTTCAGTACATAGTAAAAATTCAAATTATTCTGATCTAGTGAAGTCTTAATTTTTCACCTAGTTGGAGGTTGCCTTTTATTTAACTACACACTTAAAAATATTAATCTATTTTCACAAATCAGACAGCTTTACAAAATATGATGTCGCTAAATTTAATTAGTAACAAAGAGCACCTTAGGTCAAATTATATTTTCCATAATAACCAAATCTTTCTGATTTTCATTAAGTATTGATGATAACAAATATACTTATATCCTTAACATCCTTATTTTCTTATATCACTTATTATTTGAAAAACAATCATAATTGGATTCATTATATTACAAATAATAATAAATATGTATGTACCTACTACAATTTAGGGCATATCCTTTATGACACTATCAACCATTCTCCTATTAATAAACTCTTCCTAAATTCATCCATTCCTTATGACCATATTCATTATAATTATATAAATGAGAGTTAATTGTCTTCATAAACTCAAGTTGAATGTCTACAACCTTACCTGTAAAAGTTGGCACCTATAATCAATCAAAGGCCAACTCCCTTCTTTTAAAGGTCAAATATGGTTCAGAAAACTAAAATTCGTAAACATATATTAAAATATATAAAAAATTTGCATACATAGGTTGCTCCAATTCCCTATAAACAATATGTGCAAGCTCTAACATCCGTTTGGAAATCAAGTAAAGAAAAAGAGAAATAGCAAAAATCAAACCAAAATAAAAATAGACAAATAAAAAGAAGATATCATAAATGACTGAAATGTGTAGACGATTGGACAAGAACCTGGCACTCAAGTAGAAAACAAAGTGATTCATTTGAAATATATTATTTGAATAAAATTTCAACCAACATTTCAAACCTACATTTTTAGTAAAATGTACACAACTGAAAAATGGTTCTTTGTTGCAGGTATAAAAGGCTTCGGTCCTGAAAATGTTAACCCAACAACAATGCAAAAGTTATGAGTAAGATAAGGGCCGGTACTTCCCCTGAAGACCAAATTTATACAAACAAAGCTAGCAATTAATTCATAGTATGAGCATAAAATTTGACTTATAATATATTATTTGTTGTGTCCATGAAGATGAAGTTTACAAACTTTATTATAATGAAATAACATGTGCGAATAAATATCCAATATGGAGTTTAGCAACTACATCGTCATGCAGTGAGGATATATTGAGAGTATCATATATATAAACTAGATAGTTCTTAATATATAGACCGAAACCCTAGTCTATAAACTAGATATATTTGAGTGCTTCAAATATAAAATTGGGAGAATAACTACGAAGATATATATCACTTTATTCTTTTGTTATCATACTATTGTCATAAAGGCAAACAACTATGGATTCAGTCTATATATTTGCTATAACAACTATGATCGGTATATTTGATAATATGTTAATTTAGTAAGTCCAGTTCTTTGTCAATACTTATCATGTATACCGAAAGTATCATATACTATTTGTTCTGCCTATCTTTTAAAAACAATTAAAAAACAAGGTTAACACAACCAAATATATGTCACGTTTTGTATGTTGCATTAAAATACGATTCTATTTAATGGACAATATACTATGTAGTGGAAACATTATTTTATGATATGCCTTTACTCCTATTTTGTAGGACCCATGCTTTTTACTGCTTGCATATTTCACTATAGTGCCTGCTGTTTTTTTACTATTGACAAGTACACTTTGCCCTTTAACTCTTTCGCCAACATATATGTTTGAGAGTATTCCGTCCTATTACTACATTGACTCAATAAGGATTGTGTACTAATGTTAATACTTATGTTTGATATTGTAATAATTTTTCTAATTCCTTCCTACAAATAGAATATTAAGATTATTTAAAAAAATTAATTTTGTAACTGCAAATAAAATAATTTTTTTCATACCCGTGTGCGAAGCACAGGTTCACACTAGTATTGATAAGGGAGCATTGTGTATAAATATGTTGTTAACTGGGTTTTTAACCCAGCAGAATCCAAAGGAAGTCGGAACAAGTTGCTCGAGTCAGAGTAGCTAAAGAGCCAACCAAAAAGACTAGAGCAACTAACTAAGAGAAATCAGAGGAATGGAAAGCGAAAATACGCAAAGGTTATGGATCGCTAGCAATCCATCATGTATGGATCATTAGCGATCCATAACCTTGTCTCATGGATTCATGAATTCACTTGCATCATGGTCCAATGGGTATTCTAAGAACAATGACTAAGTTTGATGGAATTTCGAGCTAGCTAAATCGAGAGGCAAACATGCTTCTAATTCAATCAGCTGTCTAATGCAACCAGTATGCGGATCATCATCAAAACAAGGCAATGTGCTATGAAATGACATGGCGGACACCAACATGAGACAGCAGATGCACCCCAGAAGACAAAGTCCAAAAATCAGCTAAGTACGTGGATCGCTAGCGATCCATGTACTATAGATCGCTAGCGATCCATACCATTTTGCTAGGTCGCCATGAACTTTGAGGTAGGAGGTAAGGGAAGCATCCCAAGTCATTGGGTTGCCATCAAGCCAGAAGCTATGAATCGCTAGCGATCCATCAAGTTAGCTCGGTTCAAGATGAAACTTGCAATGCGCCTTCCTACGGTCATTCGCAAGCATATGGCAAGAAGGCCTAGCCCACAGCTCTCCAACTTCTATAAATACTGACTTATCTGCAACATAAAGGGGATCCTCAGAACTGGCTGCTGTAACTCTGCAGAAAACCTTTTTCACTCTTCTCCTCCCTCACAATAGTCATCCAAGGAGTTCACTGTGATTCTCCAGTGAACTCTAGCATTGAGGACTTAGTCTAAATTAGGATATTCAATGACTTTGTAATCCAATTCACCTTGTAACAGCGGTCAGTTAATAAAAAGTTATAAAGTGGATGTAGGATTCATTAACAGTCGAACCACTATAAAAATCTTCTTGGCTTTTTACTATTTCTGTTCTTTTTACATTTATTCTCTATATTATTGCTCTGTAAGAACAAGGCTAGTGCTTTCACACTAAATTCAGGGTGTTGGTCCATTTTTTGGGTTAACATTTTGGTGCTTTCATTGAGAGCAAAGGTAGATCCGAAACTTGGAGTTTGAATCTATGTTCCGAGGGGGGGGGGAATGAAGAGACCTAACACTAGATCTAAAACTGAAGCAAGTCAACCATGGCCTGGGGGCAGTCAGGAAGTATCCTCAAGTTCTCACCAATCCAACTATGTAGCTAGAGAAGAAATGGAAAGGCTGATGAAGGCGATACAGGATGGAATCTTGGCTAGGCAACAAGAGATGATGGAGGGATTCTTCCAAAGGATGGGACAACAAGGAACTACAGGAGCTACAGGAATTCAGACACTAGGAAATAATACAGGAGCTGCTAGAGTTGGACTAGAACGAAATGGAACATTGCCTCCATGCCTAGAGCAACCGATACTTAGGGGCAACACGGGAGTCAACATGGAAATCAACACCGATGATGGGATCAATATTGGAGCTAGCACCGAAAGGGCCAACAATGGAGTGGCTGTTGAAACTTCGGGAACTGGTGGTACGGGAGCTAATTCGAATACTAGAGTGCAACCGACAAAGGAATATGTGCCAAGGCTACCCCGGAGGAGCGAAGGATAGAATGAGACTAGGAGAGTACAGCAGAACATTAGTGTGCAATCAGTGGAGTATGCATCGGATATCCCTTGCCAAGGCAGGGGTAGAACATTGCTTTTAGGCGAAGACCTTCATTGGATGGTGAAAATTGAATTGCTGAATTGGTAAGAAGATTGGTTAGAGGAGGATCCACGGATCAAGGTTTGGAAGATGTGAACAAAAACCCGTTTACTGCTAATATTCGAAACGCGAGAAATCCTCCCGATTTCAAGCTTCTCGTGTTGGAAATGTACGACGGAAAGACCGATCCAATGATTCATCCAATAGGATATATCCAACATATGGAAGTGTTGGGTGCTTCTGAGGAAGTAATGGGCGATGCTTCCCATTATACTTAATGGGTTTGGCGACGATGTGGTTTAGACAGCTGGAGAATAAGGCCATTAGCACGTGGACCGAGTTAGTTCGCGGATTCTTAAGACAATTACGAGTTCATGTCTCATAACCGAAGAATGTGGTGATATTGGCAAATGTGAAACAAAGGCCCGGGGAGATCTTGAGAAGTTATTTAACAAGATTCAATGCAGCGGTGGCTGCGGTTGATAGGCCAGACCCATCAATGATTTTGATGGTAGTAGTGTTGGGAGTCGTGAGCAAGACCGACTTTGAAGCCGAGAGATATGTATGTCAGGAGGATGCTGACGCTGAAGATGAAGCTGAAGATGTCGAAATTTATGTTGTGGATGGCAAGGGATCCTTCGAAGCAGGATTTGGAAAATACAAAGGGAAAAGAGAAGCTGATGATGATTCTAGAGAACTGAAATGACAAAGGAGGGATCCCAAATTCTCTTCCTACTCTAAGGTGACTGAAACCCTAGAAAGGATATACCTAGACTAGGAGGCAAATTCCCTATCGAAAACCCCTGAGAAGAGAGCCCACTGATCGAGAGAAAGGATCCAAACAGTTTTGCATCTTCCATGAGCTGGGTGGACATGAAACGAATGAGTGCCGACACCTTCGTGATCTGATAGAAGAACTAATTCTGAACGACCAACTATCATAGTACAAGAGGAACAGAGCTGCGATAGCACAGCCATAGCAGCCACCACCCACAGCAGAGGCTTCAAGGAATGCCTAGGGATCTGGGCCAAGATAGATAATCCCATAACTGAAATGGATGGGAAGTTATCCGGCTACAACTCTTTGCTTTGTTTTCGTATTTGCCCTTTTCTTTTCGTATATTAGCGGTAAAAACAATAATGATCCTAGACCGCTTAGACATGTGCTAAACCTAGATTGGTTCTTAATCATGCTTTAAGTCGGATATCCAGGATAAGTACTTAGGATAATAATATCAAACCACTTGGACGTGCACAAAACCTAGATTGTTCCCTTGCCACGCTCTGAGTCGGATGTTTAGGATGGACATTCAAGATTTTTGCTTATTTAATTTTTGGTTGTTTGCTTTGATTTGAAATTCAAATTTTGTAAAATCCATATTTAATGATAACTGATTTTGAACGCCATAGAGTCCCGACCGGAGAGACGGGACGGGAGTGCAAGGTGCAAGTCCCCTTGCCGGAAGCGAGTAGATGGACTTGTACGATATCGAATGCCATAGAGTCCCGACCGAAGAGACGGGACTGGAGTGCAAGAAGCAAGTCCCCTCACCGGAGAGTGGGCAAATGGGCTTGCTTAATCCCCCTTAACTTAATAAGCAAATGATTCGGAGAGATCATCCACCTTAACTTAATAAGAAATTATCCGGAAATATCATCCTCCTTAACTTAACAAACAAAAGATCCGGAGAGATCGTTTTCTTAACCTAAAGAAATAAACAATCCGAAGAGATCATATATTAGACAAAACATTAAAAGGTCCGAAGAGATCGCGCATTAAACAAAACATTAAAAGATCCGGAGAGATCACGCATTAAACTTAAACATTAGGAGAGATCGAGCCTTAAAACAGATTTGATTTAATAAAAGGATTTGAATGCCTTATAAACAGAATAAAACCGATAAACCCTAGATAAACATAGGATGATTTCGATATATGATCTGATTCTGATATACGATGTGATTTTGATGTATAATATATGATTCTGATATATGATGTGATTTGGATATATAATGTGATTTTGATATATGATGTGACAACTCTGAATGAGAAGCAAAAATTAATAGTGATGTAAATCCCAAATGAACATGGGACAATTAGAGATGTGTGATGTAAATGAAGATATGTGATGTAATTAGAAACATGTGATTTAATTAGAGATATGTGATGTAATAACTCTGAATGAAATCGGAATGACTGTGATGTATAGATTACACCTAAGCAGGGTTAGAGTCCTAGGATATAAGAGGTTTGGAGCGACTTGTAATTGACCAAAGAATCCAAAGGAACTGGACGGTTTGCCAAGGCTAGAGCCGCTGGAAAGCTCAACAATCAAAGACTTGTTACTGGAACTTATTCTGGAGCAAAGCACACCTTTCATTCAAAAGGCGTACTTTGGACGACAGGTGTTAACTAGGTTTTTAACCCAGTAGAATCCAAAGAAAGTCGGAATGGCTTGGTCGAGTCATAGTAGCTCAAGAGCCAACCAAAAAGACAAGAGCAACTAACCAAGAGAATTGATCAGAGGAATGGAAAGCGAAAATAAGCAAAGGTGATGGATCGCTAGCGATCTATGGATCGCTAGCGATCTATGGATCGCTAGCGATCCATAATCTTGGCTCGTGGATTCATGAATTCACTTGCATCATGGTCCAATGGGAATTCTAAGGACAATGGCTAAGTTTGATGGGATTCTGAGCTAGTTAAATCGAGATGCAAGCATTCGTCTAGTTCAATCAACAGTCTAATGCAACCAGTATGTGGATCGTCATCAAAACAAGGCAACGTGCTATGAAATTACATGGAGAACACCAACACGAGACAACAAATGCACTCCAAAAGACAAAGTCCAAAAATCAGCCAAGTACGTGGATCGCTAGCGATCCATACCGTTTTGCCAGGTCACCATGAACTTTGAGGTAGATGGTAAGGGAAGCATCCCAAGTCATTGGGTCACCATCGAGCCAGAAGCTATGGATCGCTAGCGATCCATCAAGTTAGCTCGGTTCGAGATGAAACTTGCAGTGCATCTTCCTACAGTCACTTGCAAGCATATGGCAAGAAGGCCTAGCCCAATAGCTCTCCAACCTCTATAAATACTCACCTATCTGCAACATAAAGGGGATCCTCTGGACTGACTGCTGGAACTCTGTGAAAAAACCTTCTTTACTCTTCTCCTCCCTCACAATAGTCATCCAAGGAGTTCACTGTGATTCTTCATTGAACTCTAGCATTGGGTACTTAGTCTAACTTAGGATATTCAACTACTTTGTAATCCAATTCACCTTGTAACAGCGGTTAGTTAATAGAAAGTTATAAAGTGGACGTAGGCTTCATTAATAGCCGAACCACTATAAAAATCTTCATGTCTTTTTATATTTATTCTCTACATTATTGCTCTATAAGAACATGGCTGGTGCTTTCACGCTCAATCCGGGGTGTTGATACGTTTTTTGGGTTAACATATGTGTTATGAATTTTAAGCGTATAGTTGTCATCATCAAAAGGGGGAGAATGTTAGATCCTACCTTTTTTGTGTTTTGACTGAAGACAACTATACGATTATATATGCACGGCTTCTTATTTATAGGAGAGAAGATTATAGGGGCAAAGATGCAAAAAGTTCGACGGATATTGGAGATTAAAGAATTCAAGAAGTATATGAACAATTCGTCATCTTTTGTAAGATTTAGATGGTTTAGTATTATACAATCTCCTAGATGATGTTGCACACACATACAAACGTTATCTAACTTGTATTTACTTATAAAAATATTTTAAATATACGACTTTGTACTTAGAAAATATTCCAGAAAGAAAAACATAATGTCTACAATTTTCAAACGTATAGTCATAATCTTATATACGTTAGAGCAACATAAATATAATAACGTCAATTTAAAACTATAATTCAATTTTATATATGTGGTCTATATAACAATATTAGGAAACTATACCCAATCATTACCTACTTAATACGGTATCAAAATACACAATGCAAATAAATAGAAGACAATGCAATTAATAAGTAGGAAGTGGTTTGAAAGTAATAAGTTGGAATCCAATGTGGAATGCAATTAAATAGATTGGTTGAGCATCCTAATAATGAAACAATGGCAGAATGTGCAATTCTGGATCACTGCTTCTTCAAATTCCATGCATCGGATACAAAACAAACACCCGTTGGTCTCGGCAGTAGAAAAGGCCTCTCTAGAGTCTTTTAAGTGATCCACCAGTAATGAATAATGATGCTTTAGATAGGACCACATGAATGCCTGCCATGTCGCATTGACAACCTTTCATTTGGATATATCATTTTAATGGAGGATCAACATTAGCTGCTGTGGGACAAAGAAAATGAAGTGTTGGTAAATATTTAATTGTGCGGTCATTTATCAGAAAATACAATAGAAAATTTTAAGCGTACTAGTATAACCGTACAACGGTGGGAAAAACCGACCGTTGTGTTATTTGATATAAAAGAAAAATGTATTTGTTAATTTTTATTATTATTAATTTGATGAAAAATTAACTACATTTTAAAAAAACTGAAAGTAATTGAAACTGTGTAAATCCAATTATACCAACGAATGTAAATGTGGACCAATTTGATACTAAGGATATACTATATATGTATTGATATGAACCATCCATAGAAACACACGTATATATGTATTAAGAAGGTTTAATATACTCTTAATTTTGAGCTTATTTGTAACTCTAACTCATTAATGAATTTGAAAGAAAAAAATCAAACAAATATTAGTTAATATACATCATCATATTTTTGAATACCTAATTAAAGAAAATGAAAAATGCAAAAATTGGTATAATAAATAAATCTCATATTATTGAACTATAGTATTTAAATAAATTACCTAAAAGTACCATTATTATATATAAAACTAACATTGATGAAGTAAAAATAAAAAAAACTGAACTTTGGATTCATTTTTGATCGCTATTAATATTTATTTTATTTTTCCGAAGTGTGTAAATATAGTAAAAAGCTATCTATTAAGAAACTCTTTAGTTAAAAGAATAATCCAAATGTGTTCTCAAAATCCAATATTACGAATAGATTCTAAACTCAATAAAAAATAAAATAAAAAACAAACACCACAATTTGTTTTCAATAATTTTCAATGAATAAGGTAGCAGCAAATTTCTCTTGTATAATGGTCAGAACCTTACCATGTGATAATAATCATGTACCAACCAAATATTATACAAAGATCATGCAAAGAACATAATTCATACATGTATGCGCTTATTATCAATACAATGTGCTTTCTCGGCAAACATTTTATAATCATAACACAACAATAAGCCTTCATGATAATTATTTCAGGTCATGTTTACTCTCATTTATTTTTTAAAACTGTTTTCTGTTAAAAAAACAGAAGTAACGTTTTACAATCTATAGCATGATATGACTCAATCTTCTCTAGTTGGTGCATCTTAAGCCTTGGCATAAGAGAAATACCACCAGGCCATCATGTTTTCTTCACCAAAGCAATCAACAGTTCGGTTACTAAAGGGGAGGACACTAATAGTGCTACCTCTAGGATACCCGCCTGTTTCAAATCTTAAGTATGTGTGACTTTGTTCAAAAATGATTCAGTAAATTCTACTTATTTCAAATATGAAAAGGTTCAATGGGAATATGGACGAGAAATATGCTAACTATCTGGCATGCTTACAGGTGCTGGTGCACCAGAAATTAAGAAATATGACAATGAGAAAATTGCCATTAATTTTGCAGCGGGGGGGGGGGGGGAAGCAAAAGGGATAAACTTAATTTGTATTAACAACAGAAGTTTACATACATGACAGCTCCCTATCTGACACCTATTTTGAAGTTTTGACTGAATTTTAGCCACAAAAAAAAGGTTCTCCATTTAAGCTCCAACTTACTATTTTACCTATTTATTACAGAAGGAGCAAATTCAACGCATGCCAATTTTAATACAGTATTCCACAATCAAAACCGAAATGGTGATTATTTTGGAGCTTACTGCAGAACCGCAAAGGAACAAAGGAGAACAAATAAAAACATAGCAGTCTTACCTACAACCATGAACAGGAACAACAGTGAGAAGTTGAAAAAGCCCTTTAATCAGCACTTTCCATGCTTCTAAAGTATCATAAGTGATAGGAATAAGTTCGGGTACTAATATCCCATTTTTCGGAGGCTCAATAGGCTTCTCGATTCCCATCTCCGCTAGCTTTTTATCTACCTTGGCAGCTCTTTGCATCTTCTTAAGCGGTACAGCATATGGTTTCTTCTTGTTTTTAGGTTGTATCTATGGAAGATCTACATCTTGGTGACGCTGCCTTCCATATCTTTTATATGATAATCGATTAGACAGCTCTTGTGGCACGCTTGCATATATTTTAAATGCTGTGATTCGGATATCAAATATTGGTCTCTGACCAACCTACAAGCAAGAAAATGCAATGTGATAAAGTGGATTTCATTTTATCTACTTCTGAAGTTTTCGTCATACTAATTGCAACATTTAATACTAATGGAGATTAAGCTTGTGCCTTATAACAGAAATCTTAATAATCATGTAGATGTGTATCAGCATATAAGCTGAAAACATTAAAAAGAAGTAGATTAAAAAAATAAAAGTTGAGAATCATACCCTGTATTACTAACCAAGTGGATACGTGGAAGTAGTCATGGTGAATAAATTGATTAATATTATTATTAGAAAGAAAACAAATACAAGTTTTGATATTTTAAGGTAGACGTACTTGAATTACTACCTGTAAAGGGAAGCAACAAGTCATATCCAGTGATTGCAAAAATCGCGAGATCCGGTACTTGAATTATTATTTAGTTCGGCATCGCGATCTCGATTCAGCAAAAAAAAGGAGGAATAGGAAGAAGCAGCAGCAGCAAACCTGAATAGAATATGGACGAGAAATATGCTAACTCAAAAATGATTCAGTAAATTCTACTTATTTCAAATAAAAAAATAAAGCAAGTCGTCTTCATTCTCCAGTCAAAATTCAAACAAATATAATATAACAATAGTGGAAGTATTGATAAAAGTAAACCTAATTCAAAATTCAAACAAATATAATATTACAGTAATTAATCCTTCAGTAGGAATCCAAGCGAGTCACATTAGCCTAAATTTAGAAAAAAGGTTCGTAATTTAAAAATCTAATTACTGCATCAAAGAAATCGATAGAGAAGAAGGTGAATTTACCTCGGTTTGGCTGCAATAAATTTGAAGTTTGTGTATCAACTTTGAATTTAAAAAGGATCTGGCTTTGATAGCAGGTTTGTAGGAGGCATTGAGGCTAACGAAGGGATCGTTGTTGCTACAGAAGCTGAAAGTGGAGGAGACAGATACTTAGGGTTTTCCACCAAAGCTGTTGTAGAAGGAGAAAGAGGATTTAGAGTTTCGCGAAATTGGGGTTTGATTGGGTTTGATAAAAATTGAAGATGATAAAATTAAAGGAACAGGATATAGCAGAAGATATTTACAAAACGGAGAAAATGGAAGCGAAACTTTCAAGGGAGACTATGTATCGCGGTCAAGAGGAGAAAATTTAGGAGAGAAGAAGAATACGGAAACAAAAACGAAACAGCTGCAACTTTATTTTGGCTTCAGAAAAATTGATTTTGGCTAGTAGAAGTAGGCAAACCTCCCTACGGTCGGTTTGATAAAAATGTGGTAAGCAAAAACCAAAAAATTGAATAGAAAAACAGAAGATGGACAATAAGGCTATGCAAAGTATGTGTTTTCTTCCAGCAGCATTGTTTGCAGATATCAACTAAGTTGCCTATTTCCTTCGGCTTACCTTACTTAGTGACGATGTAATTCCACATAAGTAGCTATTCTATTCTAACACAAAATTTTAATTTAACCCCTGTAGAAGCTTTTTCCCTTGTTAGACACACAGAAAGTGCAACCATGGTTTAAAGGTATTGGTTTCCTGGTTGGTAACTTGAAATTTCGGGGGTACCCTGCCGGTGTCAACCTACAACGAGCCGAAAGTAAGACTCAAAATCGATTTCAGCTATCATCTTAAAAAAAGCATAATCATCGAGTGACCGACCGTTAAATTAAAGCGATCACACAGTAGAATCACACTAGTAACAGTTAAGTTTTTTCTATCTACATGTTTTTTTTGTTTCGAATAGCCCTAGTCTGTCTGCACATGTGGGCATTGAATTAACAAAAATGGGTTATGTTGCTTCGAATTTGGGCTGGCTTTTTTTGGGCTTTAAGCCTTTAATTTAATGTAAAGGAATGGACACTGAATAAGGGAAATTATATGGCATTTTATTTTGAGTTTTAACATATGTTCAACATAGCATTGCACTATATTAGTGTAAGTATATTAGTGTAGGTTTAATTGACAGTGAAGTATTATCATGGGGTTTATTTCCTGCTGCTGTTGTTATTGGAATAATAATTATTTTATATTGAAATTTGTTAGGGTTGTCTAAACTCTAATTTAATTTAGTTTAGTGTAGTTTAATTTAGTATAATTCTAACATAAGTTTGTTTAACTAATTTCTAATGATATTTTTCACAATCTCAGATACAATATGAAAAATCAAACAAACACTACAGAGATCGGTTGGAATTACGATACCTCGATTGATGACAATGTTCGAAAAACAAGATGCAATTTCTGTAACAAACAAATATATGGTGGCGGTGTAACACATCTGAAGGAACGTTTAGCAAACATAGGTGGCAATGTAATTGCATGTCCAAATATTCCTCAAGATGTTAAAAAACTTGTAAGAGCTCATATTGTTGGAAAGAAAAACGATCATAATAAAAGAAAACAAAAGAAGCAATGTGTACAAGAAGAACTATTGAGCATACATCAACAACATGACTTAAACAGTGAAGATGATGAAAACGAAGATGATAGGGATATTCGTCGTGTCATGCTCGACGGCAAAGATACATTTAAATAACATAAGATGCCAAGATCTCGTAGTTCTAGTCAAACAAAACAAAATGGACATGGAAGATCTACAAAAGTAGAGGGTGATTTTGAAACTCGTGTTGTTGCAAGAACCATTCATACATGCAAAAAAAGGAATTAAGTCTGTAATAAAATACATTAAAGATGCTAAAAAGCACATAGGTTGCGCAATTGCTAAATATTTTTTTACTTTAATCATATTCCACATAACATTGCAAATAGTCATTACTATGCAACGATGGTCGATGCAGAATGCAGTCGTGAAATTGATCTGCCTACCGCATATAAATTATCGCATTCGTACATGAAAATAGAATTAGAAGAAGTTTGATCATACATTAACACTTTTCATAATTTCTGGGATGAATAGGCTGTATACTGATGTGTGATAGTTGGAGTACTTAGAATCGACGAAAAATTATAAATTTTCTTATATACTCCACCTATGGGACGATATTTCTCAAATTTGTAGATGCTACCGATGAATTTCAAAGTAGAGAATATATTTGTGGATTGATGAATAAAGTTATAGAGTATATTGTAGAGAATAAAGTAGTGGAGGTAATGTGGATAATGAGGCCAACTACAAAGCTGCGGTCAATTATTGATGTAGAAAAGAAAACATTTACACTAAACACCATATACAACACATTGCATTTATCTGATTTTAGAAGATATCTCGAAAGGGTCAAAGGTAACAACTGTTATCTCAAATTGTGAATTAATAACCACATTCATATACAATCATAGTTGGTACATTCCGTAATGAGAAAAGAGACAAATAACAAAGAATTGATTAGATCGGCAGTGATCAGGTTTGCCACTCATTTCATTGCATTAAACTCTAAACATAAAAATGACTTGAGAAGTATGATTGATGAGAGGGAATGGGCATCTAAAATGCCTAAACTTGCTGCTAAGGACAAAAGAACAGCAACCAATATCGCTGATCTGATTCAAAATGATACTTTTTGGGCTGTTGTTGTTTCCATCATTTTTGTATTTGAGACACTAGTCAAAGTTTTAAGAATGGTGGATATCGACGATAAAGCATATATGAGCTATCTTTATGAAGCGATGTATCTCGCGAAAAAGTCGATTAGAAAAAGCGTTGGTTCAAGGCAATCAAAAAAATAGTGGGACATCATAGATAAAAGATGGGAAAAACAACTACATCGACCAATTCACACGGTAAGTATTTAAATTATTGCTTTACAAATATTCAAAATTCATAACATCGCATTCATGCTTGCACTGTTTAAAATATATGTTATTTTCTTAATCCTACCATTTAGTATGATGACGCGATAAATGATGATGAAGTATTAAACAGATTCAATAACGTCGTTGAAAGAATGATCCCAGAGACATTAACACAGATCAAAATTGGAAAAGAGGCAACAATATCAGTTTAACAAGCAATTATGGCATTGGTTCTAGTGATGGTGGTGGCTCATATATAGACCAACTATACTCTATGCGAGAAGGAGAGGTGTGATGGGCAATCGTAACAGAAGAGACGGTAATTTGAATGTAAAATATGCACATCAAAATTATGATTACATTGATAATCCATATACTTTAAATGATCCACCTAACTACAAACATTCTACTTTTGACTACACTGAAGGCTATTATTATCATGGAGTAAACGAGACAATAATAGCGATATATCAAGCGATCAAAATAGTCAAACCACATATATAACACAGAATGACGAACACTCCTCATTTGATAACATGTTGGCAACATTTTTAGGTCCAGAACAAATACACACTACAACATATTCACCATATTACAACGGTGTAAAACCGTTATAAAAGATATGTTACAACGGTGGAGCTACCGTCGTATTATTAGAAGTTGTAATTGACTAAAAACTTTTAACAACTATGTCTCGTAGTTGAATTTAACCGTTGTCATAAATTCTATTACAACTGTTTTTGACGGTTGCAATTAAGCTTTTTACATCTGGTAATAACTGTTGTAGATATGCAATATTTCATAATGTAGTGGGAATGACAACAACGGCTTCTAAAAATTTATTTACGTAGCCAACGAAAATCAAATACCAAAACCAAAATAGAGATGAAAACTTTTGTTTGAGACTTTAATGCAATATATACAAACAACATAGTCGTATATCTTCTTAAATCATAATTGACCAAAAAATACAATCTGATTAAATTGCCTCAACCTTAAACATATTATCTCTATCACCTGAAAGATATACAAGCCAATCCTAAGGCAACCCATGCACTAACCTCCGTTACTCAATATCAGCAATCAATCACCAAACGCAACCAAAAACAACATCAAATACCTTACAACTCCTCTGCTAAATCACCATCGTCTGTCATACACAATCAACCACTTCCTCCCCGCCACCGCAACACCATCAGCACCAACCACTGCCAACCCGAAAACCACGACAACAAGTTTAGATGTTGGTTACACTTTGCCAAATTATTACACAATGTTCTTTATCAAATTACACACATAAATTGATAAACAACACTAAACCAGCAAACCTTCTTCTTAACCCCTCCTTATAGGCCATAACTAATCATTTAGGCGAGAAAATAGGCCAACCACCACTAGATAAAAAAAATACAGCACCAGACGAACCACCCATAGCCCGAAAATCCACCTTCAGCCTTGACATACCCACCTTTAGTCTCACCAAAACCAACTTTGCAATCACCCACTTCCACTATCATACCAACTGCCATGACTTCCCTCTTTCATCATCACAAACATACCACCGGCTCCCACACATTGAAAAAAATGCATGTCAGTATTTCAGACATAAAACCCAAATATGGCCCTTAACTAATCAAGAATGTCCAAGTCTCCAATCCTCTGCCTTTGAACTTGTTCAAACGAAGATGGCCAACTCAATCCGGTGTTTCTCAAGGCAGCCACGATAGCTTTAACATGTTTAATATCATAATTTATGAAATATCGCATAATATTGGAGTTGGACTACATGAAAATTTACAATTATGTGAAGGAGTAATGGCAATACCTCCTTAAGCTGCATTATGGGTTGTGAAGCTCCTAGTGCATCCAATGGAAGAATGTTATATGGAATATAAATTTCGTTCTTTTCTTGAACATCTTCGGCATCTGCAATGATCTGCATGCACACACATTTTGTTTCAACACATTAAAACAAATTGGAATGAATATTATGCATCCCTCATGTAATAAGTATATAATACCAACCTCAGGAGCAACTTCTTCAACTTTTGATGTCTTGTTAACAACGCAAAGCACTTCAAAGACAATCGAACCCTCAAGCCTACTCCTTCATCCCGTCCCCCCTCATCTTAATAGCCGCCACCTTCCACAAGAATTCCAGATCCATCAGCCAATCACCAAACCCAAATCGTTTCTACCCAAATTCGAAAACTAGCGCACAACCCCAGAATCGCCACTTGCACCTCCTTCACACAAACCCGACCGCCTAGATTCGAAATGACCAAATCCAAATCTGCACCCACAACCAGATTCGCGTTCCTACACT
Source organism: Allium fistulosum (assembly GCA_030737815.1). Taxonomy (NCBI): domain Eukaryota; kingdom Viridiplantae; phylum Streptophyta; class Magnoliopsida; order Asparagales; family Amaryllidaceae; genus Allium; species Allium fistulosum. The sequence continues at coordinate 448,372,279 of CM060906.1, read as the reverse complement.
CATCGCCTATCCTCACCACACCCTTGAATCCACCCCGCAATTGCCACCCATCGCGACCTCTCACTCCGATCAATCCCAGATTCGCGTTCGCGCCTTCAAAGGAACGAGAAAGAAAAAAGAAAAAGAAAATGAATTTCAGCTGAGACAAAGAGAGCAAGGATTTTTTTTTTGGACATATATGAATGTTTGGAGCCAAAAATTGACGTTTGGAGCCAATAATTTCATTTTGAAGGCAAAATAAAAGCTTTTGGGCGGCCGAAGAAATAAATGGAGCGATGTATTTTTTTTAAGGTTTGGGCGGCCGAAGAAATAAATGGAGGGAGATTGAAAGTCCCTTGTGTGGTGAAATATAATATTTGTTACAACTATTGAAAACTGTTGTTATAAATAAATATTACTACTGCTATAAAAATATTGTTGTTATAAGTGTCATTATTACAACTGCTGAAATAAAACGGTTGTTACAAAATACCTATTACAACTACTGAAATAAAACAGTTGTTAAAAAATACCTATTACAACTGTTAATTTTTGTTAGTTGTAAATGAAAGGTTGTAATATGGTTGTTATGTTGTAGTGACATTATGGTCATTCGCCGCACCATACGACACAAGTGGATGAAGAAAATTATAAAAATAATTCATATATAACTTCAAGAAATAGTTTTAGATGTAGTAAATTTATGATGTTGTATGTTGTATTATATTTCTTTATAGACTATATTTTATATTTTAATTATAAATATCGTTATTACAAGTTTATTAACAAACAACTGAAAACGAAATTTGAAACGAAACCGAAAGAAAATCGAAATTTCAAAAATTTACGAAATCATCCAAAACCAACAAAATTTCAAATTATCGAAACTCAGTTCTTGAACCTTGATTTAGACATCAAAAAGCAGCATAATATTTAACACAATTAACCTCAGCTCGTAGATCTTCACTTGGTTTCAACCTCAACCGTAAACTAAGTGAAATCCAACAGCTAAGGTATACCATGTCAAATTTTTTGTATCAATTTTTTTTACAACTGCACCAATGTATACATATACATGTATGCTTGTGTGCACACAGACACGTGTATGTATAGAAAGATATATAGTTGGAGTATATAATTCTTCGACATCTCATGTTTGACAATATGATGGTCTAATAATGAGTGGGTAACTAAATTTTGTTCTATCCAACAAATTAACAAAACTTTTAATTAACTCGCAAAAGACAAACAGTAGTGATTTAAAAGTATTATTTAGGTTGTACAAACCATGGGATCATCTCATCTTGTTGGCATATTATTCAACAACATAGAAAAATATGGTTGGATTAAATATAAAGAAAGGTTACCATAATAAAAATATTAAACACCATACCTCCTTTCCTTTGTTTTTCGAGCATGCTGAACATGTGAACTTCTTACACTCCATGCACCCTATGTTGGGACCAGAGTACGTAACGCTCTCCAAATGTTGTGCAATGTATTACTCATGACTGCTGGATGCACCAAGGGGTTACGTACTGATAGTTATTGGATAACTATGGAATGACTCACTCGATAGTTTTCGGTTGGTTAATATAACTAAGGTCAAGCAGAGAATATCGATGTGACTAATTTACACAGTTCTCTTGACTTGAGAATACTGTTGATCTTCAATATGGAAGCTCCGCTTTGATTATTATTAAATCGTGGCACGATGTCCATCGGACGATTATAGTTGGGTCGAGTGAAAGCATTGAAAGTGAAACACTATTTAATAGAGGATTCATCTCCTCGGTTATATGAGGTTAGTATCACGGTCAACTGATGTCAACTCAAAGTCAAAGTCTCTAGTCAGCAGTTTAGTTAATAATAATTGTTATTATTGAACCAAGGACTTTGTGTTTGGATTATAAAGTCAAATGTGGACGATATTGAAATTTTAACCATTACCAAATTCCATAAGTCCTTATGTAATATAGTTTTGACGAAGAGAATTGATGTAAATAATTGTCACTGTGAGGTACCACTTATAATAAGTAAAATTGGATTTTACCAAAAGATGTGTAAGCGATAAATTTAGCCAAAATGTCACACTACCTTCTAAGTGACATATGAACATTAATATTCAATTAGTTCGATATTAATCGCTGACCGAATTTATATCTATGAGTCGCACAACCGTAATGATGAATACTCTGAATGAACCACATGATTTAATTAATTTATAAATTGTTGTAAATTAATTAATATTTATGAAATATTAATTATTAAATTTCATTTGATTTGTTTGAATTAGTACTTACTAAAATGCGTCTATAATAGCTATAAACGCGCGTATTAATATTCGATATCAATAAAATATTTAAATTGGATTTAAGTAGATTGATTGCTAAGTGTTTTTGGAAATTTTTCATTGAGGCCCACATGCATGATGAAAAAGGGATAGATTTAACGTGATTTGAATATCTAAAGGAGGAATTAATTTAAAAAAAATGAAATAAATCTCCTTTTTATGAATCCCTTAAATATCATTTATGAAATGAACTTTGTCTTTTTCTCTTTATTTTATTCTGCTGAATATATAAAGAGGATGGAGGAGGATTTGGTGATTTAATTTTGGAATGAAATGAGGAAGGTTTTAAAGGAGGAAATTGAAGAGGTTTTATTATTTTCTTTTAAAACATATTCTCTCTCTTCCTCGTTCACGTTTTGTTTTAGACAAACAATTTTTCCTTCTTTCTTACTTAAGGTCTCCCCCTGTTCATTAATGGCGCCCTCTGTGAAAATAAAATTTTCATAAAAATATTCAAATAAAACAAATAAATTCAAGGTGGTTCTTGTTTCTTGATACTTGCGACATCTGAAGGATGATTTCTGAATCTAAGAGGTTTGATTCATCATTCAAGGTACGATTCATTGGCTATATCTAAAGGAAAAATTCAATCTTCCAAAGTGTACTTCATGGCTTTGGAATTATGGTATGATCTTCTTATTCTAATAATTTTGATATAATGTTTTAATGAATAAAGTTGAATATAATAATTCATATGTGTATAATAGTGTCTCATTTGATTTGTTGAATTGTTTATTATATGAATTGATTGGTTTTTTTTTACTTAGATAAACCAAAACTGAAACTTGTATATGATTAGACAATATTTTAATTTTAGATCTATGTTTAACCGTTCAAATCAAAGTGTAATTCTTTTGATTTGAAAGTTTATACATTCTTATTGTTTGCTTTTGTGACGTAATATAAACATACATATGATTAAATGATGTTTTGATAATAAGTTGATTACAATTAATTTCTAAATTTGTTACCCTATTTGACATCACAATTATCCTTCTTTTAAGTATTCAAAGGATTTTAACATATTGCTTTATTCAGTATATATCACCTTTTGTTTTATAATACTAAAGAAAAAAAAATATTTATTCATGTAGGTTGAATCTCCTTAGATTTGAAAGTTTATTTGTTCTTATTATCTGCATCTCATTGTAATTGAAACTCACATATGATTGAAGGATGCGTTGATAATAAATTGATTACAGTAAAGGGGTTTTTTTGCATAAAGGACAAAAATTTGTACTTTTTTAGCCTCAAGGACACAACCTCGGTATTTTAGCCATAAGGAAAAACATTCTCTCAAATTTAGTGCTAAGGACAAATATTCTTTCAAAATTAATCGTAAGGACAAACAGTCAAAATTATCAACCACCACTAGTCGCACCACTACCCACTGCCACCACCTGCACCACCAGCTTTTCCCCCGCCCCTAACACCACCCGCTGTCATCACATACTACCGATAACTCTTAACTTAAAAACCGATACCTAAAATCTTCTATCGATAACTAAAAACTAATACCTAAAAACTGATACCTAAAAAATGCTATCGACAACTAAAACTACTACTAACAGCTGATACTCAAATAAACCACCCATAGTCTCCTAGATTTTCAAATTTATCAAATTCGATCACCATTATCTAAGTTTACAGTTTATCCTTGAGCAAGCATTTCAATTATAATAGTCATATTTGTAGAAAATCAGTTCATCATCATATTTAACGCACAAACTCAAAAATAACAAATATTTTCGAAAATGATGTCTACAAACTGGAAAACTGATCCTAACAGCTGATACCACTTTTTCTCCCCTAATTCTTCCATGGCTTCTCTTCTTCTTTCTCGACTTGCTCTCTTTCTTCCTCGAATTATTGTTTCTTCTAAAACACCACTTCACTATGGCGTCCTTGCCACTAGAGTCATCAATTTTCCATCATCAGATGACTTCAAATCGAGTTACTTCAAAACCATAGCCGTTGTCATCCACCGTCGAACCAACCACCCTCGTAGCCAACGCCATCGCAGCAACCGCCCTCGCCGACAACGCCGTCTAAGCTTGACGCGCTCCAGACTCATTTGTGTGTTTTTCATGTTCGCTAACTTCTTGTCCTGCCTTCGAATTGAAATTCAAAAGTTGTCATTCATGCTAAAATATTGAAGGTCGGTCCTTGAGGCTATAATATTGAGAAATTTTGTCATTGACACTATTTTCCTGTACAATAAATTTATAAATTTGTTACCGTATTTGACATGACTAATATTTTTCTTTAAGTATTCAAATGATTGTTAATATATTGTTCGGTTTAGAATGTTTCACTTTTGTTTCAAAAAAAACATTTTTCATAATAGGTTAAATCTCTTGATTTAATTGTATACATATATATCTTGTTAACTAATTTAAGTTTACATAAGTTCATAAATACATAAGAAAATTTAAATGTAATATGGTTTATTTTTAATTAAATAAGAAGTTTTGGGTTAATCTGTATATACAAGTAATTACATCTATATGTATATGTATATGTACATATAAAACTTAATGTTTATATTTCAAATTGTATAATTTAAATGCTTTATTAATATCAAACAGTTTTAAATGAGATAGTAATATGCATATGAATTATTGTTTGTTATTCACATTCTTATGACATAATGATTCATTGATTACTAATTGAATGCTACATAAATCAAGTTTGTCAAAAAGGGAAAGATGAATCAATTGTCTTTGTTATCATTTATTTCATTCCCTTTTGGTCCTTATGTGATTGCCTTTAAACTTATTCTTATTTATTCATATACGTAAGGTTATTAATTGATCATACTTGCTTATGTTTAATTGTTCTACCACATAATTAAGGAATGAATATATTTGATATATTCAAAACTTATTATTATATTCCATTCTTAATTTTTTAGAATTAAATTAATAAAACAAAATATGGTATCAGATAAAACACTGATTTTATTTAAAAGAAATTTAAATAAGATCTAAATACATTTAGACTTCATAAGCCATTAATGATCCAAAAATGGTACAATTTTGAAATTCAATCATTTCTTCCGCTGCAAGCTGGTCCAGTTCCTTCACTGCCAACTTATGTACTTAAGAAATTAGAGCTTACGACTTGGACCTCAAGCTCTTCCTATCCTCTAGAGCTTCCCCACCAAGTTTCATCCAGTTCAACTATTTGTACCTTGAGTATGCTCAATTCTCCAAACTAACTTCCTGTGCAGTCACAACACTAGCAAACAACATCAAATCATATCATCCAAACATAGAATAACAAGTAATTTCATCTAATTGAACATGTAATCCATCAAAACAAGAGACATAGATCAATTTACAACATAGATCTACATATATCATGAATATGTGAGCATAAGCAATGGTAATTCTAACCAATCTAGACCACTTTCATAATTTAACATGTAATTGTAGGATTGTTTTCACCCTAAAGGGGGGGTGAATTGGGTGGTACTAAAAATTAATGCGGAAATAAAAATAAAAACAGAAAGCAATGCAGAAAAGATCACGCATAGTTTTACCCAGCTTCGGCAAAAACTACCTACGTGCTACGCCCAAGGTTTCTACTAGAAATTAGATAATCGGACGCTTACAAAAGCACGTAAACTCGAGACACCCGCTAACTCGAGTAACCTAACTCTAAGCTCAAAACTCTGCCACAACTCAGCTACTGAATTGCGAATTCTCGAAACTACGCCACGTAGTTCGTAACCTAGTTAAAACTAGATTTTGACTCAAATAAAAAATAAAAACAAGCAAAAGTACTAAAAATAAATGCAAAGCCCTAATATACTATTCAGCCCAAATAAATAACATAAATAGTGCGGCCCAAAAAGATAAATGATGTTTCCTCTTTTATTTTGCTTCCTGCTTCATTTGTGCCGTCACGTTTCCTTTTGCGATCTGAATTAGGGCTTTGTTCCAATTGAAGATGTAACGACCCAGTATTTTCAACCATTCGCATCCGCACATGTCGAACTTGAATTGTTCAAAATATCAGATTTTTAATTTAAATTTGGCAAAACTCAGCATATATAGTAAATAAATCAATCACAGTATCACAGACACAGAGTAATATAATGCAGCGGAATAGATAAATAGTAGTTCATGAAGATACTATATAAACATCAGAGTTAGAAATAAAATACAGCAGAATAACTCAAATACAATGAAGTCTCCAATACAAACTGATGACCACTCTGAACAAATCAACCAGAAAAGATGAGAGCTGAATCGATAGTTGGATCTCCAAACGAAGCTCCAAACTCCAAGGGTGAGTCTCAAATGCTGTATCACTCAGTCTGACCCAAGCGTAAAGCAAAATACAAAACACTCGAGTCAGGATTAATATTCTCATATCAATAAATCCAACTCAAGTGAAATATCAACTGAAATACAAATAACTTAAAGGATGTTTGGGATAACCATCCTCTAAGGATCGGTGGAACTGTCTACAATAGAAATATACGCTATTAACAACCAAACGTCATTATAACACCATGGTCATTAAAATTAATTTATACTTCAAAACCAAAATATCATTTCCATTTCAAATATATATTTCCAAATTATAGCACTTTCAAAACCATAGAGATCATTTTCATATATATATATTATTTAACTTCATTATTATTTAGTTTTGAAATATTCACTTAATAAATTCCATATTATTTAAATAACCTTAAATTTCATTTTACTAAATATTTCCTTCAATTTATTTAAACATGAAATATTCATTAAATTACTTAAATCAAAATCAAGTTATAAAATCATATTTAAATCTCAATTTCAATAAGTTTCAAATCGATTTAATTAAATAAAATTTCAAATAAATTCAAATTTATCTTTCCAACCTTAACTTATTCAAATTATTACAAAAATCTATTTTTGAAATATAAATTTAAATAAATACTTAAACATATTATATATAAATTAAATCAATCTTAATTAAATTAAATATTATTATTAAATCTATATATATAAAATAACATTTATATATAATAGTTTAAGAATCAATATTTATTAAAACCATATATTTCTTTCCAAAATCATAGAAATTATTTCAAAATATTTATATATAGACCAACAGTGTCCGTCTATAATTCTCTATCCTATGGTCAAGTGGATATTTATCATTTCAATCCGTAATTTAAATATATAGGGGTAAATATCATTTTGACCCGCAATCCCAAATTCAATTCAAATGAAAATCGCTTGGGTTTATCATTTCAACCCATAATGAAATTCTCCTATTCTAAAGTCCGTTCGGGTATGTATCATTTCAATCCATAGTGAATTCTATACTAACAGGGAACTTACAGAGTGAGAACAGATATAACAGTCATATATCATTAACAACAATAATATAAACAACAGGATATGGTGTCATATCCTATAGGTGAACAGTTACAGCCAATAGCATATATAACAATTTAAATAACTACAGCGGCATATTTTAATTGTCGTTTCAATTGAAATCAAATTTAATAAATATAAGAACGTTAATCGTGAGTGATTGGTCACCTTTCAAGGCTAGAGATGAACGAGAATGAGATGAGTTACGAATCCAAGCACGAACTTTGAAGCAAAGCAAAATTGGCATGAATTTCCAAAGTAAAGCACGATGGACACGAAATCAACGAACAAAGCTGATAGCAGGAATTGATGAGATAATTAGAATCATCTGGATAGAGACAGAATAAATATATTATTATATTATCCTATGAGATCAATATCAAATTGTAGACGAATACCAAAATAACATATGTATATTTAATTAAAGATTATTTTTTATATTTAAAGCACAAATATAAAATAAACCTTCCAATGTACTTGAAACCAACTCATGTCCTTATATATATATAACTATTATATCCAACCAAGATATATAAACTTCACAAACATATAATATTCTGAAATCAAATATTAACTTTAAACACGTAATAAAATCATTGTTTTAAATTACATATAAAACAAAGTCAACATCTATACATTATTACTATATTATATATTTAATTTCAATATTTTAAATTAAGATGAATATTAAAATGAGATATATATATATATATATAACATAAAAACAATTTGTAAACCAACTGATTTATATAACCTGAAACTTGATACATATAACATATTTTGATGTATACTTAGATATAAACAAACTGCTATATATAACCAAACTCAACTGAAACCATCTGCATATCACAAAGCTCAACAGTATATATTTTAACAAAAATATATATAAAACAGGTTTTCAAATATATAGTTTATAATATACAATACTTAAGATTACTTACTTACAAACAGGTTTACAGTTCACATATAAAATATATGAATACCCCATGACTATATATTCATATAATTAACAAATATATATAATAACCTATTATAACAGCTATAACACATAATATATAAGCAACCGCTCCTAAATTATTCTACTGTATTTATAGGTAAGTCTCATAACATATATACATCATTATTTATACGAGTACATATGCACGCCCAGGTGGGCCTGCATTTAACCACAATGTGAATGCGTTTTTATTTGTACCCGTGGAAGTAGATTTGATAGTAGCATCCCCACATTTGAACGCCGCCTAGGCAGAAACCGCTATTTTTTTGTTCTGACTGCAATAACTTCTTCATACTAACTCGGAATCAAGCAAAACTTCGACCGATGAATTCCTACCTAAATTACAGACAATATGGTACACTCGGATATTTCATCTTGTGAACGCACACTGTAGTTCTCCAAGGGGACTGACAGTTTATTTAGAAAATAACATGGCACAACATCCTCATATTTGAACTCCGCCTAGTGCAGAAGCCGCTATTTTTTTTATTTAGACTGCTATATTTTCTTCATACTAACTTGGAATCCAGCGAGACTTCGACAGATTAACTCCCACCTAAATTACGGACAATATGGAACACTCGGATACTTCATCTTATGAACGCACACTGTAGTTCTCCATGGGGACTGACAGTTGTACTTAGAAAATTACAGGCTAACACATCCCCATATTTCAACTCCGCCTAGTGTAGAACGCGCTTTTTTTTGTTCAGACTGCAATAACTTCTTCATACTAACTCGAAATTAGGCGATACTTCGACCGATGAACTCCCACCTAAATTACGGACAATACGGTATAGTTGGATACTTCATCTTGTGAACGCACACTGTAGTACTTCATGGTGACTGACAGTTGTACTTAGAAAATAACATGCTATATCCCAACTTCAACGCTCACTGTAGTTCTCCATGGTGACTAATAGTTGTACTTAGAAAATAACAGACTACATCCTCATATTTGAACTTTGCCTAGGAAAAAGCCGCTATTTTTTTGTTCATACTTCAATATTTTCTTCATACTAACTCGGAATCTAGCCAGACTTCGACCGATTAACTCCCACCTAAATTACGGACAATATGAAACACTCGGATACTTCATCTTGTAAACGTACAGTGTAGTTCTCCATGGGGACTGACAGTTGTACTTAGAAAATAACAGGCTACCACATCCCCATATTTGAACTCCGCCTAGTGTAGAAGCCGCTATTTTTTTTTCAAACTGCAATACTTCTTCATACTAATTCAGAACCCGGTGAGACTTCGACTGATTAACTCCCAACTAAATTACGGACAATATGGAACACTCGTACTTCATCTTGTGAACGCACACTGTAGTTCTCCATGGGGACTGTAAGTTGTACTTCGAAAATAAGAGGCTACCACATCCCCATATTTGAACTCTGCCTAGTGCAGAAGCCGCTATTTTTTTTGTTCAGGATGCAATAACTTCTTCATACTAATTCAGAATCCGGCGAGACTTCGACCGATTAACTCCCACCTAAATTACGGACAATACGAAACACCCAGATACTTCATCTTGTGAACGTACACTGTAGTTCTCCATGGGGACTGACAGTTGTACTTAGAAATTAACAGGCTACCAAATCCCCATATTTGAACTCCGCCTAGTGCAGAAGTCGCTATTTATTTTGTTCAAACTGCAATAACTTCTTCATACTAATTCAGAATCCGGTGAGACTTCGACCAATTAACTCCCACCTAAATTACGGACAATATGGAACACTCAGATACTTCATCTTGTGAACGCACACTGTAATTCTCCATGGGCAGTGACAGTTGTACTTAGAAAATAACAGGATACCACATCCTCATATTTGAACTCCGCCTAGTGCAGAAGCCGCTATTTTTTTGTTCAGACTGCAATATTTTCTTCATACTAACTCGGAATCCGGCAAGACTGCGACCGATTAACTCCCACCTAAATTACGGACAATATAAAACACTCGGATACTTCATCTTGTGAACGTACATTGTAGTTCTCCATGGGGACTGACAGTTGTACTTAGAAAATAACAGGCTACCACATCCCCATATTTGAACTCCGCTTAGTGCAGAAGCCGCAATTTTTTTTGTTCAAACTGCAATAACTTCTTCATGCTAATTCAGAATCCGGTGAGACTTCGACCAATTAACTCCCACCTAAATTACGGATAATATGGAACACTCGGATACTTCATCTTGTGAACGAACACTATAGTTCTCCATGGGCATTGACAGTTGCACTTAGAAAATAACAGGATACCACATCCCCATATTTGAACTCCGCTTAGTGCAGAAGCCGCTATTTTTTTTGTTCAGACTGCAATATTTTCTTCATACTAACTCGCAATCTAGCGAGACTCCAACCGATTAACTCCCACCTAAATTACGGACAATATGAAACACTCGGATACTTCATCTTGTGAACGTACACTGTAGTTCTCCATGGAGACTGACAGTTGTACTTAGAAAATAACAGACTACTACATCCTCATATTTGAACTCCGCCTAGTGCAGAAGCCGCTATTTTTTTGTTCAAACTGCAATAACTTCTTCATACTATTTCAGAATCCGGTGATACTTCGACCAATTAACTCCCACCTAAATTACGGACAATATGGAACACTCGGATACTTCATCATGTGAACACACACTGTAGTTCTCCATGGGCACTGACAGTTGTACTTAGAAAATAATAGGATATCACATCCCCATATTTGAACTTCGCCTAGTGCAGAAGCCGTTATTTTTTTTGTTCAGACTGCAATATTTTCTTCATACTAACTCGAAATCCGGCGAGACTACGACCGATTAACTCCCACCTAAATTACGGACAATATGAAACACTCGGATATTTCATCTTGTGAACGTACACTGTAGTTCTCCTGGGGGACTGACAGTTATACTAAGAAAATACCATATTACCACATCCCCATATTTGAACTCCGTCTAGTGCAGAAGCCGCTATTTTTTTTGTTCACACTTCAGTATTTTCTTCATACTAACTCGAAATCCGGCGAGACTTCGACCGATTAACTACCACCTAAATTACGGACAATATGAAACACTCGGATACTTCATCTTGTGAATGTACACTGTAGTTCTCCATGGGGACTAACAGTTGAACTTAGAAAATAACAGGCTACCACATCCCCATATTTGAACTCCACCTAGTGCAGAAGCCGCTATTTTTTTTGTTCAAACTGCAATAACTTCTTCATACTAATTCAGAATCCGGTGAGACTTCGACCAATTAACTCCCACCTAAATTACAGACAATATGGAACACTCGGATACTTCATCTTGTGAACACACACTGTAGTTCTCCATGGGCAGTGACAGTTGTACTTAGAAAATAACAGAATACCACATCCCCATATTTGAACTCCGCCTAGTGGAGAAGCCGCTATTTTTTTTTGTTCAGACTGCAATATTTTCATCATACTAACTCGGAATCCGGCGAGACTGCGACCGATTAACTCCCACCTAAATTACGGACAATATAAAACACTCGGATACTTCATCTTGTGAACGTACACTGTAGTTTTCCATGGGGACTGACAGTTGTACTTAGAAAATAACAGGCTACCAAATCCCCATATTTGAACTCTGCCTAGTGCAGAAGCCGCTATTTTTTTTGTTCAAACTGCAATAACTTCTTCATACTAATTCAGAATCCGGTGAGACTTCGACCAATTAACTCCCACCTAAATTACGGACAATATGGAACACTCGGATACTTCATCTTGTGAACGCACACTATAGTTCTCCATGGGCAGTGACAGTTGTACTTAGAAAATAACAGGATACCACATCCCCATATTTGAACTCCGCCTAGTGCAGAAACCGCTATTTTTTTTGTTCAGACTGCAATATTTTCTTCATACTAACTCGGAATCCGGCGAAACTTCGACCGATTAACTCCCACCTAAATTACGGACAATATGAAACACCCGGATACTTCTTGTGAACGTACACTCTAGTTCTCCATGGGGACTGACAGTTGTACTTAGAAAATAATAGGCTACCAAATCCCCATATTTGAACTCCGCCTAGTGCAGAAGTCGCTATTTTTTTGTTCAAACTGCAATAACTTCTTCATACTAATTCAGAATCCAGTGAGACTTCGACCAATTAACTCCCACCTAAATTACGGACAATATGGAACACTCGGATACTTCATCTTGTGAACGCACACTGTAGTTCTCCATGGGCAGTGACAGTTGTACTTAGAAAATAACAGAATACCACATCACCATATTTGAACTCCGCCTAGTGCAGAAGCCGCTATTTTTTTGTTCAGACTGCAATATTTTCTTCATACTAACTCGGAATCCGGCGAGACTGCGACCGATTAACTCCTACCTAAATTACGGACAATATAAAACACTCGGATACTTCATCTTGTGAACGTACAATGTAGTTTTCCATAGGAATTGACAGTTGTACTTAGAAAATAACAGGCTACCACATCCCCATATTTGATTCTGCCAAGTGCAGAAGCCGCTATTTTTTTGTTCAAACTGCAATAACTTCTTCATACTAATTCAGAATCCGGTGAGACTTCGACCAATTAACTCCCACCTAAATTACGGACAATATGGAACACTTAGATACTTCATCTTGTGAACGCACACTGTAGTTCTCCATTGGCACTGACAGTTGTACTTAGAAAATAACAGGATACAACATCCCCATATTTGAACTCCGCCTAGTGTAGAAGCCGCTATTTTTTTTGTTCAGACTGCAATATTTTCTTCATACTAACTCGGAATCCGGCGAGACTTCGACCGATTAACTCCCACCTAAATTACGGACAATATGAACACTCGGATACTTCATCTTGTGAACGTACAGTGTAGTTCTCCATGGGGACTGACAGTTGTAATTAGAAAATAATAGGCTACCACATCCCCATATTTGAACTCCGCCTAGTGCAGAAGCCGCTATTTTTTTTGTTCAAACTGCAATATCTTCTTCATACTAATTCAGAATCCGGTGAGACTTCGACCAATTAACTCCCACATAAATTACGGACAATATGTAACACTCGGATACTTCATCTTTTGAACACACACTGTAGTTCTCCAAGGGCAGTGACAGTTGTACTTAGAAAATAACAGGATACCACATCCCCATATTTGAACTCCGCCTAGTGCAGAAGCCGTTATTTTTTTTGTTCAGACTGCAATATTTTCTTCATACTAAATTGGAATCAGACGAGACTGCGACCGATTAACTCCCACCTAAATTACGGACAATATGAAACACTCGGATACTTCATCTTGTGAACGTACACTGTAGTTCTCCATGGGGACTAACAGTTGTACTTAGAAAATAACAGACTACCACATCCCCATATTTGAACTCCGCCTAGTGCAAAAGCCACTATTTTATTTGTTCAAACTGCAATAATTTCTTCATACTAATTCAGAATCCGGTGAGACTTCGACCAATTAACTTCCACCTAAATTACGGACAATATGAAACACTCGGATACTTCATCTTGTGAACGCACACTGTAGTTCTCTATGGGCAGTGACAGTTGTACTTAGAGAATAACAGGATACCACATCCCCATATTTGAACTCCGCCTAGTGCAGAAGCCGCTATTTTTTTTGTTCAGACTGTAATATTTTCTTCATACTAACTTGGAATTCGGCGAGACTACGACTGATTAACTCCCACCTAAATTACGGACAATATGAAACACTCGGATACTTCATCTTGTGAACGTACACTGTAGTTCTCCATGGGGACTGACACCTGTACTTAGAAAATAACAGGCTACCATGTCCCCTTATTTGAACTCCGCCTAGTGCAAAAGTCGCTATTTTTTTTGTTCAAACTGCAATAACTTCTTCATACTAATTCAGAATCCGGTGAGATTTCGACCAATTAACTCCCACCTAAATTACGGACAATATGGAACACTCGGATACTTTATCTTGTGAACGCACACTATAGTTCTCCATGGACAATGACAATTGTACTTAGAAAATAACAGGATACCACATTCCCATATTTGAACTCCGCCTAGTGCAGAAGTCGCTATTTTTTTTCAAACTGTAATATTTTCTTTATACTAACTCGGAATTCGGCGAGACTTCGACCGATTAATTTTCACACGAGCAGTCTAGAGTTGGGTTTCTTTTCAGATATTCAGGTTTAGTAGATTATCTGGAGCTAGTTCATTCATCGGAGTTGCTTATCTTGGAGTTGTGGATTCATTCTTGTCTGAAGATCATTTTGGAGTTATCATTTCTATTGATATTGTTCCGCTGCTGTTGTTATCTTTTCTTTTCCGCTGCTTGTAACATCCCGAAATTTTTCGACTTTCGAAAATTCAACATCGATACTCACTTTATCGACTGCTGAGCCATCGAATGCCGGAAACCCGAAAAGTTATGGTTTTTAAGAAAGAAGAAAAAGGCAGAAGAAGAAGAAAGCAGAAAAAGAAAGAAGAACAACAACACAACATCAGATACAGAAGCAGAAAACAATATCAGAATCTCACATATCGCAGCGGAACAAATATATAATAGATAAATGAATATCATTTAAAAACAAAAGAATTATATCTGTTATTACATTACATCACATCATATCATCAGAGTCAATAAACAACAATGGACAGTTATATAACTTGTCCTCATACAGAATACACAGCGGAATAAATACTATCAGATACAAATACTACGTCTCGCCATCCAGCTTATCTCCAAAGCTCCAGAATATCCAGAATATCCTGATAATATAACTCTAGGCTGCCCGTGTGGAAATTGGTGGGCACCCAGAGTTTAGAAGGGAACAATAAACTCCGAGTCAGTCATGGTGACTGGTGTGAGATCGTAAAACAGTTTATCTTTCACAAAGAAAATAAAACAAATTCGCAATGCTTTTTGGAAAATGAAACTACCATAAGACCTCCCACCACACACACAATGCAAACGCAGAATTGGAGGAGATTTCTTCTTATGATAGTCAAAGATGCTTACTACGCGAAAATCAAATTCTTTTTGATATTATTATTAGTGCATAGTGTAGAAAACATTTCGAAAGTACAATATAAATCTTAGCCAGCATAGACATTTCGAACTATGCCTACTATAGCTACCATCCAAACAGTGGGGCGCCACCATAAGTGAATGATAGGTTCTACAACTAAAACCGTACAAGGCTCGTATTGTTTCTTTGGATTTCCAACAAATGGTCAGGCTAAGGAACTTCCTTTTCCACGATGGGTACGTCCCTGGAATAGACGACCCGAGAAATAACCTAACATTACGGTTAGATCTCTGCCAACACAAGGCCGGGTTACCTCTGCAAAAATAGGTAACTACTGACACGCGTATGCCATCCCCCGATCGTCACCGATCTTCCCGAGGATCCCCGATTTCCAACAAACCACAAAGTAATAATAACTGTGCAGCAACCACAGAGGTTAAGTATCTGGGCTCCATACCATGATACCACCTTTATCCAGAAGGAATGACATACACTAAGGGGCGCTACTCCCTAGAACCTTGCCGCATCCTTCCTGTTTCGACCATTTCTGGGGTGTGAGGCTCGATGAAGTCTCGTCCACAAAGCTACGCTTTCTTAAAAAGCCCTGCTTCGGGTCAAACAAAATGATCAACCTATGATCACAAAGATATAAGATCAAACAAATGATCATATCGCAAATGATCAAACACTGATCATTTCACAGCAACACTCAGTATGCCACGTTACCAAATTGGGATAAATCGCTGATAAATTTCAACTACATAACCTCTGAGCTCGTACGTCTCAGAGAAGGGTGTTAAGCTAAGAGAATAAATTCTCCGCCACCAACAGATATGTATTTGAAAGAAATCAGCTTTATATCTCAAATTGTAACGTCAGACACACAATCCATACAAGTCTGTTCCGGGATCGAACAGAACCGAAGGCACTTCTCACGAAGCCCTTGCATTTCCGGATAATTTTCAATCACGTCAGGACTTCCCGTCACTAAGGGTGATAAAACCTCTAAATCGGAGATCAGCCGATGTAGAGTAACTCGACGGTAATCCTTCCGTTTTCAAAAATATCCGGTCTTCAACACCGGTCTTCGAATGCAATTCATAACGACGTATCACATATTCGGAATGGGTTATACGACCCCATGGTCCTTTCCCGGCTAACCCGAATAGTGAGCGATTATTCAAAAATAAGTGTGGCATTCAAATTCATCCAATTCACAACAAATACCTATCTAAAGGTAATTATTGATAGTCGGTTATTGAACTATCAATAAAGATGCGCAACATCATCAGATTCCAAATAATTTCCCAATTATTTATCTTTCAAAAATATCTTTACTAGATATAAAATTTCCACACTTCACCATTTGAAACAAATTTCAAATATTCACTTTTCAATTTATCTTTAAAAGATAAAATCTCAAAACAGTTCATTTCATATTGGAAAAGCATTTCCATACTTATTTAAAAATAAGTATTTCACAAATCATTTATTTTCAACACTTGGAAAATATTCGATATACTTAAATCAAAATTAAGTATATATTTCATTCTTTAAGGAAATCTTTTACTTTGACAACATTTATTTGAGTCAAAACGAATGTTACGTAAAACATCGTTACGACGACTCAAAATCACTAGTATAGGGATTCGGAATTTAGATAGATATATGAATCCCAATACTACACAACAATATTTCCTTTCGGAAACCATTTACTATAACAACAGTGTTATAGTCCATCATTTCCTTAAATTCCTCGAAAACGTCTATTTCAACAATAAATGTTGAAATCTATGATTTCGATTCATAATACATTTTAAAACATCCTTAAAATGTTTAACTTCATTTTTAATATCACTTCTTCAAAAACGTATCCATTTTACTTAAAATTATATTCACTGTCCAAAATCGTGAATATAATTCACTTAACCCAATTTCAATCTTTTCTACACATTTTTATTTCAATAAAAATTCGCTATCCAAAATCGCGAATATATCTCCTTTAATAATCTTCTATATTTAATTTATCAAATCCAATTGATTTCGAATTTATAAAACAACATTTATAAATTCTATTTCTATTTTCTAACGACTTCAATTTAATAAATCTCCTTTATTAATAATTCGATAAATATTCCATCTAAAGGTAAAAATCCAATTTATAAGTTAATCTCTTATAAATCTTTTATTCTACAGTTTCATCCATTTTATAACTTCACAATTTATAAATCTATAAATTTCATTCACTTACGGATTCCATAATATTTCATTTTTAACACTTATAAAATTCGTTTTATAAGTCCAATATTTTTTATTTATAAAATATCAATTTTATAAATCTTTCTATACAAATCGTTTATAGTTATTCAAAAATCCCAACTTAAACCATTTTATAGATAAATCAACTTTTGTTTCAAAAACGACACTTCGGTTATATTTCACTAAAAATTATAACTTTTATAACTTTAAAATTTTACGTTTATAAATCGATTCAAAAATTCCATAAAACGTATATTTTCAAAAATCACTTTAAAAAAACCCTTTTAAAATAAAAGTCGTTATTTTTGCATTTCAAAATTGAATCCGATGATGCCACAACACCAATCAGTCCATCACAACAGTCAAATATCATATATCATCATATGATAACAGAATATATCAAAATATCTGTAAATAAGTAAATACAGTTGAGGAATCCAGTTGGATCCCTCCAACCTGTTTTCCTGCATCCAAAGATGTTAGCACAATACCAATTTCGCTCCAGTACGGAATTATCGCGGTATATGGGTTTTATAAAAAAATCCGCTTACTAACGGCGCAATAGGGTCTCATCCGCTATACGAGGCGGGAAATCATCAATCCAATATATACATATGCCAATATGTATATACTGCTATATATATAGATATATCCTATCATATCTAATAGCACATTCAAACAAATCAATCAATAACTGCAATTCAATTATAAATCTGAGTGAGAAGATCTCACCGTGATTTTCGTCGAACGTTTTGAATTTTAATTTAAACCGAACCGTTCGATTTAAAAAAAAAATTAACAAGCTGGAAACAGTCTCGGATCTGCACTGCAGCGAGCTGCTCATCGCTGCGATTCCGGCGCTACCAAAAACGTCGAATTTTGATAATATATGCAAGAGTTATGGAATTTTAAACTTTATACAATTTTATAAATCAAATTACAAATTTTCTTTTTATTATTAAACCTCCTGCAAATCTCGGCCGTAGATCTTGAACGATGGAAATCTGGCCACGCGCGCGCGCGCACTTCTTCTCCCCAGTTTCACGAATCGCGACCAAACCCATAGAAGCCGCCTCCTAACCCTAATGTCGCATCCACCAACGACGCATTTCAGGTTGATCGAAGACCCCCGCCACCTTCGCCTCCACGCGTGCCACCCACGGCCAGAACAGCACGCAGCTCGACCCCCCCTACATCTCGAGAAACGTGACCAAAGTCGTTGCCTTTGAACGCCTATTCCCATTAATTCGCTCGCCTATATTCGATCATACCCGTACGAGATCGAAGCTCTCGTTGTGATCTTCATCTTTGTAGTTGGGAGTTTTCCTTAATTGTTGATGGATCATGAGGGATTAAGGGGAGAAGATGAACAATTTTCGGCCCTTGGTTTTAAATGGTGGCGGCTGAAGATAGAATTAGGGTTAGGTTTTTTTTTCTCTTTGCAAATGAAAAGGTTGAGGGGCTTATATAGAAAACTTACGAAAACACTATTCATCGAATTTTTTCGAACTCCGATTCGAGCGTGCCGGCTGACGTTCGTAAGGTTTACCCCGCGTTCCGAACGCAATGGAACAGGTTTCGGAAGCTAATTCGATCGTCTGTGTGAGATATGGCAATAAACGATCAATTTAAATTAAACCGATTTAAATCGATTTCGAGGCGTTTTGGCTTGCCCCGGACAAACGGTAAATCCAAAAATTATGAAATTTGAAACCATGCAATAATTTCACATTACGGATCCGATGAAACTGGTTTCGTCGAAATCCGAGAACGTTTGAAAAATGACTATTTTAACTCGCCGAATTAAAATTAAAACGATATCGATGCGTTTCGAGTTTCCACGGTCAAACGATAACTTCGATTGCTACGAAAATTGAAATCCGATAATAACTAACTATTACGGATCCAATGGAACTGGTCTCGTTCAATTCTAAGACTGTTCGAAAATTGGCTATTTTTACAGTCGATAATTAAATATTAAAATATTCAATTTTCATAAATTAACTCCAAATTCGATTCTGAAAGTTCTATAACCTTTCTATAACTCCAGTATGATTAGATAAAATTTTACAAATCATTTTCAATCATATTTAATCCAGATTTAAATTATTTCTGGAATTTCACTATTAAATTATCGATTTAATTATCCAATTAAATCCAACATTCGAAAAAATAAATCATCCGACTTCTAAATTCCATTTATTAATATTTAAAATTAATTAAATATTCGAATTTTAATTATCAAAAATTCTGGGTCGTTACAGATTAACTCCCACCTAAATTACGGACTATATAAAACACTCGGATACTTCATCTTTTGAACATACACTGTAGTTCTCCATGGGGACTGACAGTTTTACTTAGAAAATAACAGGTTATATTTCCATATTTGAATACAATTTCTCTATATGATGTAAAATGGTATATTTGGAATTTCAAAAAGACATTGAGTAAATTTATTCAATGAATTCTCTTTATTAGTAGTAAAGATAAAGATATTGTAACTTCACTCAACTAATTCAAATATAGACCTTATATGTCTCAGCAAGTTATAATAGAATATATCTCTTAATATAATAAAACCTAATACTATATATATACAGAGTAAGTATAATTCAATATATATATATATATATATATAAACGGCATAAAGCATATATAGTAAAATATCTACTTATAAAACCCAAAGCAAATATATATAGTTACACAAAAAATCAAACAGGTATGTATATAACTAATATACACAACAACATACTCTATTTAAGCAGCAAACATTGGTTTAAACCCATATATATATCTTAATATAACACGTACCATATGTATATAAACATGCGGCAGTGAGGGGAGGAAGACTGTCGAGTTTGAACAAAGCAGGTCAAAGCCGGGATGTTGGGTGAGATGAACGGTTTTGAGGTGAGTTGTGCTGCCTGAGAGGGTGCGGGTGGTGCTTGTTGGTCTCAAGCGAAAGGACGGGCGGTTTCTGGTGGTCGAGGCCAGAGAACAGAGGCGGAGGTCGGCGGTAAGTGGGTTGCGTGGTCGCCAAGGTGAGGAGCAAAGTGAAAGGTGCGAACTGTATTTCTCAGAGCAAAAATAAAATAAAATAAAAAGAGAGAGAGGAAGTAGAATAAATATAAAGCTAGAGAAGTGTAATACATAGAAGATTGAATAGCTGCAGCACGTGAATCCAGAAACGTAAATCCAGGGAATAATAAAGGTAAGCTATTGATTGGCTTTGCAACTGAAGGAAAATTTGAATGGACGGAAAAGAAATAAATTAATTGTAACAGTCAATTCCCTTGATTTCAGCTTAGAGGCTATCAATGCAATTGATTATTTGCTTGAGATGTACCGTAAAGATTTGAAAAGGATTGGGAAGTTAAAAGTTACAATTAAAGGTATCGTTACAACGAACACTTTATTGCTTTCGTCACGTACCGAACCTCAAAATATAGAAATGAATATACCGTTGAGATCAACATGACGAGACGATCAAAACAGTATACAGATATCAGTGGTACGATCATCCGATCAACAATCGATAATCGGTACCGAAAATGCTACTATTTCATCAGAATTAAGATAAATGAAGCAATAGAAGTCAAAATTTTAAAAAACGAAGGATGACGCCTCACTCATAAGAAGATTTAAAAATTTTCTATGTAAAAATATTCAAGTTTGAAAAATATTTTATAACCATTAAATTTTAACCGATTTAAATTTAAATAAAATTACTTAATAAACTTCAATATTATAAGATGAAAATTTTCCATTTGCTATGTCTAAGTAGACGTATTCCAAATAATAAAATTTTATTTTCAAATTTTATTGTTTAAAAATTTCACAAAATTTCAATTAATTTAATACATAAAATCACTAAAAAATTTGGGTCGTTACAATCTCCCCCGCTCAAAATGTTTCATCCCCGAGAAGGATGGAGGTAGGAGAATAGAACAACCAGAAGTAAAGTAGATTGAAAGTCAAGGTTAAACAATTAATTTGAAACTATATAAATTTTACTTGAAATATTCATTTGAAATTCAATTTTCTTTAATACTTTATATTTTTCAAAACCCATTTGTAAAATTTCTTGCTTCCTTTATAAATACCATTTATATGTTTAAATAACACCTTTATAAATATATGAAAACTATTTGAAAACAATTATTTACATCATTACTTATATTTACAAAGAAGCTATTGAAAACATTAAATCCATAATTCATAAATTTATAAATTTTATCTCAAGATACTTTCAAATATTATCAATAATCATTTACTTTAAATATGTTTTATTTAATTAATAACTCCTAAAATATTTATACCACTAAAAAATTTCTATTAAACCATGTAGTATATAAATAAAAAATATTTTAAAAGAATATAGTCAACAAGGAAAAGAAGGTGGATTTGGAAAAATAGAATATAGGTGAATAAATAAAGCTGAGCAGATAAGGTAGATTCAAGGAATAGTATCGAGCACGAATAATTAATTTAGAACCATAAGAATTTCAATTTCAAATATTAATACATAATTCCTTTGTTGAAAATACCTTTTTAATAAAATACTTTTATAGCTCGATGTTTCAACAAGTTTATCCTCGTTCCCGCAGACTCTGGCCATGCGTTGATCAAGCGCAAAGCTAGAATTCTCCAGGTACTTAGTGGACTTGTTTCAACACCCAGTGAAAATACTGGAAAACTTAAAAAAATAGATATGGAAAGTACAATCCAAAAAAAACAACCAAAACATGTCGATCATGGATCGCAGATACACAATGGTTACGCCTGGATCCCCCAAGAAACATCCGTACCCGTAGCCCCCCCCCCAGCCTTGCAATTACGCCATGAAGACTGGTAGTACCACAGATACACAATGGTTACGCCTGGATCCCCCAGCAAACATCTGTACCCGTAGGCTCTCGCAGCCCCTGCTGATTACGCTACCAAGCGACCCAATAGATCGCAGATACACAATGGTTACGCCTAGATCCCCCAGGAAACATTCGTACCTGTAGGCTCTCGCTGCCCCTTCGAATTTCTCTATGCAGTCGCGCTCGTAAGACCATGGAGATCGCCATGGAATTCGATGGACACTCGAGTATCATATCCGAAAAACCCAAATCAGAGAATAATATCGTTAGAATGAATCCACAATGTGGCCACAAAGCGGATATCAAGCAGAAGGCACTTTCCATTTCTTTACTTCGAAAATATGTATCATATAGTACCTTTTCAAATCACTTTCAAATATCGTACTTATATAAAGTCCATTATATATAAGATTTCATTTTCAAATCGAATACTTTCCAAAATCAATAGTATATCAAATCACACTTATATAGACTTCGATTATATAAGATTTCACCTTTCAAATTGAGTACCTTTCCAAATCAATAGTTTTCGAATCAACTTCATACTTATACAAATCAATTTTATATAAGTTCGATAACTCCCAAATCAAGTATTTAGTAAAACAAGGTTCTCAATTTCAATTCCTTTCAATATCAATTCAGTTTCAAAAACCATATATGATTTCACCAAATTATTCCTTCCAAATATAATATCTTCAGTTTCAAAGTTTCGAAAATAATAGGTTTAGAAAATAATCCAAGTTTCTAAATCAACATAATTTAAGTCAAACAATTCATTTCCAAAATCTTCATATACTTACTGAGTTTTAATCCAAATCTATTTTCGAAACCAAATATTTTCTCAAGATCAATTATACCCAAAATGATTACTGGGTTTATAACCATCCCCTTTAAAACCTTTAACTATTTATTTCTATTAGAAATATCCAATTTACCTTTTTGAAAACTATTATTCTACATATACATATATATGGTTTTATAAAAGATGTCACTAAGTCAAAACATTTAAAACTAACTTTTATTCAAAACATTTCAAAACTAAATTTCATATTAGTATAATTCAAATAGTTTTATTCATTTGCTTAACAAAATAGTTTCAAACATATTTAAATCATATTACTTCATACTTTAAACATACAAAACTGAACTTATATACTTTATCAAATAATTTGTATCTTTCGAAATTATTTAGCTTTGCAAAATTAAGCCTCGATTTGGAAGTGTTCGAACATTCAAAATAGTCGGAGAAATCAAATTTCAAATCCAAGAGTTGGAAATCAGCAACCAATCAATAAATCAAATTTAATAGATAGGGTTATACCAAATCAAATCTGAAACTCGAGGACTGAACACTGGCCTACTTCAAATCGTTTCAAATATATATAAATATATCTTTCGAATATCAAATCATACTTCGGAATTTGAAATCAAAATTGGTTTCACAAAACCACTCGCATAGCAAAGCTATTATAGTGGCCTCTCCCCCACTCTGAAACTTGAAAATCAATGTCGATGATGCGTGCACTCATCACCGAAATTATTCTCCAGCGACATAAGTGAGTTCTGGACTTCTATTTTCTTGAAAAACTTCTTTGAAATTTCTTCGAAATCATTGGAACTCATTTGAAGTCATTTGAAATATTTCTTATTCGGAAAATACTTTCAAATCGTATTACTATATATTTTCAAAATCTTTAAACCAATTTCAAAATACCGGAGTTCAATTTCTCGAATTTCATATTCAAAACCCTTCAGTTATAAATCATTTTTATATAAATCAATTTCTTATATAACTTTCAAAATTTTCAAATCCTTTCAAAACTTCAAATTCTCATTTTTAAAAGGTATATATAATCCTTATCGAAAACATTTTCACTTTTATATATAGAATATGATCATACTTATTAAAATAATAATTTCGATATATAAAATGATTTCTAAAATACAAACAAGGCCGATTTTTCAAAGGATGATGCAAGAGTGGATTTCAAAACAAAGATAGATATTCAAATTAGAGGGACTCTAATCAAATTGGATTATGATTCGAAGATAGGCTCGAACGAAGATGAGATAATTAAATTTCAAAATAGAAGATGGATATACTTATATAAATCACGGGCGACCTTAACCGGGTCAACCGTGACTTCAAGAATATGATCGATGCGAAAATCTAAGGCAAATCGACATTCGATTGCCAGAGATAGAATTCAGGTATAATAGGAGGTAGATAGCATCGTAAACCGAGGATACAGAAATCTCCGGTGAATCAATGCCAATTGTAAAGGAGTATCACCCTTTTGAAATCATTCTAAGATTGGCGGAATCGCCGATTTTTATAGAGATCATTCGAAGTGGAGTTATGGAATGCTCCAGAATCAAAAGAATACAAATAGGGGAGACAAGGATGGATTTAAGAACAAGTGGGAGCGTTCCAAAATTCAAAGGAAACTTAATCAAAGAGGAAGAGATTCAAGCACGGACGAAAGTAATTCTGTAATTAAATCTACTACATATGCTAAGTTTTCCTAAAACATGGCTCTGTTACCAACTGTAACGAACCAGTATTTTCAACCATTCGCATCCGCACATGTCAGACTTGAATTGTTCAAAATATCAGATTTTTAATTTAAATTTGGCAAAACTCAGCATATACAGTAAATAAATCAATCACAAAATCACAGACACGAAGTAATATAATGCAGCGGAATAGATAAATAGTAGTTCATGAAGCTACTATATAAACATCAGAGTTAGAAATAAAATACAGCAGAATATCTCAAATACAGTGAAGTCTCCAATACAAACCGATGACCACTTTGAACAAATCAACCGGAAAAGCTGAGAGCTGAATCGATAGTTGGATCTCCAAACGAAGCTCCAAACTCCAAGGTTGAGTCTCAAATGCTGTATCACTCAATCTGACCCGAGCATAAAGCAAAATACAAAACACCTCGAGTCAGGATTAATATTCTCATATCAATAAATCCAACTCAAGTGAAATATCAACTGAAATACAAGTAACTTAAAGGATGTTTGGGATAACTATCCTCTAAGGATCGGTGGAACTATCTACAATAGAAATATACGCTATTAACAACCAAACGTCATTATAACACCATGGTCATTTCAAATTAATTTATACTTCAAAACCAAAATATCATTTCCATTTCAAATATATATATTTCCAAATTATAGCACTTTCAAAACCATAGAGATCATTTTCATATATATATTATTTAACTTCATTATTATTTAGTTTTGAAATATTCACTTAATAAATTCCATATTATTTAAATAACCTTAAATTTAATTTTACTAGATATTTCCTTCAATTTATTTGAACGTGAAATATTCATTAAATTACTTAAATCAAAATCAAGTTATAAAATCATATTTAAATCTCAATTTCAATAAGTTTCAAATCGATTTAATTAAATAAAATTTCAAATAAATTCAAATTTATCTTTCCACCCTTAACTTATTCAAATTATTACAAAAATCTATTTTTGAAATATAAATTTAAATAAATACTTAAACATATTATATATAAATTAAATCAATCTTAATTAAATTAAATATTATTATTAAATATATATATAATAACATTTATATATAATAGTTTAAGAATCAAAATTTATTAAAACCATATATTTCTTTCCAAAATCATAGAAATTATTTCAAAATATTTATATATAGCCCAACGGTGTCTGTCTATAATTCTCCATCCTATGGTCAAGTGATAGGGATATTTATCATTTCAATCCGTAATTTAAATATATACGGGTAAATATCATTTTGAACCGCAATCCCAAATTCAATTCAAATGAAAATCGCTTGGGTTTATCATTTCAGCCCATAACGAAATTCTCATATTCTAAAGTCCGTTCGGGTATGTATCATTTCAACCCATAGTAATTCTATACTAACAGGGAACTTGCAGAGTGAGAACAGGTATAACAGGCATATATCATTAACAACAATAATATAAAAACCAGGATATGGTGTCATATCCTACAGGTGAACAGTTACAGCCAATAGCATATATAACAATTTAAATAACTACAGCAGCATATTTCAATTGTCGTTTCAATTGAAATCAAATTTAATAAATATAAGAACGTTAATCGTGAGTGATTGCTCACCATTCAAGGCTAGAGATGAACGAGAATGATATGAGTTACGAATCCAAGCACGAACTTCGAAGCAAATCAAAATTGGCATGAATTTCGAAATTAAAGCACGATGGACACGAAATCAATGAACAAAGCTGATAGCAGGAATTGATGAGATAATTAGAATCATCTAGATAGAGTCAGAATAAATATATTATTATATTATCCTATGAGAACAATATCAAATTGTAGACGAATACCAAAATAACATATGTATATTTAGGCTTTGCCAAAAAGAACATATGTATATTTAATTAAAAATTATTGTTTATATTTAAAGCACAAATATAAAATAAACCTTCCAATGTACTTGGAACCAACTCATGTCCTTATATATATATATAACTATTATATCCAACCAAGATATATAAACTTCACAAACATATAATATTCTGAAATCAAATATTAACTTTAAACACGTAATAAAATCATTGTTTAAAATTACATATAAAACAAAGTCAACATCTATACATTATTACTATATTATATATTTAATTTCAATATTTTAAATTAAGATGAATATTAAAATGAGATATATTTATATATAAATATATAACATAAAAACAATTTGTAAACCAATTGATTTATATAACCTGAAACTTGATACATATAACATATTTTGCTGTATACTTAGATATAAACAAACTGCTATATATATAACCAAACTCAACTGAAACCATTTGCATATCACAAAGCTCAATAGTATATATTTTAACGAAAATATATATAAAACAGGTTTTCAAATATATAGTTTATAATATACAATACTTAAGATTACTTACTTACAAACTGGTCTACAGTTCACATATAAAATATATGATTACCCCATGACTATATATTCATATAATTAACAAATATATAATAGCCTATTATAACAGCTATAACACATAATATATAAGCAACCGCTCCCAAATTGTTCTACTGTATTTATAGGTAAGTCTCATAACATATATACATCATTATTTATATATTGTAACTTCACTCAACTAATTCAAATATAGACCTTATATGTCTCAGCAAGTTATAATAGAATATATCTCTTAATATAATAAAACATAATACTATATATATAAAGAGTAAGTATAATTCAATATATATATATATACGAACGGTATAAAGCATATATAGTAAAATATCTACTTATAAAACCCAAAGCAAATATATATAGTTAAACGAAAAATCAAACAGATATGTATATAACTAATATACACAACAACATACTCTATATAAGCGGCAAACATTGGTTTAAACCCATATATATATATATATATCTTAATATAACACGTACCATATGTATATAAACATGTGACAGTGAGGGGAGGAAGACTGTTGAGTTTGAACAAAGCAGGTCGGAGCCGGGATGTTGGGTGAGATGAATGGTTTTCAGGTAAGTTGTGTTGCCTGAGTGGGTGCGGGTGGTGCTCGTTGGTCTTAGGCGAAAGGACGGGCGGTTTCTGGTGGTCGAGGCCAGAGAACAGAGGCAGAGGTCGGCAGTGGGTGGGTTGGGTGGTCGCCAAGGTGAGGAGCAAAGTGAAAGGTGTGAACTATATTTCTCAGAGCAAAAATAAAATAAAATAAAATAAGAGAGAGGAAGTAGAATAAATATAAAGCTAGAGAAGTGTAACAGATAGAAGATTGAATAGCTGCAGAATGTGAATCCATAAACTTAAATCCAGGGAATAATAAAGGTAAGCTATTGATTGGCTTTGCAACTAAAGGAAAATTTGAATGGACAGAAAAGAAATAAATTAATTGTAACAGTCAATTCCCTTGATTTCAGCTGAGAGGCTATTCAATGCAATTGGTTATTTGCTTGAGCTGTACCGTAAAGATTTGAAAAGGATTGGGAAGTTAAAAGTTACAATTAAAGGTACCGTTACAACGAACACTCTATTGCTTTCATCACGTACCGGACCTCAAAATACAGAATTGAATATACCATTAAGATCAGCACGACGAGACGATCAAAATGGTATACAGATATCAGTGGTACGATCATCCGATCAACAATCGATAATCGGTACCGAAAATGCTGCTATTTCGTCAGAATTAAGATAAACGGAGCAATAGAAGTCAAAATTTTAAAAAACGAAGGACGAAGCAGATTTAAAAAATTTCTATGTAAAAATATTCAGGTTTGAAAAATATTTTATAACCATCAAATTTTAACTGATTTAAATTTAAATAAAATTACTCAATAAACTTCAATATTATCAGATGAAAATTTACCATTTGCTATGTCTAAATAGACGAATTCCAAATAAAAAAAATTATTTCCAAATTTTATTGTTTAAAAATTTCACAAAATTTCAACTAATTTAATACATAAAATCACTAAAAATTTTGGGTCGTTATAGAAGATACCACTTGAAATCGATCGATTGAAGTGAAGATTTTGCTTTGATTTGCTTCATCAATCAATCTCCCTAGCTTCGATTGCTCACAGTTGCTTTAATTGTGTCGAGCACTTCTTCGGCTATGGCTTTGGTATGGTTTAAGTTTGCTTTTTTAATTGATTTGTTAGTGACTCGACTTCATGATTACCGATGATGAATTGGGTTTAATTTATAGGGATTAAAACCATATTATTTCGTTCGTATATTTTGGTTTGAATTCGTCAATTTCTGCACTCGGTCATTTGATTTTTGATTGAACGATTGTGATGATTTTGACTTGTTCATTGGTTGACATGTTACTCTATATATCACTACTGAATTCGAATTTGCTTGAATTGTTTGAGTCAGGTTCCATTCTTTGCTGCTACGACTTTTTCAACATTCGCTTTCAGCTTGTATTTGAATTTGAGATATATATTGGGTTAATTTTGATTCCTGAAGATTGACTGGTTTAATATTATATCAACTGCGACTTTATTCAAATTGCTTCCTGAATAATTTTCGATTTCTTTTATTGTATGCGTGTGCTTTTCTTATGTACCTTGCTCTGACCATATAAGCATATGCATTACCATATTCAACTTTACCATATGAGCATATATGCATTACCATATGAGCATATGATTTTCTTGTGTACCTTTTCGACTTTATTCAAATTTTATTCAAACTATACCTTGCTCTGACCATCCATGCTGGTGTTTATACCCTTGTACTTGAACCTGCTTTCATTTTCTAAAACATGTGTCCTCCGATTGAATTTTCTTGAAATTTTTGCTGGTCATCTCTATGTGTATACATACATACATACATACATACATACATACATACATACATATATGTATGTATGTATATATGTGTGTGATGGCTATGCTCTTTCCACTATGAGTGCTTGCTTCATGTGTGTTCATGTGTGTGTGATTCTCTGGCCATAAATTCTTGTTGCAGTCTGATTTGATGTGTGTCACCTTGTATATACATACATATATGTATGTATATATGTGTGTAATCTGATTTTTCTTATTGCATCTCTTTTGAAAACCTGATGTCACTTGATTACTAGTACATGTTCACTTGTTCAAACTGCACATGTTTACTTGCATTTGTCTGGCGCACCTCATACCTGAACTGATGTTGTTGTAGTCAAGTTGCATGCCTGAGTTATTGTACTCTGAAACCATTGAAGTCTAGTTGGTGCACTTTGTATTCTCTGAACTGTTGTTGAGGCTTCATGTATTCTTCATTTGATTTAGAGAACTGCCTTTGTTGTGTTGTATTGAGCCTGGTCTGTGTTGTTTTATGTGGATCTTCGAGTTAAATTGCCCCAATGCCATGTGCCTACTTGCTGTGATGTTGCACTTGAGTTGAATCCAGTCTAGGCTTGAGTTTGACCTTGTACTCACCTATCCTTGCAATTTTAACAAGCAAGTGTATATCGATGTGCACGACCTTGTGGCATGTACAATGATACACTGTGTATGTCACAAGTTGTTCGTGTAAGATGAATTAAAAAAATGAAGAACAACCCAAATAACTAAGGAAAACAATATTTTTAAACACACACTTCATTGTGCACTGCAAAATATTTCTTTTTTAATTTTACTGCGTTAGTGTTTATTTTATAGATAGTTCAGATGCTGGATACAGACTGGAACAGAGTTGAAGATCAAATACGAGTGATGAGTGAATATATAGTGAGGTGAAATATGTATGTAAAATTGTATAGTGAAAATTTTGTGTTGTAATTGAAGTTGTATTATAATTGAAAATGTGTAAATGTAGTAAGAGCTCAAATTTGTACTATTTGAATTTGTAATAAAATATTTGTTTAAATATGATTTCTAAGTTATTTATCTTATTCAACAAATATTTATTTAATTATGTGAAAAAATAAAATAGTACAACAAATACATTTAAACGAATATATATATATATATATTATCATCAAACAAAAATCATAAGCTATTTTATTCTACAGCAATTAAAGTTAGAAAACATTTTATGACCAAAAATCAATTTAAAACAAGTTAACTCCTACAATTACACCATATAAACATGCATAGTACAGTGAGAAGGCATAAACCACTCACCAATTACCAAATTCAACCAATATGGGCATAGATCTAATCCGAACAGCAAACCAAAGCAAACCAAATCAGCCATATGGATAATCTCTATCTTCTGGTTGATGATCTCTTCGCCAATCTCTAATCCGGTTTGATTTAGAGATTAATTGGGATGATTTTGAATGAAATTAGGATGAAATTATGGCTAATTAGGGTTTAGCCTTATTTAGAATGCAAAGAAAAGTTTTCATTTTACTCCTACAGCCCCTATCCATAGTGATTCTCTAATTAGATTAATGGGCCAACTGATGGGCTTCAACACACTAATCATGGCCAATGGTTCTTAAAGCTTAAAACAGCCGTAACTTTCTAACCGTAAATACATTTTTCTATTATGACCACTCTATAGAAAGTGAAACCACCATTCCGAAGCAATGGAACTAGTTGAAGATGCTAATTCGACACCTATCAAAAGTTATAGTCGAAAAAAAATTTCAGTGTAAAAATGGTCATGTAGAAATTTGGGAATAATCAAAAGTGTGTAAAATATCCCCAAGGGTCTTATCCCACAATTATAGTATCATATGACCTAATATGAATAAAATAAAAATATTTTATGATTCTCCAATACGTAAAATACGAGTCATTACAAACTTGCTACAGCTTTGGGTAAGAAAAAGTTGTGAATTTGATAGATTTTTGCATGCATTGAAATTTGTAGAGAAGAAAAAAAGAGGAGAAAGAGGGAGTAACTCTATTGTTGAACCTTAGCTACTCCAAGGTGAGTAATCTCTACTTACAACCTATGTTTAGTTGTATGCATTTAATGTGAATGTTGATGTAATTAAATGTGTGTTGCATACTCCTTATGAAGCCACTGCATTGAACTTGATGATATGGATGTGCTTTGAGTTGTTGGAAGGTGGTATAGGGTGTAGAGTCAAAATAGGGTTTGAGAAGAGGAGCGAATGGTAGTCGAAGTCTCCAAAAATGGTCGCACGACCTGGAACTATTCCGTTCCAGACCACGACCGGTGGACCCATGGACCAGTCATGGTGACGATGCGTCGATACTTGACCTGGACATGTTCCAGGCATGTGCATGCAAAGGTTTATATTTAAGAAAAATTAAATTAAAATGAAATATAAATAATAAATTTAAAAACTCTTATTATGTTTAGTGATAATAATTTATGAACATGCATAACTTTTTTTCAATGGCCTCTTCCCAGTTTTCCCTCTCTCCTTCTAACCCTAACCATTCAAACTCGTTCCTTTCTTCATCCTCCCCTCCCCTCTTAGTTGACTTGCCACCTGCTCCAAACCCCCCGATCTCCCCTCCTCCCTTGACTCGTCCTCTTCTCCACTCTCAACCTACTCCTCCTCCCTCTCCGTAATCCCTTTCCTTTCCTTGTCTACTCTTCCTCTATTAAGCCCAATTGGTCCAGTCTTCTTAAGAAGCTGCCTAGAAATTCGAGCAAATATTCCCTAATTGATATGGAGTTGTCTTACTCCAAGGAGGCTATTGTGCCATGCCAAGCAGTTATAGAGGCAGGAAAGAAAATATAGGGTGATTATGTGGTTGGTTTTCTTCCTAGATAAATCACTCTCTTACACAACAGTAATCCAGAATTTAAAGAAAGATGGAGATTAAAGGGTAGTATAAAGGTAAAATCGGATGGAAACTTATTTCTTTTCCTGCTTTCTACTGAGGAAGATAAGAGGATGATATTTGAGGGTGACCCTTCCTTTATTAAAAACAAGATGTTCATTGTTAAACCATGAAATCACCTATATGGTAACGTTTGTGGTAGTATCAAGACAATAGCAATATGGGTTCACTTCTCTAACATTTCGATAATTGCATGGTCTCCTTTGGGAATTAACTAGCTAGCTAGCAGATTGGGTAGGATGATATGTATGGATGAAAGCACTTAGAAAATAAATAGAATATCTTATGCCAAAGTATTAATTAAAGTTATACCAAATGTTGAACTGGTTGATTGCTTTCCTGTGGGTCTCCCAGATGGATCAGACCAGTATGTACAAGTAAATTATCAATGGAGGCCAAAAATTTGTATGAGATGCAAAGTGTTTAGTCATGCAATTTTTTTTGTTTATTTGAGGAAAATAAAATTTGATGAGGATACTGGTGGAAACAAAGGAAAAATAGAGGCAACATGTATCACTTTAGGAAGGCAAAGGCAGTAAAAAGATATGGCAAAGGGTGGAAAAGGTTAATAGAAAGAGCGACAATTAAGTAAAGGATGTTCTCTCTGCTATCATGAATAGAGGAAAAGGAAAAGAAGTAAGCAGCAATGATAAAGCTATGGAGGGTAATCAAAGAAGCGAGCACAATTGTAATACTACAGGACATGATAAAACAATAAGTAAGGAAAAGGTAATAAGTGTTGATGAAGGAGAATATGTAGTGCAATGGAGTAATGGTTTTGATCTGCTATTGGAGCATGATGAAGGAAAGGAGCATTGTGAAGCAAATAATGAAACTATAGATGAGGTAGGACCTTATAAGTCAACAGCATGGGAGGAGTCAATTGAAGTTGTTGCTGATCCTTTTGTTGATTATGAGAGCACTTTTGCTAGTGTAGCACTACATATGGAGGACAGTGCAGCGAATTCTATTGCTTTAATCGATAATTCCTTATTTAATGAAAGCAATTCTACTGACCCTCCTTTAGCCAACTGCTAGAGTGGGAAGCAAGTGCAAAATAATGGTAAATTGAGCAATAATAAAAGCAAGCACGTTGATTCATGCATGCATGAAACCATAGAACCCCATGTAGAAACTCCTTACATGAACCAAAAATCAGCTATCCCTTTATCTCAGTTAATTGCTGAAGAGGATATTATTCTTAATGTGTTGAATAATTTAGACAATGATCCATATTCTCATATTCAATCCCCTCCAGGATGGCTAGATTAATTAAAGTATTATGGGATTTACTTTCTAGTGACCAACCATACCACTTCCAAATCAAACCCCATCAGTATTATTCTTCCTCCCAAGTCTGTCATCAACATACCTGGCAATAAGGTTAAATCCTTCAAGAAGAAAAAAGACAAAGATCTTAATAAGGGCATCTCTATTTCTTGTGAGAATACTCTTCCTAAAACCAATTTAAATACTAACTCCTCCAGGAGGAGTACAAGGCAGACAGTGAAAAACCCTCCTACTATTTCATTAATGGAAAGTAATATTTGTGCTTGGAATATTAGGGGTGCTCACAAGGATGTAAAATTAAAGCAAGTCAAAAACCTCATCCAAAAACATGAAATCAAAATTTTTGCAATATCTAAAACTTGGCTCAACCTCTCATTAACCAATAAAGCGGTAAAATTCATCAATCCGTCCTGGTTATTCAGCCATAACCTTGTCCAATCCCCTTATTGTAGACTCCTAGTCCTTAGTGACCCTTTAACTTATCAGCTTTCCCTAATACTTTTCCACTCTTAATTTATGTATTTTCATGTTCTTCATCTAAAATAAAGGCAATTTTCGACGGCTTCCAGCCGTCGCGAGCCGTCGGAAATGCCGTCGGAATACGGTGCACACATTTCCTCCACTTTTGACCGCTTCGAAGAAGGGATTGCGACGGCTAGCTACAGCTGTTCCAATGGCACTTCTGGGAGTTTTTCCGATGGCAGAGATGACCACGTGGCATGAAAAATTTCCATTAAGCCATCACAATTTTCGACCAGATAGCCGTCGCACGCCGTCAAAAATATTGGCCAATAGGCCGTCGAAAGCCGTCGAAAGCCGTCGGAAGCTGTCGAAAATCTGGATAATTTTTTTTTCTATAGCACAGCATCACTTCCATACCAATCTATAACACAACTCATCAAAATAAATATATAAGTCAGATATATAAGCTGAAATCAATATCAATATCAATATAAAACTCAAACATATTCAATCAATACAAAACAAACCTTACATTGTCAGTCTCACCCATCCAACTCCAATATTTACATCCAACATCAATGTACAATATATAAACCCAACATCAAACTCCACATATCAACTCCAAATATCAACTTCACAAATCAACCACCAATTCAACCACACAAATCAATGTTAAACACCACATGTCTATAAATTAACCTCACCATCACTCAATGTTTATATACAACAGTTTCAAAAAAAACTACAAATCATACCTCAAGACTTGTAATCGGCTCCGGAACCACCAGACGATGGGATTGCTCCATGATGCTCCGCATACTCGGCCAAATGCTGGTTGAGTTGCTCCATTTTCACTGCTCGGAGGCGGTCCTGCTCCTACAGCTGTGCAATTTGCTGTCGAGGCTCATTAATCTCTGTGTTGTCCTGAGCCTTTCGGTGAGCCATTTGTGATGTTCGAGCCTACAAAACAAATCGAAATACGTTTAAGTTATTACGTAGATTTTATAAAAATTAAGAAAATTTTACAACGTAATTAATTTTTATAAATTACCGATTGATTATCATAACCGTAACGCCTATTTCTCTGGGTGGGGTCCATAATAGAGTCAAAGATCGCGTCCTCCTCATCAGTGGTCAACTGCCCATGTCCGGAATGCTCAAGCATCTGTGCACGTGCCTGGATAAATTTTTATGCAACGCAAAATTAATTACAAATAAATATTACATGACATTATTATAATATCTTATAACTAATTAATTAAAATGAACATTATTAATAACTTATAACTTAAAGTATACTTACATGTGCAGCATACGCTCTATCTTCCTCATGCCATGCATACAACACTGATCCCTCGTTGTCTGTCTACCTAACGGCATGGGTATGCTCAAACACGTCCATATACGAGACGAGACCCCCACACGCTCTTTCTTGCAATAATTGGTGTATATTATTGTTATTCATACAAATTTATACTAAAAATGTAATAACTGTTTGCAATTAATTAATTTACCAGGTCCTCCCAATGGTGCTGAAATAAATTTGAGCCACCACGGTATGTGACTGGATTTTTCTGCCTATTCGCAGAATTCCTGTCCGACTCCGTCTGTAAATTAAAAATTGAGATTATATTTTACAGGTATAAATTATGTATTCTGTACTGAATAAATTAAGGTAATATCTGATAGACTTACCTTGAATTCGTCGCTACTCCACCATGCGACCCAAGCATCCCAAACGTTGGCGTCCATCCATTGTGGCTTCTTCCCAGATTTTCTTATGGTAGACATCCTATCCCTATAATTCTTTGCCACTTTTGAGTTCTAGTGGCGCTGGCAAAGAGAGAGACACGTCCTCCTCTTGTAAGTCTACTGCCCCCTATATATATGTTAAACAAATATAAGTTATACATTTATACTTAGTTAGTAAATTGTAAAGTGATTATATATAATGGTATATAATTTTACACTTACCAAGAAGTCCTGCCATATGCCCTCCCGTACATGGTCCGGGACCTTTCTCCACTTCGGCCAGCATGCAGTCATATAGCTCATGTATACCTGCTTCGATATGCTGAGCACAATGTTAGAAGGCTCAAGCTCAAAACCCCTGCATTGAATATGATACATACAAATCATGACTAATATATCATACAAAATATTTACAATGCTGAAGTAAATTTAATACTTACAAGCATCGGCTTACTGTAGCAATATAACTACCATACACGACGCCTCCTGCGAAGGGTCGCTTCCATCACCACCGCTATGACATGTCCCTCTCTGAGACCCAAAGGGGGAACTAAATTGTAAAGAACTCCACCGCCTAAAGAAGGACATCTGTAATACCTATCACATACATATTATTTTATTATGGTAGAATATATCATTCAATTATGAGCAAACATATCAAGATTTAACATCAATAATCGTAGGTAACATACAAAAAAGTGTAACATCAATACTCCCATATATTACCTTTTTTCAACATGTATACTATTAAATTAGTCCTCGTCATTTTTTGATTCAGACTCTATCTCGTACTGTATATTGTTTTCCTCAATGGTCTCAAATGCTTATAATAATACATTTGATTCATCATTTTGAGGTCCTAAATTGGTTTGATCATCTGTTATTGCAAATTTGCCATATTCCTCGATATCCGCTTGGTATGCTTGTTCGTCCGGAATATTTTTTCCATCAAACGTAAATCTTGCCTTCCTTTTAAAAACCGCCGACCAATTTGCTTTATCTCTTTTTATAGATGAATAAGGAATATAATAAACTTGTACGGCCTATTTTGCTAGTATGAACGGATCATACTTATGATAACGTATTGTATGCTTTATTTCAATAATATTATATTTTTGGTGCACGTTGATTTCAGAACCTGGAACATCACAGTTGCATCTAAACAAATAAACTTTTTCTGCAGGTCTGGTGAAATATGTTAATTGCAAAACCTAAGTTAACATGCCGTAAAAATCATTTATGTGTTTATTTGGATCATCGCTACCTTTAACATATACACCGGTATTGTTAGTTAATTTTTCAGCCTCATATTCTTTGGTGTTGAATTTGTATCCATTGAGAAAGTATGTTGGATATGTCTTGACTTTTCTTTTCGGTCCATCGCAAGATGTTTCAACCCTTCATCGATCACACAATTTACCAGATCATATACGTGGTTCGAAAACCAAGTAGCAAAATTTTAGCTGATATCCCCGCATGGATGCTGTGATTCATAAATAGTGCATAGATAGATAATATATTGCATTATAATTAATACAC
This sequence comes from Allium fistulosum, assembly GCA_030737815.1. Lineage (NCBI taxonomy): Eukaryota > Viridiplantae > Streptophyta > Magnoliopsida > Asparagales > Amaryllidaceae > Allium > Allium fistulosum. The sequence continues at coordinate 448,334,089 of CM060906.1, read as the reverse complement.
ACACGTATTATTCAAGTAAATAATTTTAGATGGGTTATTCATTAGTACCTAACAAATGGTGCAACTTCTACACAGTTAAGAAGAACATATGTGTGGGCTACATGGTAATCTCCATCGTCTAACCATACTTCCACACATTTCCTAACAGGGCATCCCTGCTATCTAAAAATAGATAGCATTGATTCAAAAGAATCTTGTTCAATGCCCTCATGATTTCACATAGCACTTTCAAAAGATAAGTTCACATGGTCACTGAAATAATGAGAGAAAAAGAACAAAGCTTCTTCTTTGATATATGATTTGCATATCGAAGGTTCAACTTGTGCTTTTTGTCTCACTTTATTCTTTAGATGATTTAAGTACATGTGTAACAACCCTGGTTCGGAGATTACCTGTATATATTAAATTATAACGGAAGTTATAATTTAATATTGTAAATTAAAATATAATTGAAAATTTTAAATTGTTTATTTGGAATAAACAATGAATTTTGTAAATAAAATGAGAAAAATAAAGTTTGGAACTTTATTCTATTTATTTGGGTATAAATATTGGGTTTAGAATTTATTATTTCCTAATTTGGTTAATAAATTGAAAATAATGGGATTTTGTTAAATTAGAGTTAATAAATTAATCAAGTGATGTGTTTCAACTTTTAATTGTTGAAATAAATATAAATTGATAAAAATAAAGTTTAAAAAAAAATTATTTTGAGAAATTGAGTAGAAAATAAATAAATTGCAATTTTATTTGGGTAAATACAACAAGATTGGAAGCATTGTCAATATTAATCTTTTATCGAATTTAAAATGAGAAATATGAAGATACTATGTATTTTATTAATATAAAGATGGGATATGGTTTAAAAATAATATTTGATGATTAGAAATAGTTAAAATGATTTATTGTGATATATTTGACAAGAAAACAATTTTTGTACAAATTGTTGTATTAAAAATAGGGTAAATTGTGTAATATTGATAAAAATAAGGTTTTATTCATAAAAATAACTTTTTATTGTTAAAATAATTTTTATTTTGTTCAAATAGCAATTTCATTTTCATACAAATGGTTGTATACATTTTATTTGGCTTTAAAACGAAGAAAAGTGTGCATATAGTAATAATATAGGTTAAAATATGTACATTCCTTTGTAATTTTCTCTAAGTATTTTAAGTTGGGTTTATTGGGTAAGGTTTGAATCCAAAACCCAACATCTGGAAGCTTCTGATGAGAGAAAAACTAACAATGTGTATTTTTCTTTTACTTCTTCTTCGCTAGAGCTTATACAGTAAATTGAAATAAGAAAAGCAATGGCCTCCTCAAACAAAAATTAAATCTCCACTCAATTGCTACAAATTCAAGAAGTAAATCAACCAAATAGAGATTAGAGAAGATAATCTCCACCAATACTACAAAAATTTCATCCAAATCTTAGAACTTGATATGAATTGTCTGTAATTTGTTTTCCTTTGCATGTCTGTATATTGAGTTCTACAGGTTATTTGAAGTTGTTTCTTACTCAAAGCTTTAATATTTCAGCTACAAATCTAAGTTTTGCTCTACAAAATCGCAAGGTGAGTACCAAAACTCACATTTTCTAGATTTGATTGAGATTTCAAGGTAAGAAATCTCAGTTTTGATTGTTGCATGTTCATTTATGAATTGCTGTGAGTAAATTGTGCATATCACTTTCATTTTAAATCGGAATTTGATTTTCTTGGATGTTCTGGAAAGCTTGGACATAGAGCTACAAGTTTCATGTTTTGGGTTTTCTAAAATTTTGATGTTTGCTTGATCAAAATCGGTGCTTATTTTTTGCTGTCCCGAGAGCAAATCGACAGGAACAACAATCACAGGCCTGAGAATTGTTTTGGCCATAAGTTACTCTTTCTTATCCAAATTTAATAATTTTGGATGTTCTAGAAAGCGTGGATATAGTGCTACAAGTTTCATGTTTTGAGTTTTTCAGAATTTTGAAGTTACCCGGGTCAAAATTGAGTGTTTCTATTGCTATCCCGAGAGCAAAACTAACATTTGCTCTGTGTTTGAATCTGAAATGGAATTAACCATAACTCTATCGTTTCTTAATCAAATTCAATAACTTTAGATGTCCTGAAAAGCTTAGATCATGTACTACAAGTTTCCTGTTTTGAGTTGTAACGACCCAGAATTTTGAACAAATTAAATTGAGAATATTTAATTAATTTTAAATATTTGAACGATAATTTAATTTGAACCCCCGATTTAAATTTGAATTTGGCGATTAAATTATAAAATTTAATCGATTGGAAGTTGAATAAAAATTTGAATCTTCAAATTTAGGCCGATTTAAAATATTTCAAATGCTTGTAAAATTCGTATTGATAACACTGAAGATAACAACAGCTTCAGAATTTAAATTTAAACTGTTTTGATCAGTTTTGAATTTAATTGTTCGAATCGATATTTAAAAATAGTCGTCCGAGGCGCAGTCTCGGAATTCGACGAAACCAGTTCCATTGGATCCGTAATATCGAATTATTATGGATTTCAAATTTCGTATTTTTCTGTGTTAATACGTAAGCACACGGTGAGAGAACGCATTTGATTTTAAATCAAATTCAATTTAAAATTTAAATCATCGGTCAACACACCACGTTATTTCCCTTTAAACACGCATCGTTGTCTCTGCCTAAAATCGCGCAGAAGAACACGAAAGACATCGTGTAATCCATGCCTCGTTCAACTTTTAAGCATCTCGTTCTCACCCTCGTTTCAATTATTCGAATTCGTTTTGCCTCAAAGAAAAATGGCAGAACGAAGGCATCCAAAATCAAAAATGAAATTTGAGTATTTCGTCCCCTCCCTTTTTAAAATCAAAACCCAACTGCTCGTTCAAAATCAGAACACAACTCGATGGGAGCTCGCGCGTTCGAAGGTCGGAGGAGATTCGCGAATCTCGCGAGTGGCTCGCGAAGATCGTGGCAGCTGGGGAGTTCGCCTGCGGGTTCGTCAAGGCACGCAGTCGTGGGTTCGCGAGCATTTTTGGGGACTAGGTCGCGTTCAATAACAGTGGATGCGCTCGAATTTCGATCGAGTTTAGTTCGATTCTGTGGCGAAAGGGGACTCGCGACTAGGAATTCGAGGCGATGTCGAACGGCGTGTCGCAACTGGGGCGCGCGTGGAGGGGTCAACGGCGTGGGTTCGTCAAGCAACAGAGGCAGTGAGTTATCTTGCGTGCGCAATTTCGATCGAGCTGGGGTATGAAGGCAGACGATCGAGTACAGAGGTTTAAATTTTAAATTGTTGTTATTTTTAATTTAACTTGATTTAAATGAATATTTATATATAGATGTGCGTGGTTAATTTGTTCAGATAACTAAATTAATTTGCAACCATATGAGTAAATGCATGTAGAAAAATATTTACAGTGAAATGTTGTAGGGTTTATTTAAAGGTTGGATCTTTAAATGTATATATATATAGGCTACTTTAATAAAATGTGTATTTTCAAAATATGGGATTTTAAAATATTAAACAGTTTAAGATTTTAATATATATTGTAGGAAAAGAAAAAAATGATGATGAAAATAAAAGAAGAAAAATATATACATATTTTTAATTTGCTTGATCTTAAAACCTATTTATTAAGTTTAAATAGTTAACTAATTTATTTATTGGGTTACAAGAAAAATGAAGCTTTAAAGGAAATTGTTTGAAATAAAATTGATTTGATAAAGTAAAATTTTACTAAATGAAATTTAATTATTCGATTTAATTATTCGATTTAATTCGAATATTAATAATTTGTATAAAAATTGTTTATACAAGGTCGAAATCTTGAAGAAATGACTGGAATGGAAATTGGGTTGCAAATAAATGCTAAGGTGAGATTTTTCTCACTCAAAAAAGGAATTGCAGTTACTGATTGCTATGATTGCTATTTGGATGTGATATCAGATATAGTAGGATATATCTATATATATATAGCAATATATACATATTGGCATATGTATATATTGGATTGATTATTTCCCGCCTCGTATAGCGGATGAGACCCTATTGCGCCGTTAGTAAGCGGATTATTTTTATAAAACCCATATACCGCGATATTCCACCTCGAAGTGGAATTGGTATTGTGCTAACGTCTTTGGATGCAGGGAAACAAGTTGGAGGGATCTAACTGGATTCCTCAACTGTATTTATTTATTTACAGATATTGATGTATATTCTGTTATCATATTGATATATGATGTTTGATGTTGTGATGGACTAATTGGTGCTGTTGCATCATCGGATTCAGTTTTTGAAGCTTAAAAATAACGACTTTTACTATAAAAGGATTTTTAAAGTGATTTTTGAAAATAGACGTTTTATTGAATTTTTGAATTGATTTATTTTAAATAAATAAACGTTTAAAATTTTAAAAGTTAAGATTTTTGTGAAATATAACCCAAGTGTCATTTTTGAAATAAATAGTTGATTTATTTATAAAATGGTTTAAATTGAGTTTTTCACAGTATTATAAATGGTCTATTAAAGGATTTAAAAAGTCGATATTTATAAATCTAAAACATTGGAATTTTAAACGAGCTTTGTAAGTGTTAGAACAAGATGAAATAAAAATTCGTAAGTGAATGAAATTTATAAATTGTGAAGTATAAATTGAATAGATGTTGTAGAATAAAAGATTTATAAGTAATAAACTTATAAATTTGATTTTTGCACTTAGATGGAATATGAATAGAATTGGCTAATAAAATGATTTTGCAAGTTGAAATTGTTATGAAGTATGAACGTGATTTATAAACGTTGTTTTATAAATCCAAAACCAATCGAAATTGATAAGTTAAACATAGAAGTTTAATAAAGGAGATATATCCGCGATTTTAGATAGCGAATTATTATTGAAATAAAACGTGTAGAAAATATTGAAATGTGGTTAGTGAAGTATATTCACGATTTTGGACAGTGAATATATTGTTGAGTAAAATGGATATTGTTTTGGGAAAGTGACATTGAAAATGAAGTTAATTGTTTTAAAAGATGTTTTAAAATGTATTGAATATCGAAATCATAAATTTCAATATTTTATTGTTGAAATAGACGTTTTCGAAAAATAAGGAAATGGTGGACTATAACACTATTGTTATAGTAAATGATTTCCAAAAGGAAATGTTTTTATGTAGTATTGGGATTTATATATCTATTTTAATTTCGAATCCCTATACTAGTGATTTTGAGTCGTCGTAACGATGTTTTACGTAACATTCGTTTTTACTCAAATAAATGTTGTCAAAGTAAATGATTTCCTTAAAGAATGAAATTTTATACTTAAATTTGATTTAAGTATATCGAATATTTTCAAATGTTGAAAATAAATTGATTTGTGAAATACTTATTATTAAATAAGTATGGAAATGCTTTTCCAAAATGAAATGAAACGTTTTGAGATTTTATCTTCTTAAAGATAAAATGAAAATTGAATATTTGAAATCGATTTGAAAATCGTATATCTGTAGATATTTGAGAATATAAATTCACTATGGAATTTATAAAAGGGAAGTTGTTTAAAAATAAATATTGATTTATTTTTAGAAGTGTGGAAATTATATATCTAGTAAAGATATTTTGGAAAATAAATAATTTGGGAAAATTATTTGGAATTTGATGATGTCGCACATCTTTATTGATAGTTAAATAACCGACTATCAATAATTACCTTGAATGGTATTTGTTGTGAATTGGATGAATTTGAATGCCACACTTATTTTTGAATAATCGCTCACTATTCGGGTTAGCCGGGAAAGGACCATGGGGTCGTATAACCCATTCCGAATATGTGATACGTCGTTATGAATTGCATTTGAAGACCGGTGTTGGAGACCGGATATTTTTGAAAACGGAAGGATTACCGTCGAGTTACTCTACATCGGCTGATCTCCGATTTAGAGGTTTTATCACCCTTAGTGACGGGAAGTCCGGACGTGATTAGAAATTTATCCGGATGTGCAAGGGCTTCGTGAGAAGTGCCTTCGGTTCTGTTCAATCCCGGAACAGACTTGTATGGATTGTATGTCTGACGTTACAATTTGAGATATAAAGCTGATTTCTTTCAAATACATTTCTGTTGGTGGCGGAGAATTTATTCTATTAGCTTAACACCCTTCTCTGAGACGTACGAGCTCAGAGGTTATGTAGTTGAAATTCATCAGCGATATACTCCCAATTTGGTAACGTGGCATACTAAGTGTTGCTGTGAAATGATCAGTGTTTGATCATTTGTGATATGATCATTTGTTTGATCTTATATCTTTGTGATCATAGGTTGATCATTTGTTTGACCCGAAGCATGGCTTTTTGAGAAGCGTAGCTTTGTGGACGAGACTTCGTCGAGCCTCACACCCCGGAAATGGTCAAAACAGGAAGGATGCGGCAAGGTTCTAGGGAGTAGCGCCCCTTAGTGTATGTCATTCCTTCTGGATAAAGGTGGTATCATGGTATGGAGCCCAGATACTTAACCTCTGTGGTTGCTGCAAATTTATTACTTTGTGGTTGTTGCGAATCGGGGATCCTCGGGAAGATCGGTGACGATCGGGGGATGGCATACGCGTGTCAGTAGTTACCTATTTTTGCAGAGGTAACCCGGCCTTGTGTTGGCAGAGATCTAACCGTAACGTTAGGTTCTCGGGTCGTCTATTCCAGGGACGTACCCATCGTGGAAAAGGAAGTTCCTTAGCCTGACCATTTGTTGGAAATCCAAAGAAACAATATGAGCCTTTACGATTTCAATTGTATAACCTGTCTCCTCAGGAGGCAGCTATAGCAGGCATAATATAATCGTACCTATGCTGGCTAAGATTTATATTCTACTTTCGAAATGTTTTCTACACTATGCACTAATAATAATATAAAAAAGGATTTGATTTTGCGTAGTAAGCATCTTTGACTATCATAAGAAGAAATCTCCTCCAATTCTGCATTTGCATTGTGTGTGTGGCGGGAGGTCTTATGGTAGTTTCATTTTCCAAAAGCATTTCGAATTGACTTTAAAATTATTTTGTTGTTATAAAGAATAACTGTTTTATGATCTCACACCAGTCACCATGACTGACTCGGAGTTTATTGTTTCCCTTCTAAACTCTGGGTGCCCACCAATTTCCACACGGGCAGCCTAGAGTTATGTTATCAGGATATTCTGGAACTTTGGAAGCAAGATGGACGACGAGACGTAGTATTTGTATCTGATAGTATTTATTCCGCTGTGTATTCTGTATGAGGACAAGTTTATATAACTGTCCATTGATGTGCTGTGTTGTATTGAGTTGTATATTGACTCTGATTGATGTATGTATAAAATGATATAGTTCTTTGTTTAAAGATTATTCATTTATCTATTATATGTTGTTCCGCTGCGATATGTGAGATTCTGATATTGTTCTGTTTCTGTTGCTGTTCTGTTGTTCTCCTTCTTTCTTTTTCTTCTTTCTTCTCTTCTTCTTCTACTCTTTTCTTCTTCTTCTACCTTTTTCTTCTTTTTAAAACCATAACTTTTCGGGTTTCCGGCATTCGATGGCTCGGCAGTCGATAAAGTGAGTATCGATGTCGAATTTTCGAAAGTCGAAAATTTGCGGGATGTTACATTTGGTATCAGAGCATATGGTTAAGCGACAACCCTGCTCTGTTGGGTGTTACTCATTAGAGATAGAGTCAGTAGTACTCTAGAATGAGTTTGAGTGTAATAATAGATATGAGCGCGTATTTGTTATTTGAATATAAAATTGTTTTATATTGTGATGATTGGTTTATTGAGTGGTATATGAACCTTCGTCGGCACAGTCTGCAAAACTGGATCGAAGGGGTTTCTAAACACTCGAATAGAACAATTCGGCACAGTATTGTTTTAAAATAGGGTAAATGAGATAATTTTGCCCAAAACTATTTTTGTATAGAAAAGAAATGTTTTTCTATAAAGTACTATAGTATATGGTTGCATGGATGTTAGGAAGTAATAATAGTGAATTATCGTCACTGAAATTGAATAAGAAATTGAAATCATAACTCCAAAGTTAAGAAATAAATCCATATACTAATGAAATTTAAAGAATGTAAATTATAAATGTGAATTGTAATTTAAAACGGGATTCCAGAGAAGTTTTTGGAAATGTTTTGAAAAGAATTTGAAAATTTTGGAGATTTGGAAGGTTTAAATCCTTTTTGATTTGAAAATGAATTTCAAAGGTTTTGAAAAGTATTCTGGAGAGATGAAAGCTCTAAACTCTTTTCGGTCGCTGGAAAATAATTCCGATGATGATCGCGACATCATCGGTGTTCATTTTCGGGTTTCCAAAAGAGGAAATTGCTGCCAAATTATTTTAAATGGAAGTGTTTGGAAAATTTGGATTTTGTTTTGAAAATTCAAAGGATGATTCGAATTGTTTTCAAAAAATGGTTTTGAAAAGGGTGAAAAGACTCTGGAATACTATATAAAAATCCTATGGAATATTATTAAGTTGATAACTTATACAAATTGGATTTTGATAGAATAAATTTAACTTAAAGGATGGAGTTAAATTAATGTAAGTACAGGTGAATCAATTTAATGAAAGTAAATTGAATGTTGAAAAATTCATTTCGAATTTGTAAAGTAAAGTATTGAAATAAAATTAGTAACTGAAACTAATTGAAGAAATGACAAATTAATATGGTTTGAAATGAATTAAAATTCATATGGAATTTGAAATCCAGTTAATATGAGTGGTTATAAACCATAATAGTGAATTGAAAATAAATATAATGTGTATATGGAATATTTACATTGAACCTAAGAAATGAAGAGTGAAATTCTTAAGTAAATGTGATATTGAAATTATTCTAAGTGATGATTGAATAAAGATAAAACTGGAAATTGAAACTGAATGTTGAAAACAAATGTGAATTGTGCGAAATAAAATGAAGTTTCAAGATTAGTTTGAAGTGAACTAAAGATAATCGATAAAATTCAATATTCAGAAGATAAATTGAATCCAAATTGGAATTGTGAATTGAATTCAAATGAATTTGAAATGTGAAATTGAATGAAAATAGATATATAACTTCAATAATGAACTTAAAGATGATATAAGCAGTTATATTGAAAATTGTATAATAAAATGTGCAAAATGGTTTGAATATATGTAACTAGATATTATGGCTAGTAGGATATACAGGTATAAAGGAATTGGAATTTAATTTCGAAGATGAATTTGAATTTGCTCGAAAAGGTAAGTATTTGAATTATAATATGAGATTTGATGATTTCTTCTCTAGCCGCTTGGCTTTTTCTTTTCTTTTTGAAATCTGAGAGTCCGTAGGGACGTTTTGTAGTCGTGCCATATTAGCCGCGCAAAGGAGACGCTGGCGAAATTTTTCGAAAATTTCGAGTGTTAGAAAATTTTTGAAAATTTTTTGAAAGTTTGAAATTTGAATTTAAGTTTAAATTTGAATTTTGAAGTAAACAATGTTGTTTGAAAACTATGAAAGGTTTAGAAAGTTAGTAGAGATAATAACGAATCTTTAGTAGGAAGATTTGTTTTGAAAATTGATAAAACTATTAGATGTTGAAAATAGTATACGAGTTAAGGACATTTTTTTCCTAACTTGTAATTTCGGGACGAAATTCTTTTAAGGAGGGAAGTTTGTAACGACCCAGAATTTTGAACAAATTAAATTGAGAATATTTAATTAATTTTAAATATTTGAACGATAATTTAATTTGAACCCCCGATTTAAATTTGAATTTGGCGATTAAATTATAAAATTTAATCGATTGGAAGTCGAATAAAAATTTGAATCTTCAAATTTAGGCCGATTTAAAATATTTCAAATGCTTGTAAAATTCGTATTGATAACACTGAAGATAACAGCAGCTTCAGAATTTAAATTTAAACTGTTTTGATCAGTTTTGAATTTAATTGTTCGAATCGATATTTAAAAATAGTCGTCCGAGGCGCAGTCTCGGAATTCGACGAAACCAGTTCCATTGGGTCCGTAATATCGAATTATTATCGGATTTCAAATTTCATATTTTTCTGTGTTAATACGTAAGCACACGGTGAGAGAACGCATTTGATTTTAAATCAAATTCAATTTAAAATTTAAAATTTAAATCATCGGTCAACACACCACGTTATTTCCCTTTAAACATGCATCGTTGTCTCTGCCTAAAATCGCGCAGAAGAACACGAAAGACATCGTGTAATCCATGCCTCGTTCAACTTTTAAGCATCTCGTTCTCACCCTCGTTTCAATTATTCGAATTCGTTTTGCCTCAAAGAAAAATGGCAAAACGAAGGCATCCAAAATCGAAAATGAAATTTGAGTATTTCATCCCCACCCTTTTTAAAATCAAAACCCAACTGCTCATTCAAAATCAGAACACAACTCGATGGGAGCTCGCGCGTTCGAAGGTCGGAGGAGATTCGCGAATCTCGCGAGTGGCTCGCGAAGATCGTGGCAGCTGGGGAGTTCGCCTGCGGGTTCGTCAAGGCACACAGTCGTGGGTTCGCGAGCATTTCTGGGGACTAGGTCGCGTTCAATAACAGTGGAGGCGCTCGAATTTCGATCGAGTTTAGTTCGATTCTACGGCGAAAGAGGACTCGCGACTGGGAATTCGAGGCGATGTCGAACGGCGTGTCGCAACTGGGGTGCGCGTGGAGGGGTCAACGGCGTGGGTTCGTCAAGCAACAGAGGCAGTGAGTTATCTTGCGTGCGCAATTTCGATCGAGCTGGGGTATGAAGGCAGACGATCGAGTACAGAGGTTTAAATTTTAAATTGTTGTTATTTTTAATTTAACTTGATTTAAATGAATATTTATATATAGATGTGCGTGGTTAATTTGTTCAGATAACTAAATTAATTTGCAACCATATGAGTAAATGCATGTAGAAAAATATTTACAGTGAAATGTTGTAGGGTTTATTTAAAGGTTGGATCTTTAAATGTATATATATATATATAGGCTACTTTAATAAAATGTGTATTTTCAAAATATGGGATTTTAAAATATTAAACAGTTTAAGATTTTAATATATATTGTAGGAAAAGAAAAAAATGATGATGAAAATAAAAGAAGAAAAATATATACATATTTTTAATTTGCTTGATCTTAAAACCTATTTATTAAGTTTAAATAGTTAACTAATTTATTTATTGGGTTACAAGAAAAATGAAGCTTTAAAGGAAATTGTTTGAAATAAAATTGATTTGATAAAGTAAAATTTTACTAAATGAAATTTAATTATTCGATTTAATTATTCGATTTAATTCGAATATTAATAATTTTTATAAAAATTGTTTATACAAGGTCGAAATCTTGAAGAAATGACTGGAATGGAAATTGGGTTGCAAATAAATGCTAAGGTGAGATTTTTCTCACTCAAAAAAGGAATTGCAGTTACTGATTGCTATGATTGCTATTTGGATGTGATATTAGATATAGTAGGATATATCTATATATATATATAGCAATATATACATATTGGCATATGTATATATTGGATTGATGATTTCCCGCCTCGTATAGCGGATGAGACCCTATTGCGCCGTTAGTAAGCGGATTATTTTTATAAAACCCATATACCGCGATATTCCACCTCGAAGTGGAATTGGTATTGTGCTAACGTCTTTGGATGCAGGGAAACAGGTTGGAGGGATCCAACTGGATTCCTCAACTGTATTTATTTATTTACAGATATTGATGTATATTCTGTTATCATATTGATATATGATGTTTGATGTTTTGATGGACTAATTGGTGCTGTTGCATCATCGGATTCAGTTTTTGAAGCTTAAAAATAACGACTTTTACTATAAAAGTATTTTTAAAGTGATTTTTGAAAATAGACGTTTTATTGAATTTTTGAATTGATTTATTTTAAATAAATAAACGTTTAAAATTTTAAAAGTTAAGATTTTTGTGAAATATAACCCAAGTGTCATTTTTGAAATAAATAGTTGATTTATTTATAAAATGGTTTAAATTGAGTTTTTCACAGTATTATAAATGGTCTATTTAAAGGATTTAAAAAGTCGATATTTATAAATCTAAAACATTGGAATTTTAAACGAGCTTTGTAAGTGTTAGAACAAGATGAAATAAAAATTCGTAAGTGAATGAAATTTATAAATTGTGAAGTATAAATTGAATAGATGTTGTAGAATAAAAGATTTATAAGTAATAAACTTATAAATTTGATTTTTGCACTTAGATGGAATATGAATAGAATTGGCTAATAAAATGATTTTGCAAGTTGAAATTGTTATGAAGTATGAACGTGATTTATAAACGTTTTATAAATCCAAAACCAATTGAAATTGATAAGTTAAACATAGAAGTTTAATAAAGGAGATATATCCGCGATTTTAGATAGCGAATTATTATTGAAATAAAACGTGTAGAAAATATTGAAATGTGGTTAGTGAAGTATATTCACGATTTTGGACAGTGAATATATTGTTGAGTAAAATGGATATTGTTTTGGGAAAGTGACATTGAAAATGAAGTTAATTGTTTTAAAAGATGTTTTAAAATGTATTGAATATCGAAATCATAGATTTCAACATTTTATTGTTGAAATAGACGTTTTCGAAAAATAAGGAAATGGTGGACTATAACACTATTGTTATAGTAAATGATTTCCAAAAGGAAATGTTTTTATGTAGTATTGGGATTTATATATCTATTTTAATTTCGAATCCCTATACTAGTGATTTTGAGTCGTCGTAACAATGTTTTACGTAACATTCGTTTTGACTCAAATAAATGTTGTCAAAGTAAATGATTTCCTTAAAGAATGAAATTTTATACTTAAATTTGATTTAAGTATATCGAATATTTTCAAATGTTGAAAATAAATTGATTTGTGAAATACTTATTATTAAATAAGTATGGAAATGCTTTTCCAAAATGAAATGAAACGTTTTGAGATTTTATCTTCTTAAAGATAAAATGAAAATTGAATATTTGAAATCGATTTGAAAATCGTATATCTGTAGATATTTGAGAATATAAATTCACTATGGAATTTATAAAAGGGAAGTTGTTTAAAAATAAATATTGATTTATTTTTAGAAGTGTGGAAATTATATATCTAGTAAAGATATTTTGGAAAATAAATAATTTGGGAAAATTATTTGGAATCTGATGATGTCGCGCATCTTTATTGATAGTTAAATAACCGACTATCAATAATTACCTTGAATGGTATTTGTTGTGAATTGGATGAATTTGAATGCCACACTTATTTTTGAATAATCGCTCACTATTCGGGTTAGCCGGGAAAGGACCATGGGGTCATATAACCCATTCCGAATATGTGATACGTCGTTATGAATTGCATTTGAAGACCGGTGTTGAAGACCGGATATTTTTGAAAACGGAAGGATTACCGTCGAGTTACTCTACATCGGCTGATCTCCGATTTAGAGGTTTTATCACCCTTAGTGACGGGAAGTCCGGACGTGATTAGAAATTTATCTGGATGTGCAAGGGCTTCGTGAGAAGTGCCTTCGGTTCTGTTCGATCCCGGAACAGACTTGTATGGATTGTATGTCTGACGTTACAATTTGAGATATAAAGCTGATTTCTTTCAAATACATTTCTGTTGGTGGCGGAGAATTTATTCTCTTAGCTTAACACCCTTCTCTGAGACGTACGAGCTCAGAGGTTATGTAGTTGAAATTCATCAGCAATATACTCCCAATTTGGTAACGTGGCATACTAAGTGTTGCTGTGAAATGATCAGTGTTTGATCATTTGTGATATGATCATTTGTTTGATCTTATATCTTTGTGATCATAGGTTGATCATTTGTTTGACCCGAAGCATGGCTTTTTGAGAAGCGTAGCTTTGTGGACGAGACTTTGTCGAGCCTCACACCCCGAAAATGGTCAAAACAGGAAGGATGCGGCAAGGTTCTAGGGAGTAGCGCCCCTTAGTGTATGTCATTCCTTCTGGATAATGGTGGTATCATGGTATGGAGCCCAGATACTTAACCTCTGTGGTTGCTGCAAATTTATTACTTTGTGGTTGTTGCGAATCGGGGATCCTCGGGAAGACCGATGACGATCGGGGGATAGCATATGCGTGTCAGTAGTTACCTATTTTTGCAGAGGTAACCCGGCCTTGTGTTGGCAGAGATCTAACCGTAACGTTAGGTTCTTGGGTCGTCTATTCCAGGGACGTACCCATCGTGGAAAAGGAAGTTCCTTAGCCTGACCATTTGTTGGAAATCCAAAGAAACAATACGAGCCTTTACGATTTCAATTGTATAACCTGTCTCCTCAGGAGGCAGCTATAGTAGGCATAATATAATGGTACCTATGCTGGCTAAGATTTATATTCTACTTTCGAAATGTTTTCTACACTATGCACTAATAATAATATCAAAAAGGATTTGATTTTGCGTAGTAAGCATCTTTGACTATCATAAGAAGAAATCTCCTCCAATTCTGCGTTTGCATTGTGTGTGTGGCGGGAGGTCTTATGGTAGTTTCATTTTCCAAAAGCATTTCGAATTGACTTTAAAATTATTTTGTTGTTATAAAGAATAACTGTTTTACGATCTCACACCAGTCACCATGACTGACTCGGAGTTTATTGTTTCCCTTCTAAACTCTGGGTGCCCACCAATTTCCACACGGGCAGCCTAGAGTTATGTTATCAGGATATTCTGGATATTCTGGAACTTTGGAAGCAAGCTGGTCGACGAGACGTAGTATTTGTATCTGATAGTATTTATTCCGCTGTGTATTCTGTATGAGGACAAGTTTATATAACTGTCCATTGATGTGCTGTGTTGTATTGAGTTTTATATTGACTCTGATTGATGTATGTATAAAATGATATAGTTCTTTGTTTAAAGATTATTCATTTATCTATTATATGTTGTTCCGCTGCGATATGTGAGATTCTGATATTGTTCTGTTTCTGTTGCTGTTCTGTTGTTCTGTTGTTCTCCTTCTTTCTTTTTCTTCTTTCTTCTCTTCTTCTTCTACTCTTTTCTTCTTCTTCTACCTTTTTCTTCTTTTTAAAACCATAACTTTTCGGGTTTTCGGCATTCGATGGCTCGGCAGTCGATAAAGTGAGTATCGATGTCGAATTTTCGAAAGTCGAAAATTTGCGGGATGTTACATGAGTTTTCTGAAATTTTGAAGTTTGCTTGGTCGAAATAATGTTTGTATGTTGCTGTCCTGAGTGCAAAATGACAGCAATAACAATCATTAACCTTAGAATTGTGTTAGCTCATTTTAGCTCTCATTCTCGTTCGGTTTTAATGTTGTTTTTAAGATATTTTGAGAGCTATGATGCTTATCAGTAAGCTAGTTATATTTGAAGAATTTGAAATTCAAATTTAAATAGAATTTGAATTGATTTTGGTTAAATATGAATTGAATTCATATTGAAATTCATGTTATCGGTCTTGAGTTATCTTTCTTGTTTTTCATTGTTTTCGAGCATGGTTTTCACTAAACCATTTTTGAAGTGATTTTGAAATAAATGGATAGTTCAAATTATTATTATATAGTATTTTAAAATTATTTTTTTTCTAATATAAAATCTATTTATTTCCTATACTAAAGGAATTTCAAATATTGGTTTTATTAATCTTTTCGGGAAAATTTTTTAAAAGCCTGTTTCCTCTAGTAAACTATTTTAAATATAAAATATACACTTTTACACTATTCGAACGTATGAGAAAGAGAATTAAATGATTTAGTAAAGCACGTGGTATGGGACATGTGCGTTTACTATTTTGGTTAATTCCGGACTTGTACGATCGAAGCTATTTGAGATTATTGATTCTGAGATGTTTTGCCATTTTATGGCGTATTTTGAGTTTTAAAATTTCTATTTATTGGAATTATTTAAGATGACCAATGTTTGGCAAGTATTATGGTTTGAGATCTCCTATGTAGGAGTATGATCGATGAGAACCATCATGATGTTTTGTTTACTTGCCAGTGATATAAGGAAAGTCTTGAGTATATGATTTCATATTTTGAGATTTATGGTTTATGAGGAACCATCACGATGTTTTCACTTGTCGATGAGATGAGACAAGTTACGATGTCATTTAATACTTGTCGATGAGATAAGACGAGTATGGTGTCCCTTTATCACTCGCCAATGAGACGGGGCGAGATATGATTTTCTGAGTTTTATGATGTTTCTAGTGTGGCATTGACTAGCGGCTAGTAAACCGCTAAGTGCGAACGTATGGTATGGGACACACGTTAACAAATTTCGGGTTCCTATCCGTTAGTTTGAGACATAGTCACGATGTTTACCTAACAGAACTACTATGAGAGGTGTTAGCGACCTTGTCATGAGGACGAACTGCTTTGGGAGATGTTAGCGACCTTGTTAAGGCTGACAAAATGGCTTGGAGAGGTGTCAGCGACCTTGTCATGAGGACGAACTACTTTGGGAGGTGTTAGCGACCTTGTCTGAGGCTTCAACCGTCTGAGTTTAGCACGTGCAGCATTGCTTCAGCATTACAATCGGGGATTTGGCCAATCCGAATTTTCTGAGTTTTCTGTTTTATTGTGATTTCACCATTTTAAGATGTTTTATTACATCGATAGCCTAGTGCTATATGAGATGTTATATATATGGTGATTTCATTTATGATGTTTTGAACTCTTATCGAGTTCCTTGAGTTATGAGTTTGGATAATTTCATAATTTTATAGGATATTCTGGGTTTTGCCATTTTGGAGAGTTGAGATTGAGATTTATATACATTTATACCGATGAGATGAGGTATAATTGAATTTGGAGATTCATCTATAATTGAGTTTTAGATCATCCTATTTGAGAATGTTTTATGTTTGCCATTTTGGCGAGAGTTTGTATTGATGTTTCTCCTTTTGAGGAGATATGGTTCATGGAAACCATGTAGACATTTTGGGATGCCGCCGATGATATGAGGCGAATGTTTATATTATTTGAGTATTATTACTAACTTTACCTCTTTTGAGGTCTTTGTATACTTAAGTGACATTAGTTCACTTAAGTCATGGGTTGTATTCTTTATGTTGCTTCTTCTCATTAAAAAGGAATTTTTCCTTGTATCTTATGCTTCTTATTATCGTCTATCCTCATTAACTGATTGTTTTAGCTAGACTGACCCGTGTATTTTGTACTCGGGTCAGACCAAGTTGTTTCAGGTTGCTATCAGTTACGAGACTTAGCTTTAATGCATCTACTTGGATATCAGCCTAGCACTTTTGTGTAGTTTATATTTCTTTCCGCTTGACTCTGATATGTATTTGATTAGATGTATATAGTGTGGTCTCTGTACCACTTTTGTGTATCAGTTTGTATCATACTAGGATGTATCTGTGTATATGTATTTACATATATGATGATTACTGTTCTGTGATGTGATATGCATTTTGTTATTGTATTTTGTTTTGATAGATCCATTAGCCACCTATAGTTTTGTATTAAGCATTTATTGGATATGTCGATCCACTTGAAATAGAAAAAAAAATAGAGCATTTTTCAACGTATGCAGTAGATGTTTAAGACAGGATTATAGATGGTCGCTCCAAACCAGTCCTATTCTCCGCATTAGCAAACAGAATTACCTAGTAATTCTCTTTGTTAATGTGGGTCTCAGGGTGGGGCGTCACAACCTATTAAGCATAATTATAATAAATTTTATTACATGTGGTTAAACAAAAATTTAACAACTCAATATTAATATCTTTCGGATGGATACATCCATTCATATTGCACAGGACCTCGAAGACATGCTTTAAACGAAAGATGAACAGGTAAATGCTCCATTACATTAAAGAAATCAGGAGGAAATATTTTCTCCAGTTTGCAGAGCAGTATAGGAATTTCTTACTCAAGTTCACGTAGACGATCAACTTTTAAGGTAGTTGAACAAAGCCACTTATAAAACAAACGAAGTTCTGTCACAACCGTCCAAACTTTTGTGGGCAACAGTTTTTGAAAGTGACAGGTAACAAATGTTCCATCATTACATGAAAATCATGAATTTTCATCGTACTCAGTTTACCATTCTTATAGTCGACAAATCTACGAAGATTAGAGAAAATCTCAATAGGAAATTCTTCCACCCACTTTAACAGTACTTTAACTTGATTACTGTCTAGTTCGTAGCATGCTTTGGGTTTTTTTGTGTCATTGAACTTCATATGACGTTCAGGACGATTGCCTATTGCTTTTATATCACATCTTGATTTCAAATCGTCTTTAGTCTTTCCTTTACATTCAGAACTATGTTAAATACATTATCGAACACATTTTTCTCATTGTGCATCATGTAGATATTATGACGAATTAGGATATTTTTCCAAAAAGGCAACTTTCGAAATATACATTGTTTGCACCAATTATGAATCATCAATTCACCTTGAATTTCAATTTGTTCGCCGGTTTCATGTATCTTTGGATAATCCTTTATAAGGTCATAAATATCTTCGCTTGACAAAATCGTTGGTGGTCACAAGGTCTCAACTCCATTACTTCTAAAGTTTTTTTATCTTTTCTAAAGGGATGATTAATATTATAACATCCCATATCTGGAGGCCAAAAGCTAAGCGTTACAGATGCTGCAGCCATCCATAGTATTAACTTCTCGTGACAAAATATGGTAATGATAATGGTATCTATAATATCAAAAGCACATGAATATGAATAGAATCACAGATTTCCAAAAAAAATAACATTTTACTGATTATATTTCAAAACAAATTCACATCCAAGTTACATAATCCCATATCGTTTCCTAAATAAATATTAATTATAATCGTTACAAATATACGCCAAGAGCGACATATGACGATGCCCCGTTGGTTGATCAAAGCAATATAGTCATATCTGACTTAATACACAGTGGAAATAAACAAAACAATACAATCTGCAACTCCTAATTTGCTATCCGTTAGCCACCTGCTTGTCTCCGGAAGCTTTATTCGACAAAATTTCTAAAACTGAAAACCTTAACCCTCAACTACTCAAATCATTTTGAGCACCAGAGAGTTTAAGGAAAACGAAAACTTCGAGTCAGACATAAAGCCTAGTGTGAATAATTCTGTTACATCTCGGTTTACTAATATTAAGTGAGATCACGTCGCTTAGCGGAACGGGTTTTCCCTCACTAATATCCTCTTTAAAACATATATTTTGCAAATCCTTTACTGCAACCAAACTGGTTAATCAAACTGATTATATCAATATAGCAATATGCTTTATGCTAATAAATGGACTATCGGTCCATAAAACAGGTAATGAGTATACTACATGTCCACCGCATATAGCAAGGTCCATTATGCTAACAAATGGACTACCTGTCCATAAGTTGGTCTGACTGCCCGCAAACTGGAGTAAATGTCCGAATCAAAATGGACTAACTATCCGAACCATTTTCTTAGGGTTAACTACCCTTTATCTTTTTCCTTGAAAACCTTTTCAAAATGATTTAACCTTTTAAATCATACTTATACAAGGAAAATATATTCTTAGCTTTACTCTAAGCTAATTTGCCATGATATATATACTTTACTCAAAATAATGCTGATCAACTTTAATAAGAATTAGCCATCCTTCCAACACAAGTTTAAACCCTTTTTAACTTGAAAATACTTAGGCTATATTGCCTATTTACTAAATTCGAAACCATTGTTTAAAACCATTAAACAATCATGTCGAAACCCTTGAAGGTAACCCCTTCGAAACCATTGAAAGTGGCCCTTTCTAAACCATTAAAAACCTTTCGAAAACATTAGAAAAACCTTTCCTTTCTTTTTTCCGAAAGCTTCAAAACATTAGACATCCACCTTTTAAACCTTTAAATATTGCCTTTCGAAAACATTGGAAAAACCTTCCCTTTCGACCCTGTCGAAACCCTGGGGAACCACCCCTTCGAGACCATTCATAAAAACATTTCAAAACAGTTAAAACTCAATCCTTTCGAAAGCACTTTGGGTTCAATTTAAAACATGTGGAAACCTTTTGAAACCATTCAAAAATTAACCCCTTCGAAACCTTTGAAAGACGTCTCGATCGAAACCATTTGGATTATGCCTTCAAGTAGAGCAAAAGGATCAGAAACCCATTAAAATTGAAAGCATCTATTTCGAAACCATTTAAAACTATCTCTTTCAAAACCATTTGGGTTTTACTTTAATTATAGGAAAATGGTCTTAAAAACATTTAAGTCGAAAGCATCTGTTTTGAAACCATTTCCTAAGTAATGAAGTGATGGTGTCAAAACCATCCATTCGAAAGCATTGGAGAGGCGGCCAGGTTTTTTAGAAGTTAAAACAACCCTTTCGAAACCATCTGGATCGAAAGGTCGGAAAGCGGCAGTAAAAAGGCTTCGACTTAGTCGAAAGCACTTATTTAAAACAAAAGCGCAACCCAATTGAAACCATTTCTGTAGATCCATTAAACCCAGTTGAAAGCTAACTGAGTCGAAAGCTACTCAGTCAAAAACCATTTTAGTCGAAAGCAAGCAGGCGCATTTTCAATTTAAAAGCAAAGTACTACCTCAACCCCTTCGGAACCCTTGGTTTTGACTACATACCTTTCGCCTTCTATCTAATTCGCTATGTACCAATACATCGATACCATGCGCATTGGTTTCGATAGTGTTGAAGGTGGAAGGACTTAGTCGAAAGCCAGCCAAGGCGGAAGCAAGTGCCGGAAGCACCGAAATAGGGAAAAACATGTAGCAAATAGTTCTTTTCACCTAACCTGCTTTACTTGTCTAATTTTGGTTGGTTGCCTCTTTCTTTACCAATAAAAAATGCTGCAATTTTCTAATGTGTTGTCGACTTTCTTAATTTAACAATTTAAATTAATTTTACAAAAAGTCCCTTCTCCTCTCTTAATTATATATAACATTTAAGTCTCATACCTTAAATAATTTTATACAACCATTAAAACACTTAGGAAAATTCTACAAAAATTTCAGAAAATCTCTTTTAATATGTTTTCCAACATATAAAAGCTTCATACCCAAATCTTTTATTATTTAATCGTAAATAATTATTAACCTAAATTAACATTTTCTTTACTAGAAAAATTATATAAATCCCGCATAAATTCTGAAAATTAAAACCCATCTCTAAAATAATATTTATGATCTTCATAAAAATTTGCAAGGCATTTTGATGTCATTGAATAGGGTTTTTACCTTAAAACATATCATAAATTCAATATGAAGAACCATAATTCATCAACAAGTATATATATTCATTCCATCATTAAAAAACATAGAAAATCATTGCAAATTATCCGGAATCCATCTTAAAACCGAAAACATAATCAAAAATGAGATGTGAACATTATTCGCCTTAGCTTTAGAGATTATAGAGATTGAGATGTTAGTGAATTTGATTTTCTTCTTCCTTAGCTTTCTTCCTCTTACTCTTGTTAATGGTGGCCGACCTTAAGTTTCAAAAAATTTCAAATGAAATGAATATGTGATACACGGCCTATGGAAATAGATAATGGTATGGCCTCTTTCCTATTTTGCCCCTCCTCTATTTCATTTTAACTCTTCCTTAATTCATTGTTAAATGGCACGGCTACACCTTAATTAAATATCAAATCTCAATCCCATAATCAACACATTATTTTATTTAATTTAGTTAATTAAATATCCTAAATAATGTTATCAAAAATTTAGGGTGTTACAGATCCCCTTCTTAAAGAATTTTGTCCTCGAAATTACGATAAGGTACACAACAAATCAAACAAGAAGGCAAAACATACCATTAAATAAGTCAGGATAAGTATCTCTAATCCTGCTCTCAATCTCCCAAATACAGTACCTGTCATCGTCACTCCACTGGACATTGACTAATCTGACCGTCTTGGTTCTAAGCCTCTTCTCATCTCTCGCGACAATACGAATAGGGTTCCTCACTATAGTCAAATCCGATTCTACCACTAAATCATCTAGCACAGTCAGTGCAATAGTAGTCTCCGGGTCTCTAACACACTACCTGAGATGAGAAACATGAAAAACATCATGGACTCCTGCTAATGCACAGTAACTCAACTCTATATACGAGTTTCTCGATCCTCTCATCAATAGGAAAAGGTACAACGAATCTCGGTGCTAACTTTCCTGATTTCCCAAATATAATCACACCCTTCATCGGTGATACTTTGACGAAAACCTTATCTCCAACTGAGAATTCTAAATATTTCCGTCTCTTATCTACATAACTCTTCTGCCTAGACTGAGCCTCTTTCATTCTAGCCCGAATGACCTCAATCTTTTCTACAGCTTCTCTAACCAAATCTGGACCAAGAACCAACCTATCCTTGGTCTCTAACCAACATCCGGGAGATTTGCATGGCCTTCCATATAAAACTTCAAACGGTGTCATCCTAATACTAGTCCGGTAACATTTGTTATACAAAAAATAGACTAAATGCAGATGGTCCTCCCATGATCCCCCGAAATCTAAAACACAAGCCCTTAACAAATCTTCCAAGATTTTGTTAACTCTCTCTATTTGCCTATCCGTCTGTGGATGGTAAACAGTACTCATCTTGAGCTTCCAAAAACTTCATGCGGACTCTTCTAGAACTCGCTAGTGAATAAGGAATCTCTTTCACTAACTATGCTATAAGGAATTCCATGCAGTCTAATCACATTCTTCATAAACAACCTTGCCAAAACAGGTGTCGTTTTGGTTGACTTAACTGGAATGAAATGTGCACTCTTGGTCAATTTGTATAACCCATATATAATCATTTCCCCTATTTGATCTTGGCAACCCATCAATAAAATCAATAGAAGCAGAATCCTACTTCCATACTGGAATATCTAACGGCTGAAGTAATCCACTTGGTTTCTAGTGTTCGGCCTTTGCCTGTTGGCAAATCAAGCACTGCTTTACCCATAAGCCAATATCCTGCTTCATACCTTCCTAGAAGAAACCCCTCTTTATATCCTGATACATCTTAGTACCTCCTGGATGAATAAATAATTTCAAATGATGGCGTGCCTCTAAGACTTCTTTTCTTATGTTTCCTACACTCGGAACACATAATCTTCCTTTCTTTCTCAACCTCTCATTTTGGTCAAGACTGAAATCTTTCAAGTCATCGCTCTCAGTTCCATCTTTTAACTTCTTGATCTGTTCAGCTAATACCGGGTCCTCTTCCTGTTTAGAAGCAATCCTTTCGATCATCACTGGTCAAACTTCCAAACAAGATAACACTACAATTTCTCCGGTAGACCCAACCTCAGATCTCCACTGCACTCTACAATCTGCTAATGCTTCTAGATCTTTCCACTCAGCAATCATCGCTAATACTGCATTCTGATGTTTCCTGCTAAGTGCACCACAACCTTGTTTCCTTTCTCCGGTGTGTACTCAATTACAAAATCATAAGCTGCAATAAACTCTAACCACCTTTACCGTCTCATGTTCAACTCCTTTTGAGAGAACAAATACTTCAGCGACTTATGATTTGTATATAACTCAAACCTCTCTTCCAAAAGATAATGTCTCCACACCTTCAAAGCAAAAATCACCACAGTTAATTCCAAATCATGCGTCGGATATCTTATCTCATGCGGTTTGAGCTGTCTAGAAGCATAGGCAATCAATTTACCTCTCTGCATCAGCACAGCTCCATTTCTGTTCCACATGCATCGGTATAAACCACCAAATCCTGATTTCCTTCTGGAACAACAAATACAGGTGCATGGGTCAATAAGTTTTTCAAACTCCGGAATGCTTCCATACACTTATCGGTCCACACAAACTTCGCATCCTTTCTTGTTAGCTTTGTCATTGGAGCTGCTATCCGCGAAAATCCTTAATGAACCTCCGATTATAACCAGCTAACCCAAGGAAACTCTTTATCTCCGTCACTGTCTCGGGTCTCTTTCAACTATTCACTACTTCAATCTTAGTCTGATCTACTAACAACCCTTCCTTTGAGACTACATGACCAAGAAACTTCACTTCCTTCTTCCATAAATGACACTTCGAAAACTTCGTCTTCAGCTGATGCTGCCTTAGCATCTCAGGCACCACTCTAAGATGAACTTCATGCTCTCTTACATCCTTAGAGTATATCAAGATATCATCTATGAAAACCAATACAAAACTATCCAAGTGCCCTCAAAAAACACGGTTCCTCAAGTCCACAAAGAAAGCTGGTGAATTAGCCAGTCCGAAATGGCATAACTAACCATTCATACGACCCATATCTGGTCCTAAACGCCGTCAAAGGTATACTATCCTATGCAACCCTGAGCTGATGGAAACTTGTCGCTAAATCCAACTACGAGAATACCTTGGCTCCACTCAACTGTCGAACAAATCATCAATCCTCGACAATGGATATCGATTCTTTATCGTCCTCTCATTCAACTTACGATAATCGATATATAGCCTTAACAATCCATCCAGCTTCTTAGCAAACACTATGGCTGCTCCCTAAGGCAAACTACTCGACCTGATAAAATTATGGCCTTCTAAATCCACTAACTGCACCTTTAACTCCATCTCTGTAGGAGTCATCCTGCTCGGCGGCCTACTTACTGGTTTTGCTCCCGAAACCAAATCTATCTGAAACTCAATGGCTCGTTTCGGCGGCAAACCAACTATAGGCTCAAAAACACCTGTGAATTCTCTAACCACGAAAACTCGACTCAACTCGTCGTCCAATTACATAGCACCCATCAAGGCATACATCTCACCGCAAGAACCTTCTATGGTATAAACTATCTAATCACTACAATCAGAGTGTCTAAGCGATATTTTTCTATCCTGGCAAAATATCCTAGCATCGTACTCACTTAACTAATCCATCCCAAGAATAATCCTGAATCCCATAAAATCAAACACATGCAAACTGCAAACTGCAAACAAAAGTATGACCTAATAGGTCAAACTCTAACCGGTCACATCTCAACCCTAAAGTTGCATACCCTCCTATTGGATTCGCAGCCCGTAAAGAAGTTACTAAATATGTGGGTTCTAGGTTAAGCTTATCTATCAAACATCTAGCTTTAAAAGAATGTGATGCACCGGTATCAAATAGAACGGTAACAGACGTACCATGAATCTGAAGCGTACCTCCTAAAACTGCCTTTCCTTTTTCCTGAGCTATTGGCTTCTAAGCAGCAGGCCTCAATGCATACGCTTTGCCCTTTCCATCCTTAGCAGGCTCCTTGCGCTGGCTCTTATAATGGCCAATTTGGTCACAATTGAAGCATATGACATTCTTCTTTCTAGCCACTTCCTTAGCCTTCCCAGCACGACACTCATTAGCAAAGTGCCCCTTCTTGTCGCACTTGAAGCAAACAATCTCAGACTTCCCTTTCTTAGCTGCTCCACCCTTTTGAGCACCTTTCTTAGGAAAGAACTTCCTCTTTTGATTCTATCTAACTTGGACTTCTTTAGCCTTACTCTTCTCTAAAGAATCAAGAATCTCCTCATGCCTTAAGGCCATTTCCAAAACAAAGTTAGAAGGATCTCTAATATGAGGTAATGTGGCCCTAGCTAACCCAAGCTTCAACCCCCTGATAAACTTCTCATTCCTCTTCATGACTATATCCTCTGAAGCATACCATATTTGGCCAACTCTTCAAACTTTCTAGCATATTCCAGAATATACATCTCCCGCAGCTCTAACTCAGCAAACTTTCTGATCAGAGCTGACTGTGCCATCGAAGAAATAAACCTCTCCTGGAACCTTCCCTTGAAATCTACCCATGACAAAGTTTCCTCGTCCACACCAGTTGTCACACTATTCCACCAAAACAAAGCAGCTCCCGAAGCTGTTTGGATGCCAACCTCCTCTTTTGCTCATCATTGAGCCCTAAATTTGCAAAAATCCTTTTGTAGTGCAACAACCAATTCTCTACCTCTATAGCATCCTCTATCCCCAGAAAAGGCTTCCACCCAAACTTAGTGTTATCTCCGCTCAACTCAGCATAATGGTTAACTACTAGAACTCCTGCCCCTGCAGCATCTCCTCTTAACACTCCAACTGCAACTCCTATTTGCACAATATTTTTGAAAAACTAATATATAGCTTCCATTCCAACTTGCAGGACTCTAGCACCTACATTCTCTGCTTGTGCCTGACCTTAGGCCCTCCTTTACTAGGTCTGGCATTCCCATCGGTGCCCTCCCCTCCTGGGTTAACTCTTCCCCTTCTACCTTTCATATCTATGTTCAAACCTCATGAGATACAGAAAAATAACTTAACAAGAATAGGAGACTAGAGATAAAGTGTGTACTTATATATATATATATATATATATATATCAAATACAAGTACATTACTATAGCGTTATCACATACCTCAATCTTACTCTAGTTCCTTAGAATTATGTTTTAAAACCATTTTTAGTTTAAAGTTTATCATAAACCATGCTCTAATACCAAGTTGAAACATTCCATATCTGGAGGCCAAAAGCTAAGCGCTACAGATGTTGCATCATCCATAGTATTAACTTCTTATGACAAAATACAGTAATAATAATAGTGTCCATAATATCATAAGCACGTGAATATGAATAGAATCACAAATTTCCAAAAAAACAACATTTTACTGATTATATTTCAAAAAAAAATCATATCCAAGTTAAATAATCCCATATCATTCCCCAGGTAAAGATTAATTATAATTGTTACAAATTTACCCCAAGAGCGACATATGACGATGCTCCCTTGGTTGATCAAAGGAATATAGTCATATCTAACTTAATACACAGTGGAAATAAACAAAACAATACAATCTTTAACTCCTAATTAGCTATCCGTCAACCACCTGCTCGTCTTCGGAAGCTTTATTCGTCAAAATTTCTAAACTTGAAAATCTTAACCCTCGGCCTACTCAAATCAATTTTGAGCACCTGAGAGTTTAAGGGAAAACAAAAATTTTGAGTCAGACATAAAGCCTGGTGTGAATAATTCTGTTACATCTCGATTTACTGATATTAAGTGAGACCACGCCGTTTAGCAGAACAGGTTTCCACTCACTAATATCCTCTTTAAAACGTATATTTTGCAAATCCTTTCCTGCAACCAAACTGGTTAATCAAACTAATTATATCAAAATAGCAATATCCTGTAGGCTAATAAAAGAACTATTTGTCCATAAAACATGTAATAAGTTGACCATCTGTCCACCGCATAATAGCAAGGTCTGTTATGCTAACAAATTGACTATCTGTTTATAAATTGGGCTGACTACCCGCAAACTAGACTAACTGTCCGAATCAAAATGGACTAACTTGTCCGAATAATTTTCTTCGGATTAACTACCCTTTATCTTTTTTTTGAAAATCTTTTCAAAATGATTTAACCTTTTAAATCATACCTATACAAGGAAGATATATTCGTAGCTTTACTCTAAGCTATTTTGCCATGATATATATATACTTTACTCAAAATAATTTTACTGAACTTTAATAAGGATTAGCTATCCTTCCAAAACAAGTTAAAACCCTTTTTAACTTGAAATACTTAGGCTATATTGCCTATTTAGTACATTCGAAACCTTTATTTAAAGCCTTTAAACAACCCTTTCGAAACCCTTGAAGGTCCCCCTTCAAAACCATTGAAAGTGACCCTTTCGAAACCATTAAAAACATTTCAGAAACATTGGAAAAACCTTTCCTTTCTTTTCTTGGAAAGCTTCAAAATGTTAAACATCCTCCTTTTAAACCTTTAAATATTTCCTATTGAAAACATTGGAAAAACCTTCCCTTTCGACCCTATCAAAACCCTGGGGAACCACCCCTTTCAAGACCATTCATAAAAACCTTTAGAAACAGTTAAAACTCAATCCTTTCGAAAGCACTTTGCACTACAAGAAAAATTGTTATTAGTTGCATTAATTAGTAGCGTTTAATGCTAAATGCAACTGCTAGTCATTTATAAAAATAAAAACAAATAAATAAACGCGGCCAACTTGTCTCGCCCATCATTTCACGAAATTTTGGTAAAATTTATTTCCACCGCTCTTTTTTCTCCATTGTAACACATAAAACATTTTTATCTTCCTAAATCCCTGACGAAGCCTCCTCCTTAAAAACATCTACACCTTAAAATTTTGTTTCGTGCTTCCTTTGCTGCTTTGTGACTTCGCAATGCTGCCTCACCGTCGTCAAGGATGTTGATTTGGAAACCGCTTATTTTCGGGTTGCTCATGAATTGGAAGCGACTACTACCGTGTTAGATCTAGAAGCCGCTGGAATCTGAGTCACGATAAGGTTACTGGTATGCTTGCATCGATCTGGTACTAAAAGTAGTTGTGGTCGATTATTGATGTTACGGCTCATTTGAATCTACTTATATGCTATTGTTACGACTCATTTGAATCTACTTATCTTGCACCAGGGAGAAGAGCAACAGGTTGGTAAGGTAGGGAACCAACTGGAGCATGAGTGGAACACTGTAGATTTTGTGGATTGACATGATGAAGAGCCTGAGCCCCAAAGTCTTTGTGTACAGCAATAGATAGCAAAGGCGCGGCATCGATATTTGGGGCTAATTTGGTTTCCAAACTCTAATATTCACACAATTACTGTGGATTGACATGAGGAGACGCTTCTTGTAACCTGTAAGTAAATATATGATAATGGACTTGAATCATCCAATTTGATTCTTAGGATCGATTTTACAAAGAGAAATGAATAGTGCAGTGAGGCCGTTATTTTAAATTGCAATACAATATATGATAGATGATTTGCTTTTCTTTCTCATCATTACCATGGGTGTCAAATGAACTTAACATCAAAATATCAAACTAAAATATATGATAATGTACCTGATTATTAAAAAGTAGCAGCCTGTCATTAAATATAGTTTGCCTGCAACTGCAAGAGTATAGTTTGCCCGCAAGTATCTGATTATTAAAAAGCAACCTGTCATCAAGTATAGTTTGCCTGCAACTACAAGCATATCACACCAACAAATTGGTAAATCTAGTAAAGATTAAGAAAGCAAACTAAACACATTATCAGAAACTAAACACGTTTAAAGGTAAATTTTAGTTCAACAAGGAATTATTACCTTTAAAAGAAATGAACACTGCAATGGAACTTATAATAATCCATCATGATCGCTTCTGAGATGATATTTAGTCAAACAAAAACCAGTCCTAACGTATTTTCAGTTTGCATTGTATCATCAATTTTTTGTACTTAAATAAATAGAAGATCAGAAAAGTTAGACTGGCAAAACATCAAACAAAAAGATATCAGATTAAAACATGCAAGAAACAAATGAAAACCAAAATATCTGTTGTTCAACTTTCAGGTTGCATTTTGTTTTAAATAAAAAGTCTAATTGTTGAATGCTAATTAGTTGTGGATGTTTTTGTTTAAAGATAGATAGAAGTCAGTGTTTATTTAGTGTTTTTATGATGTAATAGGCATTTAGAACTTAAATAAGCATAACAAAAGTGCTTAATGCTTAATAGTTATAATATTTTAAGTTATATGTTTATCATTCATATTCAGTGTATAACCATTCGGGTCTGGATCATTAAGATATTGAAGTTGTCAGTCTTTTGTTTTAACATCTATCGTATTGTTCCATATTAGAGTTGATCATAACTTGCACATTTTGCTCAAGTGAAACTCATAATATTATTTTTATATAACATGTTAATATTTGTTCAACCTGAATTCCTTTATTTGATATGTTAATGTTTGTTTTGACTATACATCTATTAATGATTTCAACTTAAATAATATGCAATAGTCACTATTGTAATTTTTTGGTATTTAAAAAGGCCATTTATCATCAAAAGCAAGCAGCAGCACTACAAGAACTAGCAATGTGATGAATTTTCGTTCATCCCCTGTACCTTGAAATATATCACATCCCTTACTTTGCCATTAATTGCAAGCATCCTTTGTCAGTCTATGTTTTATTTTATTGCTTTGAAATGAAGTGCAATTGAACACATTTTGCTGGAACTAAGTGCAAATTTTACTTTTGTGAATAGTAACATTGATTTTCACTTGCCTGTACTTTGATTTAATTAAAAATGTCTTTTTTCCTTGCTTATGCTTTGAATTGATATGCACGTCCCTGCTGATTTGTGAGATACACTAACTTGTTTTGTCCTTTATTTGCTTAGTAGCCTTGAAATCATGGACTTTGAAAGTCCTTTATTTGCAAATGTTATGCACGTCCCTGTTAAAAGTAGGATAGCAAACCACTTCATTTAATAAGTTGTACGTCCTTCATATGGGTTGCGCCTTGAAAGTTGTTCATGCATTCCTACTTTTATTTGATTTTTTTTCGTATGTTATACAAACAGGCACGTTTTAAGGCAATATCCCTACAAACTCAAATAACCTTAGTACAAATAGTTACGTACAAACTAATAAAAGGCGCTGCTATGCATAATGAATAAACTACAAATAGACTCATAATAACTCAATTAATGGCTCCTCTTATTAGAACCAAGTTTCAACATACCTGATTATGCAATATGACAATATTGTTTATGTAGCAAACATGAAATCAATCTATAGGATAGGATAATGTAACCGTTCTATTTATGCACATTTTAAGACTTTAATATGCAACTGATTTGCACTGCAAAGATTTCAAATTCACTCAAAATAATGACATAACCAACAAACTAACAGGGACAATATATATGTTTAATATAATATACATTAAAATACTCAAGATATGAAAATCTACCAAAACCTCAATGTGAAATTTCTAGAGTAGATTTCGAAACTAATATTTTGAAACTAAAAATTATGAAAATCTGCAAGAGGATGATGTATGTGCAGGGATGAATGTATGTTGATAGCAAGTAGGTGGCAGTAGTGTTAATAATAAATGTGGGTGAAAGGGCGATGTGATGACAGAGGCAGGTTGCGTGTTTGGTGAAGGAAGTAAGGTTGCAGTTTCTAAAGTCAGTATGGAAGAGTCGCTGATCATTTTGAAGGTGTCAAGTCTTTGGTCGAGGTGGTTGGGGTTAATGGCAAATTTTCCAAAGAGATCTATAAAGCTTTTCCAGGTAATAAATTTAAAATAAAGTTTATTTATATAAGTTCTTTATAAAATATTTATTTCTATGAAATTGAATATATTTTGTTAGCACCAAAATTGGTCACTAACCTCGTAGAGAAAGATTGTGTAGAGATATAAGTGATGAAAGTAAATTAAACAGAGAAGACAATGCTAATCTAACTGCAGAAAGTAAGAACACCAAATTTATAGTGGTTCAGCGTAATTGCCTACGTCCACTTTGAGGTTAAACTTTATTGATCTTCTTTATAGTTGATTACAAATACAATTCGTGAATCAAATGCTTGAATGAAGTTGTTAAGTAGAGAAGATGAGTCTTGAAAATGGCAGAGTCTCCCCAGTGTTCTCTCTCCCAAAAAAGGATCCATTTCACTGTGACCCTGCCCCTCTATTTATAGGCAAATATGGGCTGGACTTCCCAAGTGGGCCGGATAACCGAACGCTCCAGCCCCAGTACAGTGGTCGCTGTATGCCGGACCAGGTGTGCCGAACGGTCCCTGATGCCGAACAGTCCCTTCTATGCCAAACGATGTGGTTGATGTTTGGGAAGTGCAGGATGTTTGTCAGTCGAAGCCGAACGCTCTTCTAGATGCCGAGTACTCTTGTTGCCGAGTACTCCTGATGCTACCGAGTACTACGCCGAGTACTCCTGTATGCCGAACTTCATATGCTGCCGAGTTCTCCTTGATGCCGAGCGCTCTTGTATGCCGAGCAGTCTTGATGCCGAGCACTCTCGTATGCCGAGCAGTCTTGATGCCGAGCACTCTTGTATGCCGAGCACTCTTGCTGCCGAGTATTGGTTGACGCCGAGCGCTCTGTATGCCGAACATTATGGATGCTGTGTACTTCGCCGAGTACTCCTAGATGCCGGACATTCTATGACGCCGAGTTCCACTAGGAAGCCGGGTACTTCGCCGAACACTCCTAGATGCCGGACATTCTATGACGCCGAGTTCCACTAGGAAGCCGGGTACTTCGCCGAACACTCCTAGATGCCGAGTACTCTCTGACGCCGAGTGTTACCTGATGCCGAGCACTAGTTGCCTGGTCAAATCTCCAGGAAACACTTGCCCCCCAAAGTGTATCATGTGACCGAACGTGATGCGCTTTGAATCTGGTTCAATTTCCCTTGATGCTGCCTTCTCGAGAATGCCTGTGACGGAGGTGCGTGACGAGCGTGGTTTGGACGCCGAACAATACGTTCGAAGCCGGACAGCCCTCATATGCCGAACGACACTTCGTTTTGATGCCGAACACTTCTGGTATTGACCGGTTCTACCGGGTATAGCCTTTTCAACTTCTACCTCCCTCTATATAACCAGGCGCCCTTCCACCATTTTCCTTTTACGCCTTCTTTTCTGTCATTCCTAGGGACTTGCAATTCTTGCCATCCTATCAGATATAAAGTCTAATTGATCCTTCCTCAACTTTGATCGTCGAACTAGGTATCATTCCTTCCACGATTACATTACTTCAACTTTAGGTTCATCACATGGAAACGGGGTATTTCTATGGTTGTACAATGTGTGGCTAGTAGAAGTGGCTCGCACGTTTGGAGTCGCCAAATGGTGCATGGTAGTTAGGCCTAGCTCCTTTGTGCTGATCAAGACTGGAAGAAAAAGGAAGATGGGGTGTCGAACGGCGTAACCTTCGCCGAGTGATCTGTCTTTGTCGTTCGGCGTAGATGGAGAAGGAGCAGGGTGGAATTATGATCGAGGGCGGAGCGCTACTTTAGCCGAACGAACTAAGGCCGAACACTACCCAAATGCCGAACAGACATATACGCCGAATAGCATTTAGACCGAACAACATAATTGCCGAACAACTGTCATGCCGAACAAATACATACCTGCCGAACAGAACTTAGACATGCCGAACAAACACATACGTGCCGAACAGAACTTAGACATGCCGAACAACCACATACATGCCGTTCAGAACTTAGACATGCCGAACAAACACATACATGCCGAACAGAACTTAGACATGCCGAACAAACACATACATGCCGAACAGAACTTAGACATGCCGAACAAACACATACATGCCGAACAGAACCTTTAACTGGACGATGACTAAACCGAACGAGGCCTTTAGCCGAACATAGACTTAGCCGAACAAGGCCTTTAGCCGAACGCTTGACAATGACTTAACCGAACACATACATGCCGACCTATTCTTAGGACGATCAATGCAATTGCCGAACAACATTTAAATGCCGAACAGTTATAAATGTCAAGTTAGACTTAAGCCGGAGACTTCACAAATTACACGTTTTCTAGATCTGGAACTGTAACCACCACCAGGCGGGCTCTTTGAGACGGTCAGCGATGACGGTCTTCGAAGGCAACGATTCGAAGCTCATTTTTATATCTTTGAAATCTTATTGCTTGTACACAATTGCTTGCACTAGTTCACACACCACGTGGGGGGAAAACTCGTGTTGCTAATTCTAACGTTCAACATTTTTTAAGTATAGTTCTCTCAAGCACTTAGCCAGGTTCGTTATTTATTTGGGATGTCGAGAAAATCTAGCTCCGCCACTATATCCGACAGGCCTGGGCCGTCATCAAGGCAAGGAGCCGTTGATACTTCTAATCTGTCGACTTCTCCTGCTCATAACTTGGCACCTGATGCTCTGGAGGCAACAATCTTACTAGACAATCTGATCGATTCACAAGCCTCGAAGATCAACGAAGCTGCTTTGCGACGGATATGCTCCATTCATGGGATTCCTTTTGCCGACGTGTTAGTTCCTTCGAGACACGATCGTCCTCATCTGCCCCCAGTCGGATACACTACCTGCAACAAGTTCATGTGCTGGATGGGCAGCGTGCCTCCGTTCAATTTATTTCTCCGGGATGTTCTGCAGTACATAGACATAGCTCCGTCGCAGCTGCACCCGAACGGCCATGCATTTCTATACGGGACTTACTTACTTTTCATGGACGTCTTCTCCAGACCTCCAACCCCCGGTGATATCAGATACATTTATATGTTCAAGAGACGGAAAGACAGTCCTTCCTTTATGTTCCTCGAGCCATACCACAAATGCCAGATCTTGACAGGGGCATGTAGCAAATTCGCCCTGTACAAACAGGAATGGTTCTATGTGCGCTGCCCTTCTGGTTTCGCCAGGAGATGGGTTGAAGGCAGTAAGTCTCTTTGCTGAGTCACTATTCGTATTTAATCGGAGTCATGCTTTTCCTAACTCTTCATTTCATCTTTTCAGGTATCAACCCGCGTCCGGAAGGCCGAGGATATTCTGAGGCTGTTGAAGCCATTAGAGCTCTTCCTGCTGAGGATCGAGACATCCGGACTATCATTTCAAATGAATAGCTGTCGGGGTTTGGCTTGCTAGCCCCTGGTCGTCGGATCAGCCTTCCAGAAGGTGTCACCATTCTTAAACCTTCGTCCGGTAAAGGGAAAAAATAGGCCGGATCGTCGTCGCGCCGCAATCCCGATACGCATAGAGAAGGTGAGCGCAGAGAAGATGATGTTTCTGAGACTCAAGGCGAGAACGTGGGTCCCGCTTGGAATCCGGCAATCGAGGTTCAAGATATTGAGACGTCATCCTCCCCTTCGAAGGGGAAGAAGAAGTTAAAATATACAGTTCAAAAAAAGAAAGTTGGTGGCACTTCAAAAGTTACGCCTATCCCGCCTGAGAAAGAGGCTTCTTCGCAGCATCTGGAAAGTTCCTTGAGGGGTCTATCGAACCTTTCTATTCCCGAAGACATACTTAATTACGGGTTTGATGATCCTGAAGCCCTCAAATTTTCTTCGCCCGCTAGAGGCAATGCGGGAGTTCAACTCCCGGTCCAAGGAGACAACACCCCGATTAGTAAAGATGAACGAACTGGTCCATCGGGGGGAACACTAGGACACACACGCACATATGCATTCCATCATATACTTCAAGTTTTTCCTCATCTCACGGACTTTTCTTAACTCGTTGTTATCTCCATTCTTTGCAGGTGATATGGGGCGTTCTCACGGGCTCGATCGTCTTCAGGGCTCTTCTGTATTTCATCACTCTGGACGGGATTCTGGTTCAGGCAGACGTAGGGACAGAGGCGATTATGAAGATAGGGACAATCGTCCCCGCGAGTCATCTCACCGCAAGAAGGCACACTCTCAATCTTCCCAGTCCCGTGACCTTCCTCCTCCAACTGAGCCGGATAGGGAGAAGTCTTTACAGAAGGGTTATCAACCTGATGCTCCTCGAGAACAACATTCCAGATCATCGAGTACAAGGCAAGTCCTAGAGCAACGGAAAAGAGCGGAATTCTCAAAGCCTCCTCCTCCTACTCCTGCGGTGGACCCAACTGTTGCGGAAAAGATGGTCGATCTTAAGGCCAAGTTTCCAAAAATTTGCTTCGATGGTCTGAAGTTCCTCCCGGCCATTCATCATATTCCCGGGCATGTGAAACAGAGTGCCATTGCCTGCAATAACGACGTCTATGTTCAACATGACGCGTTTGTGCACTTGGTGGAGAAGATCTCGGAAGTATCCGTTGAGCGTCAACACAAGATTGATCGTCTGAATCTGGAGGCCAACAGCGATAAGAAAATCATCAAACTCCAAGACGAAGAGCTTGCTTCGTATAAGTTGAAGCTGGAAGCCGCTGAACAAAGCGCAAAAGATACTGCTGAGGCAGTTACTCGTTTAGAGGCGGCTCACAAAAAAGAGCTTGACGAAGCAGTCCAGCGCAGCGGTGCCCTCGCTCTAGAAAAAGACTCTGTCCAAAAAGAAAAGGACGCGCTCGCCACCCAAGTCAAAGAGCTGAAAGAATTACTCTCCAAGGAGAAGGAGGATAAGGTAGCTGCTCAAGAAGAATCACAACGATACTGTGATGAGATCGTTGCTACCCGACTCCTGAAAACAAAGCTCGATGACGAACTCGCTGGGGTTGAGAAAATGAAGGATGAGGCCCGTGAGGAGGGCAAAAGAGAGGCTGCAGAGGAGATTGACTCTCGCCTCGAGGCGGCTGCGGAAGCCGGCAGGGAAGAGGTCAAAAGCATGTTTGACCCATTGATTGCTGAATATGGAGCCCGCGTCCTTATGCATCGCGACTTAACATTCTTGGGCGACGGCTACCTTGAGTCCCTAGCTGAGGCCTGGGAAACTTTGATAAGGATCAGGAAGATCGAGTCGGGCTCCGAAGAGGTTGATGAGGAGGCCTTGGTGAGAGAGTTCCTTAGGGGGAATGAGCCATCGGATTTATCCGCAGCATTGGCACTTTACAGCAAAGGCTCTCCCCTTCTGAAAGAGAAAAATGATGAAGCTGGCCCGTCTGAGGCCAATATTACTGCTCTTCATACTACCGCTCAATCCGCTGCTCAATCGGCCGGTCGGCCGACACTTGATCCATTCGAGCAGCATGTTGGTTACGACCCCGAAGCCCCCGGGCTCGGTGCTCATGTGCTATCACCTATCCTGGAGGGTGAAACCCCATGTGCCACCGATAGCCAACCGGAACCTGGTAGGAAATTCTTCTTTCTCTAGAAGTTGAAAGATCCCGTCTTTTTTCAGCAGTGGCTAATCGTTCTAACGCTCATTCTCTATGTTCTCGTGCAGGTTGTTCTGACGCTGAGCCAACTCTGAGGAGCGATGACGTCAAGGAGGAGGCTGGGAAAACAAGTGATGCTGTCCACGCGGGAGTACTCCCTGGTCCCGATGCTTAGGTGATCGGGGCGCTGGATGATGATAAGCTCGACGCTTCATCTCCTGCCGAAGGGGACGATGAAATTGAAATCACCGGCGTCACTGAGCATACCTCGCATATGAGCATGAAGGACCGCCTTGCCGAAGAGGAGAAGAAAAAGGCCGAGGTCAAAGTTGAACCTGGAATCCTGGAACTTACCGAACCGCGGAACAGACCTTTGAAAATCATCCTCCCGGGCAGGTCCAAACCGCTAGATGTTCCGTCTCCTACTCCTGACTCCGCTTCCTTAGCAAGCAAGAAGTCCAAGAAAATGCGTGAGGGAGAGGAGTCATCGGAAAAGACGAAGGAAGACAAGAAGAAGAAATCGAAGAAATGATCGATATACTCGTTCAACGAGCTTCTTGCTTAAGTCTTGTAATTGCTTTTATCTTCCGTAGCTTGTAGTTTGTATAGACAGGTCTGGATTTTGTAGGAGTGATCATGTAATCCCATTTTGAACTTATCGAATAAAGTTTAGTTTCTTTTTGTTTGAATGATTCTCTTGTCTTTCTTTGGTTTGCTGACCCTGCGCTCCGGGGACTTGGAGACTTGAAACCGTTTATACTCTAGTCCGTGCTCTGGGGACTTAGAGTACTCCGCTCCGCACTCTGGGGATTCGGAGATTTGAAATCGTTTATACTCTAGTCCGCGCTCTGGGGACTTAGAGTACTCCGCTCCGCACTCTGGGGATTCGGAGATTTGAAATCGTTTATACTCTAGTCCGCGCTCTGGGGACTTAGAGTACTCCGCTCTGCACTCTGGGGATTCGGAGATTTGAAATCGTTTATACTCTAGTCCGCGCTCTGGGGACTTAGAGTACTCCGCTCCGCACTCTGGGGATTCGGAGATTTGAAATCGTTTATACTCTAGTCCGCGCTCTGGGGACTTAGAGTATTCCGCTCCGCACTCTGGGGATTCGGAGATTTGAAATCGTTTATACTCTAGTCTGCGCTCTGGGGACTTAGAGTACTCCGCTCCGCGCTCTGGGGATTCGGAGATTTGAAATCGTTTATACTCTAGTCCGCGCTCTGGGGACTTAGAGTACTCCGCTCCACACTCTGGGGATTCGGAGATTTGAAATCGTTTATACTCTAGTCCGCGCTCTGGGGAATTAGAGTACTCCGCTCCACACTCTGGGGATTCGGAGATTTGAAATCGTTTATACTCTAGTCCGCGCTCTGGGGACTTAGAGTACTCCGCTCCGCACTCTGGGGATTTGGAGATTTGAAATCGTTTATACTCTAGTCCGCGCTCTGGGGACTTAGAGTACTCCGCTCTGCACTCTGGGGATTCAGATATTTGGAATTGTTTATACGAGTCCGTACGTCGTACAAGATAATGTAGTTCGTCATTCAACTGTGAGATACAGAAACGTTAGTGATTCATGGAAAATGCGGCTTCAAGCCTTTATTAATGAAAATTAACTAAACTGCTTGATTACAACTTTAAAAAGAAACTACGTTATGACTGAACGGAAACATGCAGGAAATAACAGTGCCTGAAATAAGAAAGGAAACATGCTAAATGTAATAGTGCCGCAGATGTTCACTGTTCCATGCTCGGGGGAGTGTCGTGCCATCAACGGTCGCTAGCTTGAATGTTCCTTCTCCAAGCTTCCGTTCAATGGCGTACGGACCTTCCCAGCTGGGATTCATGCGTGATGGTACCGGGAAGACTCGTTTCAGAACGAGATCACCCACATCAAAGATTCTTGGGCGGACTCTGCCGTCGTAGTAACGCTTGACTCGATGTCTGTGCGCTGCCGCCCTTAATTCAGCTTCTTCACGCTTTTCGTCGATGCAGTCCAGTGATTCCAGCAAGAGGTTTTGGTTCGTCTTGGAATCATAGTATGTCACTCGGTGCGACGGAACTTCAAGTTCCACGGGTATAACGGCTTCAGAGCCGTATGCCAAGGCGAATGGAGTGTGGCCGGTCGCGGACTTGTGGGTAGTTCTATACGCCCATAATGCTGTCGGGAGGTCATCTACCCACTTGCCTCCAACCTTCTCCAGACGCTTCTTCAGTACGGACTTGATTATTTTGTTAACGGCCTCGACTTGTCCGTTAGCTTTCGGGTGTGCCACGGCGGCAAACTTCTTCTCGATGCCATACTTTATACAGAACTCTTTGAACTCTCTGCTTTCAAATTGCGTCCCGTTGTCCGTAATGATGGTGCGCGGAAGGCCAAAGCGGCATATAATGTTTCGTACAACGAAGTTAATGACCTTCTTAGAGGTGATTGTGGCCAAAGGTTCTGCCTCAGCCCATTTTGTGAAATAGTCGACTGCAACTATCGCATATTTCGTGCCACCTTTGGATATAGGCAAAGAGCCGATTATGTCGATTCCCCAGATCGCAAATGGCCAGGGACTAATCATTTGTGTGAGTTCCGTTGATGGAGCCCTCGGGATTCTCGCATATCTTTGACACTTGTCGCATTTTCTTGCGTAGTCCGCGGCGTCCCGGTTCACGGTGGGCCAGTAATATCCATAGCGGAGGATCTTCTTTGCTAGCGTTTGCCCCCCAGTATGGTCGCCACATTCCCCTTCGTGAACCTCTCTTAATACCCGCTTTGTCTCATCATGAGCGATGCATCGCAATAATGGGACTGAGAATCCTTTTCGGTACATCGACCCATCCTGCATTACGTATCGCGCGGCCTTTCGAAGGACCTGCCGTCTTTCGCTTCTTTTTTCTGGTAAAGCTCCGGTCGTTAGGTACAGTTTGAATGGGGTTATCCACGATTCCTTCTCGATTTCTGTTTCCAACACGAGATCGACTTTCATCCCGTCTATGCTCGGGGCACGCAAGATTTCGACGGGATACAATCCCATTTGTTGCGCATCGCCGGTACTTGCAAACTTAGCCAATAAGTCGGCTTCTTTGTTCTGTTCGCGCGGGATATGTTAAATGTCATAACGCTTAAGATTTGATAGTAGCTCTTGGACCTGAACGAGGTACGGAGCAAGCTTTCGTCCCTTTGCTTGGTAGTCCCCCCGTACTTGGTAAACCACCAATTGTGAGTCACAAAAGATTTCGATTGATTCGATTCTGAGTTCTCTGATGAGCTTCAAGCCAGCGATCAGTGCTTCATATTCGGCTTCGTTATTTGTAGTCGGGAAGTCGAGCTTCAGGGCATAACAGATTGATCGGTTTTCTGGAGTTATAAGAACTACGCCCGCGCCGGAGCAACGGTCGTTTGATGCACCGTCGGTGTATAATTTCCATCGAACGGGGGGAATGATGTCGTCGTCATCCGGTTTGATGGGGTTGGTAAACTCAGCGATGAAATCCGCTAATGCTTGCCCTCGGATGGCTCTCCGCGGTAAGTATGCGATATCGAATTGGCTCAACTCGATGTTCCATCTTAGCAATCTTCCAGAAGTTTCCGGCCGTTGGAGTACTTGCCTCAGGGGTTGATCGGTATAAACGCCGATTGAATGTGCTTGAAAGTATGGGCGAAGCTTTCGTGATGCAATCACCAAGCAATAAGCCAATTTCTCGATTTTAGGGTAATTCCTCTCTGCCCCTGTTAAACGCTTGCTAACATAATACACCGGCTTCTGGACTCGATCCTCCTCACGAACCAATGCAGCACTTATCGCATGCGGGGATACAGCCAAGTATACGTACAACATCTTGTGGTCAACTGGTTTTGCTAGCATTGGTGGACTCTCCATATGCCTCACCAGATTCCGGAATGCTTCCTCACAACTAGACGTCCATTCAAAATTTCTCTTCCCTTTCTTTATGATATCGAAGAATGGGATGCACTTGTCAGTTGCCCTAGATATAAATCGACTTAGCGCAGCCACTTTTCCGTTCAAGCTTTGTACTTGCTTTATAGTCCTGGGCGCTTGCACATCTCGAATAGCTTGGATTTTTTCTGGGTTGGCTTAGATTCCCCTAGCATTGACGAAGAATCCCAAAAACTTCCCTGATGCAACGCCGAATGAACACTTCAGAGGGTTGATCTTCATCCCGTAAAATCTGAGTATGTCGAACATCTCAGCCAAGTCTCGAATGTGGTCGTTTGACCGTCGTGACTTCACGAGCATGTCATCCATATAGACTTCCATCGTTCTACCCAGCTGGTCCTTGAACATTCGATTCACTAAACGCTGGTAAGTTGCTCCTGCATTCTTCAATCCAAAGGGCATCACTACATAGCAATACAGCCCGACATTTGTAACGAAGCTGGTGTGTTCTTGGTCCGGAATATGCATCGGGATTTGGTTGTATCCTGAGTACGCGTCCATGAATGACAGCAGCTCGTGTCCTGCAGTGGAGTCGACCAACTGATCGATCCTAGGCAGCGGGAAACTGTCCTTAGGGCATGCTTTGTTCAAGTCGGAATAATCTACGCAAGTCCTCCATTTCCCATTCGCCTTTTTTACTAGCACGGGGTTGGATACCCACTCAGGGTAGAGGGCGTCGCGGACGAACCCATTTGCTTTGAGTTTGTCCACCTCCTCTCCGAGAGCGGCGGACCTCTCCGGATCCATTCCTCTCCTTTTTTGTTTAACTGGGACGTATTTCGAATCTATGTTCAACATATGACTCGTGATGGCGGGAGAAATCCCACACATATCAGAATGCGCCCAGGCGAAAACATCAAGATTCGCCCGGAGGAAGTCGCTAAGGTCTTCAGTCATCTCGGGACCAAGCTGTGATCCGATTTTCAGAATTCGCGAAGGGTCATCGCGGCTAACTGAGATGTCAATTGTTAATTCAGCCGGTGCCGCCTTCTCTTCCCTGGGTTTCTCATCGTCGTCTCTCGGATCTATATCTCCGAAGATCCGAGAACTATGCCCGAGCCAGGGCTCGGGCACTACTTGTCAATTATTCGCATTAAGGATGCGGACGGGATTGTCCGCAACCTTTCCCTTCTCCCTCCGATGGGCTTCTTGGAGCTCAGCCACATAACAGGAACGACCAGCTGCTTGGTCGCCATGAACAATACCTACTCCTTTGTCAGTTGGGAACTTCAAAGTTAAACACCACGGGGCCAATGCTGCCCTAAACTCAGCCAGGGCCGGCCGGCCCAAGAAAACATTATATGGAGAATCCACATCCAAAACTACGAAGGGTAGAATTCGCACCCTCCGACGCTCGCCTTGCCCCAGTTCAACTGGTAACTCAACGTACCCTACGGCGTCGGTTGCTGCGCCGTTAAAGCTGTGTATACGAGCCTTGGACGGTTTCAGGTCTTTTGTTTCTAGTTTCATTTGATCGTAAGCCTTCTTGAAGATGATGTTGACTGAACTTCCACAATCAATCAGAATTCTTTTCACATATGCTGGTCCGATCGTTGTAGATATGACCATGGGGTCGATGGTCGGAGCCTCTATCTGATCAGCGTCTCTACTTCTAAACACAATATCGTCTGTCATTATGCGCTGCTGCTTAGCAGGGGCCCCGTCCTCCGTGTTCGAACAGCACTCAAAATCTGCATGCTTCAGGGAACTTGCATATCGCTCCATCTCTTGCCAATTCTTATCTGCGGGGTGAGGTCCGCCGATAATTGTATTTATGACTAGTCTACCTACGGTTCGGGCAGGCTCCTCGGGATGACACGGAGCTGGTGCACGACTAGGGTTGGACGTCCCCTGTCCTCCTTCCTAAGGATCCTTCACAAATTCTTGCAATTTCTTCTGCCTGATCAACTTTTCAATAGCGTCGTGTAGGTGTCTACACTCCTCCGTATTGTGCCCATAAGTCTCATGGAAGCGACAATATTTCCCGGTCCGTTTTTGTTCCTCGGTTGATTCTTTCGGACGTGGCTTTCTGTATTGAAAAGTATTGCAGGTGGATAGGTAAATGTTCTCAAGTGGCGCGTTCAGCGGAGTATACTCGCTGTAGCTTGGAATTCTCGACTTCCACTTCCCCGCTTCTTTTCTTTTCCCTTGACTCCTTCCTCCGGACTCCTTGGGTTGCCCAGGCTTGTTCTGGACATTGACCTGGACCTTACCCGAGTTGTCTCCAGACTGCTTCACAGCAATGTTGCTCTTTATTGATTCTTGGACAGGTCCTGGCGCCTTATCCCGTCGTACCCACCTAGCTTCCTCTCTTCTTATGAACTGGTGGGCCTTTGAGTAGAAACGCTCTAGCGTAGCCGGAGGTTTTCCTGCCAGCCAGTCTCCAAACTCAGAGTCTGGATCCACACCTCTCATTACAGCCATTAGAATTGCATGGTCGTTGGGATTACTGACTTCAGTTGCTGCAAGGTGGAATCTTTGCAAATATTCCTTCAACGACTCCCTAGGATTTTGGATTACACTTGACAGAGACATCACGTCCTTTGGGCGCGTAGTGTGTATCCTGAACTGCTCAATAAACTTCTTTGCCAAATCCTCGAAATTTG
Source organism: Allium fistulosum (assembly GCA_030737815.1). NCBI lineage: Eukaryota > Viridiplantae > Streptophyta > Magnoliopsida > Asparagales > Amaryllidaceae > Allium > Allium fistulosum. The sequence continues at coordinate 448,290,967 of CM060906.1, read as the reverse complement.
ATACGGATCGCGGAGGAAGTCGGGTGAACCACATAGTAGAGATCCCAGAGAGAGTAATCGGCAAGCACCTACACTTGGTGGCATCATTCGCTCTAGCTGAATCCATCATCCATTCGTACCTCATAACGTGCTGTCTGGGGTCAGTCCTCCCTTCATACGCAGGGATAGTAGGCATACTAAACTTCCTAGGGTATGCCGCTTGCAACACAACATCCGTGAACGGAGTATGACTTCTTGACACTCCCCAATCATCATTCGATAACCCCTAATTTTCCTTTATCAACTGCCTGATCATGGCTGTCAGATCTGGTGTCTGTATGGAAGGCGGAAGGTTAGTGTCTGTTCTACGCGCCTGTCCATGCTGATGCCTCCTCTCCTGGCGGTCTGCCAATCGTGCGTCTTGAGGTTTGACATCGTTAGCATTTTGATGATCCGAGCCTCTGTCCTCCATCTGTACCCCGGTCCTGAAGTTTCCAGCTCTTGCTTGGTCACGGTCTCCAGTTGTTTGAACAGCAGCTTCTGCTCGTGCAGCGTCAGTCTTGCAGCGTCTGCGCCTGGAAGGTTCATCAGAGGAAGTTGAACTGTCAGATTAAGAGTAAGGAGCGGGATTGCCCCCAGCATTCTGTTGCTGCTGTTGAGTGAGTTGTGCCATCAGGTTGGCGTTAGCTTGCATCTGCTCTCCTAGTTGTCTCCTGCTTTCCCTGAGTTCTCTCATCAAGTCATTGAACTCTATTCTGGTGACAACTGGAGTCTGTTCTTGAGCGGCAATTCCTGCACTCGGAATCGCTGGTTGATTGCTAGGTCCTGCTTGTTGCACACTAGCAGTTTCGTGGGCATCCGCATTATGAGAAGCTGACCTGGTACGTGGTCTTGCCATTGTAGAGTTATCGGTATGAACTCTGAGTAGAATCAACGGATGTCCTATCAGTGAGTCGAATCTTCTTTGGGGGATTTGTTCAATCCAGTAGCTTCAAAGCAGATCCTTGAGGTCTGAGAATTCAACTCTCAGTGAAAGCACCAAAGTGTTAGCACCAAAATTGGTCACTAACCTCGTAGAGAAAGATTGTGTAGAGATATAAGTGATGAAAGTAAATTAAACAGAGAAGACAATGCTAATCTAACTGCAGAAAGTAAGAACACCAAATTTATAGTGGTTCAGCGTAATTGCCTACGTCCACTTTGAGGTTAAACTTTATTGATCTTCTTTATAGTTGATTACAAATACAATTCGTGAATCAAATGCTTGAATGAAGTTGTTAAGTAGAGAAGATGAGTCTTGAAAATGGCAGAGTCTCCCCAGTGTTCTCTCTCCCAAAAAAGGATCCATTTCATTGTGACCCTGCCCCTCTATTTATAGGCAAATATGGGCTGGACTTCCCAAGTGGGCCGGATAGCCGAACGCTCCAGCCCCAGTACAGTGGTCGCTGTATGCCGGACCAGGTGTGCCGAACGGTCCCTAATGCCGAACAGTCCCTTCTATGCCGAACGATGTGGTTGATGTTTGGGAAGTGCAGGATGTTTGTCAGTCGAAGCCGAACGCTCTTCTAGATGCCGAGTACTCTTGTTGCCGAGTACTCCTGATGCTACCGAGTACTACGCCGAGTACTCCTGTATGCCGAACTTCATATGCTGCCGAGTTCTCCTTGATGCCGAGCGCTCTTGTATGCCGAGCAGTCTTGTATGCTGAGCAGTCTTGATGCCGAGCACTCTCGTATGCCGAGCAGTCTTGATGCCGAGCACTCTTGTATGCCGAGCACTCTTGCTGCCGAATATTGGTTGACGCCGAGCGCTCTGTATGCTGAACATTATGGATGCTGTGTACTTCGCCGAGTACTCCTAGATGCCGGACATTCTATGACGCCGAGTTCCACTAGGAAGCCGGGTACTTCGCCGAACACTCCTAGATGCCGGACATTCTATGACGCCGAGTTCCACTAGGAAGCCGGGTACTTCGCCGAACACTCCTAGATGCCGAGTACTCTCTGACGCCGAGTGTTACCTGATGCCGAGCACTGGTTGCCTGGTCAAATCTCCAAGAAACATATTTATAAAATAAAAACTTTGTAAATGATTGCATTTAATTACTTCCGAATACTAGAAAATAGAAAATTTATTTAAACATTTCGATGTGATCAATGAGGTTAATTTAGGCAAGAATTGTTAAAATTTTTGGAGACGATTGTTATAAAAGACACTACACGTATCAAACATGAGTAGCACTGACCGAAACATAGAAGGTAGAAAACTGCCATTTATCAGTTGTAGTTTCCATATGAATGGTTCTGATATAAAATAACGATCCATGTGATGTGTGTATATAATGTATACTAAGAGCTGAAGATGCCAAATTACATTACTATAATTGGTGCAATACTAAGATTATGTAGGAGTAGAACTATGGCATGAATGGGCGCATTCTATATCAGTCTATAGTCTATGAAGCATGTACTATGTGTCCAGAATGTAAGAAATCACCACATTGAGATGGCATGACTGTGTGTGTCTAGAATGAAGAGTTCATGAATATGAATATGACTATGTGTGTCTAGAATGAAGAGTTCATGAATATGAGTCTAGAATGAAGAGTTCATGAATATGTGTCTAGAATGTAAGAAATCACCACATTTAGATCCTTATTACACAAGTAATTTTGCTATTTAGATGCTATGAATGAAACATAATTTTAGGGCTGAATGAAAATTCCCATTATTACCTATTTCGGGTTCATACAAACATTTACTAAACTTTTCTAGACCTATGTGCCCAAAAAAAGATTTAAGCACCGTGTGATATATTTCCACGTTACATATTACATGGAGATGATCCTCTTACTTGGATGAACAATGATCCAAGTTTTGAGAAGTTTCAGGATACTTTATGAGTACATGAGTACTTTGTCCTTTATCCTTTGACCATTTTTTAGAGCTGTTGTTCATTTATACTTTGCCTGGAGGCTTTGTATCGCTCTGGTTGAAGAGTTTATTTATTTTCTGGGCGTAAATTTTCTCTATCGGCATGTTCTCGTCTTTCCTTACCTTTTTACTGTAGCTGTTTGGTATTCTATGTATGATATAATTTGTTTAATGTTCTTTCTTCTGAAAAATGAGTCTTGCCTGTAAAATTAAGGATGGTTGGTTGGAGAATTGGCACTTAAAATTATGTATTTTTTAATTTTCTAAGTTTACCGTTCTTAGGATTTTTTTTATGTTTACAAGATCAAACTAGGTTTCTGCATTAACAAGTCTAAAGAAACATTCGTTTAAAATTGCTATCATGTACGTTCTCAGGATAGTTTTAATTTATATACTAAATTGAACCAAATAAATTAGATTTGCTTTGTTGGGTTTAGTTAGTCAATTGACCACGTTTGACTCTTGCACACATAAAAATATGTATATTAAAAATCTATTAAAACATGACAAGTTGACACAATAAATCTCAATGATTAATTTATTTACTAAACTTTCTAGTGATTGCAATATAACTTGGTTTTTTTCTTATGTTAAACAATTCAGGCAATCACTTTGACATTACTTCAAAATGCAAAGTGAACAAATGTTTATTGGTATTGGAAAATCATCTTGTAAACCTGCAGGTTCAAACATTATGAGAAGTTGCTCATCTTCAGAATGTGCCATTAAGGTTCATATTTTCATAGGCTTTTCAGCATAGCTCACTGCATGTAGACCCTTTTGTTTTTGAACTTAATTTAATCTGTATTCTTGTGTGTGGGTAAGGGAACCTTACACAATATCAAGACAAAGAGAAAGGTGGACTGATGAAGAACATGATAAATATCTAGAAGCTCTAAACTCGATGGCCATTCCTGGTGCAAAATAGAAGGTACCACAGGAAATGAAGTTATATGTGATGGAATCATCTTCGAACATTGCCTTATATTGCATGTTTATTTTTCTTGCAGAACACATTGGCTCAAAGAGAGCAAATTTGGACTTCGAACATTGTGTGTAGGCATCGGACTTTTGAAGAGAGAAAATTTGGACTTGATGATGCTAGCTTTTACTTGTGTATGCAACAAAGAATTATGGGTAATCAAACGTTTTGTTAGCACTAGTTAGATATAACATTTATTAGTACCCGATGTGTAAATTTGTATATAAATGGTTATTGTATGTGAGTTAGGTCATTTTGTCGAAAAACTATTGTATTGGAATGGTTATGGATATTTTATTTGATTATATGGTTAATGTGTTTTTTTAACTTATTTGAATATGATGATTATGTGAGTGATTGTTGATTGATATAATAGAACCAAAATAGACCATTAACAGGAAATAATAGCATGAAAAAACGGTGTAAAATAATAAACAACTTTTAGTAGCGTTTCAAAAACGCTACTGAAATATATATAGTGGCGTTGAGTAAATGCAACCGTAAAACAGGGGTAAAGTTGGAAATTCTATTAGTAGCGCCAAAAAATCTTTTGGTGGCGTTTTTTAAACGCTACAAAAAGATTTATGGTGGCGTTTGAAAAACGCTGCCAAAAATGCATTTATAGTGGCGTTAAAATAAATGCAACAAAAAATCATGGATTTTTAGTCGCATGTTTTCTAGCGGCGTTTATCAAAACGCCACCAAAAGTTTTTGTAGCGTTTTTTGAGCGCCACAAAAAATAAAATTTCTTGTAGTGTTGGGTTCAATTTAAAATATGTGGAAACCTTTTGAAACCATTCAAAAATTAACCCCTTCGAAACCTTTGAAAGACGTCTCGGTCGAAACCATTTGGATTATGCCTTCAAGTAGAGCAAAAGGACTAGAAACTCTTTAAATTCGAAAGCATCTATTTCGAAACCATTTAAAACTATCTCTTTCGAAACCATTTGAGTTTTACTTTAATCATAGAAAAAATGTCTTAAAAACAACTAAGTCGAAAGCATGTTTCAAAACCATTTCCTAAGTAATGAAGTGATGGTGTCGAAACCATCCCTTCGAAAGCATTGGAGAGGTGGCAAGGCTTTTTAGAAAACAAAACACCCTTTCGAAACCAACTGGATTGAAAGGTAGGAAAGTGGTAGTGAAAAGGATTCAACTTAATCAAAAGAATTTATTTAAAAAAAGCACAACCCAATCAAAACCATTTATTTAAATCCATTAAACCTAGTCAAAAGCTACTCGGTCGAAAGCCATTTTAGTCTAAAGTAAGCAGGTGCATTTTTAATTTAAAAGCAAAGTACTGCCTCAACCCCTTCGGAACCTTTGGTTTCAACTACATACCTTTCGCCTTCTATCCAATTCGCTACGTACCAATACATTAATACCATGCACATTGGTTTCGATGGTGTTGAAGGCGGAGGGACTTAGTCGAAAGCCAGCTAAGGCAGAAGCAGGTGCCGAAAGCATCGAAACAGGGAAAAACATGTAGCAAATAGTTTTTTTCACATATCTTGCTTTACGTGTCTAATTTTGATTGGTTGCCTCTTTCTTTACCAATAAAAAGTACTACAATTTTCAAAAGTGCTACTGACGTTCCAGATTTGACAATTTGAATTAATTTTACAAAAATCCCCTTCTCCTCTCTTAATTGTATAAAACATTTAAGTCTCATACCTTAAATAATTTTATACAACCATTAAAACACTTAGAAAATTCTACAAAAATTTTAGAAAATCTCTTTTAATATGTTTTTCAACATATAAAAATTTCAGACCCAAACCTTTTATTATTTAACTGTAAATAAGTATTAACCCGAATTATCATTTTCTTTACTAGAAAATTCATATAAATTTCACATAAATTCTAAAAATTGAAACCTATCTCTAAAATAAATTCAATATGAACAACCATAATTCATTAATAAGTATATATATTTATTCCATCATTCAAAAACATGGAAAATCATTCAAAATATTTGGAATTCATCTTAAAACCGAAAACACAATCAAAAATAAGATGTAAACATTATTCACCTTAGCTTTAGAGATTATAGAGATTGAGATGTGAATGTATTTAATTTGATTTTGCTTCTTCCTTAGCTTTCTTCCTTTTACTCTTGTTAATGGTGGTCGGCCTTAAGTTTCAAAAAAATTCAAATGAAATGAATGTGTATGCGATACATGGCCTAAGAGAATAGATATAGGAATGACCTCTTTTCTATTTTACCCCTTCTCTATTTCATTTTAACTCTTCCTTAATTCATTGTTAAATGGCACGTCTACACCTTAATTAAATATCAAATCTCAATCTCATAATCAACATATTATTTTATTTAATTTAGATAATTAAATATCCTAAATAATATTACAAAAAATCTAGGGTGTTACAAATATGGAGAAAATACTCATGACAGTCAAACCATGAAATTTTCTTCCCATGCGGTAAAGAAAATGCTCGTGTTTCTTCCATGTAATAAGAGCAAGCTAGACGACCAGCCATACTCTAACCCGATTGCATTGCATACATAGAAAAATCGCATATAGTCCATAGTAGAGAAGTGAACATACGAATTTTTTTTAAATGTCATATGTTTCAATACCTTCATACCATAGTGTTTTCAACTCTTCAATCAACGGTTGTAAATATATGTCCTTGTATCGGATCATCAGGGCCAGGGATGACAATAGTGAGAAACATATACGGTGTTTTCATACAAATCCATGGAGGTAAATTGTAACATGTAACGATTATATGGCAAGATAAATATTTTGAGTCAAATTGAGAGAACGGTGAAAATCCATCCATACATAAACCAAGTCTAACATTATGACTCTCCGCTGCAAAAGCGGGGTATGTCTTATCAAAATGCTTCCATGTTTCTCCATCAGCTGGGTGTGTTAAAGTACCTTCTTCCTGTGTTCTCACATAGTGCCATCTCATATGATGCGCGGTTATAGAAGATGCATATAACCTTTGAAGCCTATGACTGATGGGTAAGTAAAGCATACGCTTGTACGGAACTTCCTTTCTCCTCTTTTTTCTTGGTTTGTATCTTTCCTGTTTACATATTTTACAATTCCTAAGACTGATTTCTTCTTTCCAAAATAACATGCAACCATTTAAATATGTATCTACTTTTTGATACGGCAAACCAAAAGCAAACATAAGTTTTTTCACTTCATAATGATTTTTGCACATTAAATTAACGGGTGGCATATGCCATTTTGCAGCTTGTATTATAGATGTAAACCTAACTTCTATGAAGTTGTATTTGTATTTCATCGCAATGTATTCTGCAGTTACTGATAGTTGAGTACCGCTTATACAACCATCCCATAAGGGTTTTTTAGCAGCCTCCAATAAATCATAAAGTTTTTTGCTTCAATACTTGGTTCTTCTTCGACATTAACATCATTACCATTAACTTCAATAGTAGGGAACACTGAACGTGCTGCATCTTCAACCATATCTTCTATGAGATTCGTCGGAACAAGTTCATTATCCATCTCCTCCTCCGAATGTACGGGATTAGGTGCTATAAGTTCTCCATGATGATCCCACACCAAATAATTCGGCACGAAACCATATTGGTGCAAATGAACTATTACCATATCTGGTATCAAATGCTTCAATAGTTTGCACCTACTACATGGACAACGAATTTCTTCGTTGGTTCAATTATTACGTAAAGCGAATTCAATAAAGACGTGTACGCCATTTTAAAAATGTTTACTTATTGAGCCTCCAATTTCTCTTCTTTGTTGGTACATCCAGCTCCGACCGATAAAATATTTAACCATTTTTCCTACTTTAAAACATAAAAACGCATTAATTTTTTATGTGTTGACAATTTCCCCCAAATAAATCATACATTTAAATTTTCGCACATATATAATATTATTCTATTTAATTTTATTTTTAAACGGATTTACACAAATTATTATATGAATATAATCTATAATTTTTAGGTTTTATTGTTTTACACTTTGATGGTTGGTCATCCTACTTCCCATTAGAAACACGGTAGTAATTATATTTTGCAAATCATTTTATTTTGAATGATTCAACAAAATTCGGCAGCACTTCCCCTTTGTTCCCTATATCGTACACATATGTGTGCACACAGAGAATAAAAAGAAAGTGTTGTCGAAATTTTGTGAACCGTTTAAAATAAAATAATTTGAAAAATATAATTACTACTATGTTTGTAACTTGTCCGATGCAAGGACAAATCCGACAAATATTGTATAGGATGAATACAAATGTCAATTCTGGGATAAAAACGAATATCCAAACAACAATCATATACAATATTTGTCAGACGGGGCCAAAAACTCTCTAAGGGATTAACAAAAAGTAAAACGTATTGTACAATAATTTTTACAATAATTTATTTACATTCTAAGAAACGCATACACCAAATCGTCTTCTTGAAAACACATACATCAAATTCTAAGCATCGACTCAAATCAATCCAAAGTAGCCCTAATGTGCATATGCAGTAATTAATCAATGCATATGCACCAATTAACGTACATATACACTAAACAAATTTTCTCTCAATATTTTAATAATAAAGAAATATAATAACAATCTAATTAGCATTCAATAGGGTATACCAAACAATCAATGGGGTATTATACAACTATAACAACAAATCAATCCAAAGGAGCTAGACTTGTTGAGAGTGGAGAATGATGAAGCTGGAGAAGATCGGGGAGGCACGGCGGCTGGCTAACAACGGGGAGGAGGAGGAGGTAGGGTTTTTTTTTGAATTTGGGAAAGATTGAAAATGAAGCAGAAGCTCTCGATCGTGAGGCATGTAAGCATGATAATTTAAAACGGCTAGCGACGGCCGTCGACAGCATCGTTGTTTCGGTTTTCGACGGGTAGCAATGGCTATTATATATTATTTAAGAAAACGACGCGGAGTTCGACAACTGTCGCTAGAAGTTGGAAACTGCCATTGGCGGCCGTCGAAAGCCTCTGTCACTATTTATTGTTATTTTAGTAGTGTTTAGACTTCATAGGCCATTAATGATCCAAAAATGGTAAAAATTTGAAATTCACCTATTTTTTCCGCTGCAAGCTAGTCCACTTCCTTCACTGCCTACTTATTTACTTAAGGAATTAGAGATTACAACTTAGACCTCAAGCTCTTCCTATCCTCCAAAGCTTCCATTTCGTCCAGTTCCAACTATCTGTGCCTTCAATATGCTCAATTCTCCAATCTAACTTCCTGTGCAGTCACAGCACTATCAAACAACATCAAATCATATCATCCAAACATAGAATATCAAGTAATTTCATCTAATCCAACATGTAATCCATCAAAACATGATATATAGATAAATTTACAACGTAGATCTACATATAACATGAATATGTGAGCATAAGCAATGGTAATTCTAACCAATCTAGGCCACTTTCATAATTTAACACGTAATTAAAGTTAGAAAATATTTTATGACCAAAAATCAATTTAAAACATGTTAAATCCTACAATTCCACCATATGAACATGCATAGTATAGTGAGAAGGCATAAACCACTCATCAATTACCAAATTCAACCAATATGGGTGTAGATCTAATCCGAACAGCAAACCAAAGCAATGCAAATAGGCCATATGGATAATCTCTATCTTCTAGTTGATGATCTATTCGCCAATCTATAATCTGGTTTGATTTAAAGACCGATTTGGATGATTTTGAATGAAGTTAGGATGGAATTAGAGCTAATTAGGGTTTAGACATGATTTAGAATGCGAGGAAAAGTTTTCATTTTACTCCTACAGCCCCTATCCATAGTGATTCTCTAATTAGACTAATGGGCCAACTGATGGGCTTCACTAGTTACACACTAATCATGGTCAATGGTTCTTAAAGTTTAAAACAGCCATAACTTTTTTACCATAAATACATTTTCTATTATGACCACTCTACGGAAAAGAAAACCATCATCTCGAAGTAATGGAACTGCTTGAAGATCCTAACTCGACACCTGTCAAAAGCTATAGTCCAAAAAAGGCTTTTAGAATCAAAATGGTCATGTAGAAATTTGGAAAAAATCAAAAGTATGTAAAATATCCCCGAGAGTCTTATCCTAAAATTATAGTATCACACGACCTTATATGAATAAAATAAAAATATTTTATGATTCTCCAATACGTAAAATACGGGTCGTTACAACCTTGCTACACCTCTGGGTAAGAAAAAGTTGTGAATTTGATAGATTTTGGCATGCATTGAAATTTGTAGAGAAGAAGAAAAGAGGAGAAAGAAGGAGTAACTCTATTGTTGAACCTTAGCAACTCCAAGGTGAGTAATCTCAAGTTACAACCTATGTTTAGTTGTATGCATTTCATGTTGAATGATGATGTAATTAAATGTGTGTTGCTTACTCCTTTTGAACCCATTGCATTGAATTTGATGATATGGATGTGCTTTGAGTTTTTGGAAGGTGGTATAGGGTGTAGATTCGAAATAGGGTTTGGAAAAAGGAGCGAACGGTAGCCGAAGTTGCCAAAAATGGTTGCACAACCTGGAACTATTCCATTCCAAACCATGACCGGTGGACCCAAGGACCTGCCATGGTGACAATGCACCGATGCACGACCTAGACGTGCTACAGTCCTGTGCATGCAAAGGTTTATATTCAAGAAAAATTAAATTAAAATGAAATATAAATAATAAATTTAAAACCTCTTATTATGTTTCAGCGATAATAATTTATGAACATCCATAACTTTTTTTCAACGGCCTCTTCTCAGTTTTCCCCCTCTCCTTCTAACCCTAACCATTCAAACTTGTCCTTTTCTTCCTCCTTCCCTCCCTTCTTAGCTAACCCGCCACCTGCTCTAAACCCCCCGATCTCCCCTCCTCCCTTGCCTCCTCCTCTTCTCCACTCTCGGCCTACTCCTCCTCCCCCTTCGGCTACTCCCTTTCCCATTCTTGTCTCCTCTTCCTCTATTAGGCCTGATTGGTCCAATCTTTTTATGAAGTTGCCTAGAATTGCGGGCAAATATTCCCTAATTGATATGGAGTTGTCTTGCTCCAAGGAGGCTACTGTGTCGTGCCAAGTAGTTATAGAGGCAGGAAAGAAAATCTGGGGTTATTATGTGGTCGGTTTTCTTCCTAGATAAATCGCTCTCTTACACAGCAGTAATCCTGAATTTAAAGAAAGATGGAGATTGAAGGCTAGTATAAAGGTAAAATCGGATGGAAACTTATTTATTTTCCTGATTTCTACTGAGGAAGATAAGAGGATGATATGTTAGGGTGATCCTGTCTTTATTAAAAACAATATGTTCATTGTTAAACCATGAAATCACCTATATGGTAACGTTTGTGGTAGTATCAAGACATTACCAATATAGGTTCACTTCTCTAACATCTCGTTAATTGCATGGTCTCCTTTGGGAATTAAGTAGCTAGCTAGCAGATTAGGTAGGATGATTTGTATGGATGAAAGCACTGAGAAATAGATAGAATATCTTTTGTCGAAGTATTAATAAAAGCTGTACCAAATGTTGAATTGGTTGATTATTTTCCTGTGAGTCTCCCAGGTGGATCAGAGTGAAAGAGTATGAGTATCGGAGCTAACCCTAAAGCATATATCTCTGAAGACAAATGAAAGAGTATGTGGGTTGTGGCTAACCCTAAAGGGTTTACATCTCAAAGCAATGCGGGTTGTAGATTAAAAAGGATTCGACCCGAACCACATCTTTACCGCTTTATTATTGTGTTGGGCCAATATGTATTTTTAAGCCCATGTAATACTCTTTAAATACTTCTAGTTGTACACTGTTTTCAGATACAATCTGATAATTCAATAAAGAGCAATTACTCTGTTTTACAAAATAACTTGTGTAATCAAATCTCCTCCAACTTCTGTTTTTCAACTTGGTATCAGAGCCATCATCGCCTAACGGCAAATCATCTGTACCATTGGATCTGCAGTATCATCAGATTCAATATCATCATCTGATACTCAGTCCACCCATCAGATACAAGATCATCATCTGAGTTCTGGATCAGTGCCATACCTGAAGATTATAGATCTTGGTTGCAACTGATCAGATAAAAGCAATTCAGAAGGAAGTAAATCAGAGAAAATCTCATCATCAGAGTCAAAGAAAAACATCAAGAAAATCATCAAGAAATCACAAGAAAGTTGTTACCCTGCCAAGAACTCATCAGTCAAATCTCATCACCTGAGTTCTGGCTGTAACCAACCCTCTTCATCTCTTATCTTGAAGACATCTGACTCTGTAAGCATTTCCAATTCTTTTGTTGATTTCATATCTCTTAAGATACCATGGCAGGAGATAATGACAGTTCTGCCACATTGAGCACTTCATCTAATTCTCGTCAGAATGCCACTGAAGGCCTAATAAAGACAGTAATAAGCCCTCAGAATCAGCTGATCACTGCTCATCTTGAAGAAGATAACTATCTTCTATGGAAAGTTCAAGTAGAGACCGCCATCAAAGGCTATGGTCTTGAAGAGTTTCTCTTTGGCACCATTATTATTCCACCCAGATTCATAACTGATCAAGAAAACAAGACTGTCAGTAATGATGAATACATAAAACATCAGAGACAAGACAGCCTAATATGTTCATGGCTTCTATCATCTATAAGCATCAAGCTACTACCACAGGTAATAGGAAGCAAGACAGCAAATGGGATCTGGTCAACCATAGAGAGAATCTTTAACTCTCAATCTGCTGCCAAGATCATGCATCATAAAAGACAATTACATAGCATCAAGAAAGATAATCTAACCATGGGAGAATATCTAACAAAGATAAAAACATTATGTGATATTCTTGAAGCAGCAGGTCACAAAATTCCCACTTCTGAACAGGTACTAATTGTATTAAGTGGGTTAAGTGAAGAATATGAAGCCGTGGTAGCTGTCATATCATCACAAAGACTAATACCATCAATTGAGGATGTGCATTCAATCCTTCTTGCTCATGAAGGAAGAATTGAGTATAAAAAATCCAATGAGATGGATATATCTGCCAACTTTTCCTCAAACTCCAAAAACAAAAACCAATATAACAGTAAATCATATCAGAATCTTCAAAGAAACAACCAGTCTACAGGAGGAAGAGGCAGAGGAAGATGGAACAACAACAACAACAAACCAAAATGTCAAATCTGTGAGAAAATAGGACACACTGCTGCTAAATGCTACTTCAGATTAAATCTAAACTATGTGCCAGGACAAAATACAAATAGTCAGAGAAATGGCAATCCTAGTGAAAATTTAGCACAAGCTCAACAAGATCAAGGTGGGCAGTCAGATATGAGCAGAAACGAGATTACTAAACCAGAGCACATACAAGATGAAGCATGGTACCCAGATTCTGGTGCAACAAATCATCTAACAAGCAATCTAGACAACTTCAATCTTGGAAACAAAGAGTATAAAGGTAAACAATCAATTACCATGGGGGATGGTAAGTGTATTAGAATAACTCATACTGGTAGAACTTATATTAAAGGAGCCAGGCAGTTATTCTTGAATAATTTATTAAGAGTTCCAAAGATAAAAAAGAATCTTATCAGTGTCTCACAGTTCGCAGGAGATAACAATGTTTACTTTGAGTTCTTTCCTAAGTACTGTTTTGTAAAAGATATCTTGACTAATGAAACTCTTTTGCAAGGTGATACAGATAAAGGCCTTTACAGATTCAATTTTGTTAACTCCACCAGTACTGTAAAACCACAAAATAATTGTAATTTGACTGAGGTGAATCAAACAGAGGAAAATATGAGTAACTTTGATCTGTGGCACTACAAGCTGGGGCACCCAAATGTAACTGTTGTTAAACAAGTACTCAATGAAAACAAAGTTTCTTTTGGGAATATCTCTAATCCTTACATTTGTACTTATTGCCAAATGGGCAAAAGTCATAAATTGGAATTTAATGACTCTTCTACTGTTTATTCTAACCCTCTTGAATTAGTTGCTACAGATATATGGGGTCCAGCTCCAATAAGTTCTGATTATGGTTATAGATACTATATATCTTTTATTGATGCTCATTCTAGATATACTTGGATATATTTACTAAAGGCTAAGTCTGAAACTTGCAATGTAGTACTACACTTTATAAACTTAGTTGAAAAGCAAATAGGTCATCATGTCAAGATTATGCAAACTGATGGGGGCTCTAAATCAAGCCACTCATTAAATACTTTAACACTAAGGGAATAATACATAGAACCACATGTCCCTACACATTTGAGCAAAATGGCTTGATAGAAAGGAAACATAGACATATAGTAGAGCTAGGACTTACACTTTTAGCACAGGCACACTTACCACTAAAATTCTGGCCAGACTCCTTTTATACAGCTGTATACTTAATAAATAGATTTCCAACAAAAGTGCTAAAAGGTGTAAGTCCTATGGAAAAGTTATTTGGGAACAAACCTGATTATTATGCTCTAAAACCATTTGGATGCCTATGTTTCCCTAACTTAAGACCATATAATGTCAACAAACTAGATTTTAGATCAAAACCATGTACCTTTTTGAGTTATCCTAACAAACAAAAAGGATACAAGTGTCTGGATGATAAGGGAAGGATATTCATTAGCAGACATGTTGTCTTCAATGAACATGTATTTCCCTTTGGCAGCTCAGATATGAAAACAACTAAAAAAGTGTACAATCCATATGTATCTATACCTGTATTACCTATATATTCCAAAATCTGGCAACAGGAGACTGAGAGGACTGCAAGCACTAGTGATTCACAACCTGCTATGCCACAGCAATTAAGTCATGAACCAGCAGATGGATCCAGCTATCACAATCAGTCTCCCACTTGTACAAATGCAAGGGAGCAAGAAGCTAGTCAGTCTACAGATATTCAACCAAATCAAGACAGCAACAATGAGAATGAGACACACACTAGAAATGTACAGACTATGTCAGGTCATTCAATGATAACAAAATCCAATAGTGGCATATTCAAACCAAAAATCTACACTGCTGTAAAAACAACAGAAGAACCAGATAACTTTGAGCAAGCCATAAAGGACAACTGACGCAGCGGATAATACAAAAACAAGATAGATCGATGAACGTAGCAATCGGTGGATTGAGAAATACTTGAATGCCCAAATTCGTTGATCCGAAGATACTGAATTCTAGCTATCTCTGACACGTTGATCGCGCACGATACCGTGAAGAGAGATCTACAATTCTTCGAGCGTTGATCAAGCGCACTTGATTCTGCGAATTGGCTTCACGATCGTTGAATTGAGCGCACTCAATTGACCGAAGTTGGAGATAGGAGATCACACTCGACTACTAATTGGATGAAAGCACAAAGCTAACAAAGGAAATTTTATTTCAAAATCAACAACCTTTTACAAATGATATAACTCGCCTATTTATAGGCATACAACACAACACTTACAGCACAACTCATAGGTCTTGAATGACCTAACACTTAGAATATTTACAACACATAACGACATCTTAACAACCTATACAATAGTACACGACTTAACAAACGAAACTACAAACGACTCAACAACATCTTAATGGCCTAAGCCAACGGCGACTTAAACAAGCTCGTTCGCGACCTAAAGAAGTAGCTCGCGATTCAGAATGGAGCACGGCACCGACCCAAACTCGGCAACGACCTAAAATACTCTTGCGATCTAGAAACTGGGAGGGGTAGCGATCTATGGAGTCTTTGAATTAGCTTCGTTCGCGAGCTGAAACAAAAGACACGGCAGCGACCTAAATTGAGACGACTTATGGCTTC
The DNA here is from genome assembly GCA_030737815.1 of Allium fistulosum. NCBI lineage: Eukaryota > Viridiplantae > Streptophyta > Magnoliopsida > Asparagales > Amaryllidaceae > Allium > Allium fistulosum. The sequence continues at coordinate 448,275,274 of CM060906.1, read as the reverse complement.
ACGAGACGGTAGTTGGTGATGGGGTTTAGGTCGCGGTTGGTTTTAGGTTGCGGAGATGGGTATGTCGCGGGAATGGAAGGGTGCTGGAGATGGGTAGGTCGCGGGAATGGAAGGTCGTGGGGATGATTTAAGTCGTGAGTTAGTTTAGGTCGCGGATGTGGAAGATCGCGGCGATCGTGGAGGCTAGGTCGTAGGTCGCGGCGATCGTGGAGGCTAGGTCGTAGGTCGCGGCGATCATGGAGGCTAGGTCGTATGTCGCGGCGATCGTGATCGCGAATTAAGGTATGTGTTGATTCCTCCCTTCTCTTGCCTTACCGTGCTGCATCATTCTCTCTTGGTTGAAAAGAATTCGTCCTCGAATTTAAAAGATCTTCCCCATTGGATTGTTCTTTTCCATAATAAAGTGTAAGATGTTTAACAGTAAACACGTCCTCCGGTTGAAAAGAATTCGTCCCGAATTCACACACTTTCCTTCTTTGAGACGTTGTCTTCCATTCATTATCTGGTTTGATGCGGCACTATTGATAACCACTCTTGAGAGTTACCCTATCTTGACCTTTTGACGATGCAGTTCGAAGTAAAGGACGCCTGGAATAGAACAGACTTGGCATTAGGCAGGCGGCATAAGGAAGAGATCTGAGGGAGATGACATATGAAAAAGTGCGGAATAAACTAAGCACTAGGTGCCAGATCCAATTCATGTAGCACAAAACTTCATAAGAATAATGTCGTATACCATATTGCTTGCACTAATAGGAAGATGTGATACAGAACCAAAAAGTGTCTAAAATGTTCGATGATATAAGGAAGTTTAAAATCACGGAATGACTTAGGAAGTCTCGACCGAAGAAGTGTGATGACTCATGCTCAGATTCTAGTCTTTCCTTATCTCGTTCAGATGTGTCATCATCTAGAATCTTCCCTTGATGTGTTACATCAATTTCACTTGACTGAAATAAACTCCCACTCGCTTCTCCTTCAACATGTTTATTGTCATGAAATGGTTCCAAGCAATTGACGTTAATAACGTCAGTCGTTCGTACATGATCAGGCAATTCCAACTGACAATCATTCTCTTCATCCTGTCTTTTCAACTCTTCCTGTTCTGTCTGATTCTCAAGATCATATGATTCTTGTAGTAAAATAGCATCTGGTACTAGTTCAGTGTGAGTTTGAATGTCCTGTAGTGGTGGTAACTCTTCGGGTAGTCCCTCAGGATATTCGACTTCAGACTCATTGAATTCTGACCCAACTTCCTCGAAAACCTCAAGATCTTCCCTCGCTCCTTGCTCGGTCAACACAAACAATTCATTCCTCATTTCCACATACTCTTCCAACAATAAAAAATTAATTTCTTCAGGCAGTTTCCCAGAAATCTCATCTTCACAATCTTCAAATACTTCAATCTCTTCAGAATTCTTAAAATCAAAACTTTCTCCAGGTTCAATCAACATTGATAGTTCATCGCCATCTTTTATTTCATTGTCGAACTCTTTCAAAGATAATAAATCATCTGATTCTGCCTTCTCTTCTGTTTCATGTTTACTTTGTTCGGACTCCTCGAAAACTAAAAAAGTTTCACTTGGCTGGTCTTCCTCCATAAACTCATGTGTCAAGCAAGAATCCTTCGTCGTCAAATTATTTCCTTCAACTCCGAACACAATTTCTTCTTCCACACTATCAACATCAATCTTTGGTGGTGACGAATAATCAACTTCTACATCCACATACTTTGACTCAATTTCTTCATCATCATCAAATTTCGGCCGTCGGTCAAGGTCAATTTAAACAGTCCTCCTCATCAGGTTACATCCTTCATCTCCTGACAAAACTCCTTCATCGTTGTCAAATTTCGGTGGTAATTCTTCGAACGATTCTGTAGGACCGACCTCTTCAAACTCTTCTAACATTGGTTTAACCTCCTCAGGAGTTTTAAGCTCTTTACTTGCCTCATACCTAACCAATGATTCAGCACTACCTTCTGCTTCTTCAACATCTTCGCTGAAAGATAATGGACTAGTCGATTCCTCTTCTTTTTCCTAGGGGTGGGCATTTAACCGATTAAACCGACTTAACCGCTTTAACCGACATACACCAAACCGATTTAACCGATAAACACGATTAACCGACGTCATCGGTTAACCGACCGACTATAACCGATCGTTTTCGGTTCGGTTAACCGTTAACCGACCAATTTTTATATTTTATAATAACACGGCTGCCCCCACCCAGTTTAAGCCCATGCTCATTAGCATGCCGATATTTTGTGCTCCAGATAGATCTGCTCTCTCAACTGTTCTTAAAATAAAAAAAATCATGAGAATTAAAACCATTGATCTATTAATCGGTAGATCCACAGTAGTTTAGCCGCGACGCTGCTGAGTGTTAACCTTCGACTATTGCAGAAAACAAGGCATCGAGAAAGAAGAGAAAGCATGTGATAACTTAGTATTGTTGATTTTATTCTTCATATATTATCTTGTTCATTTGTTCGAAGACAAAGCATGTGAGTATTGCTAATTTTTTCCTTCATATATTCTATTGGTCATTTGTTCTACTATGTTGTTGTTGTTCATATGTGAACTGATTAAATAAGTACTAAAGTTACTAAAGCTAGTTATTACAATTGAATTGATTAAATAGTTACTGAAGTTTGAGTTTGAATTTTCTACCAATTGAATTAGACATTTGATGATTTTAGTCAGTTATTCAATTTCTCTGATTTTACCTGGATTTATACTTTTGTTTTATCATTTTTTACCGTGCCTTCCATTCGTATTGGTGACAATGATTTGAAAAATTGGATATAAATTTAGTAGCCATTTATAGATCAACAGTCAGTATAACGCAAAACCTTATTGTGAACTATTTGTTTTAGATTAAAATATAGGACATTTGCATTTTTAAATGAATATCATCTCATAAGAAAGGGCATCCATCATCAATAAGCATTACTTCTGAAACAAAACTAATATTTGACACGTTGCTAACACACCCATGTATGGCTGAGGTGCTCAGGAATAAATGCATCTGCTCCAGCTGTTATTAAGCGATCTACAATGGAGATGAAAATCTTGATGTTTAGTGCAGTAGTAATTAACCTCAGCTGGAGCAACAGGAATTACAATTTAAAATGTTACTGTAAGTTGTTGTTTGTTTCTGTTTAAGCGCTATGGTATTTTAGTAACTTCCATTAACTGAGTGTAACAGAATGTTGATTTTAGAGGAAAAAAGAATACATTTGCTTGAACAGTTGAAGAAGTCCTCTGGCTGTTCATTGATGGTTAAAGCATTGTATGTCTTTGTAGTTGCTCCAGTTCTGGTCGCTTGACTGACTACATGGATTTGGTTTGCCATTCCCCCCGTTGATATCATATTATTATTAGTAAGGTATTATGAACCATCTACTTGTCTTGCTTTTCTGCAAACAAAACTGCAACTAGGTTGAAGCTAACTTATAATTTGGTTAAATGGGAAAGAGTTCATATTTACACTTTGTAGTATATATTATGTATTGTTGCCGAACTTTTATTTTCATGTATTTTCATGTATTGTAATTGAAGAACTGTCTGTAACAGTGAAGTGTATTGTGAGAACTGAGAAATTTACCTTTTGCTTTGAGTTTCAGCTGAGACGTTTATTTTGTATTAAGTTGAACTGCAATCAATAACGTATTGAAGTAAGCACTGCTGAGACATTTACCACAATGATTTAAATGCGATTAAAAAATCGGTTAAACAATGTCGGTTAATCGGTTAAGGTTAAGCGGTTAACTGCTAAATATTTGCGGTTAACCATGGTTAAAATTGGGCGGTTCGGTCGGTACGAACAAGCTAATGTTATTTTCGGTTCGGTTAACCAAACCGAATATTTTAGGCGGTTAAATCGGTTAATTAACCGATCGGTAGCAACTAACTTAACTTGACGATCCTCAGACACGTTGTTGAGTTTAAAAATCTTTTCAACCGTTGATAACCAATCCAAGAATTCCTCTGCTTGTAGACCACCTCGGAATTCTGGAATCTCTATATCCTTCCTTGATTCTCGTGTATGACCATTCTCTTCAACATTCCTATATCGATTTTGCCCTTGACCTGGATATCGAAAGTGAACACTATCACCATAACTATCTTCTTCAAAATTAGATGAGCTTCGATGTCGATTCTGAACATTGACTCTTCTATGACCATGCACGTCCTCTCTACTTCTTCTTTCCTCTACTCGACATCTTTCATAATCACAATATGGCTCATGCTCGTAACCACGATAAGCCCTTCTTTCTCCATTCTGATAATCACGATTGTCTCGAACTCCACGATCTCGATTTATCGACAAAGATGATTCTCTTCTTTCTCTATCATAACGTGGCGACACTCTCCTTTGATTTCGATTCATGTCAGACTTCATTTTCTCCATTTGTTTGAAATCTCACGACCACCCAAATGAACAAACAACTTAATTTGAACTCCAAAACTTCAAATCTCAAAATTGACGCCCAACGAACTTGGATAAGTTCGTCTCCTAGCTCACGACTTGAACAAAATCTCGCACGAACTTGAATAAGCTCGCTTCTAGCTCCAACACTTTAACTCTCGGCCTTGAACAAACCTGAACTTGAACACTTCACTTTTCTCGGCTTTGACTCTCGGCTTTGAACAACAAAGTAATGCACGGCCTAAGTCTCGCTCTGATACCAAATGACGCAGCGGATAATACAAAAACAAGATAGATCGATGAACGTAGCAATCGGTGGATTGAGAAATACTGGAATGCCCAAATTCGTTGATCCGAAGATACCGAATTCTAGCTATCTCTGACACGTTGATCGCGCACGATACCGTGAAGAGAGATCTACAATTCTTCGAGCGTTGATCAAGCGCACTTGATTCCGCGAATTGGCTTCACGATCGTTGAATCGAGCGCACTCGATTGACCGAAGGTGGAGATAGGAGATCACACTCGACTACCAATTGGATGAAAGCACAAAGCTAACAAAGGAAATTTTATTTCAAAATCAACAACCTTTTACAAATGATATAACTCGCCTATTTATAGGCATACAACACAACACTTACAACACAACTCATAGGTCTTGAATGACCTAACACTTAGAATATTTACAACACATAACGACATCTTAACAACCTATACAATAGTACACGACTTAACAAACGAAACTACAAACGACTCAACAACATCTTAATGGCCTAAGCCAACGGCGACTTAAACAAGCTCGTTCGCGACCTAAAGAAGTAGCTCGCGATTCAGAATGGAGCACGGCAGCGACCCAAACTCGGCAACGACCTAAAATACTCTTGCGATCTAGAAACTGGGAGGGGTAGCGATCTATGGATTCTTCAAATTAGCTTCGTTCGCGAGCTGAAACAAAGGACACGGCAGCGACCTAAATTGAGACGACTTATGGCTTCACGAGACGGTAGTTGGTGATGGGGTTTAGGTCGCGGTTGGTTTTAGGTTGCGGAGATGGGTATGTCACGGGAATGGAAGGGTGCTGGAGATGGGTAGGTCGCGGGAATGGAAGGTCGTGGGGATGATTTAAGTCGTGAGTTGGTTTAGGTCGCGGATGTGGAAGATCGCGGCGATCGTGGAGGCTAGGTCGTAGGTCGCGGTGATCGTGGAGGCTAGGTCGTAGGTCGCGGCGATCGTGGAGGCTAGGTCGTAGGTCGCGGTGATCATGATCGCGAATTAAGGTATGTGTTGATTCCTCCCTTCTCTTTCCTTGCCGTGCTGCATCAACAACAATTGGAAAGCAGCAATGGATGAAGAATATAATGCTCTTATCAAAAATAACACATGGAACTTAGTCAACTGTCCAAAGGACAAAAACATTGTTGGTTGCAAGTGGACTTACAAGCTAAAGAGAAATGCAGATGGAACAATCAATAGATATAAAGCCAGGCTTGTTGCCAAAGGGTACACTCAACAATATGGGTTCGATTTCAATGAAACCTTCTCTCATGTGGTTAAACCAACTACTATCAGAGTAATCTTTACTATTGCCCTACACAAGCAGTGGAAAATCAGACAGTTGGATGTTAATAATGCATTCCTAAATGGGACATTGCAAGAGGAAATCTATATGGAACAACCACAAGGTTATAATCAAATGAAGAAGCATGTGTGCAAATTAAACAAAGCAATCTATGGTCTGAAGCAAGCACCAAGGGTCTGGTTTGAGAAATTAAAAACCACACTGATCAGATTGGGTTATCAATCAACAAAATCTGACAACTCTTTGTTCACTAAAATAAGTAAAGAATCCACTATATATATTTTAATCTATGTTGATGACTTACTAATTACAGGAAATGATGAGGCAGCAATCAGTGAGCTTGTCCAATATCTAGACAAGGAGTTTTATGTCAAAGATCTTGGTGATCCAAACTATTTCTTAGGCATAGAAGTCATCAGAAAATCAAATTCAGAAATCATTCTAAGTCAAAGAAAATATATCAATGAAATTCTGCTCAAATCAAACATGGCAGAAGCCAAGTCTCAACCAACACCCATGATATGCAATCTTCAGCTCTCAAAACACAGGGGGGAACCAATTGTAATGACCCTAAAATAAAAATAAAATGATATATATTTATATTAGAAAATTCTGAGATATATATATATATAAGTATATATATATATTGCATTAAAACAGAAAAGAATTTGGCAATAAATAAAATTAAATGGGAGCTTCTGTTTGATAAAATGCAAGGAATTAAGGTAATTAGAAGAAAAAATTGGAACTCAAAATAAATATAGCTTTATGTTCAAAGAATTATGTAAATATATATATACACATTTAATATATATGGGGTGTTTGCTGTTTTATATGAAGATAAAATAAAATGAAGTTTAATATAAAGGTTTATATGTCTTATAATTGTGCCAGAAAATAATTAGCATAATATATGTGATTTTTAATTTAAAAGGGAGTTGACTGATTTGACATAAAGGCAGAAATATATATATATACACATATATAGAATCAAATAAAAATTTCCATACCATATTTATTCCAAGCAAATAATTTGTGTAAATGATTTTACATTACAAAGTATGGTAGTATGTCTGATTGAATGGAGGTAATAGATAGGTAGAAAAAAATATACAAAGTAGATTTTCGGATTTCCTTAAAACTTATAAAAAGAAATAATGAACTGAGGGTCACATGCTTATTGCATGAGTAGAAAAGAGTCATGAAAATAGTATTGAGTGTCTAAAAATGCATGATCCCCGAAATAGCTAATTAAAATGTGCATTTCCAATTTATGATCACACAGAAATATGATGTGTACATAAACATCTAAGGGTATCAGGGGAATTACCCATTTTCTAAAACCCTAGAATGGATTTATAAATAACATCACATAGCCAAAACCATCACTCTCTCGGGATCAAAAACAAAATAAAATAAACAAGGAGAAACACTAGCTTGAGGCTTTGGGGGATTTGCTGTTCTAAGAAATTAAGGCAGTGAAAGGAGAAACATTATGTGAGTATTTATCTTTTGTATGCAATGGCATTAAGTCCCATTGCAGGCAGCCTAAAAATACTATGAGTTATCTGAATCTCTGAAATGATTTGTTATGGGTGATATGGATGTTTGTTTGTGCATTTTTGTTTGGAGCATTGATCTGTAATTTGGCTTTCAGAGTTAACATGTTTTAAGTATTCTTGTTCTATCATCATTAAACATGGATCAAGATTAATAGGGGAACATGGGGTTGAGCCAGAAAATATGCAGGCAGTCATATTTCTCTGATATATAAATGAAAAAAAACTAAATTGGTCACTTGGGGGTAGTCAATGATCTGCTTACTTCAGGTGGAAGCAAGTATGTGCATGGTGCAACTGCACCTTGAGGCCTTTGTGTGTTGGAATAATTTAAACAACCTGGGAGTTTCCATCACAATGCATACATAGTGTTCATTTGACAAGGAGTTAGAGACCATAAAATAAATGGGGGCAGGGGTTCAAAAATCTGGGTTATAAACTTTCAGATTTGGTGTTAGATTTAATCAAGATAAACATTGTTCATTGATTAATTGCCGGGTGGAAATTTGGAGTATAAAACAGAGATTACTTATCCAAGTTTTGATGAGGATAAATTAAAAAATTGTACACATGATTAATCTTAACTGACTGTTGTGCATTGTATAATTTGTTGAATGTGATATTGTGTCTTTTTGTATGAACCAAAACATGATAAGAATAAGACCTGTTAAACTAGGAAGGCACTACAAGATTACTGAAATTATGTATATGCATATAAAATTGATAAATGCTCATACCAGTGTAAACTGACCCTTTTGGTTGTCCTTGCAATCATCTGGGTGTCTCAAAAAAAAAATTATTTGGGGCAGCTAAATGATTTGCTTGCAGGAAATTGAAGTTGGCTTGATGAGTAAAGAAGGCATTGGCTGCTAGTATAAATAAGAGAGACTTGTTTTAAATTTGCAGTTGCTTTGTAATGGAATTACTAGACAAATTCTATTTTCTGTAACTGAAGTACTTGTAGGAAACTTTCTAAGTATTTGGGGTTGAAAACTTGTACTTAAGTAAAATTCATTTTGAATGATATTTGATGGGGTTTGATTTTTATTGATTCTATGATCATCTGATTTGGAGAAAACAAGGGGATGGATATAACACATAAATATAAAATGTGAATGTAATGATCTCTGGTTTTATTGCTTGAGTTTATTCTATGATTTTCTTTAAATAAAATTTCAATAGATTTGACAAGATTTGAATAAGAAATACTCAAGTGGAATAAATGTATGCATGTCAGATAATTGATACTGAAATATATATATACATTTGAATCTCTGATTTCTATTGTTTATATTTTGTCTTATGGAAATTAAACAGCTAAGGGGATTTAATTTTTGAAATGAACTCTCAAAGATTTTAGCAGAACATTCAAGTAAAATGAATTTGTGCATGGCAAGTAAATGATACTGGCAGGTGCATGAATTCTGGAAATTTGTATGGATTTGAGCATTTAAAAAAAAAGGATCTTTGAGAATAGTAGACCTGGAAGGGTAATGGACTTTGGATATTTGGTTGAACACTTATAAGAAAGTATCTTCCAGAAAACTTGAACTAGGCATAAAAAGGCTTGGAAATTTAGGAGTAGGAATTTTGTAAAAGCTTGTCAAAATGAAGGGTATGGGTTTGCAAGTGGTAAAAGGGGGACTATGGCTGGTCTAGGTGGCCATGGGTCAAACCCTTGGAGCCTGGAATCTCTTCATTTCAATTGATGAAGTGTGAGTGCATCCGGGACAAAACCAAGAAAAACACCAAGCAACCCTCATATAACACCAAGCAATTTTAGAAATATACCAAGCAACTAAAAATCTGTACCATGTCAAATATAGAAATGCAATCTAACTTCAATTGTTTAATTTGATACAGTGATTAGGAAATCACTTTTAATGTTCCTAACTACAAGTAGGATCTTGAAATAATTTTATGCATAAGCCTAATAACTGTCACAAGAACAAATAAATGCTAATAGCCTTATTTAGGCAGATTAATATTTATATATAGTCAGATAACAAGTTTAGGTATTATAATTTGCTAAAAATATGCCTCTGGCAGTAGAATAAGATTTAAATAGGAAATAAGTGGCTTGTCAAAAGCTTGTATGATATTTTGTTTTCAAATTGATTTAAATTGACTCTGATATATATATATATATATATATATATATATATATAATAATAAAGGAACAATTGTATATCATCAAATATATAATTGGTTTAATCTTTGTATACTGATATGATTATATTAGTAATTCCAGGGTCTTGGGAAAAAATATTTGGAAACTATATAAAAATTTAAATATAAAAGTATTTGGGGTTTAGTGGTGAGTTCCTTTTGAATAAAAAAAATCTAAGTGATTTTAAAGATGAGGGTCACCACAGTTGGTATCAGAGCTATGTTTTAAATAACATAGTAAATGTTGTTGTATGCATATGGATGTTTGAATGCATTGTTTGAATTGTTGGTGTTGAATGTTTTTGCTTTATGTCAAGAAATATATGTGTACATGTGACACATGCACAGTGTGCACAGAAATGAAAATGAACCAAGTAAAGACACCAAAAACTGATAGGGGTAAATAAACTAACATAAAAATCATATTTATAGCATTATGGTAGGACCAAGGCATCACACAGGTGCAGGATCATCACGTGAGCCACCTGTGATGAGCATGGAGGATTTTGTGAGAGCTTTAAGGGATGGAATGGCACCAAGGCAAGACAATCCTCATGAGGAACTCTCCAAACTGCTTAAGACTTGTGCCACTTTGGGAGGAAAGGATTTTGAAGGTACTGAAGGAGCTATAGGTGTTCAAACTTGGATAAAAACTATGGAGAGGGTCTTCATAGATATGCAAATCAATGACCAAAGAAAGAGATAGATAGCTTCAAGGAAATTGAAGGGGGTTGCACTGGATTGGTGGGAAGTTGTGACAGCAGGAAGACAAGAGGATACCATTACTTGGAATAATTTCAAGGACATGCTTGAGGCCAGATTTGTCCCAGCATCTGCCAAGGCTACACTACTTGAAGACTTTATTAGATTAAGGCAAGGAAGCATGAGTGTGAATGAATACACTCAGAAGTTTGAAGCTTTATCCAAGTATGGACTGGTGTTAATAGGGAATGCAGAAGCAAAGAATGCAAGGTACATTCAAGGCTTGAACCCTAGTTTGTCAAGGGCAATGTTGCCATACAAGGACAAAACTTTTGATCAAGTAATTGATCTAACTCTCTCATTTGAGCAACATGACACTGCAAGAGAGAAATTCAGGAATATGAAGCTCAACAAGAAGAAGGGTGGTCAGAACAAAGTGCAACCTTATGACAAGAGAAATGCAAGTAGAGGGGCTAAGAAAGGGGAAGGAGCAACAGCACCTGAAAGCAAGAAGTTTACTCATTGTTTTAATTGTGGAAAAGCTGGACATTATAGTAACCAATGCCCTGACCCCAAGATACCCAGAGGAGGATGCTATAATTGTGGAAAGATGGGTCATCTCAAGAAGGATTGCCCAGAAACCAATAGGGGAACAGCAGGGGTAGGAGCTTTGGCAGCAAGTAACACTGGGAATGTTGGGCAACTTGAAGGTATAATTTTTATTCATACCCAACCAATATCAGTCATATATGACACTGGTGCCTCACATTCACTAATATCTTTGGAAATTGTAAAGAAGTTAACACTTGCATGTGTTTCCATTGATCAGCCCTTGGTTGTACACAGTCCCATAGGGAGTCATTGTATGTTGGGGATGAAGTGTATGGGTCTGAAATTAATTATAGGGGGTTATGAATTTAATTCAGATTTATATACCTTAAATTATCCTGGTATTGGGATTATTTTGGGGTAGATTGGTTAATGAGAAATAAAGCAATTTTAAATTTAGAAAACCTTACTATTTCTTTGGAAACAAATGAAGGCAAAAGAATTACCATCTTAAGTGAAATAGCAAAGAATACATGTTTTAATAAAATCTGGAGTATTAATGAAGTTCAAAAGGAATTAAAAATAGAGGAAATCCCAGTAGTCAATGAATATGTAGATGTGTTTGGAGAAGTGAAAGGAATTCCTCAAAACAGACCAGTTGAATTTAAAATAAAATTAATTCCTGGAACAAATCCAATCATTAAGAAGCCTTATAGAATGGGTCCAAAAGAGTTGGTAGAATTAAAACATCAACTAGAAGAATTAGAAGAGAAAGGATTTATAAGATCAAGTAGTTCCAGTTGGGGTTCCCCAGTGCTATTTGTCAAAAAACATGATGGAACAATGAGGTTGTGTGTAGACTACAGAGATTTAAACAAGGTGACTATTAAAAATAAGTACCCACTGCCTAGAATAGATGATCTATTTGATCAATTGCATGGGGCTAAAATATTTTCAAGGCTAGACTTAGCCTCTGGATTTCATCAGATGAAAGTTGCAGAGGAAAGCATTGAGTACACAGCCTTTAATACAAGGTATGGCCTTTATGAATTTCTAGTAATGCCATTTGGCTTGACCAATGCTCCCTCCTATTTTGTAGACTTGATGAATAGAATTTTTAGAGACTTTTTGGATAAGTTTGTCTTGGTATTTATAGATGACATATTAATTTATTCAAAGACAGAAAATGATCATGCCATGCACCTACATTTAGTATTATCCAGACTTAGAGAACATGAATTAAAAGCCAAGTATTCAAAGTGTACCTTTTGGCAACATGAAGTAAAATTCTTAGGACACATAGTGTCACAGCAGGGAGTAAGTGTAGATCCAAGCAAGGTCATTGCAGTTCAATCATGGAGTAGACCCAAAACAGTGACTGAGGTGAGGTCATTCTTAGGTTTGGCAGGGTATTATAGGAGGTTCATCAAGGATTTTTCAAGAATAGCCGCACCAATGACCAAACTAACCAAGAAGAACCAACCATATGTGTGGACTGAGCAGTGTGAACAAGCTTTTGAGAAATTGAAGCAAGCATTGGTGGAAGCTCCTGTCCTACAAATCCCAGAAGAAAAGGAAGGAATGGTTGTATACACTGATGCTAGTGGGTCTAGGTTAGGTGCAGTGCTTATGCAACATGGCAAGATAGTGGCATATGCATCAAGACAGCTTAAACCCAATGAAACCAAATATGCAACTCATGATCTAGAATTAGCTGCAATAGTGTTTGCACTAAAACTATGGAGGCATTATTTGCTTGGGGCAAAATTTGAATTATTCACAGATCATCAAGCATTAAAATATTTATTTTCTCAAAAAGATTTAAATATGAGGCAAGCAAGGTGGTTGGAGTTTCTAGCTGCATATGATTTAGATATATTGTACACTCCTGAAAAAGCTAATAGGGTAGCAGATGCTTTGAGCAGAAATCATGTTAGGTTAGCCAGTTTGATGATTGATGAGTTTAAAAATCTTGCAGTGCTTGGGGAGGCAGATATATACAGCAAGGATGCAGTGAATTTTAAAGAGCATGGTGATATGGTGGAGTATGGTACACTGGGAATAATCACAGTGAAGTCTAATCTGGTGGAGAAAGTTGGTAGCATGCAAGATCAAGATCAAAGTCTAAAGGAGAAGAAAGAAATGTTATTAAATAACATTGAGTCAGAGAATTTTAAAATAGATTCCCAAGGTTATTTGAGGAATAATGATAAGCTTTGTGTACCAAACATTGCAGAATTGAAGGAAGAAATCATGAATGAGCATCACAAGACCAGGTACACCATACACCCTGGTGGTACTAAGATGTATCATGATTTAAAAAGAGGCTACTGGTGGCCAGGAATGAAGCAAGCAGTGGCAAGATATGTGGCAAAATGTTCCACATGTCAACAAATTAAAGCAGACCACCAAAAGCCCTCTGGCATGTTGCAACCTTTGGAGGTACCTCAGTGGAAGTGGGAAAGCATTTCCATGGATTTTGTTGATGGTTTGCCTAGAACTAAGAAAGGCAATGATAGTATATGGGTAATTGTCGATAGACTAACCAAATCAGCTCACTTTGTTCCTGTCAGGTCAGATAGAAATGCATCTAGGCTTGCACAATTGTTTATTAAAGAAGTGGTGAGGCTACATGGCATACCCAAGACTATTGTAAGTGATAGAGACACTTTGTTCACCTCAAGATTTTGGGAAAGCTTCCAAGAAGCAATGGGAACACAACTTTGTTTAAGCACTGCCTACCATCCTCAAAGTGATGGGCAAACAGAGATAGTGAATAAAATATTGGAAGATTTACTTAGAGCATGTGTGCTTGATTTTGGGGGTAATTGGGAGGATCATATCCACTTGGCAGAATTCACTTACAAAAATAGCTATCAATCAACCATAGGAATGGCTCCCTTTGAAGCCTTGTATGGGAGACCTTGCATGTCTCCTGCCTGTTGGTTGGAAGCAGGAGAGGGTGTAATGTTGGGGCCAGATCATGTTAAAGAAACTTCCAACATGATTGAATTGGTTAGGCATAGGATGAAGGCAGCACAATCAAGACAAAAGTCTTATGCAGATAGAAAGAGAAAGCCAATGGAGTTTGAAGTAGGAGAGCATGTTTTTCTGAAAGTATCACCAATGAAGAAAGTGTTCAGGTTTGGAAAATCTGGTAAGCTATCACCAAGATTTGTAGGACCATATGAAATTATACAGAGGATTGGTGCTATGGCCTACAGACTTAAGTTACCTGAGGAGTTGAGTGGTGTGCATCCTGTGTTTCATGTTTCTCAATTGAGAAAATAGGTGCATGATGAAGGAGCAATTCTGGAGTCACCTACTCAAGTTCAAGTCCAGAAGAATTTGGTTTATACCAATGAACCAGTAGGGATAGTTGCCAAGGAAGAGAAAAAGTTGAGGAACAAGGTGATCAAACTGGTGAAAATCCAATGGAGCTTGGACACTAATGATTGTACATGGGAGGTTGAAGATAAAATGAGGGCTAAATACCCCAATTTGTTTACTGATGAAGAGGTATGTTTAAGCAGCCTAAGATAAATTTCTAAATATACTTATACATTGTTTGTTTTCATAAAATATGGGTATGGGGTTATGAAGTTAAAACAGACTATGGATTAGTGCTTTTAATTGGAGAAATTAGGTGAAATTATGGGGACATAATTCCTTTAAGGGGGAGGGTATGTAATGACCCTAAAATAAAAATAAAATGATATATATTTATATTAGAAAATTCTGAGATATATATATATATATATATATAAGTATATATATATTGCATTAAAACAGAAAAGAATTTGGCAATAAATAAAATTAAATGGGAGCTTCTGTTTGATAAAATGCAAGGAATTAAGGTAATTAGAAGAAAAAATTGGAACTCAAAATAAATATAGCTTTATGTTCAAAGAATTATGTAAATATATATATACACATTTAATATATATGGGGTGTTTGCTGTTTTATATGAAGATAAAATAAAATGAAGTTTAATATAAAGGTTTATATGTCTTATAATTGTGCCAGAAAATAATTAGCATAATATATGTGATTTTTAATTTAAAAGGGAGTTGACTGATTTGACATAAAGGCAGAAATATATATATATACACATATATAGAATCAAATAAAAATTTCCATACCATATTTATTCCAAGCAAATAATTTGTGTAAATGATTTTACATTACAAAGTATGGTAGTATGTCTGATTGAATGGAGGTAATAGATAGGTAGAAAAAAATATACAAAGTAGATTTTCGGATTTCCTTAAAACTTATAAAAAGAAATAATGAACTGAGGGTCACATGCTTATTGCATGAGTAGAAAAGAGTCATGAAAATAGTATTGAGTGTCTAAAAATGCATGATCCCCGAAATAGCTAATTAAAGTGTGCATTTCCAATTTATGATCACACAGAAATATGATGTGTACATAAACATCTAAGGGTATCAGGGGAATTACCTATTTTCTAAAACCCTAGAATGGATTTATAAATAACTCCACATAGCCAAAACCATCACTCTCTCGGGATCAAAAACAAAATAAAATAAACAAGGAGAAACACTAGCTTGAGGCTTTGGGGGATTTGCTGTTCTAAGAAATTAAGGCAATGAAAGGAGAAACATTATGTGAGTATTTATCTTTTATATGCAATGGCATTAAGTCCCATTGCAGGCAGCCTAAAAATACTATGAGTTATCTGAATCTCTGAAATGATTTGTTATGGGTGATATGGATGTTTGTTTGTGCATTTTTGTTTGGAGCATTGATCTGTAATTTGGCTTTCAGAGTTAACATGTTTTAAGTATTCTTGTTCTATCATCATTAAACATGGATCAAGATTAATAGGGGAACATGGGGTTGAGCCAGAAAATATGCAGGCAGTCATATTTCTCTGATATATAAATGAAAAAAAAAACTAAATTGGTCACTTGGGGGTAGTCAATGATCTGCTTACTTCAGGTGGAAGCAAGTATGTGCATGGTGCAACTGCACCCTGAGGCCTTTGTGTGTTGGAATAATTTAAACAACCTGGGAGTTTCCATCACAATGCATACATAGTGTTCATTTGACAAGGAGTTAGAGACCATAAAATAAATGGGGGCAGGGGTTCAAAAATCTGGGTTATAAACTTTCAGATTTGGTGTTAGATTTAATCAAGATAAACATTGTTCATTGATTAATTGCTGGGTGGAAATTTGGAGTATAAAACAGAGATTACTTATCCAAGTTTTGATGAGGATAAATTAAAAAATTGTACACATGATTAATCTTAACTGACTGTTGTGCATTGTATAATTTGTTGAATGTGATATTGTGTCTTTTTGTATGAACCAAAACATGCTAAGAATAAGACCTGTTAAACTAGGAAGGCACTGCAAGATTACTCAAATTATGTATATGCATACAAAATTGATAAATGCTCATACCAGTGTAAACTGACCCTTTTGATTGTCCTTGCAATCAACTGGGTGTCTCAAAAAAAAATTATTTGGGGCAGCTAAATGATTTGCTTGCAGGAAATTGAAGTTGGCTTGATGAGTAAAGAAGGCATTGGCTGCTAGTATAAATAAGAGAGACTTGTTTTAAATTTGCAGTTGCTTTGTAATGGAATTACTAGACAAATTCTATTTTCTGTAACTGAAGTACTTGTAGGAAACTTTCTAAGTATTTGGGGTTGAAAACTTGTACTTAAGTAAAATTCATTTTGAATGATATTTGATGGGGTTTGATTTTTATTGATTCTATGATCATCTGATTTAGAGAAAACAAGGGCATGGATATAACACATAAATATAAAATGTGAATGTAATGATCTCTGGTTTTATTGCTTGAGTTTATTCTATGATTTTCTTTAAATAAAATTTCAATAGATTTGACAAGATTTGAATAAGAAATACTTAAGTGGAATAAATGTATGCATGTCAGATAATTGATACTGAAATATATATATACATTTGAATCTCTGATTTCTATTGTTTATATTTTGTCTTATGGAAATTAAACAGCTAAGGGGATTTAATTTTTGAAATGAACTCTTAAAGATTTTAGCAGAACATTCAAGTAAAATGAATTTGTGCATGGCAAGTAAATGATACTGGCAGGTGCATGAATTCTGGAAATTTGTATGGATTTGAGCATTTAAAAAAAAAGGATCTTTGAGAATAGTAGACCTGGAAGGGTAATGGACTTTGGATATTTGGTTGAACACTTATAAGAAAGTATCTTCCAGAAAACTTGAACTAGGCATAAAAAGGCTTGGAAATTTAGGAGTAGGAATTTTGTAAAAGCTTGTCAAAATGAAGGGTATGGGTTTGCAAGTGGTAAAAGGGGGACTATGGCTGGTCTAGGTGGCCATGGGTCAAACCCTTGGAGCCTGGAATCTCTTCATTTCAATTGATGAAGTGTGAGTGCATCCGGGACAAAACCAAGAAAAACACCAAGCAACCCTCATATAACACCAAGCAATTTTAGAAATATACCAAGCAACTAAAAATCTGTACCATGTCAAATATAGAAATGCAATCTAACTTCAATTGTTTAATTTGAGACAGTGATTAGGAAATCACTTTTAATGTTCCTAACTACAAGTAGGATCTTGAAATAATTTTATGCATAAGCCTAATAACTGTCACAAGAACAAATAAATGCTAATAGCCTTATTTAGGCAGATTAATATTTATATATAGTCAGATAACAAGTTTAGGTATTATAATTTGCTAAAAATATGCCTCTGGCAGTAGAATAAGATTTAAATAGGAAATAAGTGGCTTGTCAAAAGCTTGTATGATATTTTGTTTTCAAATTGATTTAAATTGACTCTGATATATATATATATATATATATAATAATAATAAAGGAACAATTGTATATCATCAAATATATAATTGGTTTAATCTTTGTATACTGATATGATTATATTAGTAATTCCAGGGTCTTGGGAAAAAATATTTGGAAACTATATAAAAATTTAAATATAAAAGTATTTGGGGTTTAGTGGTGAGTTCCTTTTGAATAAAAAAAATCTAAGTGATTTTAAAGATGAGGGTCACCACACCATTACTCAATATCAAACAATATAGAAGTGTTATGGGAGCTTTACAATATGCAACCATAACTAGACCTGATATATCTTACAGTGTTAACAAATTGTCACAATTTATGCAGGAACCCCTTAACGAGCACTGGAAGGCTGTAAAGAGGATACTACGATATCTGAGAGGAACTACATCTTATGGTTTATCACTAAAAGCATGCAAAAGACTCAATGTGACAGGGTTCTCGGATGCAGACTGGGCAACAGACCACGACGACAGGAAATCAATTTCAGGCTACTGTATATATATTGGGGATAACACAGTCTCATGGTGTTCTAAGAAACAATCAACAATATCTAGATGTAGCACCGAGGCTGAATATAGAAGCGTGGCTAGTGCAACAGCAGAGATCATATGGATCCAATCCCTGTTCAGTGAACTAAGGATCAAATCCGATATCAAACCAGTGCTATGGTGTGATAATCAAAGCACTGTCTACATGTCTGCCAACCCAGTTCTCCACACAAGAACCAAGCACATTGAAATAGACATCTACTTTGTTCGTGAACAAATTCTTAAAGGTCAACTAATGGTAAATCACGTACCTGGAACCTACCAGAGAGTAGACGTACTTACCAAAGCACTGAGTTACAGAAACTTCATGAGATTCAGAGAAGACCTGAAAGTGAAGGACAACACCGGACATGACTCAGATGCAAACTAGAATTCAACTGAACTAGCAACGAACATCAAAGCCACAACTCCAGATTCAAGAAGAAAGAAGAGCCCTTCCAAACTTGTTGCAAAAGTCAAGGCTTCGAATCGCTCAACTCAGCACTCAGAATCTAGCCATAGTTAAACAATCGAAGCATTTTTTCTCTACTCGGAGGTCAGAATTTCTGGTTTGAAGGGGGAAGTGAAAGAGTATGAGTATCAGAGCTAACCCTAAAGCATATATCTTTGAAGACAAATGAAAGGGTATGTGGGTTGCGGCTAACCCTAAAGGGTTTGCATCTCAAAGCAATGCGAGTTGTAGATTAAAAAGGATTCGACCCGAACCACATCTTTACCGCTTTATTATTGTGTTGGGCCAATATGTATTTTTAAGCCCATGTAATACTCTTTAAATACTTCTAGTTGTACACTGTTTTCAGATACAATCTGATAATTCAATAAAGAGCAATTACTCTGTTTTACAAAATAACTTGTGTAATCAAATCTCCTCCAACTTCTATTTTTCAACTATCAGAGCAGTATGTACAAGTAAATTATCAATGGAGGCCGGAAATTTGTATGAGATGCAAAGTGTTTGGGCATGCTTAATATTTTTGTTTGTTTGAGGAAAAAAATTGATGAGGATACTTTGGAAAGGTAAAGGCAGTAAAAAGATATGGCAAAGGGTGGAAAAGGTTAATAAAAAGAGTGGTAATCAAGTCAAGGATGTTCTCTCTACTGTCATGAATAGAGGAAAAGGAAAAGAAGTAAGCAGCAGTGATAAAGCTGTGGAGGGTAATCAAAGAAGTGAGCACGATTGTAGTACTATAGGACAGGATAAAACAATAAGTAAGGAAAAGGTAATAAGTGTCGATGAAGAAGAATATGTAGTGCAATGAAGTAATGGTTTTGATCTGCTATTGGAGCTTGATGAAGGAAAGGAGCATTTTGAAGCAAATAATGAAACTATAGATGAGGTAGGATCTTATAAGTCAACAGCATGGGAGGAGTCAATTGCAGTTGTTGCTGATCCTTTTGTTGATTATGAGAGCAATTTTGTTAGTGTAGCACTACGTATGGTGGACAGTGCAGAGAATTCTAGTTCTTTAATCAATAATTCCTATATTTAATGAAAGCAATTCTACTCCCCAAAATGACCCTCCTTTAGCCAACTACCAGAGTGTAAAGCAAATGCAAAATAATGGTAAATTGAGCAATAATAAAAGCAAGCACATTGATTCATGCATGCATGAAACCATAGAATCCCATGCAGAAACTCCTCACATGAACCAAGAATCAGCTATCCCTTTATCTCAGTTAATTGCTGAAGAGGATACTATTCTGTGTATTGAATAATGTAGACAATGATCCATATTCTCATATTCAATCCTCTCCAAAATGTCAAGAATAATTAAAGTCTTATGGGATCTACTTTCCAGTGACCAACCATACCCCTTCCAAGTCAAACCCCATCAGTATTATTCGTCCTCTCAAGTCTATCATCAACATACTTGGAAATAAGGTTAAATCTTTCGAGAAGAAAAAAGATAAAGAAATTTTTGATCTTGATAAGGGCATCTATGTTTCTTGTGAGAATAATCTTCCTGAAACCAATTTAGATACTAATTCCTCTAAGAACCGTACAAGGCAGACAGTGAAAAACCCTCCCGTTGTTTCGTTAATGGCAAGTAATATATGTGCTTGGAATATTAGGGGTGCTCACAAGGATGTAAAATTAAAGCAAGTCAAAAACCTCATCCTAAAACATGAAATCAAATTTTTTGCAATATCTAAAACTTGGCTCAACCTCGCATTAACCAATCGAGCAACAAAATTCATCAATTCATACTGGTTATTCTAACATAACCTTGTCCAATCCCCTTATGGTAGACTCCTAGTCCTTAGCAACCCTTTAACTTATCAACTTTCCCTAATGCTTTTCCACTCTTAATTTATGCATTCTCATGTTCTTCATCTAAAATCTTCTGCTTCGATGTATATCACCTTTGTATATGGCCACAACTCTTCAAATGCTAAACAAGTTATGCTAGACTACCTTCCACATTTCAGACAAGAGAGTCGCCCTTGGTATGTTATTGGTGATTTCAACTGGATGTTGAAAACCACTGACAGGTCTAGAGGCTCTCCCCTTGCCTTCAGAGACATCTTGCCCTTGAATGATATAATATTTAACTCCACTTTGATTGAAGCTCCAACAACTGGGCCAAATTTCACTTGGAACAATAAAAGTAGAGTGGAGTCCGAACTATGAGTAGGATAGATCACATATTGCACAATTTCAAAGCCCTCTCCAAATGGCCACACCAAACTTTTTCAGTCCTCTCACCCTTGCTATCTGACCATTCCCCTATACTCATATCCTTATGGGAAGAAGCTATTAAAATAAAATCAAATTTTAATTTTTTTTAATATAGGGGCTGAGGATACCATTTTTTAAATATTGTCAATATTGCTTGGTCTACCATTTTTATGGAAATCCAATGTTTGTTTTCCAGTAGAAATTGAAGGCAACCAAGGAAGCGTTGAAGTTATGGTCTAAAGACAAATTTGGTAGAGGTGATGATCAAACAAGAGACTTGACTGGAAGGCTGGAGCAAGTTCAGAGGTTAATGCTTGGAAATCCCAGTGATATTTCTTTGTCTCTAATGGAACTGACTTAACTGAGCAACTCAATATAGCTTTAGAGGTGGAACTTAGAATTCAGAAGCAGAAGTTAAGGCAGAAATGGTATCTGAAAGGTGATAGAAATACTAAATACTAGTGTGTAACCCGTGCGTTGCACACGGTAATATTGTTAAAAAATAGTATTTATTTTTTAATTGTTGTTAAAATATATTTTATTATGCAATATATGATAAATTTATCGTGATATATTAATCATAAATTAAAATGACATGTGATGCTCTGATATAAGATTGAGTGTTCAATCCTCGTTAACTACATATTTCTATGAAATTATCGTCCTAACTCAAAAATAATTATAAATTAAACATGTTAATATTGTATATGTAAATAATTTATGTCTTTTCTTGATGACATAAATAATTTATGTTATGTGATATATATTTTATATGTATGGATGAATAAGTAGCTTTACCATTTTATTAATATGATTATCGTATATATGTATTGAATTGTCATATTTTTTATGGATTTATAAATGGATTAATGAACATTAAATAATTGATTTATTTAAATAATTTGAATTAAGGATCAATATAACTAATTAAATACAAGGAGTTGAATGTAAAAAAATTGAGAAGAGCAGTTAGCTTATCTACTTGTTAACTTCTATTCATTATATGGTTTTCATTTTTAAACAATTTTATCCTTGTAATTAATCATAAATTTCATATTGTTGTAGGAGGGTCGTGCTTACAACTTTGATAATTGCAAAAATAATGTTATGTAGCATTTATTTGAGTTATGAGTTAGGTATCAGTGTAATTTGTACGTTCACATCGTAATGTTGTAGGAGGTTTAATAACATGTTGAAAGTGAGAATGTTTATATATCTAACATCAATGTAACCTGTACGTTCACATCATAATATTGTAAAATATAAATTTATCTTTAAAGGTTGCTCAAAATGAAATTATGTTTTGTAATGTACGATAACTTTTTAAGATAAATGGATTAGAAATTAAAAGAGTTATAATTATTTATTTATACACTTATGTTATGTGATTTAAATATCTTAATATATCTGAATAAAGAAGAAATAATTTTATCATTTTTTCCCATATCTATGAATATTGTATATATTGAAATTTCCATATTTTTAGGATTTATTAGATGATTAATGAATATTAGTTAATCATATTTATTAAATAGTTTAAATTTACGATTACACAATTAGTTAAATATATGGACTTGAATGTAAAATATTAAAAAGTAATTGAGAAGGGTTTTATCCGCGATTGTAAAAAAATTAAAATTTATGTATTTAAAGTTAATAGAAGTTTACAGTGCAATGTATAATAAATTCATTTATTAAATAAATTTATTACTGTCATTAACGTATATAATTTATGTTATGATATACATATACATACATACATACATACATACATATATATAGTATCTAAATGAGTTTTTAACCAATTTGTTGATGCGCCTATAGTATACATATTAAAACTTTCGTCTTTTATGTATATTAATAAATATTAGTTGACTAAGTTTAACAATTAGTTTAAATTTTGAATTATGTAAGTAATTTAAATATATGAACTTTAATGTAAAAGTTTTTAAGAGAACTATAAATTAAAAGATTTGCAAATAATTGTTGATTTTTTTTAAAGTAGGTGTTTGAATGTAAAATAGTACGAAATGTTTAATAGGATAGTTGTAAAGTGGTAAATTATAAGATTTTGAAAATAAAATATCCAAACTTGGAGAGAATTAAGGAGAATAGAGATAAGTCCTAGAATTATTGAGAGAGCTTCAAATTCTTCTGATTTACTATTATTTAATAGATTTCCATACAGCAGTCAAGGCCAAGCGAGCCAGAACTACTATAACTAAGATTAATGACTTTGAGGGAAAGCACTGTGACAATCAGAAGGATGCTGAATTAGCCTTCTTGGATTACTACATAGACTTATTAGGCAACTCTAATGCTCATGAGACCGATTCTCAATGCCTGGCGGGTATTCATCTCCCTAAAGTAAGCCCTAAAAAAATTGATTTTTTATGTACTGAAGTTTACACGACAGAAATCAAGGAGAGCATTTTCCAGATGAACAAGGAATCTAGTGGGGGACCTAATGGCTTTAATGCCAATTTTTACATTGTCTGTTGGGATATTGTAAAGTAGGATTTGTATAGGCTGTAACCAACTTTTTTAAGCACAATAAAATGATCAGGAGCATCAATGCAACCAATCTAGTCATGATACCGAAAAATGAAAATCCTTCGTTAGTTGCTAACTTTAGACCTAAAGCTTATTGCAACCTAATTTATAAATGTATTTCTAAGATAATTGCAACAAGACTGAAATATGTTTTGCCTATTATGATTTCTTCTAATCAAGCTGCTTTCCTTCCTGAAAGGAGCATCCTAGACAATGTCTTGCTTGCTCAAGAATTGCTAAAGGGATATAATAGAATTTCTTTAACTCCAAGGGCCATGATGAATATAGATATAAAGAAAGATTATGACTCTATTCGGTGTGAATGTCTTGTCATTAGCATGGATGAAATGGGCTTCCCCAAACATTTTGTGTGTTGGATATATACTTCTATATATACTTCTATGTACTAACTGACCTTAAATGGTAATCAAGTTGGCTATTTTAGGGGACTCAAGGAATAAGGCGGGGGACCCTATCTTCTTACTTATTTATAATGGTTGTGGAAGTGTTCACTCAAATGATTAACAAAGAGATCCTACTCAAAAAAATTGTTCTCCATCCTAAATGTAAAGAGCCAAAAATATCAGTTCTCGTGTTTATTGATGATCTCCTCATATTTGCAAAGCCAACTACTCAATCTGTAAGCATTGTCTTAGATTTTCTCTCCAGGTTCCATGCTTTCACTGGTTTGCAGATTAATTAAGAAAAATATAATATTCTCATCTCTGGGGTTCTTTCACAGGAAACTCTGCACTTATAGATGGCATCTATGATGCAACCAATGACATTAAAGAGTACATATCTAGGTGTTCCCCTTTGTAGCTAAGAGTGTTTCAGGAATTTAGTGCCATCCTTTATCTGAAAAAATTTCTAAAACAGTGGCATGTTGGACTAATATATTCTTAACTCAAGCTAGCAGACTCACTTTAATTAAATCTATAATTTTGTCAATGGCAGTATATTGGTCTAGGATATTAATCATGCCGCAGAAGTTAACTCTAAGGGTTAGGCTGGCTATGAACCATTTTCTTTAGATGAGGAATATGCACTCCAGGAAAATGATCCCCATTGAATTTAGAATAGTGGAAAAGTCTCTCTCACATGGTGGTTTAGGTATTAGAAGAATTAAATTGTGGAACATGGCTGCTTTTTCTAGGCATTTAGATAGTCTTCTCAGTAGACGAAGTAAATTATGGGCTTTTGGGGCCCTCAAGCACCACTTAGGAAGTTTGGACCATGAAGGAAAAACAAGATAGTGGGTGGATATGGAGAAATATCTTAAAGATGAGGGAGGTTGTCCTACCTTGTATACAAGTTCATTCAAATGAAAGGGGAAGTGTGAGTTTCTGGCATGAACCTTGGGCAGCCAAGGGATTAATTCTATATCGGGTTTTGGATCACACTCTCAACGATAGCAAATTGGTGTTCCTTTGGAAGCCAGAGCATAATCTTATATTCAGAATGGTAAAGTTTCCTTACCATACTCTAGTAACCCTGTTATTAGAGGTCTTTGGAATGAACTGCAAGGATTGAAATTTTCTACTAATGTCGAATAGAAGTATGTTTAGGGTGTAAAGACAATGACGCATAATATTGATGTTGTTTAAAAGGCTGTAGTAGTTAATGGAGATGATGAAACTTTTGGTTGGAGAAATAGAGTGTGGAACAAGTTCAATCCACCAAACCTAAATTTTCATCTATGGAAGGTATTGAAGAATGTTCTGCATACATACTCTAAGTTGGAGGCACATGGTCTAAGTATAGATGCAAGGTGCACTTTTTGCAATGCTAATGTGGAGGATACTTTTCATTTGTATTTCAACCGCGTTGTACTGTACGAACTCTGGAAGAGGGTACTGGCAAGGTAGGTATGCATTATCCTAGTAAATATAGTAGGATTGAGTGGAATATAACATATAGAGCTACTAGATGGAGAAGTTCAAGAACTATCGCCTTAAGATCATGTTGAAAACTTTTCTTTTCATAATATGGAGAGAGAGTTTAGGATTTTCAAAGGAGAATATATAGGTATGGAACCTCTGTTCAAGTTATTGCAAAATGAAATAAGAGTGGGTCTTGACTGCTGTAAAGATGTAGTGGAGCCTAATGACAAGGAGAAGTGGGCTAGCTGATCCTTTTCCTCCTTCCTTATTTCTTGTGAGTTTGTTTTTTCTCTCTTGACTTTTAAGTTCTTGTCTTCCTTAGATTTTCTTTGTTTTTTTCCTATGTTGGGGTCATCTTGTTGATTTCAGCTTTTGTTTGTGTGTTAATAAAATTCTAGTAATGGTCCAGTCAACCCTGCTGACTTGGCCAATTTTTTTTTTTTGAAGTTTGATAATAGAAGTTGATTGTAGATAATGTTACTTATAGTAAATACCAATTATGTAAAGTAGTGTATATATAAAGGTGAATAAAAGTTGCTTTGAAGCTTTGAAAATCATTCAGAATGTAGTATGTGTTTGGATATGATATGAATGCTAAATAAATAAATAAATGCGAAATCATATGATTATATAAATGTGGCTATTTTTGAAATTAATAAAGAAAGTTTAATGCATGTTTTAATTATAACTAAATAAAAAGAATATTGTTTTGTTAAATTAAATTACGTGAACATACTAAAAATAAATAAATATATGTTTCTACATTTAAAACCCTTTTTATTGAAATTGGATGTTAGATTCTTATTTCTGTGCAACAAGGAATGTGAATAACGAGGTTATACAAACATCTGATATGAAACTATTGGTATTATTTCTCCCGTTATTATCTGGACTTGTTATATAGAATATCATTTAATTAGACGAGCGTGGTTTACTCGCTTGAGGCAAAATAGTGAGTATCATTAGTGGTATAGGATGCCCGTGACAATATTTGTTCGATCACTTTTTGTAAGTGAACATCACTCATACAGGGTTTTGTATCATGGGTTATTGCATGTACTAACATGCACTAAGAGTGAGTTGGATAAGACCAAGAGCATGTCTATATATGTCGTGTGCTCCTATTATTTGATGACGAGTAAACCAGGTTAGGATAGTATCCATCCTAGTGGGGTCTCTCCGTGACAAACGTTATATTGTGTCCACTGCCCATTTGTCACAAGGGCTAGTGTCCGTTACCATATGGGGCGACTGTAGAGTCGTGAACATTGCATAGCGTTGTCTTTTACCAGATGGATACTGGGTCACGATGGCCGTTAAGGTAACTAATGACCACAGGAGTAGTGCTTGGAGCGTGAGAGAAAAGCTCCTAGAGTAAGCTGAGTGCACTGTCAGTCTCCCCTCTATTTATAATTATTGCGATATAGATATACACTCATATGATAATTATTAGAAGCGTCTTAGGTTCGAAAGAGATTATCTCTATGACTAAGAGTTTATGGGGTAATCAACCCGTGTATATCTTACTCGAATAGTCATCAATAGGGTGATCTTCAACACTACTGAGAGTAGTGGATTGAGTATATATGACCCCGTGCCTTTCTCTTTGCTGAAAGCTTAGCTGTGAGCTAAGCATTATATAGTTTAGCGCTTGTATGCCCTTATTATCAACATCACATATTGACATCTAAATTTTAGACATAGTCTAACCCGTGTGTTATTTTATAATACTCAGATCAGTTCGAGATATTTCAAATTCAAGTATGAAGTAGCCAGCTTGACTTATGGGACTTTTTTGGGGGCTAATACACTATTTAGGCTGATAGTTTCCCTACATGTGTTTTTGAAACCCCACTTATTTGTGATGATGTATCTATTTAACTATGATATGTATATTCGATGATGGTGAGCATTAGACTAGCATTTTGTTGCTCACCTTGGAATTATATTATTGATGTATTATATTTTATCATTGTGTTCTGATTCTATGATCTCTTACTATTATTTCCATATTGTATATTATTTTGTCATGGAAATCACAGGTGTTCGATTGCTTTATGCCGATACCGCGTACATAAGAATAAGCGTTTTCGATTGATATATGTACCGATGTTAGCCCAAATGATATATCCACGTGTTTTAGCTCTATATGGTCTTATTCTCTGTATTATCAGATAATATTATTCAATAATATTCTTTTGGTGTATAGGTATAGAGATGGGGTGTTACATTAGGTTAGCAGGAATTGCGAGTTTACAATGTTGTAAGCATCCAATATTTAATTCTATTTGTAATATTGGAGGTAGCAGTAGGCACTAATGGGTTGGTGGTATATATGTGTCTTGTACTTTTCGCATTTACATTTTTGCACTTTATTTTATCTTTTAATATACGCAATTTTTAAATACCCTATTCAAACTCCTTCTACAATATATTGCATGATCATAACATGCTTCTCTTCCGTGCGACGGTTTTGCAATAGCTGCTTCATCTTCAAGCATTGTATAGCCTGATTCCACCATGCCCCCAATACTCCTTGGATCGGAGAAGGTTTTCCATGTCTAGCTTCCAATGGTCCTACTCCGTCAAACTTTGAAATGCTCAACAAATCCATTGTTTGCTTAAGAACTCATCTCTCTCTTTCTCATATATGTCTTTGTTTCTAATTTGTTTTACTCTTTCTCTTCTTTTGAACCGGTTGTGATATCAAATGGTAAGAAATAGATCAAAATAAGAAAATTTTTAGAACAATTGGATTGAGTGAATTATTTTTAGGCTAATTATATTCATACCCCTTTTATTTCCTTACCCACCCCAACAACATACCAGAAAAATCAGTCACCCCACTAAATCCTTTTCACCCCCCAATCATGACTGTTTAAACCTTTTCATTTTATCACTACCTTCTTCCACCATGTTAATTCCACTCCTTAAAGAATTTCTTATAAACCAAGTATGCAACCCAAAAAAATCAATTAAGCTATGCTAGCTTTATTTCACTACAAGGAACGGAAGCCATAGCAACGGCAAATAGCCGTTGGCGGCCGTTGCCAGCCGTTGCCAGCCGTTGCTAAAAGCCGTTGCAATTAAACTCGTTGCTACTTGTTCCAGCAACGGCAATAGCAACGGCTCCGTTGCCAATTTAGCAACAGCTAGTGACGATAAGTTGTCCACGTGGCAACAGTTAGTTTCAACCGTTTTCGTCTCGTGCCGTTGTGAGCCGTTGCAAGCCTGGAACCAGATGGTCGTTGCTAGCCGTTGCAAGCCTGGAACTTTTCTGTTTTCCAGCAGCTAGCTTTCACTCTTCCAACCTCTGTATACATTCCAATCCATCGTATACATTCCATTCCAACCATCATATAACCAAATACATCGCAAATAATCAAAGAAAACACATATATATCAATAATCACGCAACTATATAATCAACTAACACAAATATTTCATCATCAACCAAACAAAATACATCTCAAATCCATCACACATAATATCCATCACCAACACCATAGGTACACAAAACACCAAACAAACTACCAAGCCCATAAACCAACATAAGTACACAAGTCCAACAAATATCCATTAAAACCACAATCTTGCCCAAAAAAAATAACCATCAACAAAACATACCTACTCATCATCATCAA
This sequence comes from Allium fistulosum, assembly GCA_030737815.1. Taxonomy (NCBI): domain Eukaryota; kingdom Viridiplantae; phylum Streptophyta; class Magnoliopsida; order Asparagales; family Amaryllidaceae; genus Allium; species Allium fistulosum. Next base: position 448,246,130 of record CM060906.1, on the reverse strand, counting down.
CATCATCGTCATCACCACCACCACCACCAGACCCTGGCATGGTCCCATGCTCTGAAACGAATGCGGCAATGCGCTCATCTATATGCTGAGACAAGAAGCTCTGTCGCCAATCATTTATCTCGTCTAGCTGTCGTTGCATCTGGGTTATCTCCTCTTCGGCCATAGATTTCTTGTAAGCCCTCTGGAAGTTAAGAGTCTGTAAAACGATCAAACAAACTAGTTCTAATTCACGCTCGCAGCGACTATATTAAATTCAAATATAAGTTATAAAAACAGTTTACCTCCTGATTGCTGTATCCATAACGCCTATTGCGAGAAGGCGGATCAATAATTCTATCCCATATTTGATTGGACTCTTGAAGCGTAATATCCTCCCGTCCAGTTCTTTGCGCCATCGCTTCCCGCTCCGCTTCATATCTACCCTGCAATTACGAATACAAATTTGACTCAATATATAGCTATATATACAATTTACTTATACACTACTAAAGGAATGTGAAACGTTGTTATTGCGAATAAACATATTTACCATAACAGATTCATCCTTCGCATCTGTCCACTCATAGGTGACATTCCCATCATCATCGGTCTGCTCCACCGCATGAGTGACTCTAAAAACCTCAGCTATTGTAGGCTCCTGTCCGGTTCTTGAATGCTGAAATTATACATGAATAAAAAACGTTACTAATATGATTAAATAATATTACAGTTTATAAACCCAAATTACAAATTTACCAATTCCCTCCGCCATTGTTGGAATGACTTGGACCCACCACGGTGTAACGCTGGATTTTTATTTCTGTTCGCGCTATTTCGCTTTGCTATTTCCTGTTAATTTAAATACACGGTTAATTAAATTAATAATGCAACTAACATACATAATTTAAATAAATAATACTAACAATACAGCAATACATAACTTACTTTGACAGCTTCACTTTCCCAGTGGGTGATAAATGCAGCCCAAACATCATTACCCATCCAACTGGGTTTTTTTCCGCTTAGCTTGGCCTTTGAAAGAGTCTCCCTGTAATTTTTCCGCATCCTCTTATTCCAATGATTGAAGAAGACATTGTTATCTTCTGGGCGGACACGTATTACAGTCTGCTTATTGAAAATAATTTGAATTATATACAGTATACTAATTTTAAATTGAAATATAAAATTTTACTTACCATCAAATCAGCAACTATAGCGTTCATCACTTCTCCTGGGATGTCGTCCCAATAAGGCCAGCAACCAGACATCCTACTCTTATAGGATTGCTTTGAAACTTGAAGAATGTAATCCGCCGGCTCTATTTCGAAACCCCTGTATAAATGTTGATGTATATAATTAATATATTTTAAATAATATAATTGAAATTAATTAGATACTTACCCAACACTCTTGGGAACTATCTCTATCTCACGGTGTAAGTCCGGAGCCGTACCGCTGGGACCTGCGCCATGAGAAGGCGAAGGAGAAGGCTGAGATGTACTGCGCCTTTTGTGAGACATATATGCCATAAACATAATCATATCATATAATGAAAAGAAAACAAATTATTATTACAACACATGTTCCATTAATCATCATAATCATTCTTTGTAATTACATAGCTCAGAATAATGCAGAACATAATCATTATTATTATTAAACAGCTCTGAATAACGCATATGTCAAAATAAAACAAAATGATAATACATAACAAAATCATTATTATTACATAGCTCAGAATAATACAGAACGCATTCATCATTCTTAATACATTACTCAAAATAAAACATCATACATACATACATTAAAAAAACAGTGTAATGTATCAGTCTTCGTCGTTTTCTGATTCAGACTCGGTCTCGTACTCTATATCGTTTTCTTCGGTACTTTCAAATGCATCTATTAAAACATTCGCTTCATCATTCAACGATCCTACGTCAACATCGTCAGTTATTATTATTTCAGTATTTGGCTCCAGATCTGCTTGATACGCTGCTTCATCTGGAATATTATTTCCATCAAATGTAAATCTTGCCTTTGTTTTAATAATAGCCCACCAATCTGCTTTATCTTTTTTTAAGGATGGATACGGAGAAAAATAAACTTGTAATGCTTGCTTGGCTAATATGAAAGGATCATACTTATAGTAATGCGAGGTATGCTTTATTTCAATGAGCTTGTAATCTTTGTGCACGTTAATTCCAGAACCAGGAATATTGCTAAACCAACTGCATTTGAATAAAAAAACTTTCTCTGCAGGTTGTATATAATATGTCAACTCTAAAACCTGTGTTAAGACGCCGTAAAAATCTTTTATATGCTCCTCTGGATCATCACTGCCTTTAACAAATACACCACTGTTATATGTTAATTTTTCAGCCCCGTAATCTTTGGTGTTGAATTTAAATCCATTGACGAAGAATATTGGATAAGTCTTCACATTTCTTTTTGGTCCGATAGCAATATGTCGTAATCCTTCGTCAACAACAGAGTTTTTTGGATCATATACGTATTTTGAAAACCATTTAGCAAAATCTTTACTGAGATCGCCGGATGGATGTTGTGATTCGTATATACTGCAAAAATGTGTTATTCCTATCAAAATTAATATATATATATATATACACGTATAATTAAATTGTACATGAATTGTACATTAATATATATATATATATATATACGTATAATTAAAATGTGTTATTCCCATTAAATTGTACTTTTGAAGTCTAGGAGTGATAGGTAAATAATGCATTCTCTTGTATGGAACTTCTTTTCCTTTTTTTCTCGGTTTGAATCTTTCCTCGTTACATATTCTGCATTTTCTAAATTCAACGTCATCTTTCCAATACAACATACAACCTTTTATACATGTATCTATCTTCTGGTATGGCAATCCAAAAGCAGACATAAGTTTTTTCACTTTATAATGACTATCGCACATCAAATTATTGGGTGGCATGTGTCGTTTTGCAGCTTGTACAACTGCTGTAAATCCAGCTTCTGTAAGTTGAATTTTGATTTCATAGTGATGTATTCGGCGGTTACGGATAATTCGGTTCCGCTTTTACAACCATCCCACAAGGGCCTCTTAGCAGAATCTAATAAATCATAAAAAAATTTAGCTTGCGCGGTCGGTTCTTCTTCAACGTTATCATTGTCATCATCGCCCTGATCAATGGTAGGAAACATCGACCGTGCTGCATCTTGCACCATATTTTCTATTGGATTCGTCATAATATTATCGTCCTCTAACACTACAGGATTAGGTGTACGTTCAACAAGTTCTCCATGACGATCCCATAAGTAATAATTCGGCACAAAACCAAATTTATACAGATGTACTTCTATTACATCTGATTTCCAATACTTTAAATGTTTGCACTTACTACACGGACAACGAATTTCATCGTTATTCCGATTATTGGATTTAGCGAATCTAATAAATTCATGTACACCGTTACAGAAATGTTCCTTTATTGATCCTTTCATACCAGTTCGGACTTCATACATCCAACTACGATCGAGAAAATAATCGAACATTTTTCTTGATTTGATAAAATATGTTAGAAGATTCAACTAAACACTTCACTTCATATTACAGTATTTTATGATTGATTTATAATTTGTCATTAAATCAACTATTTAACAATTGAAAAACATTTTATAATTCATTGACGGCCGGTCATCCTACTTCCCATTACAAACACAATATCGTAATTACATTTTGTAAATCATTTCAGGTTAAACGATTCAACAAAATTTCGGCAGCACTTCCCTTTATTCCCTGTATCGTACACAAAATGCGTGTACACAGGGAACAAAAAGGAAGTGCCACCAAAATTTTGTAAACCGTTTAAATTGAAATGATTTACAAAATGTGATTACTTTATTGTGTTTGTAACTTGTCCAAATACTAGGACAAATCCAACAAATATTGTATCAGATGAATATAAATGTCCGTTCTTGGAAAAAACGAATATCCATATAACGATCATATACAACACTTGTCAGACGGGGCCAAAATATCTCTAAGGGATTTACGGAAATAAAACATATTTTCTAATTATTCTTCTAACAACTACAAAATATTTTATAATTAATTAATTCATTATATTTATTAACTAAATTTTAAAACGTGTTTTAACTTTCACTGAATAATTAGCTCATTGTTATTACGCTCATTTCAAAATTTTATATTTCATTCAACGAATTATATTTATTTTAAACTACGATAACAGTTATAATTAGCACTTCTGAATTAAATTAACGTTAACTGTACCAATCTATCATGATATGTATTAATTTCTATACAATTAACTTTGGCGTAAACTATACACATTATTTTAAATAAAAACAAATAGTGTCATAAACTTAAATATCAACAAGCATGTTCATCAATAATATACACTAATTTTAAAATCAAACCACCAATCAAAATCAACTAATACAAATATTACCATAACTAATACGCATTAATCATCGATCATTTTCAACATAATCATAAACTAATTTAACATCCACCTAACTTAAAACACTATAATCATCACCCAATATCACTATAATCATCACCCAATATCACTATGATCAACTAATACAATTATTTTTGAAATTAGGATTTTCCAATTAATCCTAAATTAAACCTAAATCAAAGACAAATCAAGTTTAGAACAAATACCAACGAGTTTTGGAGGTGTTTGAGCGACGTGGAGGCAACGAGCGACGGCTGGAGTCGGAGAGGCGGTGGATTGCGACGGAGAGGAGGATTTGGGAAGGAATTGTTTTTTGGTGGGAAATGATAATCTGTTCGCGGGTTCCAGATTTGTAATCGCGATATGCAACGGCTAGCAACGGCCGCATTTTTAAGCCGTTGCCAGCCGTTGCTACCTTCCGACACAAAATGGGGCCTTTTCTTGTAGTGTTTCTTTCCAGGAAAATTAGAAACTAACAATGTTTTTATTTTCTAAAATTGTTGAAATTGAGTGACCAACAAGCTCAGATATGAGAATCGCTATCTGTAAATTCAAAGTTGCTAGGATTGGGTTGAAATTAATTTGCTTGAAACTATGTTGCATCTTCAAGAAGTAGCATGCATCAGCCACAGTCATGGATATGTTGTCTTAACCGAACATATAAATTGTAAGATACCAAGTAAACTTTTGACGTTAAATAACCTTACAACGTGAAACTGAAATCCCTAAAAGCAAGCCATGATTAGCACTGAGTGAATGAGGCTAAAGATACGTTAAAACAAACTGCAATACCCTATAGTTTAAGGACTTGTTAAAACAGAAGCAAACACCAAGTAAACTAGACTTGGTAAACACCTACAACGGAGGAGCATAATTCTGTCTAGCTTATCATTTAATTTGACAAGGCACGAGGAAGAGTGAATATCAATGCACTAATTATTAGCAAGCTAAAAGAAAAATAAACATGACGTATTAACACCGTCCTATTTTATTCCCTCTTCTTTCCAGAAAAAAAACTCTAGCTTAAATGGAGACATCATCACGGGTCGTAGTAGAAAATGCTCCAACGAATGATCTGCCTGATGAAGTAATTATGACCAGTATAATCTCAAGGTTACCGGTGAAACCAGTTTTCCAGTCACAGTGCTTGTCGAAGAATTTCTCACTCATCACCAAAGACCCTCATTTTGTCGATGCTCATCTCAGACAGTCTACCTGCCTCCGTCCATCTATCATTTTCAACGGTTGGAACAGAATCTACTTGATTCGATGCGGCAGCAGGCTGGATACAGAAGTTATTTTGGAAGAGGTACCCCTACATCACAATATTAATTTTTCCAAATCTCCTACTAAGATGATTGAAATTGTTGGTTCTTGCAATGGTCTGGTTCTTGTGGTTGTTGGTGAGAAAGCCATTCCTAGTGCTGCTAAGGATGGTGATTGTTTCATATGGAACCCTGCAACCCAACAATGCGATCTTCTTCCTAGTCCCAATCATGTCCCACATATGCATATTATAAGAATATTTTGGGGGTTTGGTTATTGTGCAAAATCCAAGGGCTATAAAATTGTTAGAGTCACGCATTATCGTTATTTTGAATCCCCCTCCAAAACCTATTTTTTGGCTGAGGTATTCAGTTTTGAAGCTGATCGTTCATGGAGAAGAATTGATTTCAGCAAAGTCAATATATTGTGCAATGAGCATGGAATAACAGTAAAGGGGGTTGTGTATTGGCAACCTATGCAAGATCGTAGTCGTTTACTTGCCTTCGACTTGGCAAAAGATGAATTTTCATATGTTAATTCTCCAGTGCAAACGTATTCGAATATCATGGAGTTCAAAGGATCACTAGCCTTGTGTTCTAAGTCCGAAACTAATGTAAACTCATTTGATGTGTGGGTACTGAAAGATAAAGAACAATTTTCTTTTGATGGTGATAAGTGCTCTTGGGAAAAGATTTTTACCACCGCTGAATTTCCTCCATCAATTGAGCCAATACAATTTCTGAATGACCGTCAGCTTTTTCTTTTATCCAGACAGAGCACCAACGAATATTATTGCTTTATGTATGAATTGGATAGCAAAGAAATCAGGCAAATTCCTGGTGTAAAATTATTATCTTGCTTTAGTATTGAAGTTTACAAGTTTGTGGACAGTTTGGTTTCTTTAAGTGTGCCCCAGGACGATTCCATATATCATTCAAGTAAGCCGAAATCTTGTTCTATTTTTCTTGAGATCCTATGCTTGTCATTTTATTAGTGAAGAGTAGTAAACAATAATTAACAACATTTAACTATTGATTGATGGACCCACCGTCTCCACCAATCATGTGGCAAGTACAAACACACTGCTTAACATTCGTTTTACGTTTGTGATGAGTGCTCAGTACACTCTTCGTCGGGGGGAATGTGTTTATACTTGCCATTTGAACATCATTTAGCTAATGATTGGTGGATCCGCTATCTCCACGGATTATGTGTAAGTACAAACACACTAGCATGCCTCTTAAGCTTGTATATATTTGTAGCATTTGTATCTTTATCTTTCACATGTAAAATTATTTGTTAAAGTTAGAATTCTTTGTGCAGGTGACGTTTCTAAGTGATAATGATGTTGGAGATGACGATGAATATGGCCCTGATGACAATGATCTTAATTAAGGGTGATGAATATGCTGTCGCTGAAATTAATGCTTAATTTGCTTTGCTGATTTTTCTTTTGTTTTTCTTTTCTGTTAAAAGAAATGATTGCTGGAAACATAGTTTAATATTTTAATAACAAAGCTTTGATAAAATAATTTTCATTATACGTTATAATTATTATGCCTATTAATTATTGTGTCCAGAAATTTACTTTGATTTTACTCAGGACAACATTGATTCTTTGATACTCATAATTTGATACAACTAGGAGCTGACTACGTACAGATGGCAACAGCCGTGGTCATGAATGGAAGTAGACTTTTATTTTATTTTATCTGATTAATTTCTATAATTTTTGTTCAGCTCGTTAGTGATATTTTTCTTCAGGCCACGTTAATTTTTTACAACATTCTTAAGTTGAAATGGTCTAGCGACAAGATCAGCATTTGTTTGTGCACATCAATTCATTTCACCGTACCACAAATGCAATTTAACCGATAAAAAATAGTTGTTGGGTTGGCCATTGTAATTTGGTGCTTAAAGTATGAACAGAAAGGTACAGTTAGGTGTTTAGTAGCCATTTCAACTACCATTTAAAGTCTCAAATGATGTATAAAAGCTAGGTTTGTCATAACTTTATAACTTATTTAAACTACGTATAAAAGCCTTCTTTGTCTAACGGACTTGTCGTATTACTTGCATGCAACGAACTTCGTATTTTCTTGCAGTATCATTTGCATATAAGCACTTGAATATAATCAGAGTTTACATCGTAGATGATACTTTGAGAAGCTTCCTAGAGTTAAGCTATGGTCTACATGGTAATAAGTGAGTCATCAATGGCCTGCAAGAGAAGATGAAAATCTTATTATTGTGGTACTTGAAACTGCATCATAGTTTTGGATATCTTTCCAAAGCTATGATCTCAAATTAAACAAAAGCAAACCATTACAGTCTTTGATTTGCTGTGACGAAAATAGCAAGCACATATTAATTGTATTATAAGCGTAATTAGTGCTATTAGCTTGCTGTATCTGGTTGAGCTAGATGCATAGATATTGGATCAATTATCCCAGTGAAAATCACCAAGAAGTATTTTATAGAAACATGTATACAGTAAATTTTATTGGTGCTTCCAATACTGTAAAAAGCTGCATAACATTTGGATAATGCTTAACAATTTTATCCTTACTAGAACTCAAAAATGAAATAATTGTTCAAAGGGGTTTTTAGGCTCAGAGAAAAAATTGAAGAAATTTTTTGTTTCAGGGACAAAAGGTTTGTTTTTTAGGCTAAAGGACACTTTTTAATATAAATCTCAGAATGATGGTTGTAACTATCATTTTCTGTTTACGCTAAAAAGTGTCCTTCAGACTAAAAAAACAAACTTATTGTCCTTGAGAACTTCTTCTCTACCTATTTTTCTGTTGTTCAAAAATGCTGAAAAATGAAATGATTGAGCATTCAGTTATAAACTCTTGTTTTTTCTTTGCTTTACTATACATAACGTGATTATAAATACATGGTTAATATCTATTTATTTTTGGATATTTTGTTCTCGATGTAGAGGACAAGTGCTCAATTACTTAAATGTTATAAAATGAAGAAAGTAGAAGCCATTAGAGAGAGAGACAAAATATATATTATTCATTTCTGAAAATAGACATGTATTTATATTACATAGCCTCATTTATATAAAAGCTTCAGAGCTAAGAATTTAACTTATTCCACAATGTGGGACTAAACAAAACAACATAAAAGCATATTCATTTCATGATTTACATATATTGTAACACCCCCCCTTGAATATGCGTCTTCAAAATCTTGAATGCTCTGATAGCTTGAAATTTTCCCTTTCGAAACGTGTATGATGATTGCTCCCCCTCATTATTATCTTGTTTGCATTTATCCATTCAGTCGATATAGATATTGTCTGTTGCCTCATTAAAAACCTCTGTATGGAAAACCCAATGGGAAAAATCTTTAAAGAGGAAAAGAGTGCAACTTGTGAAATCATAGATATCATACTAAAAATGATATTCCTTCTAAGAGTTTGATACTTCGGGATCAAAATAATGCCTCATTAAATCCTTACTAGGAAAACTCAATGGGAAAAATCTTAGTGAGGAAAAAAAGAGTACAATGACATATCTTATTTTCTCATTTCTTCAAATGAAGTTTGATACTTTAGGATCAAACTAATGTCTCGTTAAAACCTTATTAAGAAAAAACATATAGGAAAAATCTTAGTGAAGGAAAAAAAGTACAATATAGTATGACATATTGCAATAATTTACAGACTCAAATAGAGTTTGATACTTCTGGATCAATATAATACTTCATTAAAAACCTTACAAAGGAAAAACCGATGGGAAAAACCTTAGTTAAGAATAAAAATACAATTTAACTTAAATAACATATTTGAGATGTTATTTCTTGAAAAGACATTCGATTCTTCTAGATCAAGATAATGCCTCGTTAAAACCTTAGTAAGAAAAACCCAGTGGAAAAAATCTTGAATAAGGGAAAAGAGTACATTGTAACTTATTTTCAAATGTTACTGTGGAGTTGATACTTCTGGATCAAGATAATGTCTCATTAAAACCTTACTAATAAAAACACAGTGGGAAAAATCTTAGTTAAGAAAAAAGAGTGCATTATAAATACTTATGGATGCTCCCTTTGATTTAAAAGTTTCCTCTGAATTCGTATTCGTCTTTCGATAACTTAAATTGGTTATAGATACTTCTGGATCCATAAATATGAATCTCGTTAATAATATAATTTATTAATAGTTTACTTCGATACAATCAAAATTTTCAAGATAGTTTCTTCCAAATATGATTTGCATTCTATGCACTTTGTTTGCTACCTTTACGAAAAACACATCATGTGTTTTCGTTTTTATGCTTCAAATCAGTTTTGCATATTGCAACTACATCTTTGATGAATATTAAAAGTTCCATTACAACAATACTTAAAAGCAGAAAGTAATCTACTCATCTTGAAGTGCATCAAGATTTTCATTACCGCAATGCTTAGAAGAAGGTCGTAATCTACATTCCATGTTCTTTGCATTCTTTATAATCATCAAAAATATTTATATTCTTCAGGAACTTATATATTTTAATAAGTTTTGCATATCGCAACTAACACTTCAATGAATATTAAGAGTTTCATTACAACAATACTTAAAAATAGGAAGTAATCTATTCATCATGAATTATATCAAGATTTTCATTACAACAATACTTAAAAGTACGTTGTAATCTATGTTCTTTGTTCTTTGCATTCTTTATAACCACGAAAGTTATTTATATTCTTCGGGAATTTGTATACTTTCATCATTTAATATGATTTAAACCGTATTTATACATTCGGGGTATATTAAGCATGTCAAGTACTTTCGCTACTTTGCGGACTACATGTCCATATTTCTCTATTAGTAAAAGATTCATGATGGCCAGTCATGTTTTCCCCTAATTCAAGATCCTTAATCTATTTATAAACATAAGCGCTTTATTATTTACAAATTTATCATTGATGATTATTTCTTATCAGTTCTAGACATGATTTATTGAGATCTATTTAATTATCATGTTTTAGATACCTAAACCACTTCTAAGATAATTTGACAATCATGTCATTAGTCTCTTCAAGGGCACTCTTAAGTGTTTCTTCAAGAACACTCGCCTCTTTTATTTGACATCTTTATTACTTACTCCAAAAGTATTTCAAACTGACTTTTGTACCATATTTCAAATGTGGTTTACACCATTTGATCCTTCAGGGATTCAAATCTATATTGAAGAAAGTCTACTATGGATATTATTAATAATTTATTCAAGTTACTTAATATTTTGCATCATTATACATGTTAACAAATATTTGACACTGATGATCAAAATGAACTTGTATCCCTTTATCCTCCCCTCAATGTTGACAAACATTGTCACATTAAATAATAATCATCTTTGGATTCTCATTTTGATCCATTATCATATTGCTACTAGCAAATACACCATACATATTAATAATAGGAGGATAATTCTTTTATCAATCGATAAGATGCATTCAAGTGATATTTGTAAGCTTCTGGCTCATGTTTAAATAAGGGATTCAATTATGCCAAATTTCATGAAATATAATCCAGTTGAAATTGTACCAAATTTTTCTAAAATAAGCTTCTGGCTTTCAATTTTAGAAATAACGCAAAGATATTATTTGACGTTTTCATTATAGTTCCAATATGATAGCCATTCATTTATAGATCCTCAAAACTCAACAAATTTCTTTTAAATTTACTTGAGTATAATGTATTTTGTATTAAGATATATGTACCATTTGGTAATACTATATGGGCTCTTCCGGACCCTTCAATTATATTAGCAGATTTGCTATGATTGAAATTTTTAGCTAAAATATTTTCAGATAGTTCAGAGAAAAAATTCTTGTTTTTCAAAATCATATGAGTAGTTGCACTATCTAGTAGGCATATATTATCACTCAAATATTGATGGTCCATATCAAGAATTAAAGGCAATATAGTTAGTCAACTATTAAAATTTGTAAGCATTAAATAAATGCTAATACTTTCCAAAAAAATTAAATGGACTACTGATTAAAACACAACATTCATCGGTACGTTATTTCAATTAGTTTTGAAAGGAAAAACATACAAGCACCAACTTCCAACTGGTTGAAACTTCAGGTTCAACCACTCTTGTCTACTGTTTGGAAGTGTGACCATCTTCTAGGGGTCATAATGCTCCTTCAGGAAGTTCCATAATTAAAGATGATCTTTTTCAGTTTAATGTCTTATTTTAAGATTGTCGTGGATATGACACCTTAAAAATATAAGAGCATTTTTTTATCCTACTAGGACATATTATTATCATTTTTAATGGTATTTTCTAAGCTTTGAGATTGTAATTGAATGTCAGCATTCAATATCTATGACAAAAAGTTATCTTCTAATAAGTCCAAAGTTTTAAATTCAAGCTTGGCTATGTTTATCATATTACTATAAGTGGAAATAAAAATGCATAAGCAACAAAATATTGTTCATGGGTATATAATCAATGCATTTCATAAAATAAGAACTCATACCTAATAGTAGTTATAGTGAAAGAAAAAAAACATTACTGCAAAATAGTAAAAGACAACCAAATATAATCTATAAAAGCGACTATAATTTCTTATTTACATTCTTTTCATAGCTCTAGATCGAATCTCATTAATTGCATTCATAAATTTCTTTGAAAATGCAAAACTACCCTTGAAAATATGGAAAGGCCTTTATATAGATTGATTGGTGGAGAACGGATGAATTATAATCAAAGATTGTGCTGACTTTATTATGTTTACTTTCATAATATAGGTAGATTTAAGAATATGAATAGGTAGTATTAAATACCATTTATTAATTCATAACAACTACAATAGTGAGAAACATAAATATATACCATGTATATACGTTATGATCCTTGTCGACCGTAAGAGATATAAAAGAAGAATAAATGTATGAAGTATTCATACGCATCTTTGTTGGACCATTCTCATTAATCAATTAATTTTATTTAATGATTTATTAATTGCTACTGATTGATATATGAATTAATATATGCGGCTATTTACATATTGTAAGCTAAACAGAGAGAGGAAATTTATACATCACATAGTGTATGAATAATATCATGAAAAACAAAATAGTTTGACTTGGCAACTAAAAAGTATGTTGTATGAGTTATAGCTATTGATAACAATCAATAAGTATATTCTTGTGACATGACAATAATAGGTAAAAAAATTAAGCATATAAAATAGTAAACATTGGAATACTTTTTTTTAAAGAGGAAAGATGAATGAGTTTTATATATAATATAATAGAATTGATGGATGTATAAATATTAACATTCATTTTATGAAAAATCCAAAAATACTTACTTGATGAGCCAAAGGAAGGAAACTTGATCTATTATATATTTTTACCTTTTGAAAGGCATGATTGGATGCATGGAAGAAGAAGAAAAAAAATAGAAAATAAACTACCTGTTAGAATACCTTGTTTTCTATTAAAAAGAAAGAGAGTAGAAGAGTAGATATATTTCTATATATTTATTTGGTTTAGTAAAAATGCCAAATATATCAACAAATCTCTTTTGGAGATTTTTTTTATCACCACTTCTGGAGTGAACAAATTTCTATACATTTATTTCGTTTAGTAGTTAATACTATTGGCAAATATTTTTAGAACTTCAGGTTCCAATTTTACTTTAAAATAAAGTCTTTGTTTAGTACTTTAGATCCTAAATGGTACAACTTGATTTTCATTATCAAACTTCAGGTTTGATTGCAAAATGGTTGGAATTTACCATAATCTGAATTAGCTTTTCTAATAATTCAAAGCTTCACATCTCAAATTAATATATTTGAGTTTTGATATATAATCCCCCCTTTTTTTAAGGAATGCAAACTTATATGCATAATTTTTATTTGAGAAGTTCAGGTCTCCAATACTAAATAAACACAATGAAACAAGAGGACTCTTCATAATTGTATTCAAACATGAAAATCGTAATACTATTTCTCTTCGAGGAAATAGTATTTACCACATTTGTAATGTTATTTCAGCATTTTGTTTTTATGTTATGTCTTCTGGACATACCAACATCTTCTTCTGGAATTGCTCGCTTATTTTCTTCAAGGCTTTATTTCAGCTTTTGAAAACTTTAATCTTTCACCTTCACACATATGAACTTCAAGTTCCTATTCTTTCATATAAACTTAATACTATCTTCTAGATACGTATTATCCTTATATTTGTTTCTCTAAGAAACAATGAAATATTTCTTATGGAAATATAAATCATGTGGCAAAATCATTTCTACAGTTCTCATTCAAATCGGAATCCAAACAAAAAAAAATTCAAAATGAAAACCTTTTTTTCACCAAACAATGGAATGAGATCTAAAAGTTTAGATCTACGATAAAATGAGATCTAAAATTATAAGATTAATAGAGCAAGATCTATGATATAAGATATATATATATATATATATATATATATAATGAAATCTGGAAAATTAGATCTATGATAGGTAAGATCTAAAAAGAAAACTAACAGAATAAGGTCTGAAATTACATTTTAGTCTATGAAACAATTTTAATTTCAGATCAAATTCAAAATTATCACAAAAAATGGATATACATGAATAAAAATTAAATAAGAGATCCGATGATTAAAATCTACAGATTTAAAAAATATATCATTTGAACATGATAGTAAAATCTACAAGAGATCTGAAAAATTAGAATTAAAAAAAAAGATCTACAACAAAACAAGATCTGAAATACATGGACAAAAAAATAAGATGTACAAATAGAACCAGATCTGAATAATTAGATCAATGAAACAATGAGATCTAAAAGAAATAAAATTAATAGAACGAGATCTAAAAGATTTGATCAATCAGATCAGAAAGATAGCTTACCGTTTTGAAGATTTATAAGAGCTTCGTGCTGATACGTGTTATAAAATGAAGAAAGTAGAAGTCATTAGAAAGAGAGGCAGAATATATATTATTCATTTCTGAAAATAGACATGTATTTATATTACATAGCCTCCTTTATATAAAGGCTTCAGAGCTAAGGATTTAACTTATTCCACGATATGGGACTAAACAAAACAACATAAAAGCATATTCATTTCATGATTTACATATATTGTAACATTAAAAGATTAATTATTTCTGTAACAATTGTTTTTCTTTTGGTTTTGTCTCTCTCATCGCATAAAATTTTTAGTGCTAAATGATGTTTATACAAGTAAAATTTACCCTCCATTTTTAATTTATCATTTTTAGTAAACGTTTGTACTTGTTGATTTGAAATGCATATGTAATTATAGTTTTACTTTATGGCTATACATAGGGGTGAGCAAACTTTGGTTAAAACTAAATAAACCAACCATACCAGTTTATTATGATCGGTTTGGTTTGATTTTGAAAATGGATCGGTTTATAATCGACCCGTAAAATGATTTAGTTTGGTTCACTACAACAAAAAGTGTCTTTTATAGCGGCATATAGCCGCTATTAATCACAACCATAGCGGTTTGATAAGCGTTGTATATCGACATGTTATAAAAAAACTGTTGAATATTTATAACAAAAAATATGCCGCTATGGTTGAGCTTAGTTTTATAACGCAAATTCGCCGCTATGGTACGTTAATTCAATAGCTCATTATAGCTGCTATAATACAGCTAAATCTCAACGGAACTGGAAATCTTTATAACACCATTTTGCCGCTATAAAATATTTATTCAATAGCTCATTATAGCCGCTATAAAAATTGTAGATACACTTTTCAAGAGCTATGCCTATATATTACATTTTAATAATAGCAATCAAACTAAATCTTCATAAACGAATAAAGATTATAATCAACAAATATAACACAAGAGCATGCTCAGAAAGAAATGTGATATATTTTTCATTACAGTGTACAAACATTAAAGCAAGTGCCTACTGTGAAACCATATTCACCAACTTACAGATTTAAACAATAAAAACTACCAAACAGTTGCCTACTGTGGAGTTAAATTAAATAACCATCTTGATATCCAAATCACTCTGCATTGACTATTTCGCCGCTACTATCATCAAGATCGGAATTAGATTCCAAATCATCCATATCATCATCAATGTCAAGTCCATCATCAAAGTACTGGTTTATTCCACGCATGCCAAATGCAGGAATGGTTGCCTCTGTTATTATCTGCATTATCTCATCCTTGCTTTGCATTGGTTGCTCAGGCTCTTCATATTCTGAACTCATCATGTTTGCTTCTCTGAGATCGGATGGTAAGTTCTTCAGAAACCATGGGTGGTTTTGTATTTCTGGTACTGATATTATCTGCAAATGTTACACAAACATATATACATACATTCAAATATATCGTTTTATTTATATAACATAAGATATAGCATGTATACATTATCAATTATTACACATATCGTAGCAGGATCAGAGACGAATATTCTTGAAATCAGGTGCTGACACTCCTATGATGCATGCACGTAGTCTGGAATTGAGTATTGAACTTTTAATATCCACTGCAATGTAAGAGATCATTTCAGTCTATAGATATTCGATGAAAAACGGAACAAATTAACACAATATAAAACATTTTATAACACTAAAAAATACGCTTGTAATGGTAGAAAGTAAAAAATCAAATAATAATACCTTATTTGATACCACATTTCACAAACCATCACTTGTAAAAATCATCCCTTGAATTATGAGCAGCAGCAGGTGATACAAGTGTTGGAAAAGGTGCACCACTTTGCACCATTTCAAAAATTCTAAGAGAAAAGAAAGGTGAAACAACACGTTTAAATATTTATAAAATATAGAACTCGGTTTTTGCATATTACTTTTGAATCTATATTCCACATTATTCTCCTAGTACTTCTCCATTGCCTAAGATACATGAATTAGCACTTAAGGCATTAAATTACCCACTAAATTAAGAACCACTACCATTTTAATATGGATAAAAGATGATAACATGGTTAACGATATAATGAGTTTGAAAATTTGTTTAAGAGGCAGGTCGATATTATTGAATGAGTTTGAAAATTTGTTTAAGAGCCAAGGCAGGTTGATATATGGTTTCAGAACAGAAGAGCAAGGTGTAAGACTAGGCAATTAGAGAAGGGTTATGATGTGCTTAAGAGGCGGGTCGATGTTATTGAATGAGAGAATTCAGCTCTTCAAGCTCAGAATAACAAGCTACAAGCTGAGGTAACTAATATGCTTGGTTATTACACACTTCAAAAGTAGAGCCAATATTTTATACTAACTTTTTAAGTAGTTTTAATTGAACAGTAATAGCTATAAATGTTTTGGATGTAATTTGATTTTTAATTTAAAATATATAATTAATTTTGATATTTGGTTAATATAACTTATAAATAATAAATGTATACCACATTACGTGATTGGATATATCCATGTAAAATAATGGTGAATGTTGAATAGTGATCTTTTGCTTATGGATTTTTTGAAAGAGCAATGTTACTTCAACCATACTTGATCAAAATTACATATGAAGTTATGTCATAAGTTATAAACTTCAAACTTACACCATAGAGAAAGTTGCAGATCCCATTCCAGGCTTTTCTTCAACCACTTCAGAACCACCATCCCAAGTTCTCTCTTAAGGACCTTTATTTCCTTAGCTAGCAATGTAAGTTGCCAGAGTTGCCAGAGTTGCCTAAGAAAATCAAAGTAACATTTAAGATTTACAAGTATACAGCACAATCAAATATGTTTCAAATGATATATTTTTGGCTTGAGCCAGTTTTGGATACACTCGGAAAATTCAAAATAACCATGAAATGACCAATCACACAAAACTACATGCATACGTTATAGCCCAAACAGACCTCATCCCTGGTTTCGTTTATTAGGACAGACACCTGAAATCGATATAAAGATTTGTTAATATCTATAGAGTTGTCGTTTTACACCTCTACTTATCTTTTATGTTAGATGAAAAATTTACAAATAGGCAAACAATAAGAAAACAAGTAAATATATCTTGTACTACTTTGTTTGAATCTATGATGGGATGGTCTATAGTCTTCTAGTTGGATCTATCGGAAGCTACCTGCTGCTACTGGTGAAATTAAACAATAACGCTTTTAGAAAATTGGTTAACTTTTAGAAATTAAACAATATTTTTTGTAAAAATTGGTTAACTTTTGTAAATTTGGTTAATTTTATAAAAAGTTTTATAAATTTGGTTAATATTTATAAACTTGGTTATTTTTTTATAAAACTTAGTTAACTTGATTAAACTTTGTTAAAACTTGTTGATTTTTATAACTTTATTTAATTTTTGTAAAATTTTGATAATATTTAGAAATTTATTTAAGTTTATAATACTTTTTACTTAGTTAAATTTTTATAAAACATAGTTAATTTTTATAAATTATTAAGTTTTATAAAGCTTAGTTAATATTTAGAAATTTATTTAATTTTTATTAAACTTGGTTAACTTAGTTAAATTGTTATAAAACTTAAATTTTTTTATAAAATAAGTTATTTCATTTTAAAACTTAGTTAACTTAGTTAAAAATTTATAAAACATAGTTAATTTTTATAGATATATTTAATTTTTATAGATGCGTTTAATTTTTATAAGCATGTTTAATTTTAATAAACTTGCTCAACATGGATATTTTGTAAAAATTAGTCAATTTTTGTAAACTCGGTTAATTTTTATGAAAATTCAACTTGTTAAATTTCTATAAAAATTAGTTATTTTTATAAACATATTGAATTTCATAAAATTCCAACAACATCTCAATTGCGCGGATATTATTTTCCCGCACACCCTAACTCAATATATATATTTACTCGATTAAACCAAGATTGGATTCATATGTATCATAGTCCATCTAAAGTGATTGATCATATGGTAGATTTGATTATATCCTACTGAAGTCCATCTAAAGTCTAGCATATCCTACTGACATAAGAAATTGAGATTACCAAATCCTACAGGTAATATCATATGGTAGATTTGATTATATCCTACAGGATATATCAATACAAGATTTGATTAAAGTCTGTCATATCCTACAGGTAATATTATATGGTAGATTTGATTAAAGTAGGATATATATATATATATATATATAAATTGCCAAATATAAGACCAAATATAAGGTTTGATTAAATCCAGGGAATAAAAATTACCTGCTATAAGATACTGGTAGAAATTTGCTATGGCAATATAAATTTAGG
Organism: Allium fistulosum; assembly: GCA_030737815.1. Lineage (NCBI taxonomy): Eukaryota > Viridiplantae > Streptophyta > Magnoliopsida > Asparagales > Amaryllidaceae > Allium > Allium fistulosum. The sequence goes on along the minus strand of CM060906.1, from coordinate 448,227,216 downwards.
CGATCCTATTAAATCTAAAATTGTGTTATATTTTACTTGATTGATTATATCAAATTTTAAACAACATTTAAGATTGAAACATAAATTTAAGACTGTTGTGTTTTGTATATAATTATGGAAGAAAATTAACGCACATTCATTTCATCATTGCCTTGCAAATAAATAAAAAATCAATTATGATCTTATGATTTCATCTTTGGTTTAGCATAAATGTGAAGTACTATCATTAATTTACTACTTAGATTAAAAAATACAACAAAAATGTAAGTTAGAATGAAATAATTAGCAGGCTAGCCAGTAGATGAGGCACATGATGTGGATCGATTAACTAGGTGGAGCAAACATTGCAGAGGAGGGCCACATTTAGAATGTATACAAATTCATGGAAAGACAATTGAATTGCCAAGATTAGCAGCACACAATTATAGTATAATAACAACAAATGTAATCCACCTATATATCATTTGTGAGATAAACGCCAATGGTATAAATTGATGCATTCTCTATTCAACTAAGACCTCAAGAAATTCATTTAAAAGTAAATTATAAGTAAATGGAGCATTGAGCAATAACATAGAACAATCAATGTAAAGTGAAGAAGAGTGTCATGCCAAGGAAGATAATTGTAGTGGTTGCAACAATTCAATTCACTAAAGTTCAACAATGACATAGCAATACAAAATTAAGTTGTAATATACCTAGTCGGATATTCTTCAAAAGATAACAATTTAAGTTTTGTGTACCACATTTAGAATGAATATCAAAGCTTAGCTTCACAAATAAAATTTTCTAGTATATATTACATAGGGTTTCATGCATTTTTTTATTTACTAAGAACACTATCATCAGTTCTTGGTCAACATGACCTAAAATCATTTGATTAATAGATTATGTCCAAAAAAATGGGAACATGCACACTAACCTGTAGCCAATTCATGAGGAAATAGCTTTCTATGAGAATATGTAGTAAAAGCAGCATCAATTACAAATGGAATAGCCTTCATGATATCCCAAGTAGGCAATCTAGGCCTAGGAATGCAGTCTTCACTTCCTACACTAGAGGAATTACTTAAACTGCCATTCCCAGTTGTTGAATTGTTCAAAGATTAGTCGCCTCCTCTGTTTATTTTCCAAAACATCATAGTTAAAAGGCTATCAACATTCTGATGAACTGGTGTTCCATGTTCGAGACCTGATAGTGTATAGATGTAAGACAACCCTGATGTTGCTGATACCCGATTTTCAACTTAAGAAATGAATCAACAAATATAGGCTATGATGAACTACTATAGCTAAAGCTATTGATATTACTTGTTGCATCATTGGATTGAACCTGAGAGTTGCACAATTGTCCCTGGATTAATATGACGTCACAACAAACGATAAGATAAAAGGGAGTGGTCCATAATCTACATGCAAATTTTAGGTTTGAGAACAATAAAAGAATATATAAGAAGAGAGCTACAACCACTTCTAAAGTATATAAACTATGTATGTCTTATAGAATTAACAAATAGTAGTATAGATACACGAAGAAACACAATATGTAATGTTATCACCGATCAAATTGACAATTTAATATTTGCAACCAATGAAATTCCATATTGAAGAGCATAAACCAAAAGATTAAATTATACAGTAATTAAGCAACTTTAAGGCGAAAATAGTGGAGCTTTCAATGTAATGCACATAAGTATGATGTTTATAGATAATACAAATCTATTTGGTGTCAAAATAAAACAAATGCATTTACCATTTCTGTAAAATTAATAATCAATAGGTATGCTACTAGAAAACATTAAAACCAAACATAAAATTATTAATTCGGCCTTAGCTGAGGCAAATGCTCAGTTTAACCGAGACATTGCCTTAATATTGACTAAGGCAATTACCTTCAGATCGGACTTGGGTCGAAACCCGTATCAGACAGGCTACTTTTGAGTGCCGAATGAATCTATTTTGATAGATATGAGCCAATTCTTAGCTATCCAAAATGACAGAGAACAAGCCATCGAAGTAGTTAAAAGTTGAATATATGATTTATTAAGTTCAAAACTACGTGTTTCATGCCAAAAATATTATAGCTACATAGCTCGAACATTACCACAGCAAAGCTAGCTACATCAAAATTCCCTTTACCCAAAACCTTGAAGAAACAAGTAATAACAAAATGAGGATACAAACTCATAACCTTGGAATTAGAGGGAAAATAACTATAGACTTAATTGATAAATCTTTTTATATTTAAGAAGAAGATTTTCTTATTTTTTAGGTAATTAAGTTCTCTCAAGAAATGTATTACAGTAAGTAATATAATTACTTGGAAGACTTTTTAAAAATGCCATGAAACAGAAAATATATCTTAGACAAAACAAAAATAAAATTCAATTGTAGGGGACTTTAAATTTAATAAGTATACATTTTATACAAAAAATGGAAAAAACAAACAAACAAATTCTTTCGCCATTGTTTCTATGTCCCATTTTTTATCTATATGTTGTAAAGCACCTTCCAAACCTTACATACAAAATATTGCAGTAAATAAAACAAAAAGGTTTCTAGATCCCCAATGTCCATCTTGCCGAATTTAGGCTATTTCAGGTTGTAATCAAAAGATCATGATGAAAGTTATTACAGGATTGAACACTTTACTATAGATTTATCAAAATAAAAAGAGAAAATTAAACATGATACATGGACTACGAAGGTAATTATACTACCAACAGTGAACGTAATCCAAATTCTAGCTTAAGATATGAATGTGAAAAAAAACCTCTAGTAGTGCCAACCACCAATATAAATGCATTTTCAACAGTAGAGTCCATTAACAGTTAAACAAAGAGATTTTTAACCAAGCCTGATATCCAAACAAATCGTGCAAGCAATTGAGAATAAATGCATAAATTGATAAACATAACCTAGAAATTTCTAATCTAGAAATCTGAGCAGATAGTTTACTAGAGCGATAATTTACTAGAGCGACGATTTCCTAGAGTAGATAATTTACCAGAAATCCGAGCAGATAATCGATAACAGAAATATATCAGGGCGATGATTTCCTCGAGCATAGATTTCGGTCGACTTTGGAACTGCTGAAGAGCTGGATCGAAGAACAGAGATGGCGATCTGGATCAAAGATTGGAGATGTCGAGCGAGATGTGGCGAGTGAGATGAGTGAACAAAAATTAGTTACTATTATTTAGGTCATGGGTGTGAGGAAGACGAGAAGTGATAAAGTATTTTGAGAGGGAGATGAAAATTTTAGGAGGGGTTTCGTATTTGGGGCCAAGCGTTACGCGTGTGAACAAAACAAATAAAGGTAAAAAGCTAAATAATCCAAATTAAACAATAACGCTTTAGAATAATGCGTTATCAATTGGCGTTATTAATAACAAACTTTCTTGTAGTGGTTATCGGTTTAACCAAATTAACCGAACTTTTACTATATTATAAAAATTAGGAATGTTTTAATGATTTTTTAACATTAGTTTAATGGTTTAAACAAATTTTATTTATCATATATCTATCCAAATTACTATTAAAAAGTACAAAAATACTAAATAAAAATACTTTAATCATATATTTATGTTTTATGTTAAAGTGTAATGAATATTCCAAACATAAAACTATGCGAAATACTTTTAGTTCGGTTAAATCGAATAACCAATCAAACCAACCAAAATTAATTTAGTCGGTTTGGTTTGGTTTGGTTTTTATTTTTATCAGTTTTAGTTCGATTTAACAATTTTCATCATCGGACCAACCGAACCAAACCAAATGCTCACCCCTAGCTATATGCAACTTGTCCATGCAAATAACCACATTTTTGGTTCAAAATACTCCAACTAATATACAAAATTATCAAAAGTAGATGTGGAAGTCTGCTACTCCTACTAAGGATCATAATATAAATTGATGTGCATGTTACCGCTATTTGGAGTTTCTCTATCAACTTGCAACCGATAACACCAACACACTACTTAAAATAAGTTTGTGACCACCAAACATTTTGCACTAATAGCACGTTCATTAATTTATTTTATTAAATAAAAATAAATATGTCTAACTATTAGATGTAAACCTGTTGAACGGGTTGGGTTGAATCAAAATAGGTTGGCTTGTATTTGACCCAAAACATTTGTGATCCATTCTTTTTAATCCATTTAATACAGAGTCAGTCTGACCTAAACTCATTTAATAAGCGGGTTACCCATTTGACCCATTTAAATATTTAAATTTGGTTTGACTAATAAAAGATGAACAAATATAAAATAATTCTAATTCTTATTTTTACATTTTGAATTTCGATAAAAATCAAAATTTCAAATTCTAATTTTTCATCAAAATTCAAATATGGCGATGTGGTCTGTTATTTGCTAAGTACAACTGTTAGTCGTCATGGAGAACTACAATGTGTGTTCATAAGATGAAATATCTGAATATCCCATATTGTCGGTAACTTAGGTGAGAGTTCATCGATCCAAGTCTCGTCTGATTCCGAATTAGTATGAAAATGTCACTACAGTATGAACAAGAAAATAACGGTTTCTGCCTTGTCAAAGTTCAAATATGGAAACGTAGCATGTATTTGCTAAGTACAACCGTTAGCCACCATGAAGAACTACAGCATGCGTTCACAAGATGAAGTATTCGAGTGTTCCATATTGTCTATAATTTAGGTGAGAGTTCATCGGCCAAAATCTTGCCTGATTCCGAGTTAGTGTGAAGAAGTTATTGCAGGTTGAACAAAAAATCTAGCAACTTCTGCCTAACCGAGTTCAAATATGAGGGTATAGCCCATTAATTATTAAGTACAACTGTTAGTTATCATATAGAACTACAATATGCATTCAAAAGATGAAGTATAAGAATGTTCCATATTATCCATAATTTAGGTAGGAGTTCATCGGCCGAAGTCTCGTCTGATTCCGAGTTAGTATGAAGAAGTTATTGCAGTTTGAACAAAAAAATAGCGGATTCTACCTAAGCGGAATTCAAATATGGGGATTTAGCCTGTTATTTCTAACTGTTAGACATCATGGAGAACTAGAATGTGCATTCACAAGATGAAGTATACGAGTGTTTCATATTGTCCGTAATATAGGTGGAAGTTCATCGGTCGAAGTCTCGCCTGATTCCGAGTTAGTATGAAGAAGTTATTGCAGTTTGAACCAAAAAAATAATTGCTTCTGCCCAGTCGAAGTTAAATATGAGGATGTAGTTTGTTATTTGTAGAGTACAACCGTTAGTCACTATGGAGAACTACAGCATGCATTCACAAGATGAAGTATCCAAGTGTTCTATATTGTTTGTAATTTAAGACACTTCGTAATTTATATTTTTGAATTTTAAGTTTTTAATAAATGGATAAATGGATTACCTATTTATAACCCTTTAAAAAATGGGTCGACCCGTTTATGACCCATTTATAAAGATTCACTAATGGGTTGATCCAACTCATTTATAGATAAGGTAAATAGATTGGATTAATGGGTTGGGTCATATTTTGTTGGGTCTAATTAGATGCACATGCTTGCGATTTATGATAGTACGACACAAAGGGTCCAGTGAACAACTCTATTAATTACAAGTTCCAGTCTCCCATATATATTTATAAAGAAACGAAGTTGATCAGCTACTTTCGATGCTGTTGATTTCCCTTTCTACTTTTCCACGACAATATTTGAATGTTTATCGACTTATTCTTATAAGCAACCAAACAAATTATGATGGTTGTTGGTAAGATCGATGATTTTTCACTTTCTATTTGTGTGATCGAGAAAGCAAAAAGCGGCAAAGGAAGTTCCTAAGATATTTACTTTGGTTTATGTAGTTCATAATTTTGTTGACGGTTTAGTTCCTTTATATTTCTCTGAATATAGTTCGTGGTGAGATGAATTCTTACCACTTTTGCAACATCCAATTGAAGTGAAAACTTTTCGGCCATCACATATTTCTAGGAATATTCAACTTCCCTGTGGTGAAAACGAGGCCAAGTTGTCATTTGAATTTGGCATAATACCAATTATTTTTCACGCTATTGACCTAGAGAAAACTGATTCAGTTCAAGGAATAAAATGATATTTCCTAATTTCCTGTTATGAATTAGAAGTTAATAGGATCAAAAAGAGATAACGAAGAACTTTCTAAGTTTTCAAACTTATTCCTAAAAATCCTAAGGCTCGGTTTTGTTTGAAAATGAGCTTTTTGTTTCGCGTTTTCAATGTGTATTTTAATGTGACGACCCAGATTTCTGGACGTCGGTTAATTGGAAAATTAATTGATTTTATTCATTGAAATATTAATTTTATAAGTCGAATAAACAATTTCTAAAATACACTAGAAATATTTAAACAACATGTTAACCATAGGAGATTCACCTAGATTTCTAAAGCAACAGAATAAAAGCAAAGAAAGAAATGTATATTCAAATATAGTACAAGCAAATAAAAGATAGGTATGTAAAAATTAAACTGAATGAGCATGATAATATAAAACAAGGAAGACCGTGACATGTATTCAAGAATGTACATTGCAAAAGAAACAAAAATATATATATATTTGAAGGCTTGCTAAAGAAGACAATATTATGTATTCTTGAACAAACAAAATCAGGATAAGTATGTAGGCTGAGAAACAAAGTATAAAAGGAAAAAGATATCTTCATGTTGTACAGGAAAATAAAGAAAACTATCATATAGTACATACGAAATGTAAATTAAAAGAAAGGTGGTAGACATAAAGGACCAAGGCATTGAATGCCAGCACCTCTAGTAAGATCATATCAGGCTAATGAATAGATGAAGGAAAAAAAAGGAAAATTTTCAAACATAAGCTTGTTTTGGTAAACAATAACACAAATAGCCTAGTTTTGATTATAATTACAAACATAGGCCTGTTTTTGCCAACTAGACGAGGGCGAATTTTCAAAATGCGCCTTTGGCGAACTTTCAAAATGCGCCAATAGGCGACTTTCAAAAATTCGCCCAAAGGCGCATTTTGAAAATTCGCCTTCGAAAAAACCCTGCACACATATTAACCAGACAGCAGCCCCCCCTCTTCACATTCACTCTCTCCCAACTCTTCCAACCAAAACCCAAAAGACACAAATTCCTCAAAACCTTCATCCACTTCCATTTCTTCAATTTTTATTCAAATTCTTTCACAAATTAGTCAATGGAAAGCACGTCAGGTATAGAACAAGAAATAGGTATGAATCTATACCCATAATTTGTTGTTTATAATTTAGGGCTTGAAGTCAATTATCTTATAATTTGTTGTTCAAGAAAAAAAATTGTGCTTGTAAAGTAAATCATTTTAACATCACCATTGATAAAGCATTTACAACACTATCATTACAAGTATTTGTACACATTTTAGTGTTAGATTTTGAACTAAGTTAGAAGTAGAGTATAAAAACCATAATAAAAAATGTTCTTAAAAGCAACTTAAGATTATTGTTATAAGCAATCTATATGAACGACAAGGATTTTACGTGCATTCATACTACTTTGTGGGTTAGGAGGTTGTCAATTTTTAGTTAGTGTATATTTTTTATCGAAATGAAATGATTTTTAATATTTGTATTTTGTAGATTATGTTGATATGGAGGTCGGACCCGTTGATGGAAGGGTATTATTTCTTCAAGCACAGCATCGTACTTCTAACGACATATGGATGCAGGTGGTTTTTAAAAAAAATATAATTTTGTGTCAGGTGGTATAATTCCTGCTTTTTAATTGTATTTATCATTTGATCAGCGTGACGATCCAGATACAACTATAGATCACTCCACGTCGGTGAAGAAAGTGACTTCAAACCATCCAGGAGTACTGGCTGAGATTGAGAGGGCCAGTTTTTTACACATAATGAAGTTAGGATACATCCAGCTTGACCACTATCTTATCACTGCTTTGGTAGATAGATGGCGACCGGAGACTTCCACTATTCATTTCCCTGTTGGTGAGATGACGATTACATTAGGAGATGTAGCCGTGTTGTTAGGTTTGCCTATTGAAGGCAATGCAGTGGCTTATGGAGAAGTGGCATATGACTATATGCAATTGTGTCATGATTTACTTGGTCTTGACCCACCCCCCGAACAAACAAGGGGCAATGAGTTTGTGGAAGTCATGTGGTATAGACGTCAATTGTCGCACGATATTCCTGCTGATGCTACAGAGGCTCAGATTCAGCAGCGAGCACGTGCTATTATTTTGCACATCATTGTTTCTCGATTGATGTGCGACCATACAAAGACTCGGGTAGATCTGAAATGACTACCGTATATTGCTGATTTAGGGGAGTGTGGTAAGTTTTCTTGGGGCAGTGCTGTGTTATCTTATACATATACGGAGTTATCCAGGCTTTCTCTTTTGGAGAATAAATCTATTGGTGGATGTCTGACACTAGTACAGGTTTGAAACAAACTTCAATAGTTTACTGTTTTACATGATTTGTCTCATTTTTTATTGTAATTTTTTCTTATAAATGCAGCTTTGGTCGTGGACTTATCTTCCGATCGGAAGATTGTTAGTGACAAACGTTGTTGTCGATCAGTCGATGCCGCTTGGGTCTCGGTATATTTTTATCCTTTTAAATTACTTAAACAGTGCAATTTTCATGTGTAATATTCAATTGTTAACATCTTATAACAGCTGGGTAGGACCAAAAAAGCGCGCCAAACCCCAAGACGGAGTGTGAAGTTCTACCGCAACGAGTTAGATGTGCTGGAGGATGAAATGGTGACATGGACACCGTACACACAGGATGTGCTAGCACGGCTTCCAGCCATGTGTACAGCTGCTAGATACTTGTGGACTGCGAGAGTACCACTCATATCTTACACCCAGACTGCATTTCACTTACCCGACAGGGTTATGAGACAGTTTGGCATGATGCAGCATATACCGGATGATGCGCCACCATGCACGTCTACGTACAATGCAGAGGAGTATGGATCCTACATTCAGTTGTGGAATGAGCGTCATATAGCTACCCAGATTGAGAGGGAGCCCACCATCACGCTAGAGCGGTACAAACGGTGGTACTGGAACATAACATGGCGATATGTTCTTACGGCGCCAATGGAGGCAGTGTATAGAAGTCTGTATGTTCCCAGAGCACCACTTGAAAGGAACATGGTAAGTTGATGTTGTAAGTACTATATCAATTACTTATGATAGTTTTGTCTTTTGCTAATTTTCATTCAACTTTATAGGCAGCCAGTATAAGCAGGGCTTGGGAAGAAGCAGAAAATCTTCGCAAACGACAAACCGACGAGGAGGGTAGGAGGATGTGCACTAACATCCAAAGAATTCTAGATGTTGTGTTATGCAGGAATAAACTTGATAGGCCGAGAGCTCCATCTCCACCTCCACCGCCTCCAGCGCTTGTGTACACACGACGTCGTCCTAGAGGAGGTGCGGGTTCATCGTCACAAGGCACCTCGTCACAAAATGCACCGGTACACGAAGAATTTGTTCCTGGCCCATCTCAACCAATGGCCGCATTACCTTCGTCCTCCACTACCCGTAGAGAACGGAGTAGCAGCAGCAGTAGCAGTTCGAGACCATTGGTAACGCATCGGCAAAGAAGAAGCCCGCGCGAATTTTATGAGCTTCACGAGTAAATAGATAATGTGGTTTGATGCAAACTAATGTTGTTTGGATTTGTAATGTACAAACTAATGTTGTTGGATTTGTAATGTAAAAACTAATGTTGTTTGGATTTGCAAACTGTTGTTAAATTTGTGTGGTTGTGTTTTGTTAAATGTGTGTAGTTGTGTTTTGTTTGTGTAATACGCTGTAGTTTAGTCGGGGATTGAAATTGTTGCTCTGTTTGCAGCAGCAGGTTTCTTTGGGCGCATTTTCAAAATTTGCCAATGGGTGAATTCCTAAAATTCGCAATGGAGATGCAAGCTAAGGTTAGTCGCTTGGAGAGGATGAATATTGCAATTCGTAATGAAATGCTTGCAGGGTGCTACCGGTTACCACGTGATTGACTGTATGTTTTGATGTATTGGTAGTAAAGTAGTATCCGGTGGTTGTTGTTTGTATATACTTGCTTTTTATCGTCTGTCCGTCCTGTATTTTCTATTGAGAGGTATTCTGTAGTTCAACAGACTAATAATCTGTTTTATATCATGTTTTAGGCTGTTTTTTAATTGGTGACTTTTCAAAAGTCGCCTTTGGGCGAATTCTCAAAACTCGCCTTTGGGCGAATTTTGAAAAATTGGCACAAAGGCGACATTTAAAAAGTCGCCAATTAAAAAACTTCTTTATATCTAGTCAGCTTTAGCACTCACCTCCTCATAACACACCCCAAGTTTTTTCCAGATCTGAAGAAACCATTTTCTTTCAGCTTACATTCCCAAACACCAAGCAATATGGAGAATGACTTTACAAAAGAGTAATCAAAATTTGAATATTGATTTGGGCTAAACAAAGTTATATATCTTTGTATATATATGGAAAACTCCCCTTGTTGAATATATTGCCAGAAGAAAATGATTTTTGAAAGTCTTTGAAGTATAAAAGTGAATTTATACAAGTACAAATTGACTCAAAGATTTTTCAAAACTTTTATATATATGTATTTATAAAAAGGATTTTGTGAAAATGATTTTGAGGAAAAAAATTTGGAACCTTTAAATTTTGGGAAGGCTTTTGATTTTTGGGAAAAAAATCAATATTGGAATTTGGAAAGCCTAATTTGAGAATTATCAATTTTGGGAATCAATTTTGAGGAAAAGAGCTTTATATGTGATTCATACTAGGTGTATGATTTGGAAATACTATATGTGTATAGTATAAAGGGTTTTGAGATTGGCTCTGGGGAAAAAGGCGCTCCCTTGAAATGAACTTCTCAGGAGTGCCACAAGGTGGTACTGCCTTGAGCCTCTACGAGGGAGGTTCTAAAGTTGATCCTGTGAGGAGTCCGGACAAAACTAGTTCCTGAGGATTATTTGTGTAGCAAAAGTTGAGGGGCTGGTGCCTACAGGTGCATTTGGGTTATGCTGTGACGACAGTGTAACTCAATGTCACTGCGATCTACTGTAGACCATAGCGAAAGTCGTGTGTGCCGCTGAGAGCCAACAGTCTACGTTTGATTTTATATCGGTAGACTGCGACACTATGGTAACATAGCGAAAGTCATGTGTGCCGCTGAGAGCCAACAGTCTACGTTTGATTTTATATCGGTAGACTGTGACCTATGTTAGAGTGGAGAAGTTTCATTTTGACAGCGAAAATCGTGTGTGCCGCTGAGAGCCAACAGTTACATGGACTTTTGCTGCGACGGCAACGTAACTCTGGAATGTAACTGCGATCTGTTGTGGGTTCCATGGTGTAATCGAGGGGCGCGGAGACCTACAGTTACATGGACTTTTGCTGCGATGGCAACGTAACCCAGGATGTAACTGCGACCATGGATGGGGGTGATGATTTCCAAAGCATTTTCACCAAAGATATTTCCTCTATTTTCAAAAACTTTTTCGATATTTTCAATAAAATTATTTCCCAAAGTATTTTCACTGGGTGTTGGAAATGAGTTTACCAAGTACTTATAGATTTTCAGTCCTACGCCTGATCAACGTATGACCGAATTTCTATGAGAACAAGGATGAACTTGTTGAAACATCAAGTTATAAAATGTATTTTTATATAAAAGCTAATTTGGTAATATTATGTAGTTTTAAAAGTGTTTTAAAAAAATTTAAAAAAGAGTAAAGGATTAAAATGTTTAAAGGATGATTTAAATAAATAATGCACAGTAAAGAAAAAGAATTTCTCGCTTCGTTCCTTTTTTAGGACGAAAAGTTTTAAAGGGGGGAGGAATGTGACGACTCGGATTTCTGGACGTCGGTTAATTGGAAAATTAATTGATTTTATTCATTGAAATATTAATTTTATAAGTCGAATAAATAATTTCTAAAATACACTAGAAATATTTAAACAACATGTTAACCATAGGAGATTCACCTAGATTTCTAAAGCAACAGAATAAAAGCAAAGAAAGAAATGTATATTCAAATATGGTACAAGCAAATAAAAGATAGGTAAGTAAAAATTAAACTGAATGAGCATGATAATATAAAACAAGGAAGACCGTGACATGTATTCAAGAATGTACATTGCAAAAGAAACAAAAATATAAATATATTTGAAGGCTTGCTAAAGAAGACAATATTATGTATTCTTGAACAAACAAAATCAGGATAAGTATGTAGGCTGAGAAACAAAGTATAAAAGGAAAACGATATCTTCATGTTGTACAGGAAAATAAAGAAAACTATCATATAGTACATACGAAATGTAAATTAAAAGAAAGGTTGTAGACATAAAGGACCAAGGCATTAAATGCCAGCACCTCCAGTAAGATCATATCAGGCTAATGAATAGAAGAAGGAAAAAAATCTCTGAATATTTCTGTACCTAAAAAAAATAAACAATATGTACAACTCTTTTCTATATCTTCCCTACCTCTTCTCGTTCATTTAAAAAGACTGAGTAACAAAAAAAAAGAGGGCTTCAACTTGGAAAATTAAACTCTGCAACCAGAACAACATCTATTACAATCAAAAGTCAAGCAAGATAACCTGTAAAACAAAGTCTGTTATATGTTATGTTCAACCTGGAAATCAAGCAATCTTCCCAACAACAATAGGCTTCAAAGTTAAAAAGGATTTCCGGTGCAAACTTTCAAGTTTCAGAGCATTTTAGTTTTAAGAAATCAAGTCTTAAAATCATCTCAACAATTCAAGCTTTCAAAAATATTTGTAAGTTCCAGGAACAACATCCAAAATCTGCTCTCTGTTTTATTTTCAGGTGAGTAAATTAAGCTTAAAACAATTTAAATTTGATGCATGTGGTAAATGTTTGAATATCAGTTTGCATGATTGTTTTAAAGTTGAATGTTTATATATGCATATAGCAAATTTGGGTGCATGTCTGGACACCAGAAACTCTGCCCTGTTCTTCATTAACAGGCTTTCAATTTGATCAAAATAAGTTTCCAGATTTTAAAAAGGGTTTTTCTGTTTCAAACTAAAAACAGTGAGTAAACAATCTAACTCTTGTTTTAATTTGTTGTTGTAGATGAATGTATTTAATTAGGTGTTGTGGCAAATTATTTGCATAGATGAAATTTTGGCCTACATGTTTTAAACTTGTAAATATAAATGGTGCATGTCTAGATATGTTTGATTCTTTCTGTTCCAGGTTATAGAATTTTAGAACAAGTAAACAAATTCAAACTTCTCTTTAACTGATCTCCGATAGCCTTTGGTTTTCAAGCAAAATAGGTTTGTTTGAACATGAATTAAGATCTAAAAATTGTATTTAAGTATAACAAGTTTTTTTTATCACTGTAAATCAAGAAATTACAGTAGAAATTTAAGATCTGTTAAAATCCAAGCATCATAATCTCATGTTTCATTTATATAATCTTGATCGTCATCAAGATCCATGAATTTTAAGAGTTGCGTCAAAATTTTTAGATTAGAATCGGGTTTGTATTTTGGGGTTGAACCGAAAGGTAAGTTTGAGCAATTGCGGGTGATCGAAGCGATGGGGAGGACCGGGGTTTCGACTGAAGCTAGCTAGAGGATCGGAGATATCGGGAAAAATGCCAGGTGAATTTATTTCTCACCGTGGCGGCGGCGTTTGGTCAAATTAGGGTTCAGACCTAAGTTTGAGATGGGGTTGTTCTCGTGACAAATGAGGCATCGTTATTTGATAGGGCGTGATCGGTCGTGGGGGAAAGGCCAGATGATGGTCAGATGAAGCTAGGGTCTTGGTGGCCTGGATGATAGTGGACGGAGTGGTTGTCGGCAATGAAAGATTGTCGAGGAAGATGGTTCCAGGTTGGATTCATTTAGCTCGAATTTGTTTTCGAGTTCGAACCATCAATTTTGTGGTCGAGATTGGAGAAGCCAGTCATCGATGACTCATCGACGATGGTAGTGGTGGCCGAAGCACCTGCGGTGACTTGTGCACGTGCACATGGATCAACCCATGTCCGCTGTTATCGCTGGGTTGATTTCTTCGGGAAGAAGGATGTTTTACTCAGGGTTGAATTCGAGATTCGATCGAGTGGGGTTGAATTTGGTTGGCTCGGGAAGAAGCCGGGTTGGACTCGGGTATTTGTAGTTTGGGGCTCGGGTCTGTAACAAGTTTTTGCTTAGATGATAAATAAATTAAGTTTAAAAAAAAGATTAACAAAGGGAATAGGTTTTCAAAAGAAGTATAAACCAAGTTCGAATCAAAGTATTGATAAGTTTTAAAGCAAGTTTTTTTTCCAAAGTTAAAATGATTAAAATTGTTTGTTTAAAGTAAATTTTATAGTAGGTTAATTCCTTTTTGTTTTTAAAAGGGTGATTTAAATGATGTTGTTAAATAAAGTATAATTTATTTAATGAATTAAGGATGGTTAATTGATTAATGGAATCAGTTAAGAAATTATTAAGGTAATTAGTTTATGAAATCAATTAAAAGGATTTATTTATTTAGAGTTAATCACTTAATAAAATTAATTAATGATAATTATTTAATGAAGTAATTATAGAATAATTACTTAATGTCATTAATTAAGGTGGGTAATTAATGGACAATTACTAAATGTGATTTATTAATGGATAATTACTTGATGTAAGTAATAAAAGGGAAATTACTTAATGGGAGTAATTAAGGATTAATTACTTTGTGTAATTAATTAAAGGATTGATTAATTAAGGAAATTAATTAAGGGTTAATTAATTAATGAGTGTGATTAATTAAAGGATGATTAATCAATATAAGTGATTATAGAATAATTAATTCGAGTAATTAATTAAGGATCAATGTAATTAATGTGAATTGTTAAAGGATAATTAATTTATGTAATTAATTAAAGGTTAATTATTTAATGTAATTAAGGAATAATTAATCAAGGATGATTAATTAAGATGGATAATTAAGGGATGATTATTTAATTGATTTGTAATTAATAATGATTAAGTAAGCAGGATTTATAGAATGAAGTAATTAATTTAATTTATTTTAAATTAATTAGAGATGAGGTAATTAATTTAATTCATTTTAAATTAATTATAGATAGTGATTAATCCTTGCTTATGTATGGATGAATGATATTGATTGCCTTGAATGGTTGAGATCTCAGATAAGAGATAATTGATGTTGTGTGATATGAATGCTTTGGTTGAATTGTGATGATAATGTAGATTATCTATCTGTGATATTGTGAATTATCTATCTGTGTGAATATAGATAATAGAGTTGAACTGGTTTAACTTTAAAACATTTTGGCTTAAAAAGATGGAATTGAATTCGAAGAGACAGGGATCAGATATCAGCGATATCCGGAACCCACTTCGAATTGTAATTCTATTTTCCTAAATTTTGATATGTGAAATCAATAG
Organism: Allium fistulosum; assembly: GCA_030737815.1. Classification (NCBI taxonomy): domain Eukaryota; kingdom Viridiplantae; phylum Streptophyta; class Magnoliopsida; order Asparagales; family Amaryllidaceae; genus Allium; species Allium fistulosum. The sequence goes on along the minus strand of CM060906.1, from coordinate 448,211,798 downwards.
ACTGAATGGGATAATATGGACCTTAGAACTGAGTAGAATACTTAGAATTTGATTTGTAAAATAAGTGTTGAGCGTAACAAGTAATGAACTCGTAGTGAAGTACGAGTTACCCGGGTTTCCTTTCATGGTTTGAGTTTAGTATTTCAGATTATATGGGTTTACTCACGCTGGTTTCCAGCTTGACCCGGGTGTTACTTTGATGTAATGCTCGGGTCAGACCGAGTATTACAGATTTTCAGGTAAGGACGTTCTGGAGCTCATGAGGCGAGCTGGATGGCAGGAACGTATGGAGTGTATTCCGCTGTTATATATTGTAGTTTGTCTGGGACATGTTGATTGTATCTGTCCAGTGTTTGTGTATATGTTGTAACTCTGATGTAATGATATAAAATTAACAGATATAGTATTCTTTTGTATAACTGTTATTATTTGATATTATATTTCATCCGTTGCGAATGTGAGATTCTGTGACTTGTTTTCTGTTTCTTCTTCTATCTCTTTTCTTCTTTTCCCTAAGTATCTGGAATTTTCGAGATCGAAAATTCTGGGTTGTTACATTTAAAGTATTTTGAAATGCACGGAAAAGGAGTGGTAAATGAAAATTTGTAACTTGGAAAATGATTTCAACATGTAAAGTTGAAAATGAAATTTTTTTCTTATTTTCCATCTTATGTGAAATAAAAAAATCTTTCATCTTTCTTCTTTTTCTCTCTTTTGATATAATAATAATGATTTTGCATCTACTCCTTTTCTCCCACTTAATTTGGAACTTATAAAAAGTAGAAAACACAAAGCTTATTTTCGAGCCAACAAACATGAGTATTAGATATGATTTTATATTTATTTACACTTTTATATTGACACTGTTTCAGTTATGATATGTGTGTGTTCCGTTGAATTTTGGCGATACTATATGGAGAAATTAAAGTGGTCAGAAGTAGCTTTATGACAGAGAAGACGGTTCACAAATCGGAGCTCGGAGGAGGAAGATATAGCGATGAAGGTGGAGTGTCGTGGCCAACATCAAGCGATAGACGTCTGTCATAAAGTGACAGACGTCTGTGATAGTAGGGTTTGGAACTCGAGGCTTGGGATAGACGTCTATTACTTTGGGATAGACGTCTGTTGTTTCAGGAAATTCTTTCCTGAAACATATGATAGACGTCTGTCATAATGTGATAGACGTTTGTGACTATTTTCAGCTCGGGCTTGGTGTGATGATTTGTGCTATTCGGAGGGGCAATTCTGGAATTTTGCCTAGGTTTTCTACTCTCCTATATAAGTTATTTTCTAGTTTGAAAGATGATCAGTCCAAAAGATTAAGGGTTTTATCCTCCAAAATAGGGTTTATCAAAACCTAGTTTTCTTCAATTCACTTCTCCACAAATCTATTCTATTATTGAATATTGATTATTGTAATCAATCTCTTGTACTCTTCTCATTGGTATTAATAAAAGCTCTCTCTTAAAGTGGATGTACACTAACACGATGTTAGTAGAACCATTATAAATCGGTGTGTGATTTATTCTTCGTTATTGCTTTGGTTTTATATCGCTTGTTTGGTGATTGTGATTGATTTTGGATTGGTTGAGTTTGGATTGAGATATCGATTGGTTGTTCTTATGCTATTTATCACGATCTCATTTTTCCGATGTGCATTGGGGTTTTGATTTGGGTGGTCTTGAGTCGAAATCGACATAACATTTGGTATCAGAGCTTTGGTGTTGGTAGGTGGTCGTAGAAATGCTGGAATTTGGATAATAACTCTAGTAGTCCCTCAATGGTTAGTCCAAATGGTGTAGCACCATATGTATGTGGATCGTATGCGGCTTCGGGTCACAATTTATTATTGACAAGTGGAATGGCGATAGTGATTTTGAAAAGTGGCAATGGAAGATGAAAGCGGTTCTCAGAATGAATCGGGTACATCGGGTAGTATTTGATATACATTTGTTGCCGGCAGACATCTCAAATGTGGAGAGAGAGGAAATGGAAGAGTGGGCATTCACTACACTTCAACTTACTATAGGAGAGAATGTGATCTTCGAAATTAGTGGTGAGATTACCGCTAAGGGAATTTGGAACAAGTTGGAGGAGTTGTATATGAAAAAGTCACTAACTAATCGTTTGATCTTGTTGCGAACGTTTTCTACCTATAAGATGAAGGAGTGAACTTCGCTAAAGGAACACTTGAATGCGCTTGATGATTTGCTAATGAAGATGAAGGTGACATATTTGAAGATTGAGGAAGAGCAAAAGGCGATGATATTGTTGTGTTCGTTGCCGGACCGTTATACGGGTTTCTCAAATAGTTTGATCTATGACCGTGATACATTGACGTTGGATGATGTCAAAACGGATCTTCTTAGTGAGGAATTGCGAAATCAAATGAAGGAGTTGAGTGTTGGGAGTAGTAATGCCGATAATGGTCAAGGTTTATTTGTGGAAAAGGAGAGATATGAGAAGAAGGAGAACCGTGGGCATTATAAATCAAGGAACTCCGGTTGGAGCGGAAAGTCGAAGGAAAGAAAGGGCAAGTGCTATATTTGTAAGAAGCTCGGTCATCGAAAGAATGAGTGTTTGGACAAGGAGAAGTTAAAGAAGGAAGTAGCATCTTCATTTGTAGCGGTGGAGGGTGGAGTTGGTGAGGATACGTAGATGTATTGACGGCGGTAGCATCTAATGTTTCGGGTAGCGATTGGGTGCTTGATTCGGGGGCGTCTTATCATATGACGCCAAATAGGAATTGGTTTTCTTCTTATGTCGACAAAGAGAGAAATTTAATTGTTATGGGAAATGATGCTATATGTAAGTCAAAGTGCATTGGTTCCATGCAAATTTGGATGTTCTATAGAGTGGTTCGTTCTCTCACTAATGTGCGCTTTGTTCCGGGACTTCGGAAGTCTCTTATCGCTTTGGGGCAGCTTGATTCTTTAGGATGTAAGATCACTATTGAGAGTGATAGTTTGTGGGTTTCGAAGGGTGCTCTTGTGGTGATGAAAGGTGCTAGGACTCATGGTGTATATTTGCTTCAAGGTGTGACAATAGAAGGTGAAACTTATATGGGAGTTGTTGGGCGAATTCTCACCACCGATCCAAGCCCACACCGAGTCCACTCATCACCGGACCGAGACCACCGAACCAATCCTCACAACTCCAAGACCACCGAACCAATCCTCACAACTCCGAGACCACCGAACCAATCCTCACAACTCACCACTGGACCGAGGCTACCGAACCAATCACAACTCCACTCATCACCGGACCGAGACCACCGAACCAATCCTCACAACTCACCACCGGACCGAGACTACCGAACCAATCCCAACTCCACTCACCACCGGACCAACCACTGCCGAACCAACAATGTCAAGCCAGATTACATCAGCCCAGGCCCGCCAACAGCTATATACATCCAAGGCCCCTACTCCCAGCCTCACTCTATAAATAGAGGGGTAGGGGTATAACAATGGGGACAAGTTTGAGAGCTCAAGCACGGATAGAACTTTCAAACAACTTTCATATACTTGTATCAAAGCTTTGTACTTGTAATCTGAACAAGAAAGGAGAAATAATATATAAAGTGGACGTAGGCACATTCTGGCTGAACCACTATAAATCTGTGTGTCTTTTACAGTTTAGTCCCTGCTTTTTACATATTTGCATAAATTACCCAGACCACTAAAAACAACATAAAATAAACTAAATCACACGACTTGGAGGTGTTTGCCCATTTGTATGCAAACATTTTTGGTGCTTTCATTGAGAGTGAGAAGCTCGAAGCTTCAGCTTCTCCCACTTAACCTTCTTCCTAACAGCGTCGTTCATTGCTTGGAAAACATGCCTCCGAGGCAGAAAAAAGACGTTAACAAAGGAAAGAACATCGCAACTAGTAGTGTTCCAGATCCAGTGGTCACAAATCAAGTAAATCGTCCCATTCCAGCAGCAGTACCAAATGAAGGTCAGGCAAATCCGACAACCCCTGTCACAGAACAGCCGGCAGCAATTACTAGGGCAGATCTAGACAGGGTTGTGGCTGAAGTGACTAATCGCTTCACATCCCAGCATGAAGCCTTGGTGGACCAACTCATGTCACGCTTAAGGGATGCTGAAGAGTCCAACCGCAACACTGAATCATGGGGTAAGTCCCAGTCTGGAGGATCTCAGAGACAATAAAGATCTTCCTTCTTCGAAGGAGCTAACGACAGAAGCGGCCATGGTAGGAGCCGAGACCGAGCTCAGCCCGAAGTTAGACCTAAGGAAACGCTTGGAACCGAACCCAATGGGGGAGGTACCGGGCGGAGGTCAACTGTAGCCGAGCCTGTCGTACTGCCTAACCACGGAAAAGCCAATGAACGGGGCCGAGCTAGAGTCCCGCCCGAAGTTGGACCCGAGGAAGTGCTTAGATCAGAACCCAGCAGGGGAAGATCAAGGCAAGGGCCAACTGTAGCTGACCCTAGCATGCTCCCAGAAGACCAAAGACAGCCACTGGAAAATATTAGGAATGATAGACGATACCATCCCTATAGGTCATCTGGACGGAATCAATCCCACAGAGCAGAACCGAACTCATTTCTATCTGCTCCAAATTCTGATGAAAGGATGGCATGCTTGTTCAGAGAGTGCGTCCAACGGGATCAAAGAGACCGAGGAATAGGCGCTAGGGTAACCAGCCCTTTCGCCCGCAATATCGAAATGGCCATCACCCCCCGAGAATGGAAAATGCAAACAATGGAACCTTACAAAGGAACCTCTGACCCCGTTGTACACTTACAGAGATACACACAGCATATGCTCATGATTGGAGCAACAGAAGGAGTGCTGTGCAAATGCTTTCCGCTATTCTTAGCAGATCTAGCTACCTCCTAGTTCTGCCATCTACCCCAAGGATCCATCAGCTCATGGGAGATGTTGAAAAAAAAGTTCATCAGCCAGTTCCGCATTCATGTGGAGCAGCCCAAGGACGCTTATTCCTTATCCAGTATCAAACAGAAACCTGGAGAGAAAGTGCAGCAATATCTAACCCGATTCAATGCCGCAGCGGCCGCAGTCCAAGATGCCGATGAGAAGCTTATCTTAATGGCCCTTTGTAGCGGTGTGCATCCGGATACTAAATTTGCTAAAAGATTGACCAAAGAAAAACCAGCTACTTTACCCGATTTCTTCCATGAAGCTGGGAAATATATGATACTTGAAGATGCTGCCACTGAGAGGTAGACAGGGCAACAAAATAAGGCAGCTCACGGCAACACGCCTGCTGTAGCAAAGGACGTTCGAAGAAATGATTCTAGAGACAACGCTGGGGGCAAGAAGGGAGAAAAGCGCCTATATCGGCCAGGACCGAGATTTGACGCTTACACCCTGTTGAATGAAACGATCGAAAACAACTTCCTGGCCATTCAAGACGAAGTTAGATACAAGCGCCCCCCGCACGAGAAGGAATCAGATAACGCAATTAAGTCTAGAAAATTATGCCGCTTCCACGAATCCCATGGGCATGATACCAACGAATGCCATCATCTCTGGGACTTGATTGAAGAACAGATCAGAAGAAGAAGACTAGAACGCTATGTAAAAGGCCAGGACAGGACTCCAGTTCCTGCCAATGAGAACCCAAGGCTACCCTCCTCAGAAATAGGCAGAGCAAATCGCAACACCGGCGGCTCCAGTCAAGAGAAGATAGTGGTCCATACCATCTCGGGAGGGCCACACATCGCCGACGGAAGCTGGGCAGAGATGGAAAGGTACGGAAAGTCACTTAGAAACAATGAAGAATGCGTCAATTCCATTATAGAAGAACGCCACCCGAAGCGGATAGAGAATGATGACATCACATTCAGTAGGCGTGACCTGGAGGGAAGGCAGTACCCTCACACGGATCCCATGGTTATCTCTGCCCGGCTCGGCCCAGCCGAGGTCTTCCGAATTCTAGTAGACAATGGAAGCTCAGTAAATATCCTATGCAAGCATGCTTTTGACAAAATGAAGCGGTCATTAAAGGATGTTCTTCCCTGCAATAAACCACTACACGGTTTCATAGGAAATGCGAAGATGCCCCTCGGACGACTGGACCTCTTTGTTGAAATTGGAAGTCATCCCCGCTCCGTTGTGCGAAAACAGACATTTGTGCTGATAGAAAACCACTCGGCCTACAACGCCTTCTTAGGAAGGCCAGCCTTGTTTGACTTCCAAATTGTCCTGGCCCCATGGTGCTTGAAGATGAAATTTCCAACGGACAATGGAGTAGGGGAAGTAGAGGGAGACCAGGACATTGCTCGAGATTGCTATGTAACCGAACTTCGCAACAACCACAGGAAGGATAAAGGGAAAAGTGTAGAGATTGCCCTCTGCACAAAAAGTTTGGAAGCATAGCAACTAAAGAAAGCCCCTCCTCTTCGATATACCAGCGACCCTTTCAATGAATTAGACCCCAGGGACAAAGAGGAGGAGGCCACCGCCGAGCCTGCAAAGGCTATGAAATTTGTATCTGTAGATAGACATGACTCGAGTAGACTATTGAAAGTCGGGTCCCAACTAAAACCAGAGCTGAAGGAACAACTCATTGATTTTCTCCGCCACAACTTGGATGTATTTGCATGGTCACACGCTGACATGACCAGAATCTCCCCTGACATAGCATGCCACGTACTAAACATTGATCCTACCAAGGCGCCAGTAAAACAGAAAAAGAGAAGTATGGGGGCAGAACGATCAGCCGCCCTCGATGAAGAAGTAAAGAACCTACTTATCAATGACTTCATACGAGAAGCCATCTACCCAGAGTGGATCGCCAACGCGGTGCTGGTAAAGAAGGCTAATGGGAAGTGGCGAACATGCATTGACTTCTCCAACTTAAATGACGCCTGCCCGAAGGATTGCTTCCCACTTCCCCGAATCGATCAGCTTGTAGACAGCACAGCTGGGCACGAACTCTTATCTTTTATGGACGCATACTCAGGATATAACCAAATTCCTATGCATGCTCCCGATCAAGACCACACTAGTTTCATCACTGACCGGGGATTGTACTGCTACAAGGTAATGCCTTTCGGACTTAAAAATGCAGGGGCCACCTATCAGCGCCTCGTCAATAAGATGTTTGCAGGGCTAATAGGACAAACTATGGAAGTTTATGTGGATGACGTGCTGGTAAAGTCAAGGGGAGCCGACGATCACGTAAGCCACCTGGATGAAATGTTTCAAGTACTTCGCCAATATGGAATGAACCTGAATCCCCTAAAGTGCTCCTTCGGAGTATCATCAGGAAAGTTTCTAGGATTCATCGTCCATGCCAGAGGAATTGAAGCAAACCCTGAACAAATCCGAGCTCTGAAAGATATCAGGATACCTTCTACCCAAAAGGAGATGCAAAGCTTAATGGGAAGGTGGCCGCCCTGAGCATATTCATCTCTAAAGCGACCGACAAATGCATCCCCTTCTTCGAAGCTCTAAAGAAAGAGAAAGGAAAATTCGAATGGACTGACGAGTGCTTAACAGCTTTCCTTAACTTAATCGAACACCTCTAGAGACCACCAGTACTCTCAACTCCGAACAAAGGCGAAGAGCTATACCTATACCTTGCTGTGTCATCTCATGCTCTAAGCGCCGCGTTGGTGAGAGAAGACAAACGCACGCAGCGGCCAGTATACTTTGTAAGCAAGAGGTTTACAGGGGTGGAAGCCAGATATCCTAAACTTGAGAAACTAGCGTACTGTTTACTAATCACATCACAGAAGCTGCGTCACTATTTCTAGTCTCATTCCATCAGAGTTCTGACCGATCAACCGCTAAGGCAGGTACTCCATCGTCCCGACACTTCTGGGCGACTACTTAAATGGTGCATTGAACTAAGTCAATACGATATCACCTACCATCCTCGCACCGCCATCAAGGGACAAGCCTTGGCCGATTTCATTGCCGAATTCACTACCAACGAAGGTAAGGAGCAATCGGAAATAGCAGAAGACATCAAGTGGAATCTCTTTGTGGATGGTGCGTCGAACGAACAAGGCTCGGGGGCAGGCGTGGTAATAATCACTCCCAGGGGGAATAAGCTACACTATGCTATAAGGTTGGAATTCACTGCCACCAACAACGATGCAGAGTACGAAGCAGTGATAGCTGGATTAGAACTTGCCTTAGAAATCGGAGCCAATTCTTTGTGTCTTCATAGTGATTCCTAACTTATTGTAAATCAAATACTAGGAGAATTCCAGGCTCGAGAAGAATGACTCATGGCATATTTAAAGAAGACCAAGTTGCTTCTCAATCGATTGGATCACTATTTAATCAAACACATCCCTCGGGAAGAGAACCAAGAGGCCGACGAATTGGCAAAGCAAGCTAGCATAAGAGACGGCGCTATTTCCGGAGCAGTAGCCATCTCAAAGCAACTGACCCCAAGTTTTGAGCAAGTGAATCTGATAGCTGCAACCGAAGAAGCAACTTGGATGACCCCCATCCGAGACTACTTACAAAGTGGCACACTGCCCAACGGGCGTAACGAAGTCAAGAAAATCTTGAGGAAAGCTTCCCGCTACACAATACAAGAGGGAACCCTCTATCGGCGCGGCTTCTTTAACCCCTTATTAAGGTGTGTCGCCGGAAGGGAAGCCAAGGAAGTCTTGTCCAACATCCATCAAGGAAGCTGCGGAGATCACACGGGAGGGCAGACTTTGGAAAAAAAGATACTCCGATATGGATATTTCTGGCCCACCTTAAGCAAGGACGCCTTAGATTTCGTCAGGAAATGTGACAGATGTCAGAAGTTTGCTAAGATTCCGCGGCTACCAACAACTAAGATTACTCAAATGACCAGCCCTTGGCCCTTTGCAGTATGGGGAATTGACTTGATTGGCGAACTGCCAATGGGCCGAAGCGGGGCCAAATATGCTATAGTGGCAGTCGACTATTTCACCAAATGGGTGGAAGCAGAACCCCTAAATAAAGTATCTTCAGCAAAAGTTATTAACTTCTTGATCAAAAATGTTCTATGCAGGTACGGAGTCCCACTTAAAATCATATCGGACAATGGACTTCAGTTTGACAGCGAGGAGTTCGCCAACTGGTGCCAAGAGCACGGAATTCACAAAAGCTTCTCATCCGTCGCTTATCCCCAGGCAAACGGACAAGTCGAAGCCGTCAACAAAATTCTCAAAACTCTAATAAAAAAGAAACTCGAAAAGTCAAAAGGCGCTTGGGTGGATGAACTTCCTACGGCACTATGGGCCTATCGCACATCTTTCAGAACATCAACGGGGCATACTCCTTTCTCTTTGGCATACGGATCGGAGGCTATGCTCCCAGTTGAAACTATAGTGCCTTCCCACCGTAGGATCCACTATAACCCGGAAGAGAACGAAAAGCTCCTCTACATGTCTTTGGATCTAATTGAGGAAAGAAGAAATGATGCAGCCCTCAAGACAGCAGCTCACAAGCAAAAAGTGGCAGCACAATACAACTCCAAAGTCAAGCATCGCAGCTTACAAAAAGTAGATCTTGTCCTTAAGCGAATCTTCCCGCGCCCCGGAGCACTAGATCCAATCTGGGACGGACCATATGTAATTCATAAAGATCTCCACAATGGAGCTTATATTTTGTCAACAGTAGACGGGGAGGTGTTCCAGAGGGCATGGAACATCCAACACCTTCGTCAATACTTTTCTTAACTTGTACTGCCCATATGAAGTGAATTAACAAAGAGAATCAGTGGACGTAGGCATTTTCGTGTCGAACCACTTTAAAAAACTTGTCTCCTTTTAACTTGTTCCTTTATATCTTGGCTGCTCGTTAACTTTATCCTTTTCTATTGAACAAAATCCTGTGTAATGACATTCCCATTCAAGACACATCACAGCGCAACCTCACCTGGACAAGACCTAACAGGTACTACGCGAATCTATGCCCTCGCCAATGAGACACTTTTGCTCCAGCATCCCTCTGCTGCGGGTTAACTCATTGCTCACGATCGGCCCTTAAAGCCAACTGTAATGAGCCGATTATAAGCCACCGAGAAGGCCGACTATAGCCGAGGCAGCTCATTACGGCGTTCGGCTCGCCGGCAACCGTGAACCTACTTTAAGCCCCAACATAAGGTGTGGCCATCCAGGGGAGTTCACGGTTGACGATCGGCACCCACGCTAGCCGGCCACAGTAAATCGAATAATACCCACGATTACGGACCATAATGGCCCAGGTAGTTACTGTTCGCGATCTCGGCTCCGAGTGTCTTAAGTGCGGCTGTGGTAAAAAAGATAAACTCCCCGCAGAGGCGTAAGATGGGTGACAAATGTCTCCAAGACCCACAGCTAGGGAAAGTGACTACAAAACCCGTTTGCCACGAACTTAAGCACATCGAAGGCCTTCCGTGATTGGAAGTTTTATTGTTTCTCATATTTCAATTCTATTTAAAGAGCTTTTCTCATGTCCTCTATAACAATCCCTAAAGTACAGGATACAGAGTAGGAGATACTCGCCAATGGGAGTTGGAACTCACAATTGGATGGCAGGGCATTCGACTGCATTCCATACTCGGTCATATAAGATATTCAAAACTGCCATCTACAATTAGAACATGAAAGGCGGTATTTTCTTCTTTTATGTACAAATACATGGCTATAATTTATGCATACATCACACTAGCATTGCAAGGCATGAAATTATGTTTTAAGCAAGAACTTGACATCAAACGCAATTGAATTACAAGCACACGCACAGCTGTATTTCTCACGCAACGTGTCAAAATAGCAAAAACATTCAAAAATGACAGAATCAGCTTAAAAAAAATTACATGTCAAGAATAATGTTGTTTATTACAAGTAACATAATTACAACCTAAAAGTTACGTTACTGTTTTGAGACTAACATATACAACAATGTCAAGTCAACAAAAAAGATATCCAGGTCAAGTTAAGGAGCCGGCTGCATCGAAGCTTTACCCTTGTCCTGTTGCCCACCTGTCCGGTCAAAGAAAGAATTCATTAGTGATAAGCAACCAAGTTAACGGAAAGACTATAAGGGAAGACTTACCAGCGCCTGCTTCCTGACCATCCTGATCATCATCCTCTACTTGCACACCTACCTCCTCAGCGGCAAGCAGCCGCATACCCTCCTTCACCGCCACCTTCTCCTCCTTGGTAAACTGGGCAGTGACCACATCCATTCTGAAGACCGCGCCACCCTCTTTATCCGCATCAGCCCTAGCCTCCTCCAGAGCCCTGAGATAAATCCTGGCCATAACTCGGGGGTAATCATCCATCCAGGATAAGTTACCCTATTTCCAAGTACAGAAATACATATCATGGAGCATCTCATCCATCATCCCCTCGTTTTCCTCAAACTCCCTCATTCGGGCCTCAGAAGACCGCAGCTTTGCAACGGCAGCATCCCTCTCCGATCGATATCGTGAGCGGTCAGCCTGAAGGGATATCCTCATCGCCTCCATCTCCTCCTTCAACCTGGACTGAGCAAGCTTCGCGGCCTCAAGTCTCCCCGATAATTCCTGTACCCGCTCGAGGTCCGCTTGTCGAACCTCATCCACCGTCGCAATTGCCATGTCAATCCGCTCCTTGCAGGCGGCCTCCATTTTTCGCAACTCTGCCCTGCTGGCCTCTTCCATAGTCTTCTTCAGTTGCCTAGATGCGGCCTCGTGCTGAGAAATTTGAATGGCTTGATCGGCAAGTTGCTTAGCCTGGTCGGAAACCATTAACCATAACCGAATGTTGGCACTCCCAATTTCCTCCCCGGCCTTGACTAGTCGGGCATGATGCCCCATCAATTTCCTGGTCTCTTCGGCAACCCGGTCGATGTTCGCCTTAGCTTCATCCCCTAGAGTTACAACCCGGGTGGTAAGCAAATAAAGGTCCAGGGACTTAGCTTCGTCAAGCACCCATACCATAGGATTGCGACGGAGAAGGTGCTCACCAGTAGCCTCATCGAAGGAGAGGTCATGAGAGGCCAGGTCCAGGTCTGGATGACCCGCAAACGGATTACGAACCAAGCTAGGGTGATCTATCGGGGTGACGATTGGATCCTCAGACGGATGTGGGGAAGGCATAAACTCAGTATCCTCCTCCGTAATATCGTGAATAGGCTGGAGTGGGGCCGGAGGGCCAGGAGGAGATTCAAACGAAGATCGACTCCTCTTCCTCTTTTGTATATCTTCTTCAATAACTCCAAGAAGAGGACGATAGTCGACTACGTCTCCAGGGCGGTTAGTAGGAGGCTTCGGTTTGGCAGAAGCTTTGAGAAGTCTGTATTATTCAAGCCTGTGCCGAAGATCTGAGGTCTTGGCTGTTTGGCCCGCTCCTGGAATGAAAACAAAGTGTCACCAGCATGCATTGAGCCATCATTCAAGAATTAAAAAGAATAAAGAGAAATTCACCTTGAATCGCAGAAGTTGCCTCAGTAGAAGCACTCCCGGAAGATAAACCGGCGCCAGTCCCGACCTTACCATCTTTCTTGGGCTTCTCCACCAAGGCCGGTCCTTCCTCCAACTCTTATAAGGCTTGGCGGAGAGCGTCATCTGTCCACTCTTGAATCACGCCTGCCTGTCCAGGAGGTAAAGCCCCGGTGCCATCACCACTTTGTCCTTCGCCACTATCATCGCCGTGACGATCACCGTCACCTTCCCTACCACTTCCGCTCTCCGCCTCACCTCCTTCATCCTCGTCTCTTTCCTCCTCCACATTTTCCTCCTCCGGAACATCTGGACATGTGATAGGGGAGGGTCCATCTGACTTCTTGAGTTTCTTTCCCCTGGCAACTGGGTGTATCGAGAAGGGTCTCCTTTTGCTGCTCTTCGCCGTAGCCCCTCCTTTAGCGTTGGTAGCCCTCTCCTCCGACATGTCTCTCTGCTTGACCACGGACTGATGTGGTAGAATAAGGTTGTGCCCTAGAAGTGTAGCGTTCCTGATCAAGTAAGAAGCCGACCTATCCCTTCCCGTAATGGCTTCTATTTCCACAGCCATCTGAACCAGGCGATCGTTTTCCACGACCGCAAAGCCACCTGTCATTAGCAAGAAATAAAAGCAAATAAGAAGAAGCATTGCAGTCAGAACGGAAATCATAAATAAGCTTCAACTTACAGCCAGAGGTGAAGCGACGGATGGAAACAGAGTCATCCTTGATGAAAAACCATTCTTTCTTGAACATGCTGAACTTCGAATATAAGTCCAGGACCGGCTTGAAAGATACGGCTGATTCCAAGCTGATGTATGGAGACCCCTTCTTATAGCCTCTCAAATTGTACAAATACCGGATCTCCCGGTTGGAGGGAGGACGCCCGTATCTCCTCTGGAAAATGACAAACAGGCTCACCAGGATGGCGTAGGAGTTAGGCTGAAGCTGAAATGGAGCCACCTTCAAGTAGGTGATGAAGCTGATTATCCAAGCATTGATCGGGGGAATGGCCCCACACATACAATGGTACCTACTATAGGCGAAATATCCTTCGGGGGGGTTATATTGCATCACTCCCTCCCCCGGCAATAGCATGCGCGCTCTGTCAATCCCAAAGGAGCGAGAAATAACATCAAGCTGCCTGCCTTTGAGAGAGCTAGGGAAACAGTCAGGAGGTGAGTTTAGAAGCTCCTAAGGGCCGTACCCATCTACTAGTGACCTCGGGGTGGGCCCATGACGTCCCGATCCTGACTGAGCTGGGGGCACTGTGGAAGGATCTTCTCTATCCTGGGATTTCTTCTTTTCTGATCGGGTTTCAACTTTATGAGACATTTATCTGCAACATAAGAAAGTATGTAGTCTGGAATTTCACTTGTAATTCAAAACATAAGTGCATCCGGTAGTTCAAGGCCGAAAGGTCATTCGGCACTCAAATTCCCGAGTTCATTCGGTAAAGCAAGGCAAAAGGCCATTCGGCACTCATACTTCATAAGGTACATTCAGTGGTTCGGGGCGGAAAGCCCATTCGGCACTCGTACTCCCCAAAGTGTCATTCGGTAGTACAAGGTGAAGGTTCATTCGGCGCTTATGCTCCCCGAACTCATTCGGTAACTCTAGCATAAGGTTCGTTCGGTAGAGGGGAACCTCACCTGATTCGGCGGTTAAGAATCTGGATCAACTCTTTCAAATAGTAAGAAATGACGAAGACATGGAGCCCATACTTATAGACAAAAGTAGGGTAACCGGACCAACTGGTTCGGCACTCGGGTCGAATGAGGGTGTCCAAATAAGCAAAGCGCGACATATGCAGGCATATACCCCACTTTGGGGGGCAAATGTTGGGCGAATTCTCACCACCGATCCAAGCCCACACCGAGTCCACTCATCACCGGACCGAGACCACCGAACCAATCCTCACAACTCCAAGACCACCGAACCAATCCTCACAACTCACCACCGGACCGAGGCTACTGAACCAATCACAACTCCACTCATCACCGGACCGAGACCACCGAACCAATCCTCACAACTCACCACTGGACCGAGACTACCGAACCAATCCCAACTCCACTCACCACCGGACCAACCACTGCCGAACCAACAATGTCAGGCCAGATTACATCAGCCCAGGCCCGCCAATAGCTATATACATCCAAGGCCCCTACTCCCAGCCTCACTCTATAAATAGAGGGGTAGGGGTACAACTATGGGGACAAGTTTGAGAGCTCAAGCACGGATAGAACTTTCAAACAACTTTCATATACTTGTATCAAAGCTTTGTACTTGTAATCTGAACAAGAAAGGAGAAATAATATATAAAGTGGATGTAGGCACATTCTGGCTGAACCACTATAAATCTGTGTGTCTTTTACAGTTTAGTCCCTGCTTTTTACATATTTGCATAAATTACCCAGACCACTAAAAACAACATAAAATCAACTAAATCACACGACTTGGAGGTGTTTGCCCATTTTTTGTGCAAACAAGAGTTGATAGTTCTCGTGGCTTGGATGTGACTAGGTTGTAGCATTTGAGGTTAGGTCATGTTTCAGAGAGGAGTTTGGATATTCTTCGGAAGAAGGAGATGATCGATGGAGAGAGTTTCAACAAGTTAGAGTTTTGCAAGGAATGTGTCATGGAGAAGCAAACAAAGATTCCAATCGATGAAAGAAAACATGATTCGAGAAGTGTTCTTGAGTATGTTCACACGGATATTTGAGGACCGACACCGGTAGCTTCTTTGGGAGGAGCAAGGTATTATATTTCTTTTATTTATGACTCTTCTCGAAAGGTATGGGTGTATGTAATGAAGGTCAGGTCGGAGGCATTTGCAAAGTTCAAAGCATGGAAAGATCTTGTTGAGAATGAGAGTGGCAAGTCTTTGAAGGTTCTAAGGTCCGACAATGGCGGAGAGTATATTTCTGGAGAGTTCTTGGAGTTTTGCAAGCATCATGGTATTCGAAGGCATTTTACTATACTGAGAGATTCACAATCGAATGGTGTTGCGGAGAGGATGAACCGTACTGTACTTGAGAAAGTTCGATGCTTGAGATTGACATCGAGTTTGTCTAAAATATTTTGGGCCGAAGCTTTGTCAACCGCGATGCATATTGTGAATCGAATTCCATGCTTAGCTATTGGTAACAAAATTCCGGAGGAAGTTTGGAAGAGAAAGAGCATTAACTTGAGTTATCTTTGTGTGTTTGGTAGTCTGGTTTATGTTTATGATCTGGGTAATGATAAGCTTGAATCTAGAGCTTTCAAGGGGACGGATAGTGTAAACGGTTATCAAATATGGAATCCGAAAACGAAAAAGTATTGAATTCTCATCATGTTACTTTTGACGAGTTGGCGTTGTTCAAGGAGAATGAGAGCTCACCGAATGTTCCGGATTTGGTTCATGGTGAATCAAAGGAAAAGGAAGTTATTCCCACATTTTACCCAAGGAGTAGAGAGAGTAGAGTAGTGGAAGATGCTTGTGAGGATGAAGCGGTTGATGTGACATCACATAGTCCACATAGTGCCTCTAGCAGTGTTGGTGATGTGCATGATTCTAGAGAGGATTCGGTTCAAGGTGGAGCCGAAAGGAGTTTGGGTGATGGTATTGCTACTCGGGTTGGTTGTCGTGCTATAAGGCCACCTAAAATATATGGTGATTGGAATAATCTTAGCTTTTCTGATAATTTGAACTATGCTTTTCATGTAGTCCAAGATGAGCCGATGGACTTTAATGACATCATGGATTCGAGTGATAGCTCGTAGTGGATTTGTGCCATAGAGGAAGAGATGCAATCGTTGATGAAGAATCAAATTTGGAATTTGGTTCCACTTCCTAAAGGAAACCGTGCTATTGGATGCAAATGGATATACAAAGTGAATGATGATGGGAGATACAAAACTAGGCTAGTGGCTAAGGGGTTTGCACATAGGAAGGGAAAAGAGTATGATGAGATATTCACACCGGTTGTGCGCCACTATTCGGATATTACTTGCTATAGTTGTTATTCACGACTTGGAGTTGGAGCAACTTGATGTGAAAACCGCCTTATTGCATGGTGACTTGGATGAAGACATTTACATGGAGCAACCACAAGGGTTTGTTGTAGATGCTAAGTCAAATTTGGTTTGCAAGCTAAAGAAATCACTATATGGTTTAAAGCAATCACCTAGGCAATTGTACAAGAGATTTGATCATTTTATGCTTGAAAACGGTTTTGATAGAAGTGTCAAAAATGCTTATGTATATTTAAAGAAGTTGAAAATTGATTATTGGGTGTATTTAGTCTTGTATGTGCTCATCGCTTCAAAAAATAAAAATGAAATCAACAAGTTAAAATTGAGTTTGAAATTGGAATTCGAAAATAAGGATCTTGGAGAAGTAAGAAGGATATTGGGCATGCAAATTGAAAGGGATCGAATGCGTTTTGAGTTGAAATTGACTCAAGAGGAATACATTGAGAAAGTGTTTTGCTGGTTTAACATGGAGAATGCAAAGGCGTCAAATACACCTTTACCTTTGCATGTGAAGCTTTCAAGTAAGGGATCACCTATCTTGGAGAAAGACAAGGCTTATATGGCAAAGGTGTCATATGCTAGTGCGGTTGGAAGTTTGATGTATGTCATGGTGTGTACGAGGTCCGATATTGCAAATGCCGCCGAGATGGTTAGTCGGTATATGGCTAATTCGGAAAAATCGCATTGGAAGCGGTGAAGCTTATATTGAGATACCTTATAGGTACGTCATCTCATGGTCTTGTTTTTAGCGGTAGTGAGGAAATAAAGTGCAAGTTGGTTAATTATTGTGATTCGGACTACGCCGGTGATAGGGATCGGAGAAAATAAACTTCCGAGTATGTCTTCACACTTGGTGGTACGGCCATAAGTTGGATATCAAGATTGCAAACCATAGTTGCTTTATCCACTACGGAGGCGTAGTTGATAGCTGCGGTGGAGGCGGCGAAGGAGACACTCTATTTGAAGCGATTGTTGTGTGACTTGGGATTTGAACACGATAGTATCGATGTCCAATGTGATAGCCAAAGTGCTATTTACTTGGCGGAGAATTTGGTGTTTAGCTCACGGACTAAGCATATTGAAGTGAGAGAGTCATTTTTAGTAGCCATGGATGAAGATAAGCAAGTATATCTTTGAAAAGTGCACACAAAGGATAACGCGGCGGATATGTTCACCAAGGCATTGACGGTTGGGAAGTTCGAGCATTGCTCGAACTTGTTTCGCTTGAGGAAGTGCTAGGTGCCACGGGGTGGCACGGTTGAGGAAGGAGTTTGGTTATAAATGAGGAAAAGTACTGGTGTGAGATTGTCGTTCTATCTTCTTGTTGAGTGCCAGTTTACACTCCTTAGCACTTTAGTCTTTGGTGAGAGGGTTTAGGATTTGGATATTTGTTTTTAACATTTTGTTAGCGGGCGGGGGCTTTGCCTGAGCTCATTGATGGAGTGCAATGGGCGGTGGCTTTGCCGGAGCTCATTGGGAAAGCATTCATGTTTGGTTGAAGGTAGAAGTGGTGATAGTTGGTGCTATCGATTGTTGGTGATGGGGATGGATATAGTATCAAGTTGGATTGTTAAATTTTGGCAATACTATATGGAGAAATTAAAGTGGTCCGAAGTAGCTTGGTGACGGAGAAAACGGTTCGCAAATCGGAGCTCGGAGAAGGAAGATATGGTGATGAAGTTGGAGTGCAGTGGCTAGCATAAGGTGACAGACGTCTGTCATAAAGTGACAGACATTTGTGATAGTAGCTTTGGAACCCGAGGCTTGGGACAAACGTTTGTCACTTTGGGACAGACGTGTGTCACTTTGAGGAAATGCTTTTCTGAAACTTATGACAAACATATGTCATAATGTGATAGACATCTGTGACGATTTTCAGCCTATTTTCAACCAGAGCTTGGTGTGATGATTCGTGATATTCGAAGAGGCAATTCTGGAATATTACCTACGTTTTCTACTCTCCTATATAAGCTATTTTTTGGTTTGAAAGATGATCAAATTAAGAGATTAAGGATTTTATCCTCCATTAAATAGGGTTTATCAAAACCTAGTTTTCTTCAATTCTTTTCTCCAGAAATCTATTCTATTATTGAATATTGATCATTGTAATTAATCTCTTGTACTCTTCTCATTGATATTAATAAAAGCTCTCTCTCAAAGTGGATGTACACTAACACGACGTTAGTGAAACCACTGTAAATCGATGTGTGATTTATTCATCGTTATTGCTTTGGTTTTATATTGCTTGTTTGGTGATTGTGATTGATTTTGGATTGGTTGAGTTTGGATTGAGATATTGATTGGTTGTTTTTACGCTATTTACCACAATCTCGTTTTTTTTTGCTGTGCACTGGGGTTTTGATTTGAGTGGTCTTGAGTCGAAATCGCCATAATATTTGCATTGTTAGGTGTGGCTCACATTGTAAATGGAGTGGGTAGGTGAGTGGATTGGACGGTTAGAAGTCCCACATCGCAGAATATTTGGAAAAATCGTGGTATATATATGAGATTGGTGGCACGTAACATTGAGGATTTCTTTTGTTAATGTGTTGCTAAGACCAAATTATATGCCCGATGAGAGGCGGTGAAGTGATGTTCAATCGGGACGCCGGCATAAGAGACTTCGATCGTTGATGCCGTCTAGACACGGTGAAGCAAACGCGTACGAAACGCGGAAATACCAAAACTCAACATGGCATCAGAGCTCCATGGTTTGAGGGACCAGTATGATGCAGCGTGACCGAAGCATGACTCCAAAAGGGGCTTGAGCATGGATGCTCGTCAAGGTGGAGATATGGTTAAGCAACCGCCCTCCATACTTATGAGAACTCGAAGTAGCAGCCGACTTCCCTACGAAGAGGACTTAGTATAACTCCAAGGTGACTTGAGCAATGCTCGTCAAGGTGGAAATTGTTAGGTGTGGCTCGGATTGTAAATGAAGTGGGTGCGTGGATTGAATGGTTAAAAGTCCCACGTTGTAGGATATTTAGAATAATCGTGATATATATATATATATATATATATATATATATGGGATTGGTGACACGTAACATTGGAGATAACAAAAGGCATTGTCAAGACCAGATTATATGTCCGATGGAAGACGGTGAAGGAATGTTCAATCGGGACGCCGGCATAGGAGACTTCGACCGTTGATGCCACCTAGACATGGTGAAGCGAACGCATACAGAACGAGAGAATGCCGAAAATTCAACGTGTTCTTGTTTAATTTTATAAATGCTTAATCCTTTTTACAACTATAAACCATAAATATATGCTTGTCGATTTTGTTTAGCTTAAGTAATTTGAACACTTGTTTTAAATTATACACCGGTTCAGGATAAAATGGAAACTAATTTTAATTAATGCGACTCAAAGTATTTCAATACAAACAAAATTTTCAATAAAGTGCAAACCAAGTTTTGAATTAAATACAGATTAATTTACTACATAGCATCGCTAAGCTGGATCACTTTGGTAGTATTCAGTAATCTATTGATTGACATAGTTTATTTTTATTCAAGAAAATGAACAGAGGAACCCACTGCACTTAAACGGTCCAAAATGCAGCCAATAGCAGTAAAATTATCATTCAGAGTCTGGTTGAAAGCGACTATGCTTAGCAAATCTCCTTAAATACGATTCAACCATAATTTGATACGGTGCGAAGCAAATTTAGTACATTGCAACTCAATTTTTACTACAGAGTTAGTTAATTTAATATAGTAAGTCAATTTTGTATACAATGCAATGCATGTCAGTTCTAAATAAAGTATTAGTTAATTTTCTATACGGGAAATTTTTATGTGTCGTTGGACATATGTTAACAATGGTTGAATGAGCAAATGACAAAAGAGAGAATGCGGCAAAATACCTCTTATATCACCTAAATTCTACTTTTCTTTTTGTTTTTTTTTTCCTCTCTGGATCATTGTTAACATGTTTCAATGGGCACATGTCAGCAAAATATTTTTATATAAATCAATTTACCACAACGCAAACCAATTATGAATGCAGTACAAGTGAATCTGTATATGATGCAAAGGAGTCAGAGTGAAATCCAATCAAACCATGGTTTTATTTTCAGGTTTTTCTTTAAGAAAAAAGTATGAATTTTTAGCTCATATAAAATAAGCATTGAAATTACCTGATTTTTTTTTTTTTAAAATCTACTTTAAAAAATGTTTTATTTTGTTTTACAAATGAATAACTTCATTTATATTATGATGAGTGGGAGGTCTTTCAAATAAATCAATTTTTATCGTAGGGATACAAAGAAAAGAAAGAGGAGAAGAAGGAGGAGGAGGAGGGAGGGAGGGAGGAAAAGAAAAAATTGTTTCCTTCGTATGTAAACAAACAGAGGTTACCAAACCAGATTAAATCTTCCAAATGAACACTAATAATCTCTTTATTGGATTTTATAGATATTACATCAACTTATGTCCATGATGATTGATGTGCGGTTGTATATCCTTATTTGCTCCATATGGTAATACGATTGAATAATTAGATAGGTTTCATACTCCCACCTTACTCTCGCCGCTTATCATAGTTATGGAACATGGTAGCCTGAAATAAACAAATAAAAGAATAGAAAGTTAACATGTAAAATCATATATTGTTAAATATTGCAAGAAAACAACTAGGATGCCGACTTAAAAGGCATTGCTTAGGATCAAGAACTTACTTCCACACTGTGTTCCATGAGGAATGGGACGACCACATGTAGCAATCACGACCAACGCTTTTTTCATATCAATAATCTTTTCGACTTCTTTAGTTACATGACTGCACACACATTTCATATCTGCTTTCTTAACTGCAGTGCAACACTCAGCAGAAACGTCTTTTGGATTAGATCCATGTTGAACATATTGATAGCAATTGATTGCAAGATCTGTTATTTGGCTATTGCACGATGCAGCTTGGGCGACGTCATGTAAGATGGCGCTAAGTATTATCATTACATAGAACATTATTAGGTTGAGTTTAGTGCAATGAGCCATTGTGTGCAAATGCACTAACTGCGGTTAGTATTTATATTACTTGATATAATTGAATTCTTGTGCATAGAAATAGCTGCCCCATAACGATAATGGAGATTCCAAAACAATCAAATTCGGCTCTAGGTTTATCCGTATATCATGTGCAACCTGATACGAGCAATGTTGCGCTTTGTACTTTCTACACTTTTTCCTGTATAAAGAGGATCAGAGAAAATTCTCTTCGCAATAAAACAAGAGGCTGGTTTTCTTTTCTTTTTTGCCCAGTTTTGTGAAAGGTTTATTTGTCCCTAAGATGTTATTCTGACGGTATGTGGACTAATCATTTGCTGTAAATGTCTAGCAAATAATTGGAGCTTTTACATCACTGCCGCCTAGTGTTGCAACAACATGGCAACATAGAATCTTCCCTGTGAATAGCCTGTCCCATTTGGCGTCTTATTTCATTAAATATTTACCAAAAAATAAGTCATTAAAGATGCCTCTAGCACATCTGCTAATTACAGTCTGTGTTTCGATTTTAATCTCTTAGTAGAGGGTATTCTAAGTTCACGTCTCATAAACATGCTAGGCACAGAAATAAAAATCTATGAATCAAAGTACTGAGTAAAGTTTCACTGCAAGTCACATAAATAAAATAACCTTTTGTTCAAATGAAGATTATGATTAAGTTCAAGATATAACATCAACGAATCTACATTTTGGCTGCACAAAATAGATGTGGAATATAGTTCACGCCTGGTGCATGCAGCCAAGTGTATTTGATGCAATGTTTTATTATGTGGGCCTAATACTAGTTAAAGCCCAAGTGAACTCATTCATATATATATATATATATATATATATATATATATATATATATATATGTGTGTGTGTGTGTGTGTTGACAGAATAATCTCAGCATTTTTTACCAGGTTTTCAGGAACAAAGAAAATAGAAAGAGTCAAATTCCTATTCAAACGTGATTGATATGGTCCAAACAAATATATCTATTTTATAGCAATCATAACTCTATATATAGACCTATTTTGGTTTAAAAGAATAAGCAGAACCAGAAAAGTAATAAAAAGTTTGTTTTTCTTCCTCTGTGTTTGGTATTTCTTCCTCTGTGTTTGTTTTATTTCTGTGTGCAAGTGTACTCAGTTGCTCAAATAGTTAACAAATTGGTATCAGAGCTGATGGCAAATTCCGGGGGCACGTCGTTGGGGCATATGTCATTGCCTCGCCTTACAAAGACAAACTACGACAACTGGAGTATACAAATGAGAGCATTGCTCGGTGCACAAGATGCATGGGAGGTAGTAGAGAATGGCTACACGGAATCGGAGGATACAGGTAACTACACAGCAGCCCAGTTAAGGGAATTAAAAGAGTCACGTAAGAAGGACAAAACAGCTTTGTATCTCATGTATCAAGCTGTAGATGAGTCAGGTTTTGAAAAGATTGCCGGTGCAAAGACATCAAAGGAAGCATGGGAGACTTTGCAAAAGGTCTACAAAGGTGCTGATCGTGTTAAACAAATCAGGCTTCAAACTCTACGAGGAGAATTGGAGACTATGAGGATGAAGGAGTCCGAAGCAGTATCCGATTACATCACCCGTGTTCAAACAGTAGCGAATCAACTCAAACGTAATGGAGAGACTATGACCGATGCTCGGGTTGTGGAAAAGATCTTGCGGTCATTGACCGAGAATTTTGAGAATGTCGTCTGCGCTATTGAAGAGTCGAAAAATTTAGGAGAGTTAACCATCGATGAACTCTGTGACGCCCCACCTCAATACCCACGCTAGCCAAGGACACTACGATGTAGTGCTGTCAACTAGCACGGAGAATAAGGCTGTTGAGGAGCGACCATCCATGTAATTGATTATCACATGGTGGCTATAAAATAATCTCCGGAAACAAAAATAGAAATAAACATAACACATAGCAGTCACAGACATCCATATCACAAAGGCGGAAGAAGATATGAATATATAACTAACACATGAAAGTGTACATCAGAGTAGTGGTCAAAAAGTTCCACAATAATACAAAAGAATAGCAACACGTGCTATACCAAAAGAATACAACTATGAGTCCATATCTCAAGTGTATACAACAAAAACTGCTAAACTAAATAGTCAGCCAAAAGTCAGAGTAGCAAATCCCGGAAGGAAGTCAAGCAGAAGCACCTGTAACATCTCGGTCTGACCCGAGTATTATTTAAGAAAATAATAAACGGACCAGTCTAACTATAAATATCAGATGACATGATATATAATAAAAGACATGGCATAAACATAGAATATCCATACTGACATACTACTATAAGTATGAAAATGATGATCAACAGGAGATCAACCGATGAGAAATGATCAATATCACGAGAATCTTCTCAAAGATCCAAAGAGGGCATCATACCCTAAACTTGTACTCATAACAAGTCAATGACATAAAAATCCAGAAATCAAACAAGAAATCCAGAAATCATAAAAAAGAGAAAGAGGCCTATCACATGATGGTCCGAAGACCATGGGGAGCTACCCCATATGTGTGAGTCGGAATCACACTGATTGAGGCCTAGGCTAACCAAAAAGCAAAAAGGTATGTGTGAATGGAATCACACAAGTGGTGTCTAGCCTAACCTCGCAAACAAAAAGATATGTGTGAGTCGGAATCACACTACTGCGGTCTAGACTAACCTTGCGGACAAAGAGATGTGTGTGAGTCGGAATCACACTACTGCGGTCTAGTCTTACCTTGCAAACAAAGAGACATCGCACAATTGCTAGTCTAAATCATAAAATGATCATCATGATCAGCGAGAAGTGTCAATCACACCAAGCTAGTAAATATATGAGTTTAGCTTCATGTCCCATAACCACTTGCTTAACTTAAATATTTACGAACAAGCTGTAAATCTTCACTAGGAAATTGTCACGAAAAGGGAACAATCGAACAAGTCCAAGAGCTAACCGACGAAGTGAACGCAAGTGTTTCATACCACTCGTTTTACTAAGTCGTTTAAGTCGATTTCTCATTCGAGTGAAGTAAAGGCTTATATATTAGTAGATTGAAAATCGGTTTGAGAAAACGAACTTTTGATATTAAAAATAGTGTTGAAATCGATTTGAAGAGTTTTGATATTTACTACTAGTATTAAAACCTTCATATCTTTAAAGTGACAAGTCATAAAACGATTGTTGGAACAATCTATCACAAAAATTCACATTCGGAGACGTGAATAAAATCCAAGGAAATCAGCTTAAAATGCATCAAAGTGGAAGTTCTGATGAATGCTTTTCAGATAAGATTGCCTTCGCAGAGTAATACGGGGTCCAAGGGGCAGCGCCCACGGCGGGGTGCGGGGCAGCGCCCCGTCACGGTACGACTTAGTGAAGGCAAGCGGTCCAGCGACCTAAGGAAAAATAGGTCATACGACCTAAGGAAATCGCGAACTAAAAAGACCAAGTGTAAGGTCGGCGACGACCTACGACTTACAGAGTCCTGCGACTTAACAAAGTCGAGCGACCTACGACTTAACAAAGTCAAGCGACCTACGACTTAAGGTCAAGCGACCTACGACTTAAGGTCAAGCGACCTAGTGAAATAGCAGTGGGAATGTTAGGTCGGAGACGACCTACGACTTAAGGTCAAGCGACCTAAGTGGGATGCGCGACCTAAGAAAGTACGCGACTTAACAGTTTAAGGGTCTACGACCCAACGAGTTAAAAAAATCCAACGACCTAAGAAAATTAGGGTCATACGACCTAAAGAGGTTCGCGACATAAGGTTGTTCGCGACCTAAAAGTGCACGACCTAAGGTCTTACGACCTAAGCCTTGAACGACTTAGGGGAACGAACGACTTAACGACCTAAGCCAAGAATACGAGCTACGAGCTAACTGCAAACGACTTAAGGCCCAACGACCTACGACTTAACTCGAGGCGAACGAGCTAACTGCAAACGACTTAAGCCTTTAACTCGTGAACGACTCATGCCTTTAACTCGTGAACGACTCATGCCTTTAACTCGTGAACGACTCATGCCTTTAACTCGTGAACGACTTATGCCTTTAGCTCGTGAATGACTTAATCATTTTGCCTGGAGATTATAGGTCGGCAACGACCTACGACTTAAGGGCCAGAACGAGCTAAAAATGGCCAGAACGACCTAGTAGCAGTTTTTTTCACCAAAATCACTAATTTTTGAGTTTTTCGCCAATCCAATCCAAACCAAATGCAGATATTCATACAAATGCAATAGAGGATCATTCCCAACAGTCCAAGATAGATATAGGCAAGATATGAGATCAAAAATCTCACCTTTTCACGGAATTTGATGAAGATGGAGATTTGAGAGCAAAGCAAGAACACCAACAAGCTTGAATCAATGGTCTTCACGTGAATTTGATGTTGAATCTCGGATTTGCAATAGAATTTGTGTTTGGAGTTTTAATTTCCACTTCCCACCACCATTTTTGACAAAGCTTGAAGTGTTTTGATAGAGTGAGGAAGATGGTTGGGCTGAACTAAAGGGGTGCAGTCCAAACCAAAGTCAAAGGCGGGAAAAAGTGTTGAAAATTTCACTATCTCCAAACATATCGAAGTTTACACTCAAAAAGATCGCAAACGTCATTTTGAACTCAATGGAAGTGGTCTCGAGTCCTAATTTGACCGTATGCAAAAAGTAGCTTTTCGGACTAACATCCGACTAACGATAAAATATTTAAATAAAATATTTAAATATAAAATCGATAGATATGCGGGTTGTTACAAACTCGCGGGTTCTCTCGAGGCGCATGAGCAACGTAAAAAGAAGAAACATGAGTCACTTGAGGAAGCTTTACAAGCCAAGTTGAAAATCAAAGATGAGGAGTCATTACTCGCACAGCAAAACCAAGGAAGAGGACGCGGCCGTGGAGGACGTAGTTTTAGTCGCGGGAGAGGTCGTGAAAATGGAGACAACAAATCTGAAGAAATGGGGCAGCCGAGTAAACAAAGTTGGCGTGGTCGAGGACGTGGACGTGGTGGTTGGTCTAATCGATCAAATATTGAATGCTACAATTGCGGAAAGTATGGACATTATGCTAAAGAGTGCTGGTCAGACAAGAAGGTTGAAGAAAATGCGAATCTAGTCGAGAAAGAGGAGACAATAGAAGATGGTGTTCTAATGATGGCCTATAAAGATACTGACCAATTCAGCGACACGGTTTGGTATCTTGACACCGGAGCGAGCAATCATATGTGTGGACACAAACATCTATTTATGGAGATGCAAGACATAGAGTGCGGACAAGTATCTTTTGGAGACGCTTCAAAAGTCCAAGTAAAGGGCCGAGGTAAAATTCGTTTTTCGCAAGAAGACGGCCAAGTAGGAATATTGATCGATGATGTATATTATGTTCCGGACATGAAGAATAATATTATTAGCATGGGGCAACTACTTGAAAAAGGATACTTGGTTATCATGAAAGACAGGTTTATGTACTTGAAGGACAAGAAAGGTCGATTGATCGTGCGTGTAGAAATGTCCGATAATCGTATGTTCAAACTCAACTTGAGAAGCATACGAGAAAAATGCCTACGAGCCGACCTAGAGGACAAATCTTTGCTATGGCATTTGCGGTTTGGACACTTACACTTTGGCGGACTAAGAGAATTAATCAAGAAGGACATGGTTCATGGGCTACCTGCCATGGACTATGATGGAAAATTTTGTGAAGGTTGTGTGTTTGGCAAGCATGCAAGGAATACTTTCCAAAGGAAGGCTGGATATCAAGCACGGATGCCTCTTGAGACAATACATACCGACATATGTGGTCCGATCACGCCTAAGTCATTTAGCCAGAAGAGATACTTTATCACATTCATAGATGACTACACGAGGAAGACATGGGTTTATTTTCTAAAAGAAAAATCTGAGGCTTTGGAGGCATTCAAGAAGTTTAAGTTGTTGGTAGAAAAGGAAACTGGTCGTTATATAAAGGCTTTACGGTCGAATAGAGGAGGAGAGTATATGTCAACACTGTTCACGAGGTTCTGCGAGGAGCAAGGCATAAAGAGGTTCTTGACTGCATCCTACTCACCTCAGCAAAACGGTGTGGCCGAAAGGAAGAATCGAACTATTCTTGATATGGTTCGGTCAATGTTAAAAACTAAAGACATGCCGAAGGAATTTTGGGCCGAGGCGGTACAATGTGCTGTGTATGTACAAAATCGTTGCCCACATGCAAAGTTGGCGAATAAAACACCCCAGGAGGCTTGGAGTGGACAAAAGCCAACTGTGTCACATCTAAAGATATTTGGCAGTATGGCTTATGCGCATGTACCGGATCAGAAGAGAACTAAGCTAGATGATAAAAGCAAGACGTTTGTGTTTATCGGATATGATACGAAGACGAAAGCTTTTAAGTTGTTTGATCCAATTGAGAATAAAGTAGTAGTAAGCAGAGATGTACATGTTAATGAAGAAAATGCATGGGATTGGAATAATCAGAAGGAAATAATGTGCAAAGAAGAAAAAGCTGTAGCATTTGTTCCTATGTCAACATTTACACCTGCTAGCCCATCTACATCTGATGATGACGAGGATCAGCAAAGACAACCAAGAATTCGGACTTTGCAAGATCTGTACGAATCAGCACCGGAGGTTCACTTAGTATGCCTTTTGGCAGATGCAGAAAATATTACATTTGAAGAGGCAGTGCAGAACAAGAAATGGCAGGAAGCGATGGATGAGGAGATCAAATCCATTCAGAAAAATGAAACTTGGGACTTGGTTGAGTTACCGGAAGGACATAAACCAATTGGAGTGAAATGGGTATACAAGAAGAAGATGAATGCCCGAGGTGAGATAGAAAGATACAAGGCGCGACTTGTTGCCAAAGGTTATAGGCAAAAGGCGGGGATCGATTATGACGAGGTTTTTGCTCCAGTAGCAAGGATGGAAACAATTCGACTTCTTATATCCCAAGCAGCACAGTTCCAATGGCCGATCTATCAGATGGACGTGAAATCTGCATTTTTGAACGGTATGCTCGAGGAAGAAGTATATGTGGAGCAACCACCCGGATACATGAAAGCCGGGGAGGAGAGAAAAGTTTTGAAGTTGAGGAAGGCGCTATATGGGCTGAAGCAAGCACCACGAGCATGGAATACTCGGATTGACACTTACTTCAAAGAGAATGGATTTATGCAATGCCCTTACGAGCATGCACTGTACATAAAAAAGAAAAAAGGCAATTTGTTGTTAGTTGCTCTCTATGTTGATGATCTCATCTTCATGGGGAATAATGAGGAGATGATCAAAGATTTTAAAAACGCCATGACTCATGAGTTTGAGATGACAGACTTGGGGATGATGAAGTATTTCCTTGGTCTGGAAATCAAGCAAGGAAAATCAGGAATTTTTGTGTCACGGGAAGCTTATGCAAATGATATTTTGAGGAGATTCAAAATGGAGAATTGCAACCCTGTTGCAACACCAATGGAACCAGGTGCCAAGCTCTCCAAGTTTGAAGGAGGAGAAAAGGTCGATGCAAGCAGATACCGAAGTTTAGTCGGAAGCTTGCGATATCTCGTATGTACAAGACCGGACTTAGCATACAGTGTTGGCATTATAAGTCGATTTATGGAAGATCCGTGTTACTCGCATTGGAAAGCTATCAAGAGGATTCTTCGATACATTCAAGGAACAAAGTCACTCGGGCTATTTTACTCGAAAACGAATGAGTACAGACTGGTCGGTTATTCAGATAGTGACTGGTGTGGCGATGTTGATGATCGGAAAAGCACATCCGGATATGTGTTTTACATGGGCGACACAGCTTTTACATGGCTCTCAAAGAAGCAATCGATAGTGGCATTGTCAACTTGCGAGGCAGAGTACATTGCAACTTCTTTATGTGTGTGCCATGCAATATGGCTAAGGAAATTGCTATCCGAGTTAAAGCTCCCACAACACGAGCCCACTGAGATAAGAGTCGATAACAGGTCTGCGATCGAGTTAGCAAAGAATCCAGTTCATCATGAAAGGAGCAAGCACATAGATGTTTGTTTTCACTTCATTCGGGAGCATGTCAAGGAAAAGGATGTGCAGCTGAATCATGTTGCAAGTCGTGATCAAGTGGCAGATATCTTCACTAAGCCATTGCCAACGCTGCTGTTCGAAAATTGCAAAAAGATGATTGGAATAAAAGATGGAAAAATGCTTGAGCTTAAAGGAGGAATTTGTTGACAGAATAATCTCAGCATTTTTTACCAGGTTTTCAGGAACAAAGAAAATAGAAAGAGTCAAATTCCTATTCAAACGTGATTGATATGGTCCAAACAAATATATCTATTTTATAGCAATCATAACTCTATATATAGACCTATTTTGGTTTAAAAGAATAAGCAGAACCAGAAAAGTAATAAAAAGTTTGTTTTTCTTCCTCTGTGTTTGGTATTTCTTCCTCTGTGTTTGTTTTATTTCTGTGTGCAAGTGTACTCAGTTGCTCAAATAGTTAACAGTGTGTGTGTGTGTGCGCGCGCTTTCTTTCACGCAAATATAATGTGTGTGAAAAATAGAAAGCAAAAAAAGGGTTTTGCTTCAGCTGTCATGAGAGATTTGTGTAATCTTTGTATGTATCTCTTGTTTGCTTCTCCAGTGTGGTAAATAAAATCATTCTCTCTTTGTCCAAGGACGTAGGCTATTTGCCGAACCTCGTTAAATTGTGTGCTTTCATTTTTTTAATTTTGTTTGTTACTATATAGATATGCATATATATCTACATATCAAAATATACTTCCGCTGTATAGAAACTTCAGATCTACAATTGGTATCGGAGCTCCAGGTTTCAAGTTTTGGATTTCTTTAAGTTTTGTTGAGTGCACAAAAGGTGTTTGAAGGAATTTCTGATAAGTCAGATCTTCCAGTTGTATTTGTTTTTCCTTTATGAAAGCTACTTGTGTTGTGAATATGAACGAATCTAGTCAATCTGAAACTGTTGAAACTGTTCAAGTGCCAAAGGAGGAGAGAACAGTTTATCATAGAGCAAGGTTAGAGGTAGATAAGTTTAATGGTACCAATAACTTCGGTTTATGGAGGACCGATGTGGCTGATGCTCTCGAGCATTTGGATTTAGAAGCATGTTTGGGAACAGAGAAGCCAGAAGAGTGGTCAAACAAACAGTGGGAAAAGAATCTGAGGCTTTGTTTGGCTGTGATTAGGGGCTATCTAGAAGCCCATATCATAGTAAACTATCAACATGAAACCTCGCCAAAAGTGTTGTGGGAGAAGCTTGAAGCTAAATACCTTGTGAAGAATATGGCAAATAGAATTTATTTGAAAAGGAATTTGTATCGATTCAATATGAAGAAGGGTGCAACTCTGACTGAGCACATAGACTCCTTTAATAAGCTTCTAACCGAACTGGTAAATTATGATGAGGTCATTCCAGATGAAGAAAAAGCTATATGTTTGGTGAATTCTCTTTCAGAGAAATATGAACCTATAATTAAATCATTGATTCATGGCAAAGACAAGCTGACTTATGATGAAGTTGTTACCGCATTACGCAGTGAAGAATTTCGTAAGATGGATAGAGATGATATCTCTAGAGAAGACAGTGGTGATACTCTATTAGTGAGAGGCAGAAAACCAGACCGTAAGAAAAACATTGGCCAACATCGTGATAAGAGTAGAGGACACTCGAAGGTAAAAGGACATTTGGCAAAAGATGAATGTGCTTGGTGCCATGAAAAAGGCCATTGGGCTAAAGACTGTCCCAAAGTAAAGGACCGGGACAAGAAAAGTAAGAGTGCAGCAAATGTTGTGCAGTCCAACAAAGATGCAGGCGGTGAGTCAGATTTTTCCCTTCAATTCTCTTGGCAAAAGATGATGAATGGGTACTAGATTCTGGAGCTACTTTTCATGTGACTCCAAATAGAGAATGGTTCTCAAGATTTACATAATTTGAAGGTGAAGTGTTGATGGGAAATCACCATTCTTGTAGCATTGTGGGAATTGGGAGCATTCGGCTAAAGCTGCATGATGGGATGATTAGAGAGTTAAAAAATGTGAGGTGTGTGCCAAGTATGAAAAAGAATTTAATTTCTTTAGGAATGCTTGAATCAAAGGGACTCAGACTTGATTGCCAAAATGGAGTTATGAAGGTGATTTCTGAAGCTATGGTTGTCATGAAAGGTACACGTCGTTACAACTTATATTACTTAAATGGGAGTACAGTGTTTGTAGATGTAGCTACAGCTGAACAAAGTGAAGTTGCAGCTAAGGAATCGGCAATGCTATGGCACATGAGGCTTGCACATCCAGGTGAAAAATCTTTGAATACTATGATACAAAAAAATCTGTTAAAAGGAGCTACTGCCAGCAAGTTAGATTTCTGTGAACATTGTGTGAAAGGCAAGAAGACCAGGTCTCATTTCAGCAAAGGAATGCATAAATCCAGTGGTATTCTGGATTATGTTCACTCGGATGTATGGGGTCCTTCCAAAAATGCATCTCTGGGAGGTAAGCATTGGTTTGTGTCTTTTATTGATGACTTTTCTAGGCGTGTATGGGTGTATGTTATGAGATAGAAAAGTGATGTTCTAGAAATATTTGTGAGATGGAAGAAAGTGGTTGAGAATCAAACGGGAAGAAAAATCAAAGTGCTTCGTTCAGACAACGGTGGAGAATGCAAGAGTGATCCATTTCATAAAGTATGTCAAGATGAGGGAATCAAAAGACATTTTACAGTTAGAGAAACACCACAGCAGAACGGAGTTGCAGAAAGAATGAATCGTACACTGTTAGAGAGAGTACGATGTATGTTATCAAATTCTGGTTTGAGCAAAGCATTCTGGGCTGAAGCTGTTACGTATGCATGTTTCCTTATCAATAGATTGCCTTCATCTGCATTGAAAGGAAAAACACGTATGGAAGTCTGGTATGGTAAACCTGCTTATGATTATGATTTGGTTCATGTATTTGGTTGTCCTGCTTGGTATCATGTGAAGGACAATAAGCTTGGTGTATGTGCTGTTGAGTCAATATTTGTTGGCATGAAGAATGGAGTAAAAGGATTCAAACTGTGGAATCCTGTTGAAAAGAAGATGATTATAAGTAGAAATGTTACATTCAATGAAGCTGCTATGTTGAAATCAAATAACGCTACACCGACGGAGATTAGCAGCAGCAGCCACAAAAATGTGCAGCGTGTGAAGTTTTATGTTGTAACGCAAGCTCCGGATGACACGATTTCAGTCCAACCTGCTTCTGAAATAACAAAATCAGGTGCTGAAATTGAAGAAAACGCAGCTGGCCCGAGCAGTGCTGATGATTCAGAAATTGGATTATAAAATGAAGCAGAAATGGAGAGGAATATTCAGGAATCGATTGCTACCAGCAGACCAAAAAGGGATATTAAGAAACCAAGTTGGTTTCGAGATTGTGTAACCTATGCTCTGTCAGTTAATGATGAAGGAGTTCCTGAAACATACACACAAGCTATTCATAGTGTTGAATGTGAGGAATGGAAAGAGGCTATGAGTGAAGAAATGGCATCTCTTCACAAGAATGACACTTGGGTTCTTACCAAATTACCCAAGGACAAGAAAGCAATTGGGTGTAAGTGGGTATATGCTAAGAAAGAAGGAGCAAAGAAAAATGAGATCCGCTACAAGGCAAGACTAGTTGCAAAAGGCTATGCTCAGAAGGAGGGAATTGACTATAATGAAGTATTTTCTCCGGTTGTGAAACACTCCTCTATTCGTATCTTATTAGCCTTGGTAGCACAATATGACTTGAATCTTGTTCAAATGGATGTAAAAACAGCGTTTTTACATGGAGATCTAGAGGAGGAAATCTATATGTCTCAACCAAGTGGATTCAAAGCTTCAAGTGGAGAGGATCTTGTGTGTAGGCTGAAAAGATCATTGTATGGATTGAAACAATCACCAAGACAGTGGTATAAATGATTTGATCGGTTTATGTTGGATCAAGCATACACAAGAAGTCACAATGATCATTGTATATATTTCAAAAGGCTATGTGATGGTTCTTTCATTTATTTGCTTTTATATGTAGATGATATGCTCATTGCCACGGTTTGTAATTCTGAAATTGAGAAGTTAAAATGCAGATTGTCAACTGAATTTGAAATGAAGAATCTTGGAGATGCTAAGAAAATTCTTGGCATGGAGATCCGAAGAGACAGGATGAATGGAAAGGTATGTCTATCTCAAAAGGCATATTTGAAGAAGGTACTAAAGAAATTTGGTAGCACTGAAAGTAACAAACCTGTGAGTACCCCTCTTGCTGCTCATTTTAAATTAAATGCAAGTATGTGTCCATCTTCCAATAATGAAATTCAATTTATGGCAAATGTATTGTATGCTAATGCTGTGGGGAGTCTTATGTATATGATGGTGTGTACACGACCTGACATATCACATGCGGTGAGTATAGCCAGTCGTTACATGCATGCTCCTGGAAAAGAGCATTGGAATGCAGTCAAATGGATTTTGAGATATCTTTTGGGAACTATTGATGTTGGCTTGGAATTTGTGAGAGATATAAATAACAATCACTTATGCGTGGGTTATGTAGACTCAGATTATGCTGGTGATGTGGATAAGAGACGCTCAACTACAGGTTATGTATTTACTTTGGCAGGAGGTCCTGTATGTTGGAGATCAATTCTGCAATCAACAGTAGCACTGTCTACTACTGAAGCAGAATACATGGTTGTGACTGAAGCTTTTAAGGAGGCTATATGGCTACAGGATTTGTTGGATGACTTGGGAGTGGTGCAAAATCAACTTGCTGTGCATTGTGATAGTATGAGTGACATTCACCTAGCAAAAAATCAAGTTCATCATGCCAGAACAAAGCACATAAATGTGCGTTATCACTTCATCAGAGATGTATTAGCTGAGAATCAGATTTTATTAGTGAAAATTGATACAAAAGAGAACCCAACGTACATGTTGACTAAAGTAGTTCCTAGTGTCAAGTTCAAGCATTGTCTTGACTTGATTAATGTTCTTGATGTTTGATATATGATACCCAATGGGGTGGAGGTTCTTCGGAACACTATGAAGTCCTTTTTTGAGACATGTTGATGAACTACGGCAGCTTGATCTCTTGGGTACGTAGGCAGCTACTATTGTTGGTGGTGCAGCTGGTTATGAGGCAATTTGAAGTTTTTTTTGTGATCATCTCATGCTTTTGAGCATGATATGAGGTGGAGAATTGTGGAATATAGTTCACGCCTGGTGCATGCAGCCAAGTGTATTTGATGCAATGTTTTATTATGTGGGCCTAATACTAGTTAAAGCCCAAGTGAACTCATTCATATATATATGTGCTTTCTTTCACACAAATATAGTGTGTGTGAAAAATAAAAAGCAAAAAAAGGGTTTTGCTTCAGCTGTCATGAGAGATTTATGTAATCTTTGTATGTATCTCTCGTTTGCTTCTCCGGTGTGATAAATAAAATCACTCTCTCTTTGTCCGAGGACGTAGGCTATTTTCCGAACCTCGTTAAATTGTGTGCTCTCATTTTTTTAATTTTGTTTGTTACTATATAGATACACATATATCTACATATCAAAATATACTTCCGCTGTATAGAAACTTAAGATCTACAATAGATAACAACTATTTATGTGAATCAGAAGTAACAAAGAGGTAGAGGGTGAAGAAAAGAGTAATAATATTACAATGTGATTCCACTTAACAAACACAATTGACCCCATCCATTTAGGGGACATGAACTCCAAATCAATTAGCTTTCCCCTTAGTAGTAAACAAACATACACTAAAAAGAAAAGAAAAATACAAGATAGAAACAACTTGAATTCTAGAAGAAATCGAACTCCAAAAACTTATCACCGCCTTTCTGAGCACCTGGATCAACCACTGCAACCTTCTCGCCGCTCGATGCAGGAACTGCAGCAGGCACAGGAGATATCCTTTCAAAATCAACGGGTTTTGGGATCTCAGGTGGACTTGCACATCTTATCAAGGCCCAATTCACCCCTTCGAAAAACGGATGCTGTTTGATTTCGGTAGCACCCCGTTTTGAGCCCAGCCTGTGCTGTGGCTCTTTCACTAGCAAACCTCTTATGAGGTCTCTGGCTGAGAAACTGACTCCAGGTGACTCAGGGAACCTTAAGGGCTGACCTACTACGTTGAATAATGTGGCTCTATTGCCTGAGCCTTTGAATGGGGTTTTGCCGAATAGTAGCTCGTATAGGAAGATGCCGTACGTCCACCAATCTACTGCACTTCCATGACCTTCTCCTTTGATGATTTCTGGTGCTAGGTATTCATGGGTGCCTACAAATGACATGGATCGTGCATCTGTGGGCTCTGCTATGAGCTCTGGTAATGGTGTTACCTGCACAATTTAACATTTGTGGCTTTGACTAAATTG
This sequence comes from Allium fistulosum, assembly GCA_030737815.1. Classification (NCBI taxonomy): domain Eukaryota; kingdom Viridiplantae; phylum Streptophyta; class Magnoliopsida; order Asparagales; family Amaryllidaceae; genus Allium; species Allium fistulosum. Next base: position 448,175,975 of record CM060906.1, on the reverse strand, counting down.
TTCTGCGTAGTAATTAATGAAATGGAGTATCAAAGATTTTTATGGGTCTTCTTTGTATCAAAGCTTATCTTACTATCATCACATGTATACCACTGTACATATTTCAAATAAATGCTAATGGAATCCATATGCCATTTTATTCCACATATATATTGTGATACACATGTATTGATGGGACAAATAGATTTTTTATTTATTGGTAGACTCTAAATCATTATTAAGACCATGAATTGGTCATAAGTTCAACTCTTCACATTTGGAACGAACGGAGTCACAAAGTAAGCACACTTCTTCCTAGAACTGTCTATGGCTGTGGCATGATTAGATTGACTATGGATGCACTTTCAAATAAAGTTGATCATATGCTGCTGATATGGCATTTAAGTTTTCTGATGACATAAACATATATTCGACTAAGTTGCATTTTGTTGTAACTGTTACTACAAACATTTATTAAAGATCCTTTTGACTTATGACGAGAGCAAGAACAATTGGTTTATACTTCAATTCATCAAGACCCAGAAAATGGGCACAGGATATGTTCTCCATAACTATCTCTTATTACATTAACTATGAAACTATAGGAATGAACTGAGTTACAAAAATAGCACAATGCTTGGTAGATCTGTCTAACCAAGTGGCCTGGGTAAAAATTCAAATGACAGAAACACTCTCCCTTTCATTGGAAGACAGAAGGGAAGACTGAAAAGACATTCAGTGTTTTTATTTTTGACATTATTCATGCATATATTCCCTCCACTAATGAAACAAAAAATATTGCAACACTCTCAAAGATAGTGAAGGAGTGTAGGTTTGATTTCTCTATCAAATAAAGTTACTTATATGCTATTGATACGGTAATTAAGTGTTGACTTTTCCCTTGAAGCAAACAACGTTTATCTGTCAAATATGTAACTGGACAAATAAAGCTTTTACTCGATGAGTGACTATATTTGTGTATCTGTAGAATGTTAATGAACAATTATTCAAAAAAGACTAAAATAGTTAATGAAGTATTCAAATGTTTACCTGGTTACCAATCTCAGGTTTCAATTTTGAATTTGTGCGATTTTTCTTGGATTTAGAAGAGAAGAACCCACGAGGGGAGAAACAAGAGGTGGGGACAGCACAGGATGGCTGGATACAAGATGTAGGTTCAATGCAAGCAGGTTGGACACAATAAACTGGTGCAGGATTACTATTGGTGTAACGAAAAGAATCGGAATTAGGGTTTGTGGATTTGATAAGTGTAGGGCTCACAGAGCAACGGAGAGAAAGGTCAAAATCAGAAAGCATTATGTGTCCATCAGCACGAACAAGCACATTTTCGGGTTTGAGGTCACGATACACAATTCCAAGCATGTGCAGGTATTCCATTGCTAGAAGAATTTCAGCTACATAGAACCTGAAATTAAAACAAATTTACACATAAGCAATACATATTTATTTGTGTTTAAATCAAATGTATTGTAAATTTACTCATGTAGAGATTTTTTCAAAAAGATTCACAATGTTAACAATCTATTCTTTCATCTTTCATTTGTCATCTCAATGTTCTGGTCAGACGAACTAACATTTAGGTGTAATATTAAAATATTTTACACGAGATTTGCAACTGTTGACTGGAGAATTTAAAGCTTAGATTTCTTGATCCACATTGAAAAACCTTCCACTTTGCTGTTGCTCTTTGATCAGCATTAAGATATATGAATATGTCTGTAAATATTCCAAAATTAAAATTGAAGTAGCCATCAAAGAGAGCTCATCTGGACAAATTATTGAGATGCCAAGAGACATACTATCAAAATGAATCTTTTTGTTAATAGCTCGAAAATGGAGGTCTTATGACAGATTCCAGAAAATGTCCAATTTTTCTGGTATATAAAAAAAAGGAAATAGATTAGAATAAAGAAAAAAAATGCGTACTTTACAGCTTGTTCTGAAAAATGCTTCCCGGATTGCCTTTGCCGAAGAGTGTGTAAATCTCCCCCAGGACAAAACTCCATTACAAGACATGAGAATTTATCCGTTTCAAAATGTGTGTACAACGTAGGTAAAAATGGATGATCGAGGCATTGCAATATTTCTCTCTCTGTTTGAGCTCTAAGCAACTTCTTCCGACTTGCTAAAGATCCCTTATCCATTACTTTCATAGCAAAATAACTCTTAGTACCACTCAATTCCGATAAATACACACTACCAATGTCACCACAACCTAACCTTTTCAAAAGCCTAAAATGATTCAAACCTAAAATTCCATCTCGAGCACGTATCATTTGAATCGCTTCCCATCTAGAATCATTAGATTTGTGAGGTTTGCTAACACTACTGCTCAAACTACTGCATGAGCTCTCGTCACTAATATCACTACTGCTGCTTGGCCGACACATGCTGCTTTTTCCACTATCAACAAACTCAGCACGGTCACTAAGTTTAGCACTTATGGTAGTCTCACTAGTTTTTGCAGGTGCTGAGCAGTCATTTATAACACTTGTTTCAGACATCTTTTTCTCTTGTTCTGTGTTTTTTTCGACTTGAGGTGGAATTTGTTTTGAACTTTCAGAAGAACTCAGCTCGGAACAATTAGTAGTCGCTGAAGAATTGTTGTCTGAAAACATGAGATCGGATTCTTTTCCACTAAAAATTGAATGGCGGTCTTCTGATGCCTCAGACGTAGAATTCTTCGGTGTGTTATGAGTCAAAGCTCTTGATTTGTTCTCATTGATAGTTGATGTTTTCTCTATCTCGGTTGTTTTGACTGGTTTCTGAGTACTTGATTTGAGAATAGCCTTTGAAGCCATTATTTTGATTGGTGATGAGAAATGCTCAGATTTTACCGAATCAAATCAGCTACAGCCATGATTCCACGCTGTGAATTACCATAACTTGATTAGCCATTCTGCGTTTGATGAAACAGTACACTTAAGGACCAACAAAAGTTTTGTGGCAAATCAATGTCATACATATATATGATAGATGCAGCATAACAGTTAAATTTCTGTCAGATGTATATATTCTTTCATTGCTAAAATGAACACAAATAAAAAAAAAACAGCAAAGGAAAAACTACTAATTAGCAACCATGTACAGTTATTTCACATGCATTACAATTAGCACCCATTTAACCCCAAGTTGGATGTTAAATCTATAGAAACGGGATTTTATGTAGCACATAAACATGAAACAAAGTCATATGACGCTATGAAAAAAAAAAAAAACATAACCGTATGGATAGACTGGTATTACCAATATACCCAGTAAATAATCACTTAGTTGACAACACAAAATTAATCAAGATCCAATCTTTCCACAAAAAGAATAACAATTTCAGTTTTAAACCGACTTCAAAAGACTAAATTTTAGCAAATTGTGATGCCAGTCAATGAATCAAATGCTAAACTGCAATACCAGATTGATATGAATGTCAGTAAAGGAATATAACAAGCTAACTACACAGATCTAAAATGACCCAGCTGCAAAAGTGATAAAATTTCGACATAAAGCAAGAACCTTAAAATGAGTGTCCAAATCAAAATCATACCTTGGCGTAAAAAGATCACAACTTTCCAGGCATTTCTGCTTTGGCTAGGAAAAGAAAGAGAAGCAAGATGAAAATGTAGAAGAAAGCAATGAAAAGAAAATCAAGTATTTGAGAAAGTGTTGCAATGTTTGTGAAATTCTCATATGGATGTGCTGGATTTGGTTGTTTGTTTGTATATGATGACAGAGAGTTGGCTCTATATGAGTCAAACTAAAGTAAAAAAGCAATCTTTATTCGTTTTTTAACTTTTTATTCATTCAATATTAGTTTTTTTTCTAACCACCTCCCAAAAATCAAGGTGAATTTCCCAAGGTAAATATTTTTCTGTTGATAGTAAAGATTATCCCCCACCACATTCAGTTTTTTAACATTTCCATGATGTTGATTAACGTACTTTCAAATATGACTATGACCTACTTATTAATTTCAAAATTGACAAGAATTTGTAGCATGAAATTGAAGAGTGTGTGTTCGTTTAAGTAAAACTATTAGTTGAAAAGAGTTGTGAAAGTTGGGCCATGAGTTTGTAATGAAAATGGGGTGCATAGGAGACAAACAAATTGAATTCCATTGAATCCGTTGAACTCTTATGTTTGTGGTTTCATGGTTTTCATCGCCTTAGTCTATTTATATATCCAAACCACGACTCATGTTATTCTTGTTCCTTTACGATTTATATTTCATACAACAATAAAATACTTTAAAGTGAGGTTTCAATGGTTAACGTCCAAACATATTGCTGGTGATTCATTACCTAAATAATTATGGAAAAGACTATTTAAGCACAAATAGATGATGCAATAAATCTATATAATTCTCTTTGCGTCTTATTTCAATTTTATATGTAAACAAAGTTCGGTTTGGTCCATGGTTTATCTAAGGCAAGCACGTTATTTAGTCGCAGCAACTGGTTGTGTAAGAGGGTATATTTACATTGGAATTTATGCAAATCATTAGTTGCCTAATAAACAGTACCAGTTCAAATTTAGAGTGACAGAAAACAAAATATTGGATTTTGGAGACAAATCTCCAAGGTACTTATCCCCTTAGAAGCATATCGTTTTCTATTCATTTCTCTTATTTTTCATCTGAAAATTTAAATGAGAAAATTGACGGAGGTGGAGACATGGTGTTAAGAAGGATTCTCAAATATCTTGAAGTTAAAATTTTCCAACACTCAAAGTGATAATATCATAAAACAAGATAAGAGGAGCTTATACTAGTCAACTAATGGTGATCAGAGGAGTAACATGAGTGCAAGCTTAGTTATCGGTGTAGAGAATATTTTCGTGAGTAATTCATCATTTACTTGTTATAATATATTATAAATAATTAAATGTTTAATTAAATTATATTTAACAGAAAACCATAAATGGTGTGTTTGTGATAGTAATTACAAATAGTTGTAATCATGAGTATTATATCACAATATAATAAACACATCATTTTAAATATTCCTAGTTAAGGCATATCGAGACTTGATATCAATGTGTCCATTGAGACTAGAGTGCGTAATGCTCTCCAAATATTGGGCAGTGTATTACTCGTGACTGGTAGAGGCATCAATGGATTGCGTTCGGATAGTTATCAGATAAATATGGAATGATCAATTTGATAGTTTTTTGTTGGTTAATATAACTAAGGCAAACAGAAAATATCGATGTGACTAATTTACACAGTTCTCTTGATTTGAGAATAACGTTGACCTTTAATTATGTAAGCTCCGCTTTAATTATAGTTAAATCGTGGTACGACATCCATCGAACAACTATAATTGGGTCGAGTGGAAGTATTGGAAGTAAATCAGTATTAAAGAGAGGATTCGTCTTTTTGATTATATGAGGTTAGTATCACAGTCAACTCAAAGTTAAAATCTCTGGCTAGAGTAGTTCGGTTAATAATTACTATTATTATTGAACCAAGGACTTTGTATTTGAACTATAGAGTTGAATATGGATGATATTGGAATTTTGACCATTCTAAATTCCATAAGTCCTAAATGATATAGTTTTGACGAAGAGAACTGGTGTAAATAATTATCATTATTAGGTAATGCTTAATAGAATAAAATTGGATTTTGCTGATACCAAGTCAACAATAATTTCGCCACAATGTCACATCGCATGCTAAGTGAAGTGTGTGAAAAACGTGTATGCTTGTGCACACTAATTATGGATCGTGTAATATGGACTGACAATATATGCGGAATGTTCTATACAAGTAAATATTCAATAAACTAACTATAACAATTCACAGATATAGAATAGTAAATGCAGTAAACTGTAAAAATCACACCAGGGATTTTTATACTGGTTCGGACCTCCCGTCCTACGTCCAGTCCCAGACTTCTATCTGGATTTTCACTACCAACTACCTCGCTTCACCCGGAGGAACAGGTTTACAACACCCGAACAGCCGAACGGGATTTCGTGCCTCTTACAACACCGAGGACTTCAACAAAAACAAATACAATTGCCGTTGACAACTTGTGCTCTTGATAACACGGATTTGTCACTTGTAGTACACCCTTCCTATAATCTTATCCTCAAAATATGTGAATGATGTTTGTGAAGATTAAAGAAAGTATATTACTTATTGAATCAAAAGATATGAAATAATTTCAATGGTTCAATAAGCAATTGAAATATTTGAGAGCTTTTAGAATGCAAGAATATTTAGAAAGTAAGATCAGAAATTCGAGCAAGAATTCTCTTGTTTGAATCAATGATTTAGACATGTTTATATAGTGAATAAATGGTCGTAACTCTTTGTGAAGAGTAGCCATTAATAGATATGATCATTGATGAAAGGTAAGAGATGCAACCATTGGAAAAAGAAGTGTCTTTTGGGAAAGGTTGCTTTCTGTTTAAAAACGGTCGACAGGTCAAAAATGACCAGTAGACAGGATTTCAAATATATAGACGTTATGTGCATGTGTGCACGTTCATTGTGCAATTTACACAGGAACGGTCGACCGCCTAAAAACTTACCGGTCGACCGGTCACTGATAACTTGCACAATGAATGTGCAATGCATATTATAACGTACATATTTCGATAATATTGAGATGCATGATTATTTGAGGATAGATTTTAACAAGTTTATCACTATTACAACATTAAATAATCAACCTATAATCTAGAGTACCATATGTAGCTCTTTTGTGCCTCTTTATAGCCATGATGTCTTCTTTTTGTCGATCGCCTTTATTTCTTTGTCAGAAATCAAAACTTCATAGAATCTGTGACTCAACAGTGTGAACGTTAATATTCGAATTGTTCGATGTTAATCACTGACCGATTTTACACCTAAGAGTCACACAACCAAAACATTGAATACTCCTGTAACCACCTGGTTTAATCAAATTATAATTGTTATAAATTAATAAATATTTATGAAATATTAATTATAAAATTTAATTTGATTTATGTCGAACAATATCAATGGTATGCATATAATAGTTATATAAACAATAATCAATATACGATATCTATATGCGTTTAAATTGAATTATATGCAACAAATATTTTTCGGGCTCGAAATAGTCTTGAGGCCTATATGGGTCTAGATGAGGTCGATTACAGGGGAGCAATAGAGGGCGGACTATGAGATAACTAGGAGGGATGAATTTTGAATTCAAATGAGAAAGAAACGGTAAAAGCAATTAGTGGAGTGAGATCCTCGTTTCACTCCCTTGTCTCTTTCTTATATATTCCCTCTAATCCTCACTTTGGATTTGATCTTTTTTACTTACTCCTCTTGCCCCATACTAGGTCGGCCACCTCTATCCCATAGTTTCAAAATTTTCAAGCCTAAATACATTAAATTATATCCAATTCGATTGGTGCTGGTAGCTGTATTCAAGAGCTAGCAACTTCTGGATTCACATTCGATTCAACGAGCTTGAATTCTTCGTTTCAAGGTGCAAACAACTAGACTTTGGTGAAAGAAATTATTACCTGTTTATAATGTTTAATATGCTCATTTATGTCATATGTTAGCTTGGTTAGAAATTGATATCACGAACCTATATGCTTTTGTGTTGTCATATATTGGATGGTTATATATACGTGTGCAACTATGTCACTAAAAAATTATTTTTTATATGTATAAATCCTCATGTGCTCACGACCAAAGTTTAAAAAAACAAATCCAAAAATAAAATAACACTAATAAATTATTTTATTTAGTCAAAATCTAAATTCAGTATAATAACATTATATAATGTATGTTCATATTTTATAAATATTTATTTATATGCATATGGCTTTCGGCAGCAAAAAAAGATATTTTATATTTGTGTGTTAATATATATAATCATTTATTTAATTTAAAATATTTTATACAAATAAAATACATACATGCATATATATATATATATATGTATGTATGTATGTATATACAAATAATGTAAAATTTTAGTACAAAATTTTAGTGCAAAACATATTATCCATTTTGTTTTCAGAAATTTGTTTTAATATTTCCATATGGATTTAAAATAACTAATTAGTTATTATTAATATACATATAAACAAAAAAATCTGGCCAAGTACATTTCGCAAACATATATATTATTATAATTTACATTAATACATACATATATATATATATATTCATATATATAAATTATCTTTGAATTTATTTATTTTAAAAAAAATCTTTTCGAATTGCATATAATATTGTATATATTTATTCAAAACTATTTTATCTAATATTAAAAATAATTTTGCAATTTAATTCTATATGTGTGTGTGTGTGTGTGTGTTTAAGTATTTTATATAAATTTTTTGCTTATAATTAGTATTTTATAATATATATATATATATGTACATATATTTATTTTTTATTTTTTTCACGTGCACATTCATATATTTAGAAAACATAATGCATACAAGTGGGCCTAACATGTCTGTTACAGTGTAAATCTCAAGGTCTATATATGACATGTCAAACCATGTACACTTTATTTTGTCACACATGCACGTATACACATATGTGTGTTTGGTACACATATATACTATATAATATAACACATATATACTATATAATATAAACTACGCAAAATAAAAACATTATTTATAAATAAAATAAAATATTGATTTTATTTAAAAAGAATATTTGGAAAAGTTCTAAATAAATTTAGACTACTTAGGCCCAGTAAAGATCCAAAACTGATTTTCTTTTTTCTAAATTACCCAATTAACCCCTCCCCCTCCGTGATTGGTCCAGTCCAAATAATGATATTGGAGCCCAATAGCCTATGTGGTCTAATTTAGTCATGTTAGGGCTGACTAATTCAACTCACAACCCAATTAGTAGGGTGTTTAGAAAGGTAGTGTCGAAGTATTGAATTTTGGTGATCAAATACTCTGCCCTACCTGGCTACCAGTCTAGCCCAAACAAATTTGGAAGCCCAAAGGTTGCCCTTAATAGAAAAGACTCAATTTGAATTGGCCTTTCAGTTAATTTTCAAATTTGTTTTATTAATTAAAAACATAGATTTTAAATTTAAAAACTAACTTTAAAATAAAACACATATATATTATAAAAGTTATAATATAATGAAAATTTTCAAAGCGTTTGGAAATATATATAAGTTAGTTTTGAAATAAGATTAATAAAAGAAATAAATTAATTAAATAAGTTACTCGAATAATATATATATATATATATGCATGTATAATATATAGTGATATATGTTATGTTGTCTTGAAATGTTTAATACAATATAATTATATATGTATGTATGTAAAATAATTTTTGGAATTAATAAAATTTAACTAAAATTGTGTAATTGCATAAATTAATTAAAATTTAATCAATAAATTAAAAAACGCACGCGCGCGCACACACACACATATATTACTATAAGGGGTATATGGTATAAATATTCAATATAATATGTTAAAATTGAACAATATATAATTAATTAAAGTTAATTAGACATGATTTAATTAATATAATGTTATACATAAGATTATTATATAAGTTAACTAAAATATAAAAGTTATATAATAATAAAACTTATATAATATGAATATATAAACTAAAGGGGAACATTAAAGATACCCTAAATAGACTTAAGAAATAAATGCATATGCAATGTACATATACTTTGATTTTTTATGTGTCCGACATTTGAATCACGATAGTGTTTAATAAGGAATACATTATTCCATAAGTCAATATAACTCGACATAATATATTAAAGATTATGAATCTTTAATATATGTTGTCCGACACCATTTATTTATTAATAAATTACTTGCATACTTATTAGTTATTGAGAAAACTCAAGCTAAGGATGTTATGTATAGTATTATTAATATATTGAATAGACGGGGTAAGATAATTGTATGTATTTATTAAGCAAACTCAATGTACATATATTATATTTAGACCGTCGCGAAATGGTAGATACAAGTTAATAATTTCATTTCGATTTGTTGAGAAAACTCAAGGGGGAAATTAGGACAAGGTATCATAGGTTAGGAGTTGTATATGATACAACCCATAAGGAGTTGTCCATCATCCATGGAGCTATGACTTATGAAGCAAACTCAAGGTTAGAATTCTAAGACAGACGAGTCCTAACACCTACTAGTGAAGTCAAATGACTTCTATGTTTCGACTTAGGGTTTTACGAAACACAAAAGACTAGTGGGAGCTTGTTACTAAAATGAAACATAAATTTTAGCCTTACTAATATTATAAGAACATCTACTATGATATTGTTCTAATAATCTACCAATTGGAACTTGCGGAAAATATCTACCCCGAGACTGTTTAATATAAGTGACAAACTAACTAGATCAAACAACTATGTCGATTGGCTGAGAGTTATAAAGATAGCATTGAAATACAAGTAAATTTGGTCCTTTATTACTTGTACTCCTATGACCAGACCCATTGATAACATTGACCCCGAATTGCATGTTTATTTTAATAAGTGGGTCACTGACTTGGAAATCACCATGTTTCGTGTTGTTTATATTAGACAAGCCATTGCTACAACAACCCACCCGGAAATGGACCTAAATTCTGATCTAGAAAAGGCCAATCGAAACTTAGAACCATCACAAAGCTAGCTGTTGGTTGGTGAAAAGAATAATACAGAGCTATTTATCTACACATGCATAGTCTTGTAGTGGAAGGATAAAATATAATAATAACAACAGTACCCATTTCATTCAAATTTCAAAATGTCATTTAAAACCATAACAAAATATCCATATAACAAATCCCAACAATAACCGTACATATGTGCAATATTCCAAAATTACAACATTGTTTTTATTTAATGGGTACAGTGGAACCAACAGGAAATAACAAGTAAATAAATAGTTTACTACCACAAGCCTCATCAACGTCTCCACCTTCAGCATCGCCCTTTGTAATATGTGTTGTAATGAGGAGGGATTAAGAACAACATATGTCCGGTGAATAAAAATCTCAAGCCTTACTGCATTAATACCAGGGCTGTATAATTTAAATATGAATATGCCTTACATTTTCTTCCTATAACTTAAATCTTTCCAAATATAAGCCCAAAGGCTTTTCTCAAACTTAAATAAATGGCTTTCCACATATAAGCACATAGCTAACTTGCTATCAACCCAATAACCCATATCTATCATCCATAATGTCCTATCATTATAAGAGATGACACTCGAGTCACTAAATATCTTTTAATGGGAATTAGGCAGACTTCGACCATTTAATACCTTATTTAAGGCAGGTCCACATCATTTACTATCCATAATCCCAAGCTGGACTCCTCACTAGTAAATATCCAGCTAACATTGCATGGAATCTCTTCAGTCACTTAATACCTTCTATTGAATTGGGCCTACTCTCGAGATATCCACTACCGCGCCTAACTCATAATCCCGACATTTACTACTTCCTACATAGAGAAGAGGTGGTCCATTACACAACCACTTATTACCTTCAATCTCTGAAGCAGGTCCTTCGTATTATGACCCATACCCAATGGTGACGCCTCACATTAGCCTGACTATTCGTAAGTACTAGTAGCCAGAATAGCTGGAAGATTTACCCTACAGAATTTGAAACTAACCTCACATCATTGTAGTTATTTATTATAGACGATGTCTCACATTAGCCCCAAAGTCACACTACTGGAGCCAGATTAGCTAGGCAGATTTCCGTGTGCTTTTGATTGACCTTGCATCCTTATAACTTAGTCATAATCTATATCACTCTCTACATATATTATCACACATCTTACCGTTTCTATATATCAGGCCTTCAAGTGATCATTCTTATTTTTGCTTTAACATTAATTATCTTCATAAGGGATATTTTAATAAAATTAATAACCTATTTAACTATACAATTATACGTTATAATTATACATTAATTACACTAATACACACACACACATATAGATACACGCCTAGTAATTTCTAAGCACGTGGAATTTACGCCCTAAAATAGCATTTAAATGTCAACTCTTTCAACAATTATACAATTCTTATCCCATATGATCAACAATACCAAAATTCCAATAGTGAAAATTGGGGTCACATCTCTAAAACCAAACGTAATACACAAAAACTCATTCCGTTTGAAACTTGATAAATCCGGTCCCTATTTTTGTTTCAGCTTAATTCTTTTCCATAAATACCCTCGTTTATTTGTCGCAGTTTTGTGATTGCAGCCAATATTTGAAATCTACGTTTCCATTTATCGATCTACTTTGTGAAATCATATTTTCCTGATAATTACATGAATAATTGTCGTAGTTTTCTTTTTTTATCAATTACATGAATAATTGCTGATAAGAATGCAACTATTTTGAATATTTGCATAAATAAATGTAATATTTGAGAATAGTTGCAGAAATTGTACGCAATAGTTGTAGAAATGTCTGCAACTATATGCAATAGTTGCAGACATTTCTGCAACTATACCATATAGTTGCAGAAATTTCTGCAACTATATGCAATACTTGCAGAAATGTCTACAACTATATGCAAAAGTTGCAGACATTTCTGCAACTATACCATATAGTTGCAGAAATTTCTTCAACTATATGCAATAGTTGCAGATATTTCTGCAACTATACCATATAGTTGCAGAAATATCTGCAATTATTTGCAAATTTTGTAAATTTGAAAAAAAAATCGAAAATGTTCAATATTTGCTGAATTGTCTGCAAATATTTGAACTAATTGCACCTTTAATACAAATATAAATTTTTAGTATCAACAATGGATCTCATTTTAAAGATCATAAAATTTGTGATTTTTTGGTGAAAACGGTATGTTGATCCGGTTTTTGTAAATAAAGTTATACACGTTTGAAAAGTTAAAAACATAAAGGGTATTTGGGTCTTTTTGCGTGCGCGAATTTGAAAATAGGGAGCGGAAACGTAAGTGTTGGTTGTGAATGATGTTTTCTCTATTTTAAAACTTATTAGGGATGTGAGCCAAACTTACCCATTCCAATATTTGTATTCAAAAATTCCAATCAATAGACCTGTATATAGTAAAAATTTAAACTCGACTTATTACATCAAAATAATGGAATATATTGATACTAGAAACTTAAAATTCCAATTTTTATGTTCTATTCAATTCCTTTTCACATAAAACTAAACAAAGGAATTTCTATATAATCTATGGGAATAAGAAGTGCATACTATGAATAAAATTCGTACCTTACACACTATTCCTTAATCAAAATCCTTTAACCGAATTCTAATAAAAAGAATAAGGAGTAGAATAGAAGGTAAAATTACCAAAACTGTAAATCTACACAAATTCCTTTATTTTGACATAACTAATTTGTTATTTCAACCTAGAATTAACATTTCGCATTGAATGTATTTTGGGGGTTTATAATACGATATTTTCATAAACCAAAACTCCCTAAGGCATATCCAATCCCAAACCATACTAATCAAGTACTAAAATAGAAAAGCTAAGATTTTCACTCACAGTATATCCTTAGCATTTTCTCCTTATACGCCATTGACAACTTTATAAGATCTCTTCTTTTTGATATACATACAGTAAAGGATTTGTACATATAGATTAGATTCAAAATTGAGGTATTGGAGGAGAATAGATTAAGAAAATAAACAATAAACAAAAATAGATGTATAGGATTTCTTACCTGAAACCGTAATGGAGTTTTTCTAAATCTATGAGGGGACGAACTAACAGAGCTTCGCTAATGTTCCCAAAATATTTGTGATAAAAGTGAGGGGTCTAGAGTCTTATTTATAGTGGTTGGAATCCACTAGAACCATTGAAAGAAGGTCGGTTGTAAATTATAAAATCCAAAACGATTAAATTCACAAACCATAATCGCACTTGACAGTCAACGGTCGACCGCCCTACCCTAGTGGTCGACCGATCCTAGGAAGCAGTCGACCGTGAAATTTGTTTTAGGAAGATTTTGGTGCCATTGTTTTTTATTTATTATATTCCTTATTTATTCCTTAACGTTAATGTTAATTTTAACGTTTACTTAGCCTCCAAGTCTAATTGCTATTAGCTTTTGAATTTTAAATTTTAAATTAATTATTCATTTGAGTTTGAATCCTATTTAAATTATTTTTAATTTATAAACTTCAAATATCCATAACTTTTCCGTTTGAGCTCCATTTTCAACATATTATATATAGAAATTGATCAATATTTCAACACGAATGAAACGACGTGACTTTTATGGTCAAATTCCAACTTTTGCAAAATTTTCGTTTTTCTCTCTGTCTTATTTAATTTATTTATGGCTGATTCTACGAGGTGTTACATTTTCCCCCCTTAAAAAGGATTTCAACCACGAAATCTTTTCCAAGGAGTGAACAGTGTAACATGCACTAAACATCCATGTTATCCAACCAATTTATCTACACATTCATCTACTCAACCAAAGGTCCAATGTGATTATGTATTGCAGACATACTATAAGTGAGCTCAATTCTAGCGTATGTTATTCGAACCAACCTAATTTCTTTGTTGCGGAGCGTCCTAGTTCCAAGCTCCACAATATGTGCGGTGGCACGACATGCTATTGGCTTCATCTCAATATCCCCCAATAGATCATGCTCTACCACAATAGCTATGTCATAAAGGCATTCCCTCAAGTGCAAAACATGAAAAATGTTATAGACTCCTGCTAATCTATCAGATAGCTCCACGCAGTAACCTAGTCTTCCTATTTTTTCCACAACTCGAAAAGGCTTAAAAAATCTTGGTGCCAACTTTCCTGATTTTCCAAATCTCGCGACTATCCTAAGAGGGGGGACTTTGATAAACACCATGTCTCCAACCTCAAGCTCCAATTTTTTCCTTCTCTTATCCACGTAGGATTTCCGGTGATCTAGCGCTGCCTTCATTCGCTGCCAAATCAACTTTATCTTCATCGAAGTTTAGGGAATCAAATCTGGTCCGAGTAAAATTTTGTTGGTGGTTTCCAGCTAACAATTTAGCGGTTTACATGGCCTCCCATAAAGCGCTTTAAAGGATGTCATACCAATTATCGATTGATAACTATTATTATAAACGAATTCCACTAAAGATAGGTGCTGCTTCCAATGTCCTCTGAAGTCCATGATGCATGCTCTCAACAAGTCCTCCAAGATCCTATTTAATCTTTCCGTTTGTCCATATATCTACGGGTGGTAAGCGGTACAAAGGATCAACGATGTTCCTAAAGCTGTCTGCAAACTCCTCCAAAACTCATTAGTAAATAAGGGGTCTCTATCACTAACGATGCTAACTGGAATTCCATGAAGTCGAACTACTTCCTTCATATAAATCAGTGCTATAGATGCTGCGATCCTATTGCTCCTAATGAGAATAAAATGGTCTCTTTTTGTGTGTCTATCCACTATGACCCAAATTGCTTCATTATCTCTTTAACTCCTAGGCAAGCCATGTATGAAGTCCATTGTTATGTGTTCTAACTTCCAAGTCAGGATTTCTAATGGCAATAATAATCATCTGGGCTTCTCTTGCTCAGTTTTTGTCCTTTGACACTTCAAACACCTAAAAACAAATTCAGCTATTTTCTCCTTCATATCTGGCCAATAGAAAACCCTCTTCATATCCCTATACATTTTATCTTCTCCAAGGTGAATAGTCATTTGTGAATGGTGACATTTTGTAAGCACTTCCTCTTATAAACTATCAATCCTTAAGACGTAAAGGCATCCATCTCTTCTCAAACATCCATTCTCATCAATTGTATATTTACCGACGTAGGGAAATGGTTCTCCTCTCCTTATCTTATCTGAAATATCAACTATCCTTTAATCTTTATTCTATTCAAGTCCAATATGGTCCATCAGTACTGGTCTAACCTCCACTGTTGCTATATAGTTTTATGAGGGTTCTATTGGCGGTTGGAAGTTGAAATTCGAGCGAAACTCCAACTGCCTCCACTCATATATAGCACTTAAGGTATCATGCCTTCGGCTAAGGGCGTCGACGATGACATTCCTTTTTTCGAGGATATACTATATCCCAAAGTCGTAGGATACCATAAAATCCATCCATCTCTGTTGCCTAAGATTTAAGTCTTTTTAGTAAAATAGATATTTGAGTGATTTATGGTTAGTAAACAACTCGAATCTTTCCCCCAAAAGATAGTGCCTCCACATCTTCAAGGCGAAAACAATGGCTACCAATTATAAGTCAAGCACTGGGTATCTCTTCTAATGGTCCTTCAGTTGTCTGCTACCATAATCTATCGCTCTTCCTTCTTGCATAAGAACTGCTTCCAATCCTGTGTCACACGCGTCCGTCCATAAAAGGTTTCGTTCCATCAGGTATGATGAGTATTGGTGCACTTGTTAATAGTTCCTTTAGCTTCCCGAATGCTTCCATGCATTTCTCATCCTAAACGAAGACTAAATTATTTTTAGTCAAATGAGTTAGAGGAACTGCTATCTTTGCAAATTCCTTTATGAATTTCCTATAATAACCTGCTAACCCTAGAAAATTTCTAACCTCGGTGGCATTCTTCGGAGTCTTCCAACTTTAAATAGCTTCTACTTTTGCAAGATCCATCGCTAATCCATGTTTTGAAATAATATGCCGAAGAAATTTCACTACTCTCACTACGCCCTAGATGGCCTATTGCAACGAAAATACAAGATGTTGCTAGCTACAATGTAACGATAGCTATGCTGATTTTTGTCTATTACAACATTAGCTTCAGGATGTTAGCATAGATATCAACACTATGTTGCAGTAGCTATAGACTTATAAAAATATTATAAAAAATGAGTGAGGGCTGAAAAAAAAGCGGGCTGAAATAATTTTTAACGCGGGAAGCAAAAACAAAGCGGCAAAAGTTAACAAAATATTGAAGGGTTTCACTCAAACACTTAACAAAATACGTACTCCGCCACTCAACCTCTCAAACACTCAAACACTCTGCGATTTCAATTAGGGCTAAAAGTTCTAAGTTTACAAGCTTAATTGGGGTTCGATTAGGGCAAGTTCGAGTTCAAGTTCAATTAGGGCTTCGGTGTTTCAATTAGGTCTTCAATTGGGGTTCGTTTGGGTTTCGAATTTCAGTTAGGGCTTCGATTTAATCTGCTGCTTAAGGTATCACTCTATGTATATTTCAAGGTTTTCCTGATTTGATTGTTGTGTTGCCTAATTTACTGATTTACTTATGAGTTCAGGTGTAATCATATTCCTGATTTTATTATTTTGTTTGTCTTTGTATGTTATTTGTGTGTAAATTAGTGATGAACGACGAGGAAAAAATATGGGCAGAACTTCCTAAGTTCAGTGAAGGAAATATCAGTGGAGTGAAACATTTTATTCAAAATACTTTTTCTAGATTCGCGGTAGGTGATGAAATTACATGCCCTTGCAAAAAGTGTCATAATCGCAAGTGGCATCGTCAAGAGGTAGTCTACGACCATCTGATTTGGAATGGTCCATCTGAATTGTACGTGAAATGGATTTGTGAGGTTTCCTGTCTAGATCCTGAAAGGAGCGATAACGATATGGATCGTGAAGCGGGAATAAATTTTGGAGATAATCTCGATGAGATGTTGCATCGTACTTGTGGAAATATGCAGAACAATGAAGGTGGATCTTCTGATGGAGCAAATGGAGTAGATGTCGATGCTAGAAAATTTCATCATCGTGTTGAAGATGGAAAGCAGCCATTATATCCCGAGTGTACTAAATTTTCGCGATTAAGTTTCATCGTCAGGTTTTATTCTTTAAAATGCCTACATGGAATCACCGAGTCTGCATTTACCGATTTATTAGAGTTGCTAAAAGAAGCTTTTCCACAAGTCCACATCCCTTTATCTTTCAATGCTACCAAAAATATCATTAAAGATTTAGGCCTCGATTACCAAAGAATACATGCATGTCCAAATGATTGTATGCTATATTGGGCAGAAAATGAAAAGGAAAATAACTGCAAAACTTGTGGTTTTTCAAGGTGGGCTATACCGGAAAAGAAAGCGGGTGTTGACAATGATCCGGAGCAGCGGATTCACAAAGTACCAGCAAAAGTGATACGTTATTTTCCACTAAAACCAAGGCTGCAAAGGATGTTCATGTCCAAGGAGTATGCAGAACTTATGATATGGCATACAGTGGGATGAAAAAATGATGGCAGACTTCGACATCCAGCTGATGGCGAGGTTTGAAAGACGATGGATGCCAAATATTCTCATTTTTCATCTGAAAATAGAAATATCAGGTTAGGAGTAGCAGCTGATGGATTCAGTCCTTTTCGTACAATGACTACAGCTCACAGCACATGGCCAATCATATTGGTAAATTATAACCTTCCACCTTGGTTTTGCATGAAGCCAGAAAATTTGATACTTTCAACCCTTATCCCTGGTCCACAGTCTCCTAAGAATAGCATTGATGTCTACATGCAGCCTCTTATCGCAGAATTGAAAGAATTATGGGGTCTTGGCATACAAACTTATGATGCCTTAATTGGTGCTAATTTCACGTTACGTGCAAGCGTGTTATGGACGATCAGCGACTTTCTGGGCTATGCAGTGTTATCCGGCTGGAGCACAAAGGGTTATTTAGCTTGTCCCGTATGTCATTTCGAGACTTCTTCAACTTACTTGAAACATAGTAAAAAAATGTGCTACATGAATCATAGGAAATTTTTAGATCCGGAACACAAGTGGAGGTTTGATAAGAAAAGGTTCAATGGTGAAATTAAAATGGGAACATCTTCGGGAATTTTATCCAGGACAGAAATTGAAGAATTGTTGGCTGGTTATGGAAATATTTTTGGGCAGAAAGAGGTCAACAAGCATAAAAATGAATCCCCTTTTAAAAAGAAGTCAATATATTTTAATTTACCATATTGGAGTCACAATGTATGTCGACATAACCTTGATGTTATGCACATAGAGATAAACATTTGTGATAACATACTTGATACTTTACTAAATATTGATGGGAAGTCGAAAGACCATTTAAGTGCTCGGTATGATTTACAAGAGATAAGCATCTGGGAGGTCCTTCATCAGGTTCTATCAGCTGATGGGAATTACCTTAAGATCAGGGCTTCCATATTTGCAATGACGAACAAGGAGAAAGAAATATTTTGCTCGGCGTTGGAGAATGCTAAACTGCCTTATGGTTGTGCAGCTAATATCAGCCGGTATGTAAACAAGAAAGAGAGGAAAATTGCAGGGTATAAGAGCCACGATGCTCATTTTCTTCTCCACTACTTGCTGCAATTTGCTGTGAAGAAATCTGTAAAACCTGAAGTTGAATTACCTATGATAAGATTAGGTGCATTTCTAAGAAGTCTTTGGAGTAAAATTATCAATTTGGCTGATCTCAAGAGGCTACAAAAGGAAATTGTGGAAATTCTTTGTCAATTTGAGATGATATTCCCAAATGCTTTCTTTGATATAATGGTGCACTTGCTAGTTCATTTATGCAAGGAAATTGAATATGGTGGACCTGCACATCTTCGTTGTATGTTTCCTATTGAGCGTTATCTTTGTAAACCGAAATCATATGTTTGCAACAAAAGTAAACCTGAGGCGTCCATTGTTGAAGGTTATCTTGCAGAAGAATGTTTGATATTATGTTCAAGGTTCTTAGGTGGCGATGGAGCGGGAAAAATGAAATTTGAAACCTGTCCACAGAATCTGGAATATCTTATTGGCACAAGAAGAAACAAAGATGGAAAAGGTATTCATCTTAAAGATTCTCAATGGACGGCATGTCACCGTTACATTATATTCAATTGTGATAACAAGGAAATAGAGAGTTTACTTGAGTAAGTTTTTAAGTTTTATTTTTATTTTAGTAATTATTGAAGAATTATAAAATTTGTTTCTATTTTTTATTAACCAGGTCTTTATTCTAGGGAACATCGAGCTTTAATTGATGGTCATGCATTATCAAAAAAATATAAAAGAGAGAGAACACAGTGAAGAATTTTGGAAGTGGTTAAAGGAAGAGGTTGGGAAAAAGGAGGACATTTCAAAAGATGTACAACTGCTTGCAATGGGCCCTCTTCCAACAGCTAAGAGGTTTACTGGATATGTTATCAATGGATACAGATTTTATACAAGGTTCAGAGATGCCAAATGTACAACACAAAACAGTGGTGTATTTTTGACAGCCTTGACTACTAGCTTTGCAAGTTCGAAAGATCAAAATCCATTGTTTGGTGAAGTTAATTACTATGGATCAATTGAGGAAATATTAGAACTAGATTATTGGGGAGAATTTAGTGTGGTTTTATTTAAGTGTTGTTGGTACCAAGAAGAGAAAGATTTATATGGGCTGACTCGTGTCAATTTTAATCGATTATGCCAGAAATCTGATCCTTATGTTATGGCTTCACAAGTACAACAGGTTTTTTTATAGAAGATCCAATTGATAAGATGTGCCACAATGTTATCAAGAAATTACCGAGAGACTGGTGTGAAATCGAAAGCGAAGATGCAAATGAAGATTTGAATGATATCCAACCTGCTTATAGAATGGGAAATCAAGATTTTGATGTTCGTTGGTGTAGAGATGATGTCCCAATAAGACGAATCCGCCTTCCACCTAGCAGAGTGAAAGAAAATGCTTCTTAATTTCTATGTATCACTATCATATTTAATTAAGTAACTAATGTACCAAATTTAAGTAAGAAAATGTTGTTTCTGCCTTGATTAAATGTTGTAACTGATGTATCATATTTGTGGCTTTTTTTGTCTCCTTTTTAGTGTTTCTGCCTTTATTACATTTTAGTGAAGTGACAGTTTTATTTTATAATATAGTTGGTTTATTTTAATTTGTAATTATGTCATTCTAATGTTAATTCCTTCATTTTGTGTAGGATGGAGGCAAATCTTAAATTCCATCACAAGGGAAAATTTGAGAAGAATGGATATGTTGGTGGAGAAGAGACTTCTGTCATGGGCGTTGATCTAGATATGTTTTCTTACACAGTACTGATGGAGTATGTCAGGGATGAGCTAAAGTACGCTGAAATTGGAGGAGTATATTCATGGAAAGGTCCAATGAGTGGGTGGAAATTGGTGACCAGTGATGCAGATCTGTGGGAATTGATGCAAATAAAAAATAATGGTGATTACATTGATTTCTATGTCGACACCGTGGTCGATGATAAAATTGAGCCAACGAAACAAATGCAGCCACATGTCATCGTACGCCCAAGGAAGAATCTACTGTCTCCAGGTATAAAAATATCTTCTCATTTGTACTATTTTGATGAATTTGGTCATAAGAAAACTAACGATGAAACAACCTATTTATGATTACTTTCAAATGAATTTAAACCAAGATCCAATTTTGATCATCCGATTCGAAAATTCATAAATAAATCATACAGAAGCTCGTCCAAAGTAAGTGATAAAAACTGTAAATAGTTAGCTTTTTGACTGGAAGAAGATAAAAATATCTTCTCATTTGTACTATTTTGATGAATTTGGTTCTCGCATGGCTGAATTTGTTTTTCATTTTGTTGCTTTTAGTGTACATAAATTTTTTGTGCATTTTTGTTTGAATATTAGGACTTGTTTGATTTTTAGTGCACTTAGTAGAATAATAAAGGAACTGAAATATTAGTGTACACGATCAAGTCTTAATTTCTTTAATTAAGTTTAAATAATTATGTTTATGACACGATAAACTTGACTTTTATGTCGTTGTATGTTTGCAGCTGCGAAATCACAGAAACGGCAATTTGTCACCGCTCACCATTTGCAACAGGCAGCAAAAAACAAGAAGTAGACTGAAGTCTTTACTCCGATTCGAAAGTCGGCACGGCTAAACAATCCACTTACCGACGAGATGCAGACTGATCAAATCTTTAGTCCTAGAAAGTCGGCACGGCTAAACAATCCACTTACCGATGAGACGCAGACTGATCAAGTCTTTAGTCCTAGAAAGTCGGCACGGCTAAACAATCCACTTACCGACGAGACGCAGACTGATCAAGTCTTTAGTCCTAGAAAGTCGGCACGGCTAAACAATCCACTTACCGACGAGACGCAGACTAATCAAGTCTTTAGTCCTAGAAAGTTGGCACGGCGAAACAATCCACAAGTGAGCGAAGCTGCTGTGAGTCCACGCATGGACAGGAAAAAGGTGATCAGCAAGAAGTCAACTGGAGTCGGTAGGTCTACGAAGTTACCAGAGAAAAATCCAACTGAAGTCGGTAGTTCTACGAAGACACCAGAGAAGAAAAATCCAATTGAAGTTAGCGATGCAACTTTGAATATCAACTCAGCAAGTGTCAGGAGTAAATTGGATTTCTATAATCCTCCAGATGAAAAGGAAAATATGGATGAAAATGAGATTCTAGTAAGAAGACTACAATCTGATCTTCTAATATGATGTTCTACATATTTTGCTTATATTTACAATAATGTCTTGTTAAATTACTTTCAGGATGATGATCTACCACCTCCGCCACCTCCACCGCTTACAGAATACGAAAGGGAGAGAGCTAAACATGTGTCGCGAAAGAATAGTGTTTTTGAAGCTCTTGGGATGCCTACATTAGTTACTGGACTGATAAATGAATTTGAAAAAAATAAAGGAAAATCAAAGATGCCAGCTGAAAGTGAAGATTATGCTCCAGAAAAGAGGAACCTAGTGAAGATGATACTTCAAAAAATCCAGTAAAGGTGCGTTATAGCTGAAGATTTAATTTTATGTTGGTAATTATAGACTAGCTTCCTTTTTTTTTATTTTATTGTTTTTGTGTGCGTATTTTAGAGAACCAAAAAGGTTACGATTACAAAGCCTCAGTCTGGACCAACAACTCATTCACGGGCCATTGTTGAATCTACAACTGATAAGAATGCAACTCCGAAGGTAGGGGAAAATCCAGTTCCTACATAAACTATTGATCCACCATGTAGCGTTGAGTTACCACACAATGAAGGAATAGGAACAATGGCTGCTTATTTGGCTACGTGAGAACGCCAGAAGAATAACAGTAGTGGACGTGGAAGTGCAAGTAAGAAGGCTGTTGTCGGAAATGTCTCGACAAATATTGAAAACGAAGAAGATGAAGTAGAAGAAGCTGAAGGTATTATCTAATTGAGTTCTGATTTTAATAGTTTAAGTTCTCATTTATGTTATGTCTAGCCTTCTCATTACTATTGTATGTACTTTGTAACAGTAGTGGGAGCTCCCAGAAGGTTCAGGGGAAAAACAAAGATGGATAAAGTTCATTCAAGGTCATATGACAAAAGAGTTCTAATCCAAATGAATCATCGGGGCCAACATGTTTCAGACGATGACCAAGTAATGTCTGAACTGAGTGCTTTTTTAGGAACACTGAAGAGGAGTGTTCCACTTACTTACAAGTCTTGGTTTGATGTTCCTTCAAGTTTGAAAGGCACGCTGTGGAACTATGTCAAGGTAATTTGCAAACTTAGCTGAATTTTACTTAAATATATGAAACTTGTCACAAAAGTAGCATGACTGTTCTTTTTAATGTTTGATTTGTATTTAAGCAACGATATATTATTCCAGATGAATGTGAATATTGGGTTTTGAAGTCAATTCGTGACTCTTGGAGGGGGTACAAGAGTCGTATTAAAAAGGCACATTATACGACTTATGAAATTGATGAAGAGAGGCTTGAAAATAGGCCGGACGAAATTCCACTTGCGGATTTCAGAGTACTCTTGATGTATTGGGGAGATGAAAAATTCAGGTATAATTTTAAGTTTTATCACAGAATTTTTTTCCATTTTTATTCATTCAAATCAGGCAGGTAAACATCTTTATTTCATGTTTTTGTAGTCCAAGGCCCTTACAAATTGTGCAAGTCGAAAATCGTATACAGACACACACACTGCTGGTCCAAAACTTTTTTCCCAAATTCGGCATAAGATGGTATGTATTTTGCTTATTTTTATGGTTGGCTGGTGGTATGCATTTTATTTTATCTGAAATTCCTCTCCTTATTTAGCAAAGCGATATATGTTCCAAAATAAAAATAACTACATATATGTTCCAAAATAAAATATCACCTCACTCAAACAAATAAGCAAAATAAATATTAGTGATATATGTTCTGTTTATGATATAGAAGTTTGTAACTAAAAGAATAACAAGCAGGCTATATAATCTAATCTGTCACATTAATCATCCAGCAAATGTTTTTATTTCAATTTCAATGTATTAATTTTTATTGTATCTGTTTATTATTTTTGCATTTTCACATTAATTTACGACTCAATAGCTATTAATAACATTTGCTAAAAAAGTACATAAAATCTATACAAATATAAATGAGCCTTTCTTTGCCCCCTTTGGCATAGAAAACTCAATTCTTCTTTTCCAAACCAGTGTCCGTCATGCTCATGCATTTGTACGCATTTGGTCAATATACGTCTGCAAGTTAGATGCATATTAAACATTAAATATGAGTCCAATCCATCTCTGTGGAAATTAAGTAATTTGTAAACTATTGGATACACTCTTAACTCTTAAGCATATGGATGTCAAGTTGATGCCTGTATTTTGTCTGTTGTATGTTGATGGCTTTATTGCCTTGCTAAGCTTAAATCGTTTTAGTATTATATATATGTTCATGGCTCATGGGTTAATCACGGGGTAATCTTAGTTTTGCATCAGAATCTAAGATGAATCATGGGATATTTGTTATCTCTATGCTTACAGTTAATAATCTGAAAGCATAGACATATGGGATATTTACTATGCAAAATTTCCTTAGCTCAGCCTTGAATTTTGCAAAAATGATACATCACTTGATACTATGCTTGAAAAAGCTCTGATATTGTTGCAACATATGTTGTGATTTTATACTTGTTGTTTCTTTATTTTTGCACTTGTAAGATGCTTGAGAACTTACTGTTGCTCCATTTTTGCGTCTGTGAGTTGCTCGAGACTTTTAGCTTGTGTGCACTTGTGGTTTCTGTTCTTCATTTGAACTGAGATTTGTTTTTATGTAAAGGCGATCATATTTACCTTAGTTTTGCTTTGACTTTGAGTATAATTTCTGAATTGATTAATGATATATGTTCTGGAAAAATTGGTTTGATATCCTTTTGTTGTCTAACTTTTTTCAATTAATTTGTATCAGTCCAACGAATCAAATGGAGAACTTTTTGTTAAAACTCGCAAGCGGAAAGAAGGAAAGGTGTACAAGACTGATACTTCAGTAATGAAGTACAGAATTGTAAGAATTTTATTTTCTCTTCAATCAGATGTCAAAAAAATGCTTCATTTTGCGCATCGACATTTTTGTAGAATTAGATCCTGTTTTGTTGAAACCTATAGCAGGATATTTTCTGAATCCATTTTAAATCTGTTAATAGGTATTGCAAAACAATTCTTGTTTAAGAAACTTGTTTCAGAATTGTTAATTTTATTTAATGTCACATTTTGAAACTGCTTTATTTTTCAGGATAAGATTGAAAAAGCAATAGGTGAAGGAGGAAGTGATGGAATTGTTCAAGAAATGATTTCTGATGGAAAGTCGCACGGTCCATCTTGGCTTATAGGATGGCACACAAAGTCTGCAGAAGTTTCAAAATATGCCCCAACAACAAGCACATACATACAGGAGCTGGCAGCGAAGATAAGGGAAAATATAGCTGACGAAGTCGAAGCAAAGGTGAACAAGAAGGTCCAAAATGAATTTGATGCAAAGGTGAACCAAAAAGTTCGGGAGAACTTGACATGGGTGCTTAAGAAATTAGGCGAAGCAAACCCTGACATGCAAATTGATGACTTTCACTTGTTTGAGTTGATGAGTTCGCAATCAAATAGGGAAGCTTTTTCTCTATTTCTCCTGAGGAACTTATTTCTCCGAAAGAAGAGCTCAAAGTGATTTTACCCCTTTTTCCCAAGAGGTCATTTGTCTTACACCATTGTCCGACTTCGAAGAAAGTGTTTTTCATATACGAGAGACCTGTCGTTGGGGATCTTTGTGCGACCGTCTGCAGTGATGGCACTGGAGGCACTGGAGGCACTAGAGGCACTAATGGCACTGGAGGCTCGCAAATATGAATGTACTGTTAATAAGTAGAATTTAGTATATACTGGCTGTAACTATGAATACACTGACTATGTTTTTAAGTATGTTTGTTATTTTGCACTTGACTAAGTAAAACTTGTGTTGCTGGTTATTCTGAAATGAAAAGTTCTTTGTTGCAGTGTAATGTTGCCATTAGATATGATATAATGTTGCAGTATAATGTTGCCATAGATATGATATAATGTTGCAGTAGTATAATGTTGCAGTACATTTCCAATTTAAATTACAAAAGGTGTTGCCATAGATATGATATAATGTTGCAGTATGTGATGTTAAATGTGGTAATAAACTGGCAAAGTGTTGCCATTGGATGGTAAAAGTGTTACCATAGATTAATGAATATGGGCCCGACAATAGGGTTCCGTAAAGGTGGGCCACAGAATTAGTGGGCCCCACAATGTGGGCCCACATGTTGGGGCCCAAATTGTGGGGCCCACTTTTTAGTAAATTTGGTACCTGTGGCAACAACAGAACCGATGTTGCTCTAGGGCCGCAAAGATGTTGCCTTTGACTCTAGGGCAACGCGGCAAAATGCATCACCAAGAAAGTGTTGCCTTTGCCCTTTTTTAGCCTACAGCAACATTTTTTGGCACTTCCTGCATCACTTCTTGGGTGTTGCAGTATGCAATCTATGGCATAGTGTCTCTTCCGAAAATGGTATTTTGAGGATTTGGCTTTAAGTTAGTGCCTTCTCAAGGTTCCTAATATCTCCCTTAAGTGCTTTCATGTTCCTTTTCACTTTTGAAAAATAACAAGATGTCATCTACAAAAACTACAATAAATTTGTTTAGCTGTCCCCTAAATACTATACTCATCAAATCTATAAACTATGCCGGGGCATTTTCAATTCAAAAGGAATCACTTCCCATTTATCGAGTCCTCCTAGTGTGCGGAAAGCAGTCATTAGTTTACTATCCTCTACGATTCTTAGCTAATGAAATCCATTTTCCAAGTTTAATTGGTAGAAGACTTTAGCACCCATATGTTGATCGAACAAATCATCTATCCTATATAAGGGATACCTATTCTTTTTTTTTTTTGTTAACTTTTTGAGTTCCCTATAATCAACACAAAGCCTTAATGAGACGTCTGCATTCATAGCAAAGACAACAGGGGATCCCCATTTCGAGGTACTCCGTCAAATGAATCCTTTCTACAGTAGCTCCAAGATCTACTTATCCAATTCTCTCCTTTTTTGGGGGTCATGTGTCTTAATGACAGAGAAACTAGTCTAGCGTCCTTCTCTAGATCAATCCAAACTCAATCTCTCTTTAGGGTGGAAGCCCCAAAACTTCTTCAAAGACATCAGAGAATTCTCAAACCATGGGTACGGATGATATTTCATTTTGTGATAGATTCACCGAGTATAGATAACTTAACTCGACTAAATTTTGAGGTGTATAATGAACGTCTAGGTCTCGCCCTTTACAATTATTAAGCCATACTAATCTCTTATCGCAGTCTAAGACTTCCCTCGAGTGCGATAACCAATCCATACCCAAAATAAATCTATGCCCCTCTAAATTTATAATGTACACATTGCATACGAAATCAACATCACATATGTCTAATACTTGGTCTTTGAAAATTAAGAAAAGGTTACTACAATAAAATACCCTTTTTACAACGGGCCAAACCCATTATAATAGGGGTTTCACAATGGACCAACGCCCGTCTTATTATGCGATGTTGTAATAGACCCAAAAGGTTTTACAATGGTTTAAAACCATTGTAAAAGCCTGTTGTAGTAAACATTTTTACAATGGTCCAGAGCTGTTGCAATAGAGTCTTTAACAACGGACATAGACTGTTATAATATGCCCTAACCACAACAGGCATTAACCGTTGTAATAGATGTCTTTTACAAGTGTTTTTGCCCGTTGTTAAAAAAATGTAAAACTGAAAAAAATAGAATATTGATGCAGCATGTATGCGGATCTTACTCACGATTACTAAAAAGCCAAAACGAATTATACATTTACATCATTTATAAAGTCTTAATATAATTACAAATCATTGTCGTTCAAGCCAAAGCTAATATAAGAAGCTGAATACAAACAATACGAATGATAATTACAATGATCACATCGTTTCTAGCAGCATCAACGGCTGTTGTATCGGTACCAGGTGCATGTACTTCATCGGGAGTAACTGCGACAACTTCATCAACAAGGTGGACCATCTCCGAATCACCTTTAGCAAATACATTAACACATACATCAAAGAGAACAAAAGCTAGTGTAATTAGCATCGGTTAATTGTGTAGTTCCTTTGGAAGGCAACACAAATGGATATGGAAATTAGACTAGAAGATTCAATGTTTGTAGGCAACACTAACTGATATTATATGAGGTAATAATGCTCATAAATCATGAACTAAGAATGCACACATATGGAAGCATACCTTGATAAATGCAAGTGATGGGTTATAATGAATTAATGGCTTAGTGGAACAAAATGATAATTATGAAAAATGAAATAATATGGATTTTAATGCTTAATTTGTGCATATAATTTGCAGTTACATAATAACCTTACTTGCAAGTAACAAAACCTACACAAATTGAAAACCAAATTTCAACATTGAATTTTACATACATAATAAAGTGATTGTGAATCTACCTTACTTTCAAATGACAAATGTTCAAGAAGGTTAAATATTAAATATGTGCTTTCAGATAACATTTTTGAGTAGGATCCTTTTGAGTAAGGTACAATGTTTAAAGCTATACCAAAGATTATGCTTCCAATATGTGAAACATATTGACTTTAGCTTTCGTACATGGCATGAAAATTAATGACGGTAATAATATAGAGTTAACAAAATAGAAATAAATACATTTATAACTTAATAACTTTGCTTCTACTGTGCATTCATTCTTGGATACCATGTGAACTATCATAATTGTTAGAGGTAGATCAACCAATTCACTATTTTCATATTACAATCAATAAATATAACTATACTCTAGAAAAGCAATTACCAGAATATTAATTCAAGCAATACACTACTTACTACAATTGAATCTGGCAAAAAACAGTGAACTTCAAAAGAATCTTACTTTCAAAGGATCAATTACTTTCTCCACCTCCTAACTCAAAACCAAATACCTACAACCAATCAGATCAAAACCCGTATCAATCAACAATAATTGGGAATTATATAAACAATAAAAAGGTATATAAATTCAAATATGGATCTCATTTGGGTATCTTCAATAGCCATGATGAATCCTCGGTAGCCATGATTTCGGTGACATATTTTTTGAGTCGAAGGCTATAGGTATGAATTGCTCTCTTGAGTGCTCCAATAATCACGTCGATCTGAATATGAAGTTCGCTTGAGATTCGACCGCTACTCCAATAACCGCGTCTTGAGTGTTAGGTGGTTGCGACTTCAATATTGAAATCTGAGGTGGCGTTGCTAGTGTTGCTAAGGATCTGACGTTGACCTTTCTGGTTTAGATTTGCTTGAAAAACCAAAGACTTCTGCTTCCTGATGCTCATGGTGATAAGAATAATAGTTGCTTGAAATCTTAAAGATGATGCACCAGATTGAAGTCGCTGCCAATATCGCCTCACCACCTGAGAATCGAACGCCACTACTCTGCCTTGGTCGTCGATGATTGAGATGTCGCCGTCAAGAAGTTGCATCGCCTAGGGAATTGTCTCTACCGTTTGGATAAGCATTGTCAGATCTAAAGTCGTGACTGAGGAGAATGAGAGAGATCTAGGGATTAACGAGATGGATTTGAGAAAGAGGGATGAAAAATAAGAACGAGAAGGAAGACTAGTGATATACTTTAGAGCCAAACTTAATGTTGGAGTTGGAGCCTAAATTTTCGGCCATGGAGCCAAAAAATTTCCATGGTGGAGCCAAAATTTTCAACAAGAGCGAAAAAAACTCATATTTGTATATATCAAAGAAAATAGTAACAATAGTAAACATCCAGATGCATATGAAAGTAATAATTTGCAACATAATTTTTGTATTATTCGAATTTTAATTTTTTTTAACAATTTTGTATTTAAATTTTATGAATAATTTTAACTTTTTTTTAAATAAATTCAAAATTTTAAATTTTATATTTAAGTTCTATGAAATTTTCAAAATTTTAATTTTAAATTTACGAAATTTTTAAAATTTCTTGAATATTTTTAAATTTATTTTTAGATAGTTTCAAAATATTACTTATTAATTATTAAATATTAAATATTAGTCTTAATTATTAATTATTAATTATTTAATAGTAATTATTGATTATTTAATAGTAATTATTAATTATTTAATAGTAATTATTAAGTAATTATTTCATACAGGAAAATAGGCACAGGGAAAAAGTTGTAAAAAAATTTAGTCTCAGGAACAACAAGTTTGCTTTTTAGTCTGAAAGACAATTTTTAGTGTAAACAGAAAATGATAGTTACAACTATCATTCTGTTATTTATACTAGAAAATATCCTTTAGCCTAAAAAGCAAACTTCTTGTCCCTGAAACTAATTTTTTCTTCAATTTTTTCCTTGAGCCTAAAAACCCCTTATTTCATATTTCAAATAATTTTTAATTATTATTATAATTAGTGATTAATATTTATTATAATTTTTTTATTAAATATTAGGTATTATTATTTAAATATAATTATTAATTAATTATTACAACTAGTAAACGAAAATAGTTGTAATATGAATCTATTACAACTGTAAAAAAAGAGTTGTTAAAAATAGACATCTATTACTACTGGTAGAAAAGAAAGGTTGTAATAGGCATATATTACAACTGGAAAAATAAAAAAGTTATTGAAAATGAGTTTATTACAAATGTGTGAAGAAAAACGTTATAAAAAACCTTTATTACAACTGCCTTTTTATGATTGTTGTAAAAGTACATTTGTAGTACTTTTGTACCATACACAAGTTGATACTTTTTAAGATTTTCTAATTTTTCGAAATTTTATATAGTTTTTATATTTTTTTTTGACTTTTATGAAAATTTCAAAATTTTATTAATAACTTTAATTTTATTTTAGAAAATTTCAAAATTTATTTTTATTAAATATAAATATTAAATAATAAGTATTACTTCTTAATTATTAATATTAATTATTAATTATTAATTGTTAAAAATTAATTATTAGTCATTACTTATTAATTATAATTGAATATTTATTATTAATCAATAAAAATTAATTACTAAATATTAAATATTACTTCTTAATTATTGATATTAATGATTATATTTATTAAATATTAAATGTAATTAATAAATACTAACTATAATTTACTAATTATTAACAATTAATTATAATAAATTATTAAATATAAAAGTAATTATTGATTATAGATAATAATTAGTAATTATAAATTATTTATTAATAATCATTCGTTATAAATTATAAATGATCATCTATCTAAGTTTTCATTTATAAATAATTACCTATCTATGTTTTCATTTGGAAATTGGCATTTATTACAACTGGTAAAATAAAAAAGTTAGAATATGTATCTATTACAAGTAGCAAAAAAAAAGAGTTGTAAAAATTGTCATCTATTACAATGGACAAAAGAAAATGATTGTAATAGGCATCTATTACAACGGGCAAGCAGGAAAGAGGTATTCATGAAAATTGGTATATATTACAACAGGCATCTACCAAGATGCTAGAATGCATTTTCTAATTAATTTAATAAAAATACTCATAAATTTTAGAAAATATTTCTCTCAAAACTTTAGTAAATATATTATCCTATTAAATAAAATTATTGTAAGTGTTATCAAACAACACTGCTAAAATTATTAAGTAAACACAATGTTTAACAAAACACGAGTTTCTTAATTTTGTATTTTATTTTGAAAAACTTTGTATATAGTTACGTACTACTAACTGGAAAGTAAAATTAAGTCTATTGGAATACTGATTAAATCCCACATCGATGTCTAAAATAATCGAAGGTTACAATGATCAGCGATAAGAGTTGTTGAAAATTAGAACCTATTACAACGGACAAATAGAGACGAAAACTGGTATTAGTACAACGGGCTGAAAACTGTTGTAACATGACTATATTACAATGGGCCGAAAACCGTTATGATAGAACTATATTACAATGGGCCAAAATCGTGGTAATAGAGTTGAAAACTGGTATTTATTACAACGAGCCGTAAACCGTTGTAATAAACCATATTACAATAGGAAAGCTGGCAACGTTGTACTAGGTGCACTAGATGATGAAAAGTTGCACCTATTACAACAGGCTTAAGAAAACCGTTGTAAATGGTTTCTATTACAATGGTTGTTTATGGCCCGTTGAAAAATAGGCGTTGTAAAAGGATGTTTTGTTGTAGTGGATGTATCGTCCCCCCAATAGGATTTGAAACTACTATTGGGTGGGTAGCAGTTTGGGTTTGAAGATTTAAGGAGTTAATACATTTCTAGCTATGAATAAATGTGATGCTCCGGAGTCAAATAGAGTACGAACTTTATTCCCAAAAATAAGGGTTATACCTTTTATAGCTGTCTTTCCTTGGTTTCTAAGGGGTGGTCTACTCGAGATAGGGGCAACCTCAATTGCGCAGGCTTGACATTCTACCCTTCCTTTACATCTTTGGACACTGATTTTTGAAATGCTCTTCCTCATGGAAATGGTAACACTTTCCCTTAAAAGCTTCCTTCAAAAAATTCACTCTACAATCCTTTGCAAGGTTTCCTTTCTTCTGGCATCTATTACACAATTTACCTTCTTTCTTAAATTTCCTTTCCTAGCCCCTAGGTTCTATGTAGGTCCTATCTTCTCCTTCTCCGTCTCTTTCACCTCAGCATTAGTCGTTTGCAATAAAGCTATCTCAACAAGCATCTCATAGATAACTTCGGTGGGTATCTGAGTCAACGGTCATTCCCTAAGCTGGGAGTTTCGGCACTTGACAAACTTTATGGCCTTTCTTATGGGTGTATCAATCAAACTCATTATGAATTTAGCTAGTTGTGTAAATTTACTAATGTGCTCCTTTAGAGTGAAGTCTCCCAGCCCAAGATGTATAAATTTCTCTAGTTGCAAACTCAGTTTTGCTCTTAACATAAATCTTGTCTCAAATCAGTTTTTGAATCCATCCCAAGTGATAATCCTACCAGCGTCCTCCTCAGCCACCATATTCCACCAGTCTAAGACTTCTCCTTTAAAGTGCCAAGCTGCCATTCTCTGCTTCACTTGGTTCTCCCAACCAAGCTCTTGAAATATCCTCTCGCGGTCATTTATCCATGCCTTAGTCTCCACAAAGCTTTCCTCACCAGGATATACTCTTCCTCTCACTATCATAAAATCCTTGCACATTTTGGGAAAATCGATAGGATGAGGTGCTACCTCGACAACCAAAACAACGGGTGTCGCCGTTGCAGTCTGATGGGAAATATCGACTTCCTACGTGCCTAAGGTATTGGTAATCCATTCGTGCATCCCTCGAATGGTGAGCATTCCTCTGGCGGGGTTCCCATTCTTAGAGAAGGATTTTCAACCATAGTCTACAATTTGTAGGTTAAACATTTAGTTATAATTTCCTAAGTATTAAATGCCGAAAGAAAGATTAGCCTAGGGTATATGCGTATGTCCAAAGTAAGGTGTGTATATATATAGTAGGGTTTTTGGAAAAATCTTTTCGAAAATAATAGGTACATCTCTCATATGTATACTTTTCCCCGTTGATCGAGTAACCTAGTCTCTGATACCAAATGTAACAACCCACCCTGAAATGGACCAAAATTCCGATCCATAAAAGGCCCCATGAAACTTAGAACCATTTTAAAGCTGCTCGTTGGTTGGTAAAAAGAACAATATAGAGCTATTTATCTACAAATTTAGAGTCTCACGGCAGAAAGATAAAATATAATAGTAAAAACAGTACCCATTTCATTCAAATTTCAAGATATGATTTTAAACCACAACAAAATATTTGTAATACTAAATCCTAACAATAACTGTACATATTTGCAACATTCCAAAATTACAACATTGTTTTTATTTCATGGGTACATCGGAATCAATGGAAAATAACAAGTAAATAAATAGTCTACTACCATAAGCCTCATCAATGACTCCGTCTTTAGCATTGCCCTTCCTAACCTGTGTTGTAATGAGAATGAAGTCAGAACAACATATGTCCGGTGAATAAAAATCTCGAGCCTTACTATATTAGTACTTGGGAAGTATGATTTAAATAGGAACATGTCTTACATTTTCTTTATACAACATAAATCTTTCCAAATATAAACCCAAAGACAATTTTCAAACTTAAATGAAAGGCTTTCCAAATATAAGTCCATATCTAACTTGCTATCAACCTAATAACCCATATCTATCATTCATAATAGCATATCAATGTAAGAGATAATACTTAAGTCACTTAATATCTTTTAATGGGAATTATGTAGACTCCAACTATTTAATACCTTATTTTAAGCAGATCTACATCATTTACTACCCACAATCCCAAGGCGAACTCCTCGTTAGTAACTATCTAGCTGACATTGCACGGAATCTCTTCAACCACTTAGTACTTCCTATTGAAGCATGCCCTTTTCTGAGATATCCTCTACCACGCCTAACCCATAATTTAGACCATTTTCTACTTCCTACATAGAGAAGAGGAGGGCCATCACACAACCGCTTATTACCTTCAATCTCTGAAGTAGGTCCTTTGTATTATGATCCATACCCCATGGTGACTGATGTGCACTTAAATGTGTATATTTTTACCACCATATTTAATCTATTTAAATTAAATAAATGATCATATCGGGTATTTTAACTTGTTTAAACCAAAATTCAAATTATTTCAAATTGTCACATATTCATCTTCATCCAAGGGCAAAATGGTCATTTTTATGCATTTATTAAATTATGAAAATTTACTTAGAATTTTAATGTTGTTTTGTAGGAAATTTGGTGAATTTTACAAGTGGTTACATGATGATATATGCATGCATAAGAGTGAAGAGAACAAATGAAGATGGAAATAATTCAAAGTGAAGATAATGGAGGACCCCACCTACCCACCTACCTTAATGTACACATTAGAGGCTAATGCACATGCTTATGGAATTAATGGTTTCATGTACACTTAAATGATGATTAATGGATGCTAATGGTTACTTGGCCACCACACTTCCTAAGGGGTAGTTTGGGCATTCCCCAAATTATGGATTAGGGTTTCATGCTTGTATAAATAACCCATTATGTTCATGTAACCTCCCTCCTCTCCCTTAGTCTCTCTTTAGCTTAGTTTAGGCTCAAAATAAAAGAAAGCTTCTCTTTTCTTTTTCCTATGGCTACTTAGCCATTTTGTTTCATGTAATTTTTTTATGCAACTTTAATATATTTCTCTTTTCTTCTCTTGTTTATTTTCCTTTCATGTTGTAGTGTAGATCTAGTTTACTTATGCAAGTAGAATAATTTTTCCTTTCATTTTTGCTCTCTTTTTCTCTTCTTGTTTCATGTTGCTTTCTACATTTGTTCATATGATAACAAATATGAGAGCTTAATCCCTTCAATTTAGGGGTAATGAAGCTCTCTAGTATGTAGATCCAACATTTTGTTGTTTATGCTCTCTTTTGTGCTTAATGAGAATGATTGAAGTGGTTTAATGATGTTGTTTAGCTTTGAATTTGATAGTCTATGTTGTTCATAACAAATAGGCTATGCTTAAACAAACAAAACACAAATTGCCTCTTCATCTACATATGATTATGGCAAAGAAGTGAATGTTGAAATTAAAATTTGATGGCTTATATTTCTAATTAATAGTCAATAGGCCATGCTTAAAATAGATTTTGCTTTCAACTTTGTTGTCAAATTTTATGAGATTTAAAAGTGTATTAGTGGTTGTGTTATAGTTTGATGGTTTATATTGGGCTAATTAATAGCACAAATATACCATACTTATGATAAACACATCAACTAATTCACTAATGACAAGAAAAGAGAGATCATAACTTCATTTTGTTGATTTATGTGATCTAGAGAGTGGAAATTGCCTCTAAATTGTCTTAACACTCTCATATTTTTATCAATTTTCTTTTGTTAGTTTTCTACATTTTTAGCTTAACCTTCACTCGACTTTGGTATAATTTGATTGAATAGAATTTTAAAATCATCAATTCCCTACGGATCGACCCGTATTCGCCATGTACTACAAGTGTACGCCGTGCGCTTGCGGTTATTTTATTTCTAAATTCGTTCGATGGTTTTCTAAACCGATAGAAAATCCGTCGTCGAACAGTGACATCTCATATTAGTCTGACCATTCGTAAGTGCTAGTAGCCGGATTAGCTGGGTAGATTTATCCTACAAAATTTAGGACTAACCTTGTGTCATTGTAGTTACTTATTATAGGAGATGTTTCACATCGGCCCCAAAGTCATACTACTGGTAGCCAAATTAGCTGGGCAGACCCTCGTGTGCTTTTGACTGATCTCACGTCCTTATAACTTAGTTATAATCTATACCACTATCTACATATATTATCACACATCTCACCATTTCCATAGACAAGGCCTTATAAGAGATCTTTCTTATTTCGCCATCAACATTAATTACCTCCCTAAGGGGGATTTTAATAAAATTAATAACCATTTAACTATGCAATTATATATTAATTACGCTAATATATGTGTGTGTATATGTGTGTGTGTACACACATACATGCACGTCGTAACTTCTAAGCATGTAGAATTTACGCCCTAAACTAGCGATTAAATGTTGACTCTTTCAATAATTATATATCCCATATTATCAACAATACCGAAATTCCAATATTCGTATCCAAAACTTCCAATCAATAGGCTTGTATATAGTAAAAATTTAAAATAAACTTATTACATTGAAATAATGGAATATATTGATACTAGAAACTTACCATTCTAATTTTTACACTATATTCAACTCATTTTTCACACAAAAATAAACAAAGTAATTTCTATTTAATTCATGAGAATAAGCAATGCAAACTACGAATAAAATTCGTACCTTACACACTATTCCTTAATCAAAATCCTTCAAGAAAATTCAAATAAGAAGAATAAGGAGTGGAATAGAAAGTAAAATTATCAAAAATGCAATCTACACAAATTCTATTATTTTGACATAACCAATTTGATATTTCAACCTAAAATTGACATTTCACATTGAAGGAGTTTTGGAGGTTTATAATATGATATTTTCGCAAACAAAACTCCTTAAGGCATATTTGAACCCAAACCATACTAATCAATTACTAAAATAGAAAAGCAATGATTTTCACTCCCAGTATATCATTAGCTTTGCCTCCTTTGGATTTGACATGCCTTTAACAATCTTTATCTGATCCCTCTTTTTGATATATATACAGCAAGGGATTTCTTCATATAGATTAGATTCAAAAATCGAGGGATTTGAGGAGAATAGATTGAGAAAATAAACAATAAACCAAAGTAAATGTATAGGATTTCTTACCTGAAATCCTAATTAAGTCTTTATGAATCTATGAAGAGATGAACTTATAGAGCTTTATTAATGTTCCCAAAATATTTGTGAATAAAAGTGAGGGGTCTAGGGTCTTATTTAGAGTGGCTAGAATGCACTGTAACCATTGGATAAAGGTAAGTTTGGAAATTATAAAAATCTGGAACATCTAAATTCACAAACCCTAGCTACCACTTGACAGTCAGTGGTCGACCACCCTACCCTACTAGCGATCGACTGGTCCTAGGGAGCAGTCGACTTTGACATTTGTTATAGGATGATTTTTGATGCCGTTGTTTTTTCTTTAATATATACCTTAATTATAATTTAACGTTAATGTTAATTTTAACATGTACTTAATCTTCAAGTCTAATTACTGTTAGCTTTTGAATTTCAAATTTTAAAATTAAGCATTCATTTTAATTTGAATTCTATTTACATTATTTTAAACCCGGAAACTTCAAACGTTCATAACTTTTTCATTTGAGATCCGTTTTCAACATATTATATATGGAAATTGATCGGAATTTTGCCACAAATGTAACAACATAACTTTCGTGGTCAAATTCCAAATTTTGCAAAGTTTTAGTTTTTATCTCTATCTTATTTAATTTAATTTACCTAATTTATTTAGCGTTTATTTTTACAGGGTGTTACAATTGCAAAGATTGCACGAAACCATGTTTGTTTATCAGAAATTTGATAGTCTGAAGATACTATTTGGTAAGCGATCTTGTTCCATGAGATACAAGATTACGAAGAACTTATTCAACATCAAAATGCAAAAGGGATAGAAAGTGGACGATTATGTCATAATGATGAAGGCCAATATTGATAGGCTTTTATAATTGGACGTGACGATAAGCAACGAATTATAGGTAGACTTGATCCTTGGTTCACTTACCCCATAATATGAACCGTTCATACTGAATTACAATATAAACCAACTGAATATGAATCTTGTGGAGCTCCTCAATATGTTGAGGTCGACCGTGTCACAATCGAAGGATCAGGAGACCGTGCTTGCTGTTAAAGTTGGGGCATTATCTTCGAAGAGTTCGAAGAAGAGAAAAAGAGTAGGTACAAAGAATAAGAAGAGTAAGAAGGCTAATGATAAGGATGAATGTCACCATGTCATAATAAAGGCCATCAGAAAAGGACACCATTTTCATAATAAAGGCCACCAAAAAGGAACCATCTCGAGTACCTAAAGATTGTTAAAGAAAGAAAGCATAATGGTTCTGCATCTCCTTTCGGTAATTATGTTTCGAAATTGTTTTGCAATCAATAAAGTGACTTGGGATTCATATACTAGATCTGAAACTCATATATGTAATTTGTTATAGGGATTAGGAATTGGCATCACACAACAAAAGGAGAAATGAGGCTCCAGTTTGCTGACGGATATATCCTGGATGCAGCGGTAGTATGAGATTACCGTTTATGTTTTCCTAGTGGTGTTGCATTGATATTAAATAGTTACTGTTTTGTAAAAGAACTTACTTGTGGATTTGTGTCTACTTCGAGGTTATCTGAGACTGGATATGTATTTCAATGTGCAAATAATATTATGAACATTAGTTTAAATAGAAATAAGCATTCGATGGTGTTCTTGAAAATGGTATTTATGTGATCAATATAAATTATGTTTGTTTTGTGAGCAGTTCTTCTAACAATATAGATGATAATTATCTTTAGCATTGTAGGCTAGGTCATATTAGTGAGAAAAGACTTCACAAACTAAAACCGAAGGTTTTTTCCCGTCACTTGATTCTTAATCGTTTGATACGTGTGAGTCATGTCTCGGTGGAAGCAATGAAAGATTTGATGAACTCTTAGGGTTAGTACATAGTGGTGTAGGCGGCCTAATGCTTATAATCATTAAGGATAATAGTTCTTACTTTGTTACCTTCATTGATGATTTCTCGAGACTAAGATATATGTATCTTACGAAGAATAAATTTGATGTCCACGAGAAATTTATTGAGTAAGAATGCAGTTGAAAATCAAACGAACCGAAAGATAAAAATTATTCGATCCAATTAAAGAGGTAAGTACTTTGGATAGGATCTCCAATAGTACTTAAAAGATAATAGGATTATCTCTTAGGTTACTCCATCCTATGCTTCATAACACAACGGTGTGTCGGAGCGAGGAAATCAAACCCTAATAGATATGGTTCATTCCATGATGAGTAAGGCTGAGTTACCTATATCCTATTCGGGATATGCACTAGAAATCACAGCACTTATTTGAACTTGTTGCCCATTAAATCTATGCCTAAAACACCATATGAGATGTGGTATGGTAAGAAACCCCAATTCAAGTATTTAAAGGCGTGGGGTTGTTCGACCTATGTTAAGAATGTTGGTCCGAATAAACTAGAGGCAAGATTGGTACTTTGTAAATTTATAGGATATCCCAAAAAATAAATGGGATATATATTCTAAAATATCGAAGAACAAAAGGTTATTGTTTCTCGACATGCTGACTTTTTGGAAAAGGAATTTCTATCAAAGGAAATTAACAACGAAGTTGCAGACTTGGATGAGATCCAATAAGTTAACATTAAGGTCGAACCAGTGGGAGAACAAAATTCACCCATATGCTATATATGAAAATATGTGACCTATTAGAAGATCTAGTGGGGAATTCCATGCACCAAAGGGATACTATAAATTCTTATAGATCGCGAAAAGGAGAACTATGTCTTTGATGATGACACTCCTCCGTCTTTCCAACAAGCACTGCAGATTTAAGACTCTACACTTTGACTTGGAGCGATGAAATCCAAGATGGATTCCATGTATGAAAATAAAGTATGAACTTTGTCGGACCTACTCGAAGGGATAAAAACCATTGACTGTAAATGGATTTTTAAGAAAAACTAAATGCAAATGGGGAAAGTAGAGACTTATAAGGCTAGGTTATTTTGAAAGGATTTCGTTAAATTCAAGGTGCTGATTATGATGAAACCTTTTCATCTGTAGTTATGCTTAAGTCTATTAGAATTATGCTAGTCATTGCTGCATTCTACAACCACGAAATATGACAAATGGATGTAAAGATGACATTTCTAAATGGTGATTTAGAAGAAATCGTCTATATATAGCAGCCTGAGGGTTTTGTGGTCAATGGGAGTGAGGGCAAGGCTTGAAAGTTGTTAAAGTCCATTTATGGACTCAAACAACATTCAAGTTATTGGAACTGAGTGTTTTGATAAGGTAATTAAACAATTTGGTTTCTATCATAACATAGATGAAGCTTGCGTATACAGAAAGGAACTGGGAAACACTATCGTATTTTTAGTGCTACATGTCGATGATCTTCTATTGATTGGCAATGACACTTCATTATTGCATTCGGTGAAAGCTTGGCTTTCAAATAACTTCTCCATGAAGGAGTTAGGAGAAGCAACCTATATTAGGTATAAAGATCTGTGGAGATAGATTTAAGAGGCTATTGGAATTGTCCCAATCCATGTACATAGACACCATACTGAAAAGGTTAAGTATGGGGAATTTCAAGCGTGGAAATGTTCTAATGAAATCTAGAATTGTCCTTTGTAGGAAGGATGCTCCTCATGCTGATGAGGAGAAAGTGCATGTGAAGAGGATCCCCTATGCTTCGGTCATAGGATCCATAATCTACGCTATGCTATGTACGAGACCGGATGTGGCATATGCATTAGGATGCATAAGCCAATACCAGTCTAATACTAGAGAAAACCATTGGATGGTTATAAAATGTATACTTAAGTATTTAAGAAATACTCGGGACTTATTCCTCAAATACGGGAATGGAGACCTCCTTATGAAAGGGTATACCGACTTTAGCTTCTAGAGTAATGTAGATGATAGTAAGTCGGTGTTTGGTTATGTTCTTATGCTAAATGGCAGGACTGTAAGTTGGAAGTGTCCAAAAAATATACAGCAGCTGATTCGACGATGGAGGCCGAGTACATCTTCTTCAATGAAGCAACTAAAGAGGGGTGTGGATGTGCAAGTTTTAAAGTGAGCTCGGAGTGATTCCCAATAACGAGAATCTAATGGCATTATTCTATGATAACAATGTGGCGTTACATATCACAAAATAGTTCAGAGCACATAAAAAGTCATGATATATTCTTCGCAAGTTCCACCACGTCAGGGAATTAATTGAGAAGAAAGAGATTATGATACAAAGGGTAGATACCAAGGACAACATAGCAGATCCGTTCACTAAGGGTCTAAGTCGATCAGTCCTTAAGAAGCTGATTGAAGGGATAGGATCAAGATTCCATAACTGGCCCCAAGTGCAAGTGGGAGATTGATAGAGTTAAAGGTATGCCCTAGGGGGGTATTTCTATAATTTATTATAAATTATTAACTTTGTAATCAATTCTCGTTCGTAATAAAAGGCATTTTCTTTCTGTTATATGCTTGTTATAGTCTGTTACAAATAATTAAATGTTTAAGTATATTTAATAGAAAATCCATAAACGATGTGTCTGTGATATTAATTAAAAATAGCTGTAATCATGAGTATTGTATCGCCATACAATAGCCACATCATTTTATCGAGACTTGATATCGATGCATCCATTGAGACTAGAGTACGTAACGCTCTCCGAAATGTTGAGCAATGTATTGCTCATGACTACTTGAGGTTACATATTAATAGTTATCGAATAACTATGGAATGAATCACTTGATAATTTTCTATTGGTTAACATAACTAAGGTCAAATAGAAAATATCAATGTGACCAATTTATACAATTCTCTTGACTTGGGAATACTGTGAATCTTCAATATTAAAGCTTCTCTTTGACTGTAGTTACATCGAGGCACAGCGTCCAACGAACGACTATAATTGGGTCGAGTGGAAGTATTGGAGGTAAAACACTATTCAAGAGAGGATTCGTCTCCTTGGTTATATGAGGTTAGTATCACGGTTAACTGAAGTCAATTCAAACTCAAAATCTCTTGTTAGAGTAGTTCGGTTAATTATTATTATTATTATTGAAGTAAGGACTTTGTGTTTGGACTATAGAGTTAAATGTGGACAATTTTGGAATTTTGACCATCACCAAAATCCATAAGTCCCAAGTGATATAGTTTTGACAAAGGGAGTTGGTGTAAATAATTGTCGCTACCAGGCAAG
The DNA here is from genome assembly GCA_030737815.1 of Allium fistulosum. Classification (NCBI taxonomy): domain Eukaryota; kingdom Viridiplantae; phylum Streptophyta; class Magnoliopsida; order Asparagales; family Amaryllidaceae; genus Allium; species Allium fistulosum. The sequence goes on along the minus strand of CM060906.1, from coordinate 448,133,265 downwards.
GCTGTAAAAATCATCAGGCAGACATTAGGCCGTAAGTACGGAGTAGAGATTAATCATCTAAGCGTGTATTGATCGAAGATTAATTGAACATAGGCGATTTTGATAACTCGTGTATTTTGGTTAAATTTTAGTGTTTTGCTTAGTTTCGACTGATACAAATTGGAACTTTAGGATTTTTAATGTTCATAAGAGTAACCAAGGAGGTAAGGCCGCCTAAAACTAGCACATTAATGCTTATATGTGGAACTGAACCTTAAACGATACCTAACACGTGCCTAAATACATGTTTTGATTCTTATATGAGTTGGTGAATCTTGTTTAGGCGGGCCTAGGCTGGGCGGTAAGCCTCGCCTAGCACCTAGATGGATGCCTTGAATGATTTTTACGACAATGCAACTAGGTAACTCTTGATAAAGTAAAATAGGATTTTACTGATATCAAGTAAGAGATAAATTTGGCCATAATGTCACACCAGCTGCTAAGTGAAGTGAAAACTTTAATATTCGAATTATTCGATTAATGATATTAATCGCTCATCAAATTTACACATAAGAGTTACACAACTGAAACAATGAATATTCTTTTTACCACCTGATTTAATTGAATTATAATTGTAATAATTTAATTAATATTTATGAAATTTTATTTATAAAATTTTATTTGATGTGTGTTAAACAATATTAAATAATGTGCATATAATATTTATATAAACACTAACCGATATACAATATCGATACACATTTAACTTGGATTTATATGCAATAAATATTGCTCGGGCTTTAAATAGTTTTGAGGCCCGTATGACGCTAGATGAGGTTATCTATAGAGGAACAATGAGGGCCGACCTTAACATGGCTAGAAGGGATGGATTTTGATTTCAAAAGAATGGGAAATGGTAAGAGAAATTATTTGACCGCAATCCTCATTTCACTCCCTTTTCTCTCACTTATATATTAACGCTAACCCTTACTTTGGACCTGATCTTTTTGCTTATTCCTCTTGCTCCATACTAGGCCGACCACCCTTCTTCCATAGTTTAAAATTTTTCAAGGCTAAATACATCAAATTATGTCCAATTCGATTATGGTGGTAGCTCTCGTGGTAGCTGTATTTGGGAGCTAGCAACTTCTAGATTCATATTCGATTCAAGAAGCTTAGATTCTTCGTTTTAAGGTGCGAACAACTAGATTTTGGTGAAAGGTAATACTACTTGTTTTAATGTTTAATATGCTCCTTTATGTCATATGCAGGCTTGGTTAGGAATTAATATTATGAATCCGTATGCTTCTGTGCTGTCACATATTTGATAGTTATATACATGTGTGCATATATATCATTAAAAAGAAAATTTTATTTTATATATGTATATATGCTCAAGTGTTCACAGCTAAAATAAAAAAAAAATCCAAAAAAAACATTAATGAATGCTTTTATTTAATTGAAATTTAAATTCAAAAGAATAACATTATATAATGTATGTTTCATATTTTATAAATATTTATATGCGTAAGTCTTTCGGCAGCAAAAAAATTATTTTATTTTTGTATATTATATATATATATAATCGTTTATTTAATCTAAAATTGATTATACAATAAAATATATACATACATATATACACACACAAATAATGTAAAATTTAGTACAGAACTTTAGTGCAAAATACATTATCTATTTTGTTTTCGAAAATTAAAAATATTTTTTTAATATTTATGTATAGTTTTAAAATACAGGAAAATAGGCATTGGGAAGAAGTTGCAAAAAAATTTAGTCTCAGGGACAACAAGTTTCCTTTTTAGTATGAAGGACACTTTTTAGTGTAAACAGAAAATGATAGTTACAACTATCATTCTGTGATTTACACTAGAAACTGTCCTTCAGCCTAAAAGCAAACTTCTTGTCTCTAAAACTAAATTTTTCTTCAAGTTTTTCCTTGAGCCTAAAAACCTCTTTAAAATATTTATTTATTTATTACTAATATACATATAAACCGAAGAAAAAAATCTAGGAGAAGAGCATTTTGCAAATATATATATAAATTAATTATTACAATTTACATTAATATATATTTATAAGTAACTATATATATATTACCTTTGGATTTATTTATTTTAGAAAAATCTTTTTTGATTACATATATTATTTTGTATATTTATTCAAAATTATTTTATAAACTAGTATTTAAAACAATTTTGAAATTTAATTGTTTATACGTATACACACATATACATGTATATACACATTTATTTTATAATTATTTTGTATAAATTTGCTTATAATTAGTATTTAATAACATATATACAATTATATACACACACATGCATTTATTTATATTATATTTTGATGTGTACATTTATATATTTAGACAGCACAAATGCATATAGGAGGAGCTAACATGTCCGTTGAAGTGTAGATCCCAACATTTATATACACGCATGTTAACCATGTACACTTTATTATGTTGCACATGCATGTACACACATATGTGTATATGACACACATATACACTATATTATATTAACTATACAAAATACAAACATTATTTTTGAATTAAATAAAATATTGATTTTATTTAAAAAGAAAATTTAGAAATTTTTTAAATAAATTTTGACTACATAGGCCCAATAAAGATCCAAAAAGAATTTTTTATTTGAAATTTACCCAATTACCATGCTGCGGGATGGCCCATTTCTAACTAAGTTGGTCTTGATTCAATCATGTTTATGTTTGGATTGCTTTTAATGGTATAAATACTCGTGATCCGAAGATCATTGAAAAGAGATGAAGCAATCAATTTGGTATAATTTGTACTCCAAATGGTGTTTGTCAAAAATTATTTAAGGAAATTCCAAAAGTATGAATAGCAATATAATTTCACTAGAGGTGGCGGTTTGGCCTAGATTAGTGGTTAGAGCATCATAGTAGTGGTTGAAGGTGGAAGACAATGAGAAGGGAAGGTAGCAACTATGGTTGGAAATAGCGCTCGAAGGTTAGAAAAAAAGTATGCTTAGTGAGAATGGATAGGAAGTATTGAAGTAACAATACTTGAAAGACTATGTGACTTAAACCATTGGTTTAATTATAACGTTGATTTGAATTAATGACTTCAAAAATCGGCTTTTAAAGATAAAATGATTGCGCTTGAAAATTTTCATTGTATTTGGATTATCTTTTAGCCGAGTAAAAACACATAGGAGTTACTCCTTTGGAGTCACGAAGTAGGAGATATTAAGAAAGAAAGATTGGCGGGTTTCCAAGAAGATTTAGGCAAGTCCAAAGCCTATAACTCGTACTTAGGTTATTAATTATAGCCACTTATCTTGCTCTTTTATAATTCCTAAATTCAACTTTGTTCTCTCTTTCTCTTCTATTTTTCCAAGCAATAATCTACTCCAACCATGCAAACCGATTCTCTAAATTTAAGTAGAATAACAATTTCAAGATAAAAGGAGATCTGCAAATCCATCTCAATGAAAGGCAAAAGTGTGAAGTTTGATTTCAGTAAAACTGGAAGTGAATCTTTAGATAGTGATTTTAGGCATAGTTAGAGTCTAAATCTTAATTACCTAAGTGAGAATGATTCTCCTTACTTATGATTACTCCAATGCTTCTATAATAGTACATATATATTATAGTTGCATAATCATGCTTGGAAGTAGATTGAGATTAGTCTGGAGGCACCTTAGTTTTGGTTATGCCTATGGTTAGAGTGCATTAGAGGTTGGTTATGTCTATGGTTTGACATGGATTAGTTATTGATTAGTGAATGCACCCATGAGATTAAATATGAACAAGTAAAAACTATTGAATGGTCTAGCATCACGGTTTCAGCGGTTAGGCGTTACAGTTTCGTCCATAAGGTCATATGTTCGAACCTTGTGTAGTGTAATTTGAACCATTGGGTATATGTTGACTTGTAGTATGTTATACACTGTTTAATACTTGTAATACAACTATGTACTATAATATTGATGGACTATGCCAGTCGGAAGCGGGTGAAACAGGTAGATTTTAAAAAAATTCCTATTTTGGATTTATTAAGCCTATGAAGTCCAAAGGGAATTTTAGATCCAATCTAAAATATTTTAAATAAAATATTTATTTAATTTAATTTTTTTAAAAGGATGTACATAAATTTAAAGTTTATATGATTAAGAATATATTAATTATACTCATACAAATATTTGTGTCTAATGTTACTTGTATAATTTAATTTAGAGAAGGAAACCTTTTGTTTTTCTCTCTTAACCTATTCAATTAATGAGGGAGATTTGGTTTTATTTGGAGAGAGAATCCTTTCATTTCTCTCCCTTTAATTAAATTGATTGATTATTTATTAAATGATACAATAACCAAAATTTTACTTAGAATAGATTGTATATCCAAATATACTGCAGTGTAAAATGTGTAAGTGCAACATGGAAAAAGTGTACATAGTTAATATATACATAAATGTTGAGGTCTGTATCTCTAACGTATACATTGCCCATTTATATGCACGACAGTTGTCACAAAAACCATTTAAACTTATATTGAAATGTTTTTATATATACATATCAAAATTAGCTTATGTATTAAATGAATTGAATAATTTAATGTTTGAATAGATTTGAAACAATAGGTCCAAATGGGTAGGTAGTGGTGCATTTATGTGGCATTAAAAGAAATAGTAAAAGGCATTTAAGTGGAAATTAAGAAGATGTAAAGATGGAATCTTTTAGCCTTCTTTTGATCTTTCTATAGCTTGTTTTCAAAACATTTTAAACTAATATGTGTGTGTATACCAAAATTAATTTATATATTAAATGAAATAGATAATTTAAACTACTTGAACAGATTTGACTACGTCAATAAAATAAATTCAAATTTAAAATCCAAGCATGTAATCTTGCCAAGTAAATAATTTTAAGTATCAAATTGAAAATAATAAAATAGTTAAAGATATTTAAAATATGCAAAATTAATATATAGATATATATATATGTGCGCGCGCGCGTGTGTGTGTGTATGTAAGTATGTATGTATATGTTTGTATATGTATGTATGTATGTATGTAAAAGTTTGTAACATAAAAGTAGCCTAAACAATGCCAACATTATTTTAAAAGCTCAAACTATTTAAAATTACATTGTGTGTGAAATATTGTACATATAGTAATAAAGTTATCAATGTTTATTATATATATAAAACAATTTGGCCCTAATTTTTCTTAATGCAAAACTTAAAAAATAATATTTACAACACATAAATGATTCAAATATATATATATATATATATATATGCGGATTCAAATGATTATAGGTAACAATATTTACACATATAAAATTATTGTAAAATATGAGGAATATAGTCTATGCTTAAGAGATGTGATGTATAATTAAAATTGAGATTAGACGATTACCGTAAGAAGTAGCCTAAGAAACACACACTGAATGAAAATATCTTCTCAGATCTCCAAAATCCACACCTAATTCGTGCAACATATTGATGAACCACTTATGTTTCATTATTATTATTATTTTGATATTTGAATTTGAATTTGATTTGGAGTTGATAAAACTTTGGAATTTTTTTTTCATCCATGGAAGGTTAGGAGTAGAGAAGAGAAAAGTGAATGAAGAAAAGAATGAATTATCAATAAATTAGTGGATTTGTTTTAATTGAAAGAATGAAACTTTTCTCATTCTTTAATTAAAACTTCCTAAATTAATTCTCTTGGTTATCTCCCCCCCACCACTCCTTTCTCTTAATATGGTGTGGCTGAAATTACATGCCATCAAATGACATATAATTTCCATAAATTTCTTCATGAAATGATCTTTTATTTAAACCCGTTTAATATTACATCAATATCGTATATCGATACGTACAAGTATAACTTTTATAAGTGCATTCAAATAATTACAAAACTTCCAAACATCAACTAAATTAAATAAAAATTAATATTTTTTAAATATTAACTAATTCAATTAATTTACAACATTTTGTAAATTAATTAAATCATGCGGTATTTCAAAGAATTCATCATTACAATTGTACGACTCAAATGTGTAAATTCAGTTAGCGATTGATATCGAATAATTTGAATATTAACATTCACACGTCACCTTAGCTAGTAGTATGACATTTTTGTTAAATTTATCGCTTACACATCTTTTGATAAAATCTAATTTTACTTATCATAAGTGATACCCTGTAGTAACGATTATTTACATCAATTCTCTTCGTCAAAACAATATCACATTAGGATTTATGAAAAAAAATTTGATCAAATCTCCAACATTGTCTACATTCAACTTTCTAATTCCAAACACAAAATCATTGATTCAATAATAACAATTATTATAGCTATACTGCTCCGGCCAGAGACTTTGATCTTGAGTTGACTACAACTGACCATGATTCTAACCCCATATAACTGAAGAGACAAAATCTCTATGGAATAGCGTTGCACTTCCAATGCTTCAAATCAGACCCAACTATAGTCATTCGATAGACGCCATGCCAAGATTTGACTATAATCAAAGTGGAGTGTCCATATTGAAGTTCCACAATATTCTCAAGTCGAGGGAACTGTATAACATTGTCACTTTGAGATTATCTGTTTGACCTTAGTTATGTTAACAAGTAGAGAACACTCGAGTGAGCATTCCATAGTTATCCAACAACTATTAGTACGCAGCTCCTTAGTGCCCCCATTAGCCATGAGTAATACACTACCCAGCGTTTAAAGAGCGTTATGTACTCTAGTCTCGATACATATTGACTAGGAATATTTAAACAATATGTTTATTTTATTGTGGTAAATCACTCATGATTATAACATACTGTAACTACTATCACAAAACATACCATTTATGAATTTTTCTATATTAAATATACTTTTAATTAATTAAATAATTAATACAACACATTATATCAAGTATATAATAAAAAGAAAATACCTTTTATTTCGAGCAAGATTGGTTATCGAGTTATATATATATATATATGTATGTATGTATATAACAAATTACATAATTTCCCCTAGTTTATACCCCTAACTTTATTACACATAGTCCCCAATTTCAAAAACCTATTGAACAAATTGTAGTATGTTAAATTACACTTGGTTTGATATATTGAACTAAGTTAAATAGATTTTAGTAAATCATCAAAATACACGTATGCTCATGTACATTCCAACCAGCACACACAAGCATTCTCATGCAGACTCACACACAAAATAGCTAGTGTATACACACGAACTTAGGGAGGATGATTAGTTTACCCTATCTATAATAACTACAAGTGTTACAGAATCAAGGTTGGTCATATACAAACATGTATGTATGTTATTAACTAAGTTGGAATGTGATACAACCGAGCTATAATTAGTTTACACATTATAATTTGTATATGGAATTGCAATGTGTTAAATTTTTCATGAATTTTCAAATATACATGTGACTTTTACTTTGTCATGAGATATTATTTGGATTGAATTAGGAATACATAGTACCGATATGCATTAGAACACTGTAAGCATATGTTGATGCAATTTTCTACTACACCGACAACGGTACAAGTAAATGCTATAGGGAGTAAAGTGCTAGGAACTTAGTATAAATTTGTAGTTATAAGCTAAGTAATTTAAAAACATGTGTTAAAAACATAGTGTTAACCTATTGAAATATGTAAAAAACAGCTGTAAGTTTAGCACTCGAAAGAAAAATAGAGAAAAAGTAATACAATAGGATTTTAAAGGTGATCTAGGAAGTGAATCCTTTTTATGTCCACTATATAATTAATAGAGTTACGGATGTGCGATTGGGGGCAATTATGTAATTTATTATATAACTTAACTCTTATATGAGAATCTTATTCTAAATAAAATATGCTTTTGGTTTTGTTTTTTATTATATTCATTATTATATTGTGACATAAGTAATGATCCGAACATATTAAATATATATTAAATATATACACATAGAAAATACTTTGGAAACGTATTAGACCAGCTGTAGTTGTGAATGTGTTTGTAACCATGGGTTTTGAATCGAATGCTTAAAATAGTTATCTTTAAATTGTTTCAAGTCAAGATGTATCAAGAAAATAATGTCGATACACATACTTCGGACTAGTGTTCGTAATGTAGGAACTAGGCCAGCACGCAACAAGGTAAATGGATAAATATCAAAAAATTACTCCATTTGGATCTTTATTAGGCATATGAAGCCTAAATTTATATAGAACTTTTCTAAAATTTCTATTTAAATAAAATCAATATTTATTTACTTCATAAATATAGTTATATTTAATATAATTCATAGTATATTATATATATATGTGTGTATCATGTACAATATGTGTGTACGTGCATGTACAACATAATGTGGTTGGTGTACATGGTTCAACATGCCTGTGTATAGATGCTGTGATTTACACCGTAACAGACACGTTAGTCCCTTTGAGTAAAAATTATTTTAAATATTGTCTTTAAAATAGTTTAAATTAATACATAAAATATTATGTGTAATCCATGAGAAAAAATTACTTAAAAATAATTTATATATGACATATACACGCACGCACGCACACATGTATAATTACTTATAAATATATACATATACATAAATTTAAATCAACAATAAAATTATACACACACACACAGAGACAGATATATATATATATATATATATATATATATATATTTTGCAACATTGCTCTCGGCCTCGATTTCTTTTTCGATTTTATATATATTTTTGGTAATAAAGTTTATTTTTTAATTTTAAAAATCACACGAAAACATTTTAAAAAATTGAATTTTTTTCTTTTCGAAAACATAATGAACAATACTTTGTATTAAATATTGTACTAAAATTTTATATTATTTATAAACGTATGTTTATGTATTTTGTTTATATAATCAATTTTAAATTAAATAAATAACCACTTTTATAAATATAAAAAAATATACAAAATTAAAATTTTAATTTCCAAAAGCATTGTGCATGTAAATGACCATATATAAAATTTAAAACTTACATTATATTATGTTATTCTTTTAATCTAGATTTTTGATTAAATTAAAATCATTCTTAATATTATTTTATTTTCAAAAATTAATTTTTTTAAGTCTGGCTGTGAGTACTAACAAACATACATATATGATTTTTTATTATTATATATGGACACATATATACAACTATCAATATGTGACAGTACATTGATATACAGATTCATTATAATTTTTAAATAACTGGCATGTTATACAATAATTAAATAAGCATTTCTATATGTTACTAAATAAGAAATGTAAATTTCACCAAATCCTAGAATCGCACCTTAAAACGATGAATTAAACTCCATGATTCAATTTCAAGTCCAAAAGTTGCTAGCTCCAGAACAGTTATACCACCGATGATCATATTTTATCTAATTTATATATAAGATGCTTGAAAATTTACGGAGTGGGAGAGGCTGATATCGGCCAGGAAAGGGAAGTATGGAGGCTTCCAAAAGTATATGAAACATATGGGTTAAAGATAATTAAATAAAGAGATCCTAAGGAGTAAAACAAGGATCTATATCCTTATTTTCCTCATATCAATTATCCTCTCATTTTTAAATCAAATTCCAACCCACATTAACCATCAATATGGCTAGCCTACCCTTGTCCATCCTAGCCGAAAATAACAATCCCCATCTGGACCTCAAAACCACTTTGAGCATGAACAATATTTATTGCATATAAATCTAATTTAAAAGCATATCGATATCGTATATCGATTAGTGTTAAGATAACTATTATACACACACTATTTAGTATTGTTCAATATACATGAAATAAAATTTTATAATTAATATTTCATAAAAATTAGTGTAATTAATTAGTAACAATTATAAATAAATTAAATCGGGTGGTGCTTAGGAGAATTCAACGTTTCAGTTGTGTGACTCTTAGGTGTAAATTTGGTTAGCAATTAATATTGAACAATTCGAATATTAACATTCACACGTCACTTTGTAGGTGGTGTGATATTATGGCCAAATTCATCGCTCACTTGGCATAATCAAATTACTTTGTTAAGCTTTACTTAGTGGTGGCAATTATTTACACCAATTCTCTTCATCAAAATTACATCACTTTGGACTTATAGAATTTGGTAATGGTCAAAATTCCAATATTGTCCATATTCAACTCTATAGTCCAAACATAAAGTCCTTGGTTCAATAATAACAATTATTATTAACGAACTACTATATATAGAGACTTTGACTTTGAGTTGACTTCAGTTGACTGTGATACTACCTCATATAATTAAGGAGATGAATCCTCTCTTGAATAGTGTTTCACTTCTAGTTCACTTAACCTAATAATAGTCGTTCGATGGATATAGTACCATGATTTAATTATAATCAAAGCGGAGCTTCCATATTGAAGACCAACAGTATTCTTAAGTCAATAGAACTATGTAATTTTGTCACATCGGTATTTTTTGTTTGACCTTAGTTATATTAACTAACATAAAACTATCGAGTGAGTCATTCCATGGTTATCCAATAACTATCAGTATGTAACCCCTTGGTGCCCCGAACGGTCATTAGTTATACACTACCCAACATTTGTAGAGCGCTATGTACTCTAGTCTCAATGGATGCATTGACATTAAGTCTTGGTACATCTTGACTAGGAATATTTAAAACGGTGTGTTTAATTTCATTGTGATAAATTACTCATGGTTATAACACTTCGTAACTACTATCACAAAACATAAAATTTATGGTTTTTCTATTAAATATATTTTAATTAAATCAATTAATTAATATAACACATAATATCAAGTATATAATAGAAAGAAAACACATTATATTTCAAACAAGATTGATTATCGAGTTAGATATATGTAACAAATTACATAATTGCCACTAGGGCATACTCCTAACTCTACCAATCTTGCATTTGCACTTGGGGTCAATTATGGAATCTCTATCCTATCTTTTCAATCGGTTGGAGGAGGACTGATCGAGTTAGACGCTTTGTGAATGGACCTGCTGTGTTGGTTTAATTATCTACTCTGCCAATCAACTCTCTCTGATGCTGATAAACTACTTTTATTATATGGAATTATTCGAGGTATGTTTCTTGACTTCTAGTGAGCCCTTTTACATTGTTATCATATAACAATAATGTAGTATTCTTAATAATTGGTATCATCCCTAGCTCAGTTTTAAATTTATGCATTTATACTTATACATTACTTTTATTGTAGCGCTATTCAAGACGATGTACTTAGCCATTTCATTGAATTAGCCACAACTTTCTATTTGGAACATTTCCAATCCTTAACAAAGGTTTGAACATGGATTTAATATCAACATATTATATTCAATCACTTATGAAATTCAAGTCTGAACGCTCCTTTATAAAAATTCATTGTTTTGTAAACAATTCTCTAGTATTTCGTTAAATATTCGAGAATACTCTAAACTACCATTTAGTGATCTTAATTTGGATTTGATATTTTCTTCGTATATCAAATACATAAGAAAATTAAGATGTTGTAGACAACACAACATGTATGATAATTCATATTGCCAATGCATAAAGAATTCATTTTACATGTTTCATATTAAACATTTTAATAAGGTGTCTCTGCATATTGTTTTGGGACATTCCCAACACCCTTTATACTTAATATATAAGGTATAATTAAAAAATCTAATATCGAGTACTAAACAACCAAACTAATATTGATTTTAATATAAGTACATCGTTAATAATCAGCAGTACGTTGTTTACTTATAATCTAGAAATATCTATGTACCTTTAGTCGTTCTTTCTTGTCCACATATGTTTCCTCTGCATTTTGATTGAAAATCAAATTATTCGATATTTTTATCAAAATACTTATTCAATTCCGGTGCTTATAGAACGGTACTTTCATACCATTTCTAGGATCATTTCTGGAAAACCCATAAACTCAATAACGCTTCCACCGACTTTGAGATGTTTTGGTGTTATGAGAAAATAATTTATTCTAAATCATTATTTAGAATTTTCGACTTCAATACATATGTACCAAAAACAAAGTCATACCAAACGATAATTTTTTGAGTAAAATCCAAATCAACTTGAGCACGTTGAATAACAAAACTTTTACGCTAATTTCAACAACTGAAATTTACAGTGTTATTCTTATCAACGTTGCTTATTATATTCAAGTGCATTAATCTTTCTCTTGAAGACGTATTTGCAGCCGATGGATCATATCCCTTTGGGTACATCTATCAAAATTATATTTTGATAATGTACTTGGAATTTGTTTGGATTTGTGCATCATACCATATGGCAGAATCAGTACTCTTAATGGTTTAACTAACAACTAAGGATTATCTATTTTCTACGTTGATAAGAAAATCGTAGTGTTGCACCCATATTTTATAAATGATGTCAAGGTAAGACTAATATAAGCATGAAGTCTGGAAGAACTGCTCCCGTAGTAGGAGTCAAAATATGGAAAGGAAGCAGGAACACAATAAAAATAATACGGTACCAAAATTTTGAGTCGGTGGCAAAACATAAAGATTGCACCCTCCTATTGAACTTATGTAGTTAAAGCCTCACTAAAGCCCAACAAAATTCTCGCTATATCATGTAACGCTCTTGGACCGCTATGTTATTTCAATTTAGCGCTATTAAGCAGTAAATCCACTCTAAGCTCCGCTTTTTTCTGCTACGCCCACTAAATCAATGTTTTTAGTACCAATTATAGCAACATTAACATACAAAGTTTGATTTGACTAGTTCTCTTTTAAACCAAATTAACAAAGTTATGGAAAAGACTTAATTTTAAGTCATAAGTGTAATATAAGTTAGAAATCTATTGTAGTCGCCAAATCTAGTTTGCATAAATTATGATATCCTTCGGTTATTTTATATAAGGTTAAACAATATTTCTTTTTCCTATACAATAATGCGAGTGGGAATATATTAACTTAAACATTTGGTTTTATATCCAACGAAGCTTTTTGCACCTCAGCTATTTTCCGCTATATCCCCGTTTTATCCCCGCTATGACTTTTTGCACCTCCGCCGTTATAAAACCGCAAAGCGTTTTAACTGCACAACATTAAATGTAGCTTTATATAACTGGGCTAAAAATCTGAGATGGCTACAAGGTGTAGGAACCAATTTGCAACCTTAATGCTCGCTTCAATAGGTAGAACCGCGACATAGCTTCCAAGCATCAAAATATGAAGACTGCACCACGGTCCCAAAGAAGCGAAACTTGAAAAGTTGGAAGTGCGACATAGTCTTTAAGTCAAACTGAGTTGTAGCAACTATAATGCGGCCCCGAAAGCAGCACTAACAATATGAAACTGTGGCACAAATCCCTCAAGCGACTATACACAAACGAGGATATGATGCAATATTGAACTAACATTTAAAAGTGGCAGATCAGCGCCACAATTTTGCATTATAAAGCTATAAAGATGTGCCGCCTGTCTAATTTGATGTTAAAGTGACAAAACTATGCCGCAATCCTACAACAATATCGAATTGATAAAGAAAACGTCGCCATCTTGATGTGATAGAACATCGCCGCAATCCTAGAAACACTGCGTACAAACATAAAGACTTGAGGGATTAGGCGATGGGAAAAACTTCTCTACGACCAAGAGTCGAACCTAAGGGAAAACCACGAGATCCCAACGTAATCTACAAGACCAACCAAGCTCAAAGATAAGGGCAGTAGTGCAGTCTTCTATCGATGAAAGCGGCTCAGAACTAAGTCAGGCAATGCGGTCACTCTCCAAAATAGCAGTGCACCCTCTTTTACTAAGCCATACAACTCAACTCCAACACTACAATTTGCTGATATTTTGAATTGCATAGTGAGTATAGCTTCAACGGTATTGAGGCAGTACGAGTACTATGCTGTATCACTACCCCGAACATAATGGTGGAACGACCCTCGGTAAACTAAAGCGAAGTCTTGAAATGTTGATAATGGTGTAGTTCTTCCCAAAATGGGAGGCAGTTTCTCATTATGGCTTCATCCACACACATATGCTGTCCAGAAGCCTGTCGCTTTACAGAATCTGAAAATCATTATCTATTCAAATATGGGTTTTCCTACTTCAATTTCAAACTCCCTGCCCAAGTTAAGAATTCAACTGCGCAAATTACAGTTTCTAACCAAGAATCACATTAGCAATCCGTGCATATCAAATAAGCAAGGTGGATTGTCGAGACGTGGCACGATCCAAAGGCAGAAATCGAGAAGGTGGAAGAATGATGTTGGCAATCCACGTGAATCACTATGTACTATAAATGAATAGGGCGTTTTAGTAGAAAAATAAGGAATTTTACTTTACTCTATTTTGGATAGACAAATCAAAAATTGTACTCTCTGTCATTTTGTTTGTACTAAGAATCAAGAGAGAAGGAATAAGACATTTTACTCATGGAAGTACGATTAATTAATATCTGAACCACATAAATTCTCTATATCCTTTTTTATTGCTTTTAGTACTTTACATTACAGTTTAAATCTATCGGTGCTTAAATCAAAGTAGATTGATTTAACGAATCGATTTATACTATTTTGGAACATTTCTCTTCATAATTGTGTAAGCTTTAAAGCGACGTAATTACTCCTTTTAAAGGTAATTTTTAATATTACAAAATTTTGTTGAATTATAATCACGAAAGCGCTTAGCATCGTGATTACTTCGTAAAAAATACTTAGGTGTTTATGAGATAAAAAATCTCATTAACATTTTTAGCACTAGAAGGAGGGCTAATTCCCCTCTCCAGCAAAAACTTACCTACACATTCTTCAAACACAACTACAATACCATGAATCCCATAGATTCCACTACTCCCCTTACCCAAGGACAACTTCACCTTACTTAAAAAATGTCTAAAAGCCACTCCTCACTTCCATAACCCAACATGAGGCAGACACCTCTATAGAGCCTACCTCAGATCCTGTCCTAGCAGCTCTTCAGCATTCACAACCCAAATTAACCAATACATGGAAGGGATATAGAGATCCATGGCCTAACATATGGTTCTTAGGCCACTCTCCCCTCAACCGTCCATAAGTCACTGCCATCACTCACCAATTACGTTGGCTATGCAGCGTGTATGTGATAATGACACTCTTAGAAATGAGAATGGTGAAGTATGCCTTAAATAGATGCTAAACTCAAAGGATCCTTTGATCAAATCAGAGCTTGCAAACATCTACCCACTATTACTAAAAAATGCAGCCATGAACTGCTCCCAATGATGATGACAATACTTCACTATATAGGGATGGTTCATCCCAAATGGATCCCATAGAAGATGAGATCCATCAATTGAAGGCTCATGTAGAGCAGCTGGCAATACTTTACCGACAAAACAATGGCGAAGAAGTAAGGGAAGAAGGTACTTCCTTGTTTAGTGAAACCATCATAGAAGCAGACTTTCCCTACAACTTTAAAGCACCACCGATAGATAAATTCGACGGAATCACTAACCCAGATGACCATATCTATGCTTTTAAGTACCATATGGACATTTTTAAAGTGGGGAGGATGGCTCGATGCAAACCCTTCCTAGTATATCTAGCTGGGGTTGCCTCAAGATGGTTCATGAGATATGGACAGAGGGAAGTCCAATGTTAGCGGCAACTATTCGCAAATTTCTAAGACAGTTTAACTCGAGAAAGGAAGCTTTCCTAGATGTAAACACATTGTCCTGTGTAAAGCAAGTCAAAAATGAGAGTTTGCGCAACTTCATAAAATGATTCAAATCTGAGGCACTATGTATTAGGGTTACTTATGAAGAATCACTACTATTGGTGATGCATGCTGGGATAAGAAGGGATACTGCCATATGGGAAAAGAATAGCAAAAAACCGTGTCACAACATGAAGGCCTTCTATGAAAGGGTCGGTGACTACATCAGAATAAAAGAGGCTGGGTCCACAACATAGTCTAAAAGAACTTTTGCTCCCCGTAATAAGAAGAAAAGGGGGGAGAAGGATACCATCCTTCCACGAAGCGATAGAGGGAATTAAACTTCATAGAAAAAACCCCCATCTCCTATAGTCCTAGATAAATCTATGAGATGACTAGGACCGAGTTGGCCTTAAAAGTCCGGAACAAAGGAAAAAAGGCAGAGGAGAATAGAGGTGGAGCATACTATTGCTTCTACGGGACCAATGACCATCACATAGACAACTATCGACACCTAAGAAATGAAATAGAGAGACTGATTCAGAAAGGATACTTAAGCAGCTTCAAGTAGGAAAACCAAGGGAAAAGGACTGGGAACCTCACTCCAGATCCGAATGAAAATCTAGTAAAAATCCCCTCTAATCTCATAACCTCGATCCATAGAGGGCCACACTTTTTAGGAAATAGAAAGAAAGCACAGGAGCAGTGTGTGCATGAAGCAAAAGTTCAAAGAAACCTACTTAGTGTAAGACAGAAACCTACACAGGACATAGTCTTCACCACAGCTGACACCGATGGGATATTCTTTCCTTATTAGGATCCACTCATCATTAAATGCAAATCTTGAACTGTACCATGAATCATTCTATGAGATCTTCTTAATCATTGACTAATTGTCACCATATAATGTATTCCTTGGAAGACCCGCACTGATTAACATGGGGGCAGTTATTTCTCAAAAGGATTTTCTCATGAAGTTCTGCACCCCAGTCAAGCTTGGGTCAATAAGAGGAGAACAATTATTAGCTAAGGTACTATACAATGTAAAACTTAATTCTAGCAATAAAATTATGAAAAACTACTTTGCTATCTCTTCTAATATCTATAATAATAGTACTAAAAAGGGAATCAAACCAGTTCCTAGAATTACATCGGTACAAAGTACCAAGGCTGATGCTGAAACAGGTTATTCTACGACCACAATGTTAGTAATTAAAAAAAAGGAGTATGAGCATATGATCAGCACTGACGAATATAACTCGACCTACGCATAGTGTTTTTTTATAGAAGCTCAGAAGTAGATTTCCTCCATTGCCTGTCAACTCGAAGAGAAAGAAGAAAGTGAAATAGACCTAAGGTTAAGGGCAACAAGGAGAGAATTAAAGCTAATAGAGGACCTTAAAGATGTACAAATAGATCCCAAGGACCGCATAAAGGTTCTAAAAATAGGAAAAAACCTTAATACAGAAGCCAGAATCGAATTGATAGACTTCATGAAAAAACTAGCTGATGTTTTTGCATGGGCACATTCAGACATGGTAGGGATAGATCCAGCCATCATCTGCCATGCACTCAAAATTAACCCCAATGCTCATCCAATCAGGCAAAAGCACATGACCTTAGATACAGAAAGATATAATGCTTTGCACGAAGATGTAACAACCCGGAATTTCAAACACTTCGTATTTAGATATTTGATTATTTAAATCTTTGAATCTTGGATTAAATGTAATTAAATTGATTTAATAAAGATTTTATCTTCCTTTTTAATAATAACTAATGATGGTAAACTTGTTTAGGAAAAATGTTTACAAAAATAGATGCTTTAAGAAATATCGATAATCTGACCGAAAATCGTTTTATCGATAAACAGCTTTTTAATCGACATAAGTTGTTCAAATTCTTATGTACTAAGCTAATTAATATATGAACACATTAGCAACTAATTAACATACTTTTCTTCAGAAAATAAATAGAATGTTCTAAAAGCTTTTAAGGGATAAGAGATATTTCATGTAAGAGGTAATATGGTAATTTGCTAAAGGTAGGAGATGTAAAGGAGAAGTGATGGGCATGTGGATGGGTAAGACTTCCATGACATGATAAGGGATGAGAGCAAGGATAATGAACACCATCTCGAGCCTATATAAGAGAGGGAATATCCCTTGAAAACACTTCTACTGATTTAAAAAATAAAAGCATGCTCTCTTTCATCTTTTCTCTACATAATTTCCTAAAAGAAAATAAATTCAAAACAACTCCAATTCAACTCAAATTTGGAATAGAGCCATAGGACAACATCACAACACCTCCCATCAAGTTAGATTTTGAAGAATCAAAGCCAAGCTCCCCTTCTAAGCAAGGTTGTGAGCATATAGGGTAAATATAGCCTAGAAACAAGTGCAAAGCAATGGAAGTGGTAGGAAGTTAGGTGTTGCGAGTTTGTGATAGGAAGTGGATGCTTGGACTTGCTTGTTTACATTGTTAAAGGTGAGCTAAATCACCACCTTGAATGAAAATATTATGTGCTTGTGTTTGATTGTGTATATGCTATTTGAATTAATATTGACATATATTGTAACATTGGTTTCAATTCTTGCTTCAAAAGAAAATGGCATAAGTAATCCATATATATTTACTTGAACGGACTCGAATGGACTTATATGACTTATAGCATAACCTTGAAACAAAGCATACAGGTTGTAGTTGAACTTTTATTTAGGTTGGACTTTGATTTGAAAGTGCTTTTATAGAGATAGTCGCTATAGATGCATTTAGGAATTATCTTGTATACGACAATTTCTATAGAACTTTATAAAGAGATCCTTACGGATTTATTGCCATATTTGTGATGTATTTAGTGTATGCTTGCTGCTGTAAAAAGATTAGATGATAAAAAAGTTAAGTAACATCTAAAAAACACAGTCAAACTTATACTTGTGCAAAACTACCCTATTTAGTCTTTGTTTTTGAACATTAAAGGTTTGGAAAGGACCTTTAAATTAAGTATTTGGTTCCATTCTTTTTACAAGTGTTTTCTAACTCTTGTTAGAGTATTTTAAGTGTGGTTTGACATTTTTATGAATTTTTAAGAATTAGTTATGAATCTTTAAAGAAGAAGGTTTAGATTCAAATATAAAGGAAACATGGTTTTTCCAAGTTTTTAAGTAAATTATAAACTTGTTTTTCAAGTAGTATTTAGGGTGAATGTTTTAAAACCTATTGTAAGTATTTTAAAGTATTTTTATGTATACATAGTTTTTAGAAAATGTGTTGAATATTTTATTAAAATATAAATATCTTATGCAACAAAATATCTTCTAATTTTTTATATTAAATATCTAGTTTTGTAAACAAATTACCATACTTATATATATCATTTCTAAAAGGGTTTTAAATTATAAACAAAGGATTTAGAAAGGGGTTAGCAATTGCTTAGTGGCTAAATCGTGTTTTGTTGAATTACTTGTTTGAAAAGTAATTAATCACGCTAAATACTAAAAGCCGACGAGGTAGGCTTATCTATTTGTGAGTGTTAAGATTGATGTTCGAGTAGGATAGAAGCAATAGTGCTCTGACCACCGGCTTCACTCTTGACCAAGGAATAATTAAGTCGGGAATGTTGAGAATATCGAAAACGTGTTAAACATGTTGTTTGCTTACTCGTTGATAGTAATTATTTAGTTGTGTACTTAGCACTAAAAGCCAACTACGTAGACTTGTCTAACCAAGGGAGTCAAGAATGAAGTGCCTAGGCAAGGCTTTGATATGCAACAAATGCTCTAACTTACATGGCTTCACTCTTGACCGAAGGATAATATAGGTTGAGAAGTTCAGAACGTGATAAGTATACAGACCTATATAAGCGATCGTCTTTAGAACTTGATAGTTAATTAGAAAAATACTGAACTTGGCCAAATATTAACTTAGATCTTTAAATGAATTTTTTAAAGATAGTAATAAGTACGGAATTGGTTTCGGGTTTGTTGTGATAACATGTTAACAACATTCGTCTTTAACCCCTCTTAATTATACTTATAACTGTAAATAGATCTTTAAAAGAATGTGTTAAGGATAAGCATAAGTGAAATGGTTTTAGGTTTGTAGTGAAATTTTTTAAGTAACATTAGTCTTAAACCTTTTGTATGGATTTTTGAAAGTACTTTGATCCTTATAATGGATATTTTGAAGGAAATTATAAGTATGGAATCTTTGGAAAAAGATAAAAAAAAAGTAAATGTTTAAAGTAAGAAATTTTGTTAATGATTTGTGAATATACTTTACCAATTGAGATAAGCATATGGATACTTTTTAACGTATTAAAAGATACACACGAATAGTATTGATTGATAAACAAAGTTTTACTAGATAAAATAAGTTTTACTAATAAAAAAGGTTTTAATTAATAAAAAGTATTAATTAAATAGAAGGGGATTAGAAGTCCCTTACGTGACTTAATAGTGCTTTATGTTCCTTGATCGTGCTTTGTGTGTTTATTCGTTTGTGATAAGTATATGAGGCTTGGTTTCCATTTATGATCATTTATCTTGTACTTGATAGTTGATTAGTCGACTATCGAAATTGACCAAAATAACTTGGAAATATCTGGAGGAAACACGAGGTCTACAAGGTATAATTATCTTTGAAGATGTTATATTGTACGTGTAAACTCATCTTGCTCTTCTAGGACAAATGATAAGAAAATCCGTCTGGATAGGACAAGATCTCCACCCTTATGTATTGTTTATTTATTCCTGAAAGAGTGGAAGTTAAGTTAACCGAAAATTCATCGATTGGTTTTGGAGCGTCCAATAAGCAGAGGAAGTATACTTATATGAGATGACTCGAACCCATAACCACTTCAAAACTTATACACGAACTATGTTCTAGAAGCGATTGTGAAGTAGTATATATTATAGAGTTGAACTGTCTATCCTAAGGTTAAGTTTAAGGGAGAGATCCGCATTAACATTTCAAACGATGTTATCATATGTGACTGTTTGTCTTGAGGACCATTCTAAGAAAGAGGACAACATTGGCATTCGTCGAAGGACTTATGCAGGAATCTATATGGAGAAACAAAATATGTTCAAGATACTCAAATCCATGTAGCGATTCATGATCTATTCGATATGATGGAATATATTTGGGGATTCATGCTCTATTCGAGTGATGAAGACTCGTGTGAGGGATGTCGAGTGTGGCATCGACATCAGTAAATGACTAAAACTAGAGATATGGTATGTAGTCGTGAAGGGTTTAGCGAGCCCAAGAAGGGTTTATCAACCACAAATCTAGCAATACTGTCGATATTGCTACCGGGAGTTGATGATATTCGGTTAACGTCCCTTGCATTGACCAGCTATGGCTTACCTTATTTTATATTTTATCTAGAGATATACAACGCTTGGAAGGATATCTCCGATCCTTGTGTAGGAGGACTAATCTTGATGTACTAAGGGTACTTCCACAAAAATCCTACATAACTATGCAAACGTGCTTTAGCGGTTCTTGATTGTATACCTAGTTATTATTATAGTGTTCACATACCATAGCTATTTCTTACTTATATTCTGCACCCTAAGCATTAATCTATTATATCGAAATATGTACTTAATAGATAGTTGGCTCTATTCAGGGGATAACCGTTATGGTATTTCATGTGGTCTCGAAAGGTGGGGTTATATCTCTTGAGTTTCTCACACCAGACTTATGTCTGACTCATGGTTTTATATTTTCCTTATTCCGTGGGTGCTCTTTCGAGTAGTCTGAGAAAGGCAGGTTTTAATTAATGTTCATTACGACTTATGGAGAGGAGTTAGATGCTTCCATACACCTACCATAGTATTCTTAATTTTGCTGCATTAATACATTGTATATATCAGCATATGTAAGGACAGGTTGTTATAACTACCTAGGCTGATGATAGTACTTATGATTGTAACTTTGAAATGCTATGTATCTTAGAGTGATAGTTTGTACTGTCTTTGAATATTATATGTTATCATTCTGTTGTGAGATTCTAATGTTGTGTTCTCCTCTTTCTTGTTCAATTTCCTTTTCTTTTATTCTACCCTAATAATTCATCTTTCCAGCATTTGAGTTTCAGCACATGAACACCATGGATGTATTAGTGTCGATATTTGAGGGTCAAAAAGGCAAGGCGTTCCATGTGGTATTAGAGCTGAAGGTTAGGAAAGAACCTTAGCTTTAGTTGGGTAAGCCTCATTAAGAGATAGGTTAATGGAATGCCCTAGCATGAGTTGAGTGTATTATATATATGAGTGTATATATGTATTTTTTATATTAGTAGTATATATAAGTAAGTTGATTATGTAATCTAATTATGTAGGGATTAATAATGTTCATCAATTATCCCTCATTTGTTAGCTTAGTCATGCTCGGCCAGTTTATGAGCATTGACTATTGTTTGTTGATTATTGTCGACCAGTTTATGAGCAGTTTTACCTTTTTACATTATGGGTTGGGTCGACAATAACTATAGGTACATTGAAATGAATACCTTGTGGATTGAGTTTCACAGTTTGACTATAAAGCGTTTGGTGACAATGTTAGGTTAAAAGTTGAATTTAGTAAAAGATGTTTATTATAATCTAAAGGAAAGATAAGGTATTGTGCAAATAAACATTTGTGAAAAGATTTTATATAAGAAAGTGATTTCATATAAGTATGGTTTACAAAAAATGGTTTATATATGAAAAGGATTTAAACTGAGAATTTGAGAGCTTAAATCGTAGTGTCTTTGAAAAAGATTTTCATGATTATAGGGAAAGTAATGATAGTATTATTTGAAAATAAATAATTGTGATCACGGTACTTAGTAATATTTACGAGGTATTTGATTGAACTTTGGAAATAATTTCGGTTATGTCTGAAAAGTATGATTGAACATACTGAACTCACTTTTGTAGCTTAAAAATAATTTTTGATGGTAATTGCAGCATTATCAATGATTATTTTTAGGTTTCAAAGTGGGGAATGCTACTATAATTGTTTACTACAAGTGTTTTGGTAGATTCAAAACCCCGAAAGCATGATTAGATATACAAAAGTTATATGTATATAATGTTTCAATATGGTTTGAAATGAAACCCAGTGTTTGATTCTAAAGTTTTCTTGTTAAGTTATTTTATGGATGCATATAGCCTATGCATTAGGACAGTATGGTATGTGCACCATAGTATGATATGTTGTTTGGTAGTTTTTATTTGTTCGAACGAAATGGGATTTTCGACATTTTTGGATAGTTGGAAACTTCCTAATTGTTAAAGAACGTGAAGCTAAGTGTTTTGTGAAAATATAAAGATGAGTTTTTGTAACTCTTGAATTGTGAAGGTAGTAAGTTAAAAACAGTTTTGAAATTGTTAAACATACTTGTTAAGTAAAACAAATTTGATGTTTTGTATGTGCTCTTAGGATGTAATAGTGCATTATAGGAGTAATAAAGTGAAGTAAATTTTCATGAAATGTTTTATAAATGAAGTTATAATTTTTTTATAAACTTGAAGTAAGTGTTTTTATGAAATGATTTATAAACAGTTTTAGTATGGAATGATATACTATTTGTGTGGAAGAATGTGATTTAAAGGATACTAGTATAATTAAGAAACCAATAGGATAAGTATGTAAATTGTACATAGATCGTCTTATTCACATGATTGTTCTTGATCTAGTATTCTAATACATGGTTTCATGGTGATTTACGTCAGTCCGAATTTTTAAGAATTAGTTATGAATTTTTAAAGAAGAAAGTTTACTTTAAATATAAAGGAAACATGGTTTTGCCAAGTTTTTAAGAAAATTATAATCTAGTTATTTTCAAGTAATATTTTGGGTGAATGTTTTAAAACCCATTATAAATATTTTAGAGTATTTTAAAATAATTTTTTTAGAAAATGTGTTGACTATTTTATTAAAGTATAAATACCTTATGTTATAAAATATCTTTTAAATTGTTTTATTAAATATCCACTGCTGTAAATAAATTACTATACTTATATATATAATGTCTAAAAGTGTTTTAAATTATAAACAAACGATTTAAAAAGGTATTAGGAATTGCTTAGTGATTAAATCATGTTTGTTTAATTACTTGTTTGAAAAGTAATTAACTATACTTAACACCAAAAGCCAACAAAGTAGGCTTATCTATTCGTGAGTATTAAGGTTGATGTTCGAGTACGGATAAAAGCAATAGTGCTCTAACCTATTTACTCTTGATCGAGGAATAGCTAAGTTGGGAATGTCGAAAACGTGTTAATCATTTTGTTTACTTACTCATTTGTGAAAATTATTTAGTCGTGTACTTAGCACTAAAGCCGACTAAGTAGATGTGTCTATATGTAAGAATCATGAATAAAGTGCCTAAGCAAGAATTTGGTATGCAACCAGTGCTCTAACTTACCCGACTTCACTCTTGACCGAGGGATAATATAAGTTAAGAAGTTCAAAAACGTGATAAGTATACGAATCTTGATTTCTATAAGCGATCGTCTTTAGAACTGATAGTTAACTAGTCAAGTACTAAACTTGACCGAATATTAACTCAGATCTTTAAATGAATGTTTTAAGGATAGTAATAAGTATGGAATGGTCTTGGTTTTTTGTGACAATGTGTTAATAACATTCGGCTTTAACCCCTTTTAATTATACTTATGAATATAAATAGATATTTAAATGAATGTTTTAAAGATAAGCATAAGTGAAATGATTTTGGTTTTATAGCGACAATGTTTAAGTAACATTAGTCTTAAACCTATTGAAATGATTTGTGAAAGTACTTAGATCCTTAAAATGGATATTTTAAAGGAAATTACAATTGGTTTAAGTAAGAAATCTTGTTAATGATTTGTGAATATACTTATACCAATTGAGATAAGTATATGGATACTTTTTAAAGTATTGAAAGAGTACAAATGAATAGTAGTGATTGATAAACGAAGTTTTACTAATAAAAGTGCTTTGAATTAATAAAAATATTAATTAAATAAAAGAGGATTAGAAGACGCTTGTGTGATTTAATTGTGCTTTGTGTTACTTGATTGTGCTTTGTGTGTTTATTCGTTTGATGTAAGTATATGAGACTAGGTTTCCATTTATGATCATCTATCTTGTACTCGATAGCCGATTAGTCGACTGTCAAAATTGACCAAAATAACTTAGGAAATATCTAGAAGAAACACAAGGTCTATATGGTATAGTTATCTTCAGAGATGTTATACTGTGCATATAAACTCATCTTTCTCTTCTAGGATAAATGATAAGGAAATCCATCCTAGGAGAAGATCTCCACCCTTATGTGTTGTCTATTTATTTCTGAAAGAATCGGGGTTGAGTTAACAGTAAATTCTTTGATTGGTTTTGGAGCATCTAGTAAGCCGGGGAAGCATACTTATAAGAGATGACTCGAACTCGTAACCACTTCAAAACTATATACGTGATCTATGTTCTGGAAGTGATTGTGAAGTGGAATGTTATAGATTCGAACTGGTTATTCTAAGGTTAAGTCCAATAGAAAGGTCAGCGTGAACGTTTTGAACAATGCTATCATGTAGGAGTATTTTTCTTAAGGAGTATTCTAAGAGAGGACAACACTAACATTCGTCGAAGGACTTATGTGGGAATCTATGTGGAGATTTGCGATCTGTTTGAGATGGTCAAATCCATGTAGCTATTCAAGATCTGTTCGAGATGATGGAATCCATTTAGGGATTCATGTTCTATTTGAGTGTTCAAGATTCGTGTGATGGATGCTGAATGTAGTATGGACATCGGTAAATGACTAAAACTAGAGATAGGGTACATAGCCGTGAAGGGTTTGGTGAGCCCAAATAGGGTACATCAACTCCAAATATAGAGATGCTACCGATATTGCTAGTGGGAGTTGATGATATTCGATTAACGTCTCTAGCATTGACCAACTATGACTTAACTTATGGTATATTTTATCTAGAGATATATGACGTTCGGAAGGATATCTTTGATCCTTGTGTAGGAGATCCATTCTCGATGTACCAAGGGCACCTCCGTAGAAATCCTACACAACTATACAAACGCGCCTTAGCGGTTCTTGATTGTATACCTAGTTATTATTATGATGTACACGTACCATAGCTATTTCTTACTTATATTCTACACCTAGACATTATTTATTATATCGAAATATGTATTTAATAGATGGTTGGATCTTTTGAAGGGATAACTGTTATGGTATTTCATGCGGTCTCAGAAGGTGCTATTATATGTCATATATTTTTTAAGTTTCTCACACCAAACTTATGTTTGACTCGTGGTTTTATATTTTCCTTATTTCCATGGAATCCCTTTCGAGTAGTCTATGAAAGAAAGGTTTTCGTTGATGTTCTTTGGGGCTTCTTGAGATGAACCAGATGCTTCCATACACCTATCATAGTATTCTTATTTCTGCTGCATTACTATATAGTATATATCAACATATATGAGAACAGGTTGTTATAACTATCTAGGTTCATGATAGTACTTATGATTGTAACTCTAAAATGCTATGCATCTTAGGGTGACAGTTTGTACTGTCTTTGGATATTATAGCTATCGTTCTGTTATGAGATTCTAATGTTATGTTCTCCTTTTTCTTATTCCTTTGCTTTTTCTTTTATTTTGCACTTACAATTCATCTTTTCATCACTTAAGTGCACGACAAGTGAATACTGTGGATGTATTAATGTCGACATTTGGGAGTCGAAAAGGCGAATTGTTATAGAGGAAGTCAAAAACCTAAAAGAAAATGGGTTTAACCGAAAAATATACTACCCAAAGTGGATCACCAACCCTGTTCTTACGAAGAAGCTCAATAGGAAATGGAGAACTTGCATAGACGATACCAACCTAAACAAGGCCTGCCTAAAGGATAACTTTCCCTTACCCTTGATTGAGCGATTAGTGGATGCAACTAGTGGACACGAACTACTCTCATTTATGGATGCATACTCAGGTTAGAATCAAATTGCTATGTTTGAACTAGATCAGGAGTACTCCAGTTTCATGATGGACAAAGGCTTGTAGTGCTACAAATTGATGCCATTCGGACTCAAAAACGTGGGAGCAACCTACCAGAGCTTATTTAACATGATGTTTTCAGATCAAATTGGCAAAAAAATCGAAGTATATATGGACGGCATGCTAGTCAAGTCAAAAGCGGCGTCGAGTCATGTACAGGAACTGGAAGTAAAGTTTGTGGTCTTAAGGTAGTATAATATGAATCTCTTGGAATGTAATTTTACTATTCAACCGAGGAAGTTCTTGTGATACATAGTGAGTGCTCGCGGCATTGAAGGAAACTCAGAGTAGACTGAGGCCAAAAAGAATTTGGGGGTCTTGGAGAAACCAAAAGATATCATGAGCTTAAATGGCAGGGTAGTGCTCTGAGTAGGCTTATATTCAAAGCAGCTGACAAGTTCATATCGTTCTTCGACCAGGTAAAAAAGGGTCAAAGTTTCAAGCGAACCGAGGAATGCAAAACCACATTCCAAAATCTAAAGGTCCATCCGATCAACACTCCAATCCTATCAAACCTAGTGACAAGTGAGGATTTGTATGTGTATTTAGCTGTAGCTGATAAAGTTGTTAATGCTGCAGTGGTTCGAGAGGATGAAGGGACCCAAAGGCCTATCTACTTCGCAAAAAAAGTCTATCAGAGCAGAACTCAACTATTCAGTCATTGAAAAGTTCGCTTACAACCTACTTCTCACGGCAAGGAAATACGGCCCCACTTTTAAGCACATCCCATCAAAGTCCTTACAAACAAACCGCTAAGGCAAATACTGCAGAAACTAGAGACATAGGGTCGCTTGCTAAAATGGGCGATTGAGCTCAGTTAGTATGATATCTCCCATTGTCCAAAAAAGCAATCAAAAGTTAAGCACTAACTGATTTCATCATGGAATACACACTGCCTACTGATCCCCAACCTGAAGTAGCAGGGCCCATTTCACAGTTCTGAAAATTATTTCTAAATGGAGCATCAACTGAACATGGGGCAGGAATTAAATATGTGCTAATTACTCTAGATAAGAAAAAACTATACGGAGCAGTGCAGCTTGGATTCAAAGCTACCAATAATGCGGCAGAATATGTAGCTCTCCTTACAAGCTTAAGGATAGATCGGGTAATGAAGGTAAACCATATTATAATTTACAGTGGTTCCTAGTTAGTTATGAACCAAGTGCAGGTTAATAACCAAGTGAATGACCCCACTCTAGCTAAATACATGGAACTTTTTAAAAAATTATTAAAGTAGTTCGAATAGTTTGATATAGAGCAGATTCCATATGAGAACAACTCTTCTGCTAATTCATTAGCCGAACTCACTAGCACAAAAGTAGCAAATGAAATGAAAGCTATTCCAACAGGGCATCAAGCTGACTAAGCATCACCAAAGCTAATCAAATGCTGGTCCTAACTATGGCCCAACGAGCCACGATTCGAAAATCACATAATAGGGGAAAAAAGGAAAACTAAGAGCAGTCTCCAACTGTGCCTACACCTCAAAAGGAAAAAAAAACTCATGGACGACACCTATCAAACAATTCTTAATAAATGGAATCTTACCCCTAAATAGAAACGAAACCCAAAAAATAAGATATCAAGCTCCATATTACTCCTCCTTTGATGACATATTATATAAGAGAGGGTACTCTACCCCTTATCTTAAAAGTGTTTTCGGAGAAGGGGAAATATGGGTCTTAAGCAAAGTACATAAAGGGCGGTGCATGGATCATTCTGTAGGGGCCAAGTTAGCAAAGAAGGTACAGAGACATGGTTTACTACTGGCCCACTATGCTTTAGGATATAAAGGAGTACGTGAGAAGATGCGACAGATGTCAAAGATTTTCGAGTATCCTAAGACAACCTTTCCATGAGTTCATCCCATTGGCCAACCCTTAGTCGTTCGATATATAGGGCATAGATTTTATAAATCCACTTCCTATGTCAAAGGGAGGGGCAAAGTATACTGCAGTGGCAGTATAGTACTTCACCAAATGGGTAGAGGCAAAACCTCTAGCAACAATCACTGCAAAGAAGATAGTCACTTTTGTGGTAAGGAACATAATTACTAGATTCAAGGTCGCTCACAAAATAATTTCAAATGATGGGACCCAATTTGAAAGTAAGGAACTCGCAGAGCTCTGTGAAAGGAACGAAATAATAAAAGGTTTCTCCTTAGTCTCACATCCGTAGGCAAACGAGTAGGTCGAAGCAGTAAACAAAGCCTTCAAGAAGTTGCTTGAGAAGAGATTGCAAAAGGCTAAAGGAAAATAGGCAAAGGAGTTGCCTTTAGTACTATGGGCTTATAGAACCTCATCCAGATCCCCAACCGGCCATACACTGTTCTCCTTAACCTACAGCTATGAAGCCATGCTATTCATTGAAACAAATATCCCATCATACAAAAAGATATTATATGTGGCAGAGTAGAGCAAGGAATTAAATAAAGCTGCCCTCGATCTTATTCAAGCGAAAAGAGACGAGGCGACAATCCGATCCGCGCATACTGATTAAGGTAGACAAAAAACTACAATGCTAGGCTCAAGGAGATAAACTTCTACAAGGGAGCCTAGTACTGTGAAGAGTAATGGCCAACACCAAGGACCTAGAAGATGGGGTTCCGAGCCCAAATTGGGAAGGTCCTCTAGTTGTAGCAGAAGTCTTAGCTAACAGGTCATACCGGCTATCAAAACCTGATGGAAATTTGGTTCCGAGGACATGTAATTCAGAGCACCTTGGACCTTATCTGTGTTACTTGTATAAAAAACATTGTAATTATTATGAAAATTAGTAATACAATGAACTAGATGTGGGGATATTGGATGGCCTAAAATAGTTTAAAAATCTCTCCGTGTTAATTGACTAACATAGCTAATAACATTTGGTTGTATCATACATGACCAGCTTCTCAGCCAAACAGTTACACTAGACTAAGAATATTAGAATGCTTGAACTAGTACAAAAAACCATATGCATGAATTAAATGTTTGTAAAATACACGACCTGACTTCACAGTCAAAATATAGTCTGCCCTTAAAAAACAAGGCGGACCGTGCCAAGTGCACGAACAAAAAACAGTCAGCCCCTGACAGTGGGGCAGATGCGCCAAGCGCACGAACAAAAACCAGTCTGCCCCCGACAGCGCAGCAAACTATGCCAAGTGTACGATAAGGCATGAATATCAAAGACCAAGTTTAGAAAGCATAAACTACGCAAATAAATCAATTAAGAGTGGTAAGGAAAGGAAATGTATGGAATGCGCTGCAATCTACGATTTGGGTATGATTCCAGAAAATATATAAATCTTGCTAGGTAAATATTAAAAGCTAAGATCTGTTAATATTTACTGAAGCTTACTCATATCTACATAGTTCCATACACTTGCACACACATCACAGGCTGGAAATAAAATAATTATCATGCAAAGCTACATCAAAAACTGAATTCGAAAATATAGCTTAAAATAAAACAAACTATGCATGGTTTTAATTTGCCCTCAAAAGAATCATTAATTATGATTCTTTCACAACGACGAGATATGCGGTCACCCAGTGAAGGACATTGACTAGAACTATTCTTTTCTTGAGAAGCCGAAGGTGAGCCCTTTTTATATTAATCGTTTAATACAGAGAATTTGGAATTCTTTAAATCTTCCTACGATCAAAAAACAACGTTGGGATCAGACCCCAACGGAGGCAAAGGGACGGCACCAGGCCTTGATACAACATTGGAGGCCAAGGATGCAATAGAATCATCTTCTTTACTAGTTTGCTTAGCGACCTGGAGAGACAACTTTAACTTTTTCATTCAATACCATGATCTTATCTTCATAGAAAGCCTTATATATGCCTTCGGCACCTTTTAGTAATCCCTTCAGTTCTGTAATTCAAATCAGAGAAAACTTAAGCTTCTCTTCCAAATCAGCTATCTTTGAATTTTGATTAGAAGTGTTAGGATGAAAAGTAAGAATGTCTAAACAAACAAAATCAAAAGAAAGTGCGATCAAACAAAAACTCACAAGGAACTTACATTCTTTTACAAAGGATTTTGGTTTTACACAATACACTTATGAGTATTTGCACAACCAAAAAGTACGTTTTCTACAACATAATTTTACAAAAGTAACCTGAGTTATAGGATCCTTGTAACAACCAATTTTAAGTAATAATTAATTTAAGTTAATAATAGTACTTTACTTAATTAAATTGGAATATGGATACTTATTTGGGAAATGGGTTTTGAAATTATTTAAAAAAGAATTTAAATTGTGAAAATACGATATTTAAAATTGAAATAAATGAAAATAATATTTTATAAAGGTGATGAGTTTAAAATATAATATTGATTTGGTGGAGAAGTGATTTTAAATCGAAATTTGTGTTTATTTAAATTAAATAGAAACTTCGTCTAAGAAAAATTAAGCCCAAAGGCTTCAAAACCCAAACTCATTTCTACACTTCACTAACTCTAGAATTTTCCATCACTTCACAAAATTACTTTCGTATCTCTCACTCTCTGGTAATTTACCTTTCACCTTAGGCAAATTAGACAATTCTCATCACTTAGAAAATAAAAAACTAATTAAATAAATTGTTAAAATTTCTGAACTCAAGAATATTCATCATGCTACTGTTTAGCACTTGCGGTTACAAGTGATGTGAGGCTCGATCAAGGGGGGAGGGAGCGATAGTGTCTAGCAATACATATGTTAGTTAATTCAACTCAAAAAACCTATGCCTAAGTTCAGTAACTTCCTTTTATGTGGTGGGTATGCGATTTAATTTGTTTGTACTCCTTTTGAAATCCAAGTATGCTTAATTCATGATTGATTTTGGGTTACTTGGAAGTGTAATTGGATGATAAGAATATTGCATGATGTATAGCACAATGCAAGAGTCGAGCGGAGTTGAATTGGGTGGCAAAGCTACCTGAAATGGAAAACGCAACCAGGAACATGTCTAATCCAAGCCATGGACCAGTCTAATGGTCCATAAGGACTGGTTGAGAACCAGGAACATAGATGCTTTAGGCCATGTGAGTGTGCATTTTTTGTGTGCACGTGTGTGTCTAATTTTGCATGTGTGTGGTGTGTATGAGTGGCTATGTATGGCTGTGTTAGTGTGTGTTGAGTGTTGTGTTTGTGTGTGTAGTGTGTTTGTTCATGTGTTAAAGTGAGTGCGTGGCTCCGTGTGTGTGTATGTGTGTGTGTATATATCTATGTTTGTATGGCTGTAAATTTATATATGTGATACTGTGTGTGTGACTGTGTTTGTATGGGTTTATGAGAGCAAACTTCTATTTGTGTGTCGTTTATGTGAATACGTGCATGACTGTACTAAGAGTGTGTACTGTTGTTGTGCAATTTGTGTTGTGTCATTGTGTGGTGTGCATCAGATGTGTGTGTATGTATGCAGTGCCTTGAGTGTGTATGTGAGTGCATTTGTGTGGGTATGTGTGGACTTGTGTGTGCATGTTCATGTGTATGTGTGAATTCCTGAGTTGTCTCGAAATCTTCTTTGTTATAAAGGAAGTTCAGATCAAGCATGGGGTAGAAATAAAAAAAACATTTATGGCTCGTTGCAAACCAATCTGCCTCATCTTACCTTTGATCTTCTCCCCACTGAGTTTCTCAACAAGGTCAATAATCCTATCTTGCCCAGGCACATTAACAGGTACTACTACAATGCTGGAGGCAGTCAAAGCTTTTTGTTGTAGAACTTTGAGCTAGTAAACCTAAAGCACAACTTTTTCCCTCTTTTTTTCTAGGTCTTCATCAATTCAGCCTTTGTATTTGATATCAATTCAGTGGTGTAGTATCATCAAATAACGCACCAGCAAGGTCACCACCATTTCACTTCTATATAAGAAAAATGCAAGGGATTAGTAAACGTTCTAGCAAGGTTTAAGAACAAGAAATAAAATTTCTTTATCCATTTAGTCAACTTATACCCCTAGGTTCATCCGAAATTGAGGGAAACTTAAAAATGGAATGAGAGAAGTTGTGGTTAGTGCACAAGAAATTATACTTTTGCAGCAACGATTTGGTAAAAAATAATTTCATTTACCTCTCATCTTCACCCAAACCTAGTGTTATCCGGGTTTTTAACCCAGCCGGATCAAAGAGGAGTCGAAGCAACTTGGTTGAGTCAGAATATCCCAGAAGTCAACCAAAAGGACTGAAGTAACGAGCCAAAGAAGGCCAATAAAGTGGAACGAGAAAACTCACTAAAGGCATGGATCGCTAGCGATCCATGACGTATAGATCGCTATCAATCCATGAGTTTAACTCAGTAGTTTGCAGAACCTCTTGCATCATGATTCAATCCATATTACAGAAGCAATGACTGAGTTTGACGAGATTCCAAGTTAGTTAAATCAAGAGACAAGCATTTGCCTCGTCCAATCAGCGGCTAAATACAACCAACAAGTAAACCGTCATCAGAACAAGGAGACGTGCAACAAGATCACATGAACAATATCACCAAGATGACAAAGACACTCCAGATACTAAAGTCCAAAAATAGGCCAAGTGTATGGATCTCCAGTGATCCATACCCTATGGATCGCCAGCGATCCATGCATCAACATGGGGTCGCTGCGATTCATACAAAACTTGGCAAAGGGTAAAAACTAAGGTGTTGGCTCGCACCCGGGCAAACACTATGGATCGCTAGCGATCTATGGTTTTGGCTCGGGTCGCGAGGCAAGCTCCTGTGGACCTTCCTGTGATCATCTGTGATTAGTTGGTGAACAGGCCTGGCCCAGGAGCTCTCCGATCTCTATAAATACTCTCTTATCTGCAACATAAACAGGATCCCTTCGGACTGACAGCTGAAACTCTACTGGAAGCTTCCTTCACCCTTCATCTCCCTCACAACAATCTTCAAAGGGGTTCACTGTGATTCTCCTGTGGATCCTAACCTTGAAGATTCAATCAAGCTAAGGATATTTAAGGGCTTTAAAATCAAATACATCTTGTAACAGCAATCAGTCTATAATAAAAACTATAAAGTGGACGTAGGATTTGTTAACAGTCGAACCACTATAAAATTCTTCTTGTATCGTTTCTATTTCTACTTTTTTTTATATCTATTATCCATATTATTGCTTTGTAAGAATAGGGCTGGTGCGTTCATACTCAAACCAGAGTGTTGATCCATTTTTTGGGTTAGCATTTTGGTGCTTTCACTGAGATCCCAACTCAGGGTTCAGATCTAGCTATCTACTTTGGATCAGACAGGTCCAGAAGTTAGATCCTTAATCTTTGCTTGAAATTTCTGTTGCTTGGAATCAATGGCTCCAGGGAGAAAGAGAACTGCCTCTGGAAGGTCCATAGGGGTTGTGATAGCTGGAGAAGATACAAATCATCAGCAAATTAAAGTAAATGGTGCTAACTTGGGAGATCAAGCGCTAGCATCCTTCAATCAACGCGAAGTCATTACAAGGGATGAGTTGACCAAAATGGTTGACAAGATCAACCAAAAAATGGAAAACAGTCAAAAGGCTATGATGGATAAGCTCAATGCTCCCTTAACCTTACAGTCAGATCGTGCTCCAAGAATAATGGTTGAACCCACAGCTGCCATAGAGCAAGAAAATTCTTCCGTTACAGGCTTAAACAGGAGAAACCGGAAGCAGCCGCAGAAAAGGGTGATAGCAGGAACTATGGGAATCAATGCAGAAGGGAATACAAGTACTCCACTCACCGCAAGGCAACCAACTATGAACTTGAACCAAGGGGTGAAAACCCTACAAGAGGATGTAGCCAAGGACCTCTTCAATTCAGAGGATGGAAAACAATTTAACGATGATAAGTTGAAAGAGAATGCTAATGCGTTTGACAATGCTAAAAATGTCAAAACCTCCCCAGTCAGAACAACCGCAATCCAACGGGACCCCGAGGAAGTGGTTCTCCCAAAGACAAGAGAGCCTAGGCTTCAGCCCACTCGCCAAGACTGTTTGCAAAGTCAAACACTTGGTGTGGTGACTGACAGCCGTCCCTAGGATTACCGGACATCAGAGGCATTTATCGCGGATATGATTAAGTGATTGATGGACGAAAATAAAAACAGAAGAGATGATGAGTGGGGATCTGTACCAAGTCGGACTCCCTTCACTAATGATATCTTGAATGAGCGATATCTGGAAAAATTCATGATGCCGACTATCCCATCCTATGATGGAACGAAGGACCCAAAACCCCATTTGTACAAGTATAGTTGGTACATGGACGGAGCAAGCGCTTTATAAGTTGTTTGGTGTAGATGTTTTCCCATCTTCTTAGAAGGAATCGCTTCCATGTGGTTCACTAGGCTTTCGTTGAAATCCATCTGTACTTTTGATCAACTAGCCACAAGATTCTTCGATCAGTTCAGGCTCCATACCGCGCAACCTAAATATGTGATGTCCCTGTCCGGACTATTCTAGGGACGAAATGAATCGCTGAAGTCTTCCATGAACCGGCTCAATACTACAATGACAAAAGTTAGCAATCCAAATGAGGACATGGTTTTCATGGCTTTAGTCTGAGCCATTCACCCAAAACTGAGTTCGGAAAGAGGATCAAGATGAAGCAACCCACTGCAATGAAGGATTTAAATCGCAAAGCAAGTCAATAGTTGAGACTGGAGGAGGCTTAGGAGCTAGAAAGGAAGTCAACTAGCATGCAACCGTTGAACGTCGGACATAGTGGCGTGGCAATGAATCAGAATACGAACGCTTCCGGAACTACCGAAGGAATCATAGGGAAAGATGGAAATCAAAAAAGAAAGAATCGGAATTCCAATAAGAAAAATGGAAATGATAAACGCCTTAAAGGCTTCAGCTTGAAGATTACACCCCTCTCAACGAAACTCTGGAAAATATTTGTCTCGCGACACAATGGATTGAGGAATATAAGAAAACCCCTAAGAAGGAAGCAACCGAGCAACAGAAGTGCTCAGGGAAGTTCTACCGCTTCCTTGAGACACACAGATACAATACAAATGAATGCCGACACCTAAAGAATTTGATTGAAGAGCTGATTCGAGACAACAAGCTTCAGTAATACGTGAGAAAACCACAGAATCCTGACCAGCCCGCAGCTCCTTAAGCCCTTAGGAATCAAAGAAACCAAGCCGGAACCAGTGGAGAGGGATTAAAGCGAACTAACCCGAGACTCATTATTGGAACGATATCTGGAGGCCCACATCCTACATAGAGAAGAAGGGAGAGATGGAGCAATACACAAGTTCATTAAAGCATGCTTCGAAGGAATCATGTTTTGTAGTAGAAGATGGGGCCCAACCAAGCAGCAGAAAACTTTAAATGATGATATTGTATTCAGGAACCGTGATACCGAAGGGATCGATGCTCCGACTCTTCATCCAATGGTGGTGACAATAGGAATCGAACCTACTGTGGTCCGACGAGTACTGGTAGATAGCGGCAGTTCTCTCATCATACTTTTCAAACGTACCTTTGACCAAATGAAGATCGGCATGAAAAACGTGTCTACATGCCAAGTGAAAATCCAAGGGTTTACTGGTGAACCCAAACAATCCGTAGGGACTATTGACTTGCCAGTGGAGCTTGGAGAGGGTGATCGAAGAGTTACCCTCATTCAGACCTTTGTAATTGTGGACGAAACTTCTACGTATAACGCCTTCATAGGACGACCTGCCTTTGCTAATTTCAGAGTCGCTCTGGCCCAATGGTGCCTTACCATGAAGTTCCTAACTGCAAATAGAATAGGTTGGTCAAAGGAGATCGATGCGCTGCCAGAGAATGTTACATTGCATAGTTACGTGTATCTAAAAGAAGGGAAAAGGGGAAGGATGTGGGGAGAACTCTCCACATTCGTGAACCTTCTGAATAGCAACTACAAAGCCGCCCCTGGCTCGGGGACCATAGCCAATTCGATAAAGCTTTGGACCCTAGAAAGAAGAGTTCAGGGGAGGTTTGGGCAACATCGGCGGAATTGACGGTGTCTGTCCCAGTCGATATGGATGACCCAACCAAGATCTTGAAAATTGGATCGCACCTTGGAAACAAGATGCGATTGAAACTTACTAAGTTTCTTCCCGCCAACTTGGGTGTGTTCGCTTGGATGCACCCCGATATGTGTGGGGTATCATTGGAAATTGCATGCCACACACTCAACATTGACCCCATGTTCACGCCAGTAAAGCAAAAGAGGCGCAGCCTGGGTCCTAAATGGTCCAAGGTGTTAAGAGAAGAGATAGACAAGCTAATAGCCAATGGCTTTATCCGTGATGCAACTTATCCTGAATGGGTATCTAAGCTGGTATTAGATAAAAAGTCCAATGGGAAGTGGTGAACCTATATAGACTACTCGGACTTATATAAATCTTGCCTGAAAGATAGCTTCCCTCTGCCCAGAATAGACCAGCTTATGGACGGAACGACATGACATGAACTGCTATCATTCATGGACGCATACTCCGGGTACAACCAAACCTTGATGCACGAACCTGATCAAGAAAACACCAGCTTCATCATCGATCTACGACTATACTGCTACAAGGTAATGCCATTCAGTTTAAAGAACGCTGGGGCAACTTATCAAAAGTTGGTAAATACCATATTCAAGCGCCAAATCGGGAAAACTATGGAGGTTTACATGGATGACATGTTGGTCAAATCACGAGTAGCTGCCAATCACCTCGACAATCTCGCTGAAATGTTTGAAATACTTCGGAAGTATGGAATGAAACTCAATCCTCTTAAATGTCACTTTAGAATAGCCTCCGGAAAGTTCTTAGGATTCATCGTAAGTGCCAGGGGCATTGAAGCAAATCCAGAGCAAATAATGGCCCAACGAGAGGTCCAAGTCGAAGAACAAGAAAGAATTGCAAAGCTTGAATGGGAATGTCACAACTTTAAGCCGATTTATCTCGAAAGCCACCGACAAGTGCATACCGTTCTTTGATGCGTTAAAGAAAGGAAAGAAAAACTTCGAATGGATTGTGGCACATCAAACTGCATTTGAAGAATTGCTGCAACACATGGAAACCCCGCCAATCCTGTCAAAG
Organism: Allium fistulosum; assembly: GCA_030737815.1. NCBI lineage: Eukaryota > Viridiplantae > Streptophyta > Magnoliopsida > Asparagales > Amaryllidaceae > Allium > Allium fistulosum. Next base: position 448,095,472 of record CM060906.1, on the reverse strand, counting down.
CCAGTGGATGGAAAGGACCTATTCATTTACTTAGCAACTCACCTCGTGCATTGAGCACCGTTCTTGTGCATGAAGAAGCAAAAATCCAGCGACCCGTATACTACATTAGCAAGCGGTTTACTAGAGTCAAGAAAAATTACCTAAATCTAGAAAAGCTAGCATATTGCCTCCTGATCGCATCTAGGAAGCTACGACCGTATTTCCATGTACATCCAATCAAAGTACCGACTGATCAACCTTTGAAACAAGTATTGTACCAACTTGAAACTTCTGGACGACCTCTCAAGTGGAACATCGATTTGAGCCAATATGATATTACTTAACATCCAAGAAAAGCTATCAATGGGCAAGCGCTGGTAGGTTTCATCGCCGAGTTTACCATACGGGATGACGAAGAAGAAACACCATCGGAAGTGGAGATGCAATGGAAACTCTTTGTTGATGGCGCATCTAACAACCTCTGTTCGTGGGCGGGAGTTGTGCTTGAAGCCCCCAAAGGACGAGCCATTAGCTACGCCTTATGCTTGGAATTTCCTGCAAAAAATAATGAAATAGAATACAAAGCATTAATAGCAGGGCTGAAAGTTGTGAAAGAGCTCGGAATAAAGTCAGTCCACATCAACAGTGACTCCTAGCTAGTCGTTTGCCAAGTAAAAGGTGAGTACCTGGCCCATGGGGAGAATCTAGCCTCGTATATGTCTTAAGTACAAGAGTTGCTGAGCGATATCGAACATTATACCATAACTCATATTCCGCGGGAGCAAAACACCAATGTCGATTACTTATCTAAACTGGCAAGCTTCGGAGAAGCTCAATTGTTGGGGCTAGTCCCGGTTGAGACTCTGACTGCCCCAAGCATAGACGAAATGGACATCGACTGGATTCTCGAGACCGCCGCCGAACTGGAAACATGGATGACGCTAATCAAGAACTATTTACTTACATGGACCCTTCCAACTGACCGGAGTCAATGGAAAAAGCTCCTTCGAAAAGCACCGCGATTCGTAATACAGGATGGGATACTTTACCGAAGAGGATTCTCATCCCCCTTCTTAGATGTGTGACCGACGACGAAGCTCGACAGATCCTGAAGGAAGTGCACGAAATCGAATGCGGAGATTATACTAGGGGGCCGACCCTTGCAAAGAAAGTTCTCAGGTATGGGTATTTCTGGCCGACAATAAACTACATCGGCAAAATTAAAAGAACTCCCTTAATAGAATTAACACAGATGCTCAGCCCGTGGCCATTTGCGATATAGGGAATCAACTTTATTGGCGCATTGCCAATAGCTAAAGGAGGAGCCAAATAAGGTATAGTTGTTATTGAAATTTCACAAGATGTGCCGAAGTGGAACCGCTGGCCACCATTACTACAAAGAAATTCATTAATTTTGTCACTAAAAACATTATTTGGAGGTTTAGTGTGACATAAAAAATCATCACTGATAACGGGACCCAAGTCGAAAGGCTGAATTCAAAGACTTCTGCAAACGCTTCCGAATTGAGAAGAGCTTCTCTGCAGTAGCTCATCTGCAAGCAAAAGGTCAAGTGGAAGCAATAAACAAGATCATCAAGTCCAGTATTAAAAAGCGACTAACTAAAGCAAAAGGAAAATGGATTGATGAACTTCCACACGCACTATGGGCTTATAGGATAACTCACAAAATGACAACTAGACACACTCCGTTCGCCTTGGCGTATAACTTAGAAGCAATGATTTCCGTCGAACTAGAAGTTCCCTCCCACCGAAGGAAAAACTTTAATCAGAAGCAAAACGAGCAACTCCTACTCGAATCACTCGATATGATCGACGAAAGGAGGGAAGAAGCCTAGTTGAGAGCCGATGCCCACCAAAAAAGGATCGCACGATACTTCAACTCCAAGGTTCACAACCTAACCTTTGAAGTGGGAGATCTCACCCTCAAACAAATCTATCCCATGCTGGGAGCCTTCGAACCAAACTAGGAAGGGCCATATGTGACCAATCAAAAGCTAAGGGACGGAACTTTCAAATTGACAACCGTCGATGGAATCCAAATTCCTAGAGCATGGAATAGCGAATCGTTGCGCCGCTACTTCACCTGAAAACTACCTTATGTACATTCTATTTTTCAGCAAATAAGCCGTCTCGGGATGCTGGAGGCATTGTAAATAGGCAAAAACTTACCCAACTTCTATTAATAAAATTGATTCGCTCTTTGAACCAACAAAATTGTGTTCATAATAGTAACTTGCTGAATCGACGGGGTCAAATCGACTCAAAACCATACAATTGCTACTTGAGAAAGTGGAATCACGCTCAAGTGCGCCTCACCCACCCGCCGGGTCGACGGAAGCAAATCGACTCAAACCGCTAGATCGACGGAACCCGATCCCCACCTTCTAAGAACCGGCTTTGCCCCGACAGCGTCGGGAAGGCTCAAATAAAATGCTGCACATGAACTCTTAAAACACAATCTCCTCACGTTGCCTAAAGACAGGCAACGCTGCGAAGTATCAAAAGCCGCACATTTCGTAAACCACACATTAACTCTTGAAACACAAACTCCTCGCATTGCCCGAAGACAGGCAATGCTGAGAAGTATCAAAAGCTGCGCATTTCGTAAGCCGTGCATTAGCTCTTAAAACACAAACTCCTCGCGTTGCCCCAAAGATAGGCAATGCTGAGAAGTATCAAAAGCCGCGTATTTCATAAGCCGCACACTAACTATCTGTGCCATGAAATCACGCTCTTAAAACATAAACTCCTCACGTTGCCCGAAGATTGGCAACATTGAGAAGTATTTTAAGTACCGGAATTTCCCAGGAAATACCGGGAAACTCATCTATCATAGGAATTGCGAAGATCAACCCACTCCTATTATCGAGAGTAATGGGTGCGACTCCAACAAAATCGGAGTGCTACAAACCAGCGGAAAACTCCAATTGCAGACAGCCCATGGTGAACTAAAACATTTAACGTGAATAACATTTGACTGTTTAAAGTTAACTCGTATGATGTGCACACCCTGAGCGATGAAGTGCATATTTGAAGATGGAAAAAATCTGAAGAAACGATACTCATAAGTATCAACTCGCATTTCTGAGAAGTGATAAGCGGTTTAACTTCTAAAAATTTGCAAAGATTATTATTTAAGTTAATCTCGTAACTATACATTAATCTCATAACTGTGTTTTCTGCACTAAGTTTATGTTTTTATGCACATTTCAAACATACATATGTTACATACTATCCAGAATCTCATAAAAAATAAAGTCACAACTCGCAAAAGAGAAAATATCGAATTGTGACTTAGTAAAATCCCGAGTTTTGGTATGAAGACTGTTCAAATCATAAGTTATCGGTCGTTTGTCAAGTGTTTGAAGTAAACAATCCTGTAAATTGGGGGGCGTACACCGACACTTAAATAAAAATGTTATGCTCAATTTTTTTCACATTTCGCAGGTTCTGTTGCTCCAAACAGTAATCACAGGACTATAAAGTGAAATGGAAGTAAACAAAGTAGAAAATAGACATGAGTGCACAAAACGCATATGAGCAGATAAGTAAAGGTACAGTTAAAATATCAACAGTATATTAGTTATAATTTTCTTCTGTACAAGGTCAAAACGTGGGGGCCGTACCCATACAATACCGACCAACAAAAGGAAAAGTACAGACAGCACAACAAAAACACTAAGTGCGGACCTTTCACTTGAACAAAACAATGCAAAATGAATCCAAACCAAATCAGCTGCCACCTAAGCTTATCAGCGCTTCTTTCCACCACTTCCTTTCCCGCCTTTTGTTTGAAGTTTTTGCTTCGCCTCGGGAGTGGTGTCGCTGCTAGTGATGTCGACGATCTCCTCGGTGCTGATGTCCTCTTCCTACTCTATGACTCTTTCAGAAGACTCACCTTTTGTTTTATGCTTCCGAGATCTGCGGGAGCTCTTAGAGGCCTTGAGCGCTTCGACTTTCTCTTTCTTAATGGCGACCAGTACCTGTTGAGACTTGCATGGCTGCTCAATCTGAGTTTACTGCTCCCAAATTTCAGCCGTCGTGAAGAATCACCTTCTAAAGACACGGAAGGGTCATCCAAGCCATGTAGTGTGGCGATCTTCTCATATTTCAGCCTCAGCTGAGAACCAGACATGGACACGGTGACCGGAGTAGGTATAGAAACAAGCACGGATGCGGTAGAGATAGCAACAGGTCCAAGCATCAAAGAAACCGGTGGATCGGCAGATAAGGAGGACGGACTTATAAGATCAAAAGTGAAAGCATTAAATTCTTCTTACTTTTACGGCATGAGGTGAAAATTCTGAAACTCGGGAGAAGCAAGTAGATTACCTACACCAGAAGATTGACCGAGAATGTCAACCTCGTATTCACCACCTTCACCCTACTTCGACGGTTCCACAATCCGAGGGGAAGCTTCAAGCCTAAAACTTGCTGACGGATCGCGGGGCTGCCCCGATGTTTCGCCGACAACAGAAATAAAAGGCTCCGGAAGCATTTCGGCAGCTGTTGTCGTGGTGGCATCGGCAGTCTCATTTTCTCTCTCAATCCGCAAAATCTCTTGACCCTCTAGCAGCGCCTTCTATGATTCTTCGTTGAGGTAGGCGTTCTCCAACTCTCACTCGAAATAGACATCCCCGCTATCACGAAAGCGGGTCAAGATTTCCTCCCAAACCACAGCGAGAGTGCACGGGAATTTAGGGCCTAAGTAGCTGAGACTCCCCTGGTGTAGCAGGGAGTTGACATAGAAGTTCAAGATGGTCTCATCCATCTTCTCTATCTTTCTCTCAAAAGTGTTCTGAAGCTCCAAATAATCCGCCGTAATGGCGGCCTTCTCAACTTCGACATGAGTTTTATCGGCGCTAAGCTGCACGACTCGGTCCTGGAGCATGGAAATCATCTTAGCCTGATCAGAGATTGTTTTATCGTGCGACTTCATAACTTCTTCATATTCAGTGATCGTCTTATTATGATTTTCTATGATCTTTTCATGGTCAGAAATAGTCTTCCTCTAGGCTTCAATGATGGTATAACGGGTTCAAGTTCCGCTTGTAGTTTAACTTCTTCGGCATGCGCTTTTTGGTTTTGTCTCTCAAGACGATCTCGATCTTCGCATGCGCCTCTTTTAGCTACTTCTGCAAGTTGGCGTTGTTCTTGCTTTCGCAAAGCACCGCATCCTTTTCTTCTTCCATCTGTTTGATTCTAGCATCACATTCAGCCAACGCTCTTTCAAAATCATCCTTCTCTAACTCAAAGAGGATTTACTGATAGTTGTTGCGGTTCGTGTCCGCTAGTTGTTTACATAATTTCTCCCACCGTTCGGCTTGCTATAAATCATTCTGGATAGCCTGAAGATGAGGCATGTGTGTATCTCTACGAACTGGATGAAGATCGCAATCAAATTTGACCCCTCTTAAAAACCACTCGGGGAGCGCTGCCTCAAGCTCGGAAGGACCAGATGGAAGAACATAGGCAGATCTCCGGTCGGGGTGGGAAGAGCTGGGGGCAAGAGCCACATGAGATGATGGAACTTGAGTTGAAGATGGAATGTGTACAGAAGAAACCGGAATTTCGAAACCAATCGAGGCGGGAGCCGGGGCGAAGGACTGTTGTTCTGAAGAATGGGAACCGCGATCAAATTTTGACTTTTTTGCCGGCTCCTCTCTTTCATCGAAAGTCTTTATTTTTTAGTAACCACCTTTGTATGCTCGGCCCCGTTCCCTCTCATCTCGACGACGAGCTTCAGCCTCTAAATCTTTTCTTCTTCGATATTCCTCCTCCGTCTCGCGGGGCTGGTGACGGCTGGAAGACCGCTTCGACCAGCACTGAGAGTCGGTGAATTCCCCAAAATCATCATAGAGATCGCATCCTCTCATGGTACCTGACATGGAGGATAGATAAAAAGTCCTAGAAACAGATAATAGGCATGAAAAATATATGTGTAAGTGAGTGTAACCCTAGTGAAATGTGTTTTGGGGGAGGGCCTAAAGCGACATCACGAACCGAAGCGGGCGGCCGTCGTGGAAGGAATTAGGCTAATTTCGGGTGCAATAGGGCTCGAACGAGGATACATCTCTTCGAATTTGAAGTCTTCCCCCATGAGCGCGTCAAAATCGACGTATACATTGCCCAGGTCTCCGAAATCTACGAAGGCTTCTTTGATCGGGGAATCCCAACGTCGTCCAGCTTCTGGAGCATCATCTTCTTTGCTTATCCTTGGGGGAGGAGAATTCGGGACAACGAGGCTCATCCCCAGAGTCTCATCACATGATTCAGAATCCCTATCATCGGATTCTACATAGAAATCATCACTAGAAGTGGACTCATCGCTACTACTCCCAATCTATCCCTCCTTGTTTTCTATGTCCATCATGGCCTTGCCTTCCCTTTGATTAAACTCTTCTTTCTCTTCTTCTGGAATTGGGGGCATTCTAGCCGGGCAACTGGCTTCGGTCGTGGTGTCTTTCCCTTGCGAGTCTCTTAGCCGACTCGCCAGATGAGCCTTCCCGTTCTTGAAAAGCACCTACTTCGGAACTGTAAGATGAGGAGGTGGATGTGTGCGTACCCTGGATCGAGATGGAGATGATATCTCAATTGGAACTGCGGATCTCCCCAGATGCAACAGTCCATATCAAAGCAAGTGTTCGTCAGTCAATAAGACTTAAACAGATCTTTTTCCAACATTGATAGCCTTTAGGGTTCAGAAAGTTCCATCGAGAGACAAGTCCTTATTCGGCCTCAGAATAACTATAAGAAGTATTCGACTTTTTAGAAATCCTGCAGTGACACATCGGAACTCAATGAGAAAGAAAGGGAACTTACCCCACCTTGTCCAAAGACAGTGGAACCCCTCATGACATCAGACAAAGAAGTATTGAGTCTTGAATTGGGACAAGTTGCTCTGCAGTTGCAATACAATTTAACGATTCCTCTGGGCCTCGATTACAACCATGGAAGGACACTCGTCTCTTCTTTTGAATGAAAGAAAGTAATATTCGCATGAAAAGGACGTGAAGACAAGTTAAGATGGTGTAGTCGTTGGGGTGAATATGAAATGGAGCAATTCCTAAGTTCGAGAGGGTCTCTCTCAAGAAATCGTTAAAAGGGCGCACAACTCCATTCAAGCACATATACTATCCCAGGGGCGGCATATGAGCAAACACGTCCTTCTCTGGGAGGCGCACATCTTCCTCCCGAATGCCATGTTGTAGGCAGATATTGTGTAAGACATTAGTAGAGATCATGGAAGAAGCTCTCTCCAACGGATTTAGAAGAACTCTGAAATTAAGAGGAGTCCGGTCCATGACTGGGCCAACCGAAACTAGTTGGCCATACTCAGCCTGTGAAGTAGAAGAAGGAGGAGTAACAGACGATGACTCGGCCTCTGAAAGCGCAGGACTTCCTCTGATAGACTTGCGACGAGAGGACATGAACTTCATTCTAAACAACAGAACTTACATCTAAAACGGTCAGGTAATTCAACTCTAAATAAGAACTCCCCGTACTATGCTTGAATTCCGAAGAAATATCGGCTCGTACTGATGTGTTGGGATTTAAGTGTGTACCGGGGCAAGTGTGATGTGTTATATATCGGTGGTGGGCTCGGTGACCTGAACACTACAAACGCTTTACCCTGTGTAGATAGTACGTTCGCGACCGAGAGGTAAAAGGACTTCTTGTATCACTTCCTTTTTGAAATTAGTTCTCCTACACTTACCTGTTATTGATTAACTATCGATAATGGATCCATTATCCAAAACGACGCTGAAAGTCCCTTCCAGTACAGGTACACCGTGCGTGTAAAAGAAAGCAAAATCAATTTGAATCCTCCGTTAGGACAAAACCAATTCAGGATGTGTTGTGCAGTATCAACTATAGGACCTAGCACAAGTCAATTCTAGCTCAATGGACGAAGACAACAAAACATGTCAAGCACCAGGGCAAGGGCCGAGTGTCGTTCCGGGAAGAACTCAAGACTTGATTTACTATCTTCCTCCATTAAGCCGTAATTGACTCAGACTCTTCACGACTAACACCGCGAATACAACTTCGCCGCCAAAACGATAAACCAACGTCATTATCACCGAACCCACCTCGAATTAACGATCTAAACACGGAGATGGTCGAAGCTTTAAGATCAGCGAGCCAAATAAAGTGGATCGGCGGCGACCCTACAAAGCAAACAAAAGGACAAGGATTTAGCGTGGCATAAGTTCAGTAGATGGTCGGAGTTTTGGAGTCGGCGGCAAAGAAATTTCAACGACCTTAAGGAAATCACGATGGAAATGTGCATGGGGTTGGATCGGGTCGTTGAGGAAGATGGATTAGGTCATGGGAGGAAGCTCGAATCACTGGAGGAGCTGGCAAGCTCGGGTCATGAAATAGGTATGGGGGAGGTCGGCTCGAGAGTTTAAATAGGAAAGGGAAACACGTAGAAAAAATGCTAAGTAGTCAGGGCGCTAGCGACCCATCAGTATGGATCACTAGCGATCCATCGGCTATGGATCTAGCGATCCATAGGGTTGCATGCCTGTGACCTCAAATTTGCCTGGCGATGTCTACCTACTACTTCGAGGCACTCCGAAAAGCTGTTGTGCAAAATTTGGTCTTTTCTGACAAGCAATGGCAACCCAGGGAAAAATTTAGCAAGCGATAGTCTAGTCTAGTTCAAATTTGTGTAACTCTAACATGGCTACTTAAAATTCTACAAGCCCAGACTAATAAACGATCACTCCAGACCTCACCTTATTTTCAACGAAGACATACTCTTGGGGGGGGCAAATATTATCCAGGTTTTTAACCCAACCGGATCCCAAAGGAGTTGGAGCAACTTGGTCGAGTCAGAATAGCCCAAAGGTCAACCAAAAGGGCTAGAGCAATGCGCCAAAGAAGGCCAAGAAAAGGGAACGAGAAAACTCACTAAAGACATGGATCGCTATCGATCCATGGGATTAACTCAGGAGTTTGCAGAGCCTCTTGCATCATGATTCAATCCATATTACAGAAGCAATGACTGACCGAGTTAGTTAAACCAAGAGACAAGCATTTGCCTCGTCCAATCAACAGCTAAATACAACCAGCAAGTAAACCGTCATTAGAACAAGGAGACTTGCAACAAGATCACATGAACAACATCAACACAAGATAACAAAGATGCTCCAGTAACTAAAGTCCAAAAATAGGCCAAGTGTATGGATCGCCAGCGATCCATACATCAACATGGGGTCGTTGCGGTTCATACAAGACAAGGCATATGGTAAAAGCTAAGGAGTTGGCTCGCACCCGGGCAAAAACTATGGATTGCTAGCGATCCATAGACTATGGATTGCTAGCGGCCCATGGTTTTGGCTCGGGTCGTGAGGCAAGCTCCAACGGACCTTCCTATGATCATCTGTGAGTAGTTGGCGAACAGACCTGACCCAGAATCTCTCCAATCTCTATAAATACTCTCTTATCTGCAACGTAAACGGGATCCCTCCAAACTGACAGCTAAAACTCTGCTTGAAGCTTTCTTCACTCTTCTTCTCCCTCAAAACAATCTTCAAAGGGGTTCACTATGATTCTCCAGTAGATCATAACCTTGGACATTCAATCTAGCTAAGGATATTTAAGGGCTTTGTAATCAAATACATCTTGTAATAACAAGCAGTCTATAATAAAAACTATAAAGTGGACGTAGGCTTCGTTAACAGCCGAACCACTATAAAAATCTTCTTGACCCCTTTCTATTTCTACTTTCTTTTTATATATATTATCCATATTATTGCTCTGTAAGAATAGGGCTGGTGCTTTCATACTCATGTTGATCCATTTTTTGGGCTAACACCTAGGATGCGTTTCCTACTAAATTTATATGAAGTAGTGGCTTGATTAGAAAAAATAGGGCATTTAGGGTATGGTTAAAAGGGAAAAGGTAAGTTATCAAGATTCGAAATGGAAAAATATTGATCAACCCATTTTTGGTTCTTACGGGGAACAGATGTAATAACCGATTTTTTGTCTTCGGTGTAATATAACCCAGATTCACCCTCGGAAGGGCTTTTATGGAAATGAAGTAAAAATTGGAGTTCTTCACATGAAGTAGGCATACACTTCTCAACATAAAGAATAAAAGTAGCCATTATAAGGGAATAAGAAAGGCGACAAGTTGGATGGGAACGATACCAATGGCAGTTAGCCATTCACGAAGAATTTAGGTAGGAGAAAGATAAAGTCCACATAGGATGTGCTCAGTAATGGAAATAAAACCATTGGGAGGAGTATGGATACAATTAAGAGACTTTGGAACTTTACCCACTTAACCCTCGAACCTGAAATGGTCTAGAATGCTCACTATTTCTCTTAGATTGGTTATCTAAGATGACAAAGATAAAGGAGAGAAGGAGGTATATGCCATATCAAAACCACTGGATTTAGTATCGAATGCTGTTAAAATACAAGAAAAAGTAAACTGTAGAAGAAAGAAGGTCCGTACTTTATTTCGAAAATGGAACGATTCTTGAAAGAGATGAGATTAGCAACTAAGATTTCTTTTTCGAAAGTTTGTAAAAGAATAGAGAAAAATAATAGGGAAAATAATTACTTACCTCAATTTGAATCCCAACCACACAATCGAAATGACGAAGAATCCCCAAAATGCTAGTTGATTAATGAGAAGAAAGATTAGCTTAAGAATCAATACAGATTTTCTTAGGAGTCCAAAAGACTAACGGTGCGACTTTTTAGATGATCGGCCAGTAAGGGAGCGACACATGTACTTGAGCATTAAATGTGAAATGATAATAAAGCCTTTTTCTTTTTTGAAAAGAAGAAAGAGAAAAGCTAGAAGTGATGGGTTGTAGAGAAAATATGGATGTAGAGACAAGTTCACACAAATCTACGATCGCTACTGACTTGGGGGGCAAGTGTTACACCCATATTTTCCAAATGATGTCAAAGGTAAGACTAACACGAGCACTGAGGCTGGAAAGAACTGCTCCTACACTAGGAATCAAAATATGGAAAGGAAGCACAAAATCTAGATAATATGGCGCCAAAATCCTGAGTCGGTGACAAAACATAAAGACTGCACCCTACCATTGAACACAGCTTCGGCATTATAACACTGGGCCAAAAATCTAAGATGGCTACAAGGTGTAGGAACCAATCTATAACCTTATTGCTCGCTTCAATAGGTAGAAAGGCAACGTAGCTTCCAGGTATCTAAATATGAAGACTGCACCATGGTTCCAAAGAAGTGAAATTAGAGAGTTGGAACGACGGCAAGGTCTTTAAGTCACATGAGATGTAGAAACTATAATGTGGCCCCGAAAGCAATACTAACAATACGGAACTACGGCACAACCCCTCAAGAAACTATACGCAAACATGGATATGCAGTAGTATTGAACTAACATTTGAAATGGCAGGTTTGCACCGTAGTTTTGTATCAAAAAGCCATAAAGATGCACCACCATCTGGATTTTATGTTAAAGTGACAAAACTGCATCATAATCCTACATCAATATCAAATCGATAAAGAATGTGTCTCAATCTTGATATGACAGAACAACACTGAAATCCTAGAAACTCTATCCACAAATGTAAAGACTTAAGGGATAAGGCGATGGGAAAAACTTCACCTGGACCAAGAGTTAAACCTCATTCCTCAAAGGCAAACCTAGAGATCCTAACATACTCCCAAGACCGTTAAACCCATGTCAAAGACAAGGGCGGTAGTGGAGTCCTCTATCGATGAAAGTGGCTCAGAATAGAGTCATGCTAGAAAGTCACTCTCCAAAATAGCAACACAGCCTCTTCTACTAAGCCATACAGCTCAACACCAGCACTACAATTTGCGGATATTTCGAATTGAACAGTGCAGTATAGCTTTGGCAGTATTGAGGCAGTACAGATACAATGCGGTATCACTACCCTAGACATAAAGGAGGCACAACCACCGGTAAACTAAAGCGAAGTCTTGAAGTGTTGAAAATGGCGTAGTTCTTCCTAAAATGGACTGCAGTATCTCATTACGGCTTCATCCACACACATGTGCAATCCATAAGCTTGTAACTTTATAGAATCAAAAAGTCAGTGTCTATTCAAATTTGGGATTTCCCGCTTCAGTTTCAAACTTCTCGCTTATGTTCAAAATTAAACAGCTTAAATTACAGTTTCCCACCAAGGATCACATTAGCAATCTATCCATACCAAATAAGAAAGGTGGATGGTCGACACGTAGAACGATCTAAAGATAAAAATCAAGAAGATGGAGAATGATGTTGACAATCCATGTGAATCTCTGTGTACTATAAATGAAAAGGGCACTGTAGTAGAAAAAGGGGAATTTTACTTTAGTCTTTTGGACATACAAATCGAAAATTGTACTCTTTGACATTTTTTGTTTTAAGAATCAAGAGAGAAGGGATAAGACATTTTACCCATGGGTGTAGGATTCATTAAAATCTGAACCACATAAATTCTCTATGTCCATTTTTATTGCTTAGTACTTTACTGTTTAAATCTGTCAGTGCTTAAATAGAAGTAGATTGATTTAACGAACTAATTTTTACTATTTTGGAATATTACCCCTCATAGTTGTGTAAGCGTTAAAGCAACATAATTATTCCTCTTAAATAAATTTTAATATTACTTAATTTTGTTGATTCATAATCACAAAAGCGCTTAGCATCGTGGTTACTTCATAATAATACTTGGGTGTTTATGAGACCAAAAAAATATCATTAACACATAGTTTCTCTTCAATATGTGAGAATACTTATTCTAACACGTTGTCTTCATTTTAACTTTAGTTTTTTTCATTTTACCTATAATAATAAGTTTTATCCTTGGATAGTATCCAAATCCATTTTACTACCAATAATTCCTGAAAGAAATTCCTTCCCTATAAAGATGGTGTTTGTCTAAACAACAATTGTTTCTCATTTTAGCAGAATGAGAATTCATAAACATTTTATGAATTATCTTATATATAAAACTGATTTTTTTTAGTTTACTGTACTTATATTCAAAACATAAATAGGTCATCCAGTGACAATCATTCCCAAACTTCTTTTGGGGTGATTTATATAAGATCGCGCACATACAATTATGTGGTCTCTCGACCCACACAACCTGCCAACTCCTTAGCCTATGATATATTAGGATTTCTTATTAACATTTATCTTGTAAGATTTTGTAAACTTTTCTTCGGATGAAATTAATTTTAACCTTGTGTACTACTCTTAAGTACATGATCTTACAGAAAGAAGTTAACTCAACTTCACTTGTAATTAATCGTGCTTTATCCAATAAAGTTTGATTACTCCTTTCGATACATCATTATGTATCATACGGAGGAGTGACTTTTGAGGTTGAATCTCTATTCATTTTAGGTACGTTCTGATCTCTTTCCAAAATAATTACAGATACGACCAAGTTAGGCCATTTTATTTTCTATTGTATGTAATTTCATTTACTTCCACTTTATATTCTATGAACTTATCATATATATATTACATGCATATCAAATACACATGTCCATGTTATTGATAACTCATCGGTGAATATAATGAAGTATGTAGAACCGTTTTGGTATTATTAGACTTGCGATCATATACATCTATATGTATTAATCTATAGAGTTCTTCATTTCTTATTATGCTCCCACTAAATGGGTGCTTTGCCCTTAATTGTCTAAGATATAATTTACTAGTACCATATGATTCATAGCCATAAAATCAAAAATTATTTCTTAAAACTATGGCTTAGTCCGTAATTCTAAAATAATTCAAATAAATTTGGATACTTTTGCATTTTCTAATGCATCACAAATACCAGTACTATAATTTTATTTTATAATGAATATTCATATTAAAATAAGACCATGTCTACTTTTCAATCAACAGTGAAACATAATAATTATTTTATAAATAATACTTGATACATTTTATGAAAATAATTTTCATAACTTGATGCGACTAATAAGTGTTATACGATGTGCTATCACTATTTCCGTCATTACTATAATAGCATATGAAATATGAAGCTCTATTCAGCCACTTAATATATGCTATTTTTTCATTTGTTGTAACTCGTTTATAGTCAAGAATTTTCAGATCAAGTCTCTTAAATTCAAAGAAATAAATATCGTAGAAAACAACTTTCTATGTGAAAATACCATTGGAATAGAAATCATATTTTTCATTCCAATATTAAGTATCTATTATTATTTTACAGTTATTGTATTTGAGTTTATTTATGAAGTAGAAATAACCATTCACTCTGTTCATTCCAACTGTGCCTTATGTTACATCCACTCATATACATTCAATTCCTTTCTAAACGATCGAACCATTCAAAGAAAACTCTTACTATAATATCGTAAAGAATTCTTCAAAAAATTACATTTGGTCATCCTTAACTTCTAAGGATATCAAATAATTTGCATTTTAAGTAAAATGATCAAACTGACATTTCAGTGATCGAATTCTTAGACGTCCAGTGCTACATTTATCTCACACTACAGTTAACTTACATATTTTAATGAACTAATTTCATCGAGGTTTCGTGTAACATCCCGTGATTTTACAACAATTAATTAAAATAAATAAATAATAATGCTAAAAAATAGAATTTTCAAAAATGTCAGAATTTGGCTATGAAACTTAAATCGTTGGATTTGTGGCAATTTTTTGATCAATTTTCATATATAAAGTTTTCTGATCGGAGTTCAAATGAAAAGGTTGTTAGTGTTTGAAGTTTTTGACTAAGAAATATTTATATATGTAATTATGGTAATAAAAATAGATTAAATATTAATTAATAGCGATAATGGAAACTTACACATTAAGAAATGTTAATGTTAAAACCAAGTCTCAGAAGATTTTTAAAGTAGGAAACAAATAAACAAAATCGGTTAACAAATGGAATAGAATTAACAAAATCTAAGCACGTAGATAGAGTCACAAATCACAAGCCAAACAATAGACCTAAAAAGCATGACGATCGACCATGTAGGGTCAGTGGTCGACCAATGGTTCGACAGTAAATTGTGGCCTAATGACCCGGATTTAATACAGCTTTACCGAATGGCTGGTATTGATTTAAATCTCTATAAATATAGATCTAGACCCTCACTTCCAAACTCATATTTTCTAATCGGTGCGGAAGCTCTGCTATTTTCTCTTCTCCTCCAAAATTCTAAATTCTTAAAAATAATTCTAGTTTACACATATACAAAATTGGAAAATTGAATAAGATGATTAAGGAAGATAATAGGTACAAATCAAATCACCAAAGCCAAGGTTTATTGTAAATCCGAATCTAAAATACAAATCAAGTTCCAAATCTCTTTTCTAATCTAGATCTCTGATAAATCTATATACGCTTGCAATGTATAAATTCAAATAAGGATAAAAAGAAGTCAAGATGAAATAACATGGATTAGATCTAGATATTTGAGAAGCTTAAATGGTGAGTGGGAGTATTATATACTTTTGTATAATATTATCGTTGTAAATCTATTCCTATATGCCAGAAATGTAAATTAGAGTCGTAAGCTAAATATATACACAAAATGAAATTAAAAACCTTCCTAAATATTCTGCAATTATTGACTTGATATATATATGTTATATGAATGCAAACCTAGAAATTATTTGGGGTATTAGCAGTCCCTTAATTTATTATTGAAAAATAGTAAACCGTGAATTTGTAATTTATGTAATAATTTCAGACTGATATTTAAATGGATAATAAGAATGTAAAAAAAGAAATCGCAATAAGATTTTAAGGGTTTAAGTGGTATTTTAATTTGTTGTAATATAAGATGTTGCAATGTTAAATTTATATATTATCAAGTTTAAAATAAATAAAAGTGCATCGTTTGAAACGACAAGGAATACACCTAAAAATAAAGAGATGTATAAAATAGGGATATTTTGCATATGTACTGTCTATTTCAATAACTATGAAAAGATAATTCCTTGTCATTCCAAATGCAACACAAACCTTCTGCTTGGATAAGATGTAGAAATTTACAACGTTAACATTTCCATGATAGAGACATAATTCCAATGCATTAAAATGCAGAAAACCCTTAAGTGTTAAACAAAGAGATATAATTGTGACTTGAACATTCTAAAAGAAAAGATACACTATACCAATAAAGATGGAAATTAAATAAAAAGAAATGTAAGAGTAAGCAATAACAAATTAAATGGTAAATAGGAATAGAAATAGAAAATGGGAAAAAGGGCAAAGGAATGGAAAATAGACGTTGTAAATCTTTTTAAAGGAAAGCGATAAATACATAAATACATAAATCAAGTAAGGTATAAATACATAAGAAGTAATGAATTAAGGGTAACAAATAAATTGTAAATGCAGGATAATTAAGTAAGAATGAATATATATATATATAAATAATATATATACATGTAGCCTCAAATATGTATTTATGATGGGTGTGAACTGTTAAAGTTAATATATGATTAAAAGAATAGAATGACAAAGTCATTAAAATAGGTTGGAAAGCGAGGTCGATATTGTAACAGAATAGAAGTATGCCCACCGTAAGGGGCTACCAGCAATTGTGTATGCATTATACTGATATGGGACATATCTAACCGTGGGAGCCAGGGAGTAAATATGCTTGCATATTGATGATGGAATACCCAATAGATAGAAGAGTCTACTTTAAAAAAATAGGAAAGGGGAGTATTGCCTTGATTGCAACGGGCAATCTAAATAGGATGATGAGCGAAGAACAACACTATATCATCATGTGTTGGTACAAATAAAAAAGTAAGATATGCAAATTGAGAATGTCATCAATTCTTATCGGTCAATGGGAAAGACAGGGTTACACCTAACGGGTTGCACTGTCTACTAGTGTACGGACCACGTTAGGTCATGCATCGCCATGTTGTTTGCCAGTTTGTTTTTTAGGATGCAAGGCTAGTTAACCCTATTAGAGAGGTCTTCCAAAACGTGCATGGGGTAGTCCGTGGAGCAAAATACATCATATTCATAGTTCGTAAAGCCGAGTCTACAACCGAGAAGCAGATAAGAAAATCCCAAAAAGTGCAACATAAAGCACCGCTAAATTATTATACAGCCATTATTAGGCACTACGGGAGTTCCTCGGTATGTTAGACGATGAGAGCGTGATATGGCTAAGGTGATGGATCCTAACGGAGTGCTGAGTTAAGGAATAATCGTGGGGATAGTATCTTGGTCCAATGGGGGATCGTGGCACTCACATACACACGTACATAGCTATAGTTTACTACGGGTAGATGGGATGTATCGTGCACGTATGTAAAGTCGAGACGACTAATTGAATAAAACGACATAACATGTAATAGAAAACGATCAACATAAACTAGTGTGATATATAAAATGTATAATTTACCAGTCACCGAAACATTGTTCTGAGCCCCTCCTCATTACAACCTGTAGTATAGCTCGGACGAAGAGATTCCTTTAGGATGCTCGATGCTGACAAGGACACTAGACATTTGAGGTGTCAATCTTGGTAAGTAAGTATGTGACTTATTATATTTTATTATTCTGCTGTGAGTTATATCCTTAGTGCTCTGATATGCATTCATTTATTTCATATGAAAGGTACCAAACCAATGATCCGTACTTTGGTGGACTTGGATTTTCGATTTAGCAAAAATTTGGGCCCATTGGGGTGTGTATTGTCACATTTCATACATTACGAATTATAACCGTTCACTATATAACATGTGATCATATATGGATCAAATATCAATATACTTATATTGCATTTAGTGTTTGAAACTCATCAAAGACAATACACAGTCTTGGTCAAGTAAACTCATAAGTGACCAAGTTACAAACGTATTTAATGGTTGTATAATTAAGCTCGCGTATGAATCAACATGAAAAAAAATTATTGGTAAATATATTCAATATTTCTTTGTCAATATTTTATTTAGTTCCCTTGTATATTTTAATTGATAAACATTTTATCAATTATATTTAATGCACAAATTTATTGAAGTAGATTATTTTAACTATACATATTGGATATTCCTACAATATTAGAAAGGTTATATGTTACCATTTAATTTTTCTAATAAAGCTCCCACTAGTCTTTTATGTTTCTTCAAACCTTAAAATGAAATATAGAAGTCCTTTGACTTCACTAGTGGGTGTTAGGACTCGTATATCTTGGGATTCTGACCTTGAGGAAAGCTCAACAAATCATACTTCCATATATGATGGATAACCCTTACGGTTGTATCATATACAACTCCTAGCCCGTGGTTGCTTGTCTTAATCTCATTTTTACTTGAGGAAACCTCAACAAGTAAAAATAGATTATTCACTCGTACCCACCATTTCGCTACGGCCTGATTATATTATACATACATTGATGAAAGCTCAACAAATACATATTGTTATCTTACCTCATCTAGTATATACATTAATAATACTACACACAACATCTAGCTTGAGGAAAGCTCAATAACTAGAGAGTATGCAAGTAATTTATTAATGTATAAATGGTAGAGAACAACTTTATATTAAAAATTCATAATCTTCAATATAATTATATTGTGTGATATTGACTTATTGAAAAATGTATTTCTTATGAAATACCATCGTGATTCAAGTGTCAAACACATCATAAATCATGATATACATACTTTTACATATGTATTTTATTCCTTAAGTCTATTTAGGAATTTTCTTTTATGTTCCACCTTTGGTTTATACATTTATATTAAATAAGTTTTATTATTATATAACTTTATACTTTATTTAGCTTATATAGTATTTTAAGTATAAACCTATATAAATTAAATCTGATTTAATTAATTTAATTCATTAACACTTTAATTAATTATCATATTATTCAATTATAACATATTATATTAAATATATATACTATAGCCTTTACAGTAATACACATATACCTTATATGTATGTATTTTAATTTATTAATTAACACTTAATTAATTTATTTAATTAAACAATTTTAATTAAATTTTATTAATATCGAAAATTCTTTTATACACATATGTATACTAATATTGTCTTAAAAAATTCATGACAACATAACATATATCATTATGTATATATGTTATACATGTACATATATTTAATTAATTAACTTCTTTAATTGATTAACTTATTTTATTAATCTTATTAATAAATTATATTTTCAAAATTAATTTTATAACATTTTCAAGCATTTTTAAAAATATATTATAATTTTTATAACATTTTTTTATTTTACGTTTAACTTTTAAATTTAAAATTTTTATTTTTATTTTTTAGAACAATTTGAAAATCTATATTATAACATTTATAATATTTTTCTTATTTTAAATTTAAAACTTTTATTTTAATTCCAAAACAATTTTTTGAATTGGCCACAGGCATAAATCAATTTGAGCCTTTAAATTGCAAATCACCTTTTGGCTTACCTCATCATTTCGGGCTAGGCTAATAGCCTGATAGGGCAGAGTACTTGATTACTCAAACTCAACCTTAGACACTACTTTGTTAGAATCCTACTATATGGGCATGCTTAATAAGTTAACCCTATACTGCTAATTTAAACTGCATAGGTTATTTGGCTCTGATATCATTGTAGGAACTTAGCCAGCATGTAGTGGGGTAAATTGGTAAATTTTAGAACTTTTATTTTATTTGTATCTTTATTGGGCCTATGTGGTCTAAATTTATTTAGAATTTTGCTAAATTTTCTTTTTACATAAAATCAATATTCTATTTAATTCATAAATATAGCCATATTTAATATAGTTTGTATATGTGTGTGTGTATATAAATATATATCTGTGTGTGTATCATGTACACATATGTGTGCACGTGCACATGCAACATAATAGGGTGTACATAGTTTAACATGACCGTGTATAGATGTTGGGATTTACACCGTAATTTTAATGACCCACCTTTTCGACTCACAAATGTCGACATTAATAAATCCACGGTATTCACGTGCCGAATATTCAAGTGCCGGAAAGAAAGGTTGTTGGGGGAAAAAGAAGGAAAAGACAAAGTCGAATCTCACATCTTGATGAGTAATATATAACACACAATGAATCTTTACAAAGAAAACGTGTAATTTCTATACATCAATCAGAGTTAACTAACAAATCATTAGCCTGGACAATTATATCAACCTGTCCTCACAATTACTGATAAATACAACTAACAATGCAGCAGAAAATAAAATATATGTGACTATGTCTTGAAGGCATCCAGCTCGCCTTGTAAAGCTCCAAAGCTAAATATGGAACTGTGCTCGGTCTGACCCGAGCATTATAAAAAAATAACACTCGGATCAGTCGTGAGAAAACACACTTTAAATGGATTTTTAAAGTTATAAAAACCTTTCAAAAATAAAGGTATCTCGTAAGACCATACCACACATAAACACGGATGGGTTTTTTACCTTACGATAACCCAACCATTTCATAGGAAATCTTCTGATATTATAATAATGTCTAAGGTTTAAAATAAATATTGAATCATAGATGAAATTATTACATTAATTAAATTCCAGCATAATAGATATACAACAAAGTCCTAAAGGCACTTATTGGGGAATGGATTCCATGCAATGACAAGGCTACTAGGGTGTCGTCTGCACAGTACACCTCTGGACAATGTACCGAGGTTGAAAACCTTTCGACCTCTGTAAATCTGGATCGGCCTACCCCTTACTAGATAGTACCGAATATGTCACCACCTTGGTTGATGTGCAACCTTTTCCCAAGAGCTCTCATGCACAACTGAATCCATATATATATGTATGTATGTATGTATGTATCTGTATATGTGTACATACATATATATGTATATGTATATATATATATATATATATATATATATATATATATATCTAGAAGGGTGATAACATACCCTAATTGTAGCGAACCACGTAGCCCTAAAACATCCCATATTTTATTCATTCCTGCATGGTGAGGCTAGAGCCTACGTTTACCTTTTAGCAAATCCCACTTGAAATGCTAACACTGCCCTCCAAGAAACATAGCAATGCCAACATTCATCCATACATGTTGTTCAGGACATGAACCAATAGAAGGCACTACTTCTATTACATCCTTTTTGGAATCACCCTTAGGATTAGTAGCGAGTAGCCCTTGCACTTCAAAGAACTCCGTCTTTAATTCCATCATCTTCAAGATGTCTTCACTTCGAACGCTTATGTCGATTCGAAGTGGTTTTCCAATAATATATCTAATCCCGGTCTCTTTGAAACGACAACGATATTTTTAAAACTAGCCAAGATTTGATAGTCATTTATTTAACTATCAAATAACAAACAATTCAACCAAAGATTTAATTCCTTAAGTAGAACAACACTGGTTAATCCCTAAGTACCCACTAAGCCTCTTTAATTAATCTCTTCATTAATTAAAACCACTTTGTAAATTCTTCAATTAAAATACTTTTACAAAGATATATTCAACAACCCTTCTCTACTCTTTTCAATACTTGAAAAATATTGATACACCTATCTAAGCCGTATAAGTATACTCATAAAACATTTCACTTTCAAACTTAGAAAACCTTTCCCTATATTTATATCAACAATATAAGTATATTCACAAACGCTACATTTCAATACTTAGAAAATGTAGCAATATACTTGTCTCATTGGTATAAGTATATTTGTAAATCTTAAGAAAGATTTCATTTTCAAAATCACACTTAACTAGGTTAAAACAAATGTCATTTAAAATATTGATAACAATAAAGCCAAACACTTTCCTTTTGATGCAAGTAAATAGATCATATAGAAACTAGACCACACTTAACACCACTTTCTGATTTCAAATATTACTCTCTTGATTAACAATGAAATCGAACAAGTTAGAAAACTATTCTTTCCTCAATACACATTCTTAACTCTCAAGATAGAGATGAGTTTCTATACCTCGGAATTTGGTGTTAAGTATGAAAAAACATTTTCCATACCACCGTAATTTAAAATGATTATTTATGGAAGTCGGGTCTCAGTCTTTTTATAAATGCCTTTTTATAAAATGTATTTATAAAACTCCTTATATTTACAAACTCCTTTTATATTATACTATTTATAAATTGTAAAATCCCCTTTATAAATATCTAAAAATAATTATAAACCTTCTCTTACAAATCTCCAAATTTATTTAATACACTCCTTTATAAAACATCCTTTATACAATTTATAAAGCTCTTTTATAAAACTTCTTTTATAAAATATTATTTGTAAAATTCATTTAATCAATCCCCTAATTTATTTACAACTCTTCCTTTAGAACTCCAAATTCATTTATGAAACTCCATTTATAAATTTCTAACTATAATTACAAAACTCCTTTCATAAAACAAAACTCCAATTATAAAATCAAACTCCAAATATAAAATAAACTCCAAATATAACTATAAAACTCGTATACTTTCCATAACACGATCACTTCATATATTATAATAAATTCACAACCGTGATTTATTACACTAATTTATCAAAATGAAAATATTTTGCTTTTTATAAAATACCATTTATAAACCTATTCCGTTATTTATAAAGTACCGCTTACAAATCTCTCTTTAACTTATAAAATACCATTTATAAATCTGTTCTTTTATTACAACATTTTATATAAAATATTTCTATCTTCTTTTAAACACCAAATCACTTTAATATAAAAGATAACTCCTTTTATTTCCTTTAAAATAAACATTCATCGTTACAATAACTTTTATATAAAAATAAATACTTTTCAAAATAATTTTAAAACATTTATATATATGAGAAAAGAATAATACATGATGTTCAAGTAAAATAGAGAAGTACAAAAACTAATTTTAAATAAAATATCATAGAAAAACCAAAACATCAAATTTCCAAATCGAAACCAATTCCAAATCGAACAGCGATTTTTATAGTATCTCAAAATACTATAACGAGGCCAGTATTTACTATAGCACTTAACCAATGCTATTACTACTTTTTCCATTAAAAAGGTTCAACTTTTAACATATGGCCAAACTATCAAATTTCAGCATTTAATAATCTATATAACAGGTATATTGTTGAAAATAAAATCAACAGATATATAGCTGGAATTAAAAATTACAATGACGAGAAATTCGGATTTGTCGACAAAATTTCCTATTTTAAATTTTAAATTTCATTCCATTTTCAAAGCGGGTATTTAGCCGTAACCAAACCAACAATCATTCAAGCACAAAGCAATTATTTTTTTATTAACTATATAACATTGATTATCCAGAAAGGTGAGTTTAACCCACTGAGATTTTAGCAAACGCTTAAGCGTTACCGTTTTGAACTAAAACTGAACAATGTATGATTTTAGCCCAAAATTTCACTTTCTCCTAATTCAACAAAACTAGTTCCATCACGTAAATAACGTTCCTATGAATCCAGCGCAATTGACCACGTC
Organism: Allium fistulosum; assembly: GCA_030737815.1. NCBI lineage: Eukaryota > Viridiplantae > Streptophyta > Magnoliopsida > Asparagales > Amaryllidaceae > Allium > Allium fistulosum. Next base: position 448,072,007 of record CM060906.1, on the reverse strand, counting down.
TCAATTGGATCTTGTATGAGAAAGTTAATCAATTTATATGATTTGAATTAAAATATTCATTAATTAATATTAATTACTTTACTTAATTAATCACCTTCCCTAATCTACTTCTTCCATAACTCAAACTCCCGCCTAAATCCTGTAACTAAACCCACCATTGTCGTTTTCTCTCTCTTCCTTATCTCCCTCCACGGCCAACGGAAACGACAACTGACTCCACCAAACCACACCTCTTTGCGAAAGCAACCTCTCCGACCCATCGTCATCAAACCCTGCCTTCCAATCGAAATGCGACCGCAACCCTAGCTTATGTGACTTCAAGTGTCGCGCGGCATAGACTTGGACCGAGCTTTACCATATTTGGCCAAAAGTTGCCCCTCGCCCCGACGAACCCAAATCTACCCCTCGTCTAGCTTCACATCGCCTAAATCTATGAAAAACCCAAACCCTAGTTTTTGTGTGCTAATATCTTCACTGCCGCTCCCTCTTAATTACCACTGAACCTATCCAAACACAAATAGAAATGTTAATCTCTTCAATACAGATCCAAAGATCCTTGTTTAAAAATTTTGGTTGAGTAGAATTTTAGATTTTAATTTTTTGAAGTTGAAGAATTTTACTTTCTTTAATTATACAAGGTTGAAAATGAAGAGAGAGATTGAGAAAGCGAAGTCAGCCCTTTTGATTTGTCTTAGGTAGTGATATGTTTATATTTCAATTTCCGGCACATCGTTACATAGAATTTCGTTCATGTACGAATCGTGAACGACAAAATAAATACGATTGTCCACAAAAATGTGACACGGTCTCAAAACAATAACATACACTGGTTATCTTATTTTGTTAAATCACAAAAATACCGTTGTTTACCGAAAAATCGTCAAAAGATAATTTAAATATTTTCAAATTTAAAAATTATAGAAAAATCAAATTAATAAAAATACATCAATAAAAATCGAGTTGTTATTAAAAAAAATCTAAACATTTAAATAAATTAGATATTTCCCTTCGAAACGTTAAAAATTTTGGGTCGTTACAATCTCCCCCCTTAAAAGAATTTCGTCTCCAAAATTCCCAAAGGAAAAAAAGTGTCTTCGAACCCTTAGCTTTTAAAACTTCACTCTTAGGCATACAAAATGAATTAATAAAAATGCATTATTTAAACTTTAAAGTCTCTAGAGTTGTAGAAAATTTCGACAGCACGTCCTTTGCACGTCTCGATCGGAAAAATTACAACTCACCAGAACGAGCATAAATCCAAAAAGAAATGAAAGCCCAAAATTAGTCTCCCATATCTGGGGCATAAAACCATCAACAAAAACATAAACGTGTACCTATTAGTTGAGTAATCAAACTCTACTCATGAAATCAAAAGCAGTACGCTAACTTTTACTTCCATATACCTGTATCTCACTTACAAATGATATCTCACCATATAACTTGCATTATCTAATGTCAAAAGCATATAATATGTTAAAGCCCATAAGATGTACATATACCATCCGTATGCAATATCAAATCTAATCACTTGCTCGATCACACAAATTCCGCTTCCAAACTAGTATCACTCACTCAACCACTCTAGTGCGGACTCCGATCCGGTTCCTTGATTAGAAACCTGCGTTCTCCTTACATAGCCATAAACTATGGTAGAAAATTTCAGAATCAAATCAAAAATCCAAATTAAGTGTTAGATGTGCACGTAAATGTGCATATATTTACATCCATATTTTATCTATTTTTATTTAAATAAATGTCATATTTGGGTATTTTAACATGTTTAAAACCAACATTTAATTATTTTCAAATCATCGTATATTCATCTTCATTCAGGGGCAAAATGGTCATTTTTGTGCATGTGTAAATTTGAGAATTTTTACTTGGACATTTTTTTTAATGATTTTTATAGGAATTTGGATGCATATGGAAGAGGCTTTTATGAAGATACATGGATGCACAAATGAAAACAAATGAATGAAGAGGTAAATAATTCAAGCTCATGATCATGGAGGACTCCACCCACTTACCTAAATCTACAATTAGAAGCTAATGGACAACTAAGTGGAGGTTAAACTCATGCACATTTAATGGTGGATTAATTAGTGGCTAATGGTTACTCGGAGGCCACACTTTCTAAAGGGAAGTTTGGGAAGCACCCTAAAAATTGAATTAGGGTTTTATGCATGTATAAATAGCCCTCTTATGTACATGTAAATATCTTCTACTCTCTTATTTTACTTGGGAAAATTAGCAAGCAAGTTGTAAACAAAATGTTTCATGAAATAAAAATGGCTTCCTAGCCTCTTCCTCTTCTCTTTTCTAATTGTTTTTCTTTACTTTATGTTGATGTTTATTTCTATGCTTTCCTTCATTTCATATTTATAACTTAGATTTACATTCATGCAAGAGTGTAGCTTTGTTTTTTTATGAAAGTAGTTAGTAGTTAATCTCCTTTTTCTTCCTTTGCTTAGTTTCATTTCTTTGCTATTTAATGTTGAAATTTACAAGTGTTGATTTGATAACACAAATGAGTAGCTAAACCCCTTCAATTTAGGGGTAATGAAGCTCTCTAACTTTATGTAATTTCAACATTTCTATGATTTATGATCTCTTTTATTTGTGCTTCATGAGAGTAGATTTTGATGTGAGTTTGCACAATTGGGTTTGATAGCTTATGTTGCATTTGCAAATGAGCTATTCTTATTCAACATAAACACAATTTACATCATCATTTGCTCATTGATTTTTGATTTTGAAATGAAAGTAAAAACAAAATTTGATGATCTATATTACTAATTACAATAGTAAATAGATCATACTTAAAATAGCCTTTGCTTTGGCTTCATTTTCATGAGATTTTATAAGTGGTTTATTTGTTGTATTATAGTTTGATGGTTTAAGTTATGTTAATTAATAACATAAATAAACCATACTTATGATAAATGCAGCAATTATTTCACTTAATATCAAAAATAGAGATCATAAATTATTTTTTTGTTGATTTACAAAAACCTAAGAGTGGATTTGCCTCTAAATTGTTCTCTAATCTCATAATTTTTAATCTCATTTTTAATTCTAGTTTTAGCTTCATTTTGCTTGTAGTTAACAATTTCCTCTCCATCTGGTATAATTTGATTGAATAGATTTTTAAAATCTAACAATTCTCTACAGATCGATCTGTACTCGCCACGTACTAACTTTTGTACGCCGTGCGCTTGCGGTATAAATTTTATTATAAATTTTTTGACGGTTTTCTAATTCGATAGAAATTCCGTCGTTAAACAAGTTTTTGGCACCGTTGCCGGGGAATTTGCATTGATTTTATTTTCTATTCTTCGAATTAATTTTGTTTGATTTGTGTGTGTTTGTTTTGTGTGTTTGTTTACATTTAATAAAAAATAAAAATATTGTGTGTTTGTTGTGTGATTTTATTTGGTGCATTTCTTGTTTTTCAATTTGTATTTGCAATTTTCATTAAAAAAAAGAGCATAGACACTTTCAAAACGAAAAAAATATTCTATTTCATATTTCATTTACATTTTTCATTTACAATTTCACACTAACTTTTACATTTACAATTTTTTTTTCTACACAAAATTGCCTGTCCACTTCAAATTTGTGCATCTCTGTGCTTTCAAATCCACACTTTACAACTTGCTTACTCTCCCCTCTACTTCAAAACTGTAAATACCCCTGCCTGTCATCAAATAACAGCTCCTCCTTACTAAACCACAGTATGCATAAACATTGCACAACCACCAACCTTCTCCATTCCGACCACTTGCATTCACCTCCTCCGAGCAATTCAAAACCACTGTTTCATTGCCAAATCCTGCAAATGAAAGTCTATAGCATGGTGGATTGATTATACAAATGACAAGTATATAACTAAATTAAACTATAGTGTAACGATAGTAAAGAATGTAAATAAGAATAATCACACCAGGATTTTACACTGGTTCGGACCTCCCGTCTTAAGTCCAGTCCCGAAGATCCTCTTCGGAATTTCCTTTCACCAAATAACCCTCACTTCACCCAGAGGAACATGTTTACAATAGTAGAGTTTCTTTATCAACTATGTGTTCTCTATTACATGGATTTTGACTATATAGTACAATTGAACTTCCTATATCTCTTGGATGATTGAATACAATATTGTTCGAGAGAATATAGAAGTGTATGATCTCAGATTTTCAGATTGTATAGCAAGTGGATGATTAGAACAAGAGATGATCAAGATAGAGAGTCGAGTTGTAAGGTAGTCAGGTGTGTTCTTTCTCTTGATTCCCGATGCTATATATAGTTGTAGATTGGTATGTTGAGTAGTTGCATCCATTAATGAGTGCTCTATAGTTGCTTCTGTTGAAGATGAAGAGTTGCAGCGAAGAGAATTGAAGACGTCTATTCAAATCTGGCAGTTGAAGTTTAAATTTCAATCCCGAGTTTGAATTCAGACGTCTGGATGTTTGTATCAGACATCAGAGCCTGTATAATTTATGTTCCCGAGTTTGAAATCATACGTCTGGTAGTATATAATTTTTGTACATGGTAGATTTCCAGACGTCTGGGTGCATCTACCAGACGTCTGGTCTTGTCTATTTTTTTGTTCTAGAGGATATTTTCAGACGTCTGACTTGTGCACTCAGACGTCTAAAAACTGTGCATGTTTCTTGTTGCTTCTTTGATCTTATCGACTTGTAGTCTCTTGTATTGTTCTTTGCACCTTGTTCTTGTCTTTCTAGTGATGTTGCTCTAGTAAGTTCATGTATATATACATATAAATGTACATTTGATTTTCATTGTATAGTTGTTGTCATTAAAACCGTGAATTTGATTTCCTAACAATCTCCCCCTTTTTGATGCTGACAACTATACAATGTACTTATATGTAATTTTTATAAATCTCCCCCTGAATATGTGCTTTCCATTATCTCTCCCCCTTTGTCATTATCAAAAAATAATGAGGGAATCATATTTGCAAATTCCAAAATCTTTCCTTTTGTTTCTCCGAGTACCTGTAATAAATAAAAATCATTTTTTGGTACTCACTTACTATGTTAGGGTCGGGGGGGTTAGATCTTTGGAAACCATACCCATTTGGGTATGGCTGAACCTTTATAAATATAATTTTCATTATTAACTACCATATCAAAATAATCATCAATGTATTTTTCTCTATTTTTCCAATTAACAGGAACCCAAATACTTAGATAATTTTTATTCATATTTTCGTTCAATGATTTTGTACTTCTAGAGAAATTATAAATATTATTGGCCATAGCAGTATTTGAATTTCTGTAAGAATTTGATCTAGACTTTACTCGAAATTTAGTACTAGTATTAACATTTTTACTATACATGAAAGCGTATCTAGTGCTATTTCTACGATCAGTTTTATTATATCCTAAACCACTTTTGTCATGTAAAGGTCTAGAACTAGATAAAATCATGTTTAAATCGTTTTGACCATTATTAAATTTTGTGACTTCAGTGTTAAGTTTATCAAATTTAGCTTTGAAGTCAAAATTATTATTTTCAAAAGAAATATTATTGTTTTTCAAAATATCAATTTGCTTGTTTAATTCAGAATTCTCCCTTTTTATCTTACAGTTCTCATTTTCAAGAAGAAAAATTCGAGATTCTGAATTATCTAAAGATGATTGTAATAAATCATTTTGTGTTTTCAAATCCGTAATTTCTTTTGAAAAAAATTCCTTTTCTTTATCAAAGATAGTAATTTTATTTTGCAAAAATTTGATTTCCTCTAAAAGATCATTGTTTTTATCTTCTAACTGCTCGTTTTCTTTTTGTAGGAAATCTTTTTGTGAAACAAGTTCTTCTACGGTAATTTCAAAACATTTAGTTTGTTTTATCAAAAATTTATTTTCCTCTTTTAAACTTGAAATTTCTTGCTCACAATCTTTTAACTTTTCTAAAGCAATACTATTAACTTTATTCAAGGTTTTACAATCTTTTAATAATTCGTCATGTGCTAACAGAAGATCTTTATATAAAGAATCTAAGCATACCGATTGTGATCTGAGTTTAGCCATGAAGCAATTGTTTGTTTTCTCCTTTGATTCTTCTTTATTGATCTTCCTCTTCCTATTGCCTTGAGTAGATCTCTTTATAGCCATTTATTCTAGGATGTTATTACGATCTCTAAAATCCCAGGCTCTGATACCAAATGAAAGTCTATAGTATGGTGTATCGATTATACAAATGACAAGTATATAACTAAATTAAACTATAGTGTAACGATAGTAAAGAATGTAAATAAGAATAATCACACCAGGATTTTATACTGGTTCGGACCTCCCATCCTACGTCTAGTCCCGAAGCTCCTCTTCGGAATTTCCTTTCACCAAATAACCCTCACTTCACCCGGAGGAACAGGTTTACAATAGTAGAGTTTCTTTGTCAACTATGTGTTCTCTATTACATGGATTTTGACTATATAGTACAACTGAACTTCCTATATCTCTTGGATGATTGAATACAATATTGTTCGAGAGAATATAGAAGTGTATGATCTCATATTTTCAGATTGTATAGCAAGTGGATGATTAGAACAAGAGATGATCAAGATAGAGAGTCAAGTTATAAGGTAGTCAGGTGTGTTCTTTCTCTTGATTCCTGATGCTGTATATAGTTGTAGATAGGTATGTTGAGTAGTTGCATCCATTAATGAGTGCTCTATAGTTGCTTCTGTTGATGATGAAGAGTTGCAGTGAAGAGAAGCGAAGTGTCTATTCAAATATGGCTGTTGAAGTTTAAATTTCAATCCCGAGTTTGAATTCAGACGTCTGGATGTTTGTATCAGACATCTGAGCCTGTATAATTTTTGTTCCCGAGTTTGAAATCATACGTCTAGTATTTATATCAGACGTCCGGTAGTATATAATTTTTGTACAGGGTAGATTTCCCGAGTTGGGAACGCTCTTATTTCGTTAATTGAGTGGGCCGGGTTGGTTATTGCTTGTTTGGGTTGAAGCTTGTTTTGTATAAAAAAAAGAAATTGTTTTGTATATAAAAGAAAGCTTGTGGTTTTGTTTTTTATTTAAAAAAAAGAGTTTTGATTTCCTTCAATTTTGATGCTTGGTTGAGTGGTTTTAGATTTGTTTGAAAAAAAACAAAAACAAAAACAAATTTCTTTCTTTTCTTTGTTTGGATTTTCGTATTTGTTTTAGTCTTCCATATCCTTCAAAAAAAAATTTGTATTGTTTAATTTTTTTTGAATTGTTTTAAGTCCATCCTTATTTCTAAAAAAAATGTATATATATAGATATATATCTAGTTTTCATTTTAGGTTGCCAAAGCAGAATATCAAACAGAAGAAGTGTTTTCCAAAAATAATTGCTTGCCTGCTTGCTCTATAAAAAAATTCATCGCTTAAAAATAAATTGCTAATAACCTACACGCTCTGGTATCGTGCATTTTCCCTTGTTTTTATTTGAATTGCATTGTTGGTTGCTTGCATTTGCATTCTATAAAAAACAATTCAAAAATCCAAAAACAAAAACAAACTTCATTTTAGTTGCATTGTAAATTCACGTTTAATTTTTGATTTGCATTCATCTCATCTTGTTTTATTTTCTAAGGGCAATACCCCAATTCACATAAGGTGAGGGATTTCATCACCCTTTTCTTAGTCCACAAATCGCATTTCATCAAAGAATTTGACTAATAATAAAGGCTAGACATTCGACTTAAGGGTGTCGCGAGCTCACCTAGGGCTTAATTGTATCTTCATAATTGTTTTCTTTGAACAATTTTATTTCTTGGTGTCTAGGCTGCGGCAGAGTAATAACCATTTATAAATATTACGGTGATTCGTAAATATTATAACGGTTGTTCCTCTGAAGGTACTTAAACCTTCGGTTGCATTGCTACGGGCCCGTTACCTGGCTAAGAAATATTTTTGTTGATTTAAGACAAAATGTGATTATACAATTTTGGGTTAGGAGCTACTAAGGACAGAAAATTGTAATTAAGTCATTTGCATTCATTTAGTTGCATTAGTTCATGCATATTTAAAAAAAATCAAAAATCCAAAATCCAAAAAAAAATTTGTAAATTTTACTTAACTTAGTTTTCAATCCCAAAAAAATCCTTTTACCTTTCCTTTGAAAATTTTCAATCAAAAAAAAATATATATGCATATATATAAAATCTTTTCAAAAAAAATTTGAAAATTCAAAAACAAAAACAAAAATCAAATTCCCATTTTCTACAAAAAAAAACACTTTTAGTAAATATATAAAAATTCTAAAACAAAAACATATAAAAATTTGAAAAAAAAAATCAAAAACAAACAAAAATCAAACTTCTCTTTTGAAAATAAATTTCAGTTGGTAAATATTTTTCTTCCTTAAAAAAACAAAAACAATTTTTCACTTCATTTTGCAAACTTGTTTCATTCTCTAAACTCGATTCTAACTTCTTTCTTTTCTCGATTTCCGCTTGTGAATGAGTACTTGGAATCGTGACACAACAACAAATCGTTGGACTCGCGACTCAACAACTAACCGTTTAACTCGAACAAATGATCCTCCCGAAATGGCGAACGAGAACGCCCCTCGAACTCTTATGGATAGAATCTTTCCCAATAGAGTTTCTATTCCATCTTGCATCACGTTACCCGCCCCTATGGGTAACCATTTCGAAATTCACTCGAACCATATTGCCACACATCCAAAATTTGGCAACTTTGAACACGATGACCCATACATCTTTTTGACGAAATTCGATCAAGTTTGCGCAACCATAAAACTCCAACAACTTTCCGATGACAGAATCAAACTTCGATTAATCCCATTCGCTCTTATGGATTACACTGAAAAATGGTTGTACAGCTTACCATCGAACTTGATTAAAACTTGGGAAGAATTCGTAAAAGCTTTCTTAAAAAAGTTCTACCTCTTGGAAAAAAACGAGTAGAATCCGAAAAGAAATTGTAAATTTTCATCAATTCAAGGGAGAACCTTTCGGAAAATATTTTGAAAGATTCAAAGAGATTTTGATAAAATGTCCACACCATAATTTCAAAAAATAGACGATTTGCCAAATCTTATACGATGGACTAGAAAACAGCTCACGAACCATGCTCGAATCAATGTGCCAAGGCAACTTTCTTGCCCAACATCACGACGATGCTTGGCAATTTCTTGAAAACCTCGCCGAAAAATCATCCCAATGGGAACGTTTGAACGAAAAATCAATTTACTCACGATCGAGTGCACACTCGATAGGATCTTCTTTTGCTTTGGAAGCTAAGATCGACGCAATGATTAAAAAATTCGATAACGTTTTCTCATCGAATCAAATGAACCAAGCTTCCCAACCAATGTGTTATAAATGCAATGATCCTAATCATATTGTCGATCAGTGCCCCAATTCTATCGAACAAATTAGTGCTTTCAATAAAGCCAAAAATGACCCATTTTCTCCAACGTACAACCCTGGTTGGAGAAATCATCCAAATTTTGCTTGGAACCAAAACAATCCCAACATGAATACGGTTCGTCCAAGTTTTCAAGCATTCCCGAATAATGCTTCGAATCCTCCCTTTCAGCCCAACAATTTTCAACCAAACTTTGCGGGTCCGTCTCATAATCAACCGCAACAATCAAATGTTCAACCAAATTCTACTCATCCTCCCCAAGATGATAAACGTTTAAGTTCACTTAAGAAAACTCTTGAACATTGGCTAAAGCAACAACTCAAAGCCTTCAATCAAACAACAATTTGCAAAATTTATTGACCTCATATATGCAAAACACAAACCAATCGATTGCAAAACTTGAAATGCAAATGAGTCAATTAGCCACGTCTGTAAGTGAACGCGAACGAGGAACATTCCCAAGCCAGCCCCTTCCAAATCCCAAAAATCAAAACGCAAATTCAAATCAAGCCCATGTTGTTCAAGATAGCAACGTCACCCAATTGAATGCTATCACAACTTTACGTTCCGGTAAATAAATCGATAATCAAGTCGTTAACCCAAACAATTTACCGAAAACCTCTCTCGACGCTTCTAAAACAACGAACGAATCTGGATAGAACGTGGAGCCAAACGTTGAATCGAATGCCAATCAAAATTCTTCTTCTACTCGGGTAGACCCGCCTACCGAGTATCGTGTTCCATTTCCACATTGTCTTCGACCAAAGAAACACTCGGACCAAATGGAAAAGATGTTGGAAATTTTTAAACAAGTCAAAGTTAACATTCCGCTTCTTGACATCGTTCAGCAAGTCACAACATACGCGAAATTTCTTAAAGACTTTTGTACCCAAAAGTGACACACTCAAGTGCCCAAAAAAGTCTTCTTAGCCGCCAGTTTGAGTGAAGTCTTGTCCTAATCCATGCCTGTAAAATACAAAGATCCTGGCTGCCCTAAGATTTCATGTACAATTGGAGACAGGACGATTAACAAATGTTTGATTGACTTAGGCGTGAGTGTCAACTTGATTCCATACTTCGTGTATGAACAATTAGGCTTAGGTGAGCTCAAACCCACAAAAGTCACGCTTCAGTTCGCCGATCGTTCCATTAAGAAGCCCGTGGGAGAAATCGAGGATGTGCTCATTCGAGTTGGGCAATTCATATTCCCCGTTGATTTTATCATTCTCGAAACACAACCCGAGATAAATCCCACGAGTCAAATTCCATTGATTTTAGGCCGACCATTCTTACCCACCTTAAATTCCTTAATCAATTGTCGTAACGGTTCGATGAAAATCTCTTTTGGAAACATGACTTTGGATCACCACATTTTCAATCTTGAAAGCCAATCAAATGAACCTCGCGACCAAACGTTGGAAGTTAGTGCCATTCATGAAAACTTCTAAAACGAGACACTTGACCTTAACGACGAACGTGAAGCCGAGTACAAAAAATTGTTTCACGAAATTCCCAACGAGATTGAAAACATTCTTCCCTTTGAATCACTTCCAGTAGAGTCTGAATCTCAACCCAATTCTTTAATCGAGCAACTCCCGAAGTTGGACCTCAAACCACTTCCCGATCACCTTAAGTACGCATACTTAGGTGATAATGAAACATTTCCCGTCATAATTTCTACGACTCTCTCTCTCTCAATCAAGAAACTTCTTTACTTTCAATCCTGTCCAAAAACAAGGAAGCGATGGGATGGTCGATCTCCGATATAAAGGGAATTAGTCCCGCTCTTGTTCAACATCACATCCATTTAATCGACGATGCCAAGCTTGTTCGTGAGGCGCAACGAAGGCTTAATCCAAAAATGAAAGATGCGGTGCGTGATGAAATTCTTAAACTTCTCGACAATGGAATCATTTACCCAATCTCTGATAGTTCATGGGTTAGCCCAATTCATGTTGTACCGAAAAAGTCTGGGCTAACCGTTATCAAGAACGATTCAAATGGACTTATTCCAACTCGTACTCAAACATGTTGGCGTGTTTGCATTGACTATCGAAAATTAAATGCTGCAACATGAAAAGACCACTCCCTCTTCCTTTCATTGACCAAATGTTCGAACGTTTAGCCGGCCATGAATTCTACTGCTTCCTTGACGGTTATTCCGGCTATAACCAAATTCCAATCGCTCCGGAAGATCAAGAGAAAATGACATTCACGTGTCCATTCGGTACCTTTGCTTATCGACGTATGCCCTTCGGACATTGTAACGCTCCTGCTACTTTACAACGATGCATGGTTGGCATTTTTTCCGACATGATTGAACGCTTTCTAGAAATTATTATGGATGATTTCTCTATCTTTGGTGATACTTTTTCCGATTGTTTACATCATCTCGAGTTGGTTCTAAATCGATGTAAAGAAAAACATTTGACTTTGAATTAATGCCACTTTATGGTCAAACAAGGCATAGTCCTTGGACATATAATCTCAAATAAAGGCGTTGAGGTAGATAAAGCGAAAGTCGACGTAATTGCAAACATACCCATTCCCAAATCTGTTAAGGACATTCAATCAGTTCTAGGACATGCTGGCTTTTACCGACGCATTGTGAAAGAATTTAGCAAAATCGCTCGTCCTTTGACGACTCTCCTCGGAAAAGACGTTCCATTCGATTTTAACTTCGAGTGTATCTCTTCTTTTGAATGTCTTAAAAAAGAACTCATTTCAACTCCAATCATTTGCGCACCCAATTGGGATCTCCAATTTGAAATAACGTGTGATGCTTCGAACTTGCAGTTGGTGCTGTCTTAGGAAAATGCATCAACAAGATCCTTCACGTTATCTACTACGCTAGCATGACTCTGGGCGACGCTCAACTTAACTACACAACCACTGAAAAAGAGCTTCTAGTGGTAGGTTTTGCTCTTGAAAAATTCCGACAATATTTGATCGGGTCACAAATTACTGTGTAAACAGACCATTCTGCGCTTCGATATCTTTTCATGAAAAAGGATGCTAAATCTCGCTTCATTCGTTGGATCCTTTTATTACAAGAGTTTGATCTTACAATCAAGGACAAAAAAGGATCTGATAATGTCATAGCCGATCACTTATCTTGTCTTCCGAACGCACCATCTTTTTTTCCAATCAATGAAAACTACCATGATGAACGACTTCTTTCAATTTCTATCGACCCATGGTACGCTGATATAGTGAACTACTTAGTCACTAAAGAAACTCCCTCATCTTGGTCCAAATAGGACAAATACAAATTCATGTCCCAAGTGAAATATTTCTATTGGGACGATCCATACTTGTTCAAATATTGTCCCAACCAAATCATCCGATGTTGCATTCCGGATAATGAAATCAGGAGTGTTCTTTCGTTTTGCCATGATCAAGTGTGCGGTGGACATTTTGGTCCTCGAAAAATGCGGAAAAGGTGCTTCAGTGTGGTTTCTATTGGCCTTCTCTTTTCAAAGACTCATTTGAATTTCGCAAAACTTACGATCGATGTCAAATGCTTGGACAAATTTCACGACGAAATATGATGCCTCTAAACCCCATTCTTACGATGGGAATCTTTGATGTTTGGGGTATCGACTTTATGGGACCTTTTCCCAATTCTTATGGACATTTATATATCCTTCTCGCTGTCGATTACGTCTCAAAATGGGTCGAAGCCATTCTGTGCAAAACCAACGACCATAGAATTGTTGTGAAATTTCTCAGAGAAAACATCTTTTCGAGGTTCGGCACACCTCGCACAATAATCAGTGATAACGGAACCGATTTTTGCAACCGTTCTTTTGAAACTTTACTAAAAAAAACTCGATAACCCACAAGTTATCCACTCCGTATCATCCTCAGACTTGTGGCCAAGTTGAAGTTTCAAATCGACAAATAAAACAAATCTTGGAGAAAACTATTAACAAAAATTGAAAAGATTGGTCTCAGAAATTGACCGACGCGCTTTGGGCTTACCGTACTGCTTTTAAAACTAACCTTGGGATGTCCCCATTTTGATTAGTTTACGCTAAAGCTTGCCATTTACCCATTGAAATCGAACACAAAGCGTTGAAGGCAATAAAGAACTTAAACTTTGATCTTGAGAAAGCTGGCGGAAATCGAAAACTACAACTTAACGAACTAGAAGAACTTAGGAACGACGCGTATGAAAATGAGAAAATTTACAAAGAAAAAACAAAAGTTTTTCATGACAAGTCAATCCTAAGAAAAACATTTTCGCCTAATCAAAAATTTCTTTTATATGACTCAAGACTTCATTTATTCCCTGGGAAACTTAAATCAAGATGGACCGGACCATTTGTGGTACCAACTGTTTTTCCACATGGTGCCGTAGAAATAGAAAACCCTAGGGATGGATCGATTTTCAAAGTCAACGGTCATCGTTTGAAACCTTTCTTGGAATTTCCAAATTACCAAGGGGAGGAGCTCATGATCCTTTATGAGCCAAGCTACGTCTAGTAAGAATGTTAACCCTCTTTTGTAAATATGTACATATTTTTCCCTGTTACACTCATTATATCATGCACTTACTGTAGGGACACAGTAAAAACTAAGTGTGCGGGGGGGGGGGGAGTCTCATTTTCATTTTTTTAAGTTTCATGGCATTTTTGAATTTTCATTTTCTTTTAACCAAAAAAAATCTCAAAATTTCTAAATCTTAAAAAACATTTTCTTTTTACCATTTTGATTTATTTTTGAAGAAACACTATAGGATAAGTATAAGTTTTGGTTAATAAATTGAAATTTTTGAAAATTTATTTGTCTTAACAAAAATAAAAAATGAAGTTTGATTACAAATAACAATGGTTTAACTAGTATATAGGAAGGTTCATGTGTGTTAATTATGAAGTATATTCTAAATGAAAATCTTTGTTTAGAAAAAGTGGTAAATTTAAAGTAAATGATATAACATTTTTATCTTCTAAGTTAAAAGGTGCTAAGATGATTTTGCAAAACTCTTTCTATTCAAGATTAAAAAAAATTGTATATACGTATATATTTATAACACCTAGAGTCATGTGTTCACACTCGTGTGTTCACTCGCCATGCTCTATACCCTTCTCACGTAAGCCCGAAAGGCAGTGCACGATCAGTATATCTGGCCTCAGTTTAACTGAGTTAGGTGTATGTATATGAAAATTCTTTTTAATAATGCCTACAGTCGATAAGTGTTCACACTTGTGTGTTCACTCTCCATGCTCTATATTCCCCTCACATCGGTCCACAAGGCAGTGCATGGGTAATATATCTGGCCTCAGTTTATCTGAGTTAGGCATATGTAAATATTGTTAATATTAACAAATTTTCAAATAAGAGAGAGTAAGCAATTGAAATCCAAGCACTATTTTGACTTGTTTGATTTAACTTGTTATTGAAAAGAAATGAAAATACCACTTTGACAAACTTTGATAATCAACTAAGGATCCATTTCATAATTACATTGTGTTATCAACCGAAACAACTAGCCAAACTATAGTCTATCTATTATGACAACATAATTTTTGTTGGAAAGCTTGACAAGTAAAAGGACTTAAATTTCTTGATAATGACCAGAACTTATATTTAACTTATTAGTGTTGATTTGAAAGTAAATTCTTCATTTGTAAATACTTTCAAAAACTTGCATTCATCTCTTTGTAAATAAATCTTGCATTTTGTAAATATTTTAATATCGCATTTGGATTTTGTGGGTAGTATCCGCTGAAAACCCTCACGAGACAACACTCGTCCTACTGGGGATACTTAGAGGTTTAACGGCTTGTTGCATACGCTCAATGCAATCGTACTCCCTACGAAAACAGATTTATCTTAGTTTTCCTTTATTCGAGGACGAATAAAAAGGTAAGTGTGGGGGTATTTGATGTGCACGTAAATGTGCATATATTTACATCCATATTTTATCTATTTTTATTTAAATAAATGTCATATTTGGGTATTTTAACATGTTTAAAACCAAAATTCAATTATTTTCAAATCATCTTATATTCATCTTCATTCTGGGGCAAAATGGTCATTTTTGTGCATGTGTAAATTTGAGAATTTTTACTTGGACATTTTTTTATGATTTTTATAGGAATTTGTATGGATATGGAAGAGGCTTTTATGAAGATACATGCATGCACAAATGAATACAAAGGAATGAAGAGGGAAATAATTCAAGCTCATGATCATGGAGGACCCCACCCACTTACCTAAATCCACAATTAGAAGCTAAAGAACAACTAAGTGGAGGTTAAAGCTTCATGCACATTTAATGATGGATTAATTAGTGGCTGATGGTTACTTGGAGGCCACACTTCTTAAAGGGAATTTTGGGAAGGACCTTAAAAATTGAATTAGGGTTTTATGCATGTATAAATAGCCCTCTTATATACATGTAAATATCTTCTACTCTCTTATTTTACTTAGGAAAATTAGCAAGCAAGTTGTAAACATAATGTTTCATGAAATAAAAATGGCTTCCTAGCCTCTTCCTCTTCTCTTTTCTACTTGTTTTTCTTTACTTGATGTTGATGTTTATTTCTATGCTTTTCTTCATTTCATGTTTATAACTTAGATTTACATTCATGCAAGTGGTGTAGCTTTGTTTTTTTATGCAAGTAGTTAGTAGTTAATCTCCTTTGCTTAGTTTCATTTCTTTGCTTTTTAATGTTGAAATTTACAAGTGTTGATTTGATAACACAAATGTGTACCTAAACCCCTTCAATTTAGGGGTAATGAAGCTCTCTAACTTTATGTAATTTCAGTATTTCTATGATTTATGATCTCTTTTATTTGTGCTTCATGAGAGTAGATTTTGATGTAAGTTTATACAAGTGGGTTTGATAGCTTATGTTGCATTTGAAAATGAGCTATTCTTATTCAACATAAGCACAATTTACATCATCATTTGCTAATTGATTTTTAATTTTGAAATAAAAGTAAAAACAAAATTTGATGATCTATATTACTAATTACAATAGTAAATAGATCATACTTAAAATAGCTTTTGCTTTGGCTTCATTTTCATGAGATTTTATAAGTGGTTTATTTGTTGTATTATAGTTTGATGGTTTAAGTTATGTTAATTAATAACATAAATAAACCATACTTATGATAAATGCAATAATTATTTCACTTAATATCAAAAATAGAGATCATAAATTATTTGTTTGTTGATTTACAAAAACATGAGAGTGGATTTGCCTCTAAATTGTTCTCTAATCTCGTAGTTTTTAATCTCATTTTAATTCTAGTTTTAGCTTCATTTTGCTTGTAGTTAACAATTTCCTCTCCATTCAGTATAATTTGATCGAATATATTTTTAAAATCTAACAATTCCCTGCGGATCGACCCGTACTCGCCACGTACTAACTTTTGTATGTCGTGCACTTGTGGTATAAATTTTATTATAAATTTTTCGACGGTTTTCTAATTCGATAGAAATTCCGTCGTTAAACAGTGTTCACCATTAAAAATAGAGTGAAAAATCCTTGTTCAAATCGATGTAAATTACCTCGAAATCGTGCGTTCGAATCTAGGTCAAAACAGTTTTGCGAACAAAAAGACCTACGTATAACTAACGTATTTATTCCAATTGGTTTTTTAATTATCCCAATTATTTTTATTCATATTCATTTTAAATTGCAATTAATTACTCCAATAGTATTTTCCTTTAACATTAAAATCACTTATGAACCATTTCATAAAACTTTTACTTAAGTTTATAAACACTTATAATACAACTTATGTTAATCAACACCTTTTAAAACTCAAGATCATATTCACACAACACTCTTATACGTCTTAAGAGCATATAAACAATATCATATCTGTTCGACTTAACTAGGATGTTTAATAAATTTAAAACTTGTTTTAACTTAATATCTTTTCAAATATATAAGTTACAAAACTTCTTATAATTTCACAAAAACACTTAGCTTCAATTTCTCAATTTACTCGGAAGTTTCCGACTGGCCAAAATTGCCTAAAATTCCATTTCATTTGAATAAATGAAAATTACCAAACAATATACCACAATGAGATGCATAAATCAAATTACCTTACTACATATGATATATGAGTCCATATAATAGCTTAACTGAAAACTTCAGGATTAAACTCTTGGGTTTTACTTCAAATCCTTTTGAAATAATAGTATACATATCTCCTTTTGTATAACAAATCATACTTTTAGTAATTTTTTAAATCGAAATCCGTTTTACCAAAACAACTCTATAGCAAATTTCTATGTAGCAAACCCTCACTTGATGTTGCAATCATCACCAAAATTATTTCTCAATGACAGAATTGAGTTCAGTGCTTTCTATCTCTTTTAAAAAACCCTTTAAAATATTTCTATTCATAAACACTTTCAAATAATACCATTATTATTATTCTCAAAACTTTGAAAAACAATTTCCGAAACCCCCAAGATTTAAATTCTCAAATTCTGAATTTAAATCCTTTTTATTTATAAACTATACTTATGTAATTTCACTTTATTATATAATAACATTCCACAATATTTATTGTTGCTTAGATTGTAATAAACAACTTTTATTAAAATTAAAATTAAAACTTTAACTCAACATTATCACCGAATGCCTTATAGTCAAACTGTGAAATCGAATTCACAAGGCATTCGTACTTAACTCAACCAAACAATAAATGCTCATAAACTCTCTAAACACAAGCAAACAATAGTCAATGCTCCTAAACTGGACGGGCATGACTAATCAACAATAAATGATAATAATTGAATATTATCATTTCTAACGAACAAACATATCATAAATACTATTAATTTCTAAAAATTATTCTTTTTTATATAAAATACAATCCAGCATAATCTTTTTCATTTACCAAATTTCAAAACAATACTGTGTCGGTTTGCCTTATTCAGAAGTTTAGAAAACCCTATTGATACAGTTGTACATTCTGTATCAACTAAAATTCATAAACTACTCAATATATAAATCAACACAATATAAAACATTTTTATCGCACTAACAAATACGTGCTCATAAATATATACACTCAAACTCATCTAGGTTATTACTAACCATATCTCTAATGAGCCTACCCTACCAAAGCCTAGGTGTTCCGCAACCTAAGCTTTGATACCACTTGTAACAACCCGCCATTTCGGCCCTCAAAAGTCGACACTAATGTATCTACGATATTCACATACTAAACATCCAAGTGCCGAAAAGACAGATTGTTGGGGGAAAAAGAAGGAAAAGATAGAATAGAATCTCACATCTTGATGAGTAATACATAATACATAATAGATCTTTATAAAGAAAAGCTGTAATATATATACATTAATTAGAGTTAACCAACAAATCATCAACCTAGACAGTTATAACAACCTGCTCTCATAATCGCTGATAAATACAACTAACAATGTAGTGGAAATTGAAATATACATGATTATGTCTTAGAGGCATCCAGCTCGTCTTTTGAAGCTCCAAATCATCCAAAGCTAAATATAGAAATATGTTTGGTCTGACCCAAGCATTATAAGAACATAACGCCTGGATTAGTCTGGTAAACCAACATGAGAAAAACACACTTCGAATGGATATTTAATGTTATTAGAACCTTTTGAAAATAGTGGTATCTTGTAAGACCACACCACACACAAACAAGAATGGGTTTTCACCTTATGATAACCTAAACATTTCATAGGAAATCTTCTGATATTGTAATAACATCTAGGGTTTTAAATAAATATTGAATCATAGCCGAACTTGTTATATTAATTAAATTCTAGCACAATAGGTACACAACTAAGTCCAAAAGGCACTTACTAGAGAATGAATTCCATGCTATGATAAAGTTACTGGGGTACCGCCTACCACAGTACACCTCTAGAAAATGTACCGAGGTCGAAAACCATTCGACCCCTACGAATCAGGAACGCACTACCACTTACTAGATCATATCGTATATGTGATGAAGCAGCATACCTAGGATCGAAGACCAGAAGCTCCGACCTAACTCCCACCTCAACCGCGACCTACGACCTATCTCCAACTTCCCTGCCGACCTACGACCTCAGCTACAGCTTCCGACCTAACACTTCACCGCGAACTAGCAAGCTTCAATTCAATAGCCTCCGACCCAACTATGCCGATCTAAATCAGCTCCGACTTAAGCCCTATGCCGACCTAAATCATCTCCGACCTACCCAAGGCCGTAGACCTACCAATCCAATTACCGACCTAACACCTCTTCCCAAAGTCGCGACCGACCTAAACCCATGTCGCGGAAGCACATCGCAAGTTCCAACCTAAACCTAAATCATTGCCAGATAACTCGCGAGCGACATTGTTTAAGTCGTGGCACTTGATTAAGTAGCGAACGAGATAAGTCGCGTACGACTTAATTATAAGTCGGAATTGAACATTGATAAGTCGGAGCCGAGCTAAGTACTTGTATTTTCTTTGAAGCTTTTGTATGTGTTGAGTTGTAAATGTTTGGGCTTAAGTCGTGTACGACTTATGTTAAGTCGGAGACGTTGTTAAGTCGGTTGCCGACTTAGGAGTTAGTGAATTTTGTGTTTTTTTTTGTGTGAGTTGTAAAACGCCTATAAATAGGCCGGGTTTCTCATTTTGTAAAAGGTTGTTGAATATTGAATAAAAATGCTCTTTTGTTAGCTTGTTGCTTTCAATTTCAATTGGTAGTCGAGTGTATCTCCTATCTCCACTTACGTCATTCGAGTGCGCTCGGATCATCGTTTGTTGAAGCCGATTCATGGTATCTTGTGCGCAAGATCAACGTCGAAGAATCGTAGATCTCTTTCCCGGTATCTTCGGATCAACGAGTCAGAGATAGCTAGAGTTCGGCATCTTCGGATCAACGAATTCGGGCATTTCAGTATCCATCAATCCACAGATTGCTATTTACGTCGATTGAAGATCGTTTTGAATTATCCGCTGCGTCAGTTTGGTATCAGAGCTTGTTTTAGCCAATCATAGCTAAATCGAGTCTTGGAGCCGAGAATTTGAAGTGTTGAAGTTGTGTTCATCGTGTTCATCATATTTTGCAACAAAGTTGGAGTTTCCGATCCATTTCATTTTGGATCAAAGTTCGAAAGGTGTTTGGATCGTGAAGTGTGAATTTGTTGAAGTGTTTGTGAAGTATTCAATCATGCTGCCAAGACGAGTTCAACGTCATCGCAATATTAATGCTTTGTATGGAAGAGAAGAGGCCGATGAAATGGAGCAACGAATCAACGAGAATTTCAATGAGAAGCTTACGGAAGGGATTGGTCGATTAGAGAGAATGATGCTTGAAATGAGTCAAAATCAGAGAAGGGTTTCACCTGAATCGAGCCATGGAAGAAGTAGGATTTCACCACATTCTAATCGGGAGAGAAGTGTTGATAGTGATCATAGAAGCATGGATCGAGATTGTGATAGAAATATTGAAGATCGAAATCGTGATAGAAATGTGAATGATCGTGATCGAAGGAATGTGGATCGTAGGAATGTTGGTGAAGAAGAGTATGATGGTGGTAGTGTTCATGGACGAGGACGTGGACGAGGAAGGAATCAGTCGGAATACGATCACAAGTGGGAATCTGGGATGAAGACAGAAATTCCAGAATTCAAAGGTGGTATGCAGGCTGAGGAGTTTTTGGATTGGGTGGCTAATGTTGAAGAAATTTTTGATCTCAAAGAAGTTCCAGAACGTCGTAGAGTGAAGTTGGTTGCTACAAGATTGAGGGGTAGAGCTTTGGCATGGTGGCAGCAAACTAAACTTACACGTGAACGAATGGGGAAGTCAAAAGTTGAATCTTGGGAGAAGATGAAGAAATTGATGAAAGCAACGTTCTTACCTTACAATTATCAATCTCTGATGTATCAACGTTTGCAGAACTTGAGGCAGGGCACAAAGACTGTTAATGATTACGCAGATGAGTTTTATCAGCTTATCGCGAGGAATGATATTATGGAAACAGAAGAGCAACTGACAGCGAGATTCATTGGGGGATTGAGAATGCAGATTCAGGATATGGTTAATATGTTCGATCCAAGATCTGTGGCGGAAGCACATCAGAAAGCGTTGGCTTGGGAGAAGCAGGGACGACGAGGAGGTGGTGTGTTTACGAATTCCAATAATCAAGTGAAGGGTGTTGGTGGAAGTTCTAATGTGTCTAAACCTATCAGTAAACCAGTGGTGAAGGAGGTTGAGAAGGCAAGGGTTAACAACGGTTTCAAATGTTACAACTGTCAGGAGTTGGGTCATAAAAGCAATGAGTGTCCAAAGCCAAAGAAGAGAGCAATGATTGCTGAGGTTGAGGATGAGGATGAAGAAGCTGAATGCTCTAATTCTTTACCAGTTGAGGAGGAAGACTTACTGTCGGGAGATGACGGGTATGCATTGATGATGAGGAGAAGTTGTTTAACACCGAAGCAAGCGGAAGAAAGTAGTTGGTTGAGGAACAATATCTTTCAATCTACATGCACTATTCTGGGAAGAGTTTGTAAATTTGTTATTGATGCTGGGAGTTGCGATAATATTATCTCTACAGAAGCAGTGAAGAAGTTGGAGTTGAAAACCGAGAAACATCCTAAACCGTACAAGTTAGCTTGGTTGAGGAAGGGTGGTGAAGTGAAAGTTGGACGTAGAGCTTGTGTGAAGTTTTCAATTGGGCAGAAATACAAAGATGAAATCTGGTGTGACGTCGTAGATATGGACGTTTGTCATTTGTTGCTGGGGAGACCGTGGCAGTATGATCGAGCTGTGCAGCATGACGGACGGACCAACAGTTACAGTTTCATGTTCGAAGGTACAAAGATTACTCTGGTTCCGAAGAAACGCCAACAGGAAGAAAACAAACTGGAGGAGATTGAAGAACTGAAAACGATGTTATCTTTGAAGGAGTTTGTTAAGGAGGTCGAGGAAGAACCAGAAGTATTCTTGTTGATTGGACGAGAAAGAAGTGAAGAGGTTGAAATTCCAGAAGAAGTTAAACCAGTTTTGAAAGAATTTGACGATGTATTTCCAAAGGAGTTACCAATGGAGTTGCCGCCGTTGAGGGATATACAACATCAGATAGATCTTGTTCCAGGTGCTGTGTTGCCACACAGACCACATTATCGAATGAGCCCGAAGGAACATGAAGAGTTGCGGAGGCAGGTAGAGGAATTGCTTGAGCAGGGGCGTGTGCAGGAGAGTCTGAGTCCTTGTGCTGTACCAGCTTTATTGGTACCCAAGAAGGATGGGATGTGGAGGATGTGCACTGACAGTCGGGCATTGAATAAGATTACTGTGAGATATAGATTTCCAATGCCGAGGTTGGATGACTTGTTGGATCAAATAAGTGGAGCTACTATCTTTTCGAAGATTGATTTGAAGAGTGGATATCATCAAATTCGTATCAGACCAGGAGATGAGTGGAAGACTGCTTTTAAAACTAGGGAGGGTCTATACGAATGGTTGGTCATGCCATTTGGTTTATCCAATGCACCAAGTACTTTCATGAGGGTGATGAATCAGATTTTTCGACCGTTCATTGGGAAATTTGTGGTAGTATATTTCGATGATATTCTTATCTACAGTGGGAGCCCAGAGGAACATTTGAATCATCTTAGAGAAGTGCTGATGGTATTGCGACAAGAACAATTCTATGCTGCAACGAAGAAATGCGTGTTCATGACGCATAGTGTTTTATTTCTGGGGTATGTTGTTTCAGAGAAAGGAATACAGGTTGACCAAAGTAAAGTTGAGGCGATCAGAAATTGGCCGCAGCCCAAGACAATAACGGAAGTTCGTAGTTTTCATGGGTTGGCTTCATTCTATCGAAGGTTTATACCACACTTTAGTAGTGTGATGGCGCCTGTTACAGATTGCATGAAAGGTAAACAGTTTGCATGGACAGAGGAAGCAGGGAGTGCTTTTGGGAAGATCAAGGAATTGCTGACGTCTGCACCAATTCTAGTGTTACCAGATTTTCAGTTGGTGTTTGAACTACATACTGATGCATCCAAGGTTGGGATTGGAGGGGTGTTGAGTCAGAAGGGGCGTCCTATTGCATATTTCAGTGAGAAGTTGTCAGGAGCGAAGATGCGATACAATACATATGATGTGGAGTTTTATGCTGTTGTGCAATCTATTAAACACTGGAGACACTATCTATTTCAGAAGGAGTTTGTTCTTTACACTAATCATGAAGCATTGAAGCATTTGCAAGGGCAAGACAAGATTTCAGCGAGACATGCATCGTGGATTGCATATCTGCAACAGTTTACCTTTGTCGTTAAGCACAAGTCAGGGGTAACCAATCGTGTGGCTGATGCTTTGAGCAGGAGGAGTCATTTGTTGACAACAATGAAAGTTGAAGCGACAGGGTTTGAAATGTTGCCGGAATTATTTGTTGAAGATCCTTACTTCATGAAGTTTGTTGATAAAGTTAAGGAGGGAAAGACGGATGAGTTTTTGATGGTAGATGGTTTTCTTTTTAAAGGAAGTCGATTGTGCATTCCGGAGGGTAGTCTGAGAATGAAGATTATCAAGGAGTTACACGAAGAGGGACATGTTGGGAGAGACCGTACCTTGCAGTTGATTTCACAGTCCTACTTTTAGCCATCAATGAGGAAAGAGGTGGAAAGGTTTGTGGAAAGGTGTCATATTTGTCAGGTTTCAAAGGGAACAGCGACGAATGCGGGGCTATATATGCCGTTACCGGTGCCTACCAAACCATGGGTTGATATCAGCATGGACTTTGTGTTGGGATTGCCGAGAACGCAGCGTGGTAATGATTCCATTTATGTGGTGGTTGACAGATTTTCGAAGATGGCACACTTTATTGCTTGTAAGAAAACGGCAGATGCTGTTCATGTTGCTCAGTTATTTTTCAAGGAGATCTATCGACTTCATGGATTGCCAGAATCTATTGTGTCAGATAGAGATACTCGATTTCTGAGTCATTTTTGGTTGAGTTTGTGGAAAATGGTGGGAACAAAGCTGAAGTTTAGTAGTGCTTATCATCCGCAAACTGATGGACAAACGGAGGTGGTTAATCGATCGTTGGGAAACTTGTTGAGGTGTCTTGTTCAAGATAATCTAAAGAGTTGGGATGTGAAGTTATGTCAGGCAGAATTTGCCCATAATCATGCTGTGAATCGAAGTACTGGGTTCAGTCCATTCCAGATTGTTTATTCGAGCTTACCGAAGGGACCTTTGGATTTAACGGTAATACCACAATCAAAGAAGACAGTTAAGAAAGCTGCTGATTTTGTTGAAGGGTTGACGGAGTGCCATAGAATCGTTCAGGAACGATTGGAAAAGGCAAATGAGAAGTACAAACAAATGGCGGATAAGAAACGAAGGAGTGTAGTCTTCAAAGAGGGTGATTTTGTTTACGCGGTATTGACGAAAGGTCGTTTTCCAGTTGGGACTTACAACAAGTTGAAAGCTCGAAAGATTGGACCAGTAGAAATCTTGAAGAAAATCAATGACAATGCTTATCAGTTAAAGTTGCCAGATCACATTCACACTGCTGACGTTTTCAACGTTAAACATTTGATTCCGTACCATGGAGATGAGCTTGTTGAAAATAAGAGAAGTACAAATTCGAGGTCGAATTTTTGTCAACAAGGGGAGGATGATGAAGCAGCATACCTAGGATCGAAGACCAGAAGCTCCGACCTAACTCCCACCTCAACCGCGACCTACGACCTATCTCCAACTTCCCTGCCGACCTACGACCTCAGCTACAGCTTTCGACCTAACACTTCACCGCGAACTAGCAAGCTCCAATTCAATAGCCTCCGACCCAACTATGCCGATCTAAATCAGCTCCGACTTAAGCCCTATGCCGACCTAAATCATCTCCGACCTACCCAAGGCCGTAGACCTACCAATCCAATTACCGACCTAACACCTCTTCCCAAAGTCGCGACCGACCTAAACCCATGTCGCGGAAGCACATCGCAAGTTCCAACCTAAACCTAAATCATTGCCAGATAACTCGCGAGCGACATTGTTTAAGTCGTGGCACTTGATTAAGTAGCGAACGAGATAAGTCGCGTACGACTTAATTATAAGTCGGAATTGAACATTGATAAGTCGGAGCCGAGCTAAGTACTTGTATTTTCTTTGAAGCTTTTGTATGTGTTGAGTTGTAAATGTTTGGGCTTAAGTCGTGTACGACTTATGTTAAGTCGGAGACGTTGTTAAGTCGGTTGCCGACTTAGGAGTTAGTGAATTTTGTGTTTTTTTTTGTGTGAGTTGTAAAACGCCTATAAATACGCCGGGTTTCTCATTTTGTAAAAGGTTGTTGAATATTGAATAAAAATGCTCTTTTGTTAGCTTGTTGCTTTCAATTTCAATTGGTAGTCGAGTGTATCTCCTATCTCCACTTACGTCATTCGAGTGCGCTCGGATCATCGTTTGTTGAAGCCGATTCACGGTATCTTGTGCGCAAGATCAACGTCGAAGAATCGTAGATCTCTTTCCCGGTATCTTCGGATCAACGAGTCAAAGATAGCTAGAGTTCGGCATCTTCGGATCAACGAATTCGGGCATTTCAGTATCCATCAATCCACAGATTGCTATTTACGTCGATTGAAGATCGTTTTGAATTATCCGCTGCGTCAATATGTCACCACCCAGGTTGCATTGCAATCTTTTCCTGAGAGCTCTCATTCACAACCAAATCCATGTATGTATATATATATATAAAGGGTTATGACATACCGATGGTAGCGAACCACATAGCCCTGAAGCATATCCCTTATTTTAGTCATTCCCGATTGGTGAGGCTAGAGGCTACGTTTACCTTTTTAGCAAATCCCATTTGGAATGCTAACGCTGCCGTCCGGGCAACAATACAATGCCAACATTCATCCATACAAGTTGTTCAGGATATGAACAAACAAAAGGCACTATCTCCACTACATCCTTTTTGGAATCGCCCTCATAATTAGTAGCAAGTAGCCCTTGCACTTTAAAGAACTCTGTCTTTATTTTCATTATCTTTAAGATGTTTCGAATGCTTATGTCGATTTGAAGTGGTTTTCAAATAATATATCTGATTCTGTCTTACCAAATAGACAATGACAGTTTTAAAACTGGCCAAGATTTGATAGTTGGCTATGTAACTATCAAAATAACAAACAATCAACCAGAAATTAAATTCCATAAGGAGAATAAAACCATTTATAAACCTATTTCTTTATTTATAAAACACCACTTACAATTCTCTCTTTAACTTATAAAATACTGTTTATAAATCTGTTCTTTTATTACAACATTTTATATAAAATGTTTTACAAATATTTATTCCCTAAATATTTATATCTTCTTTTAAACACCAAATCGCTTTAAAATATAAAATAACCCATTTTATTTCCTTTAAAAAAACATTCATTATTATAACAACCTTTTTATAAACGTAAATACTTTTCAAAATAATTTTAAAACATCTACATATATGAAAAAATAATAATATAAGAAGTTCAAGTAAACTAGAGAAGTGCAAAAACTAATTTTAAATGAAGTATTACAACAAAACCAAAAAGGTCAAATTAAAAATCATATTTCCAAATTGAAACCAATTCCAGATCAAACAGCAATTTTTATAGTATCTCAAAATACTATAACGAGACCAACAGTTATTATAACACTTAACCAATGCTATTATTATCCTTTCCACAAAAAAGGTTCAACTTTTAACATATGTCATTATCATACCAATATGGCCAAACTATCAAATTTCAGCATTTAACAATCAATATAACAAGTATATTGCTAAAAATAAAATAAATAGATATATAATTGGAATGAAAAGCCAGAATGATGAGAAATCCGGATTTCTCAACAAAATTCCCCGTATTCCATTTTAAATGTCATTTGCTTTTCAAAAGCGGATATTTAGCCAAAACCAAACCAACGATCATTCAAACACAAAGCAATTAT
The DNA here is from genome assembly GCA_030737815.1 of Allium fistulosum. Classification (NCBI taxonomy): domain Eukaryota; kingdom Viridiplantae; phylum Streptophyta; class Magnoliopsida; order Asparagales; family Amaryllidaceae; genus Allium; species Allium fistulosum. The sequence goes on along the minus strand of CM060906.1, from coordinate 448,044,661 downwards.
TTTTTATATACTGTATAACATTGATTATCCAAAGCGAGTTTAACTCACCGAGATTCCAGCGGATGCTTAGACGTTCCGGTTTTGAACAACGTTCGATTTTAACTCAAATTTCGCTTACTTCAAATTAAACAAAACCAATTCATCTGCGTAGCTAACGTTCCTATAAGTCCAACACAAATTAACACTTCTCGACTGGACCTCGTTTGAGAAATTTGATCTATTTGTATGATTTGAATTAAAATATTCATTAATTAATATTGATTACTTTACTTTATTAATCACCTTCCCTAATCTCTTTCTTTGACAACTCAAACTCCCTCCTAAATCCTGTAACCGAACCCACCATTGTCGTTCCTACTGTCTCCCTTATCTCCCTCTATGGCCAACGGAAATGATAATTAACTCCACCAAACCACACCTCTTCATGAAAGCAACCTCTCTAACCCATCACTGTCGAGCCCACACCTTCAATCGAAATGCGCAAGCCTATTTAACTCCAAGTGTTGTCGCTGCAAACTTGGATCGAGCTTCACCATATTTGGCCACATGGCGCCCTCGCCTCGACAAACCCAAATCTAGCCTCCGTTTAGCCACAAGTCACCAAAATCTAGGAAAAACCCAAATTCTAGTTTTTGTGCGCTCACTTCTGAAAGGGTTAGGGGTATGCCCTAGGAGTAATTATGTAATTTGTTACATATACTTCACTTGATAATCAATCTTGTTCAAAAATAAAAGGTGTTTTCTTTCTATTATATACTTGATATAATGTGTTATATTAATTAATTAATTTAATTTAATATATTTTTACTAGAAAATCAATAAATGGTATGTTTTGTGATAGTTGTTACAAAGTGTTGTAACTGTGAGTAATTTATCACAATGAAAATAACTAATACATTATAAATATTCCTAATAAAGATGTATCTAGACTGGATATCGATACATCCGTTGAGACTATAGTACGTAACGCTCTCTAAATATTGGGCAGTGAATTACTCATGACTACTGGGGGCACCAAGGGGTTACATACTGATAGTTGTTGGATAAATATGGAATGACTCACTCGATAGTTTTCTGTTGTTTAATATAAGAAAAGTCGAACAAAAATATCAATGTGACTAATTTATATAGTTATCTCGGCTTGAGAGTATTTTTAATCTTTAATGTGGAAGCCCCATTTTTATTATAGTTAAATCATAGCACGACGTCCATCGAAGGACTATGTTGGGTTGAGTAAAAGCATTGGAAGTGAAACACTGTTCAAGAGAGGATTTATCTCCTCAGTTATATAACGTTAGTATCACGGTCAACTGATGTCAACTCAAAATTAAAGTCTTTGGCCAGAGTAGATCGATTAATAATAATTGTTATTATTGGACCAAGGACTTTGTATTCGGACTATAAAGTTGAATGTGGACGATATTGGAATTTTGACCATTACCAAATTCCATAAGTCCTAATATGATATAGTTTTCACGAAGAGAATTGTGTAAATAATTATCACTATTGGGTACCACTTATAATAAGTAAAGTTGGATATTACCAAAAGATGTGTAAGCATTAAATTCAAGCAAATGTCACACCACCTGCTAACTGACGTGTGAACGTTAATATTTGAATAGTTCGATATTAATCGCTAACTGAATTTACGCCTTTTGAGTCGCACAACCGTAATGAAGAATTCTCTAAAAAACAAGTGATTTAATTGGTTAATGAAATGTTGTAAATTGATTAAATTAATTAATATTTAAGAAATATTAATTATTATTTATTTGATGTTTGGAAGTTGTTTGTAATTATTTTAATGTATTTATTAAAGTTATATTCATGCGCATTAATATACGATACTGATGTAATTTAAAGATAATTGCATGAAATGATTTATGGAAATTTTATGTCATTTGATGACATGATTTGTGGAAATTTAATGTCATTCAATGACTTATCAATGAAAAGAAAAGATTGGAGGAAGAGAAAGAATCAAGGGATTTAATTAGACAAGTTTTAATTAAAGAATGTGAAAGATTTCATTCTTTCAAATAAAATATATTCTATATTTCATTCTATATGTACAATTCATTCCTCGGATCTTCAAGGTGCGTTCTTTTGGCTACGTCTTAAGATAAAATTTTCATTTCATTTATTCGTATAATCTTCTTATTCACTCTTGCATATCACATCTGAATATAAGTTTATCTTTAACTTGATCTAATTTCCTTTGTCATATCTTATTTAATAATATATTTCTATAATATCAATTTGATTTAGATCTATTTTGTGTTGTTTACATGTCCATATTCTTAACATTAGAGTTGTGACAAATTCTTAACATTTGAGCTATGACTTATTACATCTCATTTAATTAGTTGCTCATGATGTTCTTACAGTACAAATCTGATATTTTACCATGAATTATATGTGCCAAGGGGTTGTCCCCTTTGTTCATGTTTGAAACCATTCATTTATATGATTTTATCTTATTTCCACTAATATAAATTACATATGTTGTCCTTTTGAAATCATTTGAAAATTGAATGTAATGTTTATATGTTTTTGTCTAATTTTTTTTGTTTAATGTATTCTTTTGTTTGAAAGTAAAATAAAAACATAATTGGACTTTTGTATAAATTTGTTACCTTCTAATTCTAACACATGCTAAATCATAAACTTTACATATTTGTTTGTTGTTTTAATTCTAAAAGTAGCTTAAAATCAATTACATATATTTGTGAACGTATTGTTTTAGTTCAACGTTTATAAAATTTACTTTTATATAAAATCACAATTTAAATTTTAAAATTCTTCCTAAATTGAAACTTGATTTATATTAGTTAATTCAAGATTTCAAAATATGAGAATGGTCCAAATTAGTTTTATATACCTTTATGTTTTAGAGTTTAATTACTGATTTGAAATAACATTGATGAGGAAAGTCCTCCACCCTTACTTCTTCATAAATGTTTACCTCTGTTCATTAATTGTCCTTTTGTTAATATAATCAACTTTTGTCTATTAGTATAATTCCTTTTAATATATTATGTATACGTATAAGTTGAACTTATATTTACATACGTTACTTTTACTTACATGTTTTAAAATAAAATTTAGATGACAAAGGCATGTGTTAACTCTATAGTAAATGTTAATTTGTCAATTAAACTTATTAAAGAGAGAGAGAAATGTAAAGTTTCTCTCTTTACATTTTTGGCCCCATCCTTCCCTAATTAATTATTTATGTTAAGAGAAAGAAACAAAAGGTTTCTTTCTCTAGCCTTTTACATGTTTTTTACCTAGTGTTAATTTTCTAGTAAATGTTAATTTGTCAATTAACATAATTAAAGAGAAAGCAATGAAAGGTTTTTCTCTCTGCATTTATGGTCCATCTTTCCCTAAATAATTATTATGCCAAGAGAAGAAATAAAAGGATTCTTTCTCTAACATTTACATGTTTATTTACACACTTTTATGTGTTGCTTATATGATGTCCTTATCATTCAAACACATGAATGTATTTGCTACATTCATCATACTACATATTTATTTGAATTGAATTTAAATCTCCTTTTATTACCGAATTAAATAAAATTTTGATTTTATTTAAAAGAAAATTTAGATAAGATCTAAATGTATTTAGACTTCATAGGCTAATTGATGATCCAAAATGGTAAAATTTGAGAAATTCACCTATTTTTCGCTGTTGGTTGGTCCAGTTCCAACAATGGTATCAGAACCCAATAGCCTATGTGGTCTAAATAAATCATGTTAGGGCTAACTAATTAAGTTTGCCCACTTAGTACGGTGTCTAAAAAATTAATGTCTAGGATTGGAATTGGATAATCAAGTACCTAGTCCTACCTGGTTACCAGCCTGGCCTGAAAGGTGAAATGAGACTAAATGTTGCCCCTGATAGAAAAGGCCCAATTTTAATTGGGCACTAGGCTAATTTTCAAAATAGTTCTAAAATTATGATAAGATTTTAAATTTAAAAGTCAAATTTAAAGTAAAAACATGTTTATTATAAAAGGTAATAATATAACATAAATTTTCAAAATGTTTGAGAATATAATAAAAATTTCAAAACATTTGAAACTATTTGAATATTAGTTTCAAAATTTAAATTTATTAATATGATTAATAAAACGAATCAATTAAATGAGCTAATTAATTAATATTTATATGCATGTATTTTATATGTTGATATATGTTATGTTATTTTAAAATATTTAAGATAACATAAGAATACATATATGTATATATAAGATAAATTTTGAAATTAATATAATTTAATTAAAAAAATTTAATTAAAAAATTAGTTAAAGTTTAATTAATTAAATAAAAATACGCATATATAGGATATATGTGTTATAATATAAAGGTTACATTATACACTATAAAGGTTATAGTAGATATGTCTAATAGAAAAGTTGTATTGGAATACTAATATAACATTAATTAAAAAGTTAATTAATTAAAATTCATTAAATAAAATTTAAATAATATAATATTATACATAAGACTATTATATAAGTGATATGAAATATATAAGTTATATAGCAATAAAAATTATGTGATATGAATGTATAAACTAAAGGTGGAATATTAAAGAAACCCAAGTAGACTTAAAGAATAAATACATACATAAATGTACATAAACCGCGATTTCTGATGTGACATTTAAATCACGAGGGTATTTCATAGCAAATACATTATTCCATAAGTCGATATCACTTAATATAATATACTGAAGATTATGAATCTTCAGCAAAATGTTGTCCTCTACTATATATATATATTAATAAATTACTTACATACTTCTCGGTTGTTGAGCAAACTCGAGCTAGTGATGTTATGTGTAGTATTATTAATATATTAAATAGACAAGGTAGGATAACTTTATGTATTTGTTGAGCAAACTCAAGGTACGTATACCATACTTAGGCCGTCGCGGTATGGTAGGTACGAGAAAATAATATCTTTTGATTTTTTGAGCAAACTCAAGGTCGAAATGAGGTTAGGACAAGAAAACGTAGGTTTGGAGTTGTATATGATACAATCGATAAGGAGTTATCCGTCGTTTGTGGGGCTATCATTTGTTGAGCAAACTCAAGGTAAGAATACCAAGAGAGACGAGCCCTAACACCCACTAGTGAAGTCGAAAGACTTCTATGTTTCATCTTAAGGTTCAGAGAAACGTAAAAGATTAGTGGGAGCCTGATTAGCAAAATGAAATGGTGACATTTAGCCTTTTTAATATTGTAAGAATATATGCTAAATAATGTTATAATTATTTACAATGATAAATTTATGCATTTAATATGATTGATAAAACATTTATCAGTTAACCTATACAAATGAGCTGAATTGAAAATTGATAAATGGAAATATAACATATACTTACTATTAAATTCCCATTGCCTGTCAATGTTTTCTATACCCATGCAAGTGCCTAATTTTACAACTACTTAATACATTCATAATATGGCTACTTACATGTTCATTTGGTCAAGACCCTTTATTGCGTTCTATGGGTTCGAACTCTTAAAGAAATACAAGACCATGAATATTTGATCCATATACTTCATATATAAGTGTTATATGGGAAACAATCACTGTTCATAATGTACGATACATTGACGAAATTAGTTCATTCGAAATAAGCCAATAAACAGTACTATGAGATCGAGCATTCAATTTGATTAATTGCATAAAAGATCATATTGTGTTAAATGTAACACAAGGCCAAAACTACAGTATAAATCTAAGAACTTGATCGCTAAAATGTCGGTTTGATCGGTTTGCGTATATTGCAACACATTTGATGTCCATAAATGTTAAGAATAATCGAATGCGCTTTTAAAAGAGTTCATTATGATATTATAGTAAGGGTTTTCTTTTGAATGGTTTGACCATTTAGAAAGGAAAACAAATGTACAAGAGTAAATGTGATTTAAGCTATAGTTCGGACGAAGAGAGTGAATGGTCACTTCTGCTTCATAATGAAACATAGGAAACGAGAATTGTAATATTAATGATATGATACTTAACATTGGAATAAGAAATATGATTTCTATTTCAAAATGTAATTTTGTATAGAAAATCATTTTCTATGAGATTTATTTCTTTAAGTTTAAGATATTTGATCAAAGAACCCTCCATTGTAAACTAGCTATAGTATATGAAATAAATAATCTATATTAAGTGAATAATGGATCTTCGAATTTGGTATGCTATTATAGGAATGGCAGAAATAGTGGGAGCATGCCACATAACACTTATTGATTTCATCAAGTTATGAAAATTGTTTTTGTAAAACATAGTGAATATTATTTATGAAATAATGACTATTTTTGGTTCCAACTGAAAATAGACATAGTTACATTTCAATGTAAATATTATTAATATCGTTATGAAATAAAACTAAAATGTGGTATTTGTTTTCATAACAAAATGGTGCATTGAAAAATAATGAAGTATGCAAAATTATTTACAATTATTAAGCCATAATTTTGAGAAATAATTTTATTATATGATTATGATTCATATAGTGCTGGCTAATTATATCTCAAACAATTAATGGCTATGCACCCAATTTTTAGGAGCATCGTAAAAGTCGATGAACTCTTTGGATTGATACATATTAATATAAGCAATAACAAGTCTATTAATGCCAAATCGGTTCCACGTACTTGGTTATATTCATTAATAATTTATCACTGATATGGATATGTGTATTTGATACACATGTGCTATGTTTATAATAATATCATCGTGTATAAAACGAAAGTAAATAAAATAACATGCAATAAGATAAAATGATTTGATTTATAGGTGAGTATATTGGAAAGAGTTCCAAACGTACCTAAAAACGAATAAAGTTTCCATCTTAAAAGTCACTCCTCCCTATAATACATAATGATGTATCAATAAGGAGTAATCGAACTTGGTTGGACAAAGTACAATCAATTGTGAGTGAATTTGAGTTAATTTTTTCTATAAGATTGAGTACTTAAGAGTAGTACACAAGGTTAATATATTATTTCATCTAAGGAATAGTTTACAAACCATATAAGATAAGGGTCTATAAGAAGCCCCTACATATCCTTAGTCAAGAAGTTGGTAGGTTGTGCAAATCGAAAAACTGTACATAATATTTGTACGTAAGGGATCTTGTATAAATCGTCCCAAGAGAACTTTGGGAACTATAGTCATTAGATGTCTAATTTATGTTGTGAACATAAGTTTATTGTGAACTAATGAAAAATTAGTTTTATATAAAGCAAATTCATGAAATGTTTATGAATTTCCATTGTATTGAGAAACAACTGCTGTTTCAAGAAATACCAACTTCTTAACGAATGGATTTCTTTAAGAAATTAGTGGCATAAAATGGATTTGGATATGGTCCAAGGATAAAACTGATTGCAAGGCATGAAATGAAATTAAACAAACCAAGTTGAACACAATACATTAGAATGTCTAATAAGTGTTCTTGTACATTAAAGAAAAACTATGAGTTTTTTATCAATGTCAAGAATAAATAATCCTCGGTAGTCAATTAAACCATTAAGAGTGTTATACCGCCTTTTGACCAGGCAGAATACCATCGGATTTGGCCAAACGGATTAGCTTAGAGCGATGATTGTGAGGTCTAGAAATCAAGTGTAGGCAATGATATGAAGCGACTATCAACTGAGACCAAGTGATAGACTCTCTAGAATATTTTAAGTATGGATTAGTACCTCCCCCAAGTGGGGAATCGGTGCCTATTCCTTTCCCTAAGGGATCAGTACATATCCTTAAATTTTGTCCCAATTGGGTGAGATCGATATAGAGTGACAAGGAAGGCCTTACGAGGCTATATTTCAAATCTCAAGTCGTTTGGAGTTTGTATGCTCAAGTTATGGAAAATACTTCACCTAAGAAAGGGATCGGTATAAAAGGGATCAGCAAAAGGAATTGGTATGGAATGCATCTTATAAAAGTGATTGGTATAAAAGGGATCATGTAAAAAGGATCGGTATAAAAGGGATCTTATAAAAGGGATCGTACAGAAGTGATTGGCATATTTCAGCCAAACAAGTGAAACTCAATGGAAAATAATTGATATCTCAAAATCTATAAGTCCAATGCATAGAAATTTATGGCAATATGTGGGCACCCTAGGGAGCCTACCCTAGGGATCGCACCTCAAAATAATGAATCAAGAGGGATCGGCCCTCTTCCCTCAATAGGGATCGGTTAGAATCAGGAAACAACTCATGTTGCAACAAAGATTGATCAACAACTCATGTTTTACTAATCCAATTGGCATGAAACTTGGAGCACAAGCTTACTACAATATATGGAACACCCCATAAGGATTGCACATCAAATGTGATACTTTAGAGGGATCAGCTCCTATCCCTCCAGAGGGATCAGCTGAAATTAGAATACATGCAACACCACTTCACGAAAAATGCGATATCTCATAAACCGTAATTCAAAAATAACATGAAATTTGGAGGCCAAGTAGCTAACATCATGGGGAACCCCCCAGAGGGATCGCACCCTATTTGGACACCAAAATAGGGATCGGCACCGATCCATATTGTGGGCCTCGGTGGGCTTGAAAATTCTTGTGTGGCCTCGTCATGGCCTGGAGGTTCTTTTGCCGAAATTTCAGCCCGATCCGTGCATGTCTTTCTCTATAAATACAACAGGTATGGCGTCAGAAAAAGGATCTTCTTTCTACTTCTCTTTATCTTCAACCTAGCCTACACTCTACCAATTTTATTCTTGGATTTCGGATTGTAACCGTAAACAAACTACAATATAATAAAAAAGGATTATTCCGGAGTGGACGTTGGCCGGAGTTAGCCGAACCACTATAAATCTTGTCTATTTTTACCCGCTTTTATTTTTAAATTTGTTTGTTCTTCATATTATATTCTTTACAATATATACCATCTAAGATCTGTGACTGGATATTGGTGCTATCACATCACTAGGTCCGGGTGGCCATTTTTGTCGTCAACAAAGAGTATTGACTCTACGATATAGTGTGATGTGCAAATCCAAAATAGATTCCAAGTTCATTATCAAAATCTGATTTTGATAGTTGTATCCGAGAGGATATGATCCCTTTGGCCGCAAATGTGTCTTTAAGAGAAAGAAAAATGCAGTTGGAATATAATGAGCCACATTGTGACGCCCCACCTCTATACCCACGCTAGCCAAGAACACTACGGTGTAATGCTGTCGACTAGCACGAAGAATAAGGCTGTTGAGGAGCGACCATCCGTGTAACTTCCTTGTGCGAGCACCGATATGTCAGATAGTAAAACATGCATTTCATTTAAGGAGGAAATCCGACATACCGATACAAACTCAAAGCTATCACATAGTGGCTGTATATAATCTTCGGAAACAAATATGGAAATAAACATAACATAAATCAGTCACAGACATCCATATCACAAAGGCGGAAAAAGATATGAATATATATATAACACATGAAAGTGTACATCAGAGTAGTGATCAGAAAGATCCACGATAATACAAAAGAATAGAAACATGTGCCATACAAGAGAATACATCAATGAGTCGATATCTCAAATGTGTACAACAAAGAAACTATATGTAGTTGGCCAAAAGTCAGAGTAATCCCAGAAGAGAAGTCAAGTAGAAGCACCTGTAACATCTCGGTCTAACCCGAGTATTATTTATAAGAAAATAATAAACGGGTCAGTCTAGCTATAAATATCAGATAACATGGTGTAGAATAAAAGACATGGCATAAACATGTAATAACCATAATGGCATACTACTATAAGTATATAATTGAAAATCAACAAGAGATTAATCAATATCACAAGAATCTTCTCTAAGATAAAATGGGGTATCATACCCTAAACTTGTATTCATAACAAGTCAATGACACACGAATTCACCAATGCACAAAAATTGATAAACATATCAATGAAAATCATGAAAATTGGTGAAGCACAAATTTCAGAAATCAACACACGAAATCCAGAAATCACATAAAAAGGGGAGGGGGGCCTATCACAAGAACGGGAGCTATGAAAACTCACCGACACGTGTAACACATGAACGAGAAGCTATCTCATGGAAGCTATCCATTAAATTTTGACACGAATGGCCCGAAGACCATGGGGCGCTACCCCATATATGTGAGTAGAAACATCACACAAGCGGGGTCTAGTCTCCCTCGTAGACAAAGAGACATCGCTCAATCGCTAGTCTAAATCACAAAAATGATCGTCATGATCATAAAGAAGTGTCAATTACACTAAGCCAGTAAATATATGAGTTTAGCTTCATGTCCCATAACCACTAGCTTAACTTAAATATTTACGAACAAACTGTAGATCTTCACTAGGAAATTGTCACAAAAGGTTCAGTCGAACAAGTCCAAGAATTAACTGACGAAGTAAACGCAAGCGTTTCATACCACCTGTTTTGCTAAGCCGTTTAATTAGATTTCTCATCCGAGTGAAGTAAAGGCTTGTATATACTAATAGATTGGAAAACGGTTTAGGAAAAAGAGCTTTGTAATAAAATAGAGTTAAAATCGTTTTGATGAAAGAGTTTTGATATTTACTACTAGTATAAAAACCTTTATACTTTTAAAGTGACAAGTCATAAAAACGATTGTTGAAACAAATCGAATCACAAAATTCACATTCGAATTCGTGAATAAAATCCAAAGAAATCAATTCCAAAGCATCAAAGTATAAATATCCATACGACTTAACAAGGCCGAGCTAAAGAGCAATGGAACGACCTAAAGTGAAATAGGTCGAACGAATTAAGGATAACATGCCAGCAACCTAAGGGGCGCGACCTATCTTGGTGACATGTCCGAGCGAAGCGACCTAAGGAGTAATAAAGTCTAACGACCTAAAGGATATAGGGTCAAGCGACCTAAAAGGGTAGAGGGCTAGGCTCACGACCTAGTGTAGAACGCTCCTTGCCGAGCGACCTAAGGGGATGAGGTCGAGCGACCTAAAGGAAGTAGGTCTAACGACCTAAAGGGTATAAGGTCTAACGACCTAAAGAGTTCGCGACCTAAGTGATACGACCCAAGTGGCGAACGACCTAAAATCAGAGGCCGAGCGACCTAGTGGTTGCGACCTAAGGGGTACGCGACCTAAGGGGTACGTGACCTAAGTGGTACGCGACCTAAGTGGTACGCGACCTAAGTGGTACGCGACCTAAGGGGAAACGACCTAAGCACGCGAGCGACTTACATACTCGAACGACCTAGGGGTTCGAACGACCTAAAAGCAGATACGAGATAGAGCATAGTGCAAACGACCTATAGTCGAGCGACCTAAGGCAATGCCGACCTAAATGCGAATGAGCTAAATGCACAGAGGCGCCTTTTCCAAGACCGAACGACCTAAGCCCAGTAATTTTGCCAAAAACGCTACAAATCGGAGTTTTTCGCCAATCCAATCCAAACCAAATGCAAATACATGTGCACAAGTAATAGGGAATCATTCCCAACAGTCCAATGACAGTTATAGGCAAGATGTGAGATAAAAATCTCACCTTTTCATGAAATTGTTGATGGAGAAGCTTAAAAGCAATGAAAGGAGCTTGAATCCAATGTCTTCTTCTTGAATTTGGAGTTGAATGATGGATTGCAAATGAATTTGAGCTTGGAGTTTTAATTTCCCATTCCCTCCTCCATTTTTGATGAAGCTTCTATGTTTAGGAAATGAAGAATGAAGTTGTGAAGAGAAGGAGGGGGGTTGGGCTGAGTTAGTAAGTGCAGTCCAACCAAAGCCCTAAGTGAAAAAGTGGCGAAAATTCCACTTTCTCCAAACATATCGAAGTTTACACTTAAAAAGATCGCAAACATCATTTTGAACTCAATGGGGGTGGTCTCGAGTCCTAATTTGACCGTATGCAAAAAGTAGTTTTTCGGACTAACATCCGACTAACGATAAAATATTTAAATATAAAAATCGACAAATATGCGGGTTGCTACAGACTCCCCTCCTTAAAGAAATTGCGTCCTCGCAATATATAAGGTGGAAATAAAAAGCAACAACCATAAAAGCATGTTAACACAAAAGAAATTTGAAATAAGAAGTTTACCTCAAAGAGCATGAGAAAGTAAGTCCGGATGTGTTCGCTCGATGAATTCTCTAGATTCCCAAGAACAATCTTTAGGATTTGAGGACCATTGAACCTTCACAAGCGGAACATCTTTATTTCGAAGTCGTTTGACCTCCGAAGCAATAATTCGAATAGGATGCTGCTCATAAGTTAAATTAGGCGAAACTTCAATTTCTTCCACAACGCCGGACTCAAAAATAAAATTGGAAATCTCGAACTGTGCAGTTAAAGCGCTCGGCGGATTAAAAGCGGTGGAGGTGCAAAAAGTCATAGCGGGGATACAGCGAGGATATAGCGGGATATAGCGGATGGCTCTAAAATAGCATATAAAACTCGTACTTAATGTTTTTAAAAATATATAAATGGTAATTAAATGAAAATTTATCATTCAATTGAATTATAATTAATACATAAATAATTTTAAACAAAAAACATGTTCGAATATACTTTAAATAAACGTAAAACTATTATATAACATAATTGAATTTAGTAGAATATTAGAGTACTTTCATTTCTAAAAATATATTAAAAATGAAATCAAATAAATTAGTTTCATAATTTTTATAATGTATAAATGCAATTTCTTAATTCATTTTATTAAAGAAGATATAGCGGAAATAGCGGAATATAGCGGGAATAATGGGATATAGCGGAAATAGCGGGGTTTAAAGCAGAAAGGCTATATTTTGGGACTATATGGAAAAATCGTAGCGGTAGGAATCCGCTATGAGATATAGCGTGGTTATAGCGGAGTAATAGCGGGGCATTAACTACACAGATCTCGAAAGCATTTCCGTAATCGAAAAACGTGAAACACGTCATGCATAGCAGAAAATTGAGCCGGTAATAAAAGGTGATATGCCATGGAATCACTACGTTCAGTGATAGGAAATGGCCCCATATATTGAGGCGCTAACGTTCCCGATCGACTAAAACGTAAAACACCCTTAATAGGTGAAATACGAATAAAATCTGGACCTAAAACCAGTTTCTCACCGGTCTCAAGCCAACAAGAAGGGGATCAGCATGGCCTTCCATAGGGTGCCTCGGAAGATGCCATACCAATACTAGATTAGAAGCTATTATTATAGGAAAATTCAAATAGAAATATATGATCTTCCCAACTTCCATCAAAATCAAGAACACAAGAACGAAGAAAATCTTCAAGCGTTTGATTCACACACTCGATTTGTCCATCGGACTAGGGGTGATAAGCGGTGTTAAAAATCTCGAAGACTTTCCCAAAATCCACTATTAAACAATGGATCGTGATTGCTAACAATAGAAGTAGGGACACCATGCAATTTAACAATTTCCTTGGTAAAGAGTTTGGCCAAAAGAGAAACGGTTCAGTTAGACCGAATGGAAATAAAATGGGCGGATATAGTAAGTCTATCAACTATCACCCATAAGCTATCATGACCCGAACAAGAACGGGAAAGGCCATAACTAAAATCCATGGAAATTTGATCCCACTTCCAAATTGGAATTTCTAAAGGTTGCAATAACCCACCATGCCTTTGTGAAGTTGGCAAGTCATGCAACACTTAACAAACTTAGCAATAACATGTTTCATTCACTCCCAATAATAAAGCCGCCTCACCTCGGCGTACATTTTACTACTACCGGGATGAATGGTAAATTCAGAATGATGAGAATCTTTTAAAGTATCTTTACGAATATCACTAATATTTGGTACGATAAGTCTACCAAATTTTCGAATGCCGCCACGAAAATCAATATCGAAGTCTTTCAACTTTCAATATTAATTTTATCCCTACTACTTTGGCTAAGAAGAGCCAATTCGGGATCTAGCCTTAAAGCTTCAAGAATGCAGTCCAAAAGAGAAGGATGAGCCTCAAGGCTACATAAAACAAGAGATGAACATGAATTAGAATTTACGATCCCGAATCTCACAAGTGGAGGAAATCTCGAGATCATTCCATTCAGATATCATCAAAGAAATAACTGCCTGTTGCTTAAGACTAAGGGTATTGGCAACACTATTTCCCTTTCCGGGGTATAAAGGATATCAAGATCATAAGGTACAAGGGATTCGAGCCAACGTGGTTGACACAAATTAAATTACTTACGAGAAAATAGATATCCCAATAATTTATAATCGAGGTGGAGAACAAATTTCTTCCCCAAGATGATGATGCCAAACTTGGAAAGCAAAATCAATAGCCGCGAGCACCAGATCATAAGTGACATACCTAGTCTCTATCGGCTTTTAGGATTTAGAAGCACAAGTGATTGCGCGCTCTCTTTTGCAAGAGTATGGCATCCAAACCAATACGATTAGCATTGGTACAAAAGATAAAGTTTTGGTTCCCTTCGGGAATCACAAGGATAAGGGTATCAAAAAGAAAGAATTTAATTTTCTTTCCCGAAAAGCTAAAACTTTCAAAATCACAATTACCTTTATAGAAAAATTTACATTTTACAAGTCAATTTATTGTGTCTGACTATCTCATCAAAGCGTTTAGGAAATCCCTATCGATAACGTTGATCAAGCGCATCGACCAGAATTCTTAAAACACTAAATGGGCAATACAACACAAAATCATCTTCTATATGATGAAAATATCTCTTAAAAGTTTTGAGTATCTCTTAAAAATTTTGTTTACTTAAAAATCAATTTGTACTTAAAAATAAATCTTATGAAAAAGATTTGCAAAATTTTAAATTTCTATTTTCATCCAAAATTAATAAATACAAGAATGGAATTATTGAGATATTCATAGAATACTCGATTTATAAATTGGATGAAATAAGCTGGATAAACCGAATGACATATTAAGTCATTCGTAAGAAGCATAACGAGTGCGGAATGTGGTAAGTGAAATGCTAACCTCCACAACTCCTAGCTAATGAAATCCGGTGGCAAGGTCAAACTGGAAAGACCTTAACACCTCTTAAAAGATTGCTTAGGTGATGATCCCAAGACAAGCTCAAAGATTCCGAAAAATTCACAACTACCTAATTGAGAGAAATAATTCTTTACTCAACATGTGAGCTTAAAGAATAAGATGATGCCATTAATTTGGAATCGAAATCACAAAGGAAAAATATGAATCTGCTTAACAGATTAAAAATGTCGAAAATGAATTAGTCCATTGGGAAAAATAGGATATGGGCCTCATAATGATTAAGCCAATCCTTTCACGCTAATCAATTCCAAAACCTAACAACGCATAATATGCAAATCGGTACGGAAAGAAAAATCACATGAAATAATTTCGACATTGATAAAAAGCAAATTGAGTGTTGCGGATCCACCAACCGGATTCGCAATTCTCAAAGAAGTCATCAAGCCCAAAATGTTTTAAAGAAAAAGAATCAACAAGTTCTTTTGATATAAAAATGATAAGATGAACCCTTATCAAAAAGAACTCGAATAGGATAATCACGAAACAAGTGTAATCAAGGATTGAGTAAGAAATACCTTGACCAAGAGAAGAGTTGCTAGGGACCTGCAGCTTTCCTTTTTCTCTTGCTTTGAAGTTTGGGACACGTAGATAAGTAATGACCTGATCCTTTGCAATAGAGGCAATAAAGGGGTTTCGGGCACTTAATTACATAATGGTCTGTGGAACCATAATTGAAGCATTGGTTACGACTCGAGGTAGGTGTCTTGGCTACTGAAGTTTCTGGTTCCACCTTCTTCTTGCTTAGAAGTATGGGGCAGACAGAAATATGATGACTAGAATTTTTGCAATAACGACAAAAGAGTGGTTCCGGACACTCCTTTGCATAGTGGTCCTTAGAATTACAATTGAAGCATCCTCTACAAATAGAGTTTGGAGTCTTTGCTACCAAAGTAGGTTGCTTCACCTTCTTATCGGGATAAGGGCTTTTGAACTTATTATGCCTCTTCTTGGAAATCCCGATACCACTATCAATTCCCTTATCAGCCTCTTCATGTCGAAGAGTGATATCCACAAGTTGATTAAAAGGAACTTCAAGTTTCAGAGGTAAAACCATTTCGGGGTTCTTACTCAAAGCACAAATAAACCTTTGATTCTTAGCAAGATCCAAAAGTTGTTGGGCAGACATGAATACGCCATCCAGAGAAGGACTACTGGATTGACTAGCGCTAGGACTGCCAGAATTAACCATCTCTTCTTCTTTAAGAAAGAAAGGAAGAAGAAGGAAGAGGTTATTCTTAGAATAAAATATCAAGCAATCTTGATAGATAAAACAAGGAATCATAAAAAGAAAATAGGATGAATCGGTACGAAGACTCGAATTAATCCTAAGGTACAACTCCTAAGAAGGACTTAAGACGATGATCCTTGTTAAGTTATTCTACATTGTTCCGAAGTTTGGCTCTGATACCAAGCTGTGATGCCCCACCTCTATACCCACACTAGCCAAGAACACTACGGTGTAATGCTGTCGACTAGCACGGAGAATAAGGCTGTTGAGGAGCGACCATCCGTGTAACTTCCTTGTGCGAGCACCGATATGTCAGATAGTAAAACATGCATTTCATTTAAGGAGGAAATCCGACATACCGATACAAACTCAAAGCTATCACACAGTGGCTGTATATAATCTTCGGAAACAAATATGGAAATAAACATAACATAAATCAGTCACAGACATCCATATCACAAAGGCGGAAAAAGATATGAATATATATATAACACATGAAAGTGTACATCAGAGTAGTGATCAGAAAGATCCACGATAATACAAAAGAATAGCAACATGTGCCATACAAGAGAATACATCAATGAGTCGATATCTCAAATGTGTACAACAAAGAAACTACTAATCTATGTAGTTGGCCAAAAGTCAGAGTAATCCCAGAAGAGAAGTCAAGCAGAAGCACCTGTAACATCTCGGTCTAACCCGAGTATTATTTATAGGAAAATAATAAACGGGTCAGTCTAGCTATAAATATCAGATAACATGGTGTAGAATAAAAGACATGGCATAAACATGTAATAACCATAATGGCATACTACTATAAGTATGTAATTGAAAATCAACAAGAGATTAATCAATATCACAAGAATCTTCTCTAAGATAAAATGGGGTATCATACCCTAAACTTGTATTCATAACAAGTCAATGACACACGAATTCACCAATGCACAAAAATTGATAAACATATCAATGAAAATCATGAAAATTGGTGAAGCACAAATTTCAGAAATCAACACACGAAATCCAGAAATCACGTAAAAAGGGGAGGGGGAGGCCTATCACAAGAATATGAGCATGAAAACTCACCGACACGTGTAACACATGAACGAGAAGCTATCTCATGGAAGTTATCCATTAAATTTTGACACACGAATGGCCCGAAGACCATGGGGCGCTACCCCATATATGTGAGTTGAAACATCACACAAGCAGGGTCTAGTCTCCCTCGCAGACAAAGAGACATCGCTCAATCGCTAGTCTAAATCACAAAAATGATCGTCATGATCATAAAGAAGTGTCAATTACACTAAGCCAGTAAATATATGAGTTTAGCTTCATGTCCCATAACCACTAGCTTAACTTAAATATTTACGAACAAACTGTAGATCTTCACTAGGAAATTGTCACAAAAGGTTCAGTCGAACAAGTCCAAGAATTAACCGACGAAGTAAACGCAAGCGTTTCATACCACCTGTTTTGCTAAGCCATTTAATTAGATTTCTCATCCGAGTGAAGTAAAGGCTTGTATATACTAATAGATTGGAAAACGGTTTAGGAAAAAGAGCTTTGTAATAAAATAGAGTTGAAATCGTTTTGATGAAAGAGTTTTGATATTTACTACTAGTATAGAAACCTTTATACTTTTAAAGTGACAAGTCACAAACACGATTGTTGAAACAAATCGAATCACAAAATTCACATTCAAAGTCGTGAATAAAATCCAAAGAAATCAATTCCAAAGCATCAAAGTATAAATATCCATACGACCTAACAAGGCCGAGCTAAAGAGCAATGGAACGACCTAAAGTGAAATAGGTCGAACGAATTAAGGATAACATGCCAGCGACCTAAGGGGCGCGACCTATCTTGGTGACATGTCCGAGCGAAGCGACCTAAGGAGTAATAAAGTCTAACGACCTAAAGGATATAGGGTCAAGTGACCTAAAAGGGTAGAGGGCTAGGCACACGACCTAGTGTAGAACGCTCTTTGCCGAGCGACCTAAGGGGATAAGGTCGAGCGACCTAAAGGAAGTAGGTCTAACGACCTAAAGGGTATAAGGTCTAACGACCTAAAGAGTTCGCGACCTAAGTGATACGACCCAAGTGGCGAACGACCTAAAATCAGAGGCCGAGCGACCTAGTGGTTGCGACCTAAGGGGTACGCGACCTAAGGGGTATGTGACCTAAGTGGTACGCGACCTAAGTGGTACGCGACCTAAGTGGTACACGACCTAAAGGGAAACGACCTAAGCACGCGAGCGACTTACATACTCGAACGACCTAGGGGTTCGAACGACCTAAAAGCAGATACGAGATAGAGCATAGTGCAAACGACCTATAGTCGAGCGACCTAAGGCAATGCCGACCTAAATGCGAACGAGCTAAATGCACAGAGGCGCCTTTTCCAAGCCCGAACGACCTAAGCCCAGTAATTTTGCCAAAAACGCTACAAATCGGAGTTTTTCGCCAATCCAATCCAAACCAAATGCAAATACATGTGCACAAGTGATAGGGAATCATTCCCAACAGTCCAATGACAGTTATAGGCAAGATGTGAGATAAAAATCTCACCTTTTCACGAAATTGTTGATGGAGAAGCTTAAAAGCAATGAAAGGAGCTTGAATCCAATGTCTTCTTCTTGAATTTGGAGTTGAATGATGGATTGCAAATGAATTTGAGCTTGGAGTTTTAATTTCCCATTCCCCCCTCCATTTTTGATGAAGCTTCTATGTTTAGGAAATGAAGAATGAAGTTGTGAAGAGAAGGAGGGGGGTTGGGCTGAGTTAGTAAGTGTAGTCCAACCAAAGCCCTAAGTGAAAAAGTGGCGAAAATTCCACTTTCTCCAAACATATCGAAGTTTACACTTAAAAAGATCGCAAACGTCATTTTGTACTCAATGGGGGTGGTCTCGAGTCCTAATTTGACCGTATGCAAAAAGTAGCTTTTCGGACTAACATCCGACTAACGATAAAATATTTAAATATAAAAATCGATAAATATGCGGGTTGTTACACACATTGCTAAGAATAATACCGTAAATTTTAATTGTTGAAATTAACATAATAGATTCATCATTCGATGTGCTGAACTAGGTTCAAAATTTACTTACAAAATTATCGTATAGTATAACTTTATGTTTTGGTACATAAGTGTTGAATTTGAAAATTCTAAATAATGATTTAGAGTAAACTATTTATATATAATAACCAAAGTGTCTCGAAGTTAATGGGAGCGATATTGAGTTTACGAGTTTTCTGGATATGATCCAAGAAATGATATGGAATTATCGTAAGCATCAAGATTGAATAATTATTTTGATAGAAATATAAAATAGTTTGACTTTCAATCCAACTGCGGATGAAGCGTGTGTTCATAAGAAAGAATGTTAATAGGTACACTGATATTTCTAAACTGTAAGTAAACAACACATTGTCGACTTTAAAGATATACTTGTATTAAAATCAAAATTAGCTTTTTTAGTACTCAACTTTGGATTGTAAATGTTGCCTTTTATAGTGAGTATATAAGATATTGGGAATGTTCCAAATCAATATGCAAAGACACCTTAGTAAATTGTTTAACATGTAATATGTAAGATAAGTTCCTTATGCATTGGTAATAGAAATTATCATACATGTTATGTTTTCTACGATATCGTAATTTATTATGTATTTGATACGTGAAGCAAATATCAAATCCATACTGATATCACTAAATGGTTGTTTGAAGTGTTTTGGCGTATTTATGAAATACTAAAGAATTGTTTATAGAAACAATAAAATCCCTATGAAGGAGTGTTCGAAAACTTCATAAGTGATATTGAGTATAATACGTCAATAATAAATTCAAGTTAAGAATCTTTAAGTTGCAAATGTTTCAAATGAATGATTGTGGCCGATTCAATGAAAAAGGCTACGTACATCGCCTTGAATAGCGCCGCAATAAAATCAATGTGTATAAATATATAAGTGCACAAATTTTGTAACGACCCGGATTTTTAGCCATCGGATATTGGGCAATCAACCGATTTTAATTATTGGAATATTAATTTTTATTAGTCAAATAGATAAATTTTCTGACAAGTAAAATATCTAAATCTATAAATTGATTAAAAACTATATAAATTTTAAATTATAAAATTTCTGGATATGATTGATTTTATTGATATATGTAGATAAATTCCACCATTTAAGTTTAAGATAAAATATCCATAAATGTGTGTGTATACACAAGCTTTATGATGTATAAAAATAAATATATGTACATGAATGAATAAACTTCATTGTGGCAAATTTCAAAACCTATGATTTTACACATATGGATATATGTTTATAAGATATAGTGCATATGGGAATATAAATATTAATATATATATATATAAAGGTGTATATCTAAAATGGATATATATATATATATATATGTATATATGTATATATATATATGGATATATATATGTATATACTTTATGATGGAAGAAAATAAAAATAATAAAATAAATATATGTACACATATATATACAAGTGAAGATGTATATAGCATATATATAAATGTGTAAGTATGTATGGTAAACATATATATACATTGTATATGAAAAACTTATGCTATGAAAGTTAAAAATAATATATATATATATATATGTATAGTATATATGTTATAAAGGTAATATATATATATATATATATATATATGTAAGATAGGAGGTAAAATAAATTTGTACATGTATAGATATGCATATATATATATATATGTGTATTTTTGTCAAAATATATGTGTGTGAATAAATATGAAAATAATTGAATATGTAATTATGCAACATGTAAACTTGTACATGGTAAAAAGTAGGCACATAAGGTTATATATATATATATATCAATACATATAAATATATATATATATATAAAAACACATAGGGAAACATCATCATGGCAAGGCATCATTTCAAGCACCTAAACATTAAATCAAACACATATATTAAATCAAATAAACATGAAAAATCAAATCAACCTTATACTCAAATCAGGTCTACATATTTTCAAAACAAAACAATATAAAAAAAATGTAAAAAGAAAATTGAAGTACTGTACATGATAACAACCTTCAGCCTTTTGTTTACATGTTCCCTCTCTCTATATATTTACAGTACCTTGTTTTGTGCACATGTAACGACCCGTATTTTTACGGATCGACAAATTCGTCAAAATCTGGAATTCTTAGCGTTGTTAAGTCATTTCAGATTTTAGGCAAAATTTTGTTCAAGTCCTAGGTCGTAAACGACCTAAGTGATAAGTCGTGACCGACTTAAGTGGTTTAGGCGACCTAAGGAAGTGTAGTTGGCGACCTAAGTATTCTGGGGTTAGGCCGTAGGGGAGATAGGTCGTGTGATAACTTAGGTCGTGGGGTAGAGTTAGGTCGGCAACGACCTAAGAAAACTAAGTGGGTTAACAACCTAGGGAGTTTAAGGTAGTTCAAACGACCTAAGGTGTTGTCGTAGTTAGGTCGTGAGCGACCTATCAGTTATGTTGTGAGCGACCTAAGTGTGGGTGTTGGATAGTTAAGTCGTCTAGACGACTTAGTAGTTAGGTCGCATCCCAGTTGATTCGCGACTTATGATAGGTCGCGTGGAAGCTTAAGGGATTAGGTCGTAACCTACCTGTTAAGTCGTAGGTCTCTGGGTTTGGCTTAGTGTTAGGTCGCAAGGTTTTATAAGTCGTAGATCGTATCCCAGTTGACTCGTTAAGGCGGTATTGTTGCTGAGTCGAGCGTGCTGAGTCGTTAGGTGGTAACTCGTTAAGTCGAGTAAAGTGATAAGTCGTTAAGGCGCTTCTCTGTTAAGTCGTAGGACGTGAGAATGCGCGCGTATGTTGAGTCGTATCTTGGTTAGGTCGTAACATTGCTAGGTCGGTGAAGCTGCTAAGTCGTTAGGTTGTATAGGCACGTGTGCTAAGTCGTTACCGACTTAGGGGTTAGTTGCTGAGTCGTAGGTCGTAAGGCAGAGGGAGGCTTAGGTCGGAGACGACCTAAGAAGGCAGACGAGTTAAGGAATTTCAGCTATAAATACTCGTCCATTTTCTCACTTTTTGGGATCCGGATTTCGAAGCGACGAAGTGCTGCCATTTTGAGAGCTCGACTTCTACACTTCTTCACTTCTTTTCTCTACTCTAATCTAGTGATTCCATCCATCCAAGTTGAAGATCAAATTGAAGATTCAAGAGCTTAGATTGAAGATCTACACCCATTGAAGTGAGATTTCATCGTTTGAAGCGGATTTGTGATAGATCAACCTTCGCTGTCCAGATCTGAAGTGGGTTTCTTTTGAGGTTGTTTAGGTGATTTGGTGAGTGGTGATTATCTCTCATACGGATCCAAAGGAGTATATCGGATCGTTGGCTTGATTTGGTGTTAAAATAGTGATTTCCATGTATTTTCCTAATCACATGTGTAGATCCGTATAGATTCATTGTTCATGATGATTTGACATCCATCTTACTACATGTTAACCTATGCAAGTTCATTCATCAAGATTATAGAGATATTGTTCATGTTTTCATGCTTATTAGACTTTCAACTCTTTAATTACGAAATTGCCATTATTGTGATAATTGTCTACTTAGATCATATTTAAATGCTTGATTGTTTGGATTAATGTTTGATTTGATTGATTACTATGAATTAGATGATTGATGATTTGATTTAGATCGAAGATGATTCAAAAGCTAAGAGAAAGGCTCTTGAATTGGGAAAGCTGCTTGTGGCATATGTAGCGGATGGTGAAGCTCTTATGCATAGATTTGATGATGATGTTGAGATGAGACTTTGCGAGGATGTGATGAAGCGAAGCATGATATGAGATAGTCTTGGTCTAATCCAGACAGGATCATTCCAAGCATGTTGATAACTCGGTGATATGGTTCGAGTTGAGGATAATGGTTTGCTCGAGAGGCGCTTGAGCTAGTATGGAAATAGTCGTCGAGGAGGATGACTAGGAGGCTGAGGTCTTATCGTTGTTGAAGGTTCTAGCATGCTCAAAGCAAGAGTACGTTGGGCAGATTCGATAGTCCCTGAAGGCTAATGATTGATAGTCAAGTACTCTGGGCAGATTCGATAGTCCTAGGCACGGGTCACGATGACGTGCGAGAGTTATGTCTAGAACCGGGGTTTCCATTAGCCCTTGACGGACGGCTGAAAGAATGTGCCGGTCATTCAATTAACGGTGATATCGAAGCAATGATAACAGTGATAGCCAGAGTCATGGATGTTTGGTTGTATCGTCATTCGGTCTCAAGAGCAGTGTTTTCGGGGTGCTTATCTGATCTTGGTTTAGGCCTTGGGGGTTTGTGCTTGGAAAACATCGCCCTTGACTCGAGTGATAATTTCTTTACTTTACATTGTATGCTCTGCTATGTTTACTTCTGCTTAGTGTGTGTCTGGGGGCTATCACTGTAGAAAGAGGTTGGAGTGGGAGGGTTGTATTCCTATTCCTTTTCCTTTATGATCTTTTGGTATGTTGTTAGTTAATTTACTGCTCACTAAGACTGTTGTCTGACTCAAGGCTTTATGTTTTAACTCTTATTGCCTTGGGCTGTTCGTCCATTTTGGGACGGGCAGACTATGTAGCAGGTGACAGGTGCTGCTCTTGCTTTCCACGATGCTGATGACGAAGACGAGCTGGAGTATTGCATATTACTTCTTACTATATGTACTGGATGTTCCGCTGCTTTGTATTCTCTGAGTGATATGTAGTGAGGCTTGTTGTATTAACTATTCAGATGTTTGTATTCAACTATTATGAAGTTTTATTGATGAGATTCTATTCTGTGAAGCTTCACTATATATATGTTCTATTGTATTTTGTCCATGCGCTGTGAGTAATACGATAGATTCTGTTGTTTTAATTTACCTTGACAATCGTCCATGGCTGCCTGACACACTTTACAGCGCACTTTCTCTAGGTTCAGTGCAGGGGTTATGGGCAGTCGTCACATTTGGTGTCAGAGCATTGGTTAATCGATTTTACCCAACGCTCGTTGACGTAACTACGTATGAGAGACGTAATTGTATTTTGATGGATGATTACTATATATAATATAGTATATTAGAAGTGTTTGAGTCCTTTAAGCAGTTGTTTCTCAAGATGTTCTGACCATTCCTTTTTATAGATATTGAGAATGAGTCGAAGAGGGAGACCAGCTACAAGGGAAGGCTGTGCTACTGAAGGGGCTGCTGATTATGCAGCTATGTTCGAAGCTATGATGACTTCGATCATGAGAAGGATACCAGTTCCGGGGGTAGCAGTTGATGTTGGAGTTCAAGTCCAAACTCCAAAACCAGTGGATTTTGCTAAGTTGTGCAAAGATTATACTGCTCTGGGAGGGAAGGTTTTCTTGGGAACAGAATCAACCATTGAAGTCCAGAGGTGGATAGATGCTTGTAGAAGGATTTTTGGTGATTTGGGAATAGAGGATGCAACTAAGAGGAAGTTAGCATCAAGACAGCTTCAAGGAAGAGCTTCTGATTGGTGGAACTCTATTACCATCAATACTCCGGAGGAAGAGATTACTTGGGAGCAATTCCAAGTCAGATTTGAAGCTAAGTTCATTTCTACAGCTCAGAAGTCTGTTCTGTTCAAGAAGTTTGTGGAGCTCAAGCAAGGTGGGAGACCAGTTCTTGAGTATGTTTCTGAGTTTGAAGCTTTGTCCAAATATGCCCGGCCATATATCGAATCTGCATATCAGAAGAATGAGAAGTTTGTGACAGGCTTGGACAGTTATCTTGGGAGGCAGTTGGTGGATCATCCAGACGATTCATTTGAGAAGCTTGTGGAGAAAGCTCTCAGGCATGAGAGTCTGTTTCCTAAGGAAGGATCTGTTGTTGCTGTGACCAGGGGAGAGTCTAAACCACAACAGGGTGGAAACAAGAAGAGGAAGCAGCAGCAGCAAAAGGGTAAGGATGGCCAGAAGAGGCTGAAGGGCGAAGTGACTTGCTACAATTGTCAGCAGAAGGGCCATTTCTCTAAGGATTGTAAGAATCCGAAGGTGCCGATGAAGTGTCACAACTGTGACAAGCCGGGGCATATCAGGAAGGATTGTCCAGAACCGAGGAGGGACAAGCAGATTGTGCAAGCTTATGCTTTGGGAGCTGTTCCATCGTCTTCGAAAGCTCCTACCGCTGAAGAGAAAGGAAAGGGTGTGGTTGTTCAAGGTACTCTTTCCATATGTGGTGTTCCAGTTAGAGTGTTGTTTGATACTGGGGCGTCGCATTCGTTTGTTTGTAGTGAACTTGTAGGCCGGTTAGGTTTGGAACCGGATATCGTTGATAGGCCATTGGTTGTGACTAATCTAGTTGGGGGTTCGTCTTGTTTGTGTATGCTATGCCGTGGTATGATTGTATCGAGTCATGGTTGCTCTTTTGTTTGTGATTGTTTTGTTCTGAACTTTGCGGGGTTCAGAATTATTTTGGTTATGGACTGGCTTAGGAAGTATGCGGCAAAGGTTGATTGCGAAAGGTTGGAGGTGACAGTTGAGAATGTGGAGGGGCGAAAGATTGTGATACGATGTAAGCATGAAGAAGGTGTCTTCATGAGCTTCATGTATTCGCTGGTTGTTCCACGGGATGGACTGTCATCAGTACCGATCGCTAATGGATTCGAGGATGTCTTTGACGAGGTCAAAGGGTTACCGCCGCATAGAGAGATCGAGTTTCGTATAGATCTAGTTGAAGGAGCCAGACCTGTTGTGATGCCTCTTAGGCGGATGGCGCCTAGGGAACAGCAGGAGTTGAGGGTGCAGGTTGATGATCTTTTGCAGAAAGGATTCATTCGGCATAGTGTGTCCGAATGGGGTGCACCAGTTGTGTTTGCAACCAAAGCAGATGGATCGTTGAGGTTGTGTGTGGATTATCGTGAGCTGAATAAGGTGACTAAGAAGAACAAGTATCCATTGCCGAGAATAGATGACTTGTTTGATCAGCTTCACGAAGCCAAGGTGTTTTCTCAGATGGATTTGGCAACGGGATTTCACCAGTTGAGAGTGGCTAAGGATAGTGTGCCGAAGACTGCTTTTTGAACACCATCCGGTTTCTTTGAGTGGCTGGTAATGCCGTTTGGATTGACTAACGCGCCAGCATATTTTGTTGATCTTATGAATAGAGTGTTCAGAGATCAGTTGAACAAGTTTGTACTTGTGTTCGTGGATGATATTCTGATTTATTCCAGAACTGAAGAAGAGCACAAGACACACTTGCGAATTGTTTTGGAAATCCTACAGAAACATCAGCTGAAGGCTAAGTTTTCGAAGTGTCACTTCTGGAAGAATGAAGTGAGGTTCTTAGGCCATGTTATTTCTGGAAATGGAATAGCGGTTGATCCCGCTAAGGTGGCAGCAATCCAGGATTGGGTTAGGCCTAAGAATGCATCTGATGTGAGAAGTTTTCTTGGATTGGCAGGATATTATCGACGGTTTATCAAATACTTCTCCAAGGTGGCTGCACCGTTAACAGGATTGACGAAGAAGAACCAAGTGTTCAAGTGGGAAGATAAGTGTGAGCAAGCTTTTAGAATCCTGAAAGAAAGATTGACAAGTGCTCCTGTTTTGACTATTCCTAGTGGGAATGACGAGATGGTGGTTTACACCGACGCATGTGGTACTGGACTTGGAGCAGTGCTGATGCAGAGGGATAAAGTTGTTGCGTATGCCAGTCGACAACTGAAGCCGCATGAAAGGAATTACCCGACTCATGATTTGGAGTTAGCGGCGATTATTTTTGCTCTGAAGATGTGGAGACATTATCTACTGGGAGTTCGATTCGAGTTGTTTACAGATCATAAGTCGTTGAAGTATCTTTTCTCCCAAAAGGATTTGAATCTTCGGCAGCAACGTTGGCTAGAGTTTTTGGCATCATATGATTTTGGTATAGCTTATACTCCGGGAAAAGGTAACGCAGTGGCAGATGCGTTAAGTCGAAGACATGCAGGATTAGGAGCCATGTTTTCAGAATGGAAGAATCTCGAGTATCTAGCTGGATTTGACTTCAAGCCCAGATGTGGATTGGAACCTGAGATGTTGGCAAACTTATCGATAAGACCTACTCTTGTGGAAAGGATTGGCGAGAGCCAAAAGCGAGACGATAAGCTTGTCAAAATTATCCATGATTTGGAATCTGGATTGGACCTAGAAAAGGATAAAGGATTCGAGGTCGATCGAGAGGGTTGGCTTCGGAAGCAAGGACGACTAATAGTTCCCGATATCGATGAATTGAGGAATGAAGTTCTGAGGGAAAGTCATCACTCGAAGTTGATAATTCATCCAGGTGGAAATAAGATGTATCGGGATATGAAGAGAACCTATAACTGGGAAGGTATGAAGAAGGATGTTGGAAATTTTATTTCCAAGTGTATGAACTGCCAGTTGGTAAAAGCTGAACAGAAGAAGCCAAGTGGATTGCTTCAGCCATTAGAAGTTCCTACATGGAAGTGGGAGCAGATATCGATGGATTTTATTGATGGACTACCTAGAACAAGAACGGGAAATGAAGGGATTTGGGTCATCGTAGATCGTCTGACTAAGAGCGTAAGATTCATTCCTGTTCGATCGAGTAGGACTGCATCAAAGTTGGCTGAGTTGTATGTTAAGTGGATAGTTCAATTCCATGGTATTCCGAAGAGTATAGTGAGCGATCGAGACCCATTGTTCACTAGCGGATTTTGGAAGAGCTTTCAGGAAGTTTTGGGAACCGGGTTGTGTTTGAGTACAGCTTATCACCCTCAAACCGATGGTCAGACTGAGAGAGTCAACCGAGTTTTGGAAGATCTCCTCAGAGCTTGTGTTTTGGATTTCAGAGGATCATGGGAAGATCACCTTCATTTGGTGGAATTTGCATACAACAACAGTTACCAGTCAAGCATTGGTATGGCACCGTATGAGGCATTGTATGGAAGACCATGTAACTCTCCGACATGTTGGTTAGAGACAGGAGAAAAAGCTGATACTTGGGCCAAAGATGATTCGACAGACCTCAGATTGTATAGAGATCATTCGGCAACGAATGAAGGCAGCCCAAGACCGTCAGAAGAGTTATGCCGATAAGCGTCGTAAGGATTTGGAATTCGACGTAGGTGATATGGTTTTTGTGAAGATTTCTCCACTAAAGAATGTTATCCGATTCGGGAAGAAAGGAAAATTGGCTCCGAGATTTGTTGGACCATTCCCGATCATCGAGCGAATTGGAAAGCTCGCCTACAGATTGGAATTACCGGAGAAGATGTCGGGTGTGCACAATGTTTTTCATGTATCGTATCTACGGAAGTATGTGCACGACTCGAATACAGTGGTTTCTGCTGATAGCTGTGAAGACTTCGAAGTTGATCCAGTCGGTAAGAGACCTCGTAAGCCGCTTCGTGTAGTGGAAACCGACACGAAACAGCTTAGGAGGAGGATAGTTAAGTTGCTCAAGATATAATGGAGTGACGATGATAACGACTGTACGTGGGAAGTGGAAGAGAGGATGAAAGCAGCTCATCCTGAACTCTTCAAGGTATGGCCCTAAGGTGTCGTGTCATCTCACGATATTGTAACTTGTGCTGGTTTTAGAATTCTGCATGCTAAGCTAGAATTGGATGCATGGTTTGTTGATTGCTATGGATGGTAGGCGTGTAGAATAGTCTTTGATTGCTTTGTTTGTTTGGAATTTCGGGGGCGAAATTCCTAAGGGGGAGAGAATGTAACGACCCGTATTTTTACGGATCAACAAATTCGTCAAAATCTGGAATTCTTAGCGTTGTTAAGTCATTTCAGATTTTAGGCAAAATTTTGTTCAAGTCCTAGGTCGTAAACGACCTAAGTGATAAGTCGTGACCGACTTAAGTGGTTTAGGCGACCTAAGGAAGTGTAGTTGGCAACCTAAGTATTCTGGGGTTAGGTCGTAAGGGAGATAGGTCGTGGGGTAGAGTTAGGTCGGCAACGACCTAAGAAAACTAAGTGGGTTAACAACCTAGGGAGTTTAAGGTAGTTCAAACGACCTAAGGTGTTGTCGTAGTTAGGTCGTGAGCGACCTATCAGTTATGTTGTGAGCGACCTAAGTGTGGGTGTTGGATAGTTAAGTCGTCTAGACGACTTTAGGTCGCATCCCAGTTGATTCGCGACTTATGATAGGTCGCGTGGAAGCTTAAGGGATTAGGTCGTAACCTACCTGTTAAGTCGTAGGTCTCTGGGTTTGGCTTAGTGTTAGGTCGCAAGGTTTTATAAGTCGTAGATCGTATCCCAGTTGACTCGTTAAGGCGGTATTGTTGCTGAGTCGAGCGTGCTGAGTCGTTAGGTGGTAACTCATTAAGTCGAGTAAAGTGATAAGTCGTTAAGGCGCTTCTCTGTTAAGTCGTAGGACGCGAGAATGCGCGCGTATGTTGAGTCGTATCTTGGTTAGGTCGTAACATTGCTAGGTCGGCGAAGCTGCTAAGTCGTTAGGTTGTATAGGCGCGTGTGTTAAGTCGTTACCGACTTAGGGGTTAGTTGCTGAGTCGTAGGTCGTAAGGCAGAGGGAGGCTTAGGTCGGAGACGACCTAAGAAGGTCTGACGAGTTAAGGAATTTCAGCTATAAATACTCGTCCATTTTCTCACTTTTTGGGATCCGGATTTCGAAGCGACGAAGTGCTGCCATTTTGAGAGCTCGACTTCTACACTTCTTCACTTCTTTTCTCTACTCTAATCTAGTGATTCCATCCATCCAAGTTGAAGATCAAATTGAAGATTCAAGAGCTTAGATTGAAGATCTACACCCATTGAAGTGAGATTTCATCGTTTGAAGCGGATTTGTGATAGATCAACCTTCACTGTCCAGATCTGAAGTGGGTTTCTTTTGAGGTTGTTTAGGTGATTTGGTGAGTGGTGATTATCTCTCACACGGATCCAAAGGAGTATATCGGATCGTTGGCTTGATTTGGTGTTAAAATAGTGATTTCCATGTATTTTCCTAATCACATGTGTAGATCCGTATAGATTCATTGTTCATGATGATTTGACATCCATCTTACTACATGTTAACCTATGCAAGTTCATTCATCAAGATTATAGAGATATTGTCCATGTTTTCATGCTTATTAGACTTTCAACTCTTTAATTACGAAATTGCCATTATTGTGATAATTGTCTACTTAGATCATATTTAAATGCTTGATTGTTTGGATTAATGTTTGATTTGATTGATTACTATGAATTAGATGATTGATGATTTGATTTAGACCGAAGATGATTCAAAAGCTAAGAGAAAGGCTCTTGAATTGGGAATGCTGCTTGTGGCATATGTAGCGGATGGTGAAGCTCTTATGCATAGATTTGATGATGATGTTGAGATGAGACTTTGCGAGGATGTGATGAAGTGAAGCATGATATGAGATAGTCTTGGTCTAATCCAGACGGGATCATTCCAAGCATGTTGATAACTCGGTGATATGGTTCGAGTTGAGGATAATGGTTTGCTCGAGAGGCGCTTGAGCTAGTATGGAAATAGTCGTCGAGGAGGATGACTAGGAGGCTGAGGTCTTATCGTTGTTGAAGGTTCTAGCATGCTCAAAGCAAGAGTATGTTGGGCAGATTTGATAGTCCCTGAAGGCTAATGATTGATAGTCAAGTACTCTGGGCAGATTCGATAGTCCTAGGCACGGGTCACGATGACGTGCGGGAGTTATGTCTAGAACCGGGGTTTCCATTAACCCTTGACGGACGGCTGAAAGAATGTGCCGGTCATTCAATTAACGGTGATATCGAAGCAATGATAACAGTGATAGCCAGAGTCATGGATGTTTGGTTGTATCGTCATTCGGTCTCAAGAGCAGTGTTTTCGGGGTGCTTATCTGATCTTGGTTTAGGCCTTGGGGGTTTGTGCTTGGAAAACATCGCCCTTGACTCGAGTGATAATTTCTTTACTTTACATTGTATGCTCTGCTATGTTTACTTCTGCTTAGTGTGTGTCTGGGGGCTATCACTGTAGAAAGAGGTTGGAGTGGGAGGGTTGTATTACTATTCCTTTTCCTTTATGCTCTTTTGGTATGTTGTTAGTTAATTTACTGCTCACTAAGACTGTTGTCTGACTCAAGGCTTTATGTTTTAACTCTTATTGCCTTGGGCTGTTCGTCCATTTTGGGACGGGCAGACTAGGTAGCAGGTGACATGTGCTGCTCTTGCTTTCCACGATGCTGATGACGAAGACGAGCTGGAGTATTGCATATTACTTCTTACTATATGTACTGGATGTTCCGCTGCTTTGTATTCTCTGAGTGATATGTAGTGAGGCTTGTTGTATTGACTATTCAGATGTTTGTATTCAACTATTATGAAGTTTTATTGATGAGATTCTATTCTGTGAAGCTTCACTATATATATGTTCTATTGTATTTTGTCCATGCGTTGTGAGTAATACGATAGATTCTGTTGTTTTAATTTACCTTGACAATCGTCCATGGCTGCCTGGCACACTTTACAGCACACTTTCTCTAGGTTCAGTGCAGGGGTTATGGGCGGTCGTCACAGCACATATACATTATAAGTTCACTAACAAAAAAAAGAAAAAGAAAAGAAAAAAAAGAAGACAGTAAAAGTGGAAGCAATAAAAATCAAAACAAAAGGGTGCAGTGTTTATCACATTCCAAATCTGTGAGTAAAACTTTAACTTTCTTACTGGGAAATCATGTATGCATCTATAACTTGTAAAAAATTGAATGAACACTTTTGTTTTGCCAAGTATTCATGTACTCATAAATTTCTATAACTTATATACATGTGTTTAGCTATGATAATACACCCTGTAACTCAGAAGACATGAATCATCACCTCTGTTCTTTGAAAAGCTAAAAGCTTGCAACTTCAAAAATCATTTTATCACTATCTAGTCAATTTCAGGTTATGATTCCAAAAGCAAAGTTGTTTGTTTGTGAGTGTAGTTTATTTTAAAAATCATTCCATTAGTTATCATGTAGTATAGGAGAAGAAAGATACAGTTTACAGTAAGGAACCTATAGATGAAAAAAATAAAATGTCACAATTTAATTTTTGGTTTATATGAGTGTGTGTATTATTCGAAATGAGGATTTTTGGAAGTGAAATGGCGATTTTTAGACGCGTATTGAATGAGAAAAAAGGAGTTGATCAGAAAAGGGGTTTTGGTCGATTTAAGGCGGCCGAGGCGATGGGGCGACTTGGCATTGGTTGTGGAGGAGGCGTGGGTGATGGGAAAGCTAGGGAAAATGGTGCAGTGGCCTCCGATGGTGTGTGACGTGGGGTTCGAGGCGTCTTACGGTTTAGGCATGGGTTTATGGGTGGTTCGGTCTCAAGCTAACGGCGGCGACGAGGGGCATAAGGAGGAGTGCGGTATGAGGGGAAAGGAGGAGTAGGTGATGGTGAAGCTTCAGGCAAGGTTTGGTGGGTGATGGTGGTATACGGTGGCGTGGCGAGGCAGTCGAAGTGCGACGGCGTGTTCGAGTGTTGGGAGCAGGCGTTCGAATTTTGAAACAGGGCGCATCCTCGTGTTCCAATGGCCTGGGTGGGTGAGAGTGTCGTAAGTGACTAAGGAAGATGGTCGGAGGCCGAGTTGGGGAGTCGGTGGTCGTGTGCATATGCACGGTGCTCGTATGCACCTGGGTTGTTCGAAAAAAAAGAAAAAAAGGGGGCAAGAAAGAAGGAGAAAGGAAAGAACTGGGAAGAAAGGAAGGGGCTAGGAGAATGGGCCGGTGGGTATGGGCCGAAGGAGAAGGAAAAAGGAAAAGAAAAAGGAAAAAGAAAAAAGGGAAAGAAAAAGGAAAAGGAAAAAAGAAAAAAGGAAAAGAAAAAGAAAAAGGAATAAGAAAAGAAAAGAAAATGGAAATTGAAAGTTTTTAGGTTAATAACCCTTTACTTTAAAAGCATTTTCTTTTTCATTTAAAATCAAGTAGATAAGAAATTTGTATTATGGTCCTCTCATCTAGCTTTATAATCTGAATTGATCTCGTTAACTAATATGAGGCTAATTTAATTATCATAATTAAAGTGAGTTAATGAACAGGTTCTTAATTATTTAAATCTTATGTAAATTAATAAATTAGATATTAAACAGAGTGTTTAATTTAATTAACTAAAAATAAATTGTCCCATAATTTCTTTAATTTATAATTATTTTGCATTAATAATGTAAATGGATACGGTTAATTAAAATTAATTAAACCCTGATGGGTGAATTATTTTTGATATCGGTTATTAATCGTTTAAATTAGTTAACGATCTATATCTTGGCTTAACTCTATTAGATATTTATTTCAATTATTCTTGTCTGTGCCATCAAGTGGTCAGGTGAGTTAAAATAGTTAGAACAAAGTGATGATACATTTTATTGGAAATAAGCATCTGTAATAAATTTCCATATGGGAATATTGTCACCCTAAATATAAATTGTTTATTTAAAATAATTTAGCCCATTTAAATTTATTGCTTTGATTCGAAGAGACTGGGGTTGGATATCAGTGTTATCCGGAACCACTTCGATTTATAAATCACTACGAACCTTTACAGTTTTGATTATAGAATCTAATATGCTGGAATTGGGTTAATTTAACAAGTCGTCCATTTTTAATAAGTAATTGTACTTAGACACTATTATAATAACGATGGATTTCTGCAAAGGTGTTTTGGTTATAATCAGATAAAAACTCGTCGTGCTTATACGAGTTACCTTGGATTTTCAAAGATTCGATACTTATGTAATTCAAATTTAAGTGTGTTTTACTCACGCTGGTTCCCAGCCTGACTCGGGTGTTACTTTATTGTAATGCTCGGGTCAGACCGAGTATTACAGTTTTCAGGTTAGGACGCTTTGGAGCTTAGAAGACGAGCTGGATGGTAGAGACATATTGCACGTATTTTCCACTGTGTATTGTAAGTTGTGTGTTCAGCATTTAGGGACAAGTTATTATAATTGTCCAGATTTTTATATTGGTCATTGTACTCTGATAACCTTTATGTATATTTTGTTATGAAAAATGTTATTTTTAAAATATAAAATTAGCTTGGTAATACTGTGTGATTTAAAGTGTTTGTATCTTAAAAATGTATAGTGAAGAGGTAAGAGGTTTAAAATGTTTAAGAATGATTTATTTAATAATATACATCAAATTAAAATTCTCGTTCATTCCTTTTCGAGGATGAAAAGTTCTAAGGGGGGAGGAATGTAACGACTCGGATTTTTAGCCATCGGATATTGGGCAATCAACTGATTTTAATTATTGGAATATTAATTTTTATTAGTCAAATAAATATATTTTTTGACAAATAAAATATCCAAATCTATAAATTGATTAAAAACTATATAAATTTGAAATTATAAAATTTCTGGATATGATTGATTTTATTGATATATGTAGATAAACTCCACCGTTTTAGTTTAAGATAAAATATCCATAAATGTGTGTGTGTGTATACAAGCTTTATGATGTATAAAAATAAATATATGTACATGAATGAATAAACTTCATAGTGGAAAATTTCAAAACCTACGATTTTACACATATGGATATATTTTTATAAGATATAGTTCATATGGGAATATAAATATTAATATATATAAAGATGTATATCTAAAATGGATATATATATATATGTGTGTGTGTGTGTGTGTATATGCATATATATAGACTTTATGATGGAAGAAAATAAAAATAATAAAATAAATATATGTACACATATATATACAAGTGAAGATGTATATAGCATATATATAAATGTGTAAGTATGTATGGTAAACATATATATATATATATATATATATGTTGTATATGAAAAACTTATGCTATGAAAGTTAAAAATAAAATATGTATATATATATATACATATAGTTATATATGTTATAAAGGTTATATATATATATAAAGATGTAAGATAGGAAGTAAAATAAATTTGTACATTGTATAGATATGCATCTCTATATATATGTATTTTTGTTAAAATATACGTGTGTGAGTAAATTTGAAAACAATTGAATATGTAATTATGCAACATGTAAACTTGTACATGGTAAAAAGTAGGAACATTTTATGTGAATTATAGTTCAGATCTGATATTTTATGTGAATTATATATACCAAAGTTATCCCATTTGTTCATGTTTAAAACCATTCATTTATATGATTTTATTTTACTTCAACTAATATAAATTACATATGTTGTCCTTTTGAAATCATCTGTAATGTTTATATGTTTTGTTTAAATTTTTTTGTCAATGTATTCTTTTGTTTGAAAGTAAAAACATAACTGGACTTTTGTGTAAATTTGTTAACTTCTAATTTTGACACATGCTAAATCACAAAGTTTACATATTTGTTTGTTGTTTTAATTTTAAAAGTAGTTTGATATCAATTATAGATATGCGTGAATGTGTTGTTTTAATTCAACGTTTATAAATTTTACATTTATGTAAAATCACAGTTTTAACTTTAAAATTCTACCTTGAAATTTGATTTTATATGCATTTATGTTTTCGATTTTAACTACTGATTTGAAATTACATTTATTGAATGGGTAAAGGAAAGAGGAAAGTCCTCTACCTTTCCTTCTTCATAAATGTTTACCTCCATTCTTTAATTGTACTTTTGTTAATATAAGTCAACTTTTGTCTATCAGTAAAATGTCATTCAGTGTATTATGTATAAGTGTAAGTTGAACTTTTATATATATATATATATGTATACATATATATATACACACACACGTTACTGTTGCTTACATGTATTAAAATAAAATTTTGAAAACAAAGGCACATGTTAACTCTATAGTAAATGTTAATTTGTCAATTAACCTAATTAAAGAGAGAGAAAAATGAAAAATTTCTCACTTTACATTTTTGGTTTT
This sequence comes from Allium fistulosum, assembly GCA_030737815.1. NCBI lineage: Eukaryota > Viridiplantae > Streptophyta > Magnoliopsida > Asparagales > Amaryllidaceae > Allium > Allium fistulosum. Next base: position 448,008,518 of record CM060906.1, on the reverse strand, counting down.
ATCCTTCCCTAGTTAATTATTTATGTAAAGAGAAAGAAATAAAAGATTTCTTTCACTAGCCTTTTTCATGTTTATTTGCATAGTGTCAATTCTGTTGTAAATATTAATTTGTCAATTAACCCAATTAAAGAGAGAGAAATGAAAGGTTTCTCTCTCTACATTTATGGTCCATCTTTCCTAGTTAATTATTTGTGTCAAGAAAAAGAAATAAAAGGTTTCTTTCTCTAACATTTACATGTTTATTTACATACTTTTATGTGCAGCTCATATGCTGTCCTTATCATGTAAACACATGAATGTATTTGATACATTCATCATATTACATATTTATGTGCTGCTCATATGTTGTCCTCCACCATCGACCAACCCTATCTTTCTAGCCTGCTCCTCTTCTTCCCCATCCAAGCTCCCCTTTATTCCCTCTACCTCTCCTCTCCCCGATGACATTAATCAACAGAAATGGACTTCCTTATTCAAAAACAAACCACATAATGCAGGGAAGTACATTCATGTTGATTTACAACCTATCTTTTTGGGTGACAATCTTGTGTGCCTCCTGATGATGTTGTTGCAGCTGATATATGGGTATGGAGTGAATATCTAGTTGGTTTTTTCTTGACCTACATTTGTCTTACAAGGCAGTGGTGCAAATCCTTAAGAAAATTTAGAAACTGAAAGGATCTATCAAGGTTAGGTCAAATGGCTTTGTTTTCTTGTTTTTACTGTCATGTGAAGAAGCTAAGAGAAGGATTTTACAAGGTGATCCTATTAAAACAAATTGCTTATTGTTAAGCCATAGGATCCTACAGTAGGTAATGTGTGTGAAAGCAACGCATCAGTCCCCGTTTGGGTGCACTTGCACAACATTCCAATATTTGCTTAGTCACATCTTAGTATTAATTGGTTGGCAAGTAGGATGCGGAGGTTGCTCTGTATGGATGAGTCAATGGAGAGGCTTGAAAGGTTGTATTATGCTAAATGCATGATTGAGGTTAAGCCTAAAAATGACTTGATTGATAGTTTCAATGTTCGGTTAGTTGAAGGAGGAGCATATGATTGAAGTGAAATACTTATGGAAACCAAACATATGCTCTTTCTGGAAAAAAATTGGTCTTTGTTCTAATAGTTGTGACAAAGTGGTTGTACAAGCCAATAATGATACTGCAAAAGAGAATGTTGGCAAGACAGTGAATGTTTAGCATAAGCTGAAAGGTTAGAGTAATAAAGTTGATGTAAAGAAAGTTCAAAGATGGCGTGTCGTAAGTAAGTCCAAAAGGGAAAGAGTTGGCATGCTTGAAGTAACCAATGATGTTGTTAAGGGCAAAAAAGTTAAAGATAGGAGGGATCAAGGCAATAATGAAGAAGACTAAGGTGAAATAATTATCAATGGGCAGACTGAAGAGGTTGGAGTTAGTGATGATCAAAATAAGGAGACTATTTTGGGAAATTTTGATGATACTGTTATGAACAAGAACAAATTTCAATTATTATATGATGATCTAAATGAAGATAATGATGAAGATGAGGTTTTTGACAGATATCGAGGAGAATTTGAACTATGATATTCAAACTAGTGTTGAATCACACATGAATAAACCACTTAAAGACATGGGTACCACCAGTCATACCGATGAAGATATAAACACAAATGCTCAATTGCAACATGACTGTGAAGCAATGCAATATCTGGATGAGAACTATTTAGTTACCAACCTATATAGAACAATAAACTTCAAAATCAACTTCATCAAGCTAATGTTAATGTTTTAAATGCAACAAGTGAGTATATGCATGACCATGTGCATGCACAGAAAAATTATATCTCCAATATTGTTGGCTTCAACATGATTGAAATACCTAGATTTCTTTATATCCCAATCATGACAAGACTACAATTTCTCCTAAATTAAATACATGCTCTAATATGTTGCATGTGTTTGTCCATGCACAAGATTTTGATAATCCCACTACTAGCATATTTACTAGTGCCAAAAGTCCTACAATTCCAACTAACCCATCCCATTCTGTTCCTCTCTCATCCTCCCAATTGAAATCTTCACCTGATCTATCTTCAACAACATACGACTACATCATTCCTCCTGCTACTTGGTAGGATCCACCCACCTCCTCTCCCTCTACATCCTTTCCCATCCACTCCAATAGCTCTCTCTTATCTTTCTCTATTAACTCCAACATAGTTTCTACTATCAAGAAAAAGAAAAGAGGAAAATCACTTAATTTTGATTTAAATGAAAAATCTGACACTCCAATCACCTCCATAATCCCCGAGATTAGGGAAATCAACACTACTATAAACAGAAGTAAGATAAGTTAGCTACTTATCAACCAGGAGAATACCCAATGATACACAATTTTCGTGCATGGAATATCAGGGGTGCACATTGTAATGCCAAACTTGAACAATGTAAATAATCGATCCACTCTCTCAAGCTCAAACTTCTTGCCATATTAGAAACCAAACTCAACTCCTCACTAACAATCAAAGTGGCCAAGCTCATTAACCCCTCCTGGTCCTTATCCCACAATCTCAATGAAGCACCATATGGCAGAATTACAGTGATCCACAATCTCATATTTTCACCCTCTCTCCAATCATGTCTAACAGACAACTCATTCACTGCCATGTTAAAAATATTCCCTCTTATACCTCCTTATATATCTCCTTTATCTATGCTGACAATTCTGTCTCTTCTAGGAAAACGTTACTTGATCTCCTCCCACAATTACGACAAAATTCCCATCCTTGGATAGCCATCGGTGAGTTAAATTGCTCTATGAACATATCTGATAGGCATGGTGGAAACCTTCTATCCATATTTGAAATAAAACCTCTCAATATTGTTGTGGACTCATCTGACTTGATTGAGATCAAAGTGGTTGGTGGTTAGTATACTTGGAATAACAACTTTTTATAAAGTTTATTCTCTAATAGAATTATCTTCAATATTTATTCTCTAAATATCTTATTCCACTTTTTGGATTATATTACAACTTTTTATAAAGTTTAATTCTTAACTCACCATTTTTAAATGGTGAATTCTTACTTTAATCATATTCTTCGAACACCTTATAGTCAAATTGTGAAAATTAATTCACAGAGGGTTCATTTTAAATCAAGCGATAAATGCTCCTAAATAAATCGAGCACAATTTAGCAATCGACACGCAAAAGTCTATGCCTTCGTTTAAGTTAAGCATAACCAAACAAACAATAGTGATAATAAATAAATATTATCACATTTAAACCAACACACTATATAACTATATAGGGTTTTGAAAATTATTCCTTTATATATATAAAATATAATCCTAGGAAAAATATTTAATTTGCCAAAAGTTCCAAAATTTTCAATACCATGTCTGTTGGCCTTGGTCAAGTGTTTAGAAATCCCTATCGATACCGTGGCATCCCACGTCTCGACCAGAATTCATAAAAACTCAATAGACCAATTAACATAATATGTTTTTATAACAATAACAAATACGCTCTCGTATATATAGTACTCTCAAACTCATTCTAGGGTGTCACTTACCCTATCTCTAATGAGCCACCCTACCAAAGCCAAGGTTCTTGCTTAACCTTGCGTTCTGATACCACTTTTTAACGGCCCTCCATTTTGACGATCGAAAGTCGACACCGAACACTACCACTGTGTTCCAATGTCAAGCATCCAATCGACAAAAGGGCAGATTATTAGGGTAAATAAAAAGAAAAGAACAAAGAAAAGACAAAAACAGAATCTCACAACGGAATGGACAACAAATAATATAACAAAGACAATAGAAATTGTCTCTTAAAAATACAATGTATATCAGAGTTAAAACAAACCTTATCAGTTGGACAGTTATAAAATCCTGACCTTACAAATGTCGATAGGTATACTATATAATACAGAAGAAAATAAAATACTACGATAGGTGAATCTTCATCTCCCCTCCGTGATTTCCATAACACCAAAGGCAACCTGGGAAAATACTCGGTCTGACCTGAGAATTATAAATAAATAACACCCGGATCAATCTGGAAATACCAGCGTGAGATAACTCGAATAAGGGGAAGCATATATAAAAATTCCGTGAGACCACGCCGCTAACGCGGAATGGGTTTTTACCTCACAAGATTAACATCCATACAGGCAAGAGCATAAATGAATATCAGGAAACAAAACCAAATATGATTGAGCATAAATAATATCAACCAGACTTGAAAGAATGGAAATAAATCGAGTAAAATCCAAACTGGACAGAATTGATAGAACAAGGAAAACAGTCCAACTTGATAGAATGGACTAAATAAGGTAACAGTCCAAACTCGATAGAATGGGCTAAACAAAGTGACAGTCCAAACTCGATAGAATGGGCTAAATAAAGTAACAGTCCAAACTCGATAGAATGGGCTAAATAAAGTAACAATCCAAACTCGATAGAATGGACTAAATAAACATTAAAATGTCGTGATGAGGAGTAGGCTCTACTCGTGGAAATTTAAAGCTAAAACAGATTCAGCGTTTTCAAATCAAATGAGGAAAGGAAATTTTCCAACAAATAACTAGGAGGTTGCTCCCCCTTTACTGAAAGTATACCTCTAGAAATATACTGGAGAAATCCAATGGCTCTCGAAAACCTCCAAGCCAGACCCCGCCAACTGTTACCGAGTATCCGAGTACTTCACATCTCAATGCGCAACACCGATCCAATCTAGAGTGGATGTGAAGGTACCCTAATGGGAGCAACCCCACATAGCTTGCCCCTCACTCGCTCTTTGGGTTTAGTCATTTCCAACAAAGGATAACAAAGTTAAAATGAGCAACACATCGTCTTAGAGTGACGATATAAAGTGGCTAAAGTAACCGATAGCTGAAATAACAACTATCGAGGACATAAAATGATCATATATGGAAATTAAGTCTTGTATACTTATCACCACTCATTGAATTCAAAATTGTACTATTTCTGGGTTAACAATACTACTGGCAAGTCAAGCTAGTGTTACCTCAAAGTCATATCACACAATTATTCTTAACTTTCGAAATAGCGACAAGTCTACTTCTTCGATGTTTAGTGCTAATTATACAAATAAATTGTTTCCATATAAATGATTTGCTTTACAGAAATAATTCATTTCCATTAACGAATCAAACCTTTTCTTTCTAAAAGCGAACTGAACTTTTTGGCTTGATTTTCGTATTGGTAAAACACTTTTAGAATGAGTTCCAGATTGTTAAAACGTTAAGAGAATAATTTTTCCAAATGCGCTACCCCGAAGGCCTAGGCCAACATCAGATCGAACACCCATAAGATTATCCAACTTAACTTCCTAATAATCGAGTTCCAATTCCATTTTAAACTTTAAAAAAATATATTAATTATCCCGAAAGATAATTAAGCCCACTTAAAATCCCTTTAAATAAACAATTCATTATCTATAATAAAATAGATAATCATTTCCAAACACTTTTATAACATTGGAAAATTAACTTTAAAATCTTTATTAAATCAGTTTATTAAAGAAATTTTTATTATATTTGTTAACTTACTTTAATCACCTTTATTAAATTAATTAACTAAAAAGATTTAATAAATTCAAATAGTTATTAATTAAATGAATAATTAATCTCAAACATCATTAATTAAAATGATAAGTAATTCAAAATTCCATTGATTAAAACAATTAATTAAGTTCAAAATAATCTTAAATTAATCGAATATATTAAATCCAAACTTCATTAGTCAAACCGATTAATTAAAACATCATTTGTTAAAATGATTTATTTAATTATAAAATATCATTAATTAAAATCATTTAACTAAATTCCAAAAATCATTAGTTAAAACAGTTAATTAAATTTAAACAACCATTAATTAAAATGATTAATAAAATTCAATTATCATTATTTAAAATGACTAATTACTTTTAAATATCATTAAATAATTATTAATTTCAATTATCCTTAATTGAAATAATTAGTTTCATCCCATCATTATTTATTAAAACAATTAATTGACTTCTACAAATTAATTAAACTCCATTATCCTTAATTAAAAAAATTAATTAAACTCAAATAATAATTAGTTGAAACAATTAATTAAGTATAAAACATCATTAGCAAAAATGATGAATAAAATCTAAAGAACAATTTTTTAATCATCATTTATTAAATTGGTTAATTAATCTCAAATTAATTAATTTAAAAGATTAATTAATTTAAACTATCGTTAACCAAAATGATTAATAAATTTTCAATATTTTTTTTAGCAGGAAAACAAGCTCAAGTTCATATGATAGGGTTCTTGGGTTAATATTTAATAAATGAAGATATATCAAAAATCTCTATAACGACATATAAACTATAAAAGGGAATATCAGTAATTAATTTCAATAAACCATCAATATTACAACATAATGATGTAAATAAATAATTTATGGTACAGAAATCCTCTTTGGGTCTCTCTATAGATTTTTCCTGCAAAACTATGGTTACCGATAATATATAGATAATCATATGGGTTTATAACGATCAAATTAATATGTCATCCATTTTCCAAACGGAAATTCAACCAAACAATCAATAAACAATTTTAACATCATTAATATGATATAATAAAATTAAATATTAGTTAAACTCACCAAAGGTTTTTGAAAACTTGAAATACTTTAGCGCTCGGAAAGCTTGGAAAACCACAAATTCTTCTCGAAAATGGGTCATTTTGCACTTGACTTTTGGACCCTTTCCTCTCGAATTTTAGAAATGTGGTCAAAAGGAAAGTTTTAGATTATTCTTTCCTCTATCATTTAAAAAAAAAAAATTACTCAAAAAAATTAAATTTTATGGAAGTCAGCCAAATCAGTGAGGGGTATTTTCGGACATCAAAATCTAGGTTCAAAATATCTATTGCAAAAAAATGAATTTTTGGAGCATCTAAGCTCGAAATAAGAAAAAGTGGTAAACTACAAAGTTGTAGCCACTGGAAACATACATGTTTTGAAAAAAAATGTTTTTGGAGGTTTTTGTAAGAAGTTATGGCCGAAACCATTTCAGGTAAAATGGAAGAAATTTAAATGGAAAAGAAGGAATCTTTAAACAATTTTTTAAATCATTAAAAGTTAATTTTTGAAATCTTAAAACATGAAAAGTTATTTTGGAAGCCATTAAAAGGTTTCATGAAGCTGTAAGGAAGATAAGAGAAGAGAAAATGAAAAATAAAATGAGTAAGAAAGGTGAAAAATTAGCTTTATATGAAATAGAAATAGCAAATTATCTTTTTACCCTCATGTACTCTACCCTCCACACATGCATGCCATGCCACACCCTCTCCTCTATCTCACCCATTTCAGCCCACACCTAGCTGCCTTCCCATCAAATCAAAGTCAACATGCATAAGTACTCTAATGTACTTATGTCTCCTAATGATGTGACATTCTCTTTTTATTTTTTTATTATAGTTGCCAAAGTGTCACATCATCATTTCCTTAACTTAATTAATTACACTTAATCCTAATTAAATTACTAATCTATATTTATAACATTGTATATATTTGAATATATATATATATATGTGTGTACATAGCATTTCAAATAACTTTTATATGATGAAACGTCGAAAATTCGGAAAACGGTTTCCGGTCATATTTTCTGTTTTTCATCGAACTATATATTTTTGTAAATAAATTTTAAAAACTATTTCACCATTATTATTTATTATTAAAAAGATTTTTATTTTCATTATAAAACCATTTATTTGAATATTTAAAATTAATTAAATATTCGCAAATCAAGGCAGTAAAATTCTGGGTCGTTTTATTACAAATTGATTTTTCTTATTATTTATTATATTTGAACCATTTGTTATTTTAATAAATTTGCAAAATGATTCACCATTATCATTTATTAATTAAAAGAAGTTAAATGACACTATTAAATCTATTTAATTCATATTTGGTTCACCATTCAAATATTTAACTCTTAATTCAAATATTTAATCGAGCACTATTATTGAATTCCAAGTATTATATTCCAAAATAGAAATATTTAAATATCTAAAATTAATTAAATATTTAAATCAAATGACCAGAATTTTGGGTTGTTACAATACCCTTTTGATAGTTTATAATTATGACAACGGTTAATTCGAAACGCATCCACTTATTATGTTAAAAATATATTTTTATATTAAAAAGATTCAAATCCACCGTCATATTTCATAAAAAAAATAAAATTTTCCATTAGTTTTATATAAAAATCGATAAATATAGATATCATTATAGTTATGTGCATATGTAAAAACCCTTTCGATAGTTTGATGATCGCGACAATGCTTAATTTGAAACAGATCCATTTATTATGTTAAGAAGATATTTTTACGTTCAAAAAAATAAATTAAAATCTACCATCATATTTTACTTAAAAATTACTTTAATGATAAATATATGTATCATTATAGTTACTAGTATACAACGCACGTATGTGCATCTAATATCCAAAGATGTTTACCTTTGATGGATGTGTGTTTTAAGTGCAAATGTTTTTTAGTCCCAACACATTTCAAATTGTTTTGTTGGTGGTATCGAGGACAAATTGATAGTAAAATTCCAGTGGTGGGTAGTCGGAAAGGGTTGTAAGATTCCATTAATGAAGAGCGGTAATTTTGAAATTTCAAAAAGACGCCATGTAAATCATGTTGATTGAATTCTCTAACAATATAGTTCATTAACCAATTCTAATATATGTATATATGAACTTAAGTTCTAAATTTCAATTCGGTAACTTGACTAATTTCACTTCAGTTGTAAATTTTAACCTTACACACACACATAGATACATACGTGCGTGTGTGACAAAACATGTTCCAAAATGACTGTTTTGTTAACACGAATGACTTATAATTTTTATGAAATTGTGCATATAGCATATAATAGTAACATTAATAGTTTCAAATGTACATCTTTAACACAAATGACTTATAGCATGTAACATATAAATTTCATATAAATCAATATATTCAGTTCTTAACAACATGTTCTTACTGTCAATCGTGCATGTTCTAAACTAACTTCACTTCAGCGTGTTTTGTTATAACTTCACTTCAGCGTGTTTTGTTATATGTTTTAACACAACTGAATGTTCTTAACTGGGTGTGTTCAGTTCTAACTGTAGTTCAATAACCAACAATATGCATGTGTTCATATATATCGAGTTAAACAATACGCCTATACAATTTCAGTTATATAAATTCGGTTAATATATGCCTATATATGTGTGTGTTAAACAATATGCATATATATATATATATATATTCGGTTCAGTTAAACAATTTAGTTCATATATATATTTAGTTAATATATGCCTAAATATGTGTGTCTTAGATCTTCTTGGCTTGGCTGTTGTAGTGTCGTCTGAAGACTGAAGTATACCTACGTATGGTTTCTGTAATTTGGGTCGCTGCTGTTTGTTGAAGATTGAAGTATGTATGAGTTTTATGTAATATGTATGAACTATAAAGTAATGTTCTGTGCACATATATTCAATTAATTTGTATTATGTAATACCAAACAGACGCAAGGAAATGAGGATAAGATGCAAGGGTATTATTGGTAATCCAAAAAGACACGGTTGAAATTAGTTCATGGAATTCTCATTATTAGTAGGAAAGATATGCATATACAAGAACCGTATTGATAGTTTGATAATTATGACAATACTTAATTTGAAACTGATCCACCTTTTATGTTAAGAAGATATTTTTACATTTGAAAAATAAATTAAAAAATGCTGTCATATTTTACAGGAAATCAAATTTTTTAATTAGTTATATATCAAAATCAATAAACATTTGTATCATTATAGTTAAATATGTACATAAGAACTTTTTTGATAGTCTGATAATTATGACAATGCTTAATTTAAAACAAATTTCACTTCTTATGTTAAGAAGATATTTTTACATTCTAAAAATTAAATTAAAATATAGCGTCATATTTCATAAAAAATAATTTTTGTCGTTAATTATACATCAAAATCGATAAATATATATATCATAATAGATATGTACATACATAAGAACCCTTTTGAAAGTTTGATTATTATGACAATGCTTAATCTGAAATAGATCCACTTATTATGCTAAGAATATAATTTTACATCTAAAAAAATAAATTAAAATCTACCGTTCACATTTCAGTAAAAAACAATTTTTTCCATTAAGTATACATCAACATTGTTAAATATACATGTATTATAATAGTTATATGTATATATAAGAATCCTTATATACACGTATTAAAACTAATATCCACACACACACGCATGCACGCACACGCACATATACCTATGTGTGTGTGCGCGTTTATGTATGTATGTATGTGCACTTATACACATATATCTATGTGTATGTATGCCTATGTATGTATGTACGTGCACACATATATGTATCAAGTTTGATAAAAATGGATATCATAAATGAAAATTTGATTAACGCATTAACAGTCATTCTAAAGCCGAGCGTAATTTTATATTCAAATAAAAATTGCTTACATGTATCAAAACACACACTCTCTCTCTCTTATATATACATATATATATATATATATATATATATATATGTATGAGTTTTTTTCATAAGAACTGATACATACACACTCTTATATACCTACATTCGTCGATAATGATAAATATCAGTGCTATATAAATAGAATTTGAGTTTGGTGTATCAAATGTTATTTTGTAACCAACTATAATATAATATTCAAGTTAGAAAGCTAGATATGTGTATCAAAACTTATATATGTATATATATAAGTGTGTGTGTGTGTATAACTCATAATATCATCATCATAAACGAAATTTGGTTTATAGTATCATATGACATTTTTAAGGATGAACGTAGTTTTTATATTCAAATCAAAAATATTTTTTTAATGTCTTAAATATGATATATGTCTATGTAAAGATGTATAGATGTTGGTAAGTATCAGTATCATAAATGAAAATTTGGTTTAATGTATAAGTCAATTCAAAGATGAACATAATTTTATGTTTAAATCAAAATTGCTATATACAAGCATGTATCAGAACTTGTATGTATGTATAGACACATATGCACATGCGCGCGCGCACACACATACACACACATATATACATACAAATATATATTTCAAGATGATCTATATAATAAATGAAATTTTGATTTAATATATCATAATTTATTTTATAGCTAGACATAGTTTTATATTTAAACTAGAACTACTATATGTCAAAAAATACAAAAAACAATCACATGGCAGCCTCCCCCTTACCTCCCATACTTCCTACCCCACCTTCCATCCATACTCTGCTCACTGCACTTGTCACTTCAGCCAACTCCCTGCCTCCATTCTGACATGCCCCTGACCCTCCTCCTCCACCAGATGATCCAACCAACCCTATCTTTCTAGCCTACTCCTCTTCTTCCCCATCCAAGCTCCCCTTTATTCCCTCTACCTCTCCTCTACTCGATGACATTAATCAACAAAAATGGACTTTCTTATTCAAAAACAAATCACATAATGCAGGGAAGTACATTCTTGTTGATTTACAACCAATCTTCTCGGGTGACAATCTTGTGCCTCCTGATGATGTTGTTGCAGCTGGTACATGGGTATGGAGTGAATATCTAGTTGGTTTTTTCTTGACCTACATTTGTCTTACACGGTAGTGGTGCAAACACTTAAGAAAATTTGGAAACTGAAAGGATCTATCAAGGTTAGGTCAAATGGCTTTGTTTTCTTGCTTTTACTGTCATGTGAAGAAGAAAAGAGAAGGATTTTACAAGGTGATCCTATTATTATGAGAAACAAATTGCTTATTGTTAAACCATGGGATCCTACAGTAGGTAATGTGTGTGAAAGCAAAGCATCAGTCCCCGTTTGGGTGCAGTTGCACTACATTCCAATCTTTGGCTAGTCGCATCTTGGTATTAATTGGTTGGCAAGTAGGCTGTGGAGGTTGCTCTGTATGGATGAGTCAACGGAGTGGATTGAAAGGTTGTATTATGCTAAATGCATGATTGAGGTTAAGCCTAAAAATGACTTGGTTGATATTTCAATGTTCGGTTAGTGGAAGGAAGAACACAGGATTGAAGTGAAATACTTAAGGAAACCAAACGTATGCTCTTTCTGTAAAAAATTTGGTCATTGTTCTCATAGTTGTGACAAAGTGGTTGTACAAGCTAATAATGATACTGCAAAAGAGAATGTTGGCAAGACAGTGAATGCTGAGCATAAGGTTGAAAGGTTAGAGTAATAAAGTTGATGTAAAGAAAGTTCAAAGATGGCATATCGTAAGTAAGTCCAAAGGGGAAAGAGTTAGCATGCTTGAAGTAACCAATGATGTTGTTAAGGGCAAAAAAGCTAAAGATGGGAAGGATCAAGGCAATAATGAAGACGAGGAAGGTGAAATAATTACCAATGGGCAGACTAAAGAGGTTGGAGTGAGTAATGATCAAAATAAGGAGACTATTTTGGGAAATTTTGATGATACTGTTATGAAAAAGAACAAATTTCAATTATTAGATGATGATCCGAATGAAGATAATGATGAAGAGGAGGTTTTTAGATAGATATCGAGGATAATTTGAACTGTGATATTCAAACTAGCGTTGAATTACACATGATTCAACCATTTAAAGGCATGAGTACCACCAGTCATATCGATAAAGATATAACACAAATGCTCAACTTCAACACGTATGAAGCAATGCAATATCTAGAGGAGAACTATTCAGTTACCAACCTATATAAGAACAATAAACTTCAAAATCAAATTCATCAAGCTGATGTTAATTTTTTAAATGCAACAAGTGAGTATGTGCTTGACCATGTGTATGCACAGAACAATTATATCTCCAATATTACTTCCTTAAACATGATTGAAATACTTGGATTTCTTAATATCCCAATCATGACAAGCTTGTAATTTCTCCTAAATTAAATACATGCTCAAATATGTTGCACGTGCATTTCCGTGCACAGGATTTTGATAATCCCACTACTAGTATATTTACTACTGCCAAAAGTCCTACAATTCCAACTAAATATGTTGTAGAAGGCAAAAATTTTTGGCAAATGCAAGCTCCTCAAAATTCTAGTTGGATATGGAGGAACCTCTTTAAGCTCAGAGATACTTTTTTGCCGGATAATAAATATGATGTTGCGCTTGGTGGTGCAGTTAGTTTTGGAATGACCTATGGGTGAAGCCGGGTGTCATCTTGAGTAAACTTCTCAACAATCAACAAATGCAACATACTGGAATTAATATATAAGTTAGAGCTTATGAATTTATTCATGGTGGTCTTATTCAACTTCCCTACTCAAATAACCAAGAGATCGGAATGATTTGGAACAACATGCAAAGGCTTAATATTTCAGTGGCAGCTGCTGATGGTGTTAAGGGGACGACCAAGGCAACTGGATTCAGAATAGGTGATGTGTACAACTTGATAACCAAGCATGCCAACTCTCTGAACTAAAGTTGGTAAAAAAGGACATGTCGAGGCACAATAATGAAAAGGAGAACTTAATGTTATCGAAGGTCATGCATAATGGTCTGAATACTAAGGTTAAATTGCGAGAAAGAGGTTTAAATATTGATGGCATGTCTCCTTTATGTCAAAATGAGGAAGTGGATATATTACATGTTTTCTTCAACTGTCCTAATGTTTTCGGTTTTATGGTAGAATCCGATGGCCAAGCTTGGCAGGACCAATGTTGCGAGAGCTAGTGCTATTGAATGGGCAATATTTACAAGGCTACAAGATGGAGATATATACAAACTTATACCCTGCCTTTTGTTCTCAAGAAATTCTTAACGCTGATATAGGAAGAAAGGAATGTTATTGTATTTTAAGGAAATAAAAGGACTCCTTCTCAACTTCGACACTTCATTCTGCATGAAATTAGGAATGGGATAATATTCTCGATCTTTGAATTTGACCCTAGCATTGTCAATTCCTTCCACTAATTTGCTGTCATGTTGCTGAACTTTTGGCGTTTCTGTTCTTTATTCTTTTTCTTTGTTTTATTTCCTTCGCGTATTGTTATGCCTTGTGGTCTTGTACTCTTTGTGTTTTTTAAAGTTTGTCCATACCTGAGTTTTGGTATGTCTGTTGTGCAAATGTATATTAAATTAAATTATAAAATTATTTTAAATATCATCTTATAAATTATTTAAATAAATACTTAAAATATTATATGTAATCCATGAGGGAAAAATTAATTAAAAATAACTTATATATGATATAGACAAATATATATATATGTATGTATGTATGTATGTATGTATAATTACTTAGTACTATATATATATATATTCAAATACTAATAATAAAATTATATATATATATATTGCAACATCGCTCTCGGTCCAGATTTTTTTTCAATTATATATATTTTTAATAATAAACTTTTATTGTTTAATTTTAAAAACCATATGGAAATGTTTTAAAAAATTGATTTTTTTCTTTTCGAAAACAAACAATATTTTGTACTAAAATTTTATATTATTTATAAACATATGTATATGTATTTTATTTATATAATCAATTTTAAACTAAACGAATAAATACTTTTATAGATACAATATATATACAAAAATTAAAATAATTTAATTGCCAAAAGCATTGTATATATAAATGATCATATATAAAATTTAAAACATATATTGCATTATGTTATTCTTTTAATTTTGATTTTAATTAAATTAAAATCTTTTTTATTATTATATAATTTTCAAATTTTTTTAAGTTTGGCCATGAGCACTAGCAAACATGCGTATATAATGTTTTTTTATTATTTATGTGCACATATATACAACCATCAATATGTGACAAAACATCGATATACAGATTCATTATAATTTCTAATTAACTAACATGTTATACAATTAAATAAATAATCTTATATGTTAAGAAATCAGAAATATACCTTTCACCAACGCCTTAAATTCGCATCTTGAAACTACGAATCAAACTCATTGAATCCAATTCCAAGTGCAAAAGTTGCTACCTCCCGAATAACTATACAATCGACAATTATATTTGATTTGTATTTTTTATGTCTTTTGGTTGAAGGGGCTAATTTTATAATCTATTTATTTTTTAGATCATTATGTTATACATTTATAATCTAAGGTCTCCTAGTTAATAAAAGAGCTTTAATACCCTTTTGATAGTTTATAACTATGACAATGGTTAATTCGAAACGCATCCACTTATTATGTTAAAAAGATCTTTTTATATTTAAAAAGATAAATTCAAATCTGTCGTCATATTTCATAAAAAAAATCAAATTTTCCATTAGTTATAAATAAAAATCGATAAATATATGTATCATTATAGTAATGTGCATACGTAAAAAGCCTTTTGATCGTTTGATGATTGGGACAATGCTTAATTTGAAATAGATCCATTTATTATGTTAAGAAGATATTCTTATGTTCAGAAGAAAAAAAATCCACCGTCATATTTCACAAGAAAATTACTTTGGTGATAAATATATGTACCATTATAGTTATATGCATACACAAGAACCATATTAATAGTTTGATGATTATGGCAATACTTAATTTGAAATAGATCCATCTATTATGTTAAGAAGATATTTTTACATTCAAAAAAATAATTAAAATCTGCTATCGTATTTCACAAGAAATCAAAAATTTTAATTAGTTATATATCAAAATCTATAAACATTTGTATCAATATAGTTATTTACGTACATAAGAACTTTTTTGATAGTTTGATAACTAAGACAATGCTTAATTTAAAAAAAAATCACTTATTATGTTAAGAAGATATTTTTACATTCTAAAAATAAATTAAAATATATCGTCATATTTCAAAAAAAACAATGTTTTCATTAAATATACATCAAAATCAATAAATATATGTATCATAACAGTTATGTACATAAATAAGAACCCTTTTGATAGTTTGATTATTATGACAATGCTTAATCTGAAATAGATCCACTTATTATGCTAAGTATATAATTTTACGTTTAAAAAATAAATTAAAATCTGCCGTCACATTTCACTAAAAAAATTGATTTTTTCCATTAATTATACATCAACATCGATAAATATATGTATTATAATAGTTATATGCATATATAAGAATCCTTATATACACGCATTAAAACTAATATCCACACACACACGTGCACGCACACACACATATATCTATGTGTGTGTGTGTGTGTCTATGTATGTATGTACAAGCACAAATACACACGTATCTATTGTGTGTGTCTATGTATGTATGTACGTGCACTTACATATATGTATCAAGTTTATAAAAATCGATATCATAAATAAAAATTGGATTAATGCATTAGAAGTCATTCTAAAGCTGAGCATAATTTTATATTAAGATTAAAATTGCTTACAGGTATCAAAATACACAGACACACATACACACTTTTATACATACATACATATATATATGTGTGTGTGTGTTTTTTTTCCTCATAACTGATACATATATACACACTCCTATGTACCTACATTCGTTAATGATGATAAATATCATTGGTATATAAAAATAATTTGAGTTCTGTGTATCAAAAGTTATTATGTAACCAACTATAATGTAATATTCAAGTTAGAAAGCTAGATATGTGTATTAGAACTTATATATGTATATGTATATGTGTGTATGCGTGTATAAGTGATAATATCAACATCATAAGTGAAATTTGGTTCATAGTATCATATGGCATTTTTAAGGACGAGCGTAGTTTTATATTCAAATCAAAATATTTTTTAATGTCTTAAATCTGATATATGTCTGAGTAAAGATGTATAGATGTTGATAAATATCAGTATCATAAATGAAAAATTGGTTTAATGCATAAGTCAATTCAAATATGAACATAATTTTATATTCAAATCAAAATTGCTATATACAAGCATGTATCATAACTTGTATGTATGTATGTATACATACACATGCACATGCATGCACGCATACTTACACACACATAAATACATACATGTATATTTCAATATGATCTATGTAATAAATGAAATTTTGATTTAATATGTCATAATTTATTTTATAGCTAGACATAGTTTTATATTTAAACTAGAACTACTATATGTCAAAAAAAACAAAACAAAATCACATCTTTTCATGGCAGCCTCCCCCTTACCTTCCATACTTCCTACCCCACCTTCCATCCATACCCTGCCCATTGCACCTGTCACTTCAGTCACCACCCTGCCTCCATTCCGACCAGCCCCTGACCCTCCTCCTCTACCAGATGATCCGACCAACCCTATCTTTCTAGCCTGCTCCTCTTCTTCCCTATCCAAGCTCCCCTTTATTCCCTCTACCTCTCCTCTCCTCTCCCCGATGACATTAATCAACAAAAATTGACTTCCTTATTCAAAAACAAACCACGGAATATAAGAAAGTACATTCTTGTTGATTTACAACCTACCTTATCGGGTGACGATCTTCTGCCTCCTGATGATGTTGTTGCAGCTGGTACATGGGTATGGAGTGAATATCTAGTTGTTTTTTTCTTGACCAACGTTTGGGCAGTGGTACAAACACTTAAGAAAATTTGGAAACTTAAAGGATCTATTAAGGTTAAGTCAAATGGCTTTGTTTTCTTGTTTTTACAGTCATGTGAAGAAGATAAGAGAAGGATTTTACAAGGTGATCCTATTATTATGAGAGAGAAATTGTTTATTGTTAAGCCATGGGATCCCACAGTAGGTAATGTGTGCGAAAGCATAACATCTGTCCCCGTTTGGGTGCAGTTGCACAACATTTCAATCTTTGCCTAGTCGTATCTTGGTATTAATTGGTTGGCAAGTAGGTTGCGGAGGTTGCTCTGTATGGATGAGCCAACGGAGAGGCTTAAAAGGATGTATTATGCTAAATGCGGGATTGAGGTTAAGCCTAACAATGACTTGGTTTATAGTTTCAATATTCAGTTAGTTGATGGAAGAACACAAAGGATAGAAGTGAAATACTTATGGAAACCAAATGTATGCTCTTTCTGTAAAAAAAATTGGTCACTGTTCTAATAGTTGTGACAAAGTGAGTGTACAAGCTAATAATGAAACTACAAAAGAGAATATTGGAAAGATAGTGAATGTTGAGCATAAGGTGAAAGGTTAGATTAATAAAGTTGATGTAAAGAAAGTTCAAAGATGGCGTGTCGTAAGTAAGTCCAAAAGGGAAAGAGTTAGCATGCTTGAAGTAACCAATGATGTTGTTAAGGGCAAAAAGGTTAAAGATGGGAGGGAGCAAGGTAATAATGAAGACGAGGAAGGTGAAATAATTATCAATGGGCAGACTGAAGAGGTTGGAGTGAGAAATGATCAAAATAAGGAGACTATTTTGGGAAATTTTGATAATACTGTTATGACCAAGAACAAATTTCAATTATTAGATGAGCTAAATGAAGATAATGATGAAGAAGAGGTTTTTTGATAGATATCGAGGAGAATTTGAACTGTGATATTCAAATTAGTGTTGAATCACACATTCTTAAACCAATTAAAGACATGGGTACCGCCAGTCATACCGATAAAGATATGAATACAAATGCTCAACTGCAACATGACTGTGAAGCAATGTAATATCTGGATGAGAACTATTCAGTTACCAACCTATATAAGAACAATAAAGTTCAAAATCAATTTCTTCCAGCTGATGTTAATGTTTTAAATGCAACAAGTGAGCATGTGCATGACCATGTGCACGCACAGAGCAATTATATCTCCTATATTTTTGCCTTAAACATGATTGAAATACCTAAATTTCTTAATATCCCAATCATGACAAGCTTGTAATTTCTCTTGAATTGAATGCATGCTCTGATATGGTGCACGTGCATGTCCATGCACAAGATTTTGATAATCCCACCACTAGCATATTTATTACTTCCAAAAGTCCTACAATTTCAATTACCCCATCCCATTCTGTTCCTCTCTCATCCTCTCAATTGAAATCTTCACCTGATCTATCTTCACTCACATATAACTGCATCATTCCTCCTGCTACTTGGAAGGATCCACACACCTCCTCTCCCTCTACAACCTTTCCCATCCACTCCAATGTCTCTCTCTTATCTTTCTCTGTTAACTCCAACATAGTTTCAACTATCAAGAAAAAGAAAAGAGGAAAATCACTAAATTGTGATTTAAATGAAAAATCTGACACTCCAATCACCTCCATTATCCCCGAGATTAGAGAAACCAACACTCCTGTAACCAGAAGTAATATAAGTGAGCTACTTATCAACTAGGAGAATACCCAATGATACATAATTTTGGTGCATGGAATATCAGGGGTGCATATTGTAATGCCAAACTTGAACAACGTAAATAATTGATCCATTCACACAAGCTCAGACTTCTTGCCGTATTAGAAACCAAACTCAACTCCTCACTAACAACCAGAGAGGCCAAGCTCATTAACCCATCTTGATCCCTATCCCATAATCTTAATGAAGCACCATATGGCAGAATTACGATGATCCACAATCTCAGATTTTCACCCTCTCTCCATTCATGTCTAATAGACAACTCATTCACTACCATGTTAAAAACGCTCCTTCTTGCACCGCCTTCTATATCTCCTTTATCTATGATGACAATTCTGTCTCTTCTAGGAAAACATTACTTGATCTCCTCCCACACTTATGACAAAATTCCCATCCTTGGATAGCCATCGATGAGTTAAATTGCTCTATGAAGATATCTGATAAGCATGGTGGAAACCCTCTATCCACGTCTGAAATAAAACCTCTCAATATTGTTGTGGACTCAACTGACTTGATTGAGATCAAATCGGTTAGTGCTCAGTACACTTGTATAAGTCAATTCAAAGATGAACATAATTTTATATTCAAATCAAAATTGCTATATACAAGCATGTATCAGAACTTGTATATATGTATACACACAGATGAACATGCACGCACACACATATATACATACATATATATTTCAAGATGATCTGTATAATAAATGAAATTTTGATTTAATATACCATAATTTATTTTATAGCTGGACATAGTTTTATATTTAAACTAGAACTACTATATGTCAAAAAATACAAAACATAATCACATCTTTTCATGGCAGCCTCCCCCTTACCTCCCATACTCCCTACCCCACCTTCCATCCATACCCTGGCCATTTCCCCAGTCACTTCAGCTACCTCCCTGCCTCCATTCCGATCTGCCCCTGACCCTCCACCTCCACCAGATGATCCGACAACCTTATCTTTCTAGCCTGCTCTTCTTCTTCCCCATCCAAGCTCCCCTTTATTCCCTCTACCTCTCCTCTACTCGATGACATTAATCAACAGAAATTGACTTCCTTATTCAGAAAGAAACTGCGGAATGCAGGGAAGTACATTCTTGTTGATTGCAACCTATCTTCTCGGGTGACAATCTTGTGCCTCCTGATGATGTTGTTGCAACTGGTACATGGGTATGGAGTGAATATCTAGTTGGTTTTTTATTAACCAACCTTTGTCTTACACGGAAGTGGTGCAAACCCTTAAGAAAATTTGTAAATTGAAAGGATCTATCAAGGTTAAGTCAAATGGATTTATTTTCTTGTATTTACTATCATGCGAAGAAGAAAAGTGAAGGATTTTACAAGGTGGTCCTATTATTATGAGAAATAAATTGTTTATTGTTAAGTCATGGGATCCCACAGTAAATAATGTGTGCGAAAGCATAGCATCAGTCCCTGTTTGGATGCAGTTGTACAACATTCCATTCTTTGCCTAGTCGCATCTTCGTATAAATTGGTTGGCAAGTAGGTTGCGGAGGTTGCTCTTTATGGATAGTCAACGGAGAGGCTTGAAAGGTAGTATTATGCTAAATGCATGATTGAGGTTGAGCCTAACAATGACTTGGTTGATGGCTTCAATGTTCAGTTAGTTGATGGAAGAACACAAAGGATTGAAGTTGATGGCATGATTGGTCATTGTTCTAATAGTTGTAGAAAAAGTGGTTGTATAAGCTAATAATGATATTGTAAAGGAGAATGTTGGCAAGGCAGTGAATGCTGAGCATAAGGTGAAAGGTTAGAGTAATAAAGTTGATGTAAAGAAAGTTCAATGATGGCATGTTGTAAGTAAGTCCAAAAGGAAAAGAGTTAGCATGCTCGAAGTAACCAGTGATGTTGTTAAGGGAAAAAAGGTTAAATATGGGAAGGATCAAGGCAATAATGAAGACGAGGAAGGTGAAATAATTATCAATGGGCAGATTGAAGAGGTTGGAGTGAGTAATGGTCAAAATAAGGAGACTATTTTGGGAAATTTTGCTGATACTGTTATGACCAAGAACAAATTTCAATTATTAGATGATCTAAATGAAGATAATGATGAAGAGGAGGTTTTTTGGTCGATATCGAGGAGAATTTGAACTATGATATTCAAACTATTGTTGAATCACACATGATTCAACCACTTAATGACATGGGTACCACTAGTCATACCGATGGAGATGTGAACACAAATGCTCAACTACAACATGAATGTGAAGCAATGCAATATCTGGATGAGAACTATTCAGTTACCAACCTATATGAGAACAATAAAGTTCAAAATCAATTTCTTACAGCTGATGTTAATGTTTTAATTGCAACAAGTGAGTATGTGCATGACCATGTGCATGCACAGAGCAATTATATCTCCTATATTGTTGCCTTAAACATGATTGAAATACCTAAATTTCTTAATATCCCAATCATGACAAGCTTGTAATTTCACTTGAATTAAATGCATGCTCTGATATGGTGCACGTGCATGTCCATGCACCAGATTTTGATAATCCCACTACTAGCATATTTACTACTTCCAAAAGTCCTACAATTTCAACTAACCCATTCCATTCTGTTCCTCTCTCATCCTCCCAATTGAAATCTTCACATGATCTATCTTCACCCACATATGACTACATCATTCATCCTACTACTTGGAAGGATCCACCCACCTCCTCTCCCTCTACAACCTTTCGCATCCACTCCAATGTCTCTCTCTTATCTTTCTTTGTTAACTCCAACATAGTTTCTACTATCAAGAAAAAGAAAAGAGGAAAATCACTTAATTGTAATTTAAATGAAAAATATGACACTCCAATCACCTCCATTATCCCCAAGATTAGAGAAACCAACACTCCTATAACCAGAATTAATATAAGTTAGCTACTTATCAACTAGGAGAATACCCAATGATACATAATTTTGGTGCATGGAATATCAGGGTTGCACATTGTAATACCAAACTTGAACAATGTAAATAATTGACCCACTCTCACAAGCTCAAACTTCTTACCATATTAGAAACCAAACTCAACTCCTCACTAACAATCAGAGCGGCCAAGCTCATTAACCCATCTTGGTCCCTATCCCACAATCTTAATGAAGCACCATATGGAAGAATTATGATGATCCACAATCCCAGATTTTCACCCTCTCTCCAATCATGTCTAACAGACAACTCATTCACTACCATGTTAAAGCCACTCCCTTTTGTACCTCCTTCTATATCTCCTTTATCTATGCTAACAATTCTGTCTCTTCTAGGAAAACATTACTTGATCTCCCCCCACACTTGCGACAAAATTCACATCCTTGGATAGCCATCGGTGAGTTAAATTGCTCTATGAAGATATCTGATAGGCATGGTGGAAAACCTATATCCATGTCGGAAATAAAACCTCTCAATATTGCTGTGGACTCATCTGACTTGATTAAGATCAAAGTGATTGGTGCTCAGTACACTTGGAATAACAATAGAAGGAAGGGAAATAGAACATTTCCAAGGTTGACTATGCCTTTTGTAATGTACCTGCTCTGACCACATGGCCTGGCTTATTCAACTTCATACCCATGCCATCCCCATCCGACCATTCCCCTCAAATCATCTTTCCAGGGGAAGACGCCATGAAAGGAAAAACAAATTTTAAATTTTTCAACGCATGGATTGCCGATCTTGAATTTTTACACATTGTTAAAATGGCTTGGGATAACACTTTCTATGGTAATCCAATGTTTATCTTGCCAGAAAAATTAAAGTCTACCAAGAGGTCACTGAAGGCATGGTCTAAACTAAAATTTTGATATGGTAACTCACATTCTGCATCCATTAAAATCAAGCTTGATGAAGTGCAATCCTCTAAGCTGGATAACTGGATGATCCATTCCTTGCTTCCCAAGAAGCTGCTATCTCATCTCAATACTCTGAAGCCCTTCAACGGGAAGCCAACATGCTTAAACCAAAATTAAGAATTTGATTGGACAATGAAGGAGACAGAGACATTGTTTTCTTTCATTCTTCCCTCAGATCAAAGCATTCCAGAGAACATATCACTACCATCTGTGATGAACATGGTCAGCTCCATTCTGAACCATCCAAAATTAAGAAGGTCTTCCTTTCATTTTTAAGGACCTGTTGGTTTATTGGGCTAGAACTTTCGTCCATCCTATCAAATTGATAAAGATTATTAAAAGTGCATTGATTAAGTTTTTATTGAAGGATTCCATTCACTCTGTTGCTCTTGCTCCAATTTCTTTTAGCAAGCTGGAATGCACGAAAAATAAGGGAGGTTTGGGTCTTAAAAATATTTTATTATGGAACAAGGCTGCTTTTGCTAAGCATCTTGATGATTTCTTGAAAAGGAAGGCGAATATATGGGTATCATGGTCATTTAAATATGTTGTAAAAGGCAAGAAATTTTGGCAAATGTAAGCTCCTCAAAATTCTAGTTGGATATGGAGGAACCTCTTTAGCTCAGAGATACTTTGTTGCCGGAGAATAATTATGATGTTGCACTTGGTAGTGCAGTTAGTTTTTGGAATGACCCATAGGTGAAGCCGAGTGTTATCTTGGGTAAACTTCTTAACCATCAGCCAATGCAAAGGACTGGAATTAATACGTAAGCTAGAGCTTATGCATTTACACATTATGGCGTTATTCAACTTCCCTACACAAATAACCAAGAGATCAGAATGATTTGGAACAACCTACAAGGGCTTAATATTTCAATGGCAGCTGCTAATTGAAAGTGAGTGCGGATTAAGGATCTTAAGGCTAATTTAACACTAAAGGGGGGGGGTGAATAGTGTTTAATGGATTCTAAGACTTATATGGACTAATTTAAAAATTATGATATAAACAAATGCAGAACTTAATCACAGAAAAATCACAGAATCAAACACAGATGCAGAAAGTAAGTAAAAAGCAGTAAAAGGAAAGAACACACCGGATTTTATACTGGTTCAGAGTTACCCTACATCCAGTCTTGTACCAAGGCAAACACCTCATACAGATTTTTTGTTATACCAATGTCGAGATTACAATCCTTAATTTCTAAAGGCCTTGAGGTACCCTCCTGTCTCTCGAGTCCGGGGCAAACTCTCTTTATTTACGGGCCACAAGATCACCCAATTGATTTCCAGGCCCAACCACACCTTATAGAGAGACTCGATAAACTTTTGATTACAAATTGATCCTATAACTCTAAATAGCACTTTGATCCTCGAGAGAGGGCAGAGAATCAAACAAGAATGAGATTCTAATTTGATTCACTTGAGAATTCAGCAGAATTTCGGCATGATCTTAAAAATATGAAAATTATAGAATATGGTTTTGTGGAGAAGAAGGAGTGAAGAAAATAAGAAAATAGTTAGTTAAAAAATTCGTTTGTGAAGGCTATTTATAGACTAGTAATGGTCATAACCATTCGTGAAGAGATTTAAACGAATAGACACTTCTTTTGAAAATTGAAACTTTTGAATTTAACGGCCACCATGTCGACATAGGGTATCCCATGATGTCGACATCCCTTAATTAAAAACAACGTAAAATTTGTTTTGAAAATGGTATTGAAAGGAAAACAAGATGAAATGATTCTGGAGTAAAATAAACTAATTTTCCTATGTTTTAAAATAAAGAAGAGCAGAAAAATATATTTTTAGAATGTATATATAAATTTGATTTTAAATCTCAAGTATATATATATTATAAGAGAATATTTAAAAGTCAGAAGATAGTTTTAAAAACAAACAAAGTTTAAAACAAGAGTTTATTTAAAAACAAAAACAAAGAATATTTTAAGGCTAAAACATCTTTTTGAAAATCATTTGAAAAACCATTTCGAAGTAGTTTTGCAAGCTTCTTCCTGCAGAATATCTCATCACATCAGGACTCGAGAACTTGTACAAAACCAGGATGTTTGTGGGTTTGTAAGCCACTTGTCATAGGTTTGTAAGCTACTTGTCGTGGGTTTGTAAGCCACTAAGAAGATAGAAATAGGTTCCATCCCAAATGAAATTTGGAATGAAGATTTCCGTGCTATTATGAAGTTTTAACAAAAACTAGACACATATCTTGAAATCTTGATCTTGATACTCTAGGGTCTTCAATCTTGATATCTCCATTCTGAATCTTGAGTCTTGAGTCTTTATACTGATCAATCTTCAGTAATCAATACCTGCATATATATATATATATATACATACATATAAAATATATATATATATATATATCCTGCATAGTTCCTGCATATACATATCTTATCTAGACAATAGTGTTAGTATATATTTTATAATAAGATAAGTTAAAATGGTTGTTGTCATCAAAACCAACATCTCAGTTCCTAACAATCTCCCCCTTTTTGATGATGACAACCTGTATTTATAAAATATACTTACCATACCATAACTTCTATCATAACTCCCCCTTACTTCATGACTCCCTCTTACTCCAATCATAACTCCCCCTTACTCCAAGCCAACTACTATTTTATAACTTCTCCCCCTTTGTCATCAATAAAAACTTCTTACTAATAAATTCCCTGATCTTGATATAAAATAATCAACCATAATACAATAGAGTAATTCATATATAAGTGTAATAAGTGCTAAGTGTGATTATAAGTATGAAATGTGATCATAAATGTGATCATGAGTGTAATCCAGAAGTAAATCAATCATCATCCAATCGTATTTACAGTAATTATTCAATTCAATCATATATACAAACCACACAAAATGTTTTAAATAAGTCAAGTCAATCAAGTTTAATACACACCAATCAAATCAAACAAATAACATATAGAATGACTAGACATTCCTTGGTACTTCCACCCATCCATCTTCTCCAAAGATAGGGTCTGCTTTGATGGCATCTCATTCTTCTTTATCTTTGTCGAGAGTGACTGGTGGATTTCCTTCGAGATTGTCCTTGTTAAGGGCTGAGATCATCCAACGAAGGGCGTCGAAATGTCTCTCTTGCTCATTGATCATCTGAATTTGACTCAATTCTAAGTGGCACTGATTATGAAGTATGAATGTAAGGATATTCTTGAAGGAAGTGAGAGTTTCCTCAATATTACCACTTAGATTCTTAATCGGAGAAGCCATAATTCAAAAAATAGGAAGAAATATGAAAGGGAGTGACTAGAAATGAAGTTTGATAATTTATCTTGGAAGAAACAGGTATAAATAGAGGTAGAAAGTCGTTTCAAATGAATAGACACAAGTTAGTTACATGAAATTAAAATTTGAAAGTATACTACTTTCTGCCCGTTGCATGTCGACATGGGGGGATGGAGAATGTCGACATGCCTCTGCCTAAAGTGACAATTTGCTTTGTTTTGAATATTATGAACAAATCTATGCAACTAAAATTTGAATAATATAAAAACAAGCAATTACAGAGACAAGTGAAGTTGAATAACAGGAAATAAAAGATTTCATTAATGATTCTAGTCAACATTACATAAAATAATATAATATTAACTAAAATAAAGGAAAATACATGGATAGAACTTGTAGCAAACAAGATAACATGAACTAAAACTAATTAGATGAAGATGAAGAAGATGATAGTCCAAGCTTTCTACTAACTTTCCCGATGAACTTGTTGATTTTAGTGGAAATCTTATCCATTTTCTTACTCATTGATCTTTTGAGTGTCTTTTGATTTTCCACTATAATTCTTTGATTAGTGAGAATGGTCTTATTGGATGGATTAGCAGGATTAGTAGGGTATTCAATACTCTCGAAGGAAGTTTCTTGTTCTTCCTCTTCCTCCTCTTCAATTTCCATTCCTTCCTCTTCCTCTTCTTCTTCCTCCATTTCTTCCATCTCTTCGTGAGCAAGCCTTTCTTCCTTTTCCGTAAGTGTTTCATATGGTTGAAACACTAATGGAATTTGCATAAAGGAAATGTTTCCATGGTTGAACACTTTTCTAGTTATAAATTCTTCCCTTTTGAAATCAACTCCAAAGTAATTAAAAATCCGAGTGAGATAAACTCCATGATATTAATGTGTTTTCACCCATAGTAAAATTCTTGGGCCTTAGCTCATCCAAACTAACTTGAGCCCAATTGATATCATAATTTCCAAAAATTGCAAAAAGAGCTTTGCAAACTTTCAAAGTTGGGTTGTTGTAGTTTCCCGATCTTGGTATAAGGGTGTGTTGAATAAGAAGTTTAACAATTCTTACTTTTGGACGGAAATAATGATTTTTGAATTCAAAATTGTCATCCCCTTCAAAGATGTGATGAAATGTCTCTCGATCATTTTCATTTATTTGAAATTCCGAGAGATTCATTCCGGTATACTTGCATCCCAAAATATTTCCTAAAATTTCACAATCCAAAACTATTTGTGTTCCTTTAACACTACTCCAAATTTGTCCATCTTGCCCATCATAAAAACCATGATTCAAATTCGCATAAAACCTCTTAACAAGATTTGGATAACATACAAAATCATTTTGTTTGTTATCTACTACACTAAGAATAGAACATTGTTGAAAAAGATTTTCAATTTCATAAGAAGGAAAATATTCAAAAATAGCAAATTTCCCCATATGAATTTTACCAAAGTTTACATATATAGTTGATGTAAGCTTTGATAGCTTCCGGGTCATTAAAAAGAAAGTTTTTGATAGCTTTTGGAAGCCTAATGGTGTTAGGAGTGCTTGAAGAGGCCATTGAAGAAGTTTGAGAGAAGTTGAAGATAATGAATATAAATTTGAAATTTGAAATAAAAGTGAAAAGTGATGATAAGGAGAGTGAATTAAATAGAGATTCTATAGACATGTTCTCTGGTCAAGAGGCATCTTTCTAGAGCATTGAAATTGGTGAAAAGGTGGAAGGAAATTCAAAAGTCTGAATTCAAATTTTGAAATCAAATTTCTGAGGGGCATGTCGACATGGGGTATCCAGGTATGTCGACATGTGCCTATTGAATCAAAGGACAAGTGTCTATTCCTAATTTCTAATAAATGTATATATTATATCCTATATTCTACTTATATAGTTCCTGTGATAACATTAAATATAATAATACTTAAATATTAATAATTTAATATTTAAAATATTATTAAAATAATATTATTTTTGAATTTAAAATTCAAATTTCAAGGGATAAATTTGAATTTAAAATTCAAGGAATTTAAAAAAAATCAAGCAAACAAACAAGCATCCATTCAAACAAGAAAAATTAAAAATAATGTAAATGCGTACCTATTTTTAGATCCATACTCCCATCGTCGTCTGATTCATGAATAGCAGTGAAACACAGATTTAAATTATCCGTCTCCTTTTCATCGTCACTGGATGATGAGTCTGAGTCATCAAGAGTTGCTGTGTATGCTTTCTTTCTTTTCCTTGATGAACCATTGTTTGGAGGGAACAACTGCTTATCTGGATACGGACAATCTTTCCTATGATGCCCGACTTTATTGCAATTGTAGCATCTATCATTGTTGACGTTCACCATATTATTTCTGGAATTCCTTTGATCATTTCTTTTGTAATTATTCATTTTTCTATATTTTAGGAATTTCCGGAAGTTTCTTGTTATGAAAGCAATCTCCTCATCACTGTCTGGTTTCGAATCTTCAGTTGTTGCATTGAATGCTAATGACTTCTTTTCTGTAGCATTGATTTCTCTTCTTCCTTGTAGTTGAACTTCATAAGACATCAGATTCCCAATCAATTCTTCTATTTTCATTAGACTGATATCATTTGCTTCTTCGATTGTAAGTGTCTTTTGATCCCATTCTGGAGTGAGTGAATTTAGAATTTTTCTGACTTGGTCTTCCTCCGAAAAGCTTTTTCCCAGTGCAATTAGTGAATGAACAATATCTTGAAATCGAAAATACAGGTCGGAAATGGACTCATTTGAATGCATTTTAAACAATTGAAACTGATTAGTTAATATGGAAATTTTAGTCTGTTTAGCTTTGCTTGTTCCTTCATGAGTAACTTGCAAAGTTTTCCAGATTTCAAATGCAGACTTACAAATAGACACTCTATTAAACTCATTCCTATCTAGTGAACAAACTAATATATTCATGGCCTTTGAGTTATTTTATGCAACATTCTTTTGCTCAGTAGTCCACTGGGCAAAATCGGTATTTCGTTCAACATACTCAGTTTGTGTGATATTCCAAGTGTCTAATCCTACTGATTGTAAATAAATTTTCATTCTACAAGCCCAATATGCATAATTACTGCCATTGAAAAATGGTGAACTGACAGTAGACTGACTTCTACTAATGAACTAGTGTTAGTGTTAATAGAACTAGTGCCAGAGTTGACATTACCAGTATTGGTAGCCATTAAAACAATTTTCAAGTTTCAGATTATGAAAACTATGAAAACCAATGCTCTGATGCCAATTGAAAGTGAGTGCGGATTAAGGATCTTAAGGCTAATTTAACACTAGGGGTGTGAATAGTGTTTAATGGATTCTAAGACTTATATGGACTAACTTAAAAATAATGATATAAACAAATGCAGAACTTAATCATAGAACAATCACAGAATCAAACACAGATGCAGAAAGTAAGTAAAAAGCAGTAAAAGGAAAGAACACACCTGATTTTATACTGGTTCGGAGTTACCCTACATCCAGTCCTGTACCAAGGAAAACACCTCATATAGATTTTTATTATACCAATGTCGAGATTACAATCCTCAATTTCTAAAGGCCTTGAGGTACCCTCCTGTCTCTCGAGTCCGGGGCAAACTCTCGTGATTTATGGGCCACAAGATCACCCAATTGATTTTTAGGCACAACCACATCTTAAAGAGAGGCTCGATAAACTTTTGATTACAAATTGATCCTACAACTTTGAATAGCACTTTGATCTTCGAGAGAGGGCAGTGAATCAAGCAAGAATGAGATTCTAATTTGATTCACTTGGGAATTCAGCAAAATTTATGCACGATCTTAAAAATATGAAAATTTTAGAATATGGTTTTGTGGAGAAGGAGTGAAGAAAATAAGAAAATAGTTAGTTAAAAAATTCGTTTGTGAAGGCTATTTATAGACCAGTAATGGTCATAACCATTCGTGAAGAGATTTAAACGAATAGACACTTCTTTTAAAAATTGAAACTTTTGAATTTAACGGCCACCGTGTCGACATAGGATATCCCATGATGTCGACATCCCTTAGTTAAAAACAACGTAAAATTTGTTTTGAAAATGGTATTGAAAGGAAAACAATATGAAATGATTCTGGAGTAAAATAAACTAATTTTCCTATGTTTTAAAATAAAGAAGAGTAGAAAAATATATTTTTAGAATGTATATATAAATTTGATTTTAAATCTCAAGTATATATATATTATAAGAGAATATTTAAAAGTCAGAAGATAGTTTTAAAAACAAACAAAGTTTAAAACAAGAGTTTATTTAAAAACAAAAACAAAGAATATTTTAAGGCTAAAACATCTTTTTGAAAATCATTTGAAAAACCATTTCGAAGTAGTTTTGCAAGCTTCTTCTTGCAGAATATCTCATCACATCAGGACTCGAGAACTTGTACAAAATCAGGATGTTCGTGGGTTTGTAAGCCACTTGTCGTAGGTTTGTGAGGTACTTGTCGTGGGTTTGTAAGCCACTAAGAAGATAGAATGGGTTCCATCCCAAATGAAATTTGGAATGAAGATTTCCGTGCTATTATGAAGTTTTAACAAAAACTATACACATATCTTGAAATCTTGATCTTGATACTCTAGAGTCTTCAATCTTGATATATCCATTCTAAATCTTGAGTCTTGAGTCTTTATACTGATCAGTCTTCAGTAATCAATACCTGCATATATATATATCCTGCATAGTTCCTGCATATACATATCTTATCTAGACAATAGTGTTAGTATATATTTTATAATAAGATAAGTTAAAATGGTTGTTGTCATCAAAACCAACATCTCAGTTCCTAACACTAATGTTGTTAAGTGGACGACCAAAGCAACTGGGTTCAAAATAAGTGATGTGTACAACTCGATAACCAAGCATGCCAACTCTTTGAACTACAGTTGGTACAAAAGGACATGTTGAGGCACAATAATGAAAAGGAGAACTTAATGTTAACGAAGGTCATACGTAATGCTCTCAATAATAAGGTTAAATTGCGAGAAAGAAGTTTAAATATCGATGGCATGTCTCCTTTATGTAAAAATGATGAAGAGGATATATTGCATGTTTTCTTCAACTGCCCTAATGTTTTCGGTCTATTGGAGAATCTGATGGCCAAGCTTGGCAGGACCAATGTTGCGGGAGCTAGTGCTGTTGAATTGACAATATTTACAAGGCTACAAGATGGAGATATATGCAAACTTATACCTTGCATTTTGTTCTCATGAAATTCTTAACGCTGATATAGGAAGAAAGGAATGTTATTATGTTTCAAGGAAATAAAAGGACTCCTTCTGAACTTTGACACTTCATTCTGCATGAAATTAGGAATGGGATGATGTTCTCGATCTTTGAATTTGACCCTAGCATTGTCAACTCCTTCCACTAATTTGCTGTCATGTTGCTGATCTTTTGGTGTTTCTGTTCTTTTTTCTTTTTCTCTGTTTTATTTCCTTTGCCTATTGTTATGCCTTGTAGTCTTATACTTTTTGTGTTTTTTTAAGTTTTTCCATACCTTAGTTTTGGTATGTTTGTAGTGCATATGTATATTAAACTAAATTATAAAATTATTTTAAATATCATCTTATAAATTATTTAAATAAATACTTTATATATTATATGTAATCCATGAGAAAAAAATTATTAAAAATAATTTATATATGATATAGACATATATATATGCATAATAACTTAATAATATATATATATATTGCAACATTGCTCTTGGTCCAGATTTTTTTTGATTATATATAGTTTTAATAATAAACTTTTATTGTTTAATTTTAACAACCATATAGAAATGTTTTAAAAAATTGATCTTTTTTCTTTTCAAAAAACAAACAATATTTTGTACTAAAATTTTATTTTATTTATAAACATATGTATATGGATTTTATTTATATAATCAATTTTAAACTAAATGAATAATTACTTTTATAGGTATAATATATATATATACAAAATTTAAAAAAAAAATTCCAAAAGCATTGTACATATAAATGAACGTATATAAAATTTAAAGCATATATTGCATTATATTATTCTTTTAATTTTGATTTTAATTAAATTAAAATCTTTTTTAAAATTATTTAATTTTCATAAATTAATTTTTTTTTAAGTTTGGCCATGAGTACTAGCAAACATGCGTATACAATGTTTTATTATTATTTACGTGCACATATATACAACCATCAATATGTGACAATACATCTATATACAGATTCATTATAATTTCTAACTAATTGGCATGTTCTACAACAATTAAATAAACATTCTTATATGTTAAGAAATAAGAAATACACCTTTCACCAAAGCCTTGAATTCGCATCTTGAAACGATGAATTAAACTCCTTGAATCCAATTCCAAGTCCAAAAATTGCTACCTCCCGAATAATTATACAATCGACAATTATATTTGATTTTTATTTTTTAGGTCTTTTGGTTGAAGGGGCTTATTTTATAATCTATTTATTTTTTAGGTCGTGTTGTTATACATTTATCAATTGAAGCCTCCCAGTTAATAAAAGTGCTTTAATACCCATTTGATAGTTTATAATTATGACAATCGTTAATTCGAAATGCATCCACTTATTGTGTTAAGAAGGTATTTTTTATTTAAAAAGATAAATTCAAATCCGCCGTCATATTCCATAAAAAAAATCTATTTTCCACTAGTTATACATAAAAATCGATAAATATATATATCATTATAGTTATGTGCATATGTAAAAACCCTTTGGATAGTTTGATGATTGTGACAATACTTAATTTGAAATAGATCCATTTATTATGTTAAGAAGATATTTTTACGTTCAAAAAAATAAATTAAAATCCATCACTGTACTTCACTAAAAATTACTTTATTGATAAATATATGTATCATTATAGTTATATGTATACACAAGAACCGTATTGATTGTTTGATGAGTATGACAATACTTAATTTGAAATAGATCCACCTTTTATGTTAAGAAAGTATTTTTACATTCAAAAAAATAAATTAAAGTCTACTGTCATATTTCACAAGAAATCAAAAAATTTAATTAGTAATATATCAAAATCGATAAACATTTGTTTCGTTATAGTTATATTTATATGCATACGAACTTTTTTGATAGTTTGATAATTATGATAATGCTTAATTTAAAACAAATTCATTTATTATGTTAAAAAGATATTTTTACATTCTAAAAAATAAATTAAAATATATCATCATATTTCATAAAAAATAATTTTTTCATTAATTATACATCAAAATCGATAAATATATGTATCATAATAGTTATGTACATACATAAGAACCCTTTTGATAGTTTGATTATTATGACAATGCTTAATCTGAAACAGATCCACTTATTATGCTAAAAATATAATTTTACATTTAAAAAAATAAATTAAAATCTGCCGTTTACAAAAAAAATCAATTATTTCCATTAATTATACATGAACATCGATAAATATTTGTATTATAATAGTTACATGCATATATAAGAATCCTTATATACACGTATTAAAAGTAATTTTCACACACACACACACCCATGCGTACACGCACACACACGTATAACTATATGTGTGTGTGTCTATGTATGTATATATGTGCACATATACACATATATCTATGTGTGTCTATGTATGTATGTATGTACGTGCATATACATATATGCATCAAGTTTGATAAAAATCGGTATCATAAATAAAAATTTGATTAATGCATTAGAAGTCATTCTAAAGCTGAGCATAATATTATATTCAAATCAAAATTCCTGTGTAGGTGTGTTTTTTTGGGTCAGAATTGATATACACACTCTTATGTACCTACATTCGTCAATGATGATAAATATAAGTGTTATACAAACAGAATTTGAGTTCATTGTATCAAAAGATATTTTGTAACCAACTATAATATAATATTCAAGTTAGAAAGCCATATATGTGTATCAAAACTTATATATATGTATATGTATGTGCGTGCGTGTGTGTGTATAACTGATAATATCAACATACTAAGTGAAATTTGGTTCATAGTATCATATGACTTTTATAAGGATGAGTGTAGTTTTATATTCAAATCAAAAATATTTTTTAATGTCTTAAATCTGGTATATTTCTGTATAAAGATGTATAGATGTTGATAAATATCATTATCATAAATGAAAATTTTGTTTAATGTATAAGTCAATTCAAAGATGAACATAATTTTATATTCAAATCAAAATTGCTATATACAAGCATGTATCAGAACTTGTATATATGTGTACACACACATGAACAAGCACGCACACACATATATATTTCAAGATGATCTGTATAATAAATGAAATTTTGATTTAATATACCATAATTTATTTTATAGCTGGACATAGTTTTATATTTAAACTAGAACTACTATATGTCAAAAAAATACAAAACATAATCACATCTTTTCATGGCAGCCTCCCCCTTACTTCCCATACTCCATATCCCACCTTCCATCCATACCCTGGCCACTGCCCCTATCACTTCAGCCACCTCCCTGCCTCCATTCCGACCTGCCCCTGACCCTCCTCCTCCACCAGATGATCCGACCAACCCTATCTTTCTAGCCTGCTCCTCTTCTTCCCCATCCAAGCTCCCCTTTATTCCCTCTACCTCTCCTCTCCTCTCCCCGATGACATTAATCAACCGAAATGGACTTCCTTATTCAAAAACAAACCGCAGAATGCAGGGAAGTACATTCTTGTTGATTTGCAACCTATCTTCTCAGGTGACAATCTTGTGCCTCCTGATGATGTTGTTGCAGCTGGTACATGGGTATGGAGTGAATATCTAGTTGGTTTTTTCTTAACAAACCTTTGTCTTACACAGAAGTGGTGCAAACCCTTAAGAAAATTTGAAAACTGAAAGGATCTATCAAGGTTAAGTCAAATGGGTTTATTTTCATGTTTTTACTGTCATGTGAAGAAGAAAAGAGAAGGATTTTACAAGGTGGTCCTATTATTATGAGAAACAAATTGTTTATTGTTAAGTCATTGGATCCCACAGTAAATAATGTGTGCAAAAGCATAGCATTAGTCCCCGTTTGGATGCAGTTGCACAACATTCCAATCTTTGCCTAGTCGCATCTTCGTATTAATTGGTTGGCAAGTAGGTTGCGGAGGTTGCCCTTTATGGATTAGTCAACGGAGAGGCTTACAAGGTAGTATTATGTTAAATGCATGTTTGAGGTTAAGCCTAACAATGACTTTGTTGATGGTTTCAATGTCAAGTTAGTTGATGGAAGAACACAAAGGATTGAAGTGAAATACTTGTGGAAACCAGACGTATGCTCTTTTTTTAAAAAATTGGTCATTGTACTAATAGTCGTGATAAAGTGGTTGTACAAGCTAATAATGATATTGCAAAGGAGAATGTTGGCAAGACAGTGGATGCTGAGCATAAGGTGAAAGGTTAGAGTAATAAAGTTAATGTAAAAAAGTTCAATGATGGCATGTTGTAAGTAAGTCCAAAAGAAAAGGAGTTAGCATGCTCGAAGTAACCAGTGATGTTGTTAAGGGAAAAAAGGTTAAATATGGGAAGGATCAAGGCAATAATGAAGACGAGGAAGGTGAAATAATTATTAATGGGCAGATTGAAGAGGTTGGAGTGAGTAATGATCAAAATAAGGAGACTATTTTGGGAAATTTTGCTGATACTATTATGACCTAGAACAAATTTCAATTATTAGATGATCTAAATGAATATAATGATGCAGAGGAGGTTTTTTGGTAGATATCGAGGAGAATTTGAACTATGATATTCAAACTAGTGTTGAATCACACATGATTAAACCACTTAAAGACATGGGTACCACTAGTCATACCGATGGAGATGCGAACACAAATGCTCAACCGCAACATGACTGTGAAGCAATGCAATATCTAGATGAGAACTATTCAGTTACCAACCTATATGAGTACAATAAAGTTCAAAATCAATTTCTTCCAACTAATGTTAATGTTTTAAATGCAACAAGTGAGTATGTGCATGACCATGTGCATGCACAGAGCAATTATATCTCCTATATTGTTGCCTTAAACATGATTGAAATACCTGAATTTCTTAATATCCCAATCATGACAAGCTTGTAATTTCTCTTGAATTAAATGCATGCTCTGATATGGTGCACGTGCATGTCCATGCACCAGATTTTGATACTCCTACTACTAGCATATTTACTACTTCCAAAAGTCCTACAATTTCAACTAACCCATCCCATTTTGTTCCTCTCTCATCCTCCCAATTGAAATCTTCACCCGATCTACCTTCACCCACATATGACTGCATCATTCCTCATGCTACTTGGAAGGATCCACCCACCTTCTCTCCCTCTACAACCTTTCCCATCCACTCCAATGTCTCTCTCTTATCTTTATTTGTTAACTCCAACATCGTTTCTACTATCAAGAAAAAGAAAAGAGGAAAATCACTTAATTGTGATTTAAATGAAAAATCTGACACTCCAATCACCTCCATTATCCCCAAGATTAGAGAAACCAACACTCCGGTAACCAGAAGTAATATAAGTTAGCTACTTATCAACTAGGAGAATACCCAATGATACATAATTTTGGTGCATGGAATATCAGGGGTGCACATTGTAATGCCAAACTTGAACAATGTAAATAATTGATCACTCTCACAAGCTCAAACTTCTTACCATATTAGAAACCAAACTCAACCCCTCACTAACAATCAGAGCGGCCAAGCTCATTAACCCATCCTGGTCCCTATCCCACAATCTTAATGAAGCACCATATGGCAAAATTATGATGATGCACAATCCCAGATTTTCACCCTCTCTCCAATCATGTCTAACAGACAACTCATTCACTACCATGTTAAAACACTCCCTTTTGTACCTCCTTCTATATCTCCTTTATCTATGCTGACAATTCTGTCTCTTCTAGGAAAACGTTACTTGATCTCCCCCCACACTTGCGATAAAATTCACATCCTTGGATAACCATCGTTGAGTTAAATTGCTCTATGAAGATATCTGATAGGCATGGTGGAAAACCTATATCCATCTTGGAAATAAAACCTCTCAATATTGCTGTGGACTCATCTGACTTGCTTGATATCAAAGCGGTTGGTGCTCAGTACACTTAGAATAACAATAGAAGGAATGGCAATAGAACATTTTCCAAGGTTGACTATGCCTTTTGTAATGTACCTGCTCTGACCACATGGACTGGCTTATTCAACTTCATACCCATGCCATCCCCATCCGACCATTTCCCTCAAATCATCTTTCCAGGGGAAGACGCCATGAAAGGAAAAACAAGTTTTAAATTTTTTAATGCATGGATTGCCGATCCTGAATTTTTACACATTGTTAGAATGGCTTAGGGTAACACTTTCTATGGTAATCCAATGTTTATCTTGCAGGAAGAATTGAAGGCTACCTAGAGGACACTGAAGGCATGGTCCAAACAAAAATTTGGATATAGTAACTCTCATTCTGCATCCACTAAAATCAAGCTTAATGAAGTGCAATCCTCTAAGCTAGATAACTGGATGATCCATTCCTTACTGCTCAAGAAGTTGCTATCTCATCTCAATATTCTGAAGCCCTTCAGGAGGAATCCAACATGCTCAAACAAAAATTAAGAATCAGATGGGACAATGAAGGAGAGGAGACACTGCTTTCCTTCATTCTTCCCTCAAATCAAAGCACACCAAAGAACATATCAATGCCATCTGTGATGAACATGGTCAGCTCCATTCTGAACCATCCAAAATTGAGGAGGTTTTCCTTTCATATTTCAAGGACCCATTGGTTTATTGGGCTAGGACTTTCATCCATACCATCAAATTGATAAAGATTATTAGAAGTGCATTGACTAAGTTTTTCTGGAAGGATTCCATTCACTATGTTGCTCTTGCTCCAATTTCCTTTAGCAAGTTGGAGCACACGAAAAACAAGGGAGGTTTGGGTCTTAAAAATATTTTACTATTGAACAAGGCCGCTTTTTCTAAGCATCTTGATGATTTCTTGAAAAGGAAGGCTAATATATGGGTATCATGGTCATCTAAATATGTTGTAAAAGGCAAGAAATTTTGGCAAATGCAAGCTCCTTAAAATTCTAGTTGGATATGGAGGAACCTCTTTAAGCTCAGAGATACTTTGTTGCCGAAGAATAAATATGATGTTGCACTTGGTGGTGCAGTTAGTTTCTGGAATGACCCATAGGTGAAGCCGGGTGTCATCTTGAGTAAACTTCTCAACCATCAACCAATGCAACAGACTGTAATTAATACATAAGCTAGAGCTTATGAATTTATTCGTGATGGTCTTATTCAACTTCCCTACTTAAATAACCAAGAGATCAAAATGATTTGGAATAACCTGCAAGGGCTTAATATTTCAATGGCAGCTGCTGATGCTGTTAAGTGGACGACCAAGGCAACTATGTTCAAAATAGGTGATGTGTACAACTCAATAACCAAGCATGCCAACTCTCTGAACTACGGTTGGTACAAAAAGACATGTTGAGGCACAATAATGAAAAGGAGAATTTAATGTTATTGAAGGTCATGCGCAATGCTCTAAATACTAAGGTTAAATTGCGGGAAAGAGGTTTAAATATTGATGGCATGTCTCCTTTATGTCAAAATGAGGAAGAGGATATATTGGATGTTTTCTTCAACTGCCCTAATGTTTTCAGTCTATGGGAGAATTTGATAGCCAAGCTTGGCTAGACCAATGTTGCGAGAGTTAGTGCTGTTGAATGGGCAATATTTACAAGGCTAAAAGATGGAGATATATGCAAACTTATACCCTACGTTTTGCTTTCAAGAAATTCTTAACGCTGATATAAAAAGAAAAGAATGCTATTGTATTTCAAGGAAATAAAAGGACTCCTTCTCAACTTCGACACTTCATTCTGCATGAAATTAGGAATGGGATGATGTTCTCGATCTTTGAATTTGACCCTAGCATTTTCAATTCATTCCACTAATTTGCTCTCATGTTGCTGATCTTTTGGTGTGTCTGTTCTATTTTCTTTTTCTGTGTTTTATTTCCTTTGCGTATTGTTATGCCTTGCGATCTTGTACTCTTTGTGTTTTTTAAAGTTTGTCCATACCTGAGTTTTAGTATGTCTGTTGTTTTCTTTTTGTAATTTCTAGGCGTATCAATAAATTGGTAGGGGCTCAGTTAACCCTGTTGGTTTTGCCAAAAAAAGAATTACTATATGTGTGTATATGTATGTGTCTCAGAATGACATACACACACATATCAAAGTTGATAAATATCAGTATCATAAATGAAATTCGGGTTTAATGTATCAAACATTGTTATAAAAAAGAACATAATCTAATATTCAAGCTAGAAATTTATATACATGTATCAAACCGACATATATAAAGTTAAAAATATTGGTATTATAGGTGAACATTTAGTTTGTCATACCAGATAACATTTTTAAGAATGAGCCTGGTTTTATATTCGAATCAAAACGATTTATTACATTTTATATTCAAATCAAAGCTATTTATTTCATGTCTCAAAACCGATATAATATGTATGTATGTCTGTATGTTTGTATGTATGTGTGTGTGTATGCATGCATGCATATATGTATGTATATCTGTGTGTGTGTGTTTGTGTATGTGTACATGTATATGTGTCTCTCTCATTCTCTCTCTGCATATGTACATACACACACATACATATGTACATATACATTTATACATATACATATACATACACATACACATACATATATATGTATGTATATTTCCGTGTGTGTATAAAAACTGATAAATATCAGTATCGTAAATAAAAATTTGATTACTGTATTGGAAGTCATTCTAAAGCAGAGCACGATCTTGTGTTAAAATAAGAAACTAAGAAATTTTTTGTTTATATTTAATAAAATCTTATAATGAATTTAGAAAATGAAATGAAAAATCATATAAATTTAAACTTTAGAAAATGTCTTTACATATATTTAGAAAATGAGCTTTTTTTCTTAACATGGGATTTAAATTTAAAAAGCGTGCTCTATTTTTAAATAAAATATAAGCACGACCTAATTTTAATTACTTTGTGCTAGTATGTCATTCTCAAAAAATTCCACTTTTTTAAATTACTTACATAATAGTAAAATAAAGGAATTTCTAGCTCTTTTATTAATTTTATCAATTTTCTTCCTTCTTTGATTCGCTTCTACTATTCACTTTTGCAGTTATTTATCGCAATTAGCGTCTTTCCACGGTTTTACGTATTTACCATTTTATTCTATCTACGGTTCTTTACAATGTTCTAATTAATTCTATCCTGCTATTTTGCATTTAGGTCTAGATATTTAAATTAGTTAAATAAATAAATTTAAAATATTTAAATATATTCAGGTGCCTCAAATGAAGAAAGAGACCGTACATTCTGATGTTGATGCTCTTACAGCTACCTCAAATGAAGAATGACTTCGTATCTTTCGTGACACTAGTCGAACGAATTTAAAGTCCCATATTCTCCATTGTCTTGTTCGAAAAATCCTAATTATAGTGTGGAAAGATAGAAATAATCGTATTTTCAATTCTGTCGGCATGGACGACAAGCAACTTGTACATTGTATCATAAGGAAAACGAAGAGAGCGGTCCTTCTGCTTGAGAACTCCTTCCCTTTTGAGCCTGGAGATGATATTTGGATTTTGAAATGGAAATTGATGCGTTAGCTTCTCCTTTTGGGTTTCTGTTTCTTCTGTGTTCTGCCTTCTATTTTTGCACGTCTTTGGCGTGCAAGTTTGTGCATGCTTTGTGTGTTTGGTTTTTGTTCATGTTGTGTGCACGTTGTTTTCTTGTTTCTATTCATTCTTGTTCTAATAAATGAGGTAAGAGCCCAGGTTAAATGCCCTGTTAAAATTGCAAATATAATAAATTCAGGTGGCTAATATTCATTATTTTATCTAATAAATTTTAAGTGACGCTTTATCTAATATATCATAAAATCAAATTTTTATCCAAATATATCAATACATAAACCACTAAACAAAAATTATATACATAAGTAATAATTGAAAAGCTAAAACAAAATTTGATTTAAAAAAGAGACAGAATTTGTTGCAAATTCTAATAAATTCTTCTTATGCGGTGTTTGCTTTTAATCAGAAGTTTTGAATCCAACTTCTGATTTATAAATCAGAACATTTTATGTTGTTTGATTTTTGTTAGAGCTCTGAATAAAGTCATATATTCAAACAAAATTATTTAGAAAATTTTCAGTACTTAATTTTTGTTCTGAATGCTGATTGATGTTTTTTGTTTTGAACGTTAAATGCAAATAAACAAGTAAATGATTATTCAGAATTTAACATCCAGCAATTAACATTCAACATCCACAGTTCGGCAATCAAAATTCAGAATTCAACAATGGTAAACAAACGGAGCATTAGAACTTGATCGTGGCATCTTTAATTGCTATCTCATTGCTTTGTCCAAATTAGTGAGAGCAAATCACCTGGTCCTATATTGTATGGTCTCGTGGACCACACAAATCCAGACCATTCATTTTCCCTTTTAAATTTATAAAAAATTAAAAAAGAAAAGATTGAACGGTTTGATTTTAGGTTTGATTTTACTGGGTCCATGGAGACCATGAAAAATAGACCTAGGTGATTATTTGCCCAAATTAGTCATTCATTAGGTTTCTTCCAAATTAGGTAGAAAAGAAAACCACCCTCAAAACTAAAATCGTGATTAAAATTTTATGGTCTAAGTACGATGTTTCTCTGTCCTAGTCAAAGAAAAAAACTAAAATAAACATTACACGGATTTGAATTGCTGGATCTCGTCAACTTACATTGGAATTGTAAAATAAATCTCTTTTTTTATAGTTTATGGAAAGGAAGACCCAAATTACGGTTGAACCTAAATCCAAATTACTCAGACCTTAAGGTAGTGTTTGGTTTAAAAGCGGATTTTGTGTTTTCGATTTTCAATATGTATGTCACATATGAGAAGAATGGAGAGGCGGGGATGAAAGAAAGACGGATGGAAAGACGAAGCGAATAGAGAGACGATGGAAGAATAGATTTTTTCACGTGCTCGTATTATTTCCGTGGACACGGAAAATAAAAAAAATTGTTTTCTATTTTGTATGTTAACTTCATTTTCGAAATTGGTCGTTTTTGACAATATACATGCGTCATGTGCATTTTTGTATGGATGAAAATCCTAAAATAAAAACACCAAACCAAACACTACCTAAAATTTTGTGATCGGTTGGCATACATCGAAAAACACTCATAAAAATGTCCACATGTCAAACAAATGAGCATACCTACACGTTCATCATATATGTAAGTTATTATTTAGCAATTTTTTATAGCTTAGTCAAGCTGTCCAAACAATCATTTTAAGCATTTGGGAATTATATTCCTAACATTCTTAAATAATAGCAGCAATATTTACATTTCATGGCTTAAATTTTATTATGATACAGAAATGAAAAAGTAACTAGGAGGACGAAAAAGAAAATGTAGCCAGGCTTTTGCATAGATGCAAGTTTAACATGTAAATCAAAGACTGAAAACATACTCTGGCTAAACACAACAATGAACAGAACTTATCAGAAAAGGGGAAGAAAAAAATTAAAACAAAAACTATTGGTTTCACCGTGAATTATCAAACATATATATGATAAAGATACGTACATGGTACACTTTTCTCAAGATTTACGAGAAAAATTCAATTCTCTGGATGTTAAAAATGAATTGTGGAAATTTAAAGAGAGTACAGTAATCAATGGGTGTGAATCTAGCTAGCCCCATTAAGATATGCAGTCTTTGTCTGAGCTGCACTATTGAGTCTGATCTGTCTTAAGACTGACCTGACCAGCTCTCAGTTGAGTTTTGACTCATTGTTGGTTTCTGAACAGCCTATCTATCTACTACCGCTTCTTTACATATATATAATAAGAACACATATGGAAATAACATGGTAGCTTCTTGCTTCGCTTTTTCATTTATCTAATATTATTTCGGAATTTTCCGGTTTTAATTATAATAAAGAAATGTCAAATATTTTCTGTGTCATGAAATTTCAGATTAGGACAGTGCAGCATCTTGATAGTCATGAATCTACATTGATTTCTAGATCAGCGCATATGATTAGGGTCAGTCATTCCAGTAGTGTACGTACACATATCGATCATAAGTTAGGTGCTCACTGTATAAACTATATATGCACAAGTACGTTACGTGTAATGTGAATGGATGATTAGTAGGAGCTACTAGTCGACAACCAGCCAAATTTTGCATTAGAATATGAAGTTATATAATTTTTTTAATAATTTATTTTTCAACAAGGGTACACCCATGTTATGAGTATGCAGAAATTAAAATACTTTTGCCAAAGTTGAAGACAGAGACATTGTTATCTGTCAATACAGATAGAAAGGTGGCTCTCATTCCATAATTTTTTAATCCTTCAAATTGTTGAAAAAAGTTTCTTCTTTCCTTTATTTTTTTTCCTCTAAAATCATGCTTCGTCTTCAGATTAAAACAGAATAACAAAAAAAAACAAAAATTCAAATTTTTGTATGTTCTTACAATGCTGCAAAATGATAACATGTACTCATTGATGACATAATTAAAATTTGAGATTTTATAATTTTCACGATAATGATAAGAACAAGTTTAATTTTTTTGTTCCAATGTTCAAATGTCGACAGAATTAACATGGGTCTGATGACATGCTAAAATAATCCTTATAACTTAAGTGAATTACATGAGCATCTTTTTAGGCTAAGATGAAATTAAGCTTAAAATAAAGCATGCTTAAGTGTGCCACCCTATCCATTAACATAATAAACAAATCGAATTGGCTCACAGATAAATGTAAGCCATGATCCCTTCAATGCAAGCATTACCCAATGAAAGCATATGGGGTGGCTTTTGATAAATATAATTTTATATAATTCATGATATGAAAAATACAAAAGCCTAGAAATAAAGAAAGGGCATAGGGCCATGAAC
The DNA here is from genome assembly GCA_030737815.1 of Allium fistulosum. Taxonomy (NCBI): domain Eukaryota; kingdom Viridiplantae; phylum Streptophyta; class Magnoliopsida; order Asparagales; family Amaryllidaceae; genus Allium; species Allium fistulosum. The sequence continues at coordinate 447,964,040 of CM060906.1, read as the reverse complement.
TAAAAGCACATGCCCACTTTCTGAGTAGAGAGCTTCTCTGAGATTCAACATTCAACATGCTGAAACTGAAAGGTCCAAGAAATTGCCATAAACTTATCTGGCTTTTAACTCCTGTTCTGTACCTGCATGTGCATTGCACATTACATAATATCAGGGTGGTTTTATTCATGTACCAAGTGCATGCGATCAATGAACAGTATTATTACAAGATCTGTACTGCATGAATACGACATGATCAGTCATGTTGCCCACATTGAGAATTGCCGCTAACCACATATGACAGCGATCTTCATCTGATTGAGTTATGTTATTAGCCAACTTGATAGTCAGTGATCATATAGTGATTGAGTTATGTTATTATACCTCAAAATTTGAAGAAAATAAGCTGTTTTCTATGGCCACTGTGTAATCCTTAACCATTTGCAATGACTTCAAACTCAATAATCATTTAAAGTGACTTCAATGATCTTACAACGAAATTATCTAATGGGAAAACAAAAGGCAAAAGAACGGTTAGTAAAATGTATATGATTTCATGTATAAATGAAAGAACACATTTTTCCATGTATCCATCTCCACTATTAATAAAGAAAATTCAACGAATAAAATTTTCACGGTGTCTTTTTGAAATTCCAAAAATATCATCTTTCATCATTGAAATCTCACTATCGGTTTACAATCTCCACCACTATTCTCATCCTGACCACCCATCAACGGATTTGAACTATCAATTTGCAACCAACTATTGCCTACAACTACTTAAAATAAAAACGTTGTAATCACCAAAGATTTTGCACTTATCACATATTCATCCATTAATTTTTTATTCAATAAAAACTCAATATTTCTAGCTATTAGATACACATATGTGCGATTTCCACTAGTGTACATAGTTGAAACATGATCAAGGACTTTCGTTGGTGGTTATGTCGCTTCAAAAGCAATTTCACGTATATATCGTTGGGCATAATATGTAGATGAAACCGTACGATTTTTCAACGTCTCGTATATTACATTAATTTCATGATCCTAATCATATATAAACAAGCGGCATAAAAGTATAATAATGCATTATGTCGCTACAAGGGGATACGCGATTTCCGACGGCAAAAAACCGTCGGCGGCCGTCGGAAGCCGTCGGCCGCCGTCGGAAAAAGTCGTCGGAATTTACTGCGTCGGAGAGCGGTATTTTCGACGGCTTCCGACGGTTTCCGGCGGTTTCCGACGGATGCCGACATGTGTCGGGATCCGTCGGAAATAATGAGCTACAGGCCGCTGGTAGTGGTCGGTAGCCGTCGGAAATTTTGACCTGTAAATCGTCGGGAGCCGTCGGAAATCTGCTGTGTTTTTTATTTAATTTTCGCTGCAAATATAGCCTTCCAACCACATTTCTCTTCCAAACACTATTATATCAATACTGTACAATCCAGTATACAATATTCCAACCAAATATCAAAACCCAAACTACACAATATTCAATAAACACACAAATAAATAAAATTAAATCAAAAAAAATACATGATATACATAATCATCCCAACATTGACAATAATCATAACAGTAAGTGTTCTATCATGTTATGAATACACAAAATCATCAACATTCTCATCCACATCGTCATACAACCATAAAACCAAGTGTATCAAACGTATGTATACATAAATCAACAATTAAATCACCCGTCTACCAAATCATTCAAAACTAAAACAAAACATACCTGAACGAGCAAGCAAGCAAGCAATGAATCAATCTCCGTCAGATCCAGAGCCAGCCGAGGAAGGGAAGCGGCCACCAAACTGCTGTATGTACTCTAGCAACTGTGTGGTCTGCATGGCCTGTTGGCGGTTCTGCTCCTCTAGTTGGGACACTCTAGTCCGCAAGTCTTCTATATCAGCTAGATCGCTCTGAGTTCTACTCCACCGTCCCCTACTCTGGCTGCTCGACTGCAACAATGGAAAAATGAATAAAATTCAAGTTTATTGTTTTGAAAACGTCAAAATATCAAATTTGAAGTATTTTAAGAAAAAGTAAATTATTTACCGCTAGATTTCCAAATCCGTATCGTCGACCATGCTCTGATGGATCCATAACGGACTCAAAAATAGCGTCCTCCTCATCGGTCGTCAGCTGATCTCGACCCGTATCAGCAAGGAGTTTCTGCCGCTGCTCCATAAACTTCTCCTGCATTAACAAATTAATAATATCATATCTTATATCATTATAGTTTAACAGTTAAAACAATTACTAATACTGAATAAAATGAAATATGCTTACATGGATTTTGCTGGATTTATCGTCCTGCCATGTATACGAAACAGTCCCGTCTGGATTAACATGCTCGACAGTATGCGTACGGGTGAACACGTCCATATAGCTGACAGGACCATATGCCTCGGCTTCCTGAAGTTGATCGTTACATACAATTATTATACATTTAAAATCATATAGCATAAACTATTTACATTTATTATTCAGTAAATTTACCAACTCCTGCCGATACTGCTGAAACGACTTCGATCCTCCGCGATGAGTGACGGGATTCTTATTTCTATTTGCGGAGTTTCTATCCGACTCTGCCTGTACATTCAAAATTTGATACATTATTTTTCGATCACGTTAAATTAATAATTCAAAAAAAATTAGTATACTTCCCTTCGCCTCGTCCGTCTCCCAGTATCTCAACCAAGCTTGCCACACGCTCTCTCCCATCCACCGTGGTTTCTTACCAGATTTCTTAATCTCCGATATCGTGTCCCTGTAGTTCTTGCGCATCTTCTTCATCCGGTATCCTCGTGCCAGCATCATATCGTCTGTCTGGATGTCTATCTCAGTCTGTGTTAAAAAAATTACATTTTAAACGATAAACAGTAGGAAAACGACAAAAACGAATTAAAAATGGAAAACAGAAAAATACACATACTAAGACATCCTGCCATATGCACTCTATGATGTGAGGAGGGATGGTATCCCACTTCGGCCAGCAAGCACTGATCCTACTGCGATAAGCAGCTCTAGAGACGTCCAGCACAACCTTAGAGGGAAGTAGGTCGAACCCCCTGTTTTTAAGTACTGTTATCCCATTTTTGGTCAAAACTGGAATATCAATGTTGTATGCGTTCCCACCACGACCGAGCCAAGAAGAAGCAAGCAAGCATATATAAGTCTGGGATTTCACTCAAGGTTCAGAGTCCATTCGGTACTCCAACACTCAAGCCCATTCGGCAGATTTCATTCGGCATTCCCAATGCCGAGGTCCATTCGGCATGTCCATTCGGCATTCTCCATGCCGAACCAGCCCATTCTCCTCCAATGCCGAACCAAGAAGCCTCTCCATGCTCCTACCTCCGAACCATGGTACCACCAATCCAAAACAACAACCGGACCAACTCCACCGGACCAACCTCACCATCTCACGACCGAACCATGTTGGTACCGGACCAAAGTCCTACCGGTCCAAACACCACCGGTCCAATCAATACTCCACCCACCGTCGAACCAGGGTGTTGCCGAACCAAAGTCGCCAGTCCAGGTTTCGCCAGTCCAGATTTCGCCAGTTTCGCCAGTCCAGGTTTCGCCAGTCCAGATTTCGCCAGTCCAGATTTCGCCAGTCCAGGTTTCGCCAGTCCAGATTTCGCCAGTCCAGATTTCGCCAGTCCAGGTTTCGCCAGTCCAGATTTCGCCAGTCTAGGTTTCGCCAGTCCAGATTTCGCCAGTCCAGATTTCGCCAGTCCAGATCCACCAGCAGCTATATACATCCAAGACCCCTGCCCCCTGCCTCACTCTATAAATAGAGGGGCAGGGGTACAACAATGGGGGACAAGTTTGAGAGCTCAAGCACGGAGAGAACTTACAAAACAACTTTCTTTTACTTGTATCAAAGCTTTGTACTTGTAATCTAAACTAGAGAAGAGAAATAACATATAAAGTGGACGTAGGCACATTCTGGCTGAACCACTATAAATCCGCGTGTCTTTTTACAGTTTAGCCTCTGCTTTTCATATATTTGCATAAATCACCCAAACCACTAAGAACAACATTAGATCTACTAAATCATACGACTTTGAGGTGTTTGTCCATTTTTTGTGCAAACATTTTTGGTGCTTTCACTGAGAGTTGAACTCAGGGATTCTACAGCTTGGAATTTGAATTTGAGAGTTTAGAGATTCGAATTGGAAGAGTCATGGCGAGACAATCAAGCAGAAGACCAACACCAGAGCAAAGTCAACAGGAAGGGAGTCAAGAGGCTTCCTCAGGAGCAAACCAAGCTTCAGTCTTCATCACCAGGGATGAGATGGAGGCCATGATGAGAAGACAAGAAGAGATGATCCAGAACTTGCTTCAACAGATTGGACAACTTGGAGCACGGAACCAAGGCGCAACTGGAGTTCAGAACGGAGCAGGACCATCTGGCGTAGCACCAGAGCTAGGGGGCACCCACGCAGAACATGTCGATCCGACCCAGGGAAGAGAGATGGGGGCAACACACGACAACTCCCGCGGACTCGGGGGGCAGGTCGAAGGCACTGAACAAGGACTACAGCTCGGAGACAATGACAGATTAGCAGAGATGGTTAGGAAAGCTATGAGAGGCGGTTTAGTAAACAGAGACTTGGAAGATGTAAACAGGAGTCCTTTTTCTTCGGCGATTAGGATGGCTAGGAACCCACCAGAATTCAAGCTACCATCGGTAGAGATGTACGATGGGAGGACAGACCCTGCGGTCCATCTTACTAAGTATATGAGGCACATGGAAGTGCTGGGGGCATCACAGGAGGTCATGGCCCGGTGCTTTCCACTGTATTTGACGGACATCGCAGCGTTATGGTTTAGGCAACTGGAGAGCGGCTCCATAGGAACATGGGCAGATTTAACTGAGAGATTCATGAGGCAATTCAGGGTCCATATTGCGAGACCTAAGAATGTGATGACTTTGGCAACCTTTAAGCAGAAAACTGGAGAGACTTTGAGGAGTTTTCTGACGCGATTTAATGCGGCAGCAGCATCAGTGGATCGACCAGATCCGTCCATGGTTATGATGGCGGCTGTATCTGGAATAGCTGATAGCACAGAGTTCAAGAATTCGTTAACTAAGGACCCGCCTATGAATCTAGGTGAGTTCTATCATGAGGCTGAAAAGTTTTTGCGTTTGGAAGATGCTAATGCAGAAAGAGGGGAAGAAGATGATGTTTACACAATCAAGAGCGGAAATCCACCTGGAAGGGGTGCGGAAACTAGCAATGGAAAGAGAAAGGCTGAGGATAATGATGACAGGACAAAGCGGCTACGAAGAGAGCCACGATTCACCACCTATTCAGAGCTGAATGAGAGTTTGGAGCGAATTTATCAAGATACAAGAGAGCGGGTTCCCTACCGTAGACCAATGCGAAGGGATCCAACCACTGACGAAAGGAGATCAGACAGATATTGTTTGTTCCACGACCTAAACGGTCATCATACCAACGATTGCAGGCATCTGAGAGATGAGGTGGAGGGACATATCAGGAACGGTATGCTTCTTCAGTATGTAAGGAGGCGAGCTCCAGCGGTGGAGCCAGAGCGACCACCATCTACATCAGCCAGGGCTGCCCCTGAACCAAGACACCATTTGGTTATCCACTGATTTAAATAACGATGAACAAGTCGTAAACTTCCCACTAACACAGTTAAATCATTTACACATGTATGAGATCTCGAACGATCTCCAGGCATACTCTGAATGATCATTGACTGTTTCACAGTGAGAATTTACACTTTGACATCTTTGCTTTGCTTTTGTTTCGTTTTGATTTGAACATTTAGACTTGGTTTGTTTGAACATTTCTATTTCTAAACTCAGCTGTTGAATGGGTATTTGGTTCTGATAATTCTGAAATGGCTAAGCTACTTACACGTGTACGGGGTCGCGAACGACCCTTAGGCATGCTCTGAGATGGCGATAAACCGCCCTGACAAAAAGATCCAGGGACCCACTCGAGCGTGAACCTGGTATCGACAATATTAAGCCCCCCCGGGCACAACTATTCGCCTCGAACAGGCACCCAAACAATCCAGGGACCCACTCGAACGTGAACCTGGCATCGATAATATTAAAGCCCTCCCGGGCACACACACAACTCGCCTCGAACGGCACCCGATCGCGAACGGTCACAACTCGCCTCGAACGGCAAAACTCGCCTCGAACGGCACAAAATTCGCCTCGAACGGCAAAAATTCGCCTCGAACGGCAAAACTCGCCTCGAACGGCACAACTCACCTCGCCACAAATGGCTCGATCGCGAAAGGTCGCCATTTGAGGTCCACCCCCGACCGCCAACAGTCGCACCTTACCTCGAATGGCTCGATCCCGAACGGTCGTCATTTGAAGTAAAGCGCTTGACCGTGAACGATCACATTCCACCGCAAATGACTCGATCTCGAACGATCGTCGCATGGATTTAGACGCTTGACCGCGAACGGTCGCACTTCACCTCAAGTGACTCGATCGCGAACGGTCGTCATTTGAAGTTAGGCGCTTGACCATGAACGGCCCCGCTTCATCCCAAATAGCTCGATCACGAACGGTCGTCATTTGGGGCCATATAAAATTATCAAGCTCTTTACAGGTTGTTGATAGGATATGAACATCCAGCTCATGGCATTACAAAACACGCCTTCCTACCGCAAGGCATATTTTGGGGGGCAAAGTGTTATCCCATTTTTGGTCAAAACTGGAATATCAATGTTGTATGCGTTCCCACCACGACCGAGCCAAGAAGAAGCAAGCAAGCATATATAAGTCTGGGATTTCACTCAAGGTTCAGAGTCCATTCGGTACTCCAACACTCAAGCCCATTCGGCAGATTTCATTCGGCATTCCCAATGCCGAGGTCCATTCGGCATGTCCATTCGGCATTCTCCATGCCGAACCAGCCCATTCTCCTCCAATGCCGAACCAAGAAGCCTCTCCATGCTCCTACCTCCGAACCATGGTACCACCAATCCAAAACAACAACCGGACCAACTCCACCGGACCAACCTCACCATCTCACGACCGAACCATGTTGGTACCGGACCAAAGTCCTACCGGTCCAAACACCACCGGTCCAATCAATACTCCACCCACCGTCGAACCAGGGTGTTGCCGAACCAAAGTCGCCAGTCCAGGTTTCGCCAGTCCAGATTTCGCCAGTCCAGATTTCGCCAGTCCAGATTTCGCCAGTCCAGATTTCGCCAGTCCAGGTTTCGCCAGTCCAGATTTCGCCAGTCCAGATTTCGCCAGTCCAGGTTTCGCCAGTCCAGATTTCGCCAGTCTAGGTTTCGCCAGTCCAGATTTCGCCAGTCCAGATTTCGCCAGTCCAGATCCACCAGCAGCTATATACATCCAAGACCCCTGCCCCCTGCCTCACTCTATAAATAGAGGGGCAGGGGTACAACAATGGGGGACAAGTTTGAGAGCTCAAGCACGGAGAGAACTTACAAAACAACTTTCTTTTACTTGTATCAAAGCTTTGTACTTGTAATCTAAACTAGAGAAGAGAAATAACATATAAAGTGGACGTAGGCATATTCTGGCTGAACCACTATAAATCCGCGTGTCTTTTTACAGTTTAGCCTCTGCTTTTCATATATTTACATAAATCACCCAAACCACTAAGAACAACATTAGATCTACTAAATCATACGACTTTGAGGTGTTTGTCCATTTTTTGTGCAAACAAGTACGATATAGATAAGTACGTTTATCATAAAAAAAATAAGATGCTGAATAAAATTTAATTCTTACCCATCTGCTCTAGGAACTAACGATACTACTGGACGTTGTGGCTCTTGCGATGGGCCACTGCCATCGCCTCCTGACGATCGTGAAGAGCTCCTACCTCTATATGACATAATGCTAAACCTATGACATATACACATCATTATATAAGACAATAATAACATGATAATGAAATATATTTCATATGAAAATGACATCAACGGTATAAATTGCTTAATTAATGACTGAAATGGAAATAGAAATGGAAGTGTGTTATACCTGATTCATAATGGGTGTACTCTTCCAACGATAAGCAGAGTTCATTGCATTTTTAATAAAAATTGCTAAATAAATGACAAATGGAAATAACATAAAACATGTAAACAATAGTAATCGGATTTGGTTTCATAGTTACATCAATTTCATAATACATCAAGAATTCAACATAGTTATATCAATTGCAAAAAAACAGATTCAGATTTATATCAGTCATCATCGTCTTCTGATTCAGATTCGGTCTCGTTTTCGACGATATTTTCCTCTGCACTATTAAATGCTTCTACCAAAACATTTGATTCATCGATCAAAGGACCAAAATCTGTATGATCGTCTGTAATTATTATATCGCTATTTTGCTCAAGATCTGCCTGATAAGCTTGTTCGTCCGGAATATTCTTCCCATCGAATGTGAATCTGGCCTTTGTTTTAAAAACTGCAGACCAATCTGCTTTATCTCTTTTTAGAGACGGATAAGGAGCGTAATAAACTTGCAATGCTTGTTTGGCTAGTACAAAAGGATCATACTTGTGACAGTGCGACGTATGCTTTATTTCGATTAGATTATAATCCTTGTGCACATTAATTCCAGAACCTGGAACATTGCTAAACCAATTGCATCTAAATAGAAACACCTCCTCTGCGGGTCGTGAGAAATATGTCAGTTGAAAAATTTGTGTTAGAACGCCATAAAAATCATTTAAGTGATTTTCTGGATCGTCACTACCTTTAACAAATACACCAGTATTATTTGTTAATTTTTCTGCACCGTATTCTTTGGTGTTAAATTTATATCCATTGACGAAATATATTGGATATGTCTTGACCACTCTTTTTGGTCTCATCGCAAGATGTTTCAACCCTTCGTCAACAACACAATTTCTCGGCTCATAAACGTAATTTGAAAACCAACCGGAAAATTCTTTACTGAGATCTCCGTTGGGATGTTCACGTTCATAAACACTGTTCATGTAAACAAATTATTACATTAGGTTATACACGCACATGCATTATAGAAAAGAATAAAACACAAATTGGACAGGACCTCGAAGTCGTGCTTCAGATGGGAGATTAACAGGTAAATGTTCCATTACATTAAAAAAAACCTAGCGGAAATATTTTCTCTAATTTGCAAAGCAATATAGGAATGTCCACTTCAAGTTTACGTAAACGTTGCACTTTTAAAGTAGTCGAACAAAGCTCTTTGTCAAACATACTAAGCTCCGTTACTACCTTCCAAACTTTTAACGGCAGTAGTTCTTTGAACATTACGGGAAATAAATTTTCCATCATTATGTGACAGTCGTGACTTTTCATTCCGCTCAATCTACCATTTTTAAAGTCAACACATCTATGAAGATTTGATGATATCCCATCAGGAAATCTTAACCCTTCCATCCATTTTAACACAGCTTTAACTTGATTATTATCTAATTCGTAACATGCTTTGGGTTTTTTACTGTCATTTGGTTTCATATGAAGCTCAGGATATTTGCATAATTCTTCTATATCACGTCTTGATTTCAAATCATCCTTCGTCTTCCCTTTCACATTCAAAATTGTGTTAAAAACATTATCAAATACAATTTTCTCATTGTGCATCACATCTATGTTATGGAGAAGCAGAAGATGTTTCCAATACGGCAACTCCCAAAATTTACTTTGTTTGCACCAGTTATGAACAACTAATTTGCCTTCAATTTCTGTTTGCTCGCCAGTTTCATATATCTTTGGATAGTCCTTAACAAGTTCATATATGTCTTCGCTTGACCATATCGTCGGTGGTTGTCTGGTTTCTACTCTATTAGCTAAAAAGTTTTTCTTGTCTCCTCTGAAGGGATGATTTACATGGAGAAAATATCGATGACAGTCAAACCATGAAATTTTCTTATCATGAGGTAAAGAAAACGCTCAAGTTTCATCCATGCAATATGGACATGCTAGACGACCGACAATACTCCATCCCGAAAGCATTGCATAGGCAGGAAAATCACTTATAGTCCACAACAAAGAAGCAAACATACGGAAATTTTTCTTCTTGGACACATCGTATGTTTCTACTCCTTCGTTCCACGGTATTTTTAACTCATCAATCAACGGTTGTAAATATACATCAATTCTTTGTGTCGGATCGTCGGGGCCAGGAACGATAACAGTAAGAAACATATATTGTGTTTTCATATACATCCATGGAGGTAAATTATACGGTGTGACGATAATGGGCCAGGATGAATCTTTAGAACCAAACTGAGAAAAAGGAGAAAAACCGTCCATACATAATCCTAATCTAACATTTCGACTGTCCGCTGCAAAATTTGGATACGCTTTATTGAAATGCTTCCATGCTTCTCCATCGGCCGGATGTGTCAATGTACCCTCTTCCTCCGTTCTCACGCTATGCCATCTCATATTAGATGCAGTTACAGAAGATGCATATAATCTTTGAAGTCTTGGAGTTATGGGTAAGTAATGCATACGCTTGTACGGAACTTCCTTCCCCTTCTTTTTTCTTGGTTTGTATCTCCTCTGGTTACAAACTTTACAATTTCTAAGGTTTGCGTCTTCTTTCCAAAACAACATGCATCCTTTTAAACATGTATCTATTTTCTAATAAGGTAAACCAAAAGCCGACATAAGTTTTTTAACTTCATAGTGATTTTCACACATTAGATTATCGGGCGGCATATGTCTTTTTGTAGCTTGTACAACAGCCGTAAACCCAGCTTCAGTGATGTTGTATTTTGACTTCATCGCAATGTATTCTGCGATTACTGACAGCTGAGTGCCGCTTCTACAACCATCACAAATAGGTTTCTTAGCAGCATCTAGTAAATCATAAATTTTTTTTGCTTCAATATTTGGTTCTTCAACATTTCCATCATCTTCGTCAACTTCAACCATAGGAAACATTGATCGTGCTGCATCTTCGACCATATTTTCTATACGGGTCGTCGAAACTATTTCGTTAACGACACTTTCAGACTGTACAGAAGTATTTGCTACAACTTCTCCATGCCGATCCCAAACATAATACTCGGGTACGAAACCATTTTTGCACAAATGAACTTTCACAATATCTGGTAACAAATACTTAAAATGTCTACACCTACTACACGAACAACGAATTTCTAAATCGTTTCCGTTATTACTTAAAGCGAATTCAACAAACACGTTTATACCATTATAAAAATCTTCTTTTATTGAGCCCCTCAGTCCTTTTCTTTGATACATCCATCTCCTCCGATCAACAAAATAATCAATCATTTTTCCTATTTGACAAAATGAGAAGTTCAAAATTTAATAATTATTTTGAAGAATACAAATTCGAAAAAGATTATTTTCATGGTCGTATAATATTTGAATTTAAAGAACAACTTCACAAATTTAAAAATATTTTCAAATATGGCACATTTTATTTTTTAACGTATCGATATAAAAAATTGTATAATTTTTTTTTCATTGGTCAGGCATCCTACTTCCCATTACAAACACGGTAAGCATTTACATTTCGTATATTACTTCGTCTCAAACGATTCTATAAAATTTCGGCAGCATTTCCCTTTTGTTCCCTGCATTTGTACAGAAATGCGTGTACGCAGGAAACAAAAAAGAAAGGTTAGGCCGAAATTTTATGAACCGCTTGAGATGAAGTAGTATACAAAATGTAAATGCTTACTGTGTTCATAACTTGTCCAATACAGGGACAAATCCGACAAATATTGTACCAGATGAATATAAATGGTCGTATTTCGAAAAAAACGACTATTTATACAACGATCATGTACAACACTCGTCAGACGGGGCCAAAAACTCTCTAAGGGACATTTGTCAATTACATGTGCGCATTTGACGAAAAAATACAGTTTTACTCACTATTCACATTTACAAAAATATATATTAATTAATTTAACACATTTATTCGACGTATTACATCAACTTAAGGCCGGTTTAACATTTTTGTCATTTTTTAATACACATAATTATAATTTAGAGTAATGCATTTTTTTTTCATAAGTAAATACGTGCACAATATAATACTCCGAGTTCATTCATTCATTTTATCTTATTCCAACTAACGTATACAATCGTACAATAAAGGCATACACAACAATTTACATATACATGAACAACCACAAATTATATATGTTTTTCACAATTTCACAATAAAAGATGAAATACGTATACCATGTGATGCTATAAACCGTTATTACGTCATTGGAAACAATTGCAATCCCTAATTCGCCTTAATTTATCAATTTATGCAAATCTAAAATTTTGGTAAAAACTGAATTTTTTACAAAAATAAGATATTATACCTGAGATTAAGAGTAATGGAGGTTGATTAGGCAGCCGTGGAGGATCCGGAAGCTCGAAATTAGGGATTGGAAGCTTGGAGAACAAATTTGAGGATTTTTTGATATAATTTTCGTATGAAATGAGGAAGAAGAAGAGGGCTCGGCTGAGCTCTATAAGCGCAGTTTTCCGACGGCTTCCGACGGCCGCCGACGGCCCGTCGAAAGCCGTCAGAAATTAGCCGTCGGAAGCCGTCGGAAGCCGTCGGTCCTCGCTGTCGGAATTCAAGCCTTTTCTAGTAGTGTGTGCTAGCAAGTAGGTATGAATACGATAGGCTTGTAATTTATTTGCCACATACCACTAGGAAACATAGATCTAGAAGATTTTAGTTCAAGTCTCCTTGTCACTTTTTCATGCTTTTTTTAATAAAGAAAAGACTAAAATTTATTTGAATCCAGCTATTATATTTCTCCCTTACCCTGTGATTCTGTAGGGACAGCAGATGAAGCAATCCTCTGAAATAAGAGGTAGAATTTTATTCAGCACTATCAATTAGGAAAAAAGTGTAAAGATATAGATACTTGTAAACCATATCTATTCATATCACATCGATCCACTCTACAAAACGCTTATACAGACACCGGTACAGGATACTTGATCATAACATAATCAATACAGATGCTCAGAGAGTTGGTTATACTTCAAACGAAGAAAACACTGATTCCGCTAACAGTTTAACAGCCCATGCCATTTTCAGTTTTGTGTATATCTGCGATCAAAAGCTAGCACACACTAGATATACAACAAAGTTTATGGTTACGTTATCTAAGATAACAAACATGATAAATAGGTTACCTTAGAATGTCATTCTACAAGATTCCATGCACTTCCAAACTTCCCTTCTTCCTTTTATTTTCCACACCATTCTCAGATTATATCTGTTTATTGTATTCAGAATTAGCTTCAAATACAACTTTTCTTTTTGTTTGCAACAGTTGATGTTTTCATCATTTCGTTGGTAGTTGAAATTTGTGATGGTTCTTCCTTAAACTGATCGCTATTTTGTTGCAATTTCTTCTTCTTTGCCATTCTGTTGAAGCTTAGTCTTTTGACCTTTGTTCTGCTCTTCGTCTGCTAAACCCATTTGACCCTTTATTATTAATATTTTAGCTACCATAAACGTACATTTATATACATTATAATGAATTTTGGACAGTAACTAAGCCTATATAACTGACAAATGTTTTCTTTTCAATAAAACCATCATTGAACAAAGACTAGCAGTTTCTTTCTTGTTACCGAAATCATCTTGCAAAGACAAATAAACCAGTTCCCTGATCCATCTCAAATGTTCCACTTAATTACTGAGCATGCAACGTTGATGTCTTAATCATTTGAAAAGACTATAAAATAATAAGATGGGAAAATCTTCAGGACAATCAAACCTCAACAGAAACATAGGCTTAGTCCCCAAATATTGCCTTTAACATCCCACAAATTAAAAAGAAAACGGTACGCCCCAAAATTTTATTTCAACCTCCTATTCATTGCAATAATGCCCTCTATGATTGTTTGGCCTCGGTCTTGTTCTTTTCTTTTCACCATAACTCACCCTCTCACGTTCTTCTTCTTCTCTCCATAGTCCAAAATCCTAACAACTTTCAAACAATGTAATGTCCCACATCGCCTAGTATGGAATAGGTGATGCATATATAATCCATTAGGCACCCTTCTTTGATGGACAAGAAGCATCTCCCCATAATTCCATCATCCTGAAAATGACAATCGAGATGATAACCATCTCCCCATGATTCCGAAGCATGTCAATTGAAGCATTTGAATGCAGGTCATAAATCGAATTGCAAGCCGCCGATCCCTTCCAATGATGTTAAAGCACAGATGTGTAAAAGGAAGCAACTAAGGAACGAGCATGTTGTAGAAAAAGTGACAACTATAAAGGATAATGAACAAGAAGGAACAAAAGAACATATTGCATTGCCAGGAGGAGAAGCCAATGTCGTTTTACCGAAGAATCAAATGCAAGATCACCAGACAATGGACGAAAAGCGCAAGGCCCATGGATTGCAGTCTTCACCTCAGGTAGAAATATAGAGAATGGAATGGCACGACCTACAAAAGTAAAGGATGATGAGCCTAGAGTTTTCCTATATCATACATCATACAAAATGAGCCGATCACAACACTCTGAATTTGGAACACAAACACCTTACTCTTCTCAAGTCGGCAATGACATTCTACCTAACTTTTCTGGGCAATTAGGAAGGTCGGATATTCAGCATGAAAAATCAAAACATCGGCATTGGCCCGAACGTAGAAACAGATCGAGATATCCAGTTGATGCCGGTGATGCTTCAGCTTCTCATAATTTTCTCGACTTACCTTCCTCTTCTTTTCAAAAGAACAAAAGATCGAGAATCAACAATTCCTCCTCTACTACGGGATATAAAAATAAGATAAGCATGATCCACTTCTCAGGACCTTTAATGCCTCCATGCAAGCAGTATAATGAAAAGAAGATATTCATATTTGACCCGGGTGGTAGCTCGTTGACTGGTGTAAAAATGCTGAAATGGATGAAGAAGCTTCGACTCAACCTTGAGGATAAGGTTGTTTCGAAGGAGGAGGGAGTTGTTATGTCTCGGTTTGTACTTCAGGAAAACAACAACAGAGAGTAACCACAATCATAGCTCAGACCAAAGTTCGTCAGAGAAAGCTTCGGAGGTTGTCGGTGATGAGACTGCTGGTGCTGGAGGATCCAAGGAGCTGTTGGATGAGGACTGCAGTTGAAAGTATGGGCGGGATCATGTGTACTAGTGTGCACGTGCACAAGTGATATGCTGCATATACTGTTAATTACTTAACTAAAGTTAATTTTTGAATTAGGGTCAATTTAGAGCCATTGTAATTAGTCCTATATACATGAAGGCAGTGTGCATGTAAGTACATATGATCAGTTGCAATTTGAATATAATTCTAAGCTTATTTCTTCATGTGTCTCTTATTCTTCTTCTTCTTGTGAATTTCTCTTCTTGCTATATCTCCCCTATATCCAACCTTCTTGCTTCAGTAAACTCTTCTTCTTGCATCCATCAATCTACTCCTTGAATATCTCCTTATCTCCCCTAAACATCTAACCTCTCAGATCCTCCAAACTCAGCTAGTTCTTCACTTCTTACCCACCAACTTCCTTGCAAACCAACATGACCTTAACAAGAAACCAAGCTAAAGAATATGGGCCTACCAAATTGGTATCAGAGCAGGTCACCACTAAGCGAAAGTTCGAGTCACGAGAGCGGCGACCTATAGGCTTGAACTGATAGGTGAGTGAAGCCATCCAAAGGGAAAAGGACCCGTCCAAAGGGAAAAGGGCTACCATCGAATCAGTCAATAAGGGAATAAAGTGGGCCGACGTGGACGTCGGAGTTTCGAAGAGTGGTGGAATGTAATGTCCCACATCGCCTAGTATGGGATAGGTGATGCATATATAATCCATTAGGCACCCTCCCCTTACAAGCTAGCTTTTGGGGGTGAGTTCTACCTAATTGGGTCGTAACAAACAATTTCTTCTCAATCTGATCAAAAAGGATATGGAGTTGAGATCTAAAGCTAGGGCAAATATTTTGTTCATGTCTATTCGATTTTGATTTGATTCTTCGGTTTGTATCTGAATTATTTCCAAATTTGCGAAGCTAGAAGAAATAGTGATCTAGGGCATCAATAGAACTACAATTCTTTTTCCAAAATCAAACGATGTCAATTTAAAATTTTCCAGTATAATGAAGAATATGAAGTTTGTGACCTTTCTGATATATTTTTGTATTATTAGAGCATCTCCAACAGTTCGGAGTGCGGAAATTGGATTTTCCACACTCTGAAATGTTGGAGGCCTCATTTCTCCAATAGAAGATGACCAGGCGCCCGATTTCTTTCGAAAGCAGACGCCTGTTCAACAGGCGCCTGCTGCCATCGCCTATAACAAGCGCAAACCCCCCTTTCCCTTCATTTTCTCTTCTTTCACCCTCTTCATTTAATTTTTTTATTTTACTTTGCGTCGAAATGTCGCCCCGTTCGGTCAAAACTGGTAGACAGACCGTTCGATATGCGAAAGATGCCAATATCGGACCTGCTCATGTCCTTCCCGATGCTACCGTGACTCCAGACGATCTTCGATCCTTGCATGACTTTCCTCCTACTGTTTCGCATTGACTTACTGCAGCTATAGCGACGCCACAGTTATACATTTATTTCTTTATTGATTGATGAACAACCGTGTAACTGTATATGCATGATAATTGTTTGTTTATTTTAACATTAAATAATCATATATTTAGGTTCGTCACGTAGCGATGCGAGGTAGTTGGGTATGTTTGAGTATTTTGATCAGTTACCACAGCCGATTTTAGATAGGCTACATGCGTCACCTTTTGGTGAATTTCTAGATTTACCTAGATTTACACACGTAGATCGCTGCCTTATAGAGGCCCTCACTGAGAGATGGTGGCCTACCACTCACACATTTCATTTCCCTGATTTAGAGCTAGGACTGACTTCTCTAGATTTTTATATGCTCACTGACATAGAGATTGGTCGACCGGACCGTCTCCCTGTTCCATTTGATAGTTCATTTGAGGAGTTCGACTCATATTAAGCTTATTTACCGGCTTTGGCCGATGAGGAGGTTAGAGGAGGAGCTGTTACTCTCACTTGTCTGTAGCAATATATAGTAGAGTACATGGTCGTTGAGGATATGCACACTCCGGTTATCTGTGCCTTCATATTATACCTTTTTGGATCTACATTTTTTAGTAACAATAAGGGTACTATTAGGCTTGGCTTTTTGGCTCGATTAGTAGATGTGGATGGACTGCATATATATGATTACGATACTGCTATTATTGGTTATTTGTACGTAGCATTGGATACTTATGCGCTTCGGCAGTCTAGACAGATGTATGGATTTTGGTACATTCTTCCATTTTGGTACTACGAGTATACTGCCAATATGCACCCCCGACTTATTATAGAGGCGAACGCCACACCTTATTTTTACTTTCCTAGATTGCGTCGTTGGGGTCCTCCAATGCATTTGTCTCGTGTTGCACAAGGGGTCCACGATAAGCTGATGAAGGCTACACAGCAGATGGATATGAGGCGGCGCGGTAACATTATCGTTCGTCCATGGGATCAGTACTTACAGTTTCTAGAGCCCGGTCCTGATCATCCACTCACTTTTCAGTTTTCCATGTCATGACGCAGGGTTTCCTTTCAGGTTCCTACATGTCCATTTATATGGTATTTAGGGGAGCGGTGTTGGCCACAGTTGTACGGTATAGTTCGCATTCCATCAGATCCGCTACCATAGGATGATATGTATGGTGATATTAGGTTTGGACCAGCTTATATTCTTGCGATGAGGGGTGCGGGATGGGTGGATGGTGAGCCTTTTACAGTTCCGGGAGACTTTGATTCATATTGGGCTCGAGTAGCCCCTCATGCTTACGCGTTACCTATATATTCGGGGTTTGAACTCCGATCATATTGGTCCGCGTACCTCTTCTGGTAGAGTTCCACTACCGCCTGCCACCTTTGAGCCTACATCGTCTCAGTACACGCAGCCTCCTACTTTTGACCCCCCTCCTCATTCATTTAGAGCGTATGATGTACATGGTCAGGTGGTAGAGTATCCCTTGCAGTATCCTACAGATGACGCTATTATGGATGTACCATATGCCAGATTGTATCAGCCTCATCGGGTTTGTACGAATTTTAAATTTTCTTTAAATTACTTATCATTATATTCTCCACCTATGTATAATTTTTCTTGTGCACATATCGGTTTTCTCAGTACATGGATTATGATAGACGGATGATTGCTGCATTTGAGCGTATGACGCTCGTTTATACACAGATGATGTATCAGAGTTACCAGACTGCGGTCCAGTAGCAGCAGACTCAGTATGATACGCAGATACATGGATTACCGACCCAGATTCAACAGTTTCAGGAGCAGCTCCATGCCGGACTGGAGCCTCACAACTTTGATGAAGTCAACGATGACAGTGACGATGAGGAGATTGATAGCGGTTCCGATCACATAGACTGATGTGCTGCATATAGATATTTCAGTTTATGTTATTATTTTTCACGCATTACGATAGTTGGTTGCATATTATGTTGGTGATGATGCTATTGTTATATGTGATTGTCTATATGTTATGGCATTGTTTTGATTATATTTTATGTTGAGTATGGGATTGTGTTGATTATAATTTATGCTTGTTTATTATTAAGCGTATATGAAGTAAAAATGTTGGAGTAACAAACACAGTTATGTTTGTTTGTCAAAAAGTTTATGGATGTTTGACACGTGGACGTTAATCTCATGCTTCATTTTTTTGATGCAGATACGACCTCTTTATTTAAGATAAAGTGTTATATTCAAATGTCACAACATTTAAAAGTTCAGTAAATTCAATCAATGTCTAACATAATATTTTCGGCTACAGAATTGAAACTGCTAGTAGATTTTTTTATACAAACTGATCAGATGTGCGACGATGAGGAGATAATGGCAACTCAATTTTGGGACCCTATTGCTGAACTTTACAATAGCAATGTTGAGCGTACCAGTAGACGTACGAAGGTAGAGTTGAGGACTGCTTATGGGAACTTCTACAACGCCTGTACGCGGTATAGTACGGTTATCAATGAGGTTATATTTGAAAATTTGTTCGAACCAACCCGTTCCACATTTGAAGTTCGTTACTTTCTCAAATATCAGAGCACATTCACTAGACACGAGGCTTATATCATACGTCAAAATTGGCTAGAATGATTTGGATATCCATAATTTGAGTGTATTATTGTTGAGTGTACTATTGTTTCTATGTATGCATATTTATTATTGTCTTGTTCGTGATTCACTTTCTTGTGTAATGTCAAATCAAAATACAATGCTCATATTTAAACATAAAAAATTGTTAGCATTCACACGCTTCAATATATACATAAGAGCTTTTCTTCTCAAACACACAATTCAGTTCTCCGCTCCTTCATTCTTCTATTCCTCATACCAATGCCTTCCTGGTCATCATCTATTGACTCTGATTTTGGCTACGTTTCAACGGAAAGCGAACACCCCGATGAAGATTGGAATATCAATTACCAAGACCAGCATTACGAGGACGTTGCTCGTGAATTCCCAAATCTTGACCAACTCACACTTCAAGAAGATGATCAACCGCTGTATTAACGTACGGTTGTCCAACCTCTACACGAACAGTTGGTTCATCAACAACCACAAGAACAGGAGGTTGATCAAGTACCAAATTTGCAACCTTCAGTTGAACAAGAGGTTGACTCTTATGCAGTATGTTGCCACTGTGGTTATAAGGTTGAAGTTGTGGCTAGAGATGATGGCGAAGATATTGTTCGTCGAATCCAGTTGTGTCCCTTCTGCCCTGAAGGGTGCAATTATGCAGAATGGGTTGATGAATGGCTGTGCCCAAGGGCCATGACATATGCTAACGAGCTGGAATGAGAAATAAGACATCTTCGAAATGTCCTGCAAAACTTACAATTTGACCGTAACTAGTAGTTTCTTAGTGTCAGTTCTAAGTCCTAGTCAGGGTATTTTTGTTGGTTGTATAATTGTGGAGTGCATTATTGTTGACTATATTATTGTTTTTTTATGTATTATCATTGACTGTATTAATGTTTGGGTGTTTCAGTAACATTGTCTTGTTTCTTTCTGTATTATTACCGTAGAAATTTTTAACTGTACTATT
The DNA here is from genome assembly GCA_030737815.1 of Allium fistulosum. NCBI lineage: Eukaryota > Viridiplantae > Streptophyta > Magnoliopsida > Asparagales > Amaryllidaceae > Allium > Allium fistulosum. Next base: position 447,943,928 of record CM060906.1, on the reverse strand, counting down.
GTTTGGTAGTGTCATAAAGTTGTTAAGAACATGGCAACAGTTGTATGATGGGACGAGACACTGCATCAACAGTCAATAGTGTATAGAGGGGACGTGACACTGGACCAACAGGCAACATTATGTAGATGGTACAAGATACTACACTAGTCAAATCTTCTTGTTGGCTTGTGAGGATGTGGCTACAATGTTTAGATGGGACGAGACACTGCACCGACAGTCAGCGGTGTGTAGATGGGACGGGACATTGCAGACGTGACATAAATGGAATCTACTTTATAGATAGTGGTTGAATTGAATTAATGCTACCCGCCAACTAGTCATGATTGTTTTTTTTGTTATGAAAGCCAACATGTGATTTAAGCTATAAAAAGCTTGTTAGATGCTAGAAGTATTATTGCTCATTCGTATTTCATACAATTTCAAAGATAACAAATGACTACCGAAGATTATATATTTTTCGATGATAGCGACGACGAATTTGATGAAATGATGGAAGATCATTTTCGTCGCGAAAAGGAACTAATAACTATGGCTGCAATACAAGTTGGTCAATCGAGCGGGCAACATGGTGGATCAGTTGTTGGTCGTCGGTATAAAAATCGTAGACATTCATGGCACAATGACAGACTGATAGAAGACTACTTTGTTCCAAATCCTACTTACACAGATGCTGATTTTAGAAGAAGATTCCGCATGCGGCGACCTCTATTTCTTAGAATCCTACAATGTATCAAGCAGCATAACAAATATTTTATCTTCAAACCCAATGCATCTCGTACAATGGGATTGACTGGAATTCAGAAAATGACAGCTGCACTAAGAATGCTTGCATATGCAAGACTAGCAGACGCGCTTGATGAAAATTTGAAAGTGGCGGAAAGCACGGTATTAGAGTGTTTGGAGCATTTCTGTCAAGCTATCGTGGACATTTAAGGTGACCAATACTTACGTAGACCGAACGAGGCGGATATAGCAATGTTATTGAATATGCATGGTCGTAGTGGTTGGCCTGGAATGTTAGGCAATATAGACTACATGCATTGGGAGTGGAAGAATTTTCCAAAGGCATATGCTGGAGCTTATCAGGGTAAGTCTCGTAGGTCCACTATTATTCTTGAAGCCGTAGCGTCGTATGACTAATGGATATGGCATGCATTTTTTGGAATGCCGAGTTCGAACAATGATTTAGCAAATGGTAGATCAACTCCTTGTTCCTTTACTGTATGAGGTAACACGTACGATCATGGATATTATCTTAGCGATGGTATATATCATAAATGGAGTACCATTGTCAAGACAATTCCTAACCCATAATCAAAGTTTATAGCGATGCAAGAAGGCCAGAGGAAGGACGTTGAAAGAGCATTTGGGGTTCTTCAATCTAGATTTGCCATAGTCAGTGATCCATGCAGACTTTGGTCACCAGTTAAAATGACCAAAATAATATACGCTTGTGTTATTTTACATAATATGACTATAGAGGATGAAAGAGACATGGAAGAAGATGTAACAACCCCGGATTTTATATAAATTTAAAATGATAATTAAAATTAATTTTTGAATAAAACTGTGAAATTAATCGATTAATTGATGCGAGTTTCCCCGAGTTCAAATAAATTCTATGTTAAATCATTTAAAATTTAAATATTGTATATATATGTGAATATATATATATTTGGGCATATATGAGTAAATTTGAAATAATATATATGTATATATATTTGATTTGAATTTAAATTGTAAATAAATGGTTTAAAAAAATGAAAATATACAAGATATAAAATATATAGTAAATACATTAAATAAATTATAACAACATATTAAATACAAAAATACGTAAGTTAAATTATAATAAAAATATAAAGTAAACGAATAATTGCTAAAATTTTAACAACAAAATAAAATATGGAAATTCATCTATATTATAAAATAAATAAATAAATTTTATAGTTCATACAATATAAAGTAAATCTTGATATTTATAAATCAATACAAAATAATACGAAATAGATACAAAATATAATAAAATAAAATAGAAGTTCATTTATGTTATAAAGCAATATGAACAAATTAATATAAGTATGAACACTTACCAAATGAAGGAACAAAACATATATATATATAAGTAGGAAAAACAAATAAATAAATATGAGAAGTAAAATATAATACCAACAAAAGTACTAACAACATAAATAAGAAGTGTATACAAGATAAATATGTGGGCTAGTAAACACAAACAAGAATAATATATATATGCAAAAGTTTGCAAAGGAAGACATGAAAAGGATATTTATTTATACAATGTAAATCACTGCAGCCGAAATGAAGAAAAATAAATAGAAACATTTGTACAAAACAATTAATGCCACGTCCTATAGCATACTACACTATATCCACCAGCCACCATAATCTCGAACAGGTACAGCTGAAAAATGAGAAGAATATACATTTGTACAAAGTCAATTAATGAAGCCATCACGTTCAAATATATCAGCCTCCAAACATAAAAATATTACCTGATGTACAAAGAAATGATATATTCCCCTGTACCAAATGCATACCCTGTCTACTTCATTTCTTATATACATTATCTCAGTTCGTTTCTTCAAACTATGGAAATCTAAAGTAAGATGTTATTCAAACTGAAACAAAAGCAAGTCTCAGATCTAAGTTTTCAAGTTTCCAGTTCAAAGCATTTCAGTCTTAATGATTCAAGATGTTCAAGTTTTAGAAATCAAATATAGATGCAAGTTTTCCAATTCCAGTTTTTCAAGCCTTCCTGTTTTTTTCCAAATTTATAATCTACCCTGTCTTTCAAAATTCAGGTGAGCAACTCCTATTTAGAAGCTTAATCTGTTTTGATACCTTAATGCACGTGATTATCCTTGAGATTTGATGTGAAATCTGCTTGCATATATATAGATATATATGGATATATGTCTGTACATGTTTATGTGTATATATATATATTTACACATCTATGTTGTCCTACAGGCTTTGATCCATTAAAGAAAAATCAATTTCTTTTCAACCATAAAAAATTTAGGTTATGATTTCTAAAAGAAATCTGTTTGTAATGACAAAAACATATTTATAAAAAGATAATTATGTATAATTAACAAATAGATTTCTGGAAACCAAAGGATTACAGTAATAATCTTTTAATATCAGAAAATTAAGTTTTTTGGATTCTAAGTTTTAATTATGTATTCTGTTTCGTATGTGAAATGATGAATTTTAATAATCTAATCTAAATTTTTAAGTTTATATATATTGGGAATTCGTGAGTTGAACAGAAAGAACACTTTCGTCAACTCTCGTTGATCGGCGAAGATTGGTAAGTGGTGAGCGTTCCTGGTGGAAGCTGTCGTGATGAAGATCACAGGAAAAATGGTGAAGGAATCTTTAGATCAACGTGGTGGTCAGGGGATGGCGAACTAGGGTTTAAAGACCAATTTTGGTCGACACTGTTCTCGAGACGATTTCGTCATCGTGGTCGAACTGGAAGCGATCGCACTTGGGGGAATAAGGAGAGGGGGTTCTGACGAATCTCTGGACGTGGTAGCACGAGCTCCGGTGGTCGAGTTCATCGTCGGCAAGGGGTTTTGTCGAATTGGGTGGTTTCCAGTTTTGGGTCGACTCGTTCGATTTTTATGTGTTGTCGATTGTGTTGATCTGGAAGGTCGGAGATATTGGAAGTTGATCGATGACTTGAAGGTGGCTTCGACGAAGCATCGGAGCCGGCCAGACCAACATGCACGTGCACGCGTGCACGTCAATGTCTGGTGAAGAGTAGTGTCGGGAAGATGCATGAGGGATTCTCGAAGGCGAGCTCGACGAAATTGTGTTCGACTCGAAGGGATGAGAACACGAGGGATGCTCGGGAAATTTGCTGTGTGGCACGGAAGGAAACTCGGGCCTGGAAAAATTGATATAGATACAGTTTTTAACTTTTAAAACAAATCAAGTTTATTTAAAACGATTTTGTTAAACCCAGTTCTTTTGTGAATGATGAATGTTTATTCAAGTTTTGAATTGGTTAAAAGGTTTTTAGATTAAATTATTTTAACTTAACTAAGTTTAAAAATATTTAAGGTTTATATAACCTTTATTTTAAAGGTTATTTTAAAACTTAATAATGTAATTAAGAAGTTGATTAAGAAAGATAAAAGGTTTTTTTAAAAGGTTAATTACTTAATGAAAATAATTAAAGGTTAATCAGTTAATTAAAGTAGTCAAAAGGATAATTACTAATTGAAATTAATTAAGAACAGTTAATTAATGTAATTAACTAATGATTATGATTGACTAACTACTAATTAGAGATTTATGAATATTAATTAAAAGTAATTAATGTTTAATTACTGTGAATGGTTAAGGATAATTAATATAAGTAATTAAAGGTAATTAATTAATTAAATATAATTACTTAATTAAAAGTAATTAAATAAATGATTGAATTGATTAAATAAATTGATTAATCAAATGATTGAAGGGTAATTACTTGAGGGAAGTAATTAAGTGAGGACGACTCAGTGTAATTAAAGGATTAGTTAATGTAGTTAATCAAGGACAATTAATTAAATGGTAATTAATTAATTAAAGGCTAATTTATTAATTGATGATAATTAATTAAATGGTGAATTAGATAATTAAAGGTTAATTATTTAATAATTAAAGGTTGATGAATTATAATTAAAGGTTAATTAATTTATTATTAATGGTTAATTAATAAATGATTAAAGAATAATTAATCAAAATGATTTGTAATCTATAAATGTTAATTAACCAGGATTAATAATTCGTAAGAAATTAATCTGATTTGAATTAATCAGACAATTAAGTTGATCCTACTTATGGATGTTTGGATTATATTGGATGATTGTTTTGTTTGATACCCCTGATCTGTGATGCTGTGTGATATATTCTGATTTGTGTGTGATCTGTACTGTAGTTCATTTATCTGTGATTTATATATCTGTGAATGAAAGATAAGCGTTATAGCTTATACCGCTTATCAACTATATTTCTGTATTTTGATCTGTGATGATTCATTGATGTTACACTACTATGTTGAACCCCTGGACTACACCATACACACACAAATATGGATTTCACGTGGAAATCGGTTAAGTCACAGATGATTTAAATTTAATATTTTTGAAATTGAAATTTTAATTTCAATTGATTTTGGAAATGGATTTGGGTTAAATGTTAAATCTTTTAAAAAAGAGTTTTTAAGAGAAAAGTTATTTTAAATAACTTAATAAAGCTTCCAATTTAAATAATTCAATTTGAATTTGAATTCAAGAGTTGGAATTGAATTCCATAATTGGAAATTATGGTTAAAGATGTTATAAATGTGTGTATATGAATTTAAACCATTTTAAAATATTGGTTTGAGAATTTGAATCTAACCCAAAGACTTTAACTCGTATAAATGAATCAGATTTTCCAAAATGAAAACTGTTGTTTTCAAATGATAAAAGCTTTCATATAAGAAATGAAATTACAATTTAAGTTAAAGGAATTTCAAGTTTGAATTGAAAATGGTTTTCCCAGTTATGAGTGAATTCTTTTTGAAAGCTATGAATTGAATCTGTTTATTTTAACAGATTTAAAATGGTGATTTGTTTAAACCATTAGAAATGGAATTGTTTTGAAAGCTATAAGTTAAATCTTGATTTAAAGATTTAATGAGTTAATCCAATTGAAATGGAAATTGATTTGGAAAATCTGTGAATGAATCTTTGTGAAACTGAGTGAAATTTGTGAATTAAATCTTTTATTTAAAAGATTAAAGTGGTAATGTGTTTAAACCATCTGAAAGAAAAGTTTTGGGTAATAAGTTGTGACTTAACTGAAATCCCATATCCATATGTTTTAAAATATTACGCTCACTATTCGGTTTAGCCGGGAAAGGACCTTTGTGTCACATAACCCATTCCGAATAAGTGATACGTCGTATATGGATAGCACTGAAGACTGGTGGTGAAGACCGGGTATTTTCGAAAACGAAAGGATTACCTATCGATTTTCTCTGCATCATGGCTCCGGTATAGAGATTCCCTAAGTGATGGGACGTCCGATCGGGATTGTGAATACCCGGATTTGCGAGGGCTTCTTTGGAAGTGCCTTCGGTTCTGTTCGAACCCGGAACAGACTTGTATGGTTACATGTCTAACATTACATTTTAAGATATAAAGCTGATTTCTTTCAAATACATTTCTGTTTGGTGGCGGAGAATTTATTCTCTTAGCTTAACACCCTTCTCTGAGACGTACGAGCTCAGAGGTTATGTAGTTGAAATTTATCAGCGATATACCCCCAATTTGGTAGTGTGGCATGCTGAGTGTTATTGTGTGATGATTATTTATTGATCATTTGTTGATCAAAGCACGGCTTTGTGAAAAAGCGTAGCTTTGTGGACGAGACCTCTTCGGACCTCACAACCCGGAAATGGTCGAAACAGGAATGATGCGGCAAGGTTATGAGGGTCGCTCCCTTTAGGGTATGTCATTTCCTTCTGGAAAAGGGTGGTATCAGGTATGGAGTCCTGGTATTTAGCCTATGTGGATACTCCAATCTCATTTACTGTGTAATTGTTGTTTGATCGAGGTGCCTCGGATAAAGGTCCCAAAGGACCGGGAGGTGGCATATTCGTGTAGTAGTTACCTGGTGTCAGAGGTAACCCGGCCTTGTGTTGGCAGAGAGCTAGTTAGTTCTCGGGACGTCCCGCCAGAGGCAATCCCATGTGGCATAGGAAGTTCCTTAGCCTGACCATTTGTTGGAAATCCAAAGAAACAATACGAACCTTGTACGGTTTTAGTTGTATAACCTGCTATGGAATGTGGCGGTAACATGCTATTGAACATAGTAGCTATAGTAGGCATACAATAATGGTTGTATGTTGGCTAAGATTAATATTATACTTTCGAAATGTTTTCCACTATGCACTAATAATAATATCCAATGATTTGATTTTGCGTAGTAAGCATCTTTGACTATCATAAGAAGAAATCTTCTCCAATTCTGCGTTTGCATTGTGTGTCTGGCGGGAGGTCTTATGGTAGTTTCATTTTCCAAAAGCATTGCGGATATTTTCCACTTCCTTTGTTGTTGTTGTTTTTTAAAGATAAACTGTTTTTGTTGCTCACACCAGTCCCACGACTGACCTGGAGTTTATTGTTCATTTCCTAAACTCTAGGTGCCCATAATTTTCCACACGAGCAGTCTAGAGTTGGGTTTTTCAGATAGTCAGGTTTAGTAGATTATTTGGAGCTAGTTCATTTCTTAGAATTCACGGATGACCGACCTTGCTTCTCTTTGTGGTTGGAATTGATATTGGAGTTGATGGACTTAGGCTCTTTTTCAGATCATTTGGAGTGATCTCTTCCATTGTTGTTATTTCCGCTGTAGCATTTTATCATACCTCTGATATTGTTGTGTATTATTGATATCATTGTTGTATATCATTCTGGATATTGTATTCATTGGAGTTGTATATAGTATCATTTATTTCTTTCTTCCGCTGTGTTGTTATACTTACTGTGTTATAAGCTCCGATGAACCAGATTCGGCATTTGAATCTGCGGCATTTTGAGTACAAGTGAAGTACGGGTGCTGATTTCGAAGGCCGAGTTCTGGTTCATCACATTTGGTATCAGAGCTGAGGGTAAACTTTAGCTCAGGAGTATAACACATTAAGTAGCTCATTAGAGATAGGGTGAACTATACCCTAGAATGAGTATTCCTCAGATATCTGTTCAAATGCCTTAGTAAATTCTCTTACTATCCACTGATAGTAAGTATGAGTGCAAGAAGAGGATGAGATAGGGGACAGGGGAATACAACTATAAATGGTCAATACCCTGTAACAACAAGGAAACAATCTTTTCTCTATCAATCTCTTTGGTTCGTCATCTTTTCTCAATTCTTCGATAGTTCCTGGTAGATCCAGGAAGAAGATTTGATATATTGGTATGGTACATAAACTCCAAAAAGGTCAGAATTGTTTGTTTGGATGAATTGGTTGCTTTGTTTGCTATGGTTGATAGATATACTTTAGTTTATAAAGTAAAAGTTTTGAAATTGTATCCATATATCTATCTATTCTTTGGATTCAGATATGTTCTACGAATGGTTAGTTATCCTTTCGAACCGACCGATGCCCCTGCATACTTCGTAGATCTGGATAACCTGAGTATCTTGTGAAGTGTCAAATAGATTCGTTCTCGTATCTATTATTGATATTCTGATTTGGTAAGCCAAATGAAGAATAGCTGTTCAGTTTGATTTGATGAAATGTCTTTCATCTATCTTTGTGTCTCCCTAGCAATTTCGAGGACGAAATTCTTTTAAGGGGGAAGTCTATAACGACCCCGGATTTTATATAAATTTAAAATGATAATTAAAATTAATTTTTGAATAAAACTGTGAAATTAATCGATTAATTGATGTGAGTTTCCCCGAGTTCAAATAAATTCTATGTTAAATCATTTAAAATTTAAATATTGTATATATATATATATATATATGTGAATATATATATTTGGGCATATATGAGTAAATTTGAAATAATATATATGTATATATATTTGATTTGAATTAAAATTGTAGATAAATGGTTTAAAAAAATGAAAATATAAAAGATATAAAATATATAGTAAATACATTAAATAAATTATAACAACATATTAAATACAAAAATACATAAGTTAAATTATAATAAAAATATAAAGTAAATGAATAATTGCTAAAAATTTAACAACAAAATAAAATATGGAAATTCATCTATATTATAAAATAAATAAATAAATTTTATAGTTCATACAATATAAAGTAAATCTTGATATTTATAAATCAATACAAAATAATACGAAATAGATACAAAATATAATAAAATAAAATAGAAGTTCATTTATGTTATAAAGCAATATGAACAAATTAATATAAGTATGAACACTTACCAAATGAAGGAACAAAACATATATATATATATAAGTAGGAAAAACAAATAAATAAATATGAGAAGTAAAATATAATACCAACAAAAGTACTAACAACATAAATAAGAAGTGTACACAAGATAATATGTGGGCTAGTATAAACAAACAAGAATAATATATATATGCAAAAGTTTGCAAAGGAAGACATGAAAAGGATATTTATTTATACAATGTAAATCACTGCAGCCGAAATGAAGAAAAACAAATAGAAACATTTTTACAAAACAATTAATGCCATGTCCTATAGCATACTACACTATATCCACCAGCCACCATAATCTCGAACAGGTACAGCTGAAAAATGAGAAGAATATACATTTGTACAAAGTCAATTAATGAAGCCATCACGTTCAAGTATATCAGCCTCCAAACATAAAAATATTACATGATGTACAAAGAAATGATATATTCCCCTGTACCAAATGCATACCCTGTCTACTTCATTTCTTATATACATTATCTCAGTTCGTTTCTTCAAACTATGGAAATCTAAAGTAAGACGTTATTCAAACTGAAACAAAAGCAAGTCTCAGATCTAAGTTTTCAAGTTTCCAGTTCAAAGCATTTCAGTCTTAATGATTCAAGATGTTCAAGTTTTAGAAATCAAATATAGATGCAAGTTTTCCAATTCCAGTTTTTCAAGCCTTCCTGTTTTTTTCCAAATTTATAATCTACGCTGTCTTTCACAACTCAGGTGAGCAACTCCTATTTAGAAGCTTAATCTGTTTTGATACCTTAATGCACGTGATTATCCTTGAGATTTGATGTGAAATCCGCTTGCATATATATAGATATATATGGATATATGTCTGTACATGTTTATGTGTATATATATATTTACACATCTCTGTTGTCCTACAGGCTTTGATCCATTAAAGAAAAATCAATTTCTTTTCAACCATAAAAATTTTAGGTTATGATTTCTAAAAGAAATCTGTTTGTAATGACAAAAACATATTTATAAAAAGATAATTATGTCTAATTAACAAATATATTTCTGGAAACCAAAGGATTACAGTAATAATCTTTTAATATCAGAAAATTAAGTTTTCTGGATTCTAAGTTTTAATTATGTATTCTGTTTCGTATGTGAAATGATGAATTTTAATAATCTAATCTAAATTTTTAAGTTTATATATATTGGGAATTCGTGAGTTGAACAGAAAGAACACTTTCGTCAATTCTCGTTGATCGGCGAAGATTGGTAAGTCATGATCGTTCCTGGTGGAAGCTGTCGTGGTGAAGATCACAGGAAAAATGGTGAAGGAATTTTTAGATCAACGTGGTGGTCAGGGGACGGCGAACTAGGGTTTAAAGACCAATTTTGGTCGACACTGTTCTCGAGATGATTTCGTCATCGTGGTCGAATTGGAAGCAATCGCAACTGGGGGAATAAGGAGAGGGGGTTCTGACGAATCACTGGACGTGGTAGAACGAGCTCCAGTGGTCGAGTTCATCATCGGCAAGGGGTTTTGTCGAATTGGGTTGTTTCCAGTTTTGGGTCGACTCATTCGATTTTTATGTGCTCTCGATTGTGTTGATCTGGAAGGTCGGAGATATTGGGAAGTTGATCGATGACTTGAAGGTGGCTTCGATGAAGCATCGGAGCCGGCCAGACCAACGTGCACATGCACGCGTGCACGTCAATGTCTGGTGAAGAGTAGTGTCAGGAAGATGTAGGAGGGATTCTCGAAGGCGAGCTCGACGAAATTGTGTTCGACTCGAAGGGATGAGAACACGAGTGATGCTCGGGAAATTTGTTGTGTGGCACGGAGGGAAACTCGGGTCTGGAAAATTTGATATAGAAACATATTTTAACTTTAAAACAAATCAAGTTTATTTAAAACAATTTTGTTAAACCCAGTTCTTTTGTGAATGATGAATGTTTATTCATGTTTTGAATTGGTTAAAAGGTTTTTTGATTAAATTATTTTAACTTAACTAAGTTTAAAAATATTTAAGGTTTATATAACCTTTATTTTAAAGGTTATTTTAAAACTTAATAATGTAATTAAGAAGTTGATTAAGAAAGATAAAAGGTTTTTTTAAAGGTTAATTACTTAATGAAAATAATTAAAGGTTAATCAGTTAATTAAAGTAGTCAAAAGGATAATTACTAATTGAAATTAATTAAGAATAGTTAATTAATGTAATTAACTAATGATTATGATTGACTAACTACTGATTAGAGATTTATGAATATTAATTAAAAGTAATTAATGTTAAATTACTGTGAATGGTTAAGGATAATTAATATAAGTAATTAAAGGTAATTAATTACTTAAAGATAATTACTTAATTAAAAGTAATTAAATAAATGATTAAATTGATTAAATAAATTGATTAATTAAATGATTGAAGGGTAATTACTTGAGGGAAGTAATTAAGTGATGATGACTCAGTGTAATTAAAGGATTAGTTAATGTAATTAATCAAGGACAATTAATTAAATGGTAATTAATTAATTAAAGGTTAATTTATTAATTAATGATAATTAATTAAATGGTGAATTAGATAATTAAAGGTTAATTATTTAATAATTAAAGGTTGATGAATTATAATTAAAGGTTAATTAATTTATTATTAATGGTTAATTAATAAATGGTTAAAGAATAATTAATCAAAATCATTTGTAATTAATAAATGTTAATTAACCTGGATTAATAATTCGTAAGAAATTAATCTGATTTGAATTAATCAGACAATTAAGTTGATCCTACTTATGGATGTTTGGATTATATTGGATGATTGTTTTGTTTGATACCCCTGATCTGTGATGCTGTGTGATATATTCTGATATGTATGTGATCTGTATTGTAGTTCATTTATCTGTGATTTATATATCTGTGAATGAAAGATAAGCGTTATAGCTTATACCGCTTATCAACTATATTTCTGTATTTTGATCTGTGATGATTCATTGATGTTGCACTACTGTGTTGAACCCGTGGACTACACCATACACACACAAATATGGATTTCACGTGGAAATCGGTTAAGTCACAGATGATTTAAATTTAATATTTTCGAAATTGAAATTTTAATTTCAATTGATTTTGGAAATGGATTTGGGTTAAATGTTAAAGCTTTTAAAAAAGAGTTTTTAAGAGAAAAGTTATTTTAAATAACTTAATAAAGCTTCCAATTTAAATAATTCAATTTGAATTTGAATTCAAGAGTTGGAATTGAATTCCATAATTGGAAATTATGGTTAAAGATGTTATAAATGTGTGTATATGAATTTAAACCATTTTAAAATATTGGTTTGAGAATTTGAATCTAACCCAAAGACTTTAACTCGTATAAATGAATCAGGTTTTCCAAAATGAAAACTGTTATTTTCAAATGATAAAAGCTTTCATATAAGAAATGAAATTCCAATTTAAGTTAAAGGAATTTCAAGTTTGAATTGAAAATGGTTTTCCCAGTTATGAGTGAATTCTTTTTGAAAGCTATGAATTGAATCTGTTTATTTTAACAGATTTAAATGGTGATTTGTTTAAACCATTAGAAATGGAATTGTTTTGAAAGCTATAAGTTAAATCTTGATTTAAAGATTTAATGAGTTAATCCAATTGAAATGGAAATTGATTTGGAAAATCTGTGAATGAATCTTTGTGAAACTGAGTGAAATTTGTGAATTAAATCTTTTATTTAAAAGATTAAAGTGGTAATGTGTTTAAACCATCTGAAAGAAAAGTTTTGGGTAATAAGTTGTGACTTAACTGAAATCCCATATCCATATGTTTTAAAATATTACGCTCACTATTCGGTTTAGCCGGGAAAGGACCTTTGTGTCACATAATCCATTCCGAATAAGTGATACGTCGTATATGTATAGCATTGAAGACAGGTGGTGAAGACCGGGTATTTTCGAAAACGAAAGGATTACCTGTCGATTTTATCTGCATCATGGCTCCGGTATAGAGATTCCCTAAGTGATGGGAAGTCCGATCGGGATTGTGAATACCCGGATTTGCGAGGGCTTCTTTGGAAGTGCCTTCGGTTCTGTTCGAACCCGGAACAGACTTGTATGGTTACATGTCTGACATTACATTTTGAGATATAAAGCTGATTTCTTTCAAATACATTTCTGTTTGGTGGCAGAGAATTTATTCTCTTAGCTTAACACCCTTCTCTGAGACGTACGAGCTCAGAGGTTATGTAGTTGAAATTTATCTGCGATATACCCCCAATTTGGTAGTGTGGCATGCTGAGTGTTGTTGTGTGATGATTATTTATTGATCATTTGTTGATCAAAGCACGGGTTTGTGAAAAAGCGTAGCTTTGTGGACGAGACCTCTTCGAACCTCACAACCCGGAAATGGTCGAAATAGGAATGATGCGGCAAGGTTATGAGGGTCGCTCCCTTTAGGGTATGTCATTTCCTTCTGGAAAATGGTGGTATCAGGTATGGAGCCCTGGTATTTAACCTATGTGGATACTCCAATCTCATTTACTGTGTAATTGTTTTTTGATCGAGGTGCCTCGGATAAAGGTCCCAAAGGACCGGGAGGTGGCATATTCGTGTAGTAGTTACCTGGTGTCAGAGGTAACCCGGCCTTGTGTTGGCAGAGAGCTAGTTAGTTCTCGGGACGTCCCGCCAGAGGCGATCCCATGTGGCATAGGAAGTTCCTTAGCCTGACCATTTGTTGGAAATCCAAAGAAACAGTATGAACCTTGTACGGTTTTAGTTGTATAACCTGCTATGGAATGTGGCGGTAACCTGCTATTGAACATAGTAGCTATAGTAGGCATACAATAATGGTTGTATATTGGCTAAGATTAATATTATACTTTTGAAATGTTTTCCACTATGCACTAATAATAATATCCAATGATTTGATTTTGCGTAGTAAGCATCTTTGACTATCATAAAAAGAAATCTCCTCCAATTCTGCGTTTGCATTGTGTGTGTGGTGGGAGGTCTTATGGTAGTTTCATTTTCCAAAAGCATTGCGGATATTTTCCACTTCCTTTGTTGTTGTTGTTGTTTTTTAAAGATAAGCTGTTTTTGTTGCTCACACCAGTCCCACGACTGACCTGGAGTTTATTGTTTCTTTCCTAAACTCTGGGTGCCCATAATTTTCCACACGGGCAGTCTAAAGTTGGGTTTTTCAGATAGTCAGGTTTAGTAGATTATCTAGAGCTAGTTCATTTCTTGGAGTTCACGGATGACCGACCTTGCTTCTCTTTGTGGTTGGAGTTGATATTGGAGTTGATGGACTTATGCTCTTTTTCAGATCATTTGGAGTGATCTCTTCCATTTTTGTTATTTCCGCTGTAGCATTTTATCATACCTCTGATATTGTTGTGTATTATTGATATCATTGTTGTATATCATTCTGGATATTGTATTCATTGGAGTTGTATATGATATCATTTATTTCTTTCTTCCGCTGTGTTGTTATACTTACTGTGTTATAAGCTCCGATGAACCAGATTCGGCGTTTGAATCTACGGCATTTTGAGTACAAGTGAAGTACGGGTGCCGATTTTCGAAGGCCGAGTTCAGGGTCATCACAGAAGATTACTTTTACGAGGGTGCTCCAACACCACCGCCTATTTGGCGCAACGATATGATTGGAAGCGCACTAGAACTCGAGTTTCATGTAGAAAGCCAAATGTTCTACCGTAGTGTTCAACTGCATCGAAGACTACAAAATGATCTCATAGATCATCTTTGGAACTTTTCTAGAAATCAGTGAAACTATATTTCTGTTGTTTTAGTTTTCCAACTGTTGTTTATGTTGTTGTTACTTATTATTGTTATTGTAATCTTTTTATGTTTAATTAACGTAATGTTGTTATAATCTTTTCTCAATGTAATGCAATTTCAATGAAAGTAATTATATTAATAATTGCTTACGTTCATAATACAATACAACTAACGGTAATTCAAAGATACAAAGGTTGTAGAAAAACAGAAACAGTTATTGACCCTCTTCAAGTCTACGTCTCATAATTTCTCTCCTTCTATGCTCTGTATACTCCAGTTGTTCTGCAGACATGTGCGATGTATCCATGAACATTATTGCATCTTCATCTCTTTGCCAGTTTCCAGCAAGAAGTTGATCCATTCTTGTCAACTTTTCTTGGTGTTGAATTGCTCGAGTTTCCATTGCCCGGTTAAATCTATCTTCAGATTCAAGTAGGAGTTTTTTAATTTCTACCTGATCCGCTCCAACAGCATGCTTTTTTTGGCCGCTTTTGCTCCATGTGGCCTAACAAATTGATATTCGGTAGTGGTTAGGTCTTCTTCTGATCCTAAACCGTAGCTTCCTAGCGATTCCCTAGGACTAGAGCTTTCTCCAACTCTAGGCGCTTTACCACGACCACTATTTGATTGGACTTGTTGAACGGTTTTCTAAAGCGATGATTTCCATTTAACATGCTCGACCAACATGTCATAAACATGCATGAACTGATAAAAATGTGGTGCTTGTTTACTATTAGGTTTGTAGATTTGTTTGAACAACTTGTTTGCGGCCATTCTCTGTAATAAAAAAAACACTAGTATAATTAGAGAACTATGATAAAAATTAGAACAATGAAATTATATTAAATCTTACCAAATGCGTTTCATTTCCAAATCCACTAGGATTCGTTTGCTTTAGCTTGAAAATTTGAGAATCTAATGTTTGCGTTTGACGGTTGATTTTTCCATAATGACCTTTGATTGAAGATAACGTTATTTTCCGATCGATGTTCTTCCGATTGTAGCAATTAGTAATTTCGCCCCAAAAAGTCTCACCACTTTGATCGGCACCTCGAATAGGATCGACTGAGAGTGCACATTAAGTGTAGAAAAGATCGTAGTCTTCCACATCGCTCCAACTTGCATCAGTTACCTCTCCGCCAATCGGAACCGTAATGTCTTATAAGTCGTAGTCTTGAAAACTGCACCTTGCTGCATCGACGTCGAAATCGGAATACATGTTCAGTTGCGATAACTGAGAGTAAAAAATTAGGATTGTTGAAGGAAATTAGTTGTGAAGGATGAAGATGAGGGGAGTTGTATTTGAAGGTGGAATAGAGGGGTTGGGTGGAATATGACCGTTGGGGGAGCCGTTGGAGGGGGGAATTAAACGCGCATATTAAACAGGCGCCTGTTGAACAGGCGCCTGGTTACTAGGCGCCTATTTAACAGACGCCTCGTATGATCCAACATCCCCAACCCCAGCCCCCCACTTTCCACACTATCCACATTTCTACACTCCGTTGAATGACTTTTGGGTGCAGATTTGGGATTTTCCTATTTGTTGGAGAAGCACTTAGGTAGGGCATTTACTGAATTTGATGTATGGCATGTCGTAAATTATATCAAGACACAATTCTATCAAGACACAACCTTTTATTTTTTCCAACCCACTAAAATGATTTGAAAATGAACTATTATTTTATTTTTAAAGGCTTAACCTATTAACAACCCTTGAATTTCTTTTCTCACCCTCTACTTATTAAAAAATTTGAACATTCCATATATTTCCTTTGTCATTCCATTTCATTCTATTTACTCTTACATACTACTTAATTCATTCTTAGTGTTATTTAATTGCACATTCATCTTCAGTGTTCTCTTCTTCTTTCCTTTTTTTCTTTTTACTTTTCATTATTTTATATACGAGTGTTGTTATTTATTTAGACCAACATAACAATAGATTTTATAAATTCTTAATGTATGTTGCAACAAATTTTGATCAATTCCTAGTGCATGATGCACTAGGTATTGATTGAATCCTAGTGCATGGCACACTAGGTGTAGATAATCCTAGTGCATAGCGTCTTAGGTTTTGATCAAATCCTAGTGCATGATACACTTTGTTTTAATCCAATCTTAGGGCATGATAATCTAAATTTAAAGAGAATCTTGTAGCATATTTTTTTTATTCTTTGTTATTGTAAAAAATATGTTTATTGTAAAATTAACAATAACCAAGTTTCTAGGTTAATGCGTCGTTCGTCATTTTCATAGTCATAAGAATAAAAGTGTTGTGACGCCCCACCCCGAGACCCATATTAACAAAAAGTGTTACTGGGTAATACTGTCTATTAATGTGGAGAACAGGGCTTGTTAGGAGCGACCATCCATAGCTTTATCTTAAACATATATATTGAATACGTCGATTGGGTGCTCTAATTTATTTTTCCTTCTCAACTAGATTGACATATCCAATAAATGTTTAATACAAAACTACGGTGGCTAACGGATCTATCAAAAAAATACAACAACAACAAATATAACATATTACAGAGTCAATCATATATATACATATACACAAATACATCATAGTATAATACAAAGTGATACAATAGAAGTGGTACATAAACCACAATATATACATCGAGTCAGAATGAATAGATACATATCAGAGTTTACAAAACACTACAAAACTACACAAAAGTTGACAACTAGATAATCCAAAGCAGAAGCAGCAAAGAGAAGACCCACGGCAGGTGTCTAGCCTGAAACAACTCGGTCTGACCCGAGTATATAAAAATACACGGGTCAGTCTAGCTTAAATAAACTGATTAGCATATGATAAATGAAGTATAAGGGTAAAGGATAATGATTCTTCTCGAAAGAGAAGAAGTAACACTAATATATGTCAACACTTCATGTGAGATAATTCCACTAAAAATCTCAACCACTTAGTATCCTAAGGGGATATCTCGTAAGAGGCAAGATAACAACAATGTCAATTAAACACAATTAATTGCCTCATATCATCGGCTTGTACAAAAGCATTATAATGGTTTTCATTAACCATAACTCATAAATAGAAATTCATGAGTCTCAAAATCCGCCTAGAAAGGCAAACTCAAATATCTCCTAAAATAGGATATCGCATAATCTCAAAATACGCCAAAAGATGGCAATCACATATAACTCCTAAAAAGGAGATTTTAAATCTCAAAATAAACGCCAAAAGATGGCAAACTCAAATCGATATATGTAGAACTCGATTAAGAGTTCAAAACTCCAAAAATGTAATCACCATATAATATTTCTCAAACGACTCAAAAGGTTAAGTAATCTCGAAATGGCGATACATTTGGAAAATCACTAATAAATCATGAAATATCACAAAAGGTAGCACGTGCTTATTAAACTGGCAGAAGCCTGCCAAGTACTGTATCTCAAAATAAGGCACCAAATACGTCCCGAAGGGCAAACATCCCAAAGGACCACATCCCGAAGGATAAAACATCCCCAAGGACAAATGACTCGAAGGTCCAGTACTGAAAATCAACCTAAAGGTCCATATAAATAGCCTCAAACGAACAAGTCCGGAATTAACCGAAAAAGTAAACGCATGTATCCCATACCATATGTTTTACTAAATCGTTTAATTCTCTTGCTCATACGCTCGAAGAGTGTGCAAAAACATGTATTTTATATACAAAATAATTTGCTTTGAGAAAACTAGTTTTAAAACAATTTTTGAAATCGTTTGGCAAATAAACCTTTGAAATTCTCTTTATTATAGAGAATATATATATATTTAAAAGCTTTAAAATAATTATAATTATTGTAAAATTATTTAATTTGAAAGCCATTTTATTCTAAAAATCATTTCGAAATTATTTTAGAAAACCCGTGCTCGAAAACAACAGAAATTATCGAAAACGCCATAAATCGGTATAACAAACCATCTCAAAACTCGTCAATCCGAAATACAAATCATCTAAAATGTTGGCTTGCCTATTTATAGGCTTTATTCCCTTCAAAAACGCTCCAAAATATCACAAAACAAGTTGCAAAAGTGAGTTGAATAAGCAATAGAACAAAACAGTACACCAGGGAGTAAGGAAATCACCTGGGCAATTTACACTTGCCTAGGTCGACCCATAGGTCGACCTATGTGAAGCTTGGGTCGACCCTAAGGTCGACCCCCGGAAGCTTCAGATCGACCTGTAGGTCGCAATGCCTACAGGCATTTCTGCCTCCTACGATCCAGTTTTTGAGCGAATTTTTGAAGCAGTTCCAGGACGAATTTGAATATGAAATTTGACATGTATAATCTACAACACATGGAAAACAATCCGGAAGAATTCAGATATGGAATCATGACAAGAACAAGGAGATATGAACACAAAAAGAAGCAACCCAGAACATATATTTACTGTAAACTTTAGGCAACTAATTTTTGTTTACAGTGAGCAATTTTGAGAAGTTTCAGCTTGCAAACTTTAAGTTTAAGCTAGATTTTTATGAGTTTGCAACTCACCTTAGAAAAATTAATGAGCAACTTGAGCAAATCTTGAGGAAGGTAAGAGCTTTATCCTTGTTTCAGTTGAAGGAACCTGTAAAATGACAGTATACAGACATGCAAAGATAGAAACTCAAGTTACAGACGATCCAACTTTTAAAGATTTGAAATTGATGAAATAATCATTGGTTTTGGATTGATTATCTGAATTTAATGTCTTCAAACTGATTAATTTGCAAAGAAAATTGGAGAATTTGGATAATTGGATTTTAGGTTTTAAAGAGGAAAAGGGTTTCACTGGTTTCTTTCTTTTGTTTTACTGTAAACAAAACTATTGAACGTACAAGTTGAGAAGGAGACGTTTTCTTCTTATTTAAGATGGTAATTGGGCTTAGGCACAATAACAAAAAAATTAGATTAATAAACACACTAATTAACACTAAATAAACTAAAACACTTACATTTTTAACCAAAACAATTTATTTTCTCATGTTTTCAACTTTATAAATCAAACAAGCATATTTTTATGTTCACAAAATATTTTCACAACATACAAAAAGTTTAACCATTTAAAATTATTTTCATCATTAAATTCTTATTTTTACTTAAATACTTCAATTTTCACCTTTAATTACATAAAATACTATTTTTAACACCAAAATTTACACAAAAATCATTTTTCTTATTTAATTAAATATAACAAACCTTATTAACATCACTTTTACATCCAAATATTATTTATAAACAAAATTATACCTTTTTATTTACATTATTTACCATATAAAATTTTAATACTCATACAAATTAATAAAAATCAACATTTGGCAATAATTTCCAAAATTATTGCATTTTATCAAATTAAAACCATATAATGTTCATTTTTATCACAACAACCAAAATAAAGTTTTTAAAACCTTATTTTCAACATTTTATATTTAAAACCCATTGTTTATTTAAAATAAACAATTTTAACAAATTTACATCTCCAATTTATTCTATTTCTCCATTATTAAATTATAACCACAATTATAATTTAATATTACAGGTAATCACCAAAACCGGGGTTGTTACAGACTCCCCCCTTATAAAAACTGCATCCTCGTAATTTCTAGAGAAGTGATGTATTCAACACGATTTATTTCATCTAGCAAAGGAAAATAGATAAGCTTGAGTTTAAAATTCTCACCCTCAATACAAGAAGACAGAAAACTAGGATAAGATCACTCGATAAATTCTCTGGTTTCCCATGTGCAGTCATTGGGATTAGCGGACCATTGAATCTTCACGAGCGGCACATCCTTATTTCGAAGGCGTTTCACCTTTGAAGCAAGAACATAGAAAGGATGTTGCACAATGGATAAATCAGGTGAGATCTCAAGCTCTTGCAGACAAGGAGAATCAATAACAGAATCCGAATCACGAAGGCACTTCCGAAGCTGAGAGATGTGAAACACGTCATGAATACCAAATAAATGAGCCGGAAGTGATACTCGATAAGCAACTGGGCCAATACGCTCAGTAATAGGAAATGGTCTTATAAATCGAGGAGCCAATTTCCCGGACCTACTGAAACGCATTACCCCTTTCAAGGGAGATACCCGAATATATACAAGATCACCAATAGAGAAATCAGGAGGCCTCCTACGGTTGTCCGCGTAGGATTTCTGACGACTCTGTGCCTCTTTCATTCTCTGACGAATAAGACCGATCTTCTCTGAAGCTTTACGAATAGAATCAGGGCCTAAAATCAACTTCTCCCCGGATTCCAACCAATAAGAAGGTGATCGACATGGCCTTCCATATAGGGCTTCGAAAGAAGCCATATCGATACTGGACTGAAAACTGTTGTTCTAAGAGAATTCAACAAGCGGTAGGTGGTCTTTCCAACTACCACAAAAATCAAGAATGCATGCACGAAGAAGATCCTCAAGAATACGGTTCACCCTTCAGTCTGTCCATCAGTCTATGGATAATAAGCTGTGTTGAAATTAATCTTTGTACCCAAACCTTTCTGAAGACTCTGCTAGAAATTACTGGTGAAAAGTGGATCTCTATCACAAACGATCGAACTAAGAATACCATGAAGTCTCACGATCTCCTTAATATATAGCTTAGATAGATGAGAAGCTATCATATTAGATTTAATAGGAAAAAAATGAGCGGATTTAGTCAAGCGATCCACAATAACCCAAACATTGCTATGGCCCGACCTCGAACGAGGTAGGTCATCCATAAAGTCCATAGAGATTCGATCCCATTTCCACAACAGGACCTCAAGAGGCTGAAGAAGACCACTAGGACGCTGATGTTCGGTTTTAATGAGTTGACAAGTCATGCAATTACTCACATAACATGCTACATCTCGCTTCATGCCTTCCCAATAATACAAGCGTCTCATATCGGCATACATCTTGCTACTGCCAGGATGAATAATATACTTAGAACGGTGACAATCTTCAAGAATGTCCCGCCTAAGATCAGAAACACAAGGCACAATCAATCGATTATTCTTGCGAAGACATCCATGAATATCAATGCTGAAATCCCTCAACTCACCGTCACGGGATTCAGACTTACATAGTTGAATAAGATGTACAAGATCTGGATCTTGCCGCCGAGCATCGGCAATACGATCCAATAAGCTAGGACGAGCTTACATACTAAATAATAAGATAGGTCAAAACGTTTTAAACATGATTTTATCTAGTTCTAGACCTTTATGTGATAAAAGTGGAATAGTATATAATAAAATAAATGATAATAATAGTACTAGATATGTGTTTTTATATTATAGAAAATTTAATGCAAGTAATAAAAATAGAAATAGCTCTAAATCTACTTCTCGTAATTTTAGTACTATGATTGGAAATAAAAAAGTACCAACTTAATGACATGTGATTTTAAAATCTGGGTTCCAACTAATTTAAGCAAAAATGATAAAAAAAAAAATATTTTTTTGATTATTTTGACACGATTATAGATAATGAAAATTATATTTGTAAGGGATCAATCATCTACTTGGATATGGTTTTCGAAAATGTGAACCCTGCATTTTTAACATATGAGTATATTATGCTTAAATAATGTTAGCACCAAAAGTGGTCACTAACCTCGTTCAGAAAGATTGTGTAGAGATATAAGTGATGAAAGTAAATTAAACAGAGAAGACAATGCTAATTTAAATGCAGAAAGTAAGAACACCAAATTTATAGTGGTTCAGCGTAATTGCCTACGTCCACTTTGTTCAACTTTATTGATTTCCTTTATGGTTGATTACAAATACAATTCGTGAATCAAATGCTTGAGTTTAGTTGTTGAGTAGAGAAGATGAGTCTCGAAAATGGCAGTCTCCCCAGTATTCTCTCTCCAAAAAAGGATCCCTTCCACTGTGACCCTGCCCCTCTATTTATAGACAAAGATGGGCTGGACTTCCCAAGTGGGCTGATGGCCGAACACTCCAGCCCGAGTACAGTGGTCGCTGTATGTCGAGCAAGGTTTGCCGAACGCCGCTACGCCGAACCATTCCTTCTATGCCGAACGGTGTGTTGGTGTCGTGGGAAGTGTAGGATGGTTGTCTGTTGAGGCCGAACGTGCCTCCATCTCAAGCTCTTGAACGAACGGTGTATGCAGGCCGAACGATACCGGTATCTTGAGTAGTTGTGCATAATGAATGTCTTCTGGATGTCGAGTACTACGCCGAACACCATGGGATGCCGAGTACTCCTGTTGCCGAGTACTACGCCGAGTACCTTGGGATGCCGAGTACTCCTGTTGCCGAGTACTACGACGAGTACCTTGGGATGCCGAGTACTCCTGTTACCGAGTACTACGCCGAGTACCTTGGGATGTCGAGTACTCCTGTTGCCGAGTACTACGCCGAGTACCTTGGGATGCCGAGTACTCCTGTTGCCGAGTACTACGCCGAGTACCTTGGGATGCCGAGCGCTCTTGATGCCGAGTTCTCCTATCACCGAGTTCTAATGATGCCGAACGCTAGCGTTGAGCATTGGTTGTCGCCGAGTGCCAGTTGACGCCGAACACTGCTGGATGCCGGACACTATGGATGCTGTGTACTTCGCCGAACACTCCTAGATGCCAAGTGCGTCGTCGAACACTGCTGGATGCCGGACAGTCTGAGATGCCGAGCACTAGTTGCTTGGTCAAATCTCCAGGAAACACTTGCCCCCCAAAGTGTATCGCGTGGCCGAACATGATGCGCTTTGAATCTGGTCCAATTTTCCTTGATGATGCTTTCTTGAGGAGGCCTGTGACGGAGGTGCGTGACGAACGTGGTTTTGACGCCGAACGTTACGTTCGAAGCCGGACAATGCTCATGTGCCGAATGGTACTTCGTTTCGATGCCGAGCACTTTGGTATGTATCGGTTCTACCGGGTATAGCCTTTTCAACTTCTACCTCCCTCTATATAACCAGGTCCTTCCCGTCCCTTCTCCTTTACCTTTTCGTTTTTGCCATTCTTCCAAGATTTCTAACCTTCTCTAGTGGAACAGATTTACAACTTGAACCTTCCTTCCTAAGCTCTTAACTACAATCTAGGTACCGCTCCTCTATTAATTTGAATAGGTTCCAAATGAGATGGTTAGGTCTGCCATGTAAAAAGCTTTCGAGTGGGTTGCCCTCATTGCCGAACGATAATGCGAGGCGAGGAGGAAGGATTTGAGGTGTTTACGCACGTGGTTTTAGCTCCATCGCGCCGAACCGAAGTCAAAAAAGGAGGAAAAGGAAAACATTGGAGGTGGTAAGGGTGTTGGATGGCATAGTTATGGTTCGACGTATGTTGTCATGCGCCGAACGATAAAGGCTACCGAGTAGTATTTCGTCTGAATGAGGCCGAACACTCGCTAGAACGCCGAACAACAACTTAGCCGAACGAACTAAAGCCGAACACTTACTAAAATGCCGAACAATAACTTAGCCGAACAAAAACTCAAGCCGAACATTCTTAGATGCCGAACAGTATCGAGGCCGAACAATACGATTGCCAAACAGAACTTAGACCGAACAATCTCAATGCCGAACAACATTCAAATGCCGAACAAACATATACATGCCAAACAATTTCAATGCCGAACAGAACCTTTGACTGGACAATGTCTTTAACCGAACGAGGCCTTTAGCCGAACACGGACTTTAGCCGAACACTTGACAATGACTTAACCGAACCAAGATACATGCCGAACTCTTCTCAGGACGAACAATGCAATTGTCAAACAACATTTAAATGCCGAACGATATAAATGTCAAATTAGACTTAAGCCGGATACTTCATAAATTACGTGTTTTCTAAATCTGGAACTGTAACCACCACCAGGAGGGCTCTTCGAGACGGTCAGCGATGACGGTCTTCGAAGGCAACGATTCAAAATTCATTTTTATATCCTTGAAATCTTATTGCTTGCACACAATTGCTTGCACTAGTTCACACACCACGTGGGGGGAAAACTCGTGTTGCTAATTCTAACGTTCAACGTTTTTTTTAAGTATAGTTCTCTCAAGCACTTAGCCAGGTTCGTTATTTATTTGGGATGTCGAGAAAATCTTGCTCCGCCACTATATCCGACAGGCCTGGGCCATCATCAAGGCAAGGAGCCGCTGATACTTCTAACCCATCGACTTCTCCTGCTCATAACTTGGCGCCTGATGCTCTGGAGGCAACCATCTTACTAGACAATCCGATCGATTCTCAAGCCTCGAAGATCAACGAAGCTGCTCTGCGACGGATAAGCTCCATTCACGGGATTCCTTTTGTCGACGTGTTAGTTCCTTCAAGACACGATCGCCCTCATCTGCCCCCAGTCGGGTACACTACCTGCAACAAGTTCATGTGTTGGATGGGCAGCGTGCCTCCATTCAACTTATTTCTCCGGGATGTACTGCAGTACATAGACATAGCTCCGTCGCAGCTGCACCCGAACGGCCATGCATTTCTATATGGGACTTACCTACTTTTCATGGCTGTCTTCTCCAGACCTCCAACCGCCGGTGATATCAGATATATTTACATGTTCAAGAGACGGAAAGACAGTCCTTCTTTTATGTTCCTCGAGCCATACCACAAATGCCAGATCTTGACAGGGGCATGTAGCAAATTCGCCCTGTACAAACAGGAATGGTTCTATGTGCGCTGCCCTTCTGGTTTCGCTAGGAGATGGGTTGAAGGCAGTAAGTCTCTCTGCCGAGTCACTATTCGTATTTGATCGGAGTCATGCTTTTCCTAACTCTTCATTTCATCTTTTCAGGTATCAACCCGCGTCCGGAAGGCCGAGGATATTCTGAGGCTGTTGAAGCCATTAGAGCTCTTCCTACTGAGGATCGAGACATCCGGACTATCATTTCAAATGAATCGCTGTCGGGGTTTGGCTTGCTAGCCCCTGGTCGTCGGATCAGCCTTCCAGAGGGTGTCACCATTCCCAAACATCCGTCTGGTAACGGGAAAAAACAGGCTGGGTCGTCGTCGCGCCGCACTCCTGATACGCACGGAGAAGGCGAGCGCAAAGAAGACGAAGCTCCTGAGACTCAAGGCGAGAACGTGGGTCCCGCTTGGAATCCGGCAATCGAAGTTCAGGATATTGAGACATCATCCTCCCCTTCGAAGGGAAAGAAGAAGTTGAAATATACAGTTCAAAAGGAGAAAGTTGGTGGCACTTCAAAAGTTACGCCTACCCCGCCTGAGAAAGAGGCTTCTTCGCAGCATCTGGAAAGTTCCTTGAGGGGTCTATCGAACCTTTCTATTCCCGAAGACATACTTAATTACGGGTTTGATGATCCTGAAGCCCTCAAATTCTCTTTACCCGTGAAAGGCAATGCAGGAGTTCAACTCCCGGCCCAAGGAGATACCACTCCGATTAGCAAAGATAAACGAACGGGTTTGTCGGGGGGAACACTAGGACACACACGCACATGCGCATTCCATAATATACTTCAAGTCTTTTTTCCTATCTCGTGAATTTCCCTTAACTCGTTGTTATCTCCATTCTTTGCAGGTGATATGGGGCGTTCTCACGGACTCGATCGCCTTCAGGGCTCTTCTATATTTCATCACTCTGGACGAGATTCTGGTTCAGGCAGACGCAGGGACAGAGGCGACTATGAAGATAGGGACAATCGCCTCCGCGAGTCGTCTCACCGCAAGAAGGCACACTCTCAATCTTCCCAGTCCCGTGATCTTCCTCCTCCAACTGAGCCGGATAGGGAGAAGTCTTTACATAAGGGTTATCAATCTGATGCTCCTCGAGAACAACATTTCAGTTCATCGAGTACAAGGCAAGTCCGAGAGCAACGGAAAAGAGCGGAATTCTCAAAGCCTCCTCCTCCTACTCCTGCGGTGGACCCAACTGTTGCGGAAAAGATGGTCGATCTTAAGGCCAAGTTTCCAAAAATTTGCTTCGATGGTCTGAAGTTCCTCCCGGCCATTCATCATATTCACGGGCATGTGAAACAGAGTGCCATTGCCTGCAATAACGACGTCTATGTTCAACATGACGCATTTGTGCACTTGGTGGAGAAGATCTCGGAAGTATCCGTTGAGCGTCAACACGAGATTGATCATCTGAATCTGGAGGCCGACAGTGATAAGAAAATCATCAAACTCCAAGACGAAGAGCTCGCTTTGTATAAGTTGAAGCTGGAAGCCGCTGAACAAAGCGCAAAAGATACTGCAGAGGCAGTTACTCGTTTAGAGGCGGCTCACAAAAAAGAGCTTGACGAAGCAGTCCAGCGCAGCGGTGCCCTCGCCCTAGAAAAAGACTCTGTCCAAAAAGAAAGGGACGCGCTCGCCACCCAAGTTAAAGAGCTAAAAGAATTACTCTTTAAGGAGAAGGAGGATAAGGTAGCTACTCAAGAAGAATCACAACGATACTGTGATGAGATCGTTGCTACCCGACTCCTGAAAACAAAGCTCGATGACGAACTCGCTGGGGTTGAGAAAATGAAGGATGAGGCCCGTGAGGAGGGCAAAAGAGAGGCTGCGGAGGAGATTGATTCTCGCCTCGAGGCGGCCGCGGAAGCCGGCAGGGAAGAGGTCAAAAACATGTTCGACCCGTTGATTGCTGAATATGGAGCCCGCGTCCTTATGCATCGTGACTTAACATTCTTGGGCGACGGCTACCTTGAGTCCCTAGCCGAGGCCTGGGAAACCTTGATAAGGATCAGGAAGATCGAGTCGGGTTCCGAAGAGGTTGATGAGGAGGCCTTGGTGAAAGAGTTCCTTAGGGGGAATGAGCCATCGGATTTATCCGCAGCATTGGCACTTTACAGCAAAGGCTCTCCCCTTCCAAAAGAGAAAGATGATGAAGCTGGCCCGTCTGGGGTTAATATTACTGCTCTTCATACTGCTGCTCAATCTGCTGCCCAATCGGCCAGTCGGCCGACACTTGATCCATTTGAGCAGCATGTTGGTTATGACCCCGAAGACCCCGGGCTCAGTGCTCATGTGCTATCACCTATCCTGGAGGGTGAAACCCGCGCGCCACCGATAGCCAACCGGGACCTGGCAGGAAATTCTTCTTTCTCTAAAAGTTGAAAGATCCCGTCATTTTTCAGCAATGGTTATTCGTTCTAACGCCCATTCTTTATATTTTCATGTAGGTTGTTCTGACGCCGAGCCAACTCCGAGGAGCGATGACGCCAAGGAGGAAGCAGAGAAAACAAGCGACGTTGCTCACGTAGGAGTAACTCCCGGTCCAGACGCTCAAGTGATCGGGGCGCTAGATGATGACAAACTTGATACTTCGTCTCCTGCCGAAGGAAGCAATGAAATTGAAATCACTGGCGCCTCTGAGCATACTTCAGAGATGAGCATGAAGGACCATCTCGCCGACGAAGAGAAGAAAAAGGTCAAAGTCAAAGTTGAATCTGAAATACTGAAACTCACTGACCCGCGGAACAGACCTTTGAAAATCATTCTCCCGGGCAGGTCCAAACCACTAGATGTTCCGTCTCCTACTCCTGACTCTGTTTCTCTAGCAAGCAAAAAGTCCAAGAAAAAGCGTGAGGGAGAGGAGTCGTCGGAAACACCAAAGGAAGACAAGAAGAAGAAGTCGAAGAAATAATCGATGCACTTGTTCAACAAGTTTCCTGCTTAAGTTTTGTAATTGTTTTTATCTTCCATAACTTGTAGTTTGTATAGAGAGGTCTGAATTTTGTAGGAGTGATCATGTATCCCCATTTTGGACTTATTGAATAAAGTTTTTTAGCTTCTTTTTCGCTTGAGTGATTCTCTTGTCTTTCCTTAGTTTGCTGACTAATTGTAGCCATAACTCAAGTTCTTATGAGTTGCATTATCTCCCGGTCCATTCTTGTGTTGTTCAAACATTTTCTAGACATGGCGTGCTTCTCGTACCACATCTCTCGAGTACTTGGACCTTCCGCTGACTCTATTCCGCACTCTGGGGACTTAGAGTACTCCGCTCCGCACTTTGGGGATTCGGAGATTTGAAGTCGTTTATACTCTAGTCCGCACTCTGGGGACTTAGAGTACTCCGCTCCGCACTCTGGGGATTCGGAGATTTGAAGTCGTTTATACTCTAGTCCGCGCTCTGGGGACTTAGAGTACTCCGCTCCGCACTCTGGGGATTCGAAGATTTGAAATCGTTTATACTCTAGTCCGCGCTCTGGGGACTTAGAGTACTCCGCTCCGCACTCTGGGGATTCGGAGAGTTGAAGTCGTTTATACTCTAGTCCGCGCTCTGGGGACTTAGAGTACTCCGATCCGCGCTCTGGAGATTCGGAGATTTGGAATCGTTTATACTCTAGTCCGCGCTCTGGGGACTTAGAGTACTCCGATCCGCGCTCTGGGGATTCGGAGATTTGGAATCGTTTATACTCTAGTCCGCGCTCTGGGGACTTAGAGTACTCCGATCCGCGCTCTGGGGATTCGGAGATTTGGAATCGTTTATACTCTAGTCCGCGCTCTGGGGACTTAGAGTACTCCGATCCGCGCTCTGGGGATTCGGAGATTTGGAATCGTTTATACTCTAGTCCGCGCTCTGGGGACTTAGAGTACTCCGATCCGCGCTCTGGGGATACGGAGATTTGGAATCGTTTATACTCTAGTCCGCGCTCTGGGGACTTAGAGTACTCCGATCCGCGCTCTGGGGATTCGGAGATTTGGAATCGTTTATACTCTAGTCCGCGCTCTGGGGACTTAGAGTACTCCAATCCGTGCTCTGGGGATTCGGAGATTTGGAATCGTTCGTACGAGTCTGTATGTTGTTTATACTCTAGTCCGCGCTCTGGAGACTTAGAGTACTCCGCTCCGCACTCTGGGGATTCGGAGATTTGAAGTCGTTTATACTCTAGTCCGCGCTCTGGGGACTTAGAGTACTCCGCTCCGCACTCTGGGGATTCAGAGATTTGAAGTCGTTTATACTCTAGTCCGCGCTCTGGGGACTTAGAGTACTCCGCTCCGCACTCTGGGGATTCAGAGAGTTGAAGTCGTTTATACTCTAGTCCGCGCTCTAGGGACTTAGAGTACTCCGATCCGCGCTCTGGGGATTCGGAGATTTGAAATCGTTTATACTCTAGTCCGCGCTCTGGGGACTGAGAGTACTCCGATCCGCGCTCTGGGGATTCGGAGATTTGGAATCGTTTATACTCTAGTCCGCGCTCTGGGGACTTAGAGTACTCCGATCCGCGCTCTGGGGATTCGGAGATTTGGAATCGTTTATACTCTAGTCCACGCTCTGGGGACTTAGAGTACTCCGATCCGCGCTCTGGGGATTCGGAGATTTGGAATCGTTTATACTCTAGTCCGCGCTCTGGGGACTTAGAGTACTCCGATCCGCGCTCTGGGGATTCGGAGATTTGGAATTGTTTATACTCTAGTCCGCGCTCTGGGGACTTAGAGTACTCCGATCCGCGCTCTGGGGATTCGGAGATTTGGAATCGTTTATACTCTAGTCCGCGCTCTGGGGACTTAGAGTACTCCGATCCGCGCTCTGGGGATTCGGAGATTTGGAATCGTTTATACTCTAGTCCGTGCTCTGGGGACTTAGAGTACTCCGATCCGCGCTCTGGGGATTCGGAGATTTGGA
This sequence comes from Allium fistulosum, assembly GCA_030737815.1. NCBI lineage: Eukaryota > Viridiplantae > Streptophyta > Magnoliopsida > Asparagales > Amaryllidaceae > Allium > Allium fistulosum. Next base: position 447,913,653 of record CM060906.1, on the reverse strand, counting down.
ATCGTTTATACTCTAGTCCGCGCTCCGGGGACTTAGAGTACTCTGCTCCGGCTTATTCTGGACATTGAGTTGGACCTTTCCCGAGCTGTCTCCAGACTGCTTCACAGCAATGTTGCTTTTTATTGACTCCTGGACATGCCCTGGCGCCTTATCTCGTCGTACCCACCTAGCTTCCTCTCTTCTTATGAGCTGGTGTGCCTTAGAGTAGAAACGCTCTAGCGTAGCCGGAGGTTTTCCTGCTAGCCAGTCTCCAAACTCAGAGTCTGGATCCACACCTCTCATTACAGCCATCAGAATTGCATGGACTGACTTCAGTTGCTGCTATGTGGAACCTTTGTAAATATTCCTTCAACGACTCCCCGGGATTTTGGGTTACACTTTACAGAGACATCACGTCCTTTGGGCGCGTAGTGTGTATCCTGAACTGCTCAATAAACTTCTTTGCCAACTCCTCGAAATTTGATACGGATCGTGGAGGAAGTCGGGTGCACCACATAGTAGCGATCCCAGATAGGGTAATCGGAAAGCACCTACACTTGGTGGCATCATTCGCTCTGGCTGAATCCATCATCCATTCGTACCTCATGACATGTTGTCTAGGGTCAGTCTTTCCTTCATATGTGGGAATAGTAGGCATACTAAACTTCCTGGGGTACGCCGCCTGCAACACAACATCCGTGAACGGAGTATGACTTCTTGACACTCCTCAATCATCATTCGATAACCCCTGATTTTCCTTCATGAACTGCCTGATCATGGCTGTAAGATCTGGTGTCTGTATGGAAGGCGGAAGGTTGGAGTATGTTCTACGCGCCTGTCCATGCTGATGCCTCCTCTCCTGGCGATCTACCAATCGTGAGTCTTGAGGTTCGACATCGTTAGCATTTTGATGATCTGGGCCTCTATCTTCCATCTGTATCCCGGTCCTGAAGCTTCCAGCTCTTGCTTGGTCGCGGTCTCCAGCTGTTCGAACAGCAGCATCTGCTCGCGCAGTATCAGTCTTACGGCGTCTGCGCCTGGGAGGTTCATCAGAGGAAGTAGAACTATCAGATGAGGAGTAAGCAGCGGGATTGCCCCCAGCATTCTGTTGCTGCTGTTGAGTAAGTTGTGCCATCAGGTTGGCATTAGCTTGCATATGTTCTCCTAGTTGTCTCCTGCTTTCCCTAAGTTCTCTCATCAAGTCATTGAACTCTACTCTGGTGACAACTGGAGTCTGTTCTTGAGCGGCAATCCCTGCACTCGAAATCGCTGGTTGATTGCTAGGTCTTGCTTGTTGCACGCTAGCAGTCTCGCGAGCATCCGCGTTATGAGAAGCTGACCTGGTACGTGGTCTTGCCATTGTAGAGTTATTGGTATGAACTCTGAGTAGAATCAACGGATGTCCTATCAGTGAGTCGGATCTTCTTTGGGGGATTTGTTCAATCCAGTAGCTTCAAAGCAGATCCTTGAGGTCTGAGAATTCAATTCTCAGCGAAAGCACCAAAGTGTTAGCACCAAAAGTGGTCACTAACCTCGTTCAGAAAGATTGTGTAGAGATATAAGTGATGAAAGTAAATTAAACAGAGAAGACAATGCTAATTTAAATGCAGAAAGTAAGAACACCAAATTTATAGTGGTTCAGCGTAATTGCCTACGTCCACTTTGTTCAACTTTATTGATTTCCTTTATGGTTGATTACAAATACAATTCGTGAATCAAATGCTTGAGTTTAGTTGTTGAGTAGAGAAGATGAGTCTCCAAAATGGCAGAGTCTCCCCAGTATTCTCTCTCCAAAAAAGGATCCCTTCCACTGTGACCCTGCCCCTCTATTTATAGACAAAGATGGGCTGGACTTCCCAAGTGGGCTGATGGCCGAACACTCCAGCCCGAGTACAGTGGTCGCTGTATGCCGAGCAAGGTTTGCCGAACGCCGCTACGCCGAACCATTCCTTCTATGCCGAACGGTGTGTTGGTGTCGTGGGAAGTGTAGGATGGTTGTCTGTTGAGGCCGAACGTGCCTCCATCTCAAGCTCTTGAACGAACGGTGTATGCAGGCCGAACGATACCGGTATCTTGAGTAGTTGTGCATACTGAATGTCTTCTGGATGTCGAGTACTACGCCGAACACCATGGGATGCCGAGTACTCCTGTTGTCGAGTACTACGCCGAGTACCTTGGGATGCCGAGTACTCCTGTTGCCGAGTACTACGTCGAGTACCTTGGGATGCCGAGTACTCCTGTTGCCGAGTACTACGCCGAGTACTCCTGTTGCCGAGTACTACGCCGAGTACCTTGGGATGCCGAGCGCTCTTGATGCCGAGTTCTCCTATCACCGAGTTCTAATGATGCCGAACGCTAGCGCTGAGCATTGGTTGTCGCCGAGTGCCAGTTGACGCCGAACACTGCTGGATGCCGGACACTATGGATGCTGTGTACTTCGCCGAACACTCCTAGATGCCAAGTGCGTCGCCGAACACTGCTGGATGCCGGACAGTTTGAGATGCCGAGCACTAGTTGCCTGGTCAAATCTCCAGGAAACAAATAATAATAAAATAATATAGATACTCATTATTTAACAAGCGGTCAATTTTTCACTTTAAATTAAAGATTTTTATTGACTATGATTATTCCTTATTTTAAGATTTAAAAAAAAACATGAAGCTTTACTTTAGGGGAGTATATAATTTGGGGGAAGCTATTTAATCTATAAATATGTTTTTATATCTTTTTGTTGATGATAAAGGGGGAGAGAAACCCATGAAACATATATTAATAATATATGTAAAATGAAATATAGCATGTCTTTAGGGGGAGTCATATTATTTTATATTTTAGTTGTGTAGTTATCATCATCAAAAAGAAGGAGAATGAAAGAACCATATCTATTGTGTTTTGATGAAACAACTATATGACAATGCTACTAATATGTTTATTGAGTAATTTCAGGTTAAGAAGCTATACGATGGATGATAAAGTTTATTTAATTTAAAACACACTAAAAAAATGCTATGGTGGAAATTGAGCTTGGATCATGCAACTCAAATAACAAAGACTTGGCCAACTACACCAACCATATCACCAAGATTTTTATTAACAATTAAGTTAGCGATATTATATAATCGGAGGAAAGAATGGAAAAATAAAGTGGTAAAACATGGGCATGCTAAGAATCGAACTAAAGTACTAAATAATGAAACACACTTCTCCACCAACCACACTAGAACCGCTTTTGTTTAAAAGATGGTTTGCAGTCTTATATTATGGACCGTGAAAATTAGAAAAATAAAAGAGTGGACGTTGGATTCGAACACCGGTGCTTGAAGAAGGAATGCGACCCTCCACCAACCGTGCTACAACCACATTAATGAAGGGTTCATCAGTAGCCTTTTTTTTATTGAAAGGGAACTGGAAAATAATTTATTCAAAAAACAATGTACACGGGATTCAAACACAGGTGGCCAAGAACACAACGCACACGCTTACCACCATGCCACAAAAGGTTTTGAATTGATGCTTACTAACGGTTGTACATGACCGTTATGAAACAATAGTTATTGTATCCTTTCAAGCCTCTTCTTCAAGTGTTACGAAGTTCCAATGGATAAGTCACTTCCAAACTGAATTGCTGAAGTGTTGCTCTTGTTCCATGACAACTTATCACTTCTATATAAGCCTCCTATCATCTTCAAATCAAACACACAATCCCATTCTCTCAAATTACTTCCATATTGCTTTCTAAAACCATAAACTCTATAATCATTCCAAAAGTAAACTTAGACCAGCGCTCTTTTACTCCACAACAGCTGGATCTGGTCCTAATTCACTTCCTAGCCTTTGCACACTCATTCTACATCATTTTGAAATGCATCATTTTGAAAGGTTATAAAAGTTGTACTCCAGTGTGACTACTTAGTGTATTAAAGACATAATATATAGTCAAGCTATTTCTTTGTAAAAGAAAAGATTGACGTCTTGTTCGGCTGCTCGAGCAAGTGTACCAAAATCCTATTCTACTGCTTAGGTGCCTATTCCTCCGGGCGAAGTGAGAGTTTTTGTTAGTTAATTTCAGAAAGAGTCTGGAATTGAACGTAGGACGGGATGTCTGAACCAGTATAAAAACTCTAGCGTGATTGCTTCTTGCTTTGCTTTACTATTTATTCTCACTGCTATTATATTTATATTACTGCTACTGTGCTTATTGTGCTTCAATTCTATATTTATTCATTTGGCCATCATCGATCCAGTGCATATCGACTATTGACTGACGCTACGCGACTAATAATAACCTCTTGCAGTAAAGGTTCAAGTAAACTTTGTGATGGTTGAATGCCCTTCTGCTTACGATCTTTTGATAGGACGAACGGCACTTGTTGAACCGGACGCCGTCATCTCTTACAAACAGCTCGTCATGAAATTCCATGTACAATGTAGGATCAATGAGATCCGAGGCAATCAACAAAAGACCAAGGAGTGTTATGGTACCTGTAACACTCTATATTTTTGAAAGACCATAATATGGGAAAATAAAATAAATTAAATTCATAATAATATGAAGACATTATTAAATAAATTATTAAAGTGATTTAATTGCAAGAACCGCCTTTAAGAAATTTAATCAATTAATCCTGGAACACTTTAAAAGTTAATTGGATGGACCAAAGGCAATTAGAGCAATTTTGGTTAGCCTTGATTAATGAAAATATACAACTTTAATTTTAACATGAAGGAATTAATAAGGGGAATAAGTTAGTAAAGCCCAAACCTAATAACCCAACTTCCTAAGCCATATCTTCCATCTCACTTCATTTCATTTCTTTCACAAAAAAACAAAGCTCTAAAGAATAAAATCATGGTATGCCACTAATTCAAGAAAAAGGAAGAAGTATCCACGTTAAGGAAAATTTAAGTTTTCAACCTTAAGGAACAAAGAGGATTAACAAAGGTTTTCTAAGATCAAAGGTGAGTAAAATCTTCCTCCAGAACCTACCCTAACGTATTGGGTTTTGATATGACTATTATATAAATGTTTTGATGATGTTAAACATGTTCGGATGCTTGAATATTATTTTAACTACGGTTAAAATTTTAGTTAAAGTGATTTATTTCATGTTTTAGGGAAAAACATGGTCTAGTTACATCAAAATGCAATGAAATATTAGTATGATATGCTTAATGAGGAAATATAGATGGCTTTTTAATTTCATAATTTTTGGAATTAATGTGAATATTTTATGAATTCCTTAAGTTGGGAAAAATGGTCAATTAGTTATTAAAAATAATAAAATTAATTATTTTTGCTTGAAATTTTTATTTGAGGTAAAATATGATAAAAGAGATTTTAGTTGAAATTTTGGGATTTTTCCCATTAATATTCTATTTTATGTCAATTATTCAGTGAAAGAAAACACTAATTAATTAAGGGATTAATTAATTAAATTGAATGGTTAAATTTTTATGAAAGGAAACTAAAGTGATAAGAAAATATACCAATGAGAAATTGACATCAAATTGGGTTTGGTGAAAAGAAGTAGTTGAAGAGGATAATAAATTAGTTTTTAATTTAATTATAAAACTACCATTGAAACACTTTTGACCAAGAAAAACTAATCATCCAATGCTAAACTTTACATTGGATCAAGAAAGACTGTGCCTGAAAGGTAGAATAGAAAAATGGACACCACACGGGGACCCACCATTTTAATTCATAGAGCCAAAAATAAATAGCGAAGGCACAAGAACTATATGCGAAGGCTACATAAGAGCAGACGACTGCTCATAAATCGCAATGACTAGGAAAACACTCACGAAGGCACACTAGTCCTGAAAGTTTAACTACGCGATGGCTTGAATGCATGCATTACAAAGTGCAGACAAAATATATCTTTATTAATAGTTGGAATATAAACAATCTTTTAGTCCGACCGTAAAGTTTCAAAAATACCCTTATATGAAACAAGAGGTTATGAGTTCAAATCCCACCACAAACAAAAATTAACATCTATCAATAAATGGAAATTTTGAAATAGAAATATGGTTACAAGTTCAAATTATTTTCCAACAAAAAAATTACGTTTTTTCTTTATATTTTTCAGTTTTTTTATCGAACTACGTAGAAATTTCAAATTTAATAATTTTATAAGAGGCTTTTGTTTGCGCATGCCAAAATATCTTTTTAATAAAATTGGAATAGAGCTGCGGCCTGACCGTGAAATTCTAGAAATACCTATATATACAAACAAGATATCAGCAGTTCGGATCTCGATCAAACTAAAAATAACATTTATTTCTATATGAAAATTTTGATACATAAATTATATCACAATGTTAAATTCTAATTCCAACAAAAATTTTACAGTCTTTTTTTATAATTTTGAATTTTTACTTATCAAATATATATAAAAGGTTAACGTTTTACAATTTTATATTATCCTGGAAGGGTTTTGGGTTTTCTAATAGGGTAGGCACCAAAAAATCTCTTATATATAAATGGACAAGCAATTGCAACACACATGGCCATAAACTAGGCATCGCACAGAGTTTAAATCTAATGAAATTCTAATTAAAGCCTGATTAATGCATTCATAATATGTTCATCATGCAGAATTGGATAACAACGTGGTGAATGTTTAAGATAAATTTCTTTAAATATTTCACGTTCGAAAATAGAACACGAAATAAATATAATGAACATATTGAATATATAAATGGAATGTGTACTACACTAAAAAAAAGAAGATTAAAACACGTAGGCCTACAATGAAACACGGCGAAAACACACAGAAGTGTGTGTTTTCTATATATGTGTGCACATGCATACTCGCGAAAGCACATGAATCAAAGGCGACAGTACGTAGAAGAATTAATTAAGGGGTTTTGGATGAAAGGTCCCTAATTTCAAAGCCTATGCGCAAAAGGTCCATACTCATAAACTCATGTAAATTTGGTTCCTATTTTGTTATTTTTCACCAAATTGTCCCCTCGCAGAAAATCGGTCCAGCATTGAAATCAGGGTTAAAAGCAGCATAAATTAGTCAAAAACTAAAAATATGGATTTAATTTTTATAACTTTTTCGGAAGAGACTTTTCTTCCATCATCTTTCAACTCTAGGGAGTTGACAGTCATTCCTGGATAAATTAAAGGCGACGACACCCAAAAGCAGCATAATATTTAATAGCGACAACACTATTACTATAAAAGTAAACAACAAAGTTTAAACCTTGCTGCACAATATCACTTAGTAAACCATTTCCTGGGCAGTTGATATGGTTACAAGTCACGAATTATATTGCATGTAAATTGAAAAATAAAGTAAACCCCAAGATGATTCTTCATAGAAGCCATAGGCAAACTATATGCGACAAGAACTACACGCGACAGCACATTTTTACTCATGCAACTACATATTCGCATGCATGCAAATATTTGAAGGAAAGATACCACGATGGATGTACAATGAAAGCATAGGAAAACGAATAATACAAGATAAACAAACAAACACCCACATGGGTACTTGGGCAAGCATCAAATCACAAAAGCATGTTTTTAGATGCATGAACATATTTTAATATTTACAGGACTTGAGCAAGTATCTCACGTGGGTAAATTGGCAAGGTGCCTGGACGTGAAAAAGAGAGAAAAAATAGTGCACGAAAGGGAAAGATAGATCACGAAGGAGTTACATAAAAAACATGACACGAAGGTATAAAAATGCCCGCGAAGGTTTCAGTTAAAAACTTAAAATGCATGCAACGGCTCCGCAAGGTGATAACACAGACGAAGGCTTAAACATGTCAATTTCACAACGGCTTTGTTGAAGTTGAACGCGTTTATCAGGTAAGAAATTAAACACGATGATAGTACAGATTAGCTTGGGATTGCACGCGACCGTTAATAATGTTTTTAATTAAACACAATGGTTATGAGTTAACCAATATATAACAAGTAAAATGCAATTTGTAATAGCTTGAAAAACTACATTTTTCTAAGTAAAATAATAAATACTTAAAGCACTTTGGAAGACAGTTTCCAAGTTATTGAACTATTTCATAGGTATGAAAAAAATAGAAGATTTTATAGTTAAAATTATGTTAACTCACTTTTGAAATGATGTAAGCTTAGAGAAGATAATAAATGATAGAGTATCATTTAAATAAAAGATAAAAAAGTTTTAGAATGTGTAGTGTACATAATTAATAAATATAAGAAAACGGTTGTACTATGATTGTAAACGTATGCCTACTCGTGGAGTTAATGGATGGCAAAGCGCCTTGACTGATAGTCTAAAGTCCAATAATATATGGCAGCGAGCCATAGGTAGGGTTCAACCTAAGAACATTATAAAACTCTACAGAGGAGTTTAGGCAGAGTGCCAAAACATTTGGAGAGAATGTTATAAATAAATCGGCAACGTGAACGATGGTCGTTCAGGGACTAAGAGAGACTATTGATGCCTAGTAGAGACGCTAACTAGAATGTATTCAGTGTTTACACTCAACCTCTCAAGAGAGTCTGGGGGACTCTAGTTGATGTGGCTCCCATAGGAAACGAGTCAATATTTTTACCCGGTGACGTTGTTCAAAAAAAGATTAAATTAGTGATAGGAAGGCCTAGTGAGGTGATCACTAAAATAAGTTAATGATAACTTGATGAAGAAAGCCTAAGTAGAGATTAGGGGATCGATGAACAAATGATGGCTGATTATACGACTTGGTTCATATTTTGATGATAAGTATAGGGCATACTTGATTTGAATTGATATGTATGTTTGACATGGTTCACAATTGGATGGCAAGTGTAGGGAACACTTATTGATTGAATATATGCACATGGTTGTTTTTTGTGATATGATCGTGTTATATATATTGATGTATATTATGCTATGATGATGAAGTGAGGGGAAAACTCGTTCCGCATTAGCGGCGTGGTCTCACTATGGATGCTTAAGATAAAGGTTTTACTTATACCAGACTTATTGACTGACTCGTGTTTTTATTTTTTTCCATAAACTAATGGGTACTCATTCGAGTAAGCCGAGTTTATGAATTAGACAGGTATCTTTTAAAGGACGAATAAAGATTCTGAAGACGAAGCAGTATGCTTGATATTTAGATAAAAAGGTATTTTTGAAATTTCCACTATGTAAACCCAGGATTTATACCTGGTTAAGTGTGGTGTTGGCATCTTCATATGTGGGACACACATTACCCTGATTTTCTTATTATATATTCACCCTTGTATGGGAACGATTTGGATTTAAAGATGTAATGAATTTTGTAATTAAAATTGATGTGATGAAAAGATATTTAGCTTTTATGTTTACTTATGTTGTGGAAGAAAATATTGGACTCACTTTGTTGTTGGAAAATAATTTTGGTGATGACTGTATCATCATCGACGCCTATTTTCAAGTCTCGGACTAAGGATGTTACAGAACCTCCCTCAAACGAGCAAAGAAGGGTGTTCTCATGCATCAGCAAGAATTAGCAACAGTCAGCGGCGAGTCAATCAAGAGAACCATTGAGCCGGCCAATGCTCTGGTTCATACTTAGACCACCTTTAATTTTGATGTATTAACATCAACTCCTTCCACCAGCAACAATCCACTTGAGTAAGCTGTTGCAATCAGTGACGTGTCACCCGAGAGTACCCACGAGTTGGACAATGCTTAGGTTCATGTTGGGACTGTCCTTGCCATTGAAGAAACAACTACCGATGGTGTGTGTTAATGAATTTCTTCGTCAACTCCAAAAGTGTTAGGAAAATGGGTTTGGTCAAGAAATTGCTAAGGTGATCCAAAGCCAATAGGCTAGGACGATATAGGCTCCATGTGGAATCCATGAAAATCTTATGCATGTTCAGTATCAAGGTCGAAGTCATGTTGCATGTCATGTAAGGATCAGTAGCTCGAACTATATAGAGCAATCAAATTCAAGATTATGAGTGCTTTTGAAATTCAAAGCAAATTCTGATATAGGAATCACAAATGCTTTGGAACTCAAAAGAATGCCATAATTCAAGTTGTATTATTCATTTCTCATGTCATAGTTGAATGTACAAGGTCTTATGTGCAAAGGTACAATCGGCACTAAAATTCTCAAATCGATTTAGGGCTACTAAGTTTAAAATGTAAAAGATGAGAAAAGAATGATTGACCCCTTCTACGATGCCCCTAGGTTTGTATTTATAGGGGTAGAGTTGCGGCACAACAGCTTGATTTCGACATTCATGAACTTCAACATTAATACAAAATGGCGCTAGCTTCGTTTAATAATGTCCTTCGGCATTCTTGGATGCAGAGTTGAGCTTCAACACTGCTCCGATAGAGGTGGTATTCGACGCCAATAAGGAGAGACATTAGTTTAAAGCTATTCCAGCATGAATCAGCATTGATATCGAGCAGCATTACTATGGTGCGATAATAACATGTGGCAGCATCATTTTGTATGACATCGTCCTTGATAACTCATATGAATGTTAATGTCTTTCAGCATCAACATTGCATGTATAGATGTGCGACGTCAGTTTGAAGTGATATTAGTGTGGAGAAGTATTGACAAGGAGCGACATTGAGAAGGAGCAGCATTCACTACAACAAAAAGACCATATTACAACTGTATTTTTACAACTGTCAAAAACTGCCAGTTGTAATAAAAGTTTTTTACAACTCTTTTTTTTAGAAAGTTGTAATAAACTTATTTTCAACAACTCTTTTATTTTGCCCGTTGTAATAGATGCCTATTACAACCTTTCTTTTTTGGCCAGTTGTAATAGATGCATATTTCTAACAACTGTTCTTTTTTGCGAGTTGTAGTAGATGCCTATTACAACCTTTTCGTTTGTCAGTTGTAATAGATGTCTATTTTTAACAACTCCTCTTTTTTGCAAGTTGTAATAGATGTCTATTGCAACCCTTTGCCCGTTGTAATAATTATATTGTATTTAATATTTATTAGGGTTTTTGTGTATTTTGAAACTTATTAGAGACCTGTGCCAATTGCCCCATATATGAATATTGAATTTAATATTTAGTTTTTAATACTTACAATTAATAATTATATTTAATATTTCAAAAAAATTAATATTTTTAAATTTTATAAAATAAATTTAAAAGTATTAATAAACTTTAAAATCAAACTTTTGAAATATTCATAAAATTCAAAGGTAAAAAAATTGAAATTTTAAGTAAATTTAATATTTTAAAAAACATTCCAAATTTCAGAAAATTCAATATTTAAAATATTAATTTAAAATTCGAATAGTATAATCATTAAGGTGTAAATTACTACTACCATATGTATTTAGTTGCTTTCTATTGTGTCCGACTTCTTTGATATATATTATTTCTATCCGACTTTAAACAATGAAAACTTTACGCTAAAACAAAAATATTTCCCTCCTATCCGAAAATTTTGGCTCCAATTTCAATTTTTTTTTGCTCCGATTCAGACTTTTTGGCTCCAATGTTTATTACTTCAGAGTGGCCATGTTCCCAATTATTTTTTCCAATTACCGTCTCTCAAAATCCCCAAATGGTTATGCCTCCTCCCTCAAATAATTCATGTTTGGATTCACTTAAAGATCTAAATGGATCTCAACTTGCTACTTCCTTCTCCTTCCTCCGCCTCCTGAAATCCTTTTCAAAGAAAAAATCATGCTCCACCACCTCCTCTTTCCATAAACTCCTGGGCCCTATCCCAACCCGACCTCTTTAGCCCCGAAGATGAATTTGTCATCGAGCAAATGTATGACAGATGCTGCACGAACCACCGTAGAAGCTACTCGGATTTCGACGCCGTAGGTTTTGATTGGAAGTCATGCCTGTACTAGGCGTGTGAGTTTTGCAAGAACGGAAGCTTGTGTAGGTTTCTACACTGAATGCCCAAAGATGGATCCGGTATGAGCAACATCGAGCAGGAGTTGACGCTTATGAGATCTAAAAGCCAACGCCATGGTTCCGCAACCAGGATGTGTTTTCCTTACTCTCCTACCGGTTCTCTTGGTCCTATGTCGCCTTTTTCTTCTTCCTTTTTGTTTCAGCAGGAGAAACAGAGGTGATTGGACTTTGATCAAGTAACTAAGTTTACTATTTTTTATGTTGCACTTTACTAGATTTGACAAGCTGAAATCCTTTAGTTTCCATATCTCTTGGATTTCATATACTCAATTTACAATTAACTCGGTTAATTAGAACATGAAATAGAGTACAAGATGAATGAGGGAGGCACACAAGTACATAAAAAGTAGGACCAGAAAATTATCTACTATATTTTATCTATTAATTCAATGTCTGACCGCGCGTCAATTCTTTGTTGATATAGTTATATGTTATATAATATTAGTATTTTAATTGTGTGATATGTTAGTGATATGAATGAAAGACTATCTGATGTATAAAGCAGGTGTTTAGAGAGTGTTTGTATGCAATATATAAGGTGAGAAGTTGATCTACAAAAGAATATCATATAGTATAGTTTTAACAAGTAATTCATGCTTATGTATCTATGTCAAACTGAATTGTGAAGGTTAACATTTATTCTGCATATGCATATATACTCATGTGTTTCTTTAATTTGCAGTGTGTGTTAATCTTGTAAACTTGTTCAGTATGTTCGAGAATGTAGCTTCTAATACAACATAGGTTCAGGCTTAAGAAATATTGTAAAATTTATCTTATTTTGGTTCAGTATGACCAAGAATTAACTTTGTGTCGTAACAAATTAACCGTGCACGTTCCTAACATGATGTGACTGCATTATGCTTTTATTTTTTGTTTTGTAGTTATACGGATGGTAATGAGTAGCAGCTGGTGGAAGCAAATGGTACGATGACCAGTGTCAAACTGGGATGGGGAGGAATTGAGATTATAGTTAAGCAGAATGATGAAAGCACGACAACCATTAAGATTTTTCGTTACTATCATCAAAAACCACCGCCATCTCCATCCAATGGAATAGCTTTCGCTGTTTTGCTAGCTTTGAGGTACCGTTTTCAACATAATTATGCCTAGAATTATAAACTACAATTCTCTCCATGTCAAATGTGTGTTCCTGCAGCTTTTGGCAAACTTATTATTACACACCAGTTTTAGTAATTCCATATTCCCTATTTGATTTCAAATCATGGTGATTTTTTGCTGAAAAATAAAATGAAATGAAAACTACTTTGATTTAGTTTTTAAGAAAAGAGTCTGTATTAGTTATTTATATTGATTTGCAAAATTTTGATTCTTTGGTTAAAAGGTTATGAAGGATTTAGCAGATTTTGGATCACATGGACTTCATTTGGTGTAAGTTTAAGTTACTTTATGCTATATTATATTTTTATTATTGGAAACTGGCAATTAGGATTCGCATCCCAAAACACCTTAGATTTAAAATCTAAAATTTAATCGTTTGGTCACTGGCATTCCATGCTGTTTATTTTGGCATGCTTGGATAATCAATGTGTGCATGTGATGATATTTTCTTATTCTGGCAATATTAATTCATAAGTGATACATAATGGTTTTGAAAGGGTAGTTAATTTATTTTACTATTTAAAAACAAAGCTCGCTTTTGTAATAATGAGTTATTTTGCAAGATATGAGGTTCATTGGTGCTCTAACCTTTACCGAAACATTACATTTAATATGCTAACGTGCTAATATGAGGAACATTCAATATGATAATTAGTTAATTTAGCTGCAGAGATATTCTTTCTTTTGTGTTATATTTTCAATCTAAAACTAATTGCCTTGTCTATTCTGTACTTCTCAGATTATATTTACCAAAAGAGAAGGTTGTATAGGTCTTACTATAGCTTAAACACATTTTCTCAAAAATAGCCCTTTATTTATGTGTGAATATCTGTATATAATTACGTGGGGCAGGTCTAGGTGTATATGCATAAGTGAAAGTCTTCATTTCCTCAGGCTTTTGTCTTGAATTGTTGTCTGGAACTGATGTGTGCACTGCATTTGCATATGTGATTATACAGCTTGTTATGTGTCATTTTTTTGAGTGCAAATTTTTATGCATTTGCGCATTTATGAAATTTCATTTTTAACTTACTGTAAAGTATTTAAAGTGTTTTTATTTTTTGTTTGTGGTATAACTTCATATGCATGCATGCTTATTTGGTTTATAATCAAAACGTAAATGTATGTTTGTAATAAAATAAACAAATATGACTTCCTAACTTCTGCAAATATAACAATGAATGAAGACAAAATAAATGGTATGTGCATTATTAAATTTATGGGTAAGTTTTGCTATGAGTTAGAATGAGTGCTGGTAGGAGTGCACATGAACTTACGTGAGGGATGAGTATAGTGGTACTGGGCGAGACTATTCTTTCGTTGGCTTTGGGCCTCTAGTCCAGTACAGTTTGGTAGATTCATTTGTTTACCGTATATCCCAGATATATCATTTTATATTCATAAACCTTTTTTCTGATTTGCATTTACATGTGCTGGTGAACGACAAATCACACTGCCATTTACACGTCGCCTTCATTTTGATAATAATGGGTTAGTTGAGATGAGTATGTAAGTTTAAGTTAACTTTAAGTTACATTGAGGAAGACAGTGTCCATGTAGTCGGAGAAAGACAATGAATGTAGTTTTCCTTAGAAAACTCAAAGACATTATACAGTAGTTTAGTGAACAATTTTTAGGTAAAGATTAACAGTTAGATGCTGACTCATAGTATTTGTGACAATCAAACATATATATTTCTTTTCTTGCAACAAATAGTTATAGACTGTCTCTTACAGTTAGTGTTTACATTTTACTTTACATCTTGTGTTTGAACCATTATTGATTGATATTTTCAGATTCAGAATAACATTTTTTATGCAGACACTTGAAACAATAATATGAAAATTTTGTACAATTGTATACTTCAAAAAAGCAGCAGTAATTGAGTATGAATTGGTGAAGATTACTTAACAGTCCCAAAATACCATGCTTGATATTTGGATACGGCTTTAAGACTTAAAAACTAACTTAAATGTTTCACTTATGTTGCAGTGCAAACTTTTGCATGGGGAGGGGAAGATGTTTGTTTCGGGGGCTGCAACAAAACCTGGTTTCAAAGATGGTTTGGGGGCTGCAGCAAAACTGTGGCGGGGGTGATAACGGTTTGAGAGGGTGATGCTGGTATCGGGTTTGTAAATGATTGCAAGGTGAGGTCGGGATTGGTAAGTGGAGGATGCGAGAATGTGGTTGATCGGATCTGTGCAGTGAGGCTAAGAAGGATGAAGTTCAGGCCTGCTAGAAATTGGATGGGTTCAGGTTAGATTCAATGGCAGTGGTGTTGGGGTCTCAGAACTGAGTGGCGGCTTTGATTGGCAATGGTGATGGTGGAGGAGATGTTGCAGAGAAGTTGTTGACTAATGATGAGGAGGTGTAGACAATTTCAGGTGGTGGGTTGTATGCATGGTGGTACCGTAGTCTTCTTCTTGATGTACATATATGGTACTGTTTTTTTTATGTTGGTTGATACTTAGTCTTGATCTTGTTGGAATGAAAAATATTAGTTTTATTTTGGATTGTCTTTCTCCTTAATTTTTTTCATGAGCATGTATATTTTTTTATGAGTGCTATTTCTTCTTTGCTACTTTTGTGCTTGCACAACTAATTAACGCACTTGGTATTATGTTTGTGTTGCAAGTGATTAGCTAAAAACAAAATGGTAGATTTTGAAAAAAATGTAAATAAATATATTACAACTGCTAAAATTAATTGCAATAGACTTTACCGCAACCGTTAAAAGCAGTTGCGATAGATTTTACTATGATTGCCAAAAATAGTTGCGATAGACTTTCCTACAACTGTCAAAAGCAGTTGTAAAAAACTTTTCTACAATTGCTCTCAACAGTTGTAAAAATCTCCAACTCTATTACAACTCCGGATATAACGACTGACGGGTGCCCGTTGTAATAGGCATATTACAACTATTTTTAGCAGTTGCGAAAGGGTATTTTTGTTGTAGTGATTATAACCTTCATGGATATTGATGGCTTCCGGCAACAATATCGCATTTATAGATGTGCAGTGTCTTCTCTTGATTGACGAGATGCGATATCCATATAAGAGATGTTGATAAGAAGCGGCAATATTTGAAGGTCAACACCAGTATGGGGCGGCATTGAAGAAGTGCGGCCTCGGTGGGAGACGACATTGATAAGTAGCAGTATTGATGAAGTGCGACACCATTTGAAGGATAACACTAGGATGAGGCAGTATTAGAATGACGTGGTATTGATTTTTCTCTATACTTGGAATTGGTTCATCTTCATACTATCAGCATTGGTTTATATCTTCGGTGTTAGATATCATGAGTATGTCGCACATCTTTGGGATCAATAATAATATTAGTAACATTTGCTATCTTAATGCCACCTTTACGTGCTTTATAATGGTTGCTATTATAAAGGCTTCGACACTCCTTCTTGTAATAAGGTTCGATATTATATCTTTGAGGCTTTGAGTTCGACGTCATACTCCCATTAGAAATTATATGGATAACATCCCCTCCGAAGTATAGTTGAAGCATTGACTTCTCAAGTCAATAATATTGAGAATATCGTTTGCTGGCTATTAGTTGTTATTCGGATTTTTAACCCAGCAGGATCCAACAGGAGACAGAACAATCTCGTGTTATCAGAATGGTTTAGAACTTAACCAGAAAGGCTAAGGCAAGGAGTTAACGAGAGCCAAGCTATATACTTAAGGCAACGACTGGGATCGACTAAACCAAGAGACCGGCATTCTTTCAGCCCATTCAACAACTGAGCGCAAACAGCCAATAAATTATCATCAAAACGGAACAATGTGCAACGAGACTACGCAAACAACGACGACACAAGACCATGGAAACATCCCAAACTCCAGAAAATATCCTAAGTACTTGGATCGCCAGCAACCCATACCCTATGGATCGCTAGTGATCCATGCAAAACGGAGTGTCGCTGTGATGCAGGGAAGAAGAGAAGTAAGGAAGAAGGATGCTGAAAAAATGCTAAGTCTATGGGTCGCTAGCGACCCATGCTTCTCCATGAATCTTCAATGAGCTAACTAAGGAGGCAATGGAAAAAGCAACCAAGTCATTAGCTTGCATACGAACCAAGTCTATGGGTCGCTAGCAACCCATGGTTTTAGTTCAGATCAAGTGCTAGACCCCCCTTGGTCGTTCCCTACTTACCTGCGAGCAGTTGATGAAGTGGCCTGGCCCAGAAGCTCTCCAATCCCTATAAATACCATCCTACCTGCAACATAAGCTGGATCTTCTCCGGAACTGGTTGCCGAAGCTCTGTTGGAAACATTCTTCACTCTCTACCTCCCTTACAACAATCTCCAAAGGAATTCATTGTGATTCTCCAATGGATTCCAACTCTTGGTATTCAATCCAGCTAAAGATAATCAAAGCCTTGTAATCAAACAACTCTTGTAACAACAATCGGTCTATAGTAAAACTATAAAGTGGACGCAGGCTTCATTAACAGCTAAACCACTATAAAAATTCTCTATCTTCTTTCTTTTACTATTCTTTTTCTATATCTGTTATCTGTGATATTGCTCTGTCAGAATAGGGCCGGTGCTTTCAAATTCAAAACAGGGCGTTGGTCCACTTTTTGGGTCAACATTAGTATTCTTTGCAGATCTAATCAACCATTCAAAATTGATCCAATGGGAACTATACGTGTTTTGTTCCACTATAAATAGTTAATTCTTTTTCCTTTTTCTCTTTTACCGTGATTAAAAGCTCAAGCAAGCAAACTTAAAAATTCACTAAATCATTTTCAAATTCTAATTTTGTCACCAAAGTTAAAATCAATGTACAATTCTCACTTTTGTCGAGTAGAGCAATGAGTTAAAAATGAGGGTTTTGTATCAAAATTGTTATTAGGGTATATTTACATGATTTTGATGTTAATATTCATATTATCGCTTAGGGTAATGATCGATTGTGCTTATAGATTGAATTAGTGATGAATTTCTGTGTCGCTTGGATGATTTTAGGATTAATTAGTAGTTAGGGAACATTGACATTATAGCCTGGATATTTTTAGTTTAATGGTGAAACGTATAGTCTTTTAAACCTAAAACTTAATATCGCCTTGCTCTGTGTTGACACTATTGTTTTACGTCATTACCAGGATGTTCGATATTGATTAATTTACTCTGTTTTACGATGTCACTCTGATGTTCGGTATTAATTATGTTTTTCTCTTTACATATTACTTCAACAATCAATTTTGTAGTTTATAGTATTAACGGTGCAAGGTCTTCATATTGCCAATTGTAACATCCCTCTATTTGGAGGCCCAAAACTAATGGCTACGGATGTTGCAGTCATCCATAGTTATTAATCATCGACGACCAAATACGGCAATGTTAGATACACTGATATACAGATACACATGAATATGGAAAATTTTAAACAGCAAACAAATTCCACATTTCATTTCAAAACATTACAAATTCATTACATAATCCCAGTACGCAGACCACGTTCAGAAAAAATATACTTATTACAAAATACGCCAAGAGCGACATATGAAGATGCCCCCTTGGATGATCAGAGTATATAATAAGGCAATAAAACAAGTTTGCCTTTACAACCAAACACGGAGGAAATAAAAGAAGTCTAAGTAGCTAGCATGCCTCCTGCACGTCCCCAAAAGCTTTATTCGTCTAAAAGAACACCTGAAAACCCTAAACCTCAAACTACTCAAAATCAATTGAGTACCCAAGAGGTTAAGGGGAAAACAAAAACTTCGAGTCCGACATAAAGCCTGGTATGAATAATAATCTACCATCTCAAACCATTAAGTTATCTAGTGAGACCACACCGCTTAGCGGAATGCGTTTTACCCTCACTAGTATCTTAAAATCTTTATATGACCATGTACCGTGCTCCTGCATCCACAATGGTTAAAACAGTTCAAAATAATAATGATGATTTGCAAATAAGTAAGTTAATTCTGGATTAACCATCCCCATTCATTCTGACTATCTATCTCAATTATAGTTTTTAGGGTTACTATCAACCGGTTTAATATATATGAACTACCTGTCCGATTTCATAGTTCATGGGATTGCTAAGAACCTATTGGTAACTCCAACATCTTTATTTCTTATCCTAGTTATCATGGCCTGACTAGGAACCTATTGACTAACTGTTAATATCTTAATCCGCATATAATTTTCATGGGTTGACTATAAACCTATTGGCCCCTGCCAATATCAAATCATAGTTTTCATGGGCTGACTATGAACCTATTGGCCCCTGCCAATATCTTTTACTATACACAGTTTTCATGGGCTCACTTTGAACTTATTGGCCCCTGCCAATATCTTTAATTAAGCTTTTAACATTTCTTAAGTTATATTCACTACTGAGTCAACCTAGCTGGTTATTCTGCCCTTTCCCAAAGTACCGGTATGGGTTCATAACAATGTGAATAAATATATGAAGAAGCAATCGTAACAATATGTGAAATCATTTCATATAAAACTTGGTTAATCCCTTTAACCAGTTAATCAAGGAAAGCTTCTTCCAAAACTTCATTTCAAATATCTTTATTTATGCCATGGTTTTTCCTTTAAAATGAGATTGAGTTATTTGTTTTAAAAACCTTAAAACATCTCTTTCGAAAACCCCTAGAAAACCTCCTTCGAAAGCAAAGAAAACTCCTTTTCAAAACACTATGAATATACCTTTCGAAGCCCTTGTTAAATAATCTCTTTCGAAACCAAATATACCTTTCGATGGTATCAAATCGTTACTCAAAATCTTTAGAAACATAGCTTCAAAACAAGTGAAAGTACCCCTTTCGAAGGTATTGGGTTTTACTCTTTAAAAACATTTTTTGGGTCAAAGTGGTTACACACGAAAGTATCTCTTTCGAAACCTTTAATAAAATTGTTTTGGGGAAAGTTTGATGGTGTCGGAACCATCTATTCGAAAACTAAAAACCATTGAGTAAAACTTTTAAGGGTAGCATTGAAACCCCCTTTCGACACAATTACCTTCGAAACCCATGACCCCTTTCAAAAGCATTAGGAGGTAACTTAGATTAAGTTTAAAATAAAGAGAACCCTTCGAAAGCATTGATGCCTGTAATACATTCGAAAGGCAAAAAGAATAGCGGTTGGGTTTTGACCAAGTCAGAACCATTACTTTCGAAAGCATTTATAAAATAAAGTAACCCCTTCGAAAGCCTGTACCTTTAAAACATAACATGGCAACCTTCTCTGAAATCTATCTAGAAAAACCCCTTTTGAAAATATATGCTTCAACTATGTCGAAAGCTTTAAGTAAAACGAAGCAGGCACTTAACATTTAAAAACATAACTAAGGTTTCGACCCCATCGAAAGTATTGCTTTCGAAACATTGGCTTCCGCCTTTCCTCCAATCCACTACGTACCATCTAAGTGATAACTTGTGTATTGGTTTCGATTAGGTGGGTTTCGGCTGGGATGGTTTCGAATGAGTTGGAGCGAAAGCATTGGAGTCGAAAGGCACTACTATAGAAGGTGGAACCAACTTTTCTGAATTAAAGGCTGAAATTATTCTATTTTTAGTAATTGCTTTATAACTACCTGCCTATTTGTAATTCTTTGATTGGTTGCCTTAACACTTTTCAAATACTTTAACTGCCGCATTTATTAGATCTAAATCAAGGGAAAAAGTAACGTTTAAGCCCTTCCATTAAGCAAAACCAATATTGCAAATAAATCCTTCTTTTAAAATAATTTATTTTCCATAGAAAATCAATTAGGAAAAATCCCCAAAAATCATAGAAATCCACTTTTATCATGTTATCAAACATATTAAAATTTCAGACCCAGTTTCTTCATGCAATAATCGAAATTAAATTTAAACACAATTATATCTTATTTCCCTTTAGAAATTCATAGTAAATTTTCCATAGCTTGGAAAATTGCAAATATTGAACCCATTTCAAAAATCATGTTTTACCTAACATAAAATTTTTCCATGGCATTCTAAAATCAATAACAATCGGTTTTACCCTAAAGCTGTGAAAATTCATATGTAAATGAATTGATTTAAATCAAACATATAATAATTCAAGCATATCATCATCCAAAACATCATAAAAACGAATTTAATCTTAAATCCGAGAACATATGATTATAAAAACAAAATAGAGATGGAATGAATTATTATTCACCTTGAATATGATAAGAGCTTTGAGATTTGATTTAAGATTAATCCCCTTGCTTTAATTCCTTAACTTGATTTAATCTTTCCCTCTCTTCTTCCTTGTAATGGTCGGCTTTCTTAGGTTTACGTTTGTTTTGTTTTCGAGAAATAAAATGATCGTGAGGAAATGAAAGGATACGTGAATAGGTGAGTTATAGAAATTAAGGCGGTTATTCCCTAATAGGTCTTTTTGTAAATTAATAAAATATTAGTCAATTTAAGCCCATTTATAATTATTAAGCACGGCCTTAATTTTTTTTTTCAAATCTCAATCCCCTTATCATTTTAATTCTCACATTATTCTATTTAATTTACCTAATTAAATTTCCTGAATAATGTTATCAAAAATTAGGGATGTTACAGGCTCCCCCCTTAAAGAATTTTGTCCTCGAAATTCAGTAAGGACTAAATACTAAACATAGCAATCATTTGTAACCACTCCTAACAACCATACTAGCCTATCTGACTAGCAATTATCTATATAAATCTAATATATACATACCCTTAAAGCAGATCGAGATAAGTATCTATAATCTTATCTTCTGTCTCCCAATTACAGTCCTCGCTGTCGCTCCACGAAACTTTCACCAAACTAACTGTCTTGTTCCTTAATCTTTTCTCATCCCTAGCTACATCCCGAACTGCTTGTCTAACAGAAGTCAAATTAGGCTCTACTATCAAGTCTTCCAACCCTGTCGGAGGAATTGTAGTCTCTAGATCATGCACATACTTACCAAGATGAGACACATGAAATACATTATGGACACCTACCATATTGCTCGACGACTCTACTCCGTATGCGAGCTTCCCAATCCTTTATATAATCTGGAATGTTCCAACATATCTTGGTGCTAGTTTCCCTGACTTTCCAAATCGCTCCATACCTTTCATCGGTGACACCTTAATGAAAACCTTATCTCCAACTGAGAACTCTAAGTCTTTACGCCTCTTATTCGTGTAACTCTTGTATCTGGACTGAGCTTCCTTTATCCTTTTCCGGATCAACTCAATCTTCTCTGACCCTCTCTAACCAAATCTGGACCTAAGACTAGTCTGTCTCCAATCTCCAACCAACATGCTGGTGATTTGCATGGCCTTCCATACAGAGCTTAAAAAGGCGCCATTCCTATACTAGTTCGGTAACAATTATTATAGGAGAACTCAACCAAATATAGGTGATCTTCCCAAGATCCACCAAAGTCTAATACATAAGTTCTCAATAAATCCTCGAGTACCTTGTTGACTCTCTCTGTCTGCCCATCTGTTTAAGGGTGATATGTAATACTCATATTAAGCTTGGTACCTAATACTTCCTGTAGACATTTTCAGAATTCGCTAGTGAACAAAGCATTTCTGTCACTGACTATACTACTAGGAACTCCATGCAGTCTGACTATGTCCTTCATGAACAACTTAGCTAAAACAGATGTCGTCCTGGTTGACTTAACTGGAATGAAATGGGCACTCTTGGTCAGTATGTCCACCATCACCCATATACCGCATTTCCTTTATTTTACCTTGACAACTCGTCTATAAAATTCATGGATATCGAATCCCATTTCCAAACTGGAATCTCTAAAGCTCAAGCAACCCACCCGGCTTCTGATGTTCAGCTTTCACATGTTGATAGTTTGCATACTGCCTAACCCACAAGCCAACATCTCTCTTCATACCTTCTCAATAGAAGCTCCTCTTCATATCTTGATACATCTTGGCCCCTCCAGGATGAATTGTAAACTTGGATCGATGACATTCTCCAAGAACTTCTTTCCTCAAGTTCTCCACATTCGGAACACACAATCGTCCCTTCTTTCTCAACCACCTTCTTTGGTCAGGACTAAATTCCTTTAGATCGTCGATCTCTGTTCCAACCTCAAGCCTTTTAATCCTCTCGGCTAATACTGGATCCTCCTTCTACTTAGAAGCAATCCTTTCGATCAAAACTGGTCAAACTTTTAAACAGGACAACATGGTGGTACTCCGACTAGAACTAGCAGTCAATCTTAACTGCACACCACAACTGGACAAAGCTTCTAGATCCTTCCATTCTGCCAACATAGCTAACACCACATTCTGATGTCTTCTGCTAAGAGCATCCGCTACCTTATTACCTTTCCTTTGCGTATACACTATTCCAAAATCATAAGCAGCCAAAAACTCCAGCCACCTCTTTTGTCTCATATTCAACTCGTTCTGAGAGAATAAATATCGTAAAGACTTATGATCGGTATAAAGCTCAAATCTCTCCCCTAAGAGATAATATCTCCAAAATTTTAATGCAAAGATCACTGCAGCCAACTCCAAATCATGAGTAGGATACCTCACTTCATGTGATATAAGCTATCGTGAAGCGTAGGCAATAACTTTACCCTTCTGCATCAATGCTGCTCCCAATCCAGTTCTGCATGCATCAGTATACACCACCAACCCTTGGTTTTCGTCTAGAACTACTAAAATTGGTGCATTAGTCAACAAATGCTTTAATTTAAGGAATGCTTCCTCGCATTTGTCAGACCAGACAAACTTCACCTCCTTCTTGATTAACTTAGTCAAAGGTGCTGCTATCCGCGAGAAATCCTTGATGAATCTCCGGTAGTAGCCAGCAAGTCCAAGAAAACTTCTAATCAAACGCACGGTTGAAACTAAAATTCATGGAAAATCATTAACTAGACTAGTGAACTTAGAAATCAATGCATTTTTAAAGTTAAAAATATCAAAAAGTTCTTCAAATTCCTCGTTTAATGGAATAGGAGAGATCCAACTATCATGCCAAAAGGTTGTGTTATTACCTGAGTAAACAATATTATTAATACCTAGACTAAAAGTATTAGAAAATTTTACAAAGGATTTACAAAAAGGTGACATATTACTGACATTAGAGGAGATATGATGAAGGTTGTAGGTACTATCATAAAATTGCATAGAGATCTTTTTTTTCCAAATAAATTTTCTTTGATATACTAAATTTCCAAAGCTATTTTCCTAGTAAAGGGACATTGAGGTTATGGAGATTTATAATTCCTAGGCCCACTTCGTCTTTAGGCTTGCAGACTGTTTCCCAATTAACTAGGTAACTGATACTAGAGCAGTGATGGTCACCATTCCAAAGGAAGTTTCTTCTAATATTATATATTTTATCAATTACCCTTTTGGGAAAAAGATAATATGACATCCAATAGATTGGAAGGGCCGATAGGACAGAGTTTATTAAGATAATTCTACCAGCTCTATATAGAAAACTATTGTTCCAACATAACAGTTTCCTATTTATCTTATCAATTATCACTTGTCAATCCTTCTTTTAAATTTTGTGAGCCTAATCAAAAATCCTAAATATTCTATTAGGAATTTCATGGTTTTACAATTAAGGGTATTTGCAACTAGATTTTCAACCTTAGCTATTTCATTTAATAATAAAACCAAGCTTTTGTCAAAGTTAATTTTAACCCCTGAAAGCGTTTCATAGCTATAGAAGATAAATTTAAGAGTTGAGATGTGTCTAGGTAAATGTGATGAAAAAAGCATGGTATCATCTGTGAATTAAAGAAATGAAAGCCCATCGTTAGTAATATCATTTCCTACGCTTTCCAGAACCCCATT
Source organism: Allium fistulosum (assembly GCA_030737815.1). Classification (NCBI taxonomy): domain Eukaryota; kingdom Viridiplantae; phylum Streptophyta; class Magnoliopsida; order Asparagales; family Amaryllidaceae; genus Allium; species Allium fistulosum. Next base: position 447,888,860 of record CM060906.1, on the reverse strand, counting down.
TGTAATTGAAAGTTTAATGATCCTTGTGAAAACATCTGTTGTTAAATTGAATAGTAATGGCGATAGAGGATTGCCTTGTCTAAGACTGTACTTCGATTGGATTTTAATTCCAGTGATACCATTGACCAATATACTCAAGTTTCCCATTTTAAGAAGAGTCGTAATCCAGTCTACCCATTTAGTGTTGAAACCTCTAGCCAACGGTAGGTCTTTGAGAAAAAACCAATCAATATAATCGAAAGCTTTAGCAAAGTCTAGTTTTAGGAGGGCACAAGTGATATTATTCTTACAACAATAGTTAATAAATTCTTAGACTACTACGACCTCATCCGAGATATTTATATCTTTAATAAAAGTGGATTAAGTAATGTCAATTAGATTGTTCATTTTAGTACTTACTCTATTTGCCAAAACTTTTGAAATAATTTTAAGGGAACAATTTATTAAAGAAATAGACCTAAAACCTTTTAGTGTTGTTGCCCCCACTTTCTTGTGAAGCGGTATGCCAATAGCAATGTTAAATCTTCCTACTTGCAGGTTATCATTGTAAAATTCGTCAAACATTTTAATTAGGTCATATTCTAAAATGTGCCAAAAAGTTTTATAAAACAGAATTGAGAAGCCATCTGGTTCTAGCAATTTATCGCTAGGCATATCACAAATGGCCCTATAGATCCCTTCTTCCGAGAATAGACTGTCCAGATCACCCAAGGTGATTCTGGTGTTTAAGAGGTATAAATCACCCCACCTTACGCCAATTATGTTCCCTTTGATAGTTCCAAAGATGTCTTTGTTGTAGTTTGTAAAGGCATTATTAAGTTCATTTTGATCTGAAATTTCCACTTTGTTAATGAGTATGGAATTTATGTTGTGACTTCTTTTACGACCATTAGCTATCTTATGGAAAAACTTGGTATTTTTGTCCACCTCGTCCATCCATTGGATTCTTGACCTTTGCTTCTATATTATTTCCTCTTGTTTGATGACTTTGTTTAGTTCTTCTTTAAGGTTTGAAAGTACGTTTTGCTCGGATAAGTATAGAATTCTTAGTTCTTCTATTTTATTTAATTTAAAATTTCTGAAAGTAGGTTTTCTTATTTTTTTAATGCTGCAAAAAACATCTTTACTCCATTTCTTAAGGAAAATTCTTAGATTCCCAAGTTTACTTACAAAGACATTATCGATATTACCGGAATATTTGTTGTTGTCATAGCTCATAGAGAACCATTTATTTATGATTAGATTAGTAAAGTACTCTCTAAAAGACACATCTTTTCAAATCTAAAAGTGATGTGTAGAAGTTGGTGGTTCTCATAAAGGAGAATAATAGGACAATGATTTGAATAAACAGAAGGAAGCCCCTTGACTCGCAGCACCGGGAACTTGCCTTCCATTAAGGCGGTAATGAAAAAATGATCAAGTAGTGTCATTGAAGGGATTTCTCTTGAGTTTGACCAAGTGAACTGCCTATTAGTAAGTGGTATTTCAATCAAATTACCATTAATAACAAATTAATCAAAACCTTCCATAACAGAGATGTCACGTTCTTTAGGGAAACATTCTCCTATGTATCTTGTCATGTTAAAGTCGCCTCCTACTACCATGGAATGATTGTCAGAGATCTAAATTCAATACATTCTCTCCATAGGGCCCCTTTGTCAATCTTATTAGGACCATGAACATTAGAAACGTTTAAAATTGGGTCGTCACTTAAATTCGTGAAAATAAAATGCATCGAGTGAACATTAGTAACAATTAGCATTAGTTTAACACAATTATGCTTCCAACACACCATTAATCCACCCGAGCTACACCTAGTGGGGAGGCAAACCCAATTACTAAGATAAAAACCCCTAAACTTCTATAGAAATGGTAGTTCGGGCATTCTATTTTAGTTTCTTGCAACAGAGATGAATCAATGTAATTACCCTTTAGAATAGACCTGACTTTATTATGTTTATCTAGATCATTCAAACCACTAACATTCCTGCTAATAAATCTCCTTATCTAATGATGTAACACTCTCAAGTTCCTTGTTTTTAATAAATTCTATATTCGACCGATCGAGATCAAAAATGAGATCTGAGTTCTTAGCTAGTTCTAATATAGTGGAAGTGAAAAGTTCATTTAACACAAAAGGGCTATATGTGCCACCTAAGTGAATAATTGAACCCAAGATAGAGTCTTATGCTCTAGTATTTGCAAATGTTAGATTCCTATGCAGACGTACGCTCCTCATAACCGCTCTGCCAAAATGAGGAGAACGTTTCCTAAAAGTGCATTTTGAGCCCTCTGAAGAATTTAGTAATAACAATTATTATAAACCATACCGCTCTGCCTATAGATTTTGACTTTGAGTTAACTATAGTTGACCATGAGATTAACCTCATATAACGGAGGAGACGAATTCTTTACTGAATAGTATTTCACTTAATGCTTTAACCCATACCCAACTATAGTTGTTCGATGGATGTTATACCATAATTTAACTATAATTAAAGTGGTGTATTCATACTGAAATTCAACGGTATTCTCAAGTCAAGAGAACTTTGTAATATTATCACTTTGAGATTCTCTATTTGATCTTATTTATATCAACCAAAAGAAAAAACTTGAGCGAGTCATTCCATAGTTATCTAATGACTATCGGTACGTAACCCCTTGGCCTTCATCAGTCATGAGAAATAAACCGCGCAACATTTGGAGAGCATTAAGCACTCTAGTCTCAACGGATGTATCGATGTCATATCTTGAAACGTCTTAATTAGGAATATTTAAATTAATATGCTATTTTAATATGATAAATTTCTCATGATTACAATATACTTAAATAACTAATATATCACAATATGACAAGTATAAAATAGAAAGACAAACACCTTTTTATTTTGATCGAGATTTTATAACAGAGTTAATTAGTGACAATGAATTAGAGAATTGCCCGTAGGGCATGCTCCTAACTCTATCAGATTCATGGAAACATCGAATCAATCAATGCTCTATGTAACATGGAAAGAACTCTTTCTTCCTTTTTGCCTTGCTTCTTTGACCTCTTACTTCTCCGTGGTTGATAAACTTTCTTCATCTTCGAGCTCTCCAACTCCCTTTTCTACTATATCCCACAAATCAACCACAATAAATGAAGCCTTCGTCTTCACACATAAAAAATCGTAATTTTGTCCCTAAAAATGGGAATAAAGTAAAGCTCCATTTGGACTACATAGGCTTGTCATCTTATGCATGCTTCTTCAGGCTCTGATACCAATATGTTGGTTATTTTAGTAAACATTTTAAAATTTTATTTATACTTTTAGAGGACGAACATAAATAATTTCCTTTTTGTAATTCTTTCAACTTTTATTGAATGCACTATAACTTTGATTATACATCAATCTATAATAGTAGAATAGACATTACACTAATTATTATGATACTTTATGCCTCAGTGCAATTTTATAAATAATTAATCTCTTATTAATCCCTCAATGTAACTTTATGAATAATTAATTGGTTATTAACCTTCGAATGCATCTTTAATTCTTATAAAAACAATATTTAACAATTTTTTTTTAAATTTCAACTAGACTAAAATCATACTTTTACATTGGTATAAGAAAATGATTCAAAATCATGGTGATAACAATTAAAAATAAATTATTAAGCATAGGTGTTGACTAGAGATTTAGCCGACCTCGGAATCAGTCTAATGCATTGTGAAAGCAAAGGTTACTTGCTAATCACTAGGCTTCAAAATGTAAAAAAGGATGAAAGTAGGCAAAGCAAAGTAAATGACACCAAATATAGAGTGGTTTGGCAGGCAAGCCTACGTCCACTATGAAGATCTCTTACAATATTTCTCTCTTACAATTAGAACAAGAGAATAATAAGAAATAATGCACTTAAGACTAAGAAGTAGCTAGTCTTAAGTAATTTGGGCTTTGATTTACTATAAGGAGATCTGGTAAGGAGATAACAACCAAAATCCTAATAATTTCCAATCCCTTTGAAGTGACAATACATGGGGTATTTGTAGTAGTTGAAATGGATGATGATTGGATGAGATTTTGCAGTAAAGTATGCAGGAAGCATGCTTGGCTGTTAATCTGGTCGCATGGGCTGATAAGAGTAGTTTTAAAAGTAGGAAAGAATGAGTGGCTGGGAAGCATGCCAATTGCCCTTCTGTACTAGGCATAAACTTGGCATTTAATGCGCATTAAATGCCAATGGTTTGCTATAGGAGTAGGTATGCTTTAGCCTCTTTGTTACAGTTCCTCGTATAGTTGGTTGTATGACTTGTCGTTTATTTTTGGACACCTATTTGGAAAGTAGATGAGTGACTCTGGCCGGGCTATAGATGATACTAGAACTTGAATGTTGTTAAGGACAAAGGTTCAAAGAACGTGTTGGGTCGGATGTGATATAACGAACGAGTTGTGGTAATGCTGGGCCAGAGATAGGTCATGGCTGAGTAGGTCTTGACAAATGAGTTTGCTGTTGCGGCCGTCTTGGGTATGTCGACCGGCTATGGAGCTGGTCTTGATGGGCAAGCCTAAAGCCAGACTGGATGTGGACCAATATGAGTGGGTCGGTTACTTAATGTCTAAGTTTGCCGAGGAGAGTTAACTGGTGCTAAGGAACAAGTTACAAGAGAGGTGCTAGGTCGACTATGAGATGATGAGACGGGTTGCTAGGGATCGTTGAAGGTGGCTATAATGAAGCCGAGCCAAAGAGGGTCACACTTGAGCTGGTCTTGTCTAATGAGCTGCCTGGCGGTTGACTTGGAGTGATGCTAAGTATGGGCTGGCATGAGAGGGCCAGTAGCAAATGAACCGAGTTGGGCAGTGCTTAGTTGCCATGCTTTGTTAGATGAGTTGGCAGTTGGAGCCGCTTGGGGAGAGCCGACCGACCATTCATCTGAAGTATTATTGAGTGGATAGATTGGTTTGGAGCCAACTTTATTTTAGGCCGATATGAGTGGACCGATAGAAGATTAGCTAGGTTGGCTTTGATTTGGCCAAGCTAGGCTTTAATTGGCTTGATAATTACTTACGATAAATTTAGCAACAATTTTCTCCCTAAGCCCATCTCTTGAGCAATGGCTGGCTTGTCATTTCACAAAAGATGCTGCCATTGAACCCCTCTGCTGTGCATTTAATGCGTGCCCCATGTGGTGTTATGCCATTGGCGGTGACGTTTCTCTTTTTAAACATGGCAGCGGGCTCATGTTTTCGATGTGAGCGAAATGATGGTTGCATTTATTACACCAAGACGGTTGTGATGTAAGGACGATTGAATCCTACGACTGAGATTAATGTGATAGGTTTATAAAAGCTTCCAATTCTTCTCCTCTCACACTTTACCAAAGATGGAAGTGAATTCTGCCATTACAAAATCTTCAGCACTCTAAAAACTCCGACCTTTCCAGCTCTCTTTCATAAAAAGTGAGCGTATTCTTCTCCTCCTATACCTCCACCATCGCAGGCGTTATTACCATGGCCAAGCTTCGAGCTTTTCACCATTTTTAGTATTCATGTTTTTTTATAGATGTGGGTGCTACATTTCTTTGATTTCGTTTGTTTGAGTTTTATTATGGTTGGAATTTTCTTTCTCTAGTCAACTTTCGACATTAATTAACCATCGCTCTCAAGCTAATGGTAGTCGATCGACATTGATGGGAATTAGTGGGCCTGCAAGTGTTAAATAGTGATATTAGCATTTATTTTGATAATGGGTCAAGGACTGGGCCCAATTTTATAAGTATGGGCTTTAAGTAAAAAGTAGAAATCAAATAAGGAGTGTAAGGCCTAATACTTAGTTTAGGATTCGAGTCATGAACTATTCTTCATGGAGCGATCGACACGGGCACACCATAAAGTAGGTCGTCGAGTTTCCATCTCTTATAGCAAGGGTTGCCTCCGGGCTTTGATAGACTTGTTCATTGGGCTAATTTATAAATGGGCCGTTTGTGTTTCAGATGGTATACTAAGGATCCACCTTTATTGGCCAGTTGACTTTAGCTGGTGCCATTAGGCTTAGAGCTTTTGAGCCCTAGTCGGGGAAGATTGACCTGGCCAAGCCGTTAGCCAGCCATGGATGCAATGTGGGAATAATCCGCTACCCTACTTCTACCAACCATCTTGATTGACCCCCTCCAGGCTTCTCTGCTTTCTTCTTTTTCTCTTTTAAGGTGGTGGTCATACTGCCCCTCCATCCTTATTTTGTCTCCATCCTCAATGCCAATCGTACTTTCCATATATCAGCTAACTCCCAACAGCTACTGGTTCTAGTGCGACATCTATGCTGCTCGTATGCGCTTAGCCTTCCTAAGCCAAATGCCAATTTTGTTGAGATGATCGTTCAGTAGTAGAAAGAGGTTAGGTATCCAGGTGGTACTTACAATCACTTCTATTCCAATATTGAGCATGTGGTCTTAGAGCAAAGCAGTTGTTATCCGGATTTTTAACCCAACAGGACCCAGTAGAAAACATAACAATTCTGTGACATCAGAATGGCTTAGAACTTAACCAAAAAGGCTAAAGCACCAAGTTAATGAGATTCAAGCCATATTACCAAAGCAACGACCGGGTTCGACTAAACCAAGAGACCAGATCCGTTTAGCCCAATCAACAGCCAAACCAGCTAGTAGATCATCATCAAAACTGAGCAACGCGCAATGAGACTACGCAAATAACCATGATACAAGGTCATGAAAGCATCCCAAACTTCAAACTCCAAAAATAGCCTAAGTGGTTGGATCGCCGGCGATCCATACCCTATGGATCACTAGCGATCCATACAAGATGGTAAGATGTTATGGCATAAAGGAAGCAAAGAGAGCCTAAACGACAGAGCCTAAAAATACTAAGTGTATGGATCGCTAGCGATCATAAACGATGGACCACTAGCGATCCATATAGAGAAGTGTTTATTGCGACCCAGCATGATGAAATGATAGAGGGAGAGCAACTAAGTAATTAGCTCACAAGCGAGCCAAATCTATGGATAGCTGGCGATCCATAGTTTTGGCTCGGATCGCGAGCTAAACTTCTCTAGGTCATCATATACCCATTTGCAAGCAGTCAGCGAATGGGCATGGCCTAGAAGCTCTCTGATCTCTATAAATAGCATCCTACCTGCAACATAAACTGGATCTTCTCTTGACTGGTCGCTGAAGCTCTGCTGGAAACATCGATCACTCTCTACCTCCCTCACAATAATCTCTAAAGGAATTCACTATGATTCTCCAGTGGAATCCAACTCTGAGGATTCAATCTACCTAAGGATAATCAAAGCCTTGTAATCAAACACTACTTGTATTAGCAATCGGTCTATAATAAAACTATAAAGTGGACGTAGGCTTCGTCAATAGCCGAATCGCTATAAAAATTCCCTGCCTTCTTTCTTTTACTTTCTTTTTCTATACCTGTTATCTGTGATATTGCTCTGTCAGAACATGGCTGGTTTTCAAACTCAAACCAGGGTGTTGATCCATTTTTTGGGTTAACATTTTGGTGCTTTCACTGAAAACCCCAACTCAAGATCCAGATCTAGCTATCTACTTTGGATCTCATAAGTCCAGAAGTTAGATCCTCAATCTTTGCTTAAAGAATCCGATGTTTGGAATCGATGGCCTCTGGAGGAAGAAGAACTGCCTCTGGAAGTTCCATAGGGGTAGGAATAGCTGGAGAAGAAGTTAATCCCCAATAAACTAAAGTAAATAGTGCTAACTTAGGAAATCATGCGCCATCATCCTCCAGTCAACACGAATTTGTCACCAGGGATGAGTTGAATAAAATGATTGATGAGATCAACCAAAACATGGAAAGTAGCCAAAAGGCTATAATCGATAAGCTTAACGCTCTTCTGACCCTACAGTCAAATCCTGCTCCAAGGACTGTGCCTGAACCCGCGGCTACTATAGAACAAGAGAATTCCTCTGTTTCTGGTCTACATAGAAGAAACGGAAAATAGCCACAAAAAAGGGTGACAACAGGACTTAACGTGGATGGAAATACAAGTACTTCGTTCGCCACAAGGCAACCTATTCTGAATTTGAATCAAGGGGCAAAGACCCCGTTGGAAGACATAGCTATGGATCTCTCCAACTCAGAGGACAGAGAGCAAGACGACAAATTGGAAGAAAATGCCAATGCATTCGATAATGCTAGGAATACTCAAATTGCTCCAATTAGGCCAAATGCAAGCCAACATGATCCTGTAGGAGTGGCTCTCCCGAAGACAGGAGAGCCCAGGTTTAAGCCCACTCACCAAGATCGTTTGCAAAGCTACAGACATCAGAGGCATATATAGCGGATATGATTAAACAATTAATGGAGGAGAGTAAAGATAGAAGAGATGATGAATGAGAATCTGCACTAAGTCGGACTCCCTTCACCGATGAAATCTTGAATGAGAAATATCCAAAAAAATTGACAATGCCAATTATTCCATCCTATGATAGGACAAAAGACCCAAAACCTCACTTGTACAAATACAGTTGGTATATGGACGAAGCTAATGCCTCTGAAGCTGTTTGATGTAGATGCTTTCCTATATTTCTCGAAGGAATTGTGTCAATGTGGTTCACTAGGCTTCCACCAAGATCTATCTCTAATTTTGACCAACTGGCGACAAGGTTCCTTAATCAGTTCAGACTCCATACTGCGCAGCCAAAAGACGTCATGTCCCTATCCGGATTGTTCCAACAGCGTAACGAATCACTAAAATCTTTCATGAACAGGTTTAACACCGTGGTGACGGAAGTAAGCAAACCCAATGAAGACATGGTTTTTATGGCATTAGTCTGTGCCATTCACTTGGAAACTGAATTCAGAAAGTGGATTAAGATGAAGCAACCTACCACCAGAAAAGTAATCAATCATAAATCAAGTCAGTACCTAAGGTTAGAGGATGCACGGGAATTGGAAAGGAAGTCTACTAGTGTGCAACTGTTGAACGTCGGGCAAAGTGATGTAGCAATGAATCAAAATGCGCACACTTCTCAGACTGCTAAAGGAATCACTGGGAAAGACGGAAATTCAAAGAGAAAAAGTCAAAACTCCAATAAGAAGAATGGTAATGACAATAATAAAAAGCTCAAAGGGTTTAGGCCTGAAGGCTACACTCCCCTAAATGACACATCGAAAAACATTTTTCTCGTGACTCAAGGGATAGAGGTATACAAAAAGCCCCCTAGAAAGGAAGCAACTGAGTAGCCGAAGCGTTCGGGAAAATTCTGCCGCTTCCATGAGACACACGGCCACAATACAAACGAATGCCGCCATCTAAATAATCTTATTGAGGAGTTGATCTTGGACAATAAGCTCCAGCAGTACGTAAGAAAGCCTCAAAACCTCGATCAATCTGTGGCTCCTCGGCCTCCTAGAGAATGAAGGAATCAAGCGGGAACTAGTGAAGAAGGGTCGAAACGAACTGACAAAGACTTATTATTGGAACAATATCTGGAGGACCACACCCTGCACAAAGAAGTTGGGGGGAAATGGAGCGATATGCAAGTCTGTTGAAGCACGCTCTGAAGGAATCATGTTTAGTTGTAGAATATGAAACTCCGGCCAAGCTGCAAAGGGTCTTGAATGACGATATAGTATTCTGAAATTGGGACACCGAGGGGATCGAAGCTCCAACTCTCGATCTGATGGTGGTGACGGTAGGAATCGGACCCGATGTAGTTCGACGGGCGTTGGTTGATAGTGGCAGCTCCATTAACATACTCTTCAAACGTACTTTCGATCAAATGAAGATTGGCATGAAGAGCATATCCGTGTACCAAACAAAGATTCAGGGGTTTACCGACAAACCCAAACAACCGGTGGGAACAGTTGACCTACCTGTGGAGCTTGGAGAGTGTGAGCAAAGGGTCATCCTTATTCAGACTTTTGTGATCGTGGAGGAAATGTCAGCGTATAACGCCTTCTTGGGACGGCCTGCATTAGCCGACTTTAGAATAGCATTGGCCCAATGGTGCCTTACAATGAAGTTCCCTACAGAGCACGGAGTCGAAATTGTGAAAGGAGACCAAAGCGCTGTTCGGGAATGCTACATCACAAAATTGCGTGAGTCAAGGAGAATGGAAAAAGGAAAGGATGTGGGGAAAACTCTCTGCATTTATGAGCCCACTGAATAGAAATTACAGAGCTGCTGCTAGCTTGGGGACCATAGACGATTCGACAAGGCTTTGGACCCTAGAAAGAAGAGTTCAAGGGAGGATAGAGCAGCACCAGAAGAATTGACGATGTCTGTCCTAGTCTGTATCTATGCAGTTAATCCCCGCTATTACCCTGCTATATCTCATAGCGGATTTCTACCGCTATGATTTTTCCATATAGCCCCAAATATAGCCTTTCCGCTTTAAGCCCCGCTATTTCCCGTTATTCCCGCTATATTCCACTATTTCCGCTATATCTTCTTTAATAAGTAATAAATTGAAAAATGACATTTATACATTATAAAAATTACGAAATTAATTTATTTAATTGAATTTTTAATATATTTTTAGAAATGAAAATAATCTAGTATTCTACTAAATTCAATTATGTTATATAACAGTTTTATGTTTATTTACAGTATATTCGCACATGTTTTTATTTATAATTATTTATATATGAATTATAATTCAATTGAATGTTAATTTTTCATTTAATTACCATTTATATATTTGTAAAGACGTTAAGTATGAGTTTTATATGCTATTTTAGAGTCGCCCACTTTATCACGCTGTATCCTCGCTATATCCCCGCTATGACTTTTTGCACCTCTACCGCATTGAATCTGCCGAGCGCTTTAACTGCACAGGTCTATATGAACGACCCAACACGGGTCTTGAAAATTGGATCTCACCTTGGAAACAGGATGCGGTCAAAACTAACTAAATTCCTCCGTGCCAATTTGGACGTATATGCTTGGACGCACTCCGATATGTATGGGGTATCACCCGAAATTGCCTGCCACCCGCTCAATATTGGCCCCAAATTCACAACAGTAAAGAAAAAAAAGGCACGGATTTGGCCTTGAACGGTCCAAGGCACTGAGAGAGGAGGTAGATAAACTAATGGCTAACGGCTTCATCCGAGATGCAACTTACCTTGAATGGGTACCAAACCCAGTCTTAGTCAAGAAGTCTAATGGAAAATGGTGAACTTGTATTGACTTCTTGGATCTAAATAAAGCTTGCTCGAAAGATAGCTTCCCACTCCCCAGAATTGATCAGCTTGTGGATGGAACGGCGGGGCATGAATTGCTATCATTTAAAGATGCATACTCGGGCTACAACCAGATCCTGATGCATGAGCCAGATCAAGAGAACCCCAGCTTCATCATCGATTTGGGGATGTACTGCTATAGAGTAATGCCATTCGGTTTAACAAACGCCGGGGCAACATACCAAAGGCTAGTGAATGCTATGTTCAAACGCCAAATCGGAAAGACTATGGAAGTTTATGTGGATGACATGTTGGTCAAATTTCGAGTAGCTGCTAACCATCTAGAAAATCTCACTCAAATGTTTGAAATACTCCAGAAGTATGGGATGAAGCTCAACCCACTCAAATGTCACTTCGGAGTATCCTCTAGGAAATTCTTGTGGTTCATAAAGTGCCTGAGGCATCAAAGCAAATTCAGAACAAATAACGGCGCTACAAGAAGTCCAAGCCCCGAGAAATAAGAAGAAACTTCAAATCTTGAATGGAAAAGTCGCAGCACTGAGCCGATTTATCTCAAAAGCTATAGACAAGTGCATAACATTCTTCGATGCACTGAAGAAGGGAAAGAAAAACTTCGAATGGAGTGAAGCTTATCAAACGGCTTTCGAAGAATTACTATGACACATGGAAGCTCTGCCAATCTTATCAAAGCTGGTGGATGGAGAAGACCTATTCATTTACTTAGCAGTCTCACCGCATGCACTAAGCCCCGCTTTTATGCGGTAAGAAGCGAGAATCCAGCGACCCGTGTATTACATTAGCAAACAATTCACCAGAGCTGAAAAGAATTACCCAAAACTAGAAAAGCTAGCGTATTGCCTCTTGATCGCAACCTGGAAGTTATGACCATACTTTCAAGCACATCCAATCAAAGTATTAACCGACCAGCCCTTGAAACAAGTGTTGTACCGCCCCGAAACTTCTGGATGACTCCTCCAATGTAAAATAAAGCTAAGTCAATATGATATTGCATACCATCCTAGGAAAGCTATCAATATGCAAGCATTAGCATACTTCAGCACCGAGTTTACCATACGGGACGACGAAGAAGAAGTGCCGCTAGAGATAGAGACTCAATGGAAACTCTTTGTAGATGGTGCATCTAACAATCTCTGATTAGGGGCAGGGATAGTGCTCGAAACCCCTGAAGGGAGAGCCATTTGCTACGCCTTGCGCTTGGAATTCCATGCGACGAATAACGAAGTGGAATACGAGGCGCTTATTGCAAGACTAAAGATGGTGAAAGAACTTAAGATAAAATCCATTCATATCTACAACGACTCCCAGTTGGTGTCTGTTAAGTAAAGGGGGAATACCAGGCTCGAGGAGAGAATCTTGCCTTATACTTGTCTAAAGTGAAAGAACTGCTAAGCGACATCAAACATTATGCCATAGCCCACATTCCACGATAACAAAACACCAAGGCGGATTATTTGGTTAAACTAGCAAGATCCAGGGAAGATCAATCATTGGGGCTCGTCCCAGTCAAAACTTTAGCCACCCCCGGCATAGATGAGATGAACATCGACTGGATCCTCGAGACAACCGTCGAGCCGGAGACATGGATGACATCGATAAAGGACTATCTACTTGTGGGAACCCTTCCAACTGACCGGAACCAACGGAAAAAGCTTCTCCGAAAGGCACCACGATTTATGATACAGGATGGAATACTCTATCGAAGGGGATTCTCGACCCCCCTTCTTAGGTGTGTGATCGATAATGAAGCACGACGAATCCTAAAGGAGGTATACGAAGGCGAATGCGGAGACCACACTGGAGGGTAGACCCTAGCAAAGAAAGTCCTTCGGTATGAATATTTTTGGCCAACAATAAATCGCGATGCTACAGACTACGCCAGAAGATTCGATCGCTGTCAAAGATTCAGAAAAATTAAGAGAACTCCTTCAACAGAGCTAACGCAAATGGTCAGTCCATGGCTGTTTGCAATATGGGGAATCGACTTGATTGGCGCCCTGCCAATAGCAAAAGGAGGGGCCAAATATGCTATAGTTGTCATAGATTATTTCACAAAATGGGCCGAAGCAGAACCGCTGGCCACCATAACCACAAAGAAAGTCATTAATTTCGTTACTAAAAACATTATTTATAGGTGTTGTGTGCCAGAAAAAGTCATCACGAACAATGGAACTCAATTCGAAAATGCCGAGTTCAAAGACTTCTGCAAGCGCTTTCAAATTGAAAAGAACTTTTCCACGGTGGCTCATCCGCAAGCAAACGGGCAGGTGGAAGCAATAAACAAGATCATCAAGTCCACTATCAAAAAGCGACTAATAAAAGCAAAAGGAAACTGGGTTAATGAACTTCCACTTGCACTATGGGCTTATAGAACTACCCACAAAGCGGCAACCGGCCACACTCCGTTCGCCTTGGCATATGGTTCAAAAGCAATGATTCCTGTTGAACTGGAAGTTCCCTCGCACCGAAGGCAAAACTTCAATCAAAAGAAAAACGAGCAACTCCTACTCAAATCGCTAGATATGATTGACGAAAAAAGAGAAGAGGCAGAGTTGAGAACCGCCACCCACCAAAAAAGGGTCGCACGGTACTTCAACTCCAAAGTTCACAATCAAACCATCGAAGTGGGAGATCTTGTGCTCAAGCAAGTTTACCCCATTCCGGGGACCTTCGGATGAAACTGGGAAAGACCGTATGTCATCAGTCAAAAGCTAAAAGATGGGACTTTCAGGCTAACAACCGTTGATGGAACTCAAGTTCCTAGGGCATGGAATAGCGAATCGCTCTGCCGTTACTTTGTCTGAAAGCTACCTTATGTACTTTTTACTTTCCAGCAAATAAGCCATCCCAGGATGCCGGAGGCATTGTACATAGGCAGAAACTGCCCTGCTTTTCCTAATAAAGTTTTCTTCTTGAACCAACAAAACCGTGTTCATAATAACTACCCATCGAGTCGACGGAAACAAATCGACTCAAACCGTTAGATCGACGGAACTCGATCTTTGCCTTCTAACAACCGGTGTTGCTCCGGCAACATCGGGAAGGCTAAAACTTACACTCCTCACATTGCCCAAAGATAGGCAACACCGAGGAGCACGAAAAGCCACGTATTTCGTAAGCCGCGAACTAACTTCTAAAACTTACACTCCTCACGTTGCCCGAAGATAGTCAACACAGAGGAGCATGAATAGCCGTGCATTTTGTAAGCCGCGCACTAACTCCTAAAACTTACACTCCTCGCATTGCCCGAAGACATGCAATACTGAGGAGCATGAAAAGCCATGCATTTTATAAGCCATGCACTAACCTCCAAAATGCCAACCCCTTACGTTCCCCGAAGATAGGCAACATCGAGGAGGACTGAAAGCCGCGCACTCCATAAGCCATGCACTAAATTCCAAAACACTAACTCCTCACATTGCCCGAAGATAGGCAACTCCGAGGAGCATGAAAAATCGCGTACTGATTCTTAAAACTTAAAATCCCCACCCTGCCCGCAGATAAGCAGCATCGAGGAGCACTAAAACATACGCTCCTCGCGTTGCCCGAAGATAGGCAATGCCGAGGAGCACTAAAAAACCATGCATCCCATAACTAGCGCCAATCGCTTCTATAATCAGGAATAATGAGCACAACTCCAACAAAATTGGAATGATACAAACCAACAAAAAAGTTTTAACTAAGGACGCTTAATGATTAAAACTGCCCTCAATTAACCCATGCAATGTGCACCTCTCAAACACGCATATATTGCACACTTGCTGGAATATTACAAGAAACTTGGATTACATGCTAAAGTTGCAAAACTTTCGAAAAAAGGAAAATCAAGCTAAAACTTAGCCAAATTTCAAGTTTAATATTAAAATTATCTAAACCCTAAGTTACCGGTCATTTGAAAATTGTTTGAGTAAACAGCCCTATGAACTGGGGGGCATACACCGGTACTTGAACAAAAACATGTGAAAATAATAAGTTCACAAGTTCTGTTACTACAATAAGTTCACAAGTTCTGTCACTCCAAACAAAGAATTTTAAAGTTCTGTTAATTCTTAAGTTCTGCTACTTCAAACAAAGGATTTTGGCAGTAATCACAGAACTGGATAACTATAAAATAAAACAAGCACAAGTGCACAGAACATATATGAGCAGACAAATGAGAATACAGTTAAAATATCAATATATTGCTTATAATTTTCTTTACACAGGGTCAAAATGTGGGGGCCGTACCCAAACAACACCGGCCAACAAAAAGAAAATATAGACTCCACAACAAAAACACTAAGTGCAGACTCTGCACTTGAAGACTCAAAAGGAACCAAAAATCAAATCAATCTTCACACAAGCCTCTCAACCCTTCCTTCCACTACTTCCCTTTCTGCCCTTTGTTGGCAGCTTCTTCTTAGTCTCAGGAGTGGTGTCGCTGCCGGTAATGTCAACGAACACCTCAGTGGCAATGTCCTCCTCTTCCTCTGCAGCCTTCTCAGAAGATTCTCCCTTCGCTCTGCGTTTCCGTGATTTGCGGGAGCTCTTTGAGGCTTTGATCACTTCAACCTTTTCCTTCTTGATAGCGACCAATTCATGCTAAGTCCTGCAAGGCTGCTTTGCTTGAACTTCCTGCTCCTTAATTTCTGCCGATGTTACGTCGTCTTCTAAAGACATAGAAAGGTCATCCAGGCCATGAAGTGCGTCTGTCTTTTCGAACTCTGGTCCCGGCTGCGAGCCAGACACGGACGTAGAAACAGGAACAGAGACGACCATGGAGACCGTAGAAATAGCAGCGAGTTTGGGAGCTGAGGAAGCTGGCACATCAATAGAAAAGGTGGATGGACCTATAAGGTCAAAAACGAAAGCATTAAATTATTCCTGCTCTTGCTACGTAAGTTGGAAGCTCCCGAACTTGGAGGAAGCGAGAACATTACCTGCATAGGAGGAATTGTCGAGAATGTCGACTTCGTATTCACCACCTTCACTTTCTTTCGATGGTTCCACTACCTAAGGAAGAGTCTCGAGCTCTAAACTTGTAGGCAGGTCGTGGGGCTACTTCGATGATTCGCCCGCGCCAGAAATAAAAGGTTTGGTGAGCGCTTCAGTGGCAGTCGTTAAGGCAGCGTCAGTGTCCTCTTTCTCTCTTTTGACTCAAAGAATCTCCTGGCCCTCGAGCAACGCCCTCTTTGATTCTTCATTAAGGTAGGCGTCCTGCAACTCCTGCTCTGTATAAACATCACCACTATCGAAAAAGCGGGATAAATTTCTTTCCAAACTAAAGCGAGAGTGTGTGGGAACTTCGAACCCAAGTAGCCGAGACTCCCCTGATGCAACAAGGAGTTAACATAAAAATTCAGAATGGTCGCGTCTAGCTTCTCCATCTTTGTTTCAAAAGCATTTTGGAGCTCCAGGTTATCTGCTCTAATGGTGACTTTTTCAACTTCAACGACAGACTTATCGGCACTGAGCTGCGCGACTTGAGCCTGTAGCCTGGAAATTGTCTCGGCTTGGTCAGAAATAGTCTTGTTGTGCCCTTCAACAATGAGGTCGTGATCAGCAATGGTTTTCCTTTAAGCCTCAATCGTTGCGTTGCAAGCGGTCACTTCTTCTTTTAATTTTGCCTCTTTGGCGTAAACCTTCTTTATCTCATCTTTATAGACGATCTCAATCCTGGCATGAGCCTCTTTTACTTCTTTTAGCAAGTCGGCGCTCCTCTTGCCCTCTTGTATTGCCGCTGCCTTTTCTTCCTCCAGCAATTTAATTTTGGCGTCACGTTCCGATAGCGCTATTTCAAAATCATCTTTCTCCAACTCAAAAGAGAGGATCTCTTAGTAGTTATTGCGATTGGCGTCCGCCAGCTGTTTACACAGTCTCTCCCATCCTTCGGCCTGATCCAAGTCTCTCTGAATAGCATGAAGGTGGGGCATGTACGAATCCTTGTAAACTGGGTGCAGATCGCGATCAAACTTAACTACCTTCAAGAACCAACCGGGAAGCGCTGCCTCAAGCTAAGAGGGGCCCGAAGGAAGAATATAAGCAAGTCTCTGGTGAGGACGCGAAGCACCGGGAGCAAGCACGACTGAAGATGGTGGAATACAAATCGAAGGCGGAGCAGGAGCAGAAGTGACAGGGATTTCTTGATCCGTTGAGGAGCGCATCAGAGCGTAGACCTGTTGTTCCGAAGAATGCGAACGGTGGTCGAATTTCGATCTCTTCGATGGCTCCTCCCTTTCATCAAAAGATCTCCTTTTATCATACCCGCCTTTGTATGACCGGCTCCGATCTCTTTCGTCTTGGCTGTGGGCTTCGGCCTCTAGTTCCTTCCTCCTCCTGTATTCCCCCTCTGTTTCTCGGGGCTGATAACGGTCGGAAGGGTGCTTAAACCAGCGCTGGGAGTCGATGAACTCTTCAAAGTCATCATAGAGGCCACGTTCTTTTGTCATACCAGGCACAAAACATAAATAAAAGGTGTCAAAAGCGTAAAATAGACACGGAAAGAATAGAAGAAAGTAAGTGTAATCCTAGTGATATGTGTAGTGTGTTTCGAGGGAAGGCCTAGAGCGTCGTCACGAACCAGATCGGGCAGCAGTGGTAGGTGGGATAAGACTAACTTCAGGCGTAGAACTGCCCAAATGAGGGGGAACGTCCTCGAATTTAAAATCTTCCCCCATAAGCGCATCAAAATCAACATAGATGTCACTCAAATTACCAAACTCCGCTCTAGCATCTTTACTTGGAGAATCTTGACGCCCTCCGATCTCTAGGGCTTTGTCTTTAACGCTCGAATCTGGAAGGGTTGTGCTCAGAAGGATGGGGCTCATTCCCGGAGTTTCATCACACGATTCCAAGTCCTCGTCATCGGATCCTGCGTAAAGGTCATCACTTGCCGTAGACTCATCTCTACTACTCTCAAACTTCCCCTCTTCCTTTTCTAAGTCCAATGCGGCCTTGCCTTCTCTTTGCTTGAACTCTTCTTTTACTTCCTCCAGGATCAGAGGCATTCTAACCGGGCCACTAAATCCAGTCGTAGTAGCTTCTCCTCCTTCGCGGGCCTCCTCGGTTGATCCTTCAGACAGGCTCTCTCTCTCTTGAGAGGCGCCTTCTTCAGAACCGCGGGAAGAAGAAGTAGATCTTGTGCGAACCATGGATTAGGCAGGAGTGGGAACTTCAACTTGAACGGTGGGTCTACCCGGATACATTAACCCATATCGATGCAAGTTCTCATTAGTCAGCAAAATTTTAACGCATATTTCATCGGCATCAATAACCTTTAGTGTCTGAAAAACTTCATCAAGAGCCACGTCTCTGTTTGGCCTTGGAATAACTGCAAGAAGTATATAACTCGTTAGAAACTTCGTAGCAACGGTCGAAGCTTGATAAGCATGAAAAGGAACTTACCCCCTATCGTCTACCGACGGTTGAACCCCATGGGGCATCTAGCGAAGAAATATTGCATCTTGAATTGCGAAAAGTTTCTCCGCAGAATGATTTTTTGTTTCTTTGGACTTCAATTACAATCAAGGAGGGGCAGTCATCTCTCCTTTTAAATGATAGAAAATATCGCAACTCATCAAAGCTTGGAGCGCGGTTGAATGTCTGCATGAAAAGAACATGTATGCAAGTCAAGATGGCATAGACGTTTGGATGAATCTGAAATGGGGCAATGCCTAAGTTCGAAACAGTCTCGTGTAGAAAGTCGTTAAAGGGAGGCACGACTCCATTCAAACACATATACCGGTGGCAGGCGGTGTACCCCGAAGGAGGCATACGACGAACTCGTCCTTCTCTTACAGACGTGCATCCTCCTCTGGAATACCATGCTGCGCACAAATGTTATGAAGAACTTTAGAAGAAACCACCGAAGAAGCCCTCTCAAGCGGATTGAGTAGAACTCTAAAATTGGGAGGCGTTCGTTCCATGACTGGCCCAACCGGGACTAACTGACTGTATTCAGCTTATGAAGTGGTATAAGAAAGAGCGACGGATGACGACTCGGCTGCGGAAAGTGCTGAGCTTCCTCCAGTTGATTTGTGACGCGAAGATGGGTGCTTCAATCTAAAACAATGGAACTCGTATTCAAAACGCGAAGATGGGTGATTCGAGTGCGAATTCAGGTGCCCACGCAACGGACTTCAAGTGTGAACTGGGGCAATCGCAGCGTGCTGTCTATAAGGGGTGAGCTCGGTATCCGAAACACTACAAACACTCTATCCCGTGTAGATAGTCTGTTCACAGTGGAAATGGAAAAGAATTTCCCACATCGCTTCCATTTGTTTTCATTTCCTGTACGCTTACCCGTTATCGATCAACGATCGATAACGAATCCGTTATCCGAAGCAATGCGAAAAACCCTTCTCAATACAGGGACACCAGGTGTGCAATGAGCAAGCAAGATAAATATAAATCCTCCAGAAGAATCAGGACCGATTAGTGATGTGTCGTGCAGTAACAGCTATGAAACTTGGCACAAGTCAATTCTGGTCTAAGGCACGAAGATAGAAAAACACGTCAAGCATTGGGCCAAAGCCCAAATTTCATTCTGGGAGAAAACTCAAGACCTGATTTACTATCTTCCTCCATCAAACCGCAATCAAATAAAACTTCTCACGATCTACACCGCAAATACAAACCCACCGTCAAATAAACAATATGATTAATAGACCCACCTTGGATTAAACTTTAAATGTGAAATTGGTCGAAGACTTGAATCAGCAGTCCAAAGGAAAGCTAGTAGCAAGTAATCAGGTCAGCGGCAAGCTAAGTAATTGGGTCGGGGGCGATTCAAGGCGCGACCTAGGGTTTTGTTCCGAGATGAACTGAGGAGGCACCATGGTGCAAAAGGAAATCACGGCAGAAGTGGCTGGGAAATGATGGATCGAATCGAACTGGAAGTAGGTTGAAACACCTAAAGTCTGGATCGCAAGAAGGCAAGAAGAATCGGGTCACACGAGAATGATAAGTTAGATCGGCTCGAATCAATGATTAAGTCGGCTCGAGAAGCATATATAAGCAAATAAAAATGAGGCAGGAATTTTAGTTAAGTCATCGGGTCACCTGCCATAATGGATCACTAGCAACCCACCTTTCGAAGAAAATAGCAGCTAAGTGGTCAGGTCGCTAGCGATCCATCGTACATCGATCGCTAGCGACCCATAAGGTTGGATTTTTCTCGAATTCATGCTCCGAAATCTATCCATCGTTTCGAAACATACCAGGAAGCTATAAGAAGAAATTTGATCCGTTACGACAAGCAATATCAGTCTAGACCAAAGCTATGTGATCATCAACGTGACCGCCACGTATCCGTAAAACTGTAATGCGATCGCTTGAAATTCGACAAGAAAATATTGAAAGCGATAACTTCCAGAGCACGCCTTGATTACAATGAAGACGTACTCCGGGGAACAAAAGTTATCCAGATTTTTAACCCAGTAGGACCCACTAGAAAACAGAACAATTCCGTGACATCAGAATGGCTTAGAAATTAACCAAAAAGACTACAACACCAAGTTAATGAGAGTCAAGCCATATTACCAAAGCAACGACCAGGATTGAGTAAACCAAGAGACCAGCATCCGTTCAGCCCACTCAGCAGCCAAAACACAACCAGCTAGTAGATCGTCATCAAAACAGAGCAACGCGCAATGAGACTATGCAAATAACAATGATACAAAGGTCATGGAAGCATCCCAAACTTGCCGGTGATCCATACCCTATGGATCGCTAGCGATCCATGTAAGATTCTAAGATGTTATGGCATAAAGGAAGCAAAGAGAGCCTAAAGGATAGAGCCCGGAAAATACTAAGTGTATGGATCGCTAGCGATCCATACACGATGGACCGCCAGTGATCCATATAGAGCACTGTTTATTGCGACCTAGCATGATGAAATGATAAAGGAAGAGCAGTTAAGTAATTAGCTCGCGAGTGAGCCAAATCTATGGATCGCTAGCGATCCATGGTTTTGGCTTGGATCGTGAGCTAAACTTCTCTAGGTCGTCATATACTCATCTGCAAGCAGTCAGCGAATGGGCCTGGCCCAGAAGCATTCCGATCTCTATAAATACCATCCTACCTGCAACATAAACTGGATCTTCTCCGGACTAGTCGTTGAAGCTCTGCTGAAAACATTCTTCACTCTCTACCTCCCTCACAACAATCTCCAAAGGAATTCACTGTGATTCTCCAGTGGATTCCAACTCTGGGGATTCAATCTACCTAAGGGTAATCAAAGCTTTGTAATCAAACGCTACTTGTATCGGTAATCAGTCTATAATAAAACTATAAAGTGGATGTAGGCTTCGTTAACAGCCGAACCACTATAAAAATTCCTTGTCTTCTTTCTTTTACTGTCTTCTTCTATACCTGTTATCTTTGATATTGCTCTGTCAGAACAAGACTGGTGCTTTCAAACTCAAACCAGGGTGTTGATCCATTTTTTGGGTTAACAGCCATCTCCGGCTGGATGACCATATACTTCTTTGTTCCCCTCGAGGTCAACACTGGGCTTAAGCACCTTAACTTCTAGACCCCTAATATGTTTTTTCTTCTTTTATTTTCTCTTTATCTTTTTATATGCTCTCCTCTGTTAAACTTATCCATTGACAGGGGAAGACCTTGCTTACACTATTGTCGCTTTCTCGACATTGAGTAAGAATTTGAACCGGTTGAAGATGACCGCCGCTAGGCACCGGGACCTGAGACTCTTGGTGACTGACACCAACCTTCAGTAAATTGGACTAACGAGTTGGACCAGTCGATAGTCGAAGAGCGAGGCCCTTTAAAGAGGAAGCCGGTAAAGAAGGCGATCGTAGAAGAGAAGCTAACTTTAGTAAATTGGGACTACCCCAAAGTCCATTTCTTAACTGACGCAGGGCCGATCATGGATGCGAACCGCGGATACAATGACATAGTTAAGGGTGAGGAGAAAGAAGAGTGGCAACAAATTGACCTCGATCAATTGTATGATGTTGTGTCGGTGCCGCAGTGGGAGAATTTGACCAACAATAATTAGTTTATGTCTCGATCTCTCACTCTGAGCCGCTGCCTATGGTGTGGGATATGAGCTTCGAGTAATGTAGCATTAAGGGAAGGGTTCAAGTGTCTGGCATTGTTTGGGACACTGGTCCCTCCTCCAGGAAAATTCCTGCACATGGCTCCTTGTATCTTGAATATAAAGGGGGGTCTCCAAGCGTGCCTCATGTAGGGACGTACCAGAAAAATGTAGGCAGCTCGGCATCATCACACCAGCCCCTTGTAAGAAGTAGGGGTTGGGCTGGTACAAATGGTAGCTTACTTTCACTTGTATTCCTTTTAAATAAATTTTGACCAACTCGTTTGTTCTTCTTTGTTGATGTAGTGGTCAGAAATTTCGATTTTAGTCCCTTCGACCGGGTTGGGTATGGTACCCAAACTGTCATGACTGCCATGCCCAAAGCGCCGATGGAAGTTATCGAGGTACCCCTCCAATCCTGAGCACGTGCCACTGGAGAAGTATTTTAGGAGATTAAAGAGGGCTAGAGAGGGGACATTTTCCAGGCCCCTAGCTACATTTACAAGGAAAACAAATATTTTTGATGAGGAGGGAGTGCACCAAGAGGATAAAGCGGTGCCGATAGGGCATGTATCCTTGGAGATCAACACCACCCTAGACCACGATGACATAGAGCTCCTACTGAGGTCATTTTATACGGTGTCAGTTGAAATTCTGGCATCGACACCGGGCTCAATTTTGGTGGAGCAGACATTTTGAGAGAATGCTATTGATGCCTACACTCGAGACGCCCTGCTCCTAAGCTTCCTTATGTAGATCTCTTACCTGCTTTACCAAATCTTCTAACTGATCCGTTTCTATAGGTCGCCCGCCGCTCCATCCATATCCAAGACAATTTCATGGCCCTGAAGGACGTGGTCCAAAAATGTAAGCAGGCCCAAAGAGATGCCGAGAAGGCGGAAACAATGGAGGAAAAGATGATACAGGAGGCAGTTGTGGCAAGGGACCAGGCAAAAAAGGAGGAGGCATATTACAGAGGGAAGCTGGAGGCCTAAAGGGACCTGACATTGAGTGGATTAAAGGTCACTCCCAAGTGACACGCTGTAAGAATGGAAGGCAGGTAGTTCAGCACGAACCTAAACATTGAGTGGTTGAAGCTTACTCTCAGGTGACACCTTATAAGAATGAGGGCATGCGATCCAGCATGAACCTAAGCCCTATGTGGCTTGAACGTTACTTTTGGATGACACGCTGCCAGTCGAAGGATTGCTTAACTTGTAGTTAATGCAGGTGCACTACGGATGCCAGACTTCGATGTTACATTGGATAAAAGTGCCAGTCTCGGAAACAGTGCCCCATCACGCACGAGGGACGATTGACATCATGGACGAGGGATATGTGACCATTACAGCCACGTCTTAGCTCATTGATGCACCCTGGCATGAAATGGAGAGATGAATCACCTAAACTAATAGGGCAATGGGTAGTCCCAAGCAAGGAAGTGAAAACATGGTGATTCAATCTTGCCGGATAGCCTGGAAGTTGCCAACCATGAATGAATGCATGATAGTTCGTCCTTGTGGATAGCTTATCGGTGAGGAAGGGAGGCTGGCTCACATAGTCCTTGGCGTAGATGTCGGTAGACCCTAACATGGTAAATGAGCATATAATAACTCATCCTTCATTGTATAGCCTGAGCTGTTAGACGGTACTCCACGGTGACATGCTGCCAGTTGAGAGTGGTAGACAGGCATGGCACGAACCTGAATGTAAGATGGTAGTCCTCAAAAAGAAAGTGAATGCATGGTAGTTCACCCTTGTGGATAGCCGGCTATCAAGGAATGGAGACTGGCTTGCGTAGTCCTCGGTGGTAGAGGTCAACAGTCCCCAACTAGGTAAATGAGCACATAATAACTCATCCTTCGTTGGGTAGCCTTGGTGAATGTGTTAAATAATGTTGGCTCTGGAAAATTCAATGTATTCTTCATAAAAAATTTATTATATAGCCTTATAATTATGGTTGGCTCTTATATGTGATAGGCCTGGAGATGTATTAGGTTCCAAATGTGGGAAATGCAGGTTCCATCCGGGTGAGAGACGCGGTAAGTGCCATTTGTTAAGATGGTAGTTATGACAAATAACCCCTCCTAGTTTGGGCCTAGCACTCCTACGGTTGGGTTCTTTGTGTTAGTGAACACCCAATGTAGGAATAGGTCTCGGACAATGAATTATCGGAGCTTTACTCTTGACTTGTAGTGTTTGACGATCTTTCACTTGTAGGCTTCAGTGCGAAGCTCGGCTTCAGTTCTTCGTTCCTCTACAGTGTTGAGTCCAAGCTTGAGTAGCTCATTGTTTTGCCTGGGCTCGAAGGTCAAACGTCGAGGTGATGGGATGTCTACTTCTATGGGTAGCATGGCTTCGTACCCATATGGCAAGGAAAAAGGAATATGGATGGTTGAAGTGCGGTAGGATCATAAAACGAGTGATAGTTCTACAAATTAGTTCCCTTAGCTTTTGCAAGGTATTTCTTGATTATGGACTTAATGGTTTTGTTTACGGTCTCGACTTGTCCATTGACTTGAGGATGGGAAACATAATCCATTCCTTGAGAAGAAGTCTTAAAATAGGCTTCTCTCAAATTGAGTGTCTTTGTTAGGATTGATATACTTTGGTAAGCCAACACGACATATAATGTTCTTGATCATGAAGTTCAGAATCTTGGGGGTGGTGACCCTAGTAAGGGGCACGACCTCGACCCATTTGGTGACATAATCGACGGCGACTATGGTGTGATTATACCCTCCTTTGATATTAGGCGGTTATCTGATTAAGTTGATCCCTCACATGTCGGGCAGCCATGGGGAAGTCATAGGAGTAAGAAGGGTAGGAGAGGCTCTGGGGATTTTAGTGAACCGTTGACACCGATCGTATTTCTTTACATAGCACATAGAATCCTTTAGAATGGTAGGCCAATAATAGCCTTGTCGGGCGGCCTTTTTCCTAGGTATTTCCCCATGTGTCATCCCTACTAAATTCCTTAGCAACTCTTTTAGGATCTGGCCGGCTTCGTCTTCGAACACACATCGCTGAAGTGGTGAGGAGTACCCTCATTTATATAGCTTCCCATCCATGAGTGTGTAATAAGAAGCTCGATAGAGGACCTTCCTAGCTTTCTTTCGGTCGCAGGAAGTTCCTTACTTGCTAACTATTTAACAAGGGGCACCATCCAGTTGTCCGTGGATGGTGCGTCTATCTTCATGGGTGTTGCCCCTAGCTTGTAGCGAGGGTGCCTCAAATCTTTATGTGGACCCAAGGAGTAAATTCTTTCGGGTTGCTTACTGTCTTGACCAGTTGATCGGCTTTGGTGTTCTTCTCCTTGGGTATTTTCTCCAACTTGAACTCGGCAAAGGTGTTGATTATCTTCTTGGCCTCGACAACATACAAGGCTAGTGCCTTGCCCATTACTTGAAAGTGCTTGCTGATAAGATTAATGACCATCAATAAGTCACTAAATATATGGATGGACTCCACATGTAATTCTCTTATCATCCTAAGGCCGACCAGGATAGCTTTATACTTTATTTTATTATTATTTTCCTTGAACCGTAAAACACAACTATCTCCCATCAGGTATGATAAGGACCATGCTGGTCCCTGCCCCCTTCCCATTTGATGCTCCATCAACATATAGGTGCCAAGCTTGTTGGTTACTGATGGTCTCTTTTTTGCCACTGCTTATCATTAAGCACTCGACAATGAAAGTTGTCATGGCCTAGCCCTTGATAGAAATGCGAGGTTGGAAAGAGATATGATGTTGCTTAAGATGGACAGACCACTTCAATAGCCGATCGGCTGTATCTGGTCAGCTAAGGACTTGCTTTAGAGGTTGGTTGGTAAGAACTTTGATGGGATGAGCCTTAAAGTATGGCTGGAGTTTCAGGTTGCCATGAGCTATAGAGTTAGGAGTATGCCTTAGAGACACTTATGTAATTTGGTATACAAATCTAACTCGATAACCAATCTTGTTCAAAATAAACGGCGTTTCCTTTCTATATATACTTGTTATAAAATGTTATAAATAATTAATTGGTTGATTTAAGTATATATGTCAGAAAGTCCATAAATGATGTGTTTATGGTAACAATTACAAAGAGTTGTAACCATAAGTATTATATAACAATATGATAAGCACTTCATTTTAAATATTCCTAGTCAAGATGTATCGAGATTGGACATCGATCCATCCATTGAGATTGGAGTAAGTAACGCTCTTCAAATGTTGGGCGGTGTATTACTCATGGCTGCTGGGGGCACCAAGGAGTTACAAATTGATAGTTATTGGATAACTCTGGAATGACTCACTCGATAGTTTTCTATTGTTTAATATAGGTAAGGTCAAATAAAAAAAATATCAAAATGACTAATTTACATAGTTCTCTTGACTTAAGAATACCGCCAATCTACAATAAGAAAGCTCTGCATTGATTATAAATAATCATGGTATGGAGACCATCGAATGATTATAGTTGGGTCGAGCGGAAGTATCAGAAGTGAAACACTATCCAAGAGAGGATTCGTCTCCTCAGTTATATGGGGTTAGTATCATGATCAACAAAATTCAACTTGTGATGACCACCCTGCACCTTCAGCATCCAATATCCTATATAATGCCCTGAACTGGTGCTTGATCGATGTAGGACGATGGTTAAGGTTGTAAAGTAAATAAAATAGTCGCAAAACCTACCATATATCTCATAGTGCATCAAATAAAAATATGATAATAAACATCTCAGATACAAAATAGGTGAGACATTAATAACTAAATGAATCACGGGAATCGAAGTACACAGATCCATATAGTATATAGCATAAGTGATAGAGTTATATATCGAATAATAACTCATAAATAAACTGTCTTTAGATAATAATGGCACTGTCAATCTCCATAGTGATGTGCATCGGAATAGCAAATCATAATAAGAAAATGTAGTAATACGAGAGTATGACCCCCTGCAAGTCCTCTATCTAGCTCCATGTGCTCAACAGACCTGATATCCCTAATCTACTCATTAAAGAGTACCCAGAGTAATAGGAAGTAAAGCATTAAACTCCAAGTTAGACAATAGTCTGGTGTAAGCGGTAGAAAATCTCTAAATATTAATAAACCACTACAATAGTACAAATAATATGGAAAATCATACTTGATATGTCCCTACATCTACAGAGTTAGCACATATGCCAGATATACACTACTCTACATCATAGTCATCATGGGTGTACTGTACATTAAAGTACTAAGGGTGTCTATTTCAACAACATCGGCATATTGTTACATCCCTAAGGTGATAAGCAATCAAAGCAAACATGACATCCATCATCCACCTCACATTGTCTCACTCAGTGTGTTGGATATTTGATAACTCACCTAAGCCATCACCTTGAGTACTTGACCACCCATCATGATAGTCAACGTCCTGGTTTCATGGTACTCGAATCCATGCCACTCAGTAGGCCAGGAACTAAACTAAGCATCACATCAATCCGGGGTAATAAACCTCTCATTTGAAATCCAGGAGCCATCACGCCCCAAGTGTATACCCCATCTTACGAGTACTTTGGAAACCCTCGAGTGTCAACAATCACTTTGCACATGTTATCCATAGTAGAGCACATTCCGAAAGTGATCTTACGACTCCCATCACGAAGTCGCCATGATTTGGACGATTCCATACAATCATCATTAGTGGTAGAATATTGTCATTCGTCTCGTAACCTTCCTCCAACTGTCCCCTCAATCTGACTCATAGTCCTCTACTCCGCATCTCAAAATACAGGTATCCATCAACAAAGCCATCACTTCCTATCACAGAATCATCATCATCGGACCATGCATCGTCGTTGTCGAAAATCGTCACCAAACCCTCTGGTTCGGTACTGACCCTACCCTTAGCCATATTTGACTAAGCGTTTGGTTTGGCACGAGCTTGAAGCGAACACACCCAAGGCTTAAAGCAAACATCGCTATGTCTCGAAGTAGCATGCAAATGACTCGGAATAGCTCCAACTCTCCCTACCACCAAACCATAGACACTGATCCATAGCCGTCGATCCCACACTTCAACGCAACAAGCCATGCTCCATTATCTAAGACTTCTCTTCACTAATCCATCACCCTCACCGATCAATATCCCATGGATCAGTACCGATCCATGTCTACCTATCCATCACTTGGAGAAATATTTTCAAAGTGCAACCCCAAGTAAACCCATGCCTAACTCGAAGCAAGTACCAATCCATCCCCTTTTGACTTGAAGTAAGTATACTACTAATTCATCACTTAGAATTCTCTCCCATCTTCTCATGCAATCCATCCACGCAAGCTAGCAACCCTATGCATTCTATTATATCACTCGAAGTGATCCATCTAAAGACACGAGCATGCCTCGAAGCCAACCTCTACCGATCCATAGCCTTCAAACCACCACTAATCCATCTTTAATCATCTATAACTCATGAAAACAAACTCCAAATGACTTGAAACTTGAAATGTAGTTTTAGAGGGTCCTTCTTGACCTACCTTATCGATTGCATGTCATTTGGACAACGTGGCCTTTATAGGTCATCATCGACCCATCAATACTGATCCATAACTTATTCCTAAAACTAAATTACCATTCAATTGACGTTTTCAACCAAAAAACATCACACGTTCAAGCACGTTTTCAACCAAAAAACATCACACATTCAAGCAATCATCATATATAATATATCCTAACAAGTATACACCTATACATATCAAAGTGAAGCCTAAATCTAAAGGTATAACCATAAGAACAATGAAGGTCCATATGAACATGAATTTTTTAAATTTTTTCCAAATTGTTTGAAATTTACATATGTGAATAAAAGGGGTTTAAAACATATTTTAGGGTTTAGAAATCATTTAAAAACATCGTTAAACATCATATAGTATCTAATTAGCGAGTAAAGGCTTAAAACCAATCACCAATAATCCAAGCAATACAAAGCAATCCAACAATGCATGAAACCCAAGATATAAAGCGGCTCTAAGTGATCACCTTCTATTGATAGGTTTTGGCTAATTAAAGTAAGGTTTAGACTGATTTTATGGCTAAGAAGTGATAATGGAGGGTTTCTCCCTATTTCTGTAAAGTGTGAAATGATGGAGAGAAGTCTCATCAGCGCCATCATCATGCTAATCTTGAATTCAGGTTTGGGCCCAACCTTTGACTCACTAATTACCAGTTAACTGTTCAAAATTAAGTGAAACTTTAAATAGCCATATTTACCTAACGACAAATCCATTTTTCTATTATGACCACTCTACAGAAGAGAAACCATCATCCTGATCTAATGAAAGTGGTTTCAGACCCCAATTTAGCTCCTATCAAAGTTATAGGCCATACAAGATTTTTAGGGTCAAAATCGTTCGATAAAAATTCTAACGATGGAAAATGACTCTAGTAGTCATTTCCTAAAGTTATAGAATTGTACAACCCTAAATAAAAATAATACTAATATTCTAGGATCCTTCGATATATAGAATATGGGTCGCTACATTCTTCCCCTTTAGGAATTTCGCCCTCGAAATCCCAAACAAAATCAATGAGGTCATTCTGCATGTCTAATACCATATACAAGCATAGGAAACCATCACAAATCAAACATGCATACACAACTGCAGATGGAAAATGTAACATCAAAGCTTATCCTAGCATGCATGATACTATACTAAGGTATATGTTTCATGATATCGTAAGTGAAAGTAAAAGAGATAAATAGAAAGTCTCACCAAGTAAAGAGCTCTAGATAAGCTATGCTCACGCTCTCCTTAGTCTCCTAAGTGCAATCACCTTCGCTTTCACTCCACTGAACTTACACTAACTTCATAGTCTTCTTCCTATGCCACTTCTTATCACATCTGACGATACAAATATGCCTACGAGTTTTTTAAGTTTCTGATTTAATCTCAATATCATCTAGTTGATTCGATGCGATAGTTATACCTGAGTCGTGCACGAATTTCCACAAGTAAGAAACATGGAACACATTATGCACTCCCGTCATTCTTTGAGGTAAATCGACTCTATAAACAAGGTTTCCTATCCTCTCTAGTATCGAAAAAGGACTTATGAACCTCGGTGCCAACTTTACTTTGCTACCGAACCGAATCACATTCTTCAATGGAGAGATCTTGACAAATACTATATCATCAAAGAGAACTCTAGATCTCAACGTCTCTTATGCCGAATGATCTCGATCTTCTCCGAGGTTTCTCTAATCATTTCTAGCCCAAGTATCTGTTTTTCATCCGCTTCCCACCAACATAAAGGAGCGTGCACGGTTGATCATATAATGCCTCGAATTGTGCCATACCAATGTTGGACTGATAACTGTTGTTTGCAAATTCAACGAGATGTATGTGATCATCCCACGAGCCTTCAAAGTTGAGTATACATGCCCATAAGAGATCCTCTAGAATACGATTTACTTATTCAGTTTAGTCATTAGTTTGAGGGTGATAAGCCGTACTCAGATGTAGCTCTGTCCCTAATGCCTCTTGTAAGCTCTTACAAAATCCACTAGTGAACAACAGGTCTTAGTCACTTATAATACTCTTTGCACACCATGAAATCGTACTATCCACTTCGCATATAATTCGGCTAGTTTGGCTTCCATTCTACTAGACTTGATGAGTATAAATGTGGCGTCTTCGTTAATTAATCGACTCTGACCCAAATGCTATCATACCCTCCTTTAGTGCTCGGCAATCCATTGATGAAATCCATTGATACTTGATTCCATTTCCATATAAGAACTTCTAGCGGTTGCATCAAACCACTAGGCTTCTTTTGCTTTGCCTTACCCAATTGGCAGTTCATGAATTTTGAAATGAATTCCAAATGTCTTTCTTCGTCCCCTCCTAATAATAGGTCTGCCTCATATCACGGTACATCATATTACTGCTGGGTGGATAGTTAATCTCGAACGATGGCACTCTCGTAGCACCTCATTCCTCAATCCAATGACATCAAGAACAATCAACCTCCCATTTTTATGCAGCCAACCATCTCCGTTGAGTTCGTACTACCTCATCCCTTCAGACTTTACTCCAGCTTCAATCTTCAAAAAAATAGCTAATCTGGCATCATGCCTCTTATTAGTACTTATTTGCTCAATCAGAGTTGGTCTGATAGTCAAGCTTTCCTATATCTTTAGCTCTAGCTCACATATCGGTCGAATATCACAACCAATATTATACTCGAACCGCGTTCACTCCAGGAACATAGCACCCAACCGGCATGTGTCCCACTCAATGCATTAGCAGCCGCATTCCCTTTCCCCGATGTATATGCAATATCAATGTCATAAGAGGTTAGGAACTCTAACCATCGCTGCTAACTAAGGTTAAGATCCTTTTGTGAAAAGAGGTACTTCAATCAGTGAATAGCTTGAACCTCTCTCATAAAAGATAGTGCCCCTAAATCTTCAGTGCAAACACAATCGCTGCTAAACTCTAAATCATGGGTTGGGTATTTCTTCTCATGTAGCTTCAACTAGCATATGCAACAACTTTGCCACTCTGCATCAATACCGCACCTAATTCGGTACCACAAGAATCAATGTATACCATCATCTCTTCATTCCCACTAGGAATGGTTATACCGGTGCACTCGTTGACTTTTCTTTTAGACCGACGAATTCCTGCACATATCTTGCATCCCAAGTAAAAGTCTGATACATTTTCGTCAACTGAGTCAATAGTAGGGATACTTTGGAGAAGTCCTGGATGAATCATCTATAATATCCATCTAATCCTAAGAAACTTTTCGCATCCTTAGCATTTTTGTTTCTTGTCCAATCTTGAACTGGTGCGACTTTTATAGGATCCATGGCTATACCCTGCTTAGAAACAACATGACCTAAGAATTTCACTTCCCTCCTCTAGAAGTGACCCTTTGAAAACTTTGCTTTCAATCGGTGCTCTCTCAACACCTCAAGCATGATCCTCAAATGTGTCTTTTGTTCCTTCTCTATTCATGAGTAGACAAGAATATCATCCACGAACACAAGCATAAATTTATTTAGCTAACCCCTTAAGACATGTTTCATGAGATCAATAAAGTATGCCAGTTCATTGGTTAGCCCGAATGACATAACCAACCACTCATAGAAAGCAGATGACATACGAAACGTTGTAATCAGCACTTTCTCCTTTGCTACTCTCAGTTGGTGAAATCCCATTGCAAGATCCAACTGAGAAAATACTCTAGCACCATGAAGCTGATAAAACAAGTCATCAATATGTGGGAGTGGATACTTGTTCTTCGTCTTCACCTTATTCAGGTCACGGTAGTTGACACATAATTTAAGGAAACCATCCGCCTTCATGGCAAATACTATAGGCACTCCTCACTCAAAAATATTCCTGCAAATGAAACCTCATTGCAATAGGTAACTCACTTACAGCTTGTGCTCCCACTGCTCTCTAGGTACCATCCTCCTCAAAGGCATCACTATCGATCTAGAATCTTTAACTAAATCAATACGGAACTCTATCTCTCTATGTGGCGGAAGTCCGATCACCTCCTTAAATACATCCTGATACTCCCTAGCAATAGGTACTAATGGCAACTCGTCAGGAGGATATCAAGCAAATATAGAAAACTGATCGTCACGTAATCATTCGTAGGTAGCCTAACACTCCTCTCTACCCATTATCTACCACTGTTGTCACCAATGACTTCTCACAATCCACCATCACTCTGTACCAATGAAGCTATTCCATACCCATAATAATACCAAACCCAACGAAACCCAAAACAAAGCAATCACAATCAAAAGAATATCCATGACTCGATAAGACCAAACCACGACAAAACCATACACAAGCTAGTGGAGCCACCAATAGGGTTCGTCACAATCAAAGATCGGTCAAAAATTTTGGGTCTCAATCCCAATTTGTCTACTAGGTCGCTATATATGAAGAAATGTGAAGCCCTGGTATCAAACAAAACTCATATAGGAAAATCATAAATGGAAAGCATACCTTAAATAACAATGCCTTTCCCTTTCTTTTTCGTCGATGAAGGATTCGACAAAGTCAGATTGGAATTGATTGCATATGCTTTCACTATCTGCTTCTGCTTCAATGGCTCTGGAAAATTCTTCTGAATATGCCCAAGCTTGTTGCGGTTGTAGCATTTCTTTCCCTCAGCCTTGCAGTCTCTACTAGCACTGCAGTTGTAACAAGTTAGCGAGGTCTTACTCTTCTTCTGGTCGCCTTTATTTTGAAACCACTTCTTCTTCTTGTTCCCCTTCTTCTTGCCTCACCGCCTAATTGCAGCTTTGGCTCGTCTTTGGGAATAATAATCCTTGGCTTTAGATAATGACTCTCATGCCTTAAGGCCATTTCGACTATCATCTCAAAAGTCTGGTCAATGTGGCCCACGAGCTTCTCTCCCAACCAATCATCCAAGCCAATGATGAACTTATCGTTCTTCTTTAATGGAGTGTCAATGAAGGACATCCCATATTTTGAAAATGCATCGAACTCAGCAACATGATCAAAGACAGTCATATCTCCTTGCTTCAGATCCTCAAATTTACGGAACAAGACTAACTTCTGAGATGTGGGAATATACTTTTCTAAGAATCTAGCTTTGAACTGATCCCATATGAACTGGTCTTCAAGAGTGATGACCTTCACAGCATTCCACCAGTTCATGGAACACCCTTGAAGCTATTGGGAAGCCAATCACCTCTTTATAGCATCATCCAGCTCTAAGTCATCGAAAATCCTTTTGTAGGTGTTAAGTTAATCCTACACTTCCATCATCGACTCTGTTCCTTAGAATGGTCTACCACCAAGACCAGCAAAGTCTTTGTTCAACTTAGCGGAATCAGCTCTGGGCACCTACACTAGAGCACCACCATCATCAGAAACATTCAGAGCGGCTACTCAAGTATTTAACAGCATGTTCTGCATCATGGTATTGAACATCGTTTGGAAATCGAGATTAGCGGTTCTTGAGAAACTCTTTCTTCG
Source organism: Allium fistulosum (assembly GCA_030737815.1). Classification (NCBI taxonomy): domain Eukaryota; kingdom Viridiplantae; phylum Streptophyta; class Magnoliopsida; order Asparagales; family Amaryllidaceae; genus Allium; species Allium fistulosum. The sequence goes on along the minus strand of CM060906.1, from coordinate 447,854,614 downwards.
ATTCCAAAGATGGAGTTCCTAGTAGCATTCCTTGTTTGACGACTAATCCTTCGATCTGTAATAAGAACGATCGGTCTCTGTATAAGGAATTTTGTTTAAGTCGTACTCGTATGTGCAATACAATTTAAATACTATATACTACTATAGTTTTGGAAACCAAAATATATATAACTAGTACGCACTCTCGTATACACACACACGCACACACTCTTGATCCACTCTAGGGTGAGAAATTCTACCGTATCTCTACTGGACCACGGTATCTATGACGACCCATAGTTCCGTACATTTTAAGTTGACAATAAACCACACATGTCCAGCTCAATTGTACGAAATGGTGGATAGTTATGGGGAAAAGAAAATAAAGACATAGAACAAAATCTTATATGAATGGAATAACATATATTATTTCAACATATAATCTTTATAGTGGAAATTTTAAATACATCTTTCAGAATTTAACTTAACATCAACATTGACAATTATAACTGTTTCCTGGAGATTTGACCAGGCAACTGAGTACTCGGCGTACAGGACGACTCGGTGTCAACTAGGGATCGGCATCTCATAGTACTCGGCATAGTGCTCGGCGTCCATGGTACTCGGCATCCATGGTACCCATCATCAAGGAGTACTCGGCGTAGTACTCGGCATCCAGTGGTACTCGGCGTTAGAAGACGTTCGGCGTATATAACTACTCTACATGGCAGCATCGTTCGGCCAAAGGATCGTTCAGCTAAGAAGCATCGTTCAGCCAGAAGGCACGTTCGGCTTCGACTGACAACTGTTCTGCACTTCCCACCCATCAAACGTACCGTTCGGCATTGAGAAGGTGGTTCGGCGTCAACGTGTTCGGTCTACTTGGTTCGGCATACAGCGACCACTACACTTGGGCTAGAGTGTTCGGGCACCAAGCCCACCTGGGAAGTCCAGCCCATATTTGTCTATAAATAGAGGGGCAGGGTCACAGTGAAAAGGGACCTTTTTTGGGAGAACAATGGGGAGACTCTGCCATTTTTTATACTCTCCTCTTTTTAACTCAAACTTGTATTCAAGTCATTAATATATGGATTGTATCTGTATTCAACTACTTATGAAAGAAATAAAGATCAAAACTCAAAGTGGATGTAGGTAGTTACGCTGAACCACTATAAATCCGGTGTTCTTACTTTCTACATTTAAATTAGCATATTCTTCCTTGTTTAATTTAACTTCATCACTTACGTCTCTACACAATCTTTTTCAACGATGTTAGTGACCAATTTTGGTGCTAACACTTTGGTTCTTTCACTGAGAATTGAATTCTCAGCTTGATTGGATCTCATCGTCTACTAGTGGATTTCCATATTCGCGAGATAGATCCAGTTTTTTACTAGAAAACTTCCTATTCTACTCAGATTTGAAAGAAATCTAAGGGAAGCTGATAGTCGTAGATTGGATTCACTGATGTACGCAAGATCTGGGGATTGGACGTTGAAGTTTGCACTCAAGTTGAATGAAGGCCGACCCCCCTCTGAAGGCAATTCGGCCGAACACTCCAGAAAAGGCGTATGTCGAACGCTCTTCCAGGCCGAACATACCTCTAGGTCGAACGCTCTTCTAGGCCGAACCATACCTCCAGGCCGAGCGACATCCGAATGCCGATCCATACCTCCAGGCCAATCCATACCTCTATGCCGATCCATACCTCCAGGCCGAGTGACATCAGGATGCCGAACGTTCCTGAATGCCGAGCGCTTTCTAATTCCGAACTTTCCTGAATGTCGAGCGCTCTCTAATGCCGAACGCTCCTGAGTGCCGGGCGTTCCTGAATGCCGAACAGTGTGGAATGCCGAACAAATTTGGATGCCGAACAATCTTATATGCCGAGCAACTTTGTCATGCCGAACGGCCCTCAATGCCGATCGAAACTTAAGTTACACCGGTCTCTTATACGACCCCTATTTTCAAAAAAAACTATTTTCGCGTATGCCGAACCCTAGCCGCAGCGCAGTGCCTCCGGATAGTGAATTCAAAACTCAACTTAATAAAGGAACATTCTATCCACTTCCTTGACATCCCATGATCGACCAGGGCATAAAGGATCTAGTGGCAGCTTATGAACGACATCAAGGGAACGGACAAGCAACCGCTATTCAAGCGGTACTTCCAAAGGTTAGAGAACATAGATGATATGACTCTAGCAAACGCCAAGATGACTCCAAGCAAACCAATGCTCTAAGCAATTTATTCCAAATACTAACAAGGGTATCATACTGATCGCGTTTGAGGAAAATTGACCTCCAGATATATTTTGGCAACTAGTTAGCTAAAGAGCCTCCTACGACTATGGATCGTTTCTTTTACAAAATGAATCAGAACTGAAGTGAGGAGGAGTGGAGCAGACTAAGAAAAATAACAATGAAGGCCCATTGGCTAAGGATGTAGATCCCAGTAGCCGAAACAAGACTTCAGAATTCAGCTCATATGCTCTTTGAAAGATTCAATTGACAACCTCTACTTGAAGACTCACGACTCGGAGTGGTACTGGAAACCAACCTCGAGAGAGTACACCAAAGTCTAAAGAAAATCAGGGGAATGTTGTATATTCCCGGATGCTCGCTGATCCTAACAACGGGCGATTACAAACACCTCCGAGGTGTGATCGAAAAGATGACCTGGAAAGGAAAGCTTCAATAGTATGTACAAGTCCTGCAGAATGGCAGGCAGCGAATATCCGATGCCTATTACTAAAGGGCTATGATTATCAATTGGACGGTTAACGGGCAACATCCCTTTGAAAGGAACCAAGGGCGGAGTCGAATAGCGAGCACACGATGTTGTTTCACATATCAATGAGATTTACCATAATCTTCTTTGAATTATTTCCATTTCCATCTCTATTTCAATTGTTCTATGAACTACGACTAGCTTGAACTAAACTACTTTCAAAACGATGCAGGTGTCCAGGTACTCATATTTGGTTGCCAACCAATCTACGCAGACCATGATCGGACGTGTGGAGTTACATCTGGACGAGAATAATTCTATTGCTCATCATCAACCATATGCCTTTGATTTGGGGCTATGGATTAAATACAATGTACAACATCACGATGCACGAAGAGCTGAATTCCATCCTGCAAGTGGAATTTATTCAAGTAGAGAGCGGCTGCGATACGACCAGCCACTCGCTAAGTGAAACTCGAGCTCGGGGGCAAGCCATCACATCAAGGCTAAAAATGGGTTGATACACGACGATCCTTCGCACAACTCCGTACTCCCAAAGTGTGAGACGGAGTATAAACATTCGCTTAACTCCGTACTCCCAGAGTGCGAGACGGAGTATAAACATACATCAACTCCATACTCATCCCCAAAACTGGGGGCAGAACCAAAGCAAAGCATGCTAGTTGAACATTTGTCTAAAAGAAGATTGCAACGAAATGATTAAAAGACGACTGTCAAGCAATCAACTGAACGGAAATATTCAGCATGAAAGACTGCGGTTTTTCAAAGCACGTCATGTTTACACAAGACATCCTTTGGGGGGCAAATGTTATCCTGCCTTTTGGCAAGGCCGTGACACCAAGAACTTGATTAGAAACCAGTGACAGTTCGTCTTGGAGATCGGTTACACAAAGGCTCACAATGGATATCGATGGATTTTGTCCGAGTCTGGATCGAGCCACGATTAACAAGACATAACAATCAAAGCCAGGGAAGCCAATGTTCCAAGTTTCAAGACGATCCGAGTTCGTATGCTCAACTTATGATCGATTCGAACAACCGACCATCCATCCATCAACCTCCACATTTGACTTGGAGACCTAAACTGCTTGGAATGAATATGGCCCGATCATCCACTCCAATCGAGTCATAGAACAAAGTTCAACAAAATACAGATACCCCTCATGAAGCTCAGTGACGCCCGGATCCGTCTAAAGTGGACGTGATTTGATCATCTACACATCAAATCCTACCCTGAACACGAAAGGTTGTTCGAAAGCCCAACTTGAAGTAGCTATGGTAGACTGCGTACTCACTAATCATCGCTGTCAATATATGGACACGACTGCACCTTGGAACATATGCAACTTACTTTGTCTACTCAACAATCTATTATCCTTATTTTCTAGAAGGAGATACGGAGCAAATTGTAAGAGATTTGGCTATCTAACCCAACATGGATGTGATTCAACCATCTATCATATACCTCCTTCTTTGACTTGATTGGAAGAGCTATAATCACCAAGCGGACGAGAATCGATCGTCCATTTTTCAAATTCCGTCCCTCATCCTGGGGGGCAGAATCCCATTCCGTGAGCAAACGTGGTTCGATTGTTCATTCGACGACATTAGCCTCGATACAGTAGATGAATACAAATTAAAAAATGGAAATACGACTGCTCTCAACTTAAAACCTCCAAGTCCCCAGAGTGCGGACTGGAGTACTCTAAGTCCTCAGAGCACGGACTAGAGTATAAATGACTAAAACCTCCAAGTCCCCAGAGTGCGGACTGAAGTACTCTAAGTCCCCAGAGCGCGGACTAGAGTATAAACGACTAAAACCTCCAAGTCCCCAGAGTGCGGACTGAAGTACTCTAAGTCCCCAGAGCGCGGACTAGAGTATAAACGACTAAAACCTCCAAGTCCCCAGAGTGCGGACTGGAGTACTATAAGTCTCCAGAGCGCGGACTAGAGTATAAACGACTTAAACCTCCAAGTCCCTAGAGTGCGGACTGGAGTACTCTAAGTCCCCAGAGCGTGGACTAGAGTATGAACGACTTAAACCTCCAAGTCCCCAGAGTGCGGACTGGAGTACTCTAAGTCCCCAAAGCGCGGACTAGAGTATAAACGACTTAAACCTCCAAGTCCCCAGAGCGCGGACTGGAGTACTCTAAGTCCCCAGAGCGCGGACTAGAGTATAAACGACTTAAACCTCCAAGTCCCTAGAGTGCGGACTGGAGTACTCTAAGTCCCTAGAGCGCGGACTAGAGTATAAACGACTTAAACCTCCAAGTCCCCAGAGTGCGGACTGGAGTACTCTAAGTCCCCAGAGCGTGGACTAGAGTATGAACGACTTAAACCTCCAAGTCCCCAGAGTGCGGACTGGAGTACTCTAAGTCCCCAGAGCGCGGACTGGAGTATAAACGACTTAAACCTCCAAGTCCCCAGAGCACGGACTGGAGTACTCTAAGTCCCCAGAGCATGGACTAGAGTATAAACGACTTAAACCTCTAAGTCCCCAGAGCGCGGACTGGAATACTCTAAGTCCCCAGAGCGCGGACTAGAGTATAAACGACTTAAACCTCCAAGTCCCCAGAGTGTGGACTGGAGTACTCTAAGTCCCCAGAGCGTGGACTAGAGTATAAACAACTTAAACCTCCAAGTCCCCAGAGTGCGGACTGGAGTACTCTAAGTCCCCAGAGCGCAGACTAGAGTATAAACGACTTAAATCTCCAAGTCCCCAGAGTGCGGACCGGAGTACTCTAAGTCCCCAGAGCATGGACTTGAGCATAAATGACTTAAACCTCTAAGTCCCCAGAGCTCGGACTAGAGTATAAACGACTTAAACCTCCAAGTCCCCAGAGCGTGGACTGGAGTACTCTAAGTCCCCAGAGCGCGGACTAGAGTATAAATGACTTAAACCTCCAAGTCCCCAGAGTGCGGACTAGAGTACTCTAACTCCCCAGAGTGCGGACTCGAATATAAGCGAATCGGATCTCCATGTTCCCTGAATATGAACTATGACACAAATGACTTGAATTTGTCAAATCCCTGACATACGGGCTAGAAAGTATTCTAAGTGCTCGAAGCACAGAATGGAAGTTCAATGACTCCCGAAGAGTTTCCGAGTTATGTGAAGATGGACTGAGAAGTCTATGTTACTCACAACTGCTTGGATTAAAATCACAATCACAAAGAAAACTGAACAATAAGAGTCTTTTGTAAGACAGAAAAAGGAACTAAACCTTATTCAGAAATGAGTTTCTATTACAACCCCTCCAACGTTCAGAGTCGACATTCTATTTACAAGGACTAAGAAAATAGATGAAAATAATTACATGACTTAAACTAACTCTCGTTGAACGAGGATAGTAATCACTTCTTGTGCTTCTTCAACTTCTCCTCTCCAGAGCATTTACCCTTGGTACTCTTCTTTGATAGAGGGGTAGCAACTGAAGGAGTACAGGGGCCTTCCATGGGCTTGGACCCGCCAGGAAGGATGACCTTCAACGGCTTGTTCAAAGGATCGTCCAAGTCCACAACTCGGGGATCTACTATGACCTTGACCATCTCCTCCCTCTCTTTCTCGAGCCGCTCCTCCATGCTCAATTCGGATGTATGCTTAGAGGCGCCTGTAATTTCTACTTCATAACCCCCGTCGGTAGGAGAGGAGGTTTCAGACTTGTCTTTGTCAAGCGATCCGATCACCTGAGCGTCTGGACCAGAAGCCTCCCCTGCGTGAGTGGCTTCACTTGTTTTCTCCCCCACTTCCTTGGCGACATCGCTCCTCGGAGTGGGCTCGGGGTCAGAACGGCCTGCACAAAATCGTGGAAAACAAGAATGCAATAGTCCTGCATAAAGAATAACGACTTTCGAAATCTTAAAGAGAATCTTAAAGAGAAGGATTATCTACCAGGTTTAGGCAAACTCTCAGCCATCCGGGGGTCTCACCCTCTAGAACGGGAGACAGAATGCGGACTAAAGTACTCTAAGTCCCTGAGTGTGGACTAGAGTATAAATGACTCAAAAACCTCTACGTCCCCAGAGTGCAGACTACAGTACTCTCAGTCCCCAGAGCATGGACTAGATTATAGACGGCTTCAGAAAAATCCCTAAATCCCAGAAGCGGACCAGATTACTCTAAGTTCCCAGAGTGCGAACTAGAGTATAAACGAGTCGACGAAAATCTCTGCGTCTCGAACTGTGGACTAAAGCATAAACCGTTCGACAAGTCTCTAAGTCCCCAAGGCGTGGACCGAAGCATGAACACAAATTGGGCGCGAGTCAACCAGGAGAAGTATGAAACTGGATGAGCAAAACCCGACTGCATTTGTAGCCAACTTTACCCCGAGATCTGATTACAGAGCATGAACCAAAGTGGACGTGGATGACCATCCACTGTCCAAATTACACCCTGAAACTTACGTGGCATCGAAGTATTCCTCTTGGAATGAAAAACCACGATAAAATCCAAGATAGGCGAGACCTAGTCTCCCATCGACTGACATGATCCCACAATCCAACGGGAAAGAGAGTAAAGCTAAAGTGGGCGTGGCTGGCCTTCCTACTTATCGGTATATGCCCCAGACCTGGGGGCACGAGCGAGAAGCAAGATGAATGTGAACCGACTATTCACCAATCACCTCTATGTCTTTGGAGTTTAGGTGAAAAATAAACATAGCTAGGATGAGACTCAACCGTCCATGCAGTACAATTATCAACCCGAGACTGGGAGAAGACGCATGGTCATCCAAGAACTGGCTACGATAGCTCAGTATTAAAACTTATATATAGTGCTTACAGCTACTCAAGGCAACGACCGAAAGGATGCATAGAGATAGAATCATTAAATCGATGCCAAAGCTTGTGGGCAACTGACTGTCACTCCAACCCGAAGGTCGAGTGAAGGATCATGAATGAATTGAATAGAAAATGCGTTACTCGAATATACAAGCAAATTCAAACTCATAGCAAGATCCAGCTATGTAGTTGCACGCAACTCGAGGCTGGCCCCTACTCGACATTTCCTTCAACGAGCTTTTAAGCCTGATCTTTGGCCATTTGCAGATAATTAATTAGAGCCTTCAGAGCCCTTCATTATTTGACTTAACAACTCATGACAAGACTCTAGGATTCGACCAGAGTAACCATCAACATTGCCAGTCCCAACCATATTTCACATTGAATGTTATGCAAAATAGTTACATCTTTACTCAAAGAATCTGGGATGGCACCTGCTAAGCTGACGGTCGACATTACAACCAGCCATGGCGACCCTTTCCGGGTGCTGAATATCGGATCACAGCTCAGTGCAGTGATGATAGAAGAATTAGTTGGATTTTTCTGAATAAATGATGATATGTTCCCTTGGACCCATTCTGACATGCATATGTGATTTCATTAACTATCGCGAGCCATGCATTGGATATCAGCCCGAAGCTACAAAAGCTAGAACAATCTCTATTGATTTCTTCATGAAAGCTCCACTCTTACTTTTAGGCTCACCCCATCAACGCCTATGCCCACCAGCCGTTGCGACAGGGCATACGATGACCTGAGACGTCTGAAAGACTATTTAAATAGAATATCGAACTAAGCTAATTCGATATCACTTATTTCCCACGAAGGGCTATCCAAGGACGGAAATTAGCAGACCTCACACCCAAATTCACTACCTCAGATGACTATTCAAAGAGTAGCAGAGAACCAACCATAAGATGGAAAATGTACACGGATGGAGCACCCAATGATCAGTGTTATGGCATAGGAATCATGATAATGACTCCTGAGGAACGATCAATCTGCTACGTCCTAAAACTCGATTTACCTATAACAAACAACGATGCTTAGTATGAAGCCTTGACTGCCAGCCTCAAATCTGCTAGAGGATTTGAAGTGAAAACTTTACATATCTTTTGTGATTCTTGATTGGTAGTATACAAATTTAAGGAAGTTGATCTTGCTAGGGGGCATTGTCTTGCTCCTTATCTCGGCCAAGTCCAAGAGCTACTAACCGACTTCACGTATTACATCATTACACACGAACTCAGTGAACAAAATGAAAAGGTGTCATGGTTGACTCCTATCAAAGACTATCTACAATAAAAAATTCTTATTGAACGAAGGAATGGAAAACGACAGATCCTCCTCAAAGCTTCACGCCAAATCATCTAAGAATAAGTCGTGTGTCAAAAGGAGTTTATCCATCCCCACGCTTCGGCATATCGCCCATGATGATATCTTGAGCAAAGTCTATGAAGAAGAACGCGGTAATAACATCAGGGGGAAAACCATGATAAAGAAGATACTCTGCTACAGGTATTACTGGCCAACTATCAACCCAGAAGCGGTTGATCATGCTAGACAATGTGACGAGTGCAAGATGTTTGTAAAAAATCCGGGAACCCCGCCGATGGAAATTAGTCAAATGGCTAGTTCATAGCCGTTTGCCACTTGGGGGCACTGAAATCATCTTCTTGTCGATCCTCAAGATGGTGCAAAATACACCACCATAGCAGTTGATTACGCCACCAAATGGGCAGATGAAGAACTCTAACCATGAGCAAGATGAAGAAAATAATCAACTTCTTTATCCGTAACGTCATCTGTCCTTATGACCTTCCATGATCCATTATAACTGCAAATGGACAGGTTGAAGCTGTGAACAAAATCATAGAGTCTGTACTAAAGAGAGGTTTGGAAAACTCCTCAAGTGGCTGATTGCAACCCTTATTTCACAGAAAATACAAACAAGGAATCGCGATTGAATTGCAATTAAACTAGACGGAGTTGGTGACGACTTAATAGCATATAAAACGCATCCGAGAGCCAATGGCAAGAACATGTACCCGAACGTGCATGTGTACATCCTTAAAAGTTCGACTTCTTGAAATCAACAGAAATTGAATTCTCACTAAGGGTTATTAAGAAAAGACTAGATCAGATAGCCGAAGCTTATTAGCTCTGCAGAATCAGTCATGTATGGCCACTAATGAACCACAACCCTGGATTTATAATATTGGGAATCGACCAAGCATCACGATGACCAAAGAAGGATACAACACCTTGGGAGGATAAATTGGAGGATAATGACTATTCAAGAAACATGGTGGATTTCTTTCTGAAGACAAGGAATACTCGCTGATTCAAAGCGTGTTGTGTTGCTTCACACGACACACTTTGGGGGGCAAGTGTTTCCTGGAGATTTGACCAGGAAACTGAGTACTCGGCGTACAGGACGACTCGGTGTCAACTAGCGATCAGCATCTCATAGTACTCAGCGTAGTGCTCGGCGTCCATGGTACTCGGCATCCATGGTACCCGTCATCAAGGAGTACTCGGCGTAGTACTAGGCATCCAGTGGTACTCGGCGTTAGAAGACGTTCGGCATATATAACTACTCTACATGGCAGCATCGTTCGGCCAAAGGATCGTTCGGCTAAGAAGCATCGTTCAGCCAGAAGGCACGTTCAGCTTTGACTGACAACTGTTCTGCACTTCCCACCCATCAAACGTACCGTTCGGCATTGAGAAGGTGGTTCGGCGTCAACGTGTTCGGTCTACTTGGTTCGGCATACAGCGACCACTACACTTGGGCTAGAGTGTTCGGGAACCAAGCCCACCTGGGAAGTCCAGCCCATATTTGTCTATAAATAGAGGGGCAGGGTCACAGTGAAAATGGACCTTTTTTGGGAGAACAATGGGGAGACTCTACCATTTTTTATACTCTCCTCTTTTTAACTCAAACTTGTATTCAAGTCATTAATATATGGATTGTATCTGTATTCAACTACTTATGAAAGAAATAAAGATCAAAACTCAAAGTGGATGTAGGCAGTTACGCTGAACCACTATAAATCCGGTGTTCTTACTTTCTACATTTAAATTAGCATATTCTTCCTTGTTTAATTTAACTTCATCACTTACGTCTCTACACAATCTTTTTCAACGAGGTTAGTGACCAATTTTGGTGCTAACAATAACTCTATGTCCTTACAAATGCGGAATACAATAGTACATAAGTGTGGTGGAAATGGATACAATCTTCAAAAGAATCTTCTAGCTCCAAACTCTGAGCTCTTCCAAAATGCTCCAAACTAAACCTAACTACTTGGCTGCCCGGAAAAATAGTGCACCCAGAGTTTAAGGGAAAGAAAATAAACTCCGGGTCAATCATGGGACAAGTGTGGGAAACTCAAAATACGAGTATTTGAAAACAAATGGTATCTCATAAGACCACACCGCACATAAACACGGAATTGGTTTTTACCTTATGATAACCAAATATTTTCTACGTAAAATCCAGTGATATTGTTTTTAAATTTTTTGAGAATCTTTCAAATAAACATATTCAAATAGCCGAAATCGTTACATTTGTTAAATTTGACGGCATGATAGGTTTTCAACTAAGTCCGAAGGCACTTATTAGAGAATGGATTTCCAATGAATAGCGAGGTAAGGGACTACCTCCCGTACAGTACATTTCTATAGGAATGTACCGAGGCCATCAACAGATGGTCCTCTGCGAATTACGACCGGCCTACCCGAGACCAACAGATGGTATGGATAGCACTGGATATGATATCACCCCGACCGTCCGACCTCTTTGAGACGTCTCATAGTATACACCACAAAATTTAAACCCGACATTATAGCAGGTAGAAATAAATAAATCTAGAAAGGTAATATCATACCTTAATGGTTGCGAACCACTTAGCCTTGAAGCAACCCCTATTTCACAATTCCCCAGGTGCGAGGCTAGAGGTAACGTTTACCTTTCTTAGAACATTTGCACTTAAAATGCTATATTGCCATTTCCAACAACACACTATTGATTTCAACAAAAGTACAACCTCTGAGCTCGTACGTCTCGGAGAAGAGTGTTAAGTATAAGAGGGTTACCTTCTACACCACCATCAGATGTATGTTTGTAGAGATCAATGCACTGTGATCTTAGAAATGCAATGTTAGACATTCATCCATACAAGTTGTCTAGGAACAGAACAAAACGAAGGCACTCTCCTACCACATCCTGTTGGGAGTCTCCCCTAGGATTAGTAGCAAGTAGTCCTTACATACAAAGATCCCAGAAAGAAGGGACCACTGCTATTTATTTATCTCGGGAGCTACTCCGAAATTATCAACAAGCAGTCCTTCCGTTATGAAGATCCCCGCCTTCAACTTCATTGTCTGCAACCCATCTTCACTTTTGAACTCGTAAATTGGTTCAAAGTGGTTTTTGGATAAGAATCATCCAAATCCGACCCTAGTTCCTCCGAACCAATTATCGGTAAACAGTTGTTAAGTAGGTGATTAATATTCCATTGTTTTGTATCCTTTTATATAAAATATCTTCTTAGAGATATATATCTTTTAAAGCCATTTCTTTTCAGTATATACGGGATCATTAAACCTATTTTAACTTTGGAAATACCAAATCAAAACCATTTCTCATAAATTATATTGCAAAACTTTATTGAGTAAAAGGGTCGATGGAAATTATACTAATTTTACTGAACATCAATTCCCGTATTCAACCTTTACTGTCCATCGAATAAAGGTGAAATCTCCATTTAAATTCGCACAGATAATATGGGTTCCCTACTCGGAACTTAATACCAATTATAAGAAGATTATTTCAATACGATCCAAGTTGTATTAAATTTGCGAAAATTAAATCTTTTATACTTGCCTCGTTTTCGACATTTCGACCTTATATGTTCCTCGCCCAGGAAAAAGGCCAGGTGACCCAGGGCACTGGTTGCTCCTAAACATCTCCTTAGTTTAAGCACCTCACATCCGAATCTCATGAATAGAAAAATCCAGTCTACTCATCGGCTTTTAGAGCCAAGATTAAATCACTTGATTATAACAGCTTTTCTTTAAATCGTTTATTTAAACTCTTTAAAATAAATTATGAAACCTCCACATTATCTTTATAATACTTAATTATTTATTTGAAATTTTTTATAAAATATTTTGGGAAAGAATACTTAAGTTTATAGTTATATTTCCAAAGTTATTAAAAAGTGCTGCAAAAAGTGTTGCGAGTAGTGCTTTTAAGGCTTATTTGATTAAAACAACATTTCTATCATTTAGAAATTCATTTTTATAACTCAAATATCTTTTAAAACATTTTAAAATATTTACAGAATTTATTTCATATTTTTAAAGAATTAAAAATATCACTATTATAGAATTTATCGCTTTGGTTTTCGAACTGCCAAACCGCGACTATTTTGAAAACTTGCTTTGCTCATATTTCAAAATCTACTAAATGAAATCTCGATCGTTTTCTTTTGTTTGAAAACTATGATTATAAGGGTTTGGAAAATTCTTATTACAAAGAATTCCTACTCCGAATTAATCATATAAATGGGTTTAACTTTCTACGGTGCGAAATCGCAGACTGCCATTACGCGACGTGTCTATTTTTTACTCAACTTTCATAACTTGTCAAAACTTCATCAAATTGGATTTTAATGCTTATAAAACATTTATAAACTATTTAAAACCATTTTAAGGAGGTTTAACAATCTCATTTATACCATTTCATTTATTAAAGGAAAACGATTTCCTTTGTGGTATTCGACGTGTATTAAATGTGAATTGTTTACACATCCAAACCAACATATTATCATATCCAAACATGGTTCACAATCATCACAACCAAGCATAGCCAAATATATATAACGTCAAATATATCATATTACAAATAGTGTGAAGTGTGTAAATACTTTAGATCTTTTGTAATATATATATATAAGTGTATATGTATATTTGTGTGTGTGTATGTGTTCATTGCTAGGGTGTGCATGTGTATGTTATATATGTGCAAAAGACATATAAACAAGGTTTCAACAACTTTCGTTCGTTAAACCATTGAAAACCGGAAAGCCAATTCCCAGTCACATTTTTACTTATAAATTAATTTACATATAAATGTAAACAAAATTTGAACACTAATTTTCCATTAATATTAATTATTTAAAACGAACTCACTTGAATTATAAAATCATATAAATCAATATTAAACAATTGTTTATAAAAAGTGTTGTTATATCAATAAAGCAATACGAATTTTCTTATATTTTCAAATCAAATATATATCTTGATAAAACTATTATAAATGATTTATTATCACTTCATAACTAATTAAAATGAATTATTATAATTTTAAAAACAATTATTTGAATAATTATATTAATTATTAAATCATTAAATCTCAATTTAAATTCATAAATCAATTATTAAATATGATGCCATTATTGATGATGTTATAAATACATTTTATTCCCAAAAATAAAATACATAATTTTATTTTATATTTTTGTTTGAATGGATAAATAAGTGTATATATCCAGCTCCGTGCGTGACTTTTAATAATTATAGAGCTATTTATTGATAAAATGGTTTTCGGTCATTTTATCGATATTCTTTCAAAGTATATATTTTTGTAAATACTTATTAAAATAAGTTTATCATCATTATTTATTATCTAAGACAACATAATCTATGTTAAAAAGCTTAGATCTGAATATTTTAAAAATAAATATAATTTATCAAAATGATTAATTTGCGAGTCGTTGCAGTATCCCTTAGGGTAAATCACACAACCTAAGTTCTAATACCAAATATGACGACCGTCCTACACCTCTAGCATCCAATATACTAGTATAATGCACCGCAATGGTGCCCGACCGATGTAGGATGAAAATCAAGGTTGTAAAGTAAATAAAATGGTAACAGAACCTACCATATATCTCATATAGCATCGAATAAAATATAATAATAAACATTTCAGATATTAAATAGGCGAGACAGTAATAACTAAATGAATCATAGGAATCATAGTACATAGATCCATATAGTATATAGTATAAATGAAAGAGTTATACATCATATAATAACTCATAATAAACTATCTCTATATAATAAAGGCACTAGCAAGCTCCATAGTGTTGTGCAACGGAATAACAGATCATAATAAGTAAATGTACTAATACGATAATATAACCTTATATCCGTCCTCTGTCCACCTCCATGTGCTCACCAGACTTGATATTCCTAACCTACCTATTTAAGAGTACCCAGAGTAATAGGAATAAAGCATAAAACTTCGAGTCAAACAATAGTGATGTTAGTGATAGAAAATATCTAAATACTAATAAACACTACAATAGGACAAATGGTATGGTAAATCATACCTGACACGTCCCTGCATCCACAGAGTTAGCACATACACAAGATATATGCTATTCTACCTCATAGTCATCATGGATGTATTATACTTCAATTTACTAAGGGTTTCCAAGTGTCTATATCAAAAACATTAGCATCATGTGACATCCCTAAGGTGATAAGCAATCGAAGCAAACATGGCATCCATCACCTATCCTTACATTTACTCACTTGGTGCATTGGATTTTGATAACTCACCTAAGCCATCATGCTCAAGGACTTTACAACCCATCACGATAGTCAACATTCTGATTTCACTGTACTCGAATACTTGCCACTTAGTAGGCAAGGAAATAGACTAACTATCATGTCAGTCTGGGGTAACAAACCTCTCATCTGAAATCAAGGAGCCATCACGCCCAAGTACATATCTCACCTTATGAGTACTCTGGAAACCCTCGAGTATCAACTGTCCCTTTGCACATGTCATATACAGCAAAGCTCATCCTAGAATTGATTTTACGACTTCCGTCATGAAGTCATCGCGGTTGGGACAATTCTCTACAATCATCGTCAGTCGTAGAATATCGTCATTCATCCGGTAACCTTCCTCCAACAGCCCTTCAATCCGACTTATAGTCCTCTACCCTGCATCTTAAAAAACAGCTATCTAACATCGAAGTCGTCACTTCCTATCACGAAATCATCATTATCAGACTACCCGTTGTCATAGACGCAAATCTTCACCAAACCCTATGGTTTGGTAACATACCTCCCCTTAGCCATATTTGGCTAAGCATTTGGTTTAGCACGAGCTCGAGGCAAACACTGCCACATCTTGAAGCAAGCATGCTAATGACTTGGAGTAGCTCCAACTCTCCCTATCACTGAACTATAGCCACTAATCCCACACTTCAACACAAAAAGTCATGCTCCATCACGTGAGACTCCCCTTCACCAATCCATCACCCTCACCGATTGATGTCCCATCGATCAGCATCGATCTATGGCTATCGATCCATCACTTAGAGAAATTCTTCCAAAGTGCAACAAGAAGTGAACCCATGCCTAACTCGAAGCAAGCACCGATCAATCCCTATCTTGACTTAAAGTAAGTATACTACCGACTCATCACCTAGAATTCTCTCCCATCTTGTCGTGCGATTTATCCATGCAAGCTAGCAATCCAACACATTCCATCATATGACTCGAAGTGATCCATCCTGTAACGGCCCGGATTTCCGTACCCTTTGAATCAACAATAAACCACACATGTCCAACTCAAATTGCGCGAACAAGCGGGTCATTAAGGGTAGAAAGAAAAAAAAGATAGAACGGAACAGAAAAACAGAATCTTACATGACTGGAATAACATATATTATTTCAACAATAATCTTTACAGTGGAAAATTTTAAAACATATATTAGAGTCTAACCTAGATTCAGCTTGGACAGTTATAACACCTGCCCTTACAAATGCTGACAAAACAAATGCAATAGATGCAGTGGATAATAGAATACGTCCATACGATGATGAAGATCTCCAGCTCTCCTCTAGAAACTCCAAGCGTCTTCAGCTAATCCTGAAACTACTTGATCTGACTCAAGTATTAAAAATACTCGGATTAGGCTTGAGAAGCCAGCGTGAGATACTCAAAATTTTAAATATATAGCTCATGAGGATGTTATCAAAACCTTTGAAAAGAAGGTTGTCTCATAAGACCACGCCCATACAAAAATACGGATGAGTTTTTACCTTATGATAACCAAAACACTTTTATTACCAAAATAATTTGATATTATCTTTAATGACATTCTTTTGGAAAACATCTTTCAAATAAACTTATTCAAATGAGGTATCAATACCCGGACTAAGTCTAAGGGAATATATTCGGACTAGGTCAAACGGAATATGTGATAAAAAAGGGGTAGCTAAAATGTTTGCAAGTCATTACAGCTATTTTGGGACTACAATCAAAACCGTAAAGCTCATATTGGAATTGGATTTTCCAACATGGTAGGGAACCTCGATAACCATGCATTGCAGCCGGAACCCGGTGGTTTTTCGTGCAAGGACTCACACACCATTATTCCTCATATTGCCACACTTCTTGATATCCGGTGGCCTCTCATGCAAGGACTCACATGCCACTATATCATACAATAAGGGTCCCGTCTAGACACCTTGGTGACCTAGATCATACGCCGCCAGTCACCTTGAGGGATCATACGCCACCCTCGTCATACTAAGCCTGAAATATGTAACATAGTTCCCATATCATTTTCGAGATGTGAGGCTTGGGAGTGAGGCTATGCTAAACTTTGACAAAGCCACGCTTTTCATACAAAACCACGCTTTGATCATAATAGGTTCCACTTTGAATGCCACATTGCCATTCCTTAATCACACAAATGATTTCTACCAACGTATAACTCCTGAGCTCGCAAGTCTCAGAAAAGGGTGTTAAGCTAAGAGAAGTTGCCTTCGCTGCCACCAAGCAGATAATACGTTGATAGAGATCAATTTATGTGATCAGAAATGCACCGTCAGACACTCATCCATACAAGTTCGATCTGGGACTGAATGAAACCGAAGGCACTCCTCCTACTACCATTATTAGCGAGTAGTCCTTGCAATCCAAAGATTTCAAAACATGATAGAACCACTACTATAATTGTCTCTATATTGGGAGCTACCCAGAGAATCTCAACAAGCAGTCCTTCCACTATGAAGATCTTCGGTCTTCAATACAACGAAGATTTTCAGAATGCAGTCGTCACTGTCATATAAATATAATGTGGGTTAAAACCCTTGGGACTCATGACAGCAATCCTTACATCCTGAAGATCCCTGGTCTTCAAAAATCATCATCTTCAACATGTCTTCACTTCCGAACGTATACATTGGTTCGAAGTGGTTTTCGGATAGGAGTTCCCCAAATCCGACCCTGGTTCCTTCGAAACCAATTATCGATAAAAAGATGTTTAGTTCATATGTGGATATTGATCATCGATCAATTACATCATCTTTTATTTAAATCAAATATCTTTCTTAGATATATTCTTTTCGATTTATTCCATTTTCTTTTCAAGAGTATATGGAATCATTAAGCCTCATTTATCAAATCATTTGGTTTATTTAAACCTTTCTTAAATCTTGAAATAATTCCAAAATATTTTCTCTTCTAGTTAGGAAAACATTTCAACATTATTTCTTTAAATCTTTCATTTAAAACTCCTCTTTAATCTTGGAAAATACCAAGTCATCTTACTTAAAATCATGTTTAAACTTCTATTTCCAGATCCTCATTTGAATGGGCTAAAAATGATGTTATGTAAAACATCCTTACAACAAACCCAAAACCGTTTTATTCAAATCCTTTTTTAACTCTTGGAAAACTCTTCACTTTTCACTTTGGGAAAACCTTTTTAGAGCATCCGGACTTTCCTTTCGATTTGTTCCACCCCTCGTCTAAATGAGAAAACAAAGGCCAGGTAAGTTTAGGGCACTGGTTGCTCCACTTCCAACCTTAGTGCACACCTTGTTTTACCGTTTAGATCTCATAAGCGGGACAAATGAACTAGTCGTTTCCGCATACTCAGTTTGTTATTACATTCAAGGAAGTGATTTCTATTATATTATTTAAGTGTTATAATAACCATTTATTTAAACTCTTTCTAAAAGAATTATAAAACTTCCAATTTATCTTTAAAACACTTAATTATTCATTTAAAAACATTTATAAATGATTTGAGAATAATTGTTAAGTTTAAATCCTTATTTCAAAAGTTATAGAAACTGCATGCGAAAAGTGCTGCGAAAAGTGCTTACAACAGCTTATTTGATTAAAACAACGTTTTAATGTTTGAAAATTCTTATTTTCCAATTTAAATCTCTTTCAAACCATTTTAATAGATTTATAAAATTTATTTCATATTTTTAATCATTTGAAAATATCATTTATAAAGAAATTCCTTCTTGGATTTCGAACTACAAAACCACGATGTTTTTAGAAAATAGTTTTGGACATATTTGAAAATCCACATAATGAAATCTTGATTTTATTTCTTCGTTGGAAAATTATGGATATATTAGTTTGGAAAATTCTTATCTCGAAGAATTCCGAGCTATATTCCATTTTATACACTCGTTTGACTTTTATGGTGCGAAATCGCGAACTGTTGTTACGCGACGCGCCTATTTTCGACTATATTTTCAATTCTCATTCAGACTTCACCAAAACACTTTTAAATGTTTATAAAACATTTATAAACCATTTTGAAACATTTAAACCAATATTTTCCATATTAAATATCCTTTTCACTTTAAATCATTTCATAATATTATATTATTACAATATTCATTTTCCACCATCTTATATTCTCAAAACCATTAAGAGGCTAAATAACTTCATATACACATCCATATGAATTTATTTTCTATTAATTAACCATTTTTATTTTGATTTCTCATAATTTATCACAACCAAGTTATCAACCATATCAACATCCATATAATCAACCATATAATCATCCAAGTTAACAAACATATAATCATTCAACATGTTTAAACTTTCATATCATTATTCTTGAAATATTTTTAGAGTTTTACTAGAAAAATGTGAGTACTCACATTTAACTTAATCGATTCTTCCTACCAACATTCTTATAAATCCACACTTCACCTAAACTTACCTATACCTCACTAATACATCAACAAACAACTCCACCACCTTGCCCATGCTCACGACCATCCTTTCTCCTCCACTTTGCTCTCGACCCAAACCTTCCTCCTACCTACATAGCTCATGGCCATAGCCTCCCCATCCTAATGCTCATGGCCTAAAGCCATTTAAAGAAGAGAAGAAGTGAATTAAGAAGAGGTTAGAGAGTAATTAGTGGATAGGTGCTTAAGAACTCCACTATTTTTAACCCTCCTTCCTCTCTTAAAGAAGAGAAGGCATTAATGATCAAAAGAAAGCTCAAAAAATGAAGAAGAAGAAGAATGAGAAGTGTGAAGAAAATGAGAAGAATGGATGAGTATTTATAGGAAAAGTAAGGAGTGGTGAATTACAAAATTAACCCTTTACAAAATTACCAAAATATCCTTACTATATTTTACTTTTTCAACACTTACCATCACTTCGTCACATCACTGCTTTATGTCTTAATCACTTAATGCATAAGGAAAATAAAGTAAAGATTTTATTTGATTTGATTTGACAGGATTTTGTCCTTTTATGTTTACTTTTTCTTAATGATTTTCTAGAAATTTCTAACCTTAATTAGCAAAAGTAAACTTGATTAGTTAATTGTTAATACTTAACATATTTTAAAATGTGTACACATATATACATAAAGGTGCAACAACGTTGCGGCAACTTTTATTCGACAAAACGTTGATTTTCGACAAATGTTTTACGGTCACATTTTGATGTTTTTGTTAAACTATTTATTCATGTAAAACAAACTTGAAAATAAATTTCTTATCTTCTTTAAATAATTAAAACGAGTGTATTTGACTTATAAAATAATATAAAACAATATCGAAAGTCATTTGCAAAATATGACATTGATTTTGTTAATGCGCGACGAAAATTTTCAATCACTATAATATAAGTATATATACAATTATCAAACTTTTATCAACCAATTATTATCTTTATATAATGATTTTAAAAGCAATTATTTATCCTTTAAAACAATTATTGGACTGTATATCCAATTTTATCGAAAACCGGCTTTTGTTAATTTTGTCAATGTTACGGTAAAAGTCCAAAATCTTTATTCAATTCTAAAAATAAGTTCACCATCCTTATTTGTTATATAAAACATGATTATTTAAGTTTTAAAATTCTATATTTGAATATTTAAATACATTAAATATTTCATTTTCAAAGTGGTAAAATTACGGGTCGTTACATACTTCGCCCCTTAAAAGAATTTTCGTCCCCGAAATTACCCCAAAACAAACCCCAAAGGTATTTACCAAAAATATTTATCTTTAATCTTAATTCTTTAGGATATGCATAAACTATTAGTATGCAATATATGATCTGATATTTTATTCGAATAGACAATTTTTCTTCCGAACTAGTATCGATCCCCCAATCCTCTAGTGCGGACTCAAATCAAGCTCTAGATCATAAACCTTTGTTTTCCTTGCATAGCTCTCAACTATGATAGAAAACTCAAGTACCTAACCACAAACCCTAATCAATGTTCACCGTCAAGAATCGAGTGACAAATCCGTTTTTGGACCGGTATAAACACCTCAAAGTTCCATACTCGAATCTTAGATGAAATTCGTGCAATGAAATGATCTACATATAACATATGTATTTATTAACTTCCAAAAACATTTCATAAAAACTTTTATCTTATGTTCAAACATTTTATAAAGATGTTTCTTTATATAATCCCTTTAATTATTTATTTCCAAATATTTTTATTAAAGGAAAATATTCCGAAGGAACCATTTTCACTCAATAGATAATTTATCTTATTATAAAAAAATTTGTTTTTTTATCCACAATCATTTTTATTTAGTATATTTCCTTTAATACTAATATTATTTATGAATCATTTCGTAAAACTATTACTTAAGTTTATTATATCTTACAACTTATGCAAATCAATTACTTTTAAGTCTGAATTCCTAATTTATGCTAGAAAATATTTTCTAGGTTATAATTATATTTTTAAAGGGTCATTATTTTAATTAAGTGTATAAATAGTTCATGACTTAAATCTATATTTGTATGATATACCTTTACATTCTAAGAGTATTTACAAATCCCAAATTTCAAATTGATTTTACTTAAATCCGTCTGTTTAACAAGTTTAAACTTCATTGTAATTTACTGTTATCCTAAATTCATAAGTTATACAACTTATTTCTGATTTAGTACTATTGTTATTTTTCTAGCTTTGAAAAACAAATTTTAAAACTACCCGTATTTAAATCAACAAATTCTCAGCTTTTAAATCCATTTTATCTATAATTCATATTTATAAATTATACTTATCTAATTTTATTTACTCAACATATTTCACAATATTTTATCAAAACTTTTCATCAATTTCTTAGCTCTAAGTTAGGTATGAGTCAAAAATCTTCGACTGTCCAAAATCATCAAAAATTCCGCTCTATCTTATCAACTAGTGATCCCAATTTATCTTTGGTTTAAACACTTTTATAAAGGGGGTTTTCACTATAAGGGCCTCTTAGCATCAACTAATTATTTTCTAGGACACGTGTTCAAAATAATTAGTTTCCAGGACACGGGTCGAAAATTAACCCATTCGAATCCATATCTGCCGCCAATTCGAAACAAAACTAGGGTTCAGAAACAAAATCGATTTCTTCTATATCAATTTCCATTCCATTTTCTCTTCCCAACATTTCTGCTTCAACATCATCGATTTCTGCTTCATCGATTTCAGCTTAAACTAAAATACTCTCATCGAGCAATTTCTGCAATCACCTTAAACTTAAATGCAAAAAAAGTAAGCTATATTTTATTTTGATGTAAATGTTTTACTTAGATGATAAATCGTAGTTAAATATTCATTCTTACCGATGCTGATAATAGCTCTTATATTAGATTTAAGGTATTTTAGTTCTTCTTATAATTTAACATAATCGACATTTGTTTAATTAAGCATACCTAAATATTCAATGGCAGATGATACTAAACCCTAGGTGTTAAACTGAACAAGTTATCGTTTAGCTGTTAAAAAAGATAAAGGTATCTATCTATTAATGTAAAATTGCAGTTGTCCTGAATTTAAGTCAATTGCAGTTGTCCTGAAGGTATCTATCTGTTAAAAAAGATAAAGGTATCTATCTTATAATAAATCATATGTAAAATTTTATATCAGCTACTACATATATATGACAACTTTTAAGTACAAAAAATTATCACTACGCCATAAATGGCCTACTGCAACACAAAAAAAATGTTGGCTCAGGCCCGAAAAATGTTGCCATAGGTCTATGGCAACACTTTAGGGTGATGCAATTTTTGCCGTTGCCTTAGACCTCAAAGGCAACATTTTGACTATCTAAGGCAACATAAGTAATATTGTTGCAATAGAACCCTATTTGGGTCTATGGCAACACCCATAGGTATCTATAGCAACATTCCAAAATGTTGCTATAGATATGAACTTTTTGAATTTGTGGGGCCCACAATGTAGAGCATATTTGATTTTTTAATAAAAATAAATATTTTATTTAATAAAATGCTATTGCACAGAATTTGATATTTAAACAGTAATTTATTTAAATAAATATTTTATTTCAACATTTGAAATAGTACAAATTCCAGACTCCACTATTTTACAATTCAATGATATATAACACTGATATTCACATATACAGATATTCCTCACTACATCACTCAGTTCACTCATTACATATGCAGTTTCAATTTATACAGACACTGACAAATATATGCCGAGCCGAAGGCGAGCCGAGTGCCGAGCCGAAGGCGAGCCGAGAAGCGGGTCCGGGCGCAGCGCCGGCGGGGGTCCGGGGCACCGCAGTCCCGGCGGGGATCGACCTTCTTTGAAACCTGTCTTCAAGCTCATGCACATTTGATTTGACTCTGTCTTCAAGCTTATATCCAGCTGTCCAGTCTTCAATACCTGTCACATATAATTCAAAAGCAGTAATCTGGAAAATAATATTTAACTCGAACAGAAAATGAAAATATTTTTGTTATATTATTTGCCTCAGGTATTTGGGTTGTTTCTTTTCATAAGTGCATAAGCCAAACATGAATGCAACACATGGATACAAGGCAGTATGGAAGACAGCAAGCAACAGTTCAGGCAAAAATGCACAAAGGAGAAGCCAAGTGCACAAAGTAGTACTCAACACAGCAAGCAACATAACATGACCAAGAAATGCATGTACATGGATGAACATACATGTATCATAAGGCTTGGTACAAGAAACTACTCAAGTGCAACTACTCAAGTGCAAGTTCATACTCAAGTGCAGCCAGATATGTAGACAAGCCAAAAAAACGGACACGGCACAAGGTCAAACCCGAGTCATCGACTGGATTCAACTCAGGGCCAAGCAACCAACAAAACAAACAAGAACCAGGTTCAGCAAAATATAGACAAGCCATTGCAAGAAACACAGCAGTACACATAGGCAGCCCATCAAGCAAAAACAGTGAATGCATCAGGCATGTACAAGAGAAACCTAGGTAGTAACATGATATACAGAGGACTTGGAGCATCAGTTCATGTTAAAGAACAAGGTTAGCATGGTACCAGTTCAGTCCAGACCAAGCAAAACCAACAAAGCTCAACACACATATGTTTGTATTCATCATTGCAATCCAACATACCAGATTTCTCAAAGTCCAACAGAAAGATTAAACTCGAGATTATAGGAAATAAAGCCTATAAATAAATCCCAATTCATCATCGGCAAAAGCGTGCGAGTGTAACCAATATCAAGAATATTCAAGTAAACCTGAAGGCAGAAAACATACCAAATAATATCACATCGCACCCGACGACGAAGTCAAAGCAATTCGAGCAATCAATCAAGGAGAACGAAGGAGCAAGCTACCAGGAACGTTTCTCACACTAGATTAGATCAATCAGAGCATCAAAGCAATTAGAATCGCGTGCCCTAGTTTTCACCGAAACCAATTCGACTACCCCCTGCCACTCTGACATCAGGCCCCAACCACGAAATTGCGACCAAATCAGCAACTCCCTGAACCATCGCAATCCCACAACCTTACCTCGAATCACCAGAATCGCCAAAAACCTGAACAAAATCGCAAATCCGGAAGTAGTGAGGAAAACTGACGCGAGGCGAAAGAAAATAACGGAAATTGATATGGCCGACAAGGGATAAAAGCAAAGCCAGTTATTCTCCAGATCGAAGAAACAAGGAGGAGCGGAATAAAAATTAGGGATTGGAAAATTGGGGGTGAGAAACGAAAGCGGATGAGTGAAAAGTAAAGCGGGAAATGGAAATTGGTAAGGTGTGGATCGATGGTGTGAATCGACGGTTGAGATTTTGTTTTAAATGGTGGTGTGGATCGCTGAGGTGTAATTTTTTTTTTTAATTTTTTAATCTGAAAACATCTATGGCAACACTATATAAAAATGTTGCATCGTGTTACACTTGTTTAGCTAGAGCAACACATTTCTATGGCTAAGGTAACACCAAAAATACAACGTTGCAGTAGGACCAAAATTCTATAGCTATCGCAACATTTTAGCTGGCAACACCTTGCAAAAATGTTGCAGAAGGTCATTTATGGCGTAGTGTATTCTTCTCTCTTTCTACCATTTCATTATATATGACAATTTTTATGCAGGGTAAAGATGAACACAAGGTCGTCTAAATCAAAGTTTTTCATTTGAAAAACTACTTGCATATTCGTAAACAAAGGTGGAAATCAATGCATAAACATACGACCTATATCTAGTCCTTTCTGTAACGAACACAGCCAGAGAACATCAATATCTTCAACTCCATTGGTAACTGTTTTCCTACTTATGTTTCCTATAATATATAGTTGTACTCTTCAATTTGTATATACACGTTAAATTGGAATCTAGATTCCATATTTTAAATAAAAAAAAATAGCTAAATTTTTTGAGCTTGCATTGTTTACCTTTGTTAGTCTGCTATGCTGTCAGTACATGTATGTATACATGTGTATATACATATGTCTCTGTGTGTGTGTGTGTGTGTATATGCTTGTACATTCACTTCAAGTAGTTTGTATTGGATTGATGTGCACTAACTTCAGTTGTTGCTTTATATGCAGTCAGTGATCATGTAGTTTGTGTGCACTTGCATTCTTGTCTTGTCGACATGTCTGCATTGGACTCTAGTTTCAATGTGTATGATGTTGCATATTCACTTGATGTTTCACACATGTATATATGTAATGTCTGAACACTTCAATCAGGTTTGGTTGGTTCATTTGCATTGATCTTGAGTTGTTTTCATGTTGCATTTTTTTATGTGTATGTTGTGCACTTGTTTGCACTGTCACTTTTGAATCTGACTATTCATTCATGTTGTAGCTTGATTCTCTGACCATATGAGTCTGCATTGTGCACCGCATTCATACATATTGTACCTGTTATTACTCCAAGGCTATTGTGATGATGAAATTTTAATAACTGATCACCAATTTGTAATGGCTAATTTGTTTCTAATGCTCTGTTAAAAAAGATAAAAGCATTTATCTTTTTTATACATAATATTCTGATGGCTATTTTGTGTTTCATTCTCTTTAAGTTTTCAGATTTCTAAATGACCATTACTTAAACGACTAAAAAAGATAAAGCAGATTATCTTATTATACTTTGAAAAAAAATATAGCCATCAGTACTACATAGTTACTCAACAAAAGGGTTTATTATACTTTATGTGCATTATGATTCTTGAGCAAAATGATATTATCTTCATGAATATACAGAAATAAATTTAAGATCCCAATTAATGATATTATTTTCATGAATGTAGGATGAAGCTGAACCAACACAGCAAATCTCACAAATGTCTGAAAAAGAACATCTAACAAACTCAGATGACGAGGGAACAATTTCAGAAAAACTAATTGAAGCAAGTTATGATTTTGAAGAAATAAATATTGAAACAGATGAGTCAGATGATGTTGACAAATATGAGATTCAAAACAAACTGAAAAGACAGAAAAAACATCTGTACAGTGGAACATACAGATGTAATTTAGATGTTGTGTACAAAGTTATGATGACGGTTAAGGAAAAAAATATTCTATCTTCAGAAGCAAAAAGTTATATCAATAAAACGCCATTCAAAAACTTTTTTAATATGTTTCTCACCAATGGCATAGAACGGCAAAACATACGGAAATGTGCTTCAAATTTAGACCAACTAATTACTTCTTTCAGTATTAAAGAAAAAGCTTTCAAAATTCGAAACAAACTGCTGAAAATCACACTTAAAGAAGTTAGTCTTATATTTGGAATGAATTTATCTGGAGAGGATTTGTTTCCGATACCAACTTCAAATAAGGCCACAGCAATGGAAAGTTTTTTAGAGTTTCTGACTACAAATTTCGAAGAAAATGACATAATTAGCCAAAAGACAGTCACAAGAAGGTTGAAAAAAATGATAGAGGAAGAAAACGGGAATGAAGATTTAGTCAAATTGTTGTTGCTCTTGTTGATTATTACTTTTTTCTTTCCTAACAATCAGAACTACATGCAGTGGGGCTTCTTATCTGTAACGACCCAGAATTTCTGTCAATTAAAATTCATAATATTTAATTGATTTTAAATATTAACCAGTAGAATTAATAAGTCGAATAATTTATTTTCGAATATCTGGATTTAATTGGGTAATTAAATCGATAATTTAATAGTTGAAATTCCAGAAATAATTGAAATCTGGATTTAATGTGATTGAAAATGATTTATAAAGTTATATTAAATCATATTGAAGTTATAGTGATGTTATAGAACTTTTAAAATTGAATTTAAAGTTAATTTGTGAAAATTGAATATTTTAATATTAATTCGACTAGTGAAATTAGCCATTTTTGGGACAGTCTCAGAATTGGACGAAACTAGTTCCATTGGATCCGTAATAGTTTGTTATTATCGGATTTCAATTTTCGTAGCAATCGGAGTTGTCATTTGACCGTGGCAGATCGAAACGCATCGAAATTGTTTTAATATTTAATTGACGACTAAAAATAGTCATTTTTCAAAAAGTCTCGGATTTCGACGAAACTAGTTTCATCGGGTCCGTAATGTGATATTATTGTAAGGTTTCAAATTTCGTGTCAATCAGATTTACCGTTTGTCCGGGGCAAGCTAAAACGCACAGAAATTTGATTAACCGATTTAATTTAAAATTGATCGTCTAATTTCGTAACTCTCACATACGATTGAATTAGCTCCCGAAACACGTTCCATTGTGTTCGGAACGCGGGATAAACCTTACGAACGCCAGGCGGCACGTGTGATTTGGAGATCGTTTGAAAAAGTCGTTTTAAAATAAATTTAATATTATTTATATACGTATATATATATATATACGTTAACAAGAGGAAACCCTAGTTTATTAGCTTCAGCCGCCACTATGAAATCAATGGCCGATATCTTCCGTCGTTCCTCCTCGTTTTCCTCCAAATCCACGCCTTATTTCGAGAGATCTCCAACTAGGAAATTATAAAACTTCGCGAGCTCTATCGATCTATACGGCGGAGATTTTGTTTCGTCGACCAGAGAGCGGCGTTGAAGGCCGCGTTCGTGGTCAGTTCGTGCACAGTTCCTAGGGGCTGGGGTGGACCAAGCTTCACCAGATCGTCGGCGTGGATCGAGCTCGAGATGGCGAACGTTGTGGCATCTCCTGAACGAGGTACAAGTGAACGTTGGGGAGGCGGTTGTCGATGGAACGATCGACGTTCATGGGTTCATTGCGTTTTCACTTGCCTGGAAACGAACGGGAGGAAGGCAAAGGTGGCGGTCCAGATTCGATGCAAATTGAAATTCACGGCCCAGATTTGATTAAAGGTTTAATATTAAAAAGAAGTGTAAATTAATTATATTAAAGATTGTATAATGTTTAAAATACCGTAACTTTTTGCTACGAGGTCGAAAACGCACGAAACCAATTGCGTTGGAACCGTATTGACGAGCACTACGCTATGGAGCTGGTTTGGAGTTGTTTGGAGTCAGTGAAAATTTTGGGTAAAATTAAACGTCTGTTTGATTTTATCCGAAATAAAACGCTGCAACCGTTATTGAAAGCAAGGTGAGAACTCCTCACTCAATCGAATGTTTTGTTTCGATTTAAATTTTAAATAGTTAGATTTAAAATTGTTGATAGTGTTAATTGTGATGATGGAATGATGATTGCTATTTATTGTGATAAATAGACACTATACGCCGTATATTAAGCGGAGGTTATTTATTAAAAACATATACCGCGATAATTTCACATTGAAGTGGAATTGGTATTATATATGTATATAGCAATATTTATATATTGGAATATGTATATATTGGAGTTGATTTCCCGCATTGTATAGCGGATGAGACCCTATTGCGCCGCATAATAGCGGATAATATTTATAAATCCCAAATACCGCGATAATTTCACAGTGAAGTGAAATTGGTATTGTGCTAACATCTGTGGATGCAGGGAAACAGGTTGGAGGGATCCAACTGGATTCCTCAAACATTTGAATTTATTTCATATGTTGTGTGTTGTTTATTTATAATCGTCGTATGATTATAATTGTGAAACTGGGATTGTAAAAGGCTGTAATTTAGCCGTATATATTTTTGGTATCGATGGATACCAGAAATATTTAGAAATTGAATTTTTGAAAATATAAGTTGAAAATTTATCGAAAAGTTTATTTTGATAATTGTATTAATTTAAAAGGAGTTTTAAAGGATAAAAGTCTTATTTTTGAGCCGTATTGAATTTAATTTCAAATTTTGGAAAAAGGCTTAATAAATGGATTTCGAAAATATTGTTTAGAAGTTGAGAATTTATTTAAAAATTTGGATTTGAAAATAGTTTGGAAATTTTAGGAATTTATCTTCTTAAAAAGGAATTTATTTTGAAAAGGAAATAAATTTAGAAATCCATTTAGTAATTGATTTTTGGTGATTGAAATTAAATCTTTTGGAAATGTTTGGAAATTTATTTGATTTAAATTAATCAGAAAATTTAATTTATCCTATCTATGGATGTTTGGATTATATTGGATGTTAAATTGTTTGACATCTTTGATGTGTGATACCTTGTGATATATTCTGATTTGTGGGTGATTTGTGATCTATTTATCTGTGATCTGTGAATGAAGGTAAGCGTTATAGTTTATACCGCTTATCAATTATATGGTTATATTTGATCTGTAATGATTGAATGATTGTGCACTATTGTGTTAAACCATGGACTACACAATACACACACAAAAGTGGATTTCACGTGGAAATCGGTTAAGTCACAGATTTTTACCAATTTTGGAAAAATTGAGTTTTTGAATCCAAAATAGTTTTGGAATTTAAATTGGAAGTTTTTGAAATGAGTTTCAAAAATAAAAGTTATTGTTAAATAACTTAATAGAATTGGAATTTAAATCATTTGATTTAAGTTTGAATTCGATACTTTGAAATTGAATTCAATGAATTGGGAATTTTGGTTTAAAAGATTTTATAAGTATAAAAGGTGTTTATATGGGTTTTTAACCATTTAAAATATGGTTTTGGAAATTTAAATTTATATTCGAGTTTTATACTTGAATGGCTTTAACCTGTGTAAATATAACCAGTTTTTCCCAAAACGAAAACTATCCGTTTTCAAATAATAATAGCTTTTATAAAGTGAAAAGATTTCCAATTTTGTATTGAAAACAATTCAAGTTGAAATGAAATTGTAAATAGTTTGGAAAACTATGAATTAACCCTTGTGAAGATGATTAAACTTTATTTTGAAATAAAAGTGTATTTCAAAAGGTGTATCTTTTATATTATAAAAGACTTGAATTGTGAATAGTTTTGAAAGCTGTAAATTAAATCTTAACTTTAAGATTTAATGGGTTAATCAAATTGAAATGGAATTGCTTTGGAAATCTGTAAATGAAACTTTGTGAAGTAAATCTTTTTGTTTAAAGATTTAAAATGGTAATTTGTTAAACCATTTGAAAGAAAGGATTTGGGTAATAATTTGTGACTTAATTGAAATACTATATCCATATGTTTTGAATAAGCGCTCACTATTCGAGTTAGCCGAGAAAGGATCTTTGTGTCGTATAACCCATTCCGAATTTGTGATACGACGATATGGATCGTATTGAAGACCGGTGGTGAAGACCGGGTGTTTGTGAAAACGATAGGATTACCTATCGATTGTCTCTGCACCGTTAGCTACGGTATAGAGATTTCCTTTGTGATGGGAAGTTTTATCCGGATTGTGAATACCCGGATTGCAAGGGCTTCTTTGGAAGTGCCTTCGGTTCTGTTCGAACCCGAAACAGACTTGTATGGTTACATGTCTGACATTACGTTTTGAGATGTAAAGATGATTTCTTTCAAATACATTTCTGTTGGTGGCGGAGAATTTATTCTCTTAGCTTAACACCCTTCTCTGAGACGTACGAGCTCAGAGGTTATGTAGTTGAAATTTATCAGCGATATATTCCCAATTTAGTAATGTGGCATGCTGAGTGTTGTTGTGTGATGATCATTTATTAACCATTTGTGATCAAAGCGTGGCTTTGTGAAAAAGCGTAGCTTTGTGGACGAGACTTCGTCAGGGCCTCACAACCCGGAAATGGTCAAAACAGGAATGTTGCGGCAAGGTTATGAGGGTCGCGCCCTTTAGGGTATGTCATTTCCTTCTGGAATGGGGTGGTATCATGGTATGGAGCCCAGATACTTACTCATATGGACACACCTTATTTATTATGTGTGATGTTGGTTACCGAGCGCTCGGATAAAGGTCCCAAAGGACCGAGGGATGGCATATTCGTGAGTTACCTAGTTACAGGGGTAACCCGGCCTTGTTGGCAAAGAGCAGTTTGTCTCTCGGGACGTCCAACCAGAGGCGATCACATTCAGCAGTAGGAAAGGAAGTTCCTTAGCCTGACCATTTGTTGGAAAATCCAAAGAAACAATACGAACCTTGTACGGTTTTAGTTGTATTACCTGCTATGGAATGTGGCGGTAACCTGCTATTGAACATAGTAGCTATAGTAGGCATAACGTGAAATGCCTATGCTGGCTAAGATTAATATTATACTTTCGAAATGTTTTCTACACTATGCACTAATAATAATAATCCAATGATTTGCGTAGTAAGCATATTTGACTATCATAAGAAGAAATCTCCTCCAATTCTGCGTTTGCATTGTGTGTGTGGCGGGAGGTGTTATGGTAGTTTCATTTTCCAAAAGCATTGCGGATATTTTCTACTTGCTTTGTTGTTGTTGTTTTAAAGATAAACTGTTTTAGTTCTCACACCAGTCACCATGACTGACCTGGAGTTTATTGTTTCCTTCCTAAACTTTGGGTGCCCATCATTTTCCACATGGGCAGTCTAGAGTTAGGTCATCAGGTCATTCTGGATTCGGGAGGTGCTTTGTAGCTTAGTGGTGAGCTGGATGGCGAGACGTATCATCTATACTATGTATTATTCCGCTGTGTATTCTGTATGAGGACAAGTTTATATAACTATCCAGTGTTGTATTGTTGTTGTAAACTCTGATGATGATGTAATGTATAAAATGATATAGTTCTTTGATTTATTCATTTATCTATTATATGTTGTTCCGTTGCGAATGTGAGATTCTGATATTATTTCTCTTTCTGTTGTTTCTTCTTTCTTTTTCTTCTGTTTTCTTCTACCTCTTCTTTTTCTCCATAACAATTCGGTTTTCCGGCATTCGATTGCTCGACAGTTGATACAGTGGACGTATTAATGTCGATTTTCGAGCGACGAAAAATCGCAGTCGTTACATTTGGTATCAGAGCATATGGTTAAGCGACAACCCTGCTCTGTTGGGTGTTACTCATTAGAGATAGAGTCAGTAGTACTCTAGAATGAGTTGAGTGTAATAATAGATATGAGCGCGTATTTGTTAGTGAATATAAAATTGTTTTATATTGTGATGATTGATTTGTTGAGTGGTATATGGATTCTGGTCGGTATAGTCTGTACAACTCTATCGATAGGGATCTCTAAACACTTGTATAGAACAATTCGGCACGATATTGTTTAAATTGGGTAAATGAAATAATTTTACCTTGATTATATTGTGTATATAAAGAAATAATTTTTCAGTGTTAAAGTGTATATGATTGATTGTTTGGTTGTTAAAAATGTAAATATATATAAGTTAAATAAAACAACAATTGTAAAAGAATAAAGTGTATAAGCAAATGAATTATAATGAATGAAGTTATAATTAAAATGATTTACAATGGTAAAATAATCTTATATATAAGAAGTGAAATTTTATAAGTAAAAGATTTGTAAATGTGATTTATAATCTAAAATAAAATTCCAGAGAAGTGTTTTGAAAGGATTTGATATTTTGGAAAACTGTTTTGAAGAGATGAAAGCTCTAAACTCTTTTCAGGTCGCTGGAAAATAATTCCGATGATGATCGCGACATCATTGGTGTTCATTTTCGGGTTTCCAAAAGAAGAATTGCTGCCAGATTATTTTAAATGAAAGTTGGTTGGAAACTTTGGATTTGGTTTTGGAAATTCAAAAGATAATTTGAATTGATTTCAAAAATGGTTTTGAAAGGTTGAAAAGACTTTGGAAATCTATTTAAAATATTTATGGGAATGATAAATGAGTTGATAACTTATACAATTTGAATTTTTGATAGAATAAATTTAACTTAAAGGATGGAGTTAAATTAAAGTAAGTATAAGTGAATCAATTAAATCCAAGCTATAATTGTTAAATATAAGTAATCAAGTTTTGAACTTATAATATGAGATAATAAATTTGACTTTAGTGAAAGTTAAATAGAATTTGAATCTGAATTGGATTTATAAGTGGAAACATAAGTTAATTTGAAAAAAATGATGTTTGAAATGGAAAATAACTTAAGTGATGTTGAATGAGTTTGATTTTGATATCAAAGTAAATTAATAAAGTGAATTTATTAAATGAATGTGAACTTGAGCTATATAAATGAAATTCAACTTTATTTGTTAAATGAAGTAGCAATTGAATTGAATAAATGGATTGAATGTTAATCAATTGGATGTAAGTAAATTGATATGGAATAATAAATGTAAGTGTAAATTCATTAAAGCTAATTGAATGTGTTGAACCAAACTGAATGTAGAGTAAAATTAATAATTTGGTTGTGTTGAATATACATTGGTTGTTATTTGATTATTGGTTGATTGTATGTAGTATAATTCATTAAGTATTAATGAAATTGAATAAATGGAATTGGAAGCTATGTAATTTGATTTAAATTGAAGGTGAAGTAAATTTAAATAGAAATTGATTTGAATTGAAAGTGAACCAATTTGAATGTAAATTAGTGAATGTAAACTAATTGGGAATAAACAATTGAATGTTGTTATATATGAATTGGTTGTAAACAATTGCAAGTTATGTTGAAATTTTATAAGTGCTTATAAAACTTGTTTAGTATGCATTTCTTTGATATGCAAATGTTGTAGTTGTTTAAAAGAGTAAAATTATTAATAACCTTATATATATGTCACTTACATGTTTAAATTGAGTAAGTACAGATGCGGTGGCTACCGTTCGGTTGATTTGGTTGCGCTAAAATGCTAAATAAATAACTGCTTTGCTTAAAAATGCTAAAAAGGTACGCCTACGCAATAAAAATAGGAAATAGGAAATATGAACTGTTTTTCTGCTTTTCCGACCGGGTGGGTCGATGTATACATATTTATGTCTATTGTGATCCTACTACGATCGAACTGCGCAAAGGAGATGCTGGCGAATTTTTCTGGAAATTTAAGGCGTTAGAAAATTTTCGGGAAATTTTGGAAAAATTTTGTTAATGAAAAGTCAATTCCAAATTGAAATGAAAACATAGGAATTGAACTAGAAAATGGAAAACCATTGTTTGGTTGAAGTTAAAGGTTTTGAAAAAGGAGAATATAAAATTTTCACTAAGTGGATTTTAGAAAGTTAATGGATTTTATGAATTTTTCTTACTTGGTAATTTCGAGGACGAAATTCTTTTAAGGGGGGAAGTTTGTAATGACCCAGAATTTTTGTCAATTAAAATTCGTAATATTTAATTGATTTTAAATATTAACCAGTAGAATTAATAAGTCGAATAATTTATTTTTGAATATCTGGATTTAATTGGGTAATTAAATCGATAATTTAATAGTTGAAATTCCAGAAATAATTGAAATCTGGATTTAATGTGATTGAAAATGATTTATAAAGTTATATTAAATCATATTGAAGTTATAGTGATGTTATAGAACTTTTAAAATTGAATTTAAAGTTAATTTGTGAAAATTGAATATTTTAATATTAATTCGACTAGTGAAATTAGCCATTTTTGGGACAGTCTCAGAATTGGACGAAACTAGTTCCATTAGATCCGTAATAGTTTGTTATTATCGGATTTCAATTTTCGTAGCAATCGGAGTTGTCATTTGACCGTGGCAGATCGAAACGCATCGAAATTGTTTTAATATTTAATTGACGACTAAAAATAGTCATTTTTCAAAAAGTCTCGGATTTTGATGAAACTAGTTTCATCGGGTCCGTAATGTGATATTATTGTAAGGTTTCAAATTTCGTGTCAATCGGATTTACTGTTTGTCCGGGGCAAGCTAAAACGCACAGAAATTTGATTAACCGATTTAATTTAAAATTGATCGTCTAATTTCGTAACTCTCACATACGATTGAATTAGCTCCCGAAACACGTTCCATTGTGTTCGGAACGCGGGATAAACCTTACGAACGCCAGGCGGCACGTGTGATTTGGAGATCGTTTGAAAAAGTCGTTTTAAAATAAATTTAATATTATTTATATACGTATATATATACGTTAACAAGAGGAAACCCTAGTCTATTAGCTTCAGCCGCCACTATGAAATCAATGGCCGATATCTTCCGTCGTTCCTCCTCGTTTTCCTCCAAATCCACGCCTTATTTCGAGAGATCTCCAACTAGGAAATTATAAAGCTTCGCGAGCTCTATCGATCAATACGGCGGAGATTTTGTTTCGTCGACCAGAGAGCGGCGTTGAAGGCCGCGTTCGTGGTCAATTCTTGCGCAGTTCCTAGGGGCTGGGGTGGACCGAGCTTCACCAGATCGTCGATGTAGATTGAGCTCGAGATGGCGAACGTTGTGGCATCTCCTGATCGAGGTACAAGTGAACGTTGGGGAGGCGGTTGTCGATGGAACGATCGACGTTCATGGGTTCATTGTGTTTTCACTTGCCTGGAAACGAACGGGAGGAAGGCAAAGGTGGCGGTCCAGATTGGATGCAAATTGAAATTCACGACCCAGATTTGATTAAAGGTTTAATATTAAAAAGAAGTGTAAATTAATTATATTAAAGATTGTATAATGTTTAAAATACCGTAACTTTTTGCTACGAGGTCGAAAATGCACGAAACCAATTGCGTTGGAACTGTATTGATGAGCACTACGCTATGGAGCTGGTTTGGAGTCGTTTGGAGTCAGTGAAAATTTTGGGTAAAATTAAACGTCTGTTTGATTTTATCCGAAATAAAACGCTGCAACCGTTATTGAAAGCAAGGTGAGAACTCCTCACTCAATCGAATGTTTTGTTTCGATTTAAATTTTAAATAGTTAGATTTAAAATTGTTGATAGTGTTAATTGTGATGATGGAATGATGATTGCTATTTATTGTGATAAATAGACACTATACGCCGTATATTAAGCGGAGGTTATTTATTAAAAACATATACCGCGATAATTTCACATTGAAGTGGAATTGGTATTATATATGTATATAGCAATATTTATATATTGGAATATGTATATATTGGAGTTGATTTCCCGCATTGTATAGCGGATGAGACCCTATTGCGCCGCATAATAGCGGATAATATTTATAAATCCCAAATACCGCGATAATTTCACAGTGAAGTGAAATTGGTATTGTGCTAACATCTGTGGATGCAGGGAAACAGGTTGGAGGGATCCAACTGATTTCCTCAAACATTTGAATTTATTTCATATGTTGTGTGTTGTTTATTTATAATCGTCGTATTATTATAATTATGAAACTGGGATTGTAAAAGGCTGTAATTTAGCCGTATATATTTTTGGTATCGATGGATACCAGAAATATTTAGAAATTGAATTTTTGAAAATATAAGTTGAAAATTTATCGAAAAGTTTATTTTGATAATTGTATTAATTTAAAAGGAGTTTTAAAGGATAAAAGTCTTATTTTTGAGCCGTATTGAATTTAATTTCAAATTTGGGAAAAAGGCTTAATAATGGATTTCGAAAATATTGTTTAGAAGTTGAGAATTTATTTAAAAATTTGGATTTGAAAATAGTTTGGAAATTTTAGGAATTTATCTTCTTAAAAAGGAATTTATTTTGAAAAGGAAATAAATTTAGAAATCCATTTAGTAATTGATTTTTGGTGATTGAAAATAAATCTTTTGGAAATGTTTGGAAATTTATTTGATTTAAATTAATCAGAAAATTTAATTTATCCTATCTATGGATGTTTGGATTATATTGGATGTTAAATTATTTGACATCTTTGATGTGTGATACCTTGTGATATATTCTGATTTGTGGGTGATTTGTGATCTATTTATCTGTGATCTGTGAATGAAGGTAAGCGTTATAGTTTATACCGCTTATCAATTATATGGTTATATTTGATCTGTAATGATTGAATGATTGTGCACTATTGTGTTAAACCATGGACTACACAATACACACACAAAAGTGGATTTCACGTGGAAATCGGTTAAGTCACAGATTTTTACCAATTTTGGAAAAATTGAGTTTTTGAATCCAAAATAGTTTTGGAATTTAAATTGGAAGTTTTTGAAATGAGTTTCAAAAATAAAAGTTATTGTTAAATAACTTAATAGAATTAGAATTTAAATCATTTGATTTAAGTTTGAATTCGATACTTTGAAATTGAATTCAATGAATTAGGAATTTTGGTTTAAAAGATTTTATAAGTATAAAAGGTGTTTATATGGGTTTTTAACCATTTAAAATATGGTTTTGGAAATTTAAATTTATATTCAAGTTTTATACTTGAATGGCTTTAACCTGTGTAAATATAACCAGTTTTTCCCAAAACGAAAACTATCCGTTTTCAAATAATAATAGCTTTTATAAAGTGAAAAGATTTCCAATTTTGTATTGAAAACAATTCAAGTTGAAATGAAATTGTAAATAGTTTGGAAAACTATGAATTAACCCTTGTGAAGATGATTAAACTTTATTTTGAAATAAAAGTGTATTTCAAAAGGTGTATCTTTTATATTATAAAAGACTTGAATTGTGAATAGTTTTGAAAGCTGTAAATTAAATCTTAACTTTAAGATTTAATGGGTTAATCAAATTGAAATGGAATTGCTTTGGAAATCTGTAAATGAAACTTTGTGAAGTAAATCTTTTTGTTTAAAGATTTAAAATGGTAATTTGTTAAACCATTTGAAAGAAAGGATTTGGGTAATAAGTTGTGACTTAATTGAAATCCTATATCCATATGTTTTGAATAAGCGCTCACTATTCGGGTTAGCCGGGAAAGGATCTTTGTGTCATATAACCCATTCCGAATTTGTGATACGATGATATGGATCGTATTGAAGACCGGTGGTGAAGACCGGGTGTTTGTGAAAACGATAGGATGACCTATCGATTGTCTCTGCACTGTTAGCTACGGTATAGAGATTTCCTTTATGATGGGAAGTTTTATCGGGATTGTGAATACCCGGATTGCAAGGGCTTCTTTGGAAGTGCCTTCGGTTCTGTTCGAACCCGGAACAGACTTGTATGGTTACATGTCTGACATTACATTTTGAGATGTAAAGCTGATTTCTTTCAAATACATTTCTGTTGGTGGCGGAGAATTTATTCTCTTAGCTTAACACCCTTCTCTGAGACGTACGAGCTCAAAGGTTATGTAGTTGAAATTTATCAGCTATATATTCCCAATTTGGTAATGTGGCATACTGAGTGTTGCTATGTGATGATCATTTATTGATCATTTGTGATCAACGCGTGGCTTTGTGAAAAAGCGTAGCTTTGTGGACGAGACTTCGTCAGGGCCTCACAACCCGGAAATGGTCAAAACAGGAATGTTGCGGCAAGGTTATGAGGGTCGCGCCCTTTAAGGTATGTCATTTCCTTCTGGAAAGGGGTGGTATCATGGTATGCAGCCCAGATACTTACTCATGTGGACACACCTTATTTATTATGTGTGATGTTGGTTACCGAGCGCTCAGATAAAGGTCCCAAAGGACCGAGGGATGGCATATTCGTGAGTTACCTAGTTACAGGGGTAACCCGGCCTTGTTGGCAGAGAGCAGTTTGTCTCTCGGGACGTCCAACTAGAGGCGATCCCATTCAGTAGTAGGAAAGGAAGTTCCTTAGCCTGACCATTTGTTGGAAAATCCAAAGAAACAATACGAACCTTGTACGGTTTTAGTTGTATTACCTGCTATGGAATGTGGCGGTAACCTGCTATTGAACATAGTAGCTATAGTAGGCATAACGTGAAATGCCTATGCTGGCTAAGATTAATATTATACTTTTGAAATGTTTTCTACACTATGCACTAATAATAATAATCCAATGATTTGCGTAGTAAGCATATTTGACTATCATAAGAAGAAATCTCCTCCAATTCTGCGTTTGCATTGTGTGTGTGGCGGGAGGTGTTATGGTAGTTTCATTTTCCAAAAGCATTGCGGATATTTTCTACTTGCTTTGTTGTTGTTGTTTTAAAGATAAACTGTTTTAGTTCTCACACCAGTCACCATGACTGACCTGGAGTTTATTGTTTCCTTCCTAAACTCTGGGTGCCCATCATTTTCCACACAGGCAGTCTAAAGTTAGGTATCAGGTCATTCTGGATTCAGGAGGTGCTTTGGAGCTTAGTGGCGAGCTGGATGGCGAGACGTATCATCTATACTATGTATTATTCCGTTGTGTATTCTGTATCAGGACAAGTTTATATAACTGTCCAGTGTTGTATTGTTGTTGTAAACTCTGATGATGATGTAATGTATAAAATGATATAGTTCTTTGATTTAAAGATTACTCATTTATCTATTATATGTTGTTCCATTGCGAATGTGAGATTCTGATATTATTTCTGTTTCTGTTGTTTCTTCTTTCTTTTTCTTCTGTTTTCTTCTGCCTCTTCTTTTTCTCCATAACAATTCGGTTTTCCGGCATTCGATTGCTCGGCAGTTGATACAGTGGACGTATTAATGTCGATTTTCGAGCGACAAAAAATCGCAGTCGTTACATTATCAAAGCTGTTAAACTTAAAAAAATTGAACTCAATCTCTTGGCCGAAAGCAATATGCGAAAATGTCATGAAAAATGTTCAAAAATACTATGCTAATCCAAGAAGCACACCTGGATGTACTATGGTCTTACTGGTATGATTTAAAAACTTTAAGTAAATATAAATAAATTTATATTAAAGCTTTTTACAAAAATGTTAAATGTTAATGCTTATTTGCATGGTCTTATTGGCAGTATTGGTTTTGTGAAAGGACGCAAATCATCGATGAAAAAGAAAATTTGGAAAGCAAAATCCCAAGGATGAGAACATGAGACTTGTCAAAATTAAAAGATTTGGACCTTGACGAAATAGACAATGATAAGGTATGCTACTTTTATATACATAAGTACATAATGATTTAAGTACAATTCAGTTTCTGCCCAACTCCACAGTTCATCATTAATTTTACCATGCTTAAAAGCTATAAAAGATAAAAACATTTAGATGTTAATGTAAATGATTTAATAACAAGTTAGGCCTTACTTATATTTGATATATAGTTATACATATTAAACATTTTTCTTGATTTACTCATATTTTAAATTTATTACAGAAAATATACAATTAAATTAAACCCTAGTTAAAAAAGATAAAAGCATATATGTTTTTACAGAAAATGATTTAAGTACATAATGAACTATATATATTTGTTGATAAACAAAATTATATGAGTACATATGTTTATATGTGTCTTATTTAATAGGGATAGTGTTCTAAATTTATGTAGTTTGTAGGTTATTTAATTACATATCTATATTTATACGTAACGACTATTGTGTGTGCATTATAGATTTTCCTAGTCTTCTCTCCTTCCCATATGAATGTTCCTGCATGTTGTATCCATTTATCAAGTGTCTGAAATTTTCTTACCTGTATATTTTTAATAATTTCTGATTTCTAACTTCATAGAAATTCAATGATATTACATGTCCAAATTTAATTTCAAATACCTTCCATGCAGATTTTAATGAAATTTGCAAATGTAACTAAAGAGGAAAAAGACTTTTTTTCAAAAAATATATATACTGGGTTGGAAGATGACAAATATGCTATGGACTGCTCTAATAGCATAAAAGAGTTAGAGAGGAAAGTGAACATTTTATCTGCTGAGATGAAAAGTATGGCAGAACAACTGAATGAGGAACAACATTCAAGACAACTGGCCGAACAAAGACTCCACAATCTTGAAATGAAACTTCAAAAGCTGGAAAATTTTGAAGAGCATAATGTGGAGAGAAAAAACGATTTCAAAGAAAAAAGT
Organism: Allium fistulosum; assembly: GCA_030737815.1. Taxonomy (NCBI): domain Eukaryota; kingdom Viridiplantae; phylum Streptophyta; class Magnoliopsida; order Asparagales; family Amaryllidaceae; genus Allium; species Allium fistulosum. The sequence continues at coordinate 447,813,410 of CM060906.1, read as the reverse complement.
GAAGCTGAAAAAGGTACGAATAAAATAAAGATAGTTGGTATGATGCATATAAATAGTTCTGCTAACTTTCCATGTTTTGATTTGATGGAAACTCAAGATTGCATTCTAGAAACCGAACACGGTTTAAAATCTGAAAATATCAAACAACATAGTCAAGAAATTGCTGCAGAAAATCCAATTGTTGTTGAAGATGTCATTCCTAAAGAACAAAAAAAGAAGAAGCAAAAGAATGTTGAAAAGTGTCCACTCATGTAGCATCTAACTGATGAACAGCAACAAAATGTGAAACTTTTTTTCAAAGTTTTGGGAGGAAACAAGTAAGTAATTAAACTACTTTTCACTCACACAAACTATATATCAACAATCTGTTAGATTAATTATTAGTACTGTTTTGGTTCTGTTTTAGTTTGGTCACCTATCAGTATATCTGTCAACTACTGTACACTCACACACTTGCTCAAAAATAAACAAAAACTAAACAAAACTAAAAAAGATAAATTAATTTATCTTTAACGTTTAATAAATACTTCCATAAAGGCTTCTATTTTGTTTTACTATCAAATGCAAACAACATAGTACGTACTAAACTTAATTTCCTTTATTAACAGCCGTCCAATTTTCCAGCGACGAAGCATTTAGTTGTGATGATGAAAACTTCATCACCATAACAAAAATGATGATAGAAGACCTCCTCTATCAACAAAGTATTTGTGGTCAAGTAAGTATAACAAACTAAACTTTCCTTCATTATAATTTATATACTTTATCCATATTATTTTTCAAATGTAGATCATTGATTGGTTTTGGTTCCGAAAAACAAAGCAACTAGAAAAAAGCAATAGCATTATCTATGTTAACACAACTATGACAGTAAGTGAACTATATTCTCAAATTAACATTTTTTTATACAACATAAATTTTCTAAAACAATTTTTTTATAGAAAAGCGCAACGGATGGAAGATTGAAAAATATCAAGAAAAAAATGTTCAATCGTTTTATGAAAAGAACACTTTTAGATCCATTATGTTGCAACATTTTATTCCCAATACATGGCAATGAACATTGGAGCCTGCTAGAACTAGTTGTTGGAGAATGCACTTGGAACCACTACGACTCTCTGCACTTGACCACGAGATCAAAAACCTACAGACGTGGACATACAAAATTTGTCATTAATGTGGTAAGTAAAAATACACAAAAAGTAAAAAATGATAAATGTGTTTATATTTATTCTAATTTTCCTTCACCGTTTGCAGAAATCAGCAGTGAACTACCTAAACAAAGAGTTACAAGAAGAAGGGCACAAAACAATTCTCAGGAAAAATTTAGTGCTTAAAAATGTTGACTGTGCTCCACAAAGCAATGGGTAATTTTGAAGATAGTTCAGAATTTTATACAAAAATTCACGATACACAATAACTACCTACACACATATTACCAATTAGATAATATTATTTTCTCACGTACAATTACTTAGATAAACATAATACTAATTACAATTCATTATCAAAATAAAGAAAAGATAATCCGTTTTATCATTATATTCAAAGTACTAAACTTCAGAAATACAGGTACGACTGCGGAATTTTTGTGATGATGTTCATGCAAAAAATAGCATAAGGAATGCAGACTACAGAAAAAATTAGTCTTGAACAAGTTAACGCATTCAGAGAACAGATAGTTGCACAAATACTATCCGACGAACCATACTACTGGCTTGACAAGTTTTGCAGCTCTTCTTCAGCCCATAAAAATGTAATGGCTGATGAATGAGATGATGAATTTGTAATGGGTGATGTTAAAAATTAGATAATGAATTTGGTGATGAATTTGTAAAGGCTTATACTAAATTGATCATAGATTTTAAGGAGTATATTTGAATTTACTGATGAATTACATGATGAATTTGTAGTAACTGATATTGAAAATTTGATGTGAATTTGTAGTAATTGATAGTGAATTTGTAGTAGCTGATATTGAAAATTTGATGTGAATTTGTAGTAACTGATCTTAAAAATACGATTCTACTGCTCTTTTAAGAAATATAAATCCTTTTATCTTTTATTGATAATTTATAGTTTTATATTTATTATTATGTTTTCTAATTCCGTTGTTCTACACAACAAAAAGATGTAGTATGGGCTACTTTTCCTAGACAAGAAGAAGCTTTAAGATTTGTCCAAACACATGCAAACACTTATGTTTTTTGCTACCAATATCATTTGACTGCACAAAGAAGGTTCCTTGTTTCTACATATGATGAGTTCTGGAGAAGGTACAAAACCATGAATCCTAAGTTACGCCACCATTATGAGGTTAATCAAGTCGGATTGCCTTGCCACTTGTATTATGATCTGGAGTTCAATAAAAAGATTAACACTGGAAAAAATGCCGATGAAATGGTAGATATTCTGATATCTATCACCTTCAAACTGCTAAATGACAAATACAAAATCCAGGGAAATCAAGATTGGGTTTTAGAGCTTGATTCATCTACTGAAGAAAAGTTCTCTCGACATGTGATCATTCATATCCCAAATATTGCTTTCAAAGACAACTCGCATGTTGGAACATTCATCTCTGAGGTATGCTCACGTATAATAAATTTAAGAGTAAGTGATCCACTGTTTGAAAAATTGTACATCAAAAAAGATTCAAGCTCATCAGACAATACAGAGCTTCTTTTTGTTGATACTGGAGTTTATACCCGTAATCGTTGTTTTCGTCTTCCTTTCTCATCAAAAGCAGGGAAGAATGCTTTACTCCTGCCAAGTGGACGCTTTGGATGTAAGAATCTGAATGAGGAACAAGTGTTTATCAAATCACTTATTTGCAGAATAGATGCTGATTTTGATAAGCTATTAGAGTGCAAAATGGATCTGGACTGTTGCAAAATTCTTCATTTTGAATCTGAGGTCAATGATAATAGCACCCACACCGAGGGAGATAAGTCATTACATGATTATGGAAGCAATATACCTAAGTCCTATTGTTCAGGAAAATCTCCCTTCCAGCTTTGGATGATAAAATTTCATCTTTTGCCTCTCATTGAAATTTTTCGGGTAAAATAAGAAGGTGGTACTGGTTTTCTGCACATGGCTACATAATTTATAGCATGTCCAAAAGTCGATATTGTGAACGAATTGGAAGAGAACATAAAAGTAATCATGTTATGTACATTGTTGATTTCCAAAGAGGTGGCTACTATCAGAAATGCTACGACCCCGATTGTAGAGGCTATCGATCTCCAGTCCGCCAAGTACCATGGAATGTATTGTCAAACTGTTATGATATTGTGAACCAAGAAGGAAAGACTGTCTAGAACCAATACAGCTGTCAAATGAAATATTAACTACATAATCACTTCAGTCTATGTTGCTTTTGTATATTGTTAACTAGCAAGTACTTACACAACTGATTTTAAAATTTTGATAATAAAATTATGGTAATTGATAGTGAATTTGTAATGGCTAATGTTTTTAATGCTCTGTTAAAAAGATAAATGCATTGATGTTTTATTGACAGTATGTTCTATCACTTTTATTGACAATTCTACGCATGCTCTTTTAAAAAGTCTATACATAAGAACATCACTTTTATTGATAGTATGTTTCGGGTAGCAATATACTAGTCATACTTATCCTTTTTAAACCAAGACAAACACAATAACAAAAAACAGACTATACATAAGAATTAAAAAGAAATATCAATTTATCTTTTTTAACAGAACTAACAACATTGTATTCCAAATAACAGTTAAACATAAATAATTGCATACAACCAAAAATAATAAAAATCAGATCATAACCAATTCAACATATGCAATTATTCAAATATTCAACTCAAAGTATTCATACAACAACCAAGTATTCATAGAACAACTAATCAAATACTTTAAACTAGAACAATCAACTCAATTATTCAACTCAAAGTATTCATAGAACAACCAATCTAATACATTGAACTAAAACAATTAACTCAATTATTCAAAAGAACACCCCCTTCTATTATGTCCTAGTTTTTTACACTTTCCACATCTGTTTTGCTTAGCATGAAAATCAGCCCCTTCAATCCTATTCATCATAGGCCTACCAGCTCCACGAACAGGCTTAGGATGAAGAACAATAGATGATTCTTCAGCTCCAATTGCTTCCTTATCAAAAGTTGGAATAGGATTGATCAAATGTGAATACGAAGCTAGATAATACTCA